>CM055876.1:42063307-43477065 GCA_029582165.1 Portulaca oleracea
GTGTCAATGAATGTGCATGTACACATATTCCTGATATTAAATGTATTATGAAGTTATCTATGTTTGAAATTTAATTTTGATACCCTTCATATTTGCTACTAATAGACCCTATTCTTTTCTGCGGTATTTTACGGTATGGTGTGTTGAGGTGTGGTGGAATTGCGGTGGGGTGTGGTGGAATTGTGGTAGGTTATTGGTACGTGGGGTATGTGATGAGATGAGAATGTAAAAAGTAGAGGAGAAAAGTGAGGAAAGAGAAAAATAATGATTTGTGATAAAGTGTAGTGAGTTGTGGCAAACTGCGGTATGTTGTAGTGCTGCGGTCACAACCGAAAAAGAACATAGCCTAAATACAATTATAGTAATTTCCAGTCAAAACATGATTTTTGAGACTTGAGCTGACCTAAATGTCATTGTTAATATATATATATGTATGGAAGATCTTACATCTCATTATAAATTTATCGTAAGATGTATAATTTGTGGTGATTATTTGTGAATACAGGGTGTCTAATAATTTATTTGACTGACTCTGATAAAAGTTTGCCCTCAATAAATTATTAGTCATACATTCACATTCGTACTAAAAAGTCATTCTAATTAATATCTCTTATTGCTGATAGTAAAATATTTTAAAAAAAAGGCAATTTGTGATGAATCCCTCTCACAATAAGTTCATGTAAGATGGTGCTGTACTCAAAATTTGTGTTTTAAGTGAACCTTGTTTGACTCCATTTGTTTTTTCATATTATTTTTGGGTTACTCAACCTTTTTTGTTTTAAGTTTGGATTATTGTAATCCAAACACATATTCATAAAATATGCTTTTGGCCGAATCAATAAATATTTATTTAAAATAAATCAATAAATATTTAATTATTTAACTTTAATAATTATGTTAACTTTATCTTTTTCAATCAATAAAACTACTCATACTACATTCTCTCACCGCCACATCTTAGTATGCTATAAAAAACTCCGAAAAATAGTGTTATTTAATGTGGACAATTTTTTAGTTAAACTTTGGTATATGTAAAATTGTAAAATAATATATCAATTAATTTGGGACGGAGGAGTAATTATTAAGGGATAGACGATATGATGCTAGCATGACTTCCTAAATTCATTATGTATCTTTTGATTATTCTTTGTTTGGGGTTCTTGAATTTTTAATAATAATATGGAAAAGCCCGTGCCTATGGAATGCTTATTAGTTAGTATTATCCAAGCATTACAAAAAGAAAAATAGGAATTATACAGTAAGTTAAGGTAAGGATGAAATTGAGTTGACCATTAGTGGAAAAGCCATAATTGGTGAAATGTGCAATGACGAAAACTCTCGCCGCAATGATGGATACGCCCTCAAACTTTTACAAAAAAAAAAAATCAAATAAATTTGATATTGAGAAAATATTTATTTCCCACAAATAATCAAATAAATAAATAAATAAGACAGATTTATCGTCTCATACATTTCAATGAAACTAGATAACCAGAGGAAGACCAAAATAAAAGGTAGGGCCATTTACATTGATAAACTCCGGCACAAAATTGGACCATTATCAAGAAGTTGATGAAGCAGGATATATATTGGAATGAATTAAAGGGTATAGGGGAGCACTCTGTCACTTAAAACGTATGTATAGGTGAATTAGGCGTTTAAAAAATGTGAATTTATTTTATATAGAGACTGTCAAATAATAAAAGCATTTTTTTTACCTTGCCGAATTGTGATGTTTAATATACGTTTAATGTCTGAACTATTCATTCGTTTTAAAACGGGATAAAAATCTTTGATATAAAATAAGTACAATTACAAGATTTTATCAGTATTCCCAAATTAAAAAAAATCATATAAAACACAATTTTTTCATGTATTACAATTAATAAAAAAATCATATTTATATTGATCGTATTTTATGTAATAATTTCACTGAATAAAACACACGTCATATTTTATTCATTTAGTTCCGTCAGCGTATTTTATTGACATGGGGCGTTCATTAATTGGCCACCGGGGACCTCCTAATCACCTTCTTAACTTTGTACCAGTACGTACAAGTCGTAAATTGATGCTAAACATATGTATATAGGATTTGAGCCAATAGAAATAAGAGTTCAGACCACCAACACTCACCATTTTTTACCTTTTTCCTACAAATTAAATGCTAATGTATTAATTTTTGATAGTTTGGAATAGCTAATCCAATTTCCAACTGTTCAATTTGTAATTTGAACATGTTAATTGTACGTGTCAGACTCTTAGTCCCAAATAATGTATTAAAACGGTAATTAAAGATAATTTCCTCTATAAGTAAGATAAGTTGCAGCGTCCTCCCGCCATCAATCTATTTATAGTAGTTTTCATTCATATTATTGAAGGATATGGTCAAATATTTCCTTCCCTGGATAGTTTGGACAAATTCAATAATCAATAATCCTATTGGTTGAATTACTGTCGAATTCAAGATAGAACATATTACAATGCAAGTAATTAGCAATGGATATCAACACTTTTTATATGATTTATAATATCCGGTGAACATTTTCAACAACAATGGTTAACTACATGATCTATGAATCTGTGGGCTTCCCAAATTTGTATACCTGCATGTCGATTATGAGGAAAATGAGTTACGCCGATGAGTTTGTGACTCAATTGGCATGGACGGGTGAAAATTATTGATGCTTTTAGGAGACTTTTTATGTCCTATGATATTGTACTGTTGCATAGCTTTGGGCCAATTTACCAATTGTAAAAATAAATAAAAAAGAGAGGGAGATGAGTGATATATTTAGGGCATTGCTCAAGGATGAGTTTACAGGGACTGAGGGAGAGAGGGAGATGAGTCCCAGCGCATTGAGTCTCAGCAGCAGAAGCCATGAGGCATATAAATTATAATCGATTAAGGTGTCTCCTTTGACCCAAAAAAGAAAAGAATGGGTAAAACTAAAATTGATAGATATTTGTTTGATCAATGTTAATATATATTTTTGTGATAGTGATAAAAATTGGTATTTTAGTTAAACATTGATAGTTTATTAGTATAAAAACCCATTACAAAGTGAAATAACGACTAATATTGATAGTGCGTTTTTGTTTAGAGTGCCTTCTGGGTAAGAAAAGTTACAGAAAATGGTCGATTTTTCAGCAACTATTTTCCCTATATTTGATTGTATTTTGACATTTGGGAAAAATTTTATAAGAAGCCTATAATTTCTTATCTTTCCTTAAAGAAAATTATCATAAAGAGATAGGGAAATATTCCTAATAAAAACATTTTCATGAAAAATTACCATAAAATCTTTACCAAACACTCTTTACAGTATGTGAATAAGGTAGATTTAAATAAGAATAAGAAACTAAATAAAAAGAAAAACTTAATTAAAATGTGTATTTACATGTTACCATGAAGCTAATCTCAGAGTAGTCACATTCAACTTCACAATCAAGCTATTTTTCACCATTATAAAATGGCTGCTCTATGCAAGCCATCACATACAATGCAACTACAAATTTCCGCCTTGAATTATTGACCTCATGTTTTTCCTCAATAAAAAAAAGGGTGATGATATGTGTCTTGCCCCAAGACACTACTTAAGTATCTTCCTTTTTATAAAACTAATACGTATTAATATTTTTAACTTCAAATTTTTTGACAGATTTTATTAATTATCAATTATAAAAAACTTGGAACGTGTTGGCTACGCCAACAATTAAAATTGACACCCTAATGAATCAACTCCAGCCGTTGGGCATATTTTAAACGTCTTTTTGTAAATTTTTAAAAATATATATATAAGTGTAATTTTATACCATTTATATATATTATTATAGTTATAGAAGCCGATCATATAATTTTTTTTCAATTTAACTTATAAATATATATACTATGGAAAGACACTTAAATATGTGTATTATTTCGGTAAAAAAAATGTTTAATAAACTTTCTACAACAAAAAGACAAACCAAAGTGGGTCCCACTTCACAACCTTTTTTAAAAATGAGTTTGCCGTATCAAATTATCAGTTGCCTTTTTTTTTTTAAAAAAAAAGGGCTATTTTCGGACATTGTGGTATTACATCTTGCCCAGTGCTTATACTGAAGTTCATGTGCAAGAGATACATCATGTGATACAACAACTAAACATATAAGATTATCTTTATGAATATACATATATTTTTTTCTTTCAGTTTAATTTGAATTTACTTCATCTCTCTTTCCCTTAATCTCTCACCCCTCCCATGTTTTCTACTTTGCTTAAGTTGGATATAATTCTGTCCAACTTATCTTAAAAAAATTCACTTTAAAAATATAATTTTAAAAGCGTCATGATCATCCCGATTTATCTTAATTTATCCATCTAAACCTAAAAATAGTCTAACAAAAAAACAGAACCTTCGTCTACTTAGAAGGATATTAAGATGATGATGAAAAACCTAAAACAAATCCAGATGGAGTGATTCCAATTAGTAGAGACGTGAAAATTAGAAGGACTATAAAGAGTTTACAAACAAAATTAGTGAAAAGCTAATGTGTTTTGTGAGATTAAACTCTTTGTCTCACTCTCTGCATCAGGGAAGAAGAAGGGTTTTTGTGTTTTGAACACGATTTTGTGGTATTTACATTCTGACTTGGTTTCAACTTTAACATTTTGCACTAAAGTTTGTAAATTGAATAAAAGGACCTTAAAGTTTGTGGACCAAGAAAAAGGCCCTGTCTCATTTTTTATTTTCTCACATGTTTGAATCTCTCAATTGACGTCAAACTTTGGGGTATGGTCAAAACTAATATTGAAGCTATAATACACCTCTCTTATTCGTGTCGAGGCTACTTAGACCCCTGAGTACATGGTTTTAAGTAACTCCAACATGAATAAAAGAGGTTTATTATAACTTTAATATCGGTTTTAACCTTAGTCTTGAAATTTGATCTTATAGAAATTCAAACATGGAAAGAAAAAGAAAAACGGGAAACGAGCTTTTTTTCACCTCACAAACTTTAGGGTCCTTTTTTTCCAGCCTACAAACTTTAGGGTTCAAAAAGTTAAAGTTGAAAACTAAGGGTTCAAAATGTAAATACCCCTAAAATTCGGGGTCCAAAATGCAAAAAACCCGGAAGAAGAAACATATCACTTTGTTACATTGACGGAAATATACAAAGGATCACTTCTTTGAATGTACATGGGTTATAATTGAGTATACTAAAGTTATGTCTATAAATATACAAAAGTAATAACCGAATTATTTTCATAAATAGTTAGTAATCCAACCATTTTTCCAACAATTTTCAATTAGTAGGAAAAAGGATGATAGGAAAAAATTCCAACCATTTTAGCAAAATTAGTTGGAAATAGTTGGAATATGAAATGATTGTTAAAATGGTTGTTTTTTCCAACCATTTTAAATTGGTTGGAAAAAAGTGATTGGTAATACACATATTTTTAGCAGTGATCGTTCATTTAGCAAAAATTTCAAAATCAAAAAATAAGTTGATTAACTATTATATTGTATGAAAAGTTATGAAGTTGTAATATTAAATTGCTAGTATATCTTTCTCTCTTACTTTTTTTATATTTTATATCAAAAATTCAATATAAAATATATTTAATTAAAATAATTTTACATTTAAATTTTAAAATGACAAATATCATGGAAAAAAAAGTTACTTAAAATGATAAATAGATGAAATATGTTAACTGAGGTAATTTTTATTTTTCTAGTTATATTTTTATTGGGCATATCACACAGTTAGCCACCATATAAATAGGCACCGAAAAGTGAAACCCTGTCCAAAAATATCATTTTTAAAAAAAAAAGAATAGCCGTCGATGGTGCACCCTTTAAATAAACGAATATCCCAACCCTGCATCTATATTTTTATTTGTATAATGTACCGTACACCAACATATGTCATAAAACAAAGCCTCCAAATTTCATATATATACCCCCTCTTCCACTTCCACCTTCGTGTTCAACCTACCCCCCTCTCTCTCTAAACAATTACCCAGAAAACCTCTCAAAACCTCCATTTTTCTCTCTCTAAAAACCTCCATTTTTCTAGCTTTCAAACTTGGATGGCAGTGAGCTTGCTGAACCATGTTGTAGGAGACCTCTGCTTAGGAAAACCCCCTCTAAAATCACTCTCTCTTTCCCCCACAACCACTGTAGGAGAAGCTCTTTTTGCTCTCAAATCCTCCCAGGAGAACTTCATCAGCATCTGGGCTTGCTCTGCAAATTGCCCTTGTGATGATAATCATGATCATGATGATCATAAGAACAATGATGATGATCATGATGAACTAAATGGGGGTTTGTGTAGATGTGTAGGGAAGATATGTATGGTGGATATCATATGTTTCCTGTGTAAAGATGAGAATTTGAGCTCCCCTTCTTCAGCTCTGATGTCACCTCTTTCTGCCATTTTGCCTCTCAATTCTGGAAAGCTCATCAAGCATGTGGATGCTTCTACTAGGTATGTTTTTTTTGCTCAGTTTTATGATTTAATTTATTTCTTTTTTTTGGTGTTTTCAGCATATATTTATAATTTATTTTTGGCATATGTGTAGGAAACAAACATTCTGTAAGATATTATTATTATTATTATTATTATTATTATTATTATTATTTTGTTTCTGTTGTTCTAAAAAATTATTAAAATGAAGAAAGATATATACATGTCCTAATTCTGATCTCTCATGCTGTCTCTTTTATAAAAATTACTAGTTGAGTTAATTTACTGTTATTATTATATGCATTTTTTAATTCAATCTTTTCCTCAAGTGTAGGATTACAATAAGAGGCATAGCTTGATACATGATAAACATAAAGTGAATAAATTAAAAATTATTATTCAAAATTTTGAAGATCCAAAAAGTTTCATAGCTTTTTGCTGAGATTTTAAAACCTAGTGTGAAATTATTTATTGAACATAAATTGTGTACATAAATATTTAGACGTTTGTAAGTACTTACGTATTGGGCTGTGGATCCTGAATAACATCAGCAGTAACAACTAATAATAGTAACCATGGGGTTAATTGGATGTTGTAAATTATGATAGCCAATAAAATGACTGTATGCATTGTATCTGAAGCTTCCATGCAAGTGTGGTTGATTGTTGACCATATGCTCTAAGTTTATTTTATACTTTTCTCAAGTAACGCATGTTGGACCTCATGCACTAATATTTATTCGGAATATCTATCTTTGTCCATTAAAGTGTTAAATTTTTATATAAAAAAACTATATAAATTTATTAATATTAATTGAAAATTTATTGATATATTTAAAATTTATTAATTTTTTTAGACAAATTTATCGCATAAAAAATTAATTTACATGGTGGATGTAGGTAGGTCCGCCACATTTTACAATATGATTTGTAGTTGTCAAACTTTGCGGTAATGCTAGCTAGCTAACTAGTTGTAATACGTGATTGATTTATTCTAAGGTTTCATTCATACGATATATGAATTAAAAAAAATGTATGATAATATTATATCTCACCATCTTCGTATTATTCTGGTGTAACTCGTTCATGCTCAAACTTTGAGTAGCACTTTTATTATGACTATAATGTTTCAAGTAAATCCCTTGATAGGTCAAGTATATTATCCCCTTCTATAAAATCCACATAAGTTAGCTGGGTCTAATTCTGCAATTTCGCATCAACTAAATTTGAGTATACCAATTAACAACAAATGTTAAAGTCATAACAGATCCAGTTTGACGAGAAAAACATATAAAATACAAAAAAAAAATTGTAGTTCACCAAAAATAAATCCTAGCAAGTATATATATATATAAATCTCATGCCATGCAATATGCATTGTTTGTATCGCCACACAAACTTCCAAATTTGTATTCTTCTGGCACACAGATTGTACTCCTAGTCCCTTAGTAACACGGTCTAATGGATATTTTTGTTCGTTTTGGTGCATTTTTCTCAGCTTGCTAGAAGCCATGGATCTGATTCTACAAGGTGCCCAAAACCTAGTGGTGCCCATTCAAGCCCCAGGCAGCAGATCAGCCCACTATTCCAGAAGAAAACAGCTCCTCAAGGCCACAAACGACGCCGTTTCAACCTTCCATAATGGGTGCGAATACTGCTGGCTAACCCAGGAAGACGTGGTCCGGTTCATCCTGAGCCGGATCGGTCTGTTCGCCCCAATCTCGGCTCAGTCAGTCGAGAACCTAGGATCATACGCGACGAGGTCCTGACCGTGGACTACCATGCCCGGCGTCATCCGCCGTGGGTCCCATTGCTCGAGCCATGGCTAGCCAGACCTCGGTCGGGTTGTGGACGAGGATGGAACCCTAGTTGGTGAGATCTCGCCCTTGACCTTGTGTAACTGCGATGAGATCGTTGTAGCCGCCATCATGACTCTATCCGCGGGGACCCGATGTCCTACATTGACTGGGGCGGGCCCCCCGAGGATATTATCCGAATCATGAAGGCTAGGCTGAAGGAGAGGAAACTCTACGGGCTGTTAGAAATGTTGACTGATGAATATTCTTCAACATCATCTTATACATCCTCATCCTCGTCCTCATCCTCATCGGATGATGAAGCGAGGTCGTCCCCACCGGCTAGGGCTAAGTTGAACCGGTATAAACGGTCATGGAGCTACTCGGCTAGGATGATGAGGAAGGCGGAGGCATTGGTCTGCCATCCTAGGAGCTCGTTGGTGGCGGTGATGATCCAAGCCATATCGCATAGAGTGAACTATGTTTGGGTGATGGAGGATGTTTGTAGACTAGTTGGTACAGTAACGTTTTGTGACATGCTACAAGTTTTTAGAGAACATTTGGAACCATGGTCGAGGAATGGGATGTAATTAGGTATGGTAGTACTTAATTTGGTGAGATGTTAATAAGGTAGTGTACGTACGAGGAACTTTTGATCGATGTTATGCATGCATGGCTCAGTGAAGTATAGTGTTGTACGTGCTTCAAGAGGCCTCATTAGTTTGTTTGTCAAATGTATAAGCATGTTTTGGATTAGGATAGATCATGTCTTCATTGATTAGTATCTTCTCTTATATGCACTTCTTAATTTTGAATGGGTTGCAACAGCAGTATGTTGAAGGTTACTCATTTGTCTTTTGTATGTTCAATTTCAATTCACATCTTGGATGTAATAACTGCTGAAGTTGTTGACAACTTATAGCTATCCTCCCTTTGTGAGTAATGTCTCATATTTGGTATTTTCTCTAACAAAAGGCTCTTTAATTACCCTATAGATCATGCCCTCCCTGTTTTCTCCCCTGTACTTTTTATTCTCGTTGAATTAAATTTAACGAAAATGATAAACATCTTGACACAAGATGACTCTTAATCATCTGCATTTCTTTAAATCATTAATAAAGTGAAATGTAAGTGTATTTAAATCATTCTAAAGGTATGCTTCATTATTTTTAAGGTTACTATAAGTTATAACGAAAATGATAAACATCTTGACACAAGATGACTCTTAACCATCTAAATTATCACAAAAATATATACATCTCAACTAATACTCCATTCAAATCAAGGTAATCATTAAATTTCGAGAGAAAATTTATAAAATCAAATAAATAAACATTTATTATGAGTGATAAAGAATATAAATTAGGGACTATAAAAGTTAATTGCTGGATAAATAAATAGAGATTGAGGGAGTAATATTATACCATAGTTGGCTAATTTAAGTGAGCCCTAATTGAATTTTACAAGATTTTGAAATCTCTTGGTGAAGTCAAGAGGGGCTTCAATTCCTATTCAATCTTCCTAAGGTAATTTAGATGAGTTCAAATATTTCATTTGATACTAAAAATACAAACAAAGATATATAGGAATTCTATTAATAACTCGTGTTTGGATTTAGATATTAAGGTATTTTAGCTAGATATATAGTTCAGAAACTAAACCTATAAAAACCCAAATCCAAATAAAACCAAAACCCAAATCGATCAGAATTATATCTTATGAACAAAATAAATACATAAAGCTAGTCATATTAAAATAACGCTGGCAAAAATTCGGGTCCGGGCAAATTCGGGTCTGTCAAATTCGATCAATGAAAAAGTTTGGACAAGAAATTCATGTATAGACCTGCTTATCCGAGTGACAATTCGGACGGAACTAAATTCGGTCCGAATCGGGTTAGGAAAAGCAGAATAAGGAGAAATATTATGTCCGAATATTCTTAATTCAATCAATATAAAATGCGTAAGAAAAACTATGTTCGACTCGTTTTTCAATTCTAGGTCAGACGATTCGAATATTTCAGGTCTGGACAAAATTTTGTCAACTCTATATTAAATGACTTAAACGACTCATTTGCTATATCTATGTACGTGCTTATGATTAAATTAGCAATTGACTATATTTTTCATGAGTAAGTACTAATAGTATATTTTCATTTCAATTCTCATATTATTTTTCCAATATATTGTATACACCGAAAGATGCGTGTCCGTATATATCTGTGAACAATCATTATAATAAGAGTGAACAATCTAATATTTATAGTGAACAATCTAATATATACACAACAATCATATTATTCTGAGCACGTGCTCATGAGCACCTAATAAATTGCATTATTTTTCTTTGATTTGCATTGAGTATTCTTGATAAAGTGAGTTGTTGAGGCGAATCTAGGATAAACATATTCTTCCACTGTTCCTTGATTATATTAAGCTAAACAATGATGACCCATTAAATTAGATACATGACCTAAGTTGATGACTTACGATCGGAGACCAAAACAAGAAAAAATCAAATGCATAATGTTAAGTTACTCTTAATATTATAATTTTGATGCAAGACAAAAATAGATAAATAAATATGGCTAATAGAAGAAAGATATGAATTGATCATTATGATAATATTTGATATATCATCTTGATAATATTTGATATGAATTGATCAATCATGATAATTGGGATCCATGACATCTAAGGATACAAATTGATTTGATCATTAAGATAACTTATGTACAAATTTATGTGGGGGTGTGCTAAAATAATACAAGCACAAGTATCATGATTCTTTACATGTCTACATGCATATCTTTATTGATTGGTTACATTTTTATGTGCAACTAAGTTGATTTTTTACATGCATATCTTTATTATTTAACAAGTTATATACATATATATGCATGTCAAATATATACTGCATATATGCAAGGTCATGAGAAAAAGTGCAATAAATGTATTTCTTGATCAATTTGACATCTCACAAAGATAATGATTGCTTGCTTTATGCATACAAGTTTGAAGTGATTATGCAAATCAAGTCTCACCATTATTAATTGATCATACTTATCATCTTGCAATACATTTACAAAAAATACATGGGATACATATATATTTGCATATCAATTATGATTTATAGGGATAGCTCATCAAGAATTGAGATTATCTTGGCATATCACTTACAAGGATGACTCCCACATCTCTTACCAATATCAAGTTATTATGTTTTGCTCTTGGAGATCATGCATATCAAGGATGAAGAAGTTGCCGAATTGGTGGATTGAGTCTAGGCCATTCAACCCTAAAGACCACTATATATACAAGGAATTCATGGTCACTCAAGACAAGAAACAAGACAAGCATACTACTCACTTGAGCGTTATTTCATACTATTGTTTGTGAGATCACCAAAGAATTATTGTATTACATTTCTACTTTTTATTTGAGCCAAGAGTATTAGGGTGAGGACTAGGAGTTGAGAGGAAGACTCCTCCCACACTTAATTGAGAGGTGATATTAAGTGGTGGGTTAGATCTTGAGAGTAGAAGATGCTCTAAGATTGTCTACGGTTCATCCTAATAAGAGCTCGAGATTCAATCCTATAGTTGAGAACTCTAGGCGTGACGCACTCCATTGGGAGGAACATCGTTAACAACCACCGTCATTTATCATTTATTTTCCGTGACTTTATTTCCGCAATTTAATTTCATATTTAAATTTACGATCTTATTTTAATTAAATTTTTGTTTGTAATTACCCTATTCACCCTCTAGGGTAATCTTATCTTTCACATAAAACAAATTAAAAAAAGTGTAAGTGCACTTTATACGCCATCATTTCGCTTTTCTTTCAGCGTAGGACAGTTCTAATGGTATAAATCAGTACACAATCTTTCTAAAATAATATTAGTTTATATTTTCGCAAAACCCTCGAAAGATTTATGATTAGGTAAGATGTGATTTTCATTCATGTATTTGAGCGTGAGGTATATATGGACAATGTTGCTGATGAAAACAAATACCTAAGAAGGCATGAAGTCTGGCAGCTTCACCTTAATAATGCCTAATTCAATCCATTATTGCACTTATTAATTCCTAAAGAAAGCTGTTGCGGGTGATGTTCATATTAAATTGTACAATGTGGGTCTTTATATTTGTTTGTTTATAGGTTAAAGCATCCAATTATGTGAATTCTAAATCAAGTATAGAAACATAAATAGTTGGAAATTTATGCATCACTTTATTGACCATTAATATAGGGTGCAGCTCAGCTTCCATGCTTTCTACCTTTCAATCAAATAACTTTATTTTACAAATATTATTTAAAATTGTGGGGTTAAATGGTCTAAAATTTAGAGCTACTATGAGTGAAATAGTTGGTGTTTTGAATTGTTGATTGCCTTTCGGGGCTTCCGCTATACAAGGCTACGCTTCGGGTTTATTTCGGTTTGAGTGTTGATGACTTTTAGTTTACGGTGAAGATTGTTGAGTTAAAATTGGATATTAGCCTATACAATACTTTTAGAGTGTTGAGCAGTGTCTTTGGTTTTAGGTGTCTTGCTATCATTATTGAGGTTGCATGTGTTGCTTAACTTTGTTGATGCCTTTTTTTCCTATCTCGTTGTTATTTTATGTAAACTTTATGTTGGAGTCCAAGAGGGGAGTGACGTTCATAATTAAGATCAACACACTAGGTAATGACGTTAGAACAAACTTCCTTGGTTTCAAGCCAATGATCAAAACACAGTGTAACTGAAATACCTGAACAAGTTACACTTACAAAACAAAACAAGATGTAATGACCGGCGATTCTATCGATATGATCACCCACCAAGACCAATATCCTCGGAGTCGCCACAGATAAGGATCGCCGAGGAAAAACCCTAGCAACGATTTGGAACACGATGGATTACATTGAAGCACAAACACACACAGCCTTAGTCCGTCAAGGCTCTGCTACACACCATCTCTCCACCACATGTGGACACAACGAATGCTCACCAAGGTCCTTGGCTATACCTTCATGCACTGAGGTCCTTTCATCGCTACCTTCACCACCGAACCATTGGTTACACACTTGAGAAATCCCACCGGATTTCTTACTCCCGACATTCCGTGGAATCGCCTATCTTCTCAATTCTTCTATCGTCCTTTTATAGAGGCTTTTGGATGCTTGGACTTGAATCCTTCCAACCGTAACTTGCCTTATGTGTTGATTTCTTCCTTTTGTTGCTACAATAATCATGATTGATTTCTTTTGATTTGTTTCCTTTTGTTTCCTTTTTGTATCTACAAGAATCATGCCCATAATAAGAATATATAATATATAATCAAAATATATATATTATATACACATAATCTGAGTATATAATCAGAATATATATTATATACTCAGAATATATAATCAGATTATAAAATATAAGGCAACTTCTCTTTTCCGGATTTTGGCTTTCATCAAAACCTAAGGTCCTTCACGGATGCGCGGTGAAGGACCTTGACCCTATCTTCAACACTTTACATTATAGGATGAGAACTTGTTAGTCGTCAGATTATAACTTTGAATAACCAAAAAGAAAATCAACTTCTAAATTTCTTAGAACACACAATTACCTGACTTGGCTAGTAGATGATAAGATAATCCGAGACTATAATATATCTAAATTTAAATTCAAGCATTGTTTTGAAACTATATTTTTAATTATTTTTAACTTTGTGGAAGGACTGTTATATAGTAACAGTTGCTTCAACCTTCTCTTACATCTCTCTAATCCTTGGATCCACGTGAGCATGTACAACATTCAAAATTTTAGTATACAAGTTAGTTGAACTAATTAAGTTTTGACATTGATTAAGGAAGGAAGATCACGTTCAGATCCCATTTACACATCAACTGCTTCTCTTTTAAGTAGAATTGGGAAAAGCTGACCCGACACGATTACCGACCTGAACCTAACACGATATTAAACGGGTTTAGGTAGAAATTTTCAACCCGTTTAATTAAATGGGTTAGGTTCGCAGGATTTTCGACACGAAAAAATACCTATTTCACCCTTTTAATTAAGCATGTCACATGGATCAAGTCATTTGCTCCATAATTATTTCCCAATTATACCATTTATCAATAAACTTAGGTGAAAGTTACAATTGATATTTTTTGAATATACGTAAAACTTGTAATTTTAACTTGTATTTATCTTTGACTATGAATTAAAAGACACCTCCTTATATATAATTCGAATTATATTACCACGTAAATTGTTGGATATGATATGTCATTATTTCGATCCCACAATGAATTGTTTTGTATAAATGAGTTAATGGGTAAATTGGTAACTTTATTTTAACACGTTTACTTAAATGGGTAAATAGGTCAAAATAAGGTCAACCCGTATAAAATTCAAACAGAAACGGCCAATTTCCAACTCGCTTAATAAATCGGTTAGGTTCAGTCAAGATTTTAAACCCATTTAAGCTGAGCATTTAACACGATACCGACGCACTTACCGCCAATTTCTACTTTTAAGCCAAATTAAAGAAACAACAACGACAAAATAATTGGATACGTAAAGTGTTAATTAATGTTGGTGAGGTCGTATATTTTGTGGAGAAACACGCAGTTCCTAGGAGGAACATATACTGTAAAAGGTAGTAATTTTGTGTGGGTTTGGGTCGTTGCCACCTGCGTTTTGTTGTGTTGTGGATGACTAATGACTGAGTTGGAGTCGTGTTGATTAGTAGTAAATCACGTAAATCTTGTGTGATTTGCGTATCTTCTGTATTTGATAACGATGGAAAACATTGGCAAACAGCTTGCACATCAACTTTCTGTCAAATTTTTAAATAGTTTATATTTGTTTATAATTTTAAAAACTGCATATTTTTAAAGGGTCTAATGAGTTGATTTTGGTGCTGGATTGATGTGTCGAGTCCAAATTATAAATTTGGCGGTGTTTTTTTTTTGTTGTGTTTTTGAGTTCTATTTTGATATGTTTTCTTGATCAGAGTTGATTTCGAATTTTTTGCCATTTTATTCAGTGGCTTGGTGGCCAAGGAGTTCTTATTAAGCCCTAGTTATTTTATTAACATGTTCTATAGTCATGAGACATGTATGACCAAAAAGATCTCACATATACTCCGAAATATCGCACAGACGACTCATATGATCCCTAAATGTCACGATTTAAAGAGATTGGTCCATTCATCATAAAAACTTTGATTTTTGTAAAAGAAATCACTCAATAAATAAGGTTGCTTTTGTGACAAGTCATTTGATTATAATATACTCCCTTCGTTTCATATTAATCGTCGTCTTAGCAATTATGTAGTTAAATTTCATAAATTTGACCACAAATTTCTCAATATATATACAATGTGTTGTTATATAAAATTATCACTATTAAATTCATAATCAAAAATATTATTATAAAAGCATAATATTGTGATTGTTAATAACATATTATATTGTAAGTTATCAATCAAAAAGTCGACATTCAAACTATGACAATCAACGAATAAATAACAATATGAATTAGTATTAATTTAGGTCTTTAAAAGTAGAATCAATAATAGTTATATCTTTTCACTAATCTCCCGCCCTATTCTTATGCGCGGTTGGTAAAATGCATGAAAATTGTGGAAAATGCAAATTGTGAAAGTCAGATTCATAAAATTTGTAGAAAATGTGCGTGATGTGATATATAGGTGAGGATTGAGAGAGAATATGAAAAGTGGAAGAAAAAAGTCACGAGATATATTAGAATGACGCGATAAAGTCGATAAAGATAAATAGAATGATCATGCAGACTGCATCGCATCGTGATAAAGAATATGGCTTAATAAGTAGTCCTCCCACGTTAATATTTGTCTTCTTAACCTTTCACGGTCTACAACACAAGATTTAATTATCATCTCATAACAATATATTTTCAAAAAAAATTATAAAATTATATTTTTATACAAGTATTTTTTGCTATGAATATAATAACACAATTTCAATTTTTATAGTCAATAATCTTGAAGACGACAAATATTGGGGAAGGGAGGGTGTACCAAATTAGCAAGGGCAATTGAGTAGGTAGATATTTAAAGAGCAAAAGACGAAGCCGCCAAGTCAAGAGTTGAATGGTCAGTTTTATACTGTGAATGTGATGGATATTCATTCTCGGTTGGATCTTACTGAGAGAATCTCCTCAACGTGCGGGTAAAGGGGAATAATTTGACAATTCTTGTTCAACTTTCGATTCTACGCTGGCCCAGTGGCCCCGGCCATCAAGTTGGGCTTCACTTTTCACTTGAGCCTCCAGCTCATAGTTGGGCTTACTATTCTTTTTGGAATTTTTATCCCTATTAAAATTGATATTTTTATTTTTATTTTTATTTTGATTAAACCCAATAATAATCTTTAGACCCAATACCTTTTTTGTCACATTGGAACGTTTGATAATAATATTTTTATTTTTATTTTTATTTTGATAATAATATATTTTTGTTAATAGCCACCTTTATTTCACATTTGAACATTTGTACAGTATTTCGTACAATTGTCTGTGAGACTGTAACTTATAATTTGGTATATATACGTATAATTACTTTCCTTGAAATTCAAATTTGTAAAGGTGAAATAGGGCACCAGTGATCCTCAAGCTACTAATCTTAGACCCAATACTTGCATTAATTATATATCAATTTAGGTTACCAACTATGAATTGTATATCAATTTAGGTCAAGCGTTTTGCACTCCAATACTTGCATTAATATGTTGTAACGTTATCGCATGCCACTAATCTTAGACCATGTTCTTTCTAGTATTTACGGTGGATAAAGAATGGTAATGGTATGATAGTTCTAAGAAAATTTGTGGTAATAATAGTTGGTGGTAGATGAAAAGAAAAAAAAATGAAAAATAGAGAGAAAAATGAGATGAAAGAAAATTATTACTGTTATAGTAAAGTATGATATAATATAGTAATATGTAATGATTTGTATTAGTGTAGCAGAAATTGTTGTAAATATGGTATGGTGCTATACAAAAGAACAAAGCCTCAAATCAGATATTGACACTAATAATTTCAAGTACCAAGCCTTGCATCATTTATATTTCTTTTTTTTAATCACCACAACAAAGTCATATCTAGTTGACATGATAGTTGGATCATTAACATGTTTGAGTTGGGCCAATTCAAGTTAGGTTGTGTTCTTATTACAAGAGTTCCGTTAAGTTATTTTCAGTCAATTTAATTTTCCATATGCTTTATTTCAGCTAGATTTATGAACTAATTCTAACATTTTTAACTCAGACCCATTTTAAAATGTCTAATAATGCATTAATAACCTTATAGAGTTTGTCAATTTTATTAGCATGCCATATAAGTTCGGAAATTATTAGGTAGATTTTGGCGACTAGGTATATGGTCTATCTAGTAAAGTAGACGCAATAATAATAAATTTTTTTCCGCTTTCTTTATGCTTGACCCATTATTCTTCCTTTATATATCTCAAAAGCATAATAATAGGTCTATCTTGCTATTTAGACCTCAAAAACAATCTTGCTATATGGATCAATATTTACCTAATAACATCTCATATAATTCAACCAGAACAATGATCAAAAATCAAAATAAACTCAATAAAGATTCAGTAGATTAGCCACAATTATGGGTAGCATTAACCTGTTAATCATATTTTGGCAAACCGCATTTATAGTTAACTGTATTTACGATTTTTGGTAGACCTAAACCTAAATCGCATTATGTGATTAACGCTTGGGGTTCACTACAAGTGAAATCTGGAAACGAAAACTGATGTTAACCAGTTTTATCATTCGGTTAATAATAAGGTTCTTGAAAATTTAAAGCAACAACTCTGAAAGAAAATTTAACATTCAACTTTCAAATTTTACATTTTGCTATTAAATTATTCAAGTCGGCTAACTGCAGCAACCTCTTCATAAAATTGATAAACCTGAACTAGTACAGTTAACCTAAACTACAATTTTAAAAGTTCCAAACAGTTATCCGAATTTACCGGTTTAATTTTTGTAGTTTTGGTTTTCGATGTCCACCCTTAGCCACAACTTAGATTGCAAACCAGAACATGGAATCTAACTGGAACCTGGAATAACTCACCACCAGCCATAACTGCTTTGTAAACGACCATAGTTAAAACATACGAGAATAACATTCAGCCAAACAAGGTAACATGTAAAAATCCACAAATTTGAAAAACTGACCCTATTAATTAATGATAATTTAGGTTTAATTGATTTTACATATGTTAATTAGACACAATACACAGCTCACAAGTACAAAGCCCTACCCAATACTCTAAATTAAACCCTACAAAGAATCCCCATATTATTGCACAGTTGCAAGAAGCAGCACCCCCTGTTTTAACATTCAGATAGACATTTACCCTGCTGCTGCTATTCAAGATTTTCAAGCCACAAACAATCGTCTAAACCCTACCCAATTCCACCCGACAACACTCGAAGAAATTTTACAAATATACTCTTCTCACAATCCACCCGATGATTCATACTTCAGATTCACACATTTTCGACGAGAGCAATGGCATTCTCATTCACGAATATTTCGGTAGGCTCAAGGCAACCCCTCAGCGAATCGTGGCCGAGTTGGGCTCTTTCGTTGTCCCCAAATCCGAAAATCTGGCCCCTGCTTGTTATAACGACGGTGTGATAAAGTCCGGTGCTGATCTGAGAGATGTGATGACCTCGCAAGCTGTCGAGGATACGGGGCCTCGTGATCTTATCCGACATTCCTCTGTCTGTAAACCCAAGGCTGCCGAAACCCATCCACCCGAATCCATACACCAACCCGCTGTCGACCAGGACAAAAGTCTTCCTTTTGCTTGCACAGACCTGCACTGCCATATGGTTCTTCAGGCTGCTTAAAGGTGATGGAGTCGTTTTGTCAATCTCGTCTCCATGACCTAATGCACCACAGTACCCTTTGCCCCAAGTATATACCTGAAATAATCGATGAAGTTCATTAAAGATCGAAAAACCAACAACGCATCAGACAAATGTGGGTCATTGAATGTAACCTATCAAACAACCGTCACTAGACCTAGCGATTGGATCATTTGAGTTCGGTCAATCCAAACCGGGTCATGTTCTGGCAAATAAGCTTGTCTTGCCGAAACAAATAATTCCAATCTATGTTACTCTGATTCTTCATTTTCCTTGTCGCATCTGCGTCAGACCCTCCACAGCCAGACAAGGGCACGACACTTGACACCTTAAATTACAATTAAAATATGCAAATTTTCCCAAAATTGGCCGAGTCCGACACCCGTATCCATATCCATATTGGACACCCGTATCCAAGTCCAAGTAACATAGATTCCAATAAAAGATAAATTTGGGTCAAGTCGGGTCAGATCCGGTCATTCTGTATTTGGGTCTATTTCAGGTTTGGGTGATGGAGTCGGGCCAGGTTTAGGTGGATCATTCACGAGATCTGTCGATCAGGACAAGTGAGACTAAATCTAGAGTTTATATACTTACATATCCACAGGAATCAAGGGCCACGACATGCTCATCACCAGCTGAAACACGAAGAACATGGATACCCTTTCTCCGGAATGACAAAATTGCCCGAGGTTGATGCTCATTTTGTGGATCGCCATGGCCTAAACAGAAATTACTGCCTGAACCAAAGGAGTAGACTGTTCCATCGCTGGCCACAGCTAGTGCGTAACTGGGACCTGCAGCAATATGAACTATTCCCTCAAGCAGCTCCACTCGTTTCGGAGATGCTCTGTCTAGTGTGTCCCCATGCCCCAGTTGTCCGTAGTATTTGTCCCGCATGTATAGACATGCCCTTCTCTTGTGAGGAACATCGTAAAACTTAGTCCTGCAGCAACCTGAAACAAGTTCCAGAGTCTCAGTATGGCAAGCAAAAATAGATAAAAATCAGAGTTGAGAAACAGTTTTATCAAAGGATGCATGAGCCTCTTTAGGAATGTTCTCTAATTTTCCTAGAACTAACAAGTTTCTAGTTTGCCCACCAAAAAAAATCACGACAGAGATCATAGTTTATCAGGGCAAAGAAAGAATAAACTGATTCCACTACTAATTGATGGACCTGAAACCTTTCACCATTTACCATCAAACATCTGAATATTTAAACAGTTTCCACTTCTATCAATATCACGAAGACTGTAACACTGACCAAGGAGAAGAGCTGGAAACCAACATCATCTCATAAAAGAGAGTATTTACGCCTAAAATCTACAAATTTCAGCCCCGGTAAGCGGACAATTCAAGATTCAAATCAATCCTTCTTGTTCACAAGTATATGCTATAAGCACCAAAATCCAAAATCCAAGTTAGCATGAGCACTCAAAATCCACCCATGGTTAAAATATCACAATCGAAAAGCATAACTTAGGAGCTTAATTCAATAGTCAGATTTTATCCTACACCATGGAAAACTGAAAATTGACCCAGAGAATCCAAAATAGTACTATCTATAAAGCTACTACATATAAGCCTAGTCATGTGCTACAGATAATTTCTGAGTTAATCATGATATTGTGCTCTAAATCAAATAATCTGCTATGTTTGAAATAGAATCACGCATCAAGGGATAATTATGCTACAAGCTAAACTATTTGTAACATGAATTCACCAAAACATCTGCTTGATACAAGAAATAATCAAAATCAGATTCATCTAAACAGGCCAAAGGGCATGATATCACGAGAAGCATAAATAACTTTTTATTTCTACAATTGTAAACAGCCCTTGCCTGCTTGCATGGAATGTCCTTCAGTGCTTCAACTAATCTTGGCCGGAAAATGGGACGATTCAGATCGCTATGTCCGCAGCAAAATGAGGAATTGTCTCCACATGTAAAGACCTGCATAAGCAAAATATAATTGTCAGTCCGATCATCAACTAAAGAGACCCATTTGTTGGAACTTGGAAGCACATACTTCAATCAACTGACCAAGATACTCAGAAAACAGTAGCTTATAGGCTTGATTTATAACAATAAGTATTAATTCACTGAGAACCCCCCCCCCCCACCCCCCCCCCGCGGGCAAAAAAGAAAAAACAAAAAAAAAACAAGGGGAAGAGAAACTTGGGAAACCAAAGAAACAAGACATTCTGTCATGACTAGCCAACCAAATACAGATTGTGTAGAAGATAGGAATCAGCAAGTTTTGAGGTTCACCCTCACATGAACTGAAACAATCCCTCAAATAGAGGAGAGTCAGTAACAAATCCATGGCAGAGCATAATCTAGAGAATGAGTGTGTGTACTTGACCCTAGTACAGTCAAAGGTCAACCAACTGCTCGACTCAAGAATGTTCAATGTTAAGTTTAAGGCTTCATGTGGAAACTCCTCACCAATTCTCACTCTCTGCTTTCCCAATTCCCACTAGTATGGAGTCCAAGCAAACAGTGAGCGTCCGAAGACGAGAAAGGGATTTCTTAACAACAAAACCTTGTACCAAATTAACCATAAGTATTATTCTATTGATGTTATAGAGGTCACATTTTCTTCCGCCAGTCTTTCTAAGAATTTTGATGCAAGTCTGCTCCACAAAGACATAACTTTCACTACTACTTTTGACGGGAGCAATGCAGATGACCGATAACTCTTCTACATAAATACAACACTACATAGCTGGTTCTGTTTGCAGAGCAAGGACCCAACTTCAACCATATAGTAATATGAGTGCCTCAAATGCCAATAAACCAAACATTTTTCCTCATATTTCTAGTTTTCCATATTACAAGTACTATTTCCTTAAACTAAAAACATTTAGAGAATGCAACAAACCTCTCCAGACTGTGTGACAAAAGCTGCATGATTGTGTGAAGCTGAAACATGAACCACAGGCGACGAACAAGGGAAAATGATCCGGCTAAATGATACACACTGCGTCATTTCCAACCTTGACCGAGAACACCACACAAGCTGGAACCACAAGAGTACACTGATGAATTGCTGATAAGCAATGTGTGATATCTCCCAGCCTTTATCTGCATCTGCTGGTCAATTTCACAACGTAAGCAAACAGCATAATCCAATAACATTCACAAAAAACAGAAATCAACCTTAAAATACACAATCCTACATTCAGAAAACCCAAAAATCTGCACAAACCCACATTTTATTCCACAAACCCATGTAAAACTAAGACATTCATCGAAAATCGATCCAAAAAACAATCAACAAAGCACGTAGCATCCTCAATTATCATATGAGACTCAAACATGCACATAAAAATGTCAATGTAATTGACCAAGCTATCATCTTTCATAAGTATGGAATCAGAAAAAGAGAGAATACATTGCCAGAAGAAGTGTCGACAATGTCAGAGGCCTGTTGCACAGACTGCAAGAACCTCAAAACCCTTTTCCAGTTTTGCCCACTACGATTGAAGAGCGCCTCCTTAACCTCCGAGCTCATGGGAATGAAAGTGGGGTGGGACCCACATAACTGCGCCGCCGCCAAATCCACCAGTGATCGGAATTTGAGAGGGTAGACCCCACCTTGGCTTCCTCGAAAGGCGGCGGAGGATAACTCCGCGCACACAAGATCAACGGCACTCAACCTCCCTGACGTCAGAATCTCCAGCATCAGATGTGACGGTATATCATCTATGCTCGCTGCCATTTTTATTGTCTTTGAACCTTTTTTTCGTGGGTTTTTTGAGATTGAGTGAAGAAAAGATCAGATTTTAAGGCGGAAACGAGAGCAATTGAAAGACAAAATGAAGAAAAGATCAGAAGGGAGAAAATAGAGGAGATTGAGTAAAGAAAAGGGTTCTTGAACTCGGGAATG
The DNA here is from genome assembly GCA_029582165.1 of Portulaca oleracea. Classification (NCBI taxonomy): domain Eukaryota; kingdom Viridiplantae; phylum Streptophyta; class Magnoliopsida; order Caryophyllales; family Portulacaceae; genus Portulaca; species Portulaca oleracea. Next base: position 42,086,371 of record CM055876.1, read on the forward strand.
AATTCAATGGCGATTGAGACTGTGGTGAGGAATTACTGAACATGAGAAGCAAAATCGGTCACCCAATTCCCCAAAATAAACTGATCAACTACGAAAATTAAGCGGAATTTAGCGAATTTGGGAATTGAATTGGAGAGAGAAACGGGGAATTGAAGGAGATGAAAATTAGGAAATCTGAGTGGGAAATTTTACGAAAAGGGGAAATGGAGACTTTGCGGTGCCGAAATATCGACTTTTTCAGAGGAGTTTGAACTGGGACCAAACAAGGATGGAAATTGGAAGCATGAATGTATCATATCATATCGTGTGGGCTGTAGATTATTTGTAGTGGGAGAAAGACAATTAATTGGTGACAAAGTCTCCACTATGACAGACATAAACTTTAAATTAAAATTATTAAAACTTTTTTTATGGGGGTTCATGGTTAATGGCCTTCTTTGAGGCTACGTTTCCTCCCTGTGATCCCCTATTGACCTCTGCCGAGTTGATACCTTATGCTTTATCGATTCACATTCACCACATCTTCAGAATTATACGCTTAAAATTTAAAATTTTTAACTATAAATCTCTCCATATATATACAATAAATTGTCATATAAAACTATCATTGTTAGATTGATAACGAAAATATCATCCTAAAAATATAATATTTCAATTCTTAATAAAATATTATATTAAAAATTATTCATCAAAAATAACATGGATATCGTAATACCAACTAAGCCGACAATTAATATAACGCATGTAAAGTTGGCAATTAACCAAGTCTCGCAAGTCTTTGTTCGCAAATTGAGGCCCTGTTCTTTTATACGGTTGACTGCGGTATAGCGCGGTGCGGTGTGGTGGAATTGTGGTGGGTGTGGTAAAATTGTGGTGGATTGTGATGGGTTATTAGTAAGTTGTGATGAGTTTTATTTTTTACAAATGTTAATTTTATTGATAAATCTAAAAAAGTTGATTGTGGTGGGTTGTAGTAAATTGTGGTGGATTGGTATGTTGTAGTGGGTTATGGCAAAGTGCGGTGTGTTGTGACACCGCAGCCAGTCAACTGTATAAAAGAACAAAGTCTTAGTATAAAGTTCAACGAATTTAGCTCAAAATAAGGTTGAGTCAGCGCAGGCTTGACGTTGTCACATAAGAGACTCAAGCCGAATTCAAGGAGGTTCGTCTCATGAAGCTCGTGAGCAATGAAAATTAGAAGACATTTTCAAAAATTGAACTTATAATTTGAACAGATCATTTTTTTATGCATCCCGAATATAAATTATTTTCATTATCATTATAAAATTACTTTACTTTTCGATTAAATTAATTTTCAATCTTGTAACATTATTTAATTTTGTTATAAATGTTCTTGTTTCTACTATTTTCTATTTTAACAATTGTAATTTATTTAATCATCCTTGTAAATTAATAAAATGAGTAATAATGAATAAAGTATGTCATCATTACACTTCATAAGGGGTCATGAGGCTTGAGCCTTGAGCCTGAAATGCGACTTAGCTTAATCTTTTAGGCTTGCCAAGTTCACGAGACAAGCTGAGTCGAGCCTACAATGCAACTTACATTAACAAAAATATCATGGCCTAAAACACATCAAACTAGTTCGCGAATCTTCTTTTATTCTTCCCTAAAGTGGGATTCTGAGAGCTCATTCATTGGTGGATTTGGTTGTTGTATTGCTACCAGCCAAAACTAAACCAACACGACCGAGGAGGAACTCAACCCGTGATGACACGACAACAGAGAAGGCTTCCACGTCATTACTCATTGCGGCTACTAATAATATTTTCCAAATCTCACAAAGTGGACATGTACGCACTGCTTGGCTCACGTGTCAAACTCTCATTGGCATTGCTTTATGCAAGCTTGGCGCGTGTAAGTGAATAGCCATGGGCGCGTGGTTCCCATGCATTGACGGCTGGCGGTGATGGAACTCAGCGCGTGCTTGCTTGGTCCTCCTCTTAACCATTAAGCAACAACTTTTTTCTCCAAATTTTGTAATCAAATTTTATAAATTTTAATTATAAATTTTTGAATATATACACTGAGTTGTTATATAAAATTATTATAATTAGATTTGTAATGAAAAATATAATTATAAAAATATAATATTACAATTATTAATAATATATTGTATAACTATAAGAAATTATCAATCAAAAAGTGACATTGAAGACCATAAAAATTAAAATTATGACAATTAATATGAAACGGAGGAGGTAGTTAGGCTCCGTTCTTTTATACGGTTGGTTGCGGTGTGATAATGTATGGTGCGGTAGAATTTGAAAAAAATGTGGTGAGTTGTGGTAGGTGAGGTAAGTTAAGAGAGAATGTAAAAAGTAGAAGAGAAAAATGAGGAGAGAAAAAAATAAAAAATATATTGATAATGATTATGATGTGGACCATGTGGTGTGGTGTGGTGCAGAGCTGGCAAAAATTTGCTCGACTCGGATTACCCGAATTGTCCGACCCGGAAAAAATCGGGTATGAACATAGATTTTTCGTCTGAATTTTGATACTAACTGAATTGACCGAAAATTTTGACATAAAATTTCTCTTTTTTCTATTGTCCGAACCCGATTTCAGCTTCGTCTGAATTGTCTAACCTGGTCTGGCCCGAAATAAAACCAGGTCTGGACATAAATTTCGCATCCAAATTTTGACATTGTCCGAATTTCTCCGAACCAAATTTACCCGGACCCGATTTTTTGCCAGCGCTAGTGTGGTGAAATGTGGTGGAAAATTTAAGATTGTGGTATACCGCACCACAACTTACCGCATAAAAGAACGGACCTTATTTAATTCTGGAATATACAAATAAAAAATCATTTTTTTCCAATCCATATTGGAAGAGTTGATTTATTGATTTAATTATTTAGTTAGTCAATGGACACTACAGTACCTTCTAAGAAAGATGAAGGGAAATAGGAAATGCAGGATTTATTGGTAGGTGGGCCTCCAATGTGCCAATTATGAAATAGTTTCAATCATCATATGATTTGTCTCCAGAAATAAAATGAAAAAACAACAATTAGACTCCAATTAATTGGATTTTGAGATGTCAATTCGCCAATCAACTCTCACATGGGATTATGGACAAAACAAAATTTGTGTATTCAATACTCCAGTAGACAAATATAAATAAATATTGCTACAAATAATTAGAAATGTGCTTTGTATGTTTGAGTTGAATATTAAAAGAGTCAAGATATGTATGACTGTTTAGTGTGACATCTTATGAGTTTAATTTTAGAAGGGGAAAAGGAATCAGTATTATCACATGTGTTGTATCAACTAATTGATCGTCCTTAAAAAAAAGAACTAATTGAGTGATTTATTTTTCTGATGGAGCTAATTGATTGATTTAACGTACTAATAAAGATGTTCGAGTAATAAGATAAAAATTTGTTAAGAAAATAATACCTGTCTCAAAATATTTAACACAATAATTATTTTTTTGTCTTATTTTGTTTATGACTTTTATAAGTATAATGATTGTCATTCTTATTTTATTTCTAATTAATCAATGTGTGTGTCTTCCAAATAAAGTCATCATATACTCCTTGCATATTTAATATAAAAATTCTACTATAATTAAATTTATTTTCAACTATGGTACTTGAAAATTTTATACCATTCATTTAAAAAAAAAAAAAACTCTTTTATGACATATTTTGGAATTTGCCTTTTATGAGGAGGAATTGAATTTCCAAGCCCATTCCAGTTGGTGCCGCGAAGACGTTCAAACGTTACGTTACCTTTACTTCAAGGCTCCATTGCTCGAGCATATAGGTACGATGTTCCTTTCTCTTTCTCCTTTTTTCTTCCCAGTAATATATTAAACCTTACAGCTTTGCGTCGCCTCTCTAATTATTCACTGATTCTTCCCCTAATTGAATATTTCTTCTTGGGTTTTCTGCGGCCTTTGATGATTCATCAAGTTGTGTTCTTTCACTGCTGTCAGATGGGTATTTGAAGCTGTATTTCTTCTCCTTTTGAGCAAAGGTGCTCTTTTTAAACTCTTTTATTAATGGGTTCTCTAGTTATATTATATCGATTAGCAATCAAAGGGAACACCTTGGATTAGGTTTGTGATTGGTTACTTTGTTGCATCCTGATTAGGGGGTGTATGGATGGGGAACCTAGGGTTTGCCTACAAAGTGTTTGTTGAAATGCCTCAATGACCATGTGTGGAAAAAGCGAATGCTTTGAGCGTGCCTTTTTATGCTGCTTTTAGCTTCATGATGAACCGTATTTAACTTTTGAGTGTAGACTCATGGTTAGCCTCTTAGGTGGTAGCATCAATGATCAACAATGTAGCATGGCAATTATGAGTATATAGATTATAGAGTTGATAGGGTAGACGAACTAAACATGTAGTGCATTGATTGAAATTCTTGTGCAAATTGGTATTTACAGTCGATCAGTTGGATATTCAAACTATGAAGTGAGAATTTGAAGCACTTCATCTTTTCCCCCTTTTGAAAGGGGGAGGGGGGATCGGGTTGAGAGTACGGGTGCAAAATCTGAAGACTGGGTTTAAATTGGTGAGAGAGAGTGTAGTAAACTAAGAATTCAGATGGACCCTTTACGTACAAAGACTGGTTTGGTTTATCCTGGGCAAATCGAACAAAGTTAAATCCCTGCCTAAGTTGGGTCAATGAGTGAACATTGGACCATTCCTAATTTCCTATGGTGGAATGCAGGATTTGGATGAAAAACTTCATAATGCAATTTCGCAATTCTGATAATCAAGGATAATCAAGTTGGGTGTTGTTTCCCTGAGCTATTTAGAGCTGCTTCCTCTATTAATGATTGCTGATTGAAGCCGTGGGGAAGATGGGTGGGGTGGGGGTGGTGGTGGTTAATTCTTAGTTGGAAATTGGAGTTATCTTAATCGGATCAAGTTTGGTGCTAGTGATAGAATTGTAGTTGCAAAGCTGTTAAAGATGGTAAAGCTAATTTGATGAGGCATGAAAGGGTTCAAATTTAACGTCTGCGACTGTGAGCCTGTTAATGTATTCACTTTTTTCTTATGTCATTGTGGCAGGTAATGGAGGTAGATAAGTCAAACGTTGATCAGAATCAGGAGGAAGAATACGTGTTGCTTGATCTTGATGCAGTTTGTGGTCACGACATTCCTCCTGATGAGCCATATGTTCTATCTGTGAGTTCTTAAGTCCTTGGAGACAATTAGTGGCACCTTTCCACACAGTAGTCTTGTTCCTGATTTTTGCTGCTCTGCTGAAGCACTCTTTCAAAGATAGTGTTAGGGGGAAAAAAGAATAAATAAGTAGAGTAGTAGCAAATTGGCATAGCATGTTGGAGTATCTAGCTCATCCAAAACCGTAAAGAGGGAATTGTTTCAGAACAATATTATCGTCTGAACTGTTTGTTGAATATATAGGCTATGCTTTCAGATGTAGTGCACCTAATGAACAGCATGCTTGGTCCATTTCCATCGGAAAATTGGTCGGTTTGGGCTTTTATGACTGGAAAACACCATGATAGCTCCTTTACCCTAACCTTAATGATAGTGAGTCTTCTCTGTGTTATGCTGCATTTAGATAGAACTTGCTGGGTGGCAGCCATTTGGTCATAATGATTGTTTCCTTCGTTTGATGATAAAAACAATGTCATCCTACTTCATGTTAAGCTCCTTTCCAGATTGTTCTCTATTTCATAACTGTATGTTTCTTTATTTTGTCAAATTGATGACACAAAGCTAAAATGCAGGGTCTAGATACGCTCAACCCCATGTTGACCATAGGCGATAAGCTGAAGTTGGTGAGTTATTGTTGTTTTCCATTATTCATATTTTTGGAGTATTTGTTATACCATTAAGCATGTTAGTTCATGGTCTCTTGCTTGAATCCATGGGATCTACCTTATGCTTGAGCCTCTGGTCAATCTCTAGAGGATCTTTTTTTTCAAAGTTACTTTTTATCATTTCAGATGATCTGTAGGGTTTTGAGATGAAGCGACTTCTACATAAACAAGGATTTTTTTTTTAAAAAAAAAAATGCTTGAAGCAGTATAGCTGCAGATTTTTCCCAGCAGGGCTTCAATATCAGACGAATTGCTTTCTTCCTTTTACACTTGCTGCTCTGCTTCATGCCCTTTGTAACACCATTTAACCACCTTGCAGATAGGAGAATATGAAGAGACAGTCGGAACATGCTTAATCTTTTCAGAGAATGGTGAGTCGTAAGTCGTAACTCCTACTTTTAAGATATCACACTCGAAGGAACTAGTGCCCTATGCTTTATGCGACTGTATGCTTTATTTGACTATCTGATATAAGGAGCAGTCGTCCTGACTCCTGAGCCGATGTATCTTTGTTGTGCTCAATGTATGACCACCTATATTGTTTCACAGAGATAGCAGAAGCAGGCAAACTTGTGTGATTGTGTGTGAAATGATTTCAAGTTTAGAAATTAATGATTGATTCTACTATGAACCAGCCTTCATATTATATGGCTTTCCCTTCATGAAACTTTTGTTGCTCTGGTTGCCATTTACCTTGCCATATTTTTGATGCCTGGATAGAGAAGCCAGCTTCCGTCAATGAAGATCCAGGATCATTAGAGGCTAACTTTTCCAAAGGAATGTTGCAAAGTGATCATAATCAAGATCCACCGAAGCAAATCAAGCCTGTGACATCCCTCACCAAGATTCTAAGATTCCGGCTATTACCTGAAGAAGATGAGCAAGATGCGACAGATGGGCAAACAGGTGCACCTTCAGCTTCAGCAGAAGCGCAATTGTGAGAATTAAGGAAGCATTTTCTGTTGGTATTAGTTATTACCTTTTACCTTGTTAGGAGGAAAAATCGAAGGAATCAATGATATAAGCTAATCTTGTTTATGTCTCAAACAATGAGACCATGATGGGTCTACCTTGTTGCATGCACCCTAGGATTGTTAGTATTGTACATAATGTTAAGATTATTTAGGTATCGTGGGTTTCTGGATTGGAATTTCAGTGCATTATAGCCATATTAAAATTGTGGATTTAACAGACCAACCACAATAGCCATGGTTCTCATTTCTCAATGCATAGTTCAATTCTATTGTGCATAGTATCTAGAGTTCATGGTGATACCGTAAAATTACTTCATGGTGATGCGATTATTTGCTTCACGTGTCCATTTATTAATTAGGCAATGACAGGTACAGCTGACGTAAATTATTAGATCAAGTTGTGGCCTCCCTTAATACACGAAATGCCTACAAAACCCTGATGGTGATGCTAACGTAAAGACTCTAATGAGGATGAAGCATAATGCGTGATGACTCATGAGCCATAAACATGTTAAGGAATGATCTTGTTACGGTCATTTACCATTGCAAGGTATGAAACTTGTCCCATATCAGTAGTATGGGCTATCGATGAAGGGTTTATAGATCAATTGAGCTCTCTCACCTATTATGTCTATAACAGAACTACAAAAAACAATGGAATCTCCAATTATATCATGTGATTTTCATTCCTTTGAAAATTGATTTTAAGGGATAGATGCTTATGACCTCCCCCAAACAGCTATGTACACGTCAGGAGTCCCCTGATGAGAGGGGTTGGGAAAGCTTGAACCCAATTCTTATATTGATGAGTGTTGCTCCTCTAAACACCATGAGATTCAGGGGGGGGAAATTGAAAGCCACTCTTAAGCTCCTGTCTCAATACATAACAAGACTTTGAAGTTGTGACAAAACTCTTTCATTCATTGAGAGACGCACACTACAGAGATATTACATATCTAATATCTTCAAGCACAGCCAGTGGTCTATAACAAAACAAAATCATGCCTTCAAAAATAATACAAGGGAGAAGAAAAAGCACACAATAGTACTTTGGGTGTTTGGGGGGGGGGGGGTTAGCAAAGAAGAATGACACTATCAATTGTTTAAAAAAATTGCACATGGAAAACCTTAACATATATATTGCACAAAGACATCACCAGTTGGAAAACCGTAGCTTATATATTGCACAAAGACATCACCACTGTTGTGATAGCGTAGATGATAAACAATTCAACAGGGCAGGTGACAGCAAAGGATGCAAATTGAGATCATCGGCAATGTTTCTCAAAGCTTGTCTTTCAAATACTTAAGAATAGCTTTGGTTCCTCGATCCAAAATTGTCCTCCTGATGCTGCAGGAACCAATGGCAGTAAGTCAGGACACCGTGAATCGTATTGTTGAGAAGAGACATTAACAAAAAGCATGCTATAGAAATGTAGGTTGTGCACAGGAGGAAGGTTCAGGTGGAGGAAACAAAATAAAGCTGAATCCCATAACACTCGTATTGCTCACTATGTTACGCACAGTATAGGAATGGGTTGAACAATGAATACGAAATAGCATTCTGTTTACCTTCTCAATGGATTTCCATCAAGTCTAAGAGCTTGAAGGGTGGGTTCAAGCAGCCCCTGCACAGCAAAAATACTTGGATCAGTGCACACGATGCAAGTCAGGATTAGTCTAGATTAGAAACATGCAGCAGCACATCAATAGCAGATTTTGCAGCTCATTGATTAGATTTAGACTCTATCTAGAAAGCTTTGATAACTTGCATGTCCGTTCACTTTACGGCATAAGGCATCATGTTTTCACAATTCATGGTTGCGCACAGTAATGCTGTTAATGGAACCTCAGATGTCAACAAAATGCACTGTCCTTTCCGGCAAGAATAGTGAAAAACAAAAGGTGAAATTGACTTGCAGCAGAACAGCAGAAACGATGATGAAGTATTAAGATAAAAAGATGCCGACTTCATTGCTTCTAAGGGCTTGTTGGCATTGAAGATTCAATAGAGAAATAAAAAAGAAGGGCAAAAACAATTTCTCAGCACTCCAGACTTGTATATCCTGAAACAAGAAAAGGAAACAGCAAGACTAACCAATTCAGCTGGAAGTGTCGCAATGCTATTATCTGAAAGATCCAGCTCAGTAAGGCACGTCAGATTTTGGAATCCCTGCAAAGTAATAAAGAATTGTGATAAGTAAATTGGAAAACATGACTGTGAACATAAAATAGGTAGAATGAATGAAAATTTATAATTATCAAGATGGCCTAATTCAAAGAAGAAAATTTGCATGCAATTGCGTTGGATAACTGTAGCATTAGTGCGGCAGAAGATAAATTACCTCAGGAATGGAACGGAGTGAGTTTTGACTAAGGTCCAAAATCTGTAACTTCTGAAGCCTCAATATGTCTGACGGAACTTCACTTAACTGCATTCGTCTGCTCAGAACAAACAGCATACAAGAACATGCATGAGAAATTAATGTCACGAACTCAAGATACTATAGTATTCAAAGCCATGCTATATACACACTCCACGGTGACCACATTGCACAGCACCTGAGGTAAAGCTCCTGGAGAAGTGGTAGGCTGGCAAAGGCTGGGTTGTCAGGTAATGAGGAGACACAGCCACTAAGGTCCAAAATTTGAAGTCGAGGCACAGCGTCAAACCCATTCAATGGAATCTGGTGGAAGCACATCCAGTTATCATAAGTTTATTAGAACACGTACAACGACATCTATATATGTGTGTGTGTCTAGAAATGTTTGCTGCATATAGCAGAATGAGGAAAGAAAACATGACACATTTACGGCAGGTAACATTCCTATAAATAGAAATGGAGTTGCTTGAATTGCATACCTGTCTCAGAGGATTGTGATCCAGCTTTACGCAAGAGAGTTTAGCAAGTGACTTGAGAACTTCCCCAGGCCAATCCTTGATCTTGTTCCTGGATAAAATCAAAACCTGCAGATTTTAGATCAGGTACAAAAACTACATTAAACTTCGTATGCCTGCCAATCAATATTAATATACATAATCTACCTTAACCTCATTCTATCTCAGGGCGGGTGGGGAGTATCGGTACCACAAAGATGTCTGCAGCAATCATCTTAACCAACAATTTACTTCTAGTTCCTGCTAACACTTTATATTGAGCCACGAAAGAGGACATTGAGATTCAAGAGTAAGATTTTAAATCCCTTCATATCACTGAGTGAGTCTGAGTGGCAATCCTAACTTGTGACAATGATTCTGATGACCAAGGGAATTTTTTTATGGTTGTAACAATTTGATAGCCTAAACATTTTGTTTTACAAGATATTTTTTTTTGTTTTTTTGGGGGTGTTGTCTCAAAGTGAACAGTTAAACTAGTACGATTTCTTGCAGGAATATTGTGCATATTATATAGAACTGCAATACGATTTCTTTCCAAAACTGGCAGTTTATTTGATAGAGCCTATGCTATTCACTTGAATAAGTGAGGATTTCCTACAAGTTTGCATTGTGGCTTCACAATTTGAGTTCTCAAAGCCAATTATCAAGTATATTTCTGAGGATAAACTGTCAAATCAAGAATCGATCCTCAAATTTGAATTTTAAACTAAAACCAATGGCAAGTTAAGCAGAAGTCTTACCTCAAGGGAGGAACAAGATGCAAGTGCAAGAGGCAGTTCCTCAATTGAATTCTTTGAAAGATCAACTTTTGTTATTTCATTTGATGCACAGACCTCAGAAGGAACAGCTGTCAAGCCCATCCCTCCAAGTGAGAGTTCCTAGAAGTGAAACAACCCCTGTTATGAGCTTAAGATTCATTTTGGAGTAGCTGCATTTCCCCCCCCGGTAAGGTAAAAAATGCATCGATAACTCTGTCAACGTATGAGGACCTTGATACCTTTGAAGTGATTGTCAGTCGAGCAGCCATAGCAATCATGTCATTCTTAGTTGGAGTTGAAGCTTCAGCTTCTGCATCATGAAATCAATGTAAAGTTCCAACAAAGATTTGATGACAATATTCTCCGTAACGCATGGGTACAGACGAAAGGACCAGAGCAGGAACAGAATACCTTGTGCAGAAGGAAGTCTACTTCGAAGATACTTCAATAAAGCAGGTGTAGGTCCGGTTACTAATGTGCTGAAAAAACAAGTCGTCATTTCCTATCAGGTCCTTTTCTCTATAAAATTTCTTCCTGGGGCGGGGGGATGGAAGAACTATCTCAAAATAGTGATGAAAATAAAAAAAAATAACAAAGCCCAAACCTTCTAATGGTGCGCATCGGATTGCCAGTCAGCACAAGTGCTCTTAAACTTGTCATCAAGCCTAGAGACAATAATGGAGAATCATAAGATCCAACCATATGACCATACAATCAAAATATCAAACACAAACAGACTCTGCAAAACAAGAGAGGAACCACTGCATTTGCACTGTGTCCACAGGGGAAGAAGTGAAGAACAATGGCGAGCAATATACATCAAGACTCACATGCAAATGATCATGCCACAAAGGCATATGACTTAGGTTGCTTTAAAATACAAAGATGAGGACAACTTCAAAAACCCAGAAAAGATATACAGTCCTTATGTACAACAGAAACATGCACTTCACCAATACTGTTTCCTTAGTTGAAGCAAGTTACAAATGTTGAGTTTCACCACTCTTCCAAAGGAAGACTACAAAGATTTACAAATCAAAAAAATAAATAAATAATGAAGCAATGCAGCACGATATAAATGCATTCAAATGTAATACAGAAAGGAAACAGGCTGACCTATCTCAGCTGGCAGGCCAGACAATGCATTGTTTGACAGATCAAGTACTGTCAAGTGCAATTTGCAAGCTTCCACCGGGAATTCTTTCAACTGCAAACCATATGAATATAGGCACAAAATTTAGATTATTTTCTGAAGGAGGGGGGACACGCAGAGTTATAAATGCACACAGGTAAACAGCCTAGGGAGGAATGACTCTCGGTATCTCGTATGGAAGCCAAGCACCTTAGGCTATCCAAGGGGCACGATTTTCGAACATATTCAAGACAACCATTATGTGATTGTGCAAGTGGTGATTGCCTTGATGCTTGAACAGAGTTAAATGCACTATGACATCTTGGCAAGCAAAAATATAATCTTGCAAGTAGTAAATACAGTAAGTCAAGAAAAACAGAAGTAGGAAGCTTAAAGTTGAATATTCATGAAACACTAAAAAAAAATTATTGGAGAGTTAAATGAACAAGCCAATCACAATTGTTTTAAAGCAAAAAAGAGGGTAAAATGGGGATGCAAAAGGATTGAAAAGACCAAAAAGAAATCACAGGGCAGTATTCTCACTTTATCTCGGGCAATCAAGATGACCAGAAACAAAAATATTGTACATATAACACCAGAAATGATTGATAACCGCCAAAGTTTATTTTACAAGAATAAGCAAAGCTCATCTTGCCTTCCATTAATGTGACAAATGTAGGGCATCATCTTCAAGCATTAGTTAGACAAATGGCTAGAAGAAAAGGTACATAGTTCGGAGATAAACAAAATCATAGTGATCCTCTCGCAATGGGGGTTGAGGGGTGAAGCAGGGGAAAACACATCTACACAACGTAAGTTTTAAGTGGAGAACATTTTATCATGCATAAAAGTATTAAATATAAAATCAGCACCCATCATATGTAGTACTCAGAAATTTTTGCTTACCTGGTTTGAACGAACATCCAGTATGCTTAATTGAGAAAGCTCTCCCATCTCTTTCGGGAGTGATGTCAACAAGTTGCTCCTAAGAAAACATCATTGTGAGTGGGATTGTAGATCCAAAACACATGGTCATCTCCAACATAGCAAAACCATCTAATTACATCCAGCAAAAAATAACATGAAACATTACCCCACATAGAACTCTACAAGCGAAGAGCAACCTGCTATAGATGAAGGCAGTGATGAAATTTCTGCACCACATAGATAAGAAACAAAAGATTATCAACTAGCACTATACAATTAATGCCAAAACAAGAGGGAGGAAACTCAATTCTCGACATGTTACATGGCATATGTCACTATAATACCTATGTTTTAAAGTACTTGCCAGAGACGAATAGTACAAGTGTAATAGATCAACTTACTGTTATGTTGTAGGTCAAGGCGAATGAGACGAGAAAGCCTTCCAATGCTCTCCGGTATACTAGTCAAGGCATTTTTTGCTGCACCAAAGGAATCATTGTACGAACAAACGATGATAGATAGCATTAGGCAAAATGCTGAGGTGACTATCCAGTAGAAACAGGTATTAAAGATGGTAGAAGTATTTACAAGCATTGAGCTCAGTAAGCATGGTCCAGGAGGCGAGAACAGGATCTGCAAGTGTCGTAAGCTTGTTTCCCTGGGCAAATATCATGGCTCACATAATTGCCACCTTGTAAATGCAAAAAGGGTAAACTTCAAAACCAGAAATTTATTGGTTTTTTGTACCTCAACATCCACTTTCGCCAACTTCTTACAGCAAACTAGATCTTCAGGTAAGCTTGAAATGCAATTATTTGATGCCTGGAAACGAAAGAATAAAATATTTGCATTCCAGGGCAGCCAACAAAAAAAAAAAAAAAAAAAAAAAAAACAGATTAGACACATGAGAAAATAAGTTATTTCATGCACAAATAGCAAGAACTGATTTCTACATATGATTACCTTCAGCTCTGCTAATTCCGTACATTGTCCTAGAGAGTTTGGGAGTGCCAAGAGTCGGTTGTTTGAACAATCAACCCTAATAAAATTGCACAAGAAAAGGAAAGTAGTAAAACCAAACAATTAGGAAGTCTGCCTTCAAACAAGCCAGGCCAAATTGCAGCCAACACACCAGAATACTGATTGCCAAAAATATATATTAATCATGTTATAATGAAAAAGTTTCGAGATAAAGAAAGAAGATGAGGGGAAAACCTACTTGACCAGAGAAGAAGCTGATCCAATCTCTTCAGGTATGTTAGCTATCAAATTGAAGGACACGTCGAGTGATTTTAATGAAGGAAGTCTATCAAAGTCCCATTCATAAAGAAAACCCGGGAAGAAAACAACCAAAGAAAAAAAGGCAACATAACTTAGTTCATCAATAGCATAGAGGTTATCATAAAGGAAATGAACAAGGTTAAAGCAGCTTACTCGCCAATTGCAGTTGGGAGTTCTGTGAGTTTGTTGTGGCTAACATTCAAGACAGTCAACAAAGGCAAATTTTTTAGGTCTTCCTTCAACACTTCAATATTGTTGTGGGCCAAGATCAGCTTTTGTAGGTCAACAATCTGCAAATACAAAGTGAACTCTAATCAAGTGTAACAAGCAAACCGCAACAGAACCCTGTCTTCTGAGCTGTATTTATATCCTAAACAGGAGTGAAAGAGAAAAATAAATAAGAGCAAAACACACCTCCCACCAGTTGTCACCTCCAGTCGCATTATCAAAATTTTGATAAACCTCTGTGGGAACTTCACTGAAAATAAATCAAGAAAAATGGAATCAGACAAGCGTGGAAAAGTTAATTAAAAGTGAACTCTTACTAAGATTAAGACGTAGACTCTGTAAGTTGATGCGTTTCAGAACGGACTCGCATAAGGGCATCCACAAATTATGTATAGGGTTGCACACATGTTGTTCCTTACATGTCCCATTAGGGGGAATCCACAAAAGATAGGCACTGATGACTGTTGTTGAGACTCTGCAGTCTTGCTCTTGCATATAGAAGTTTAACTAAACGCAAATATTTAAAATGCATACTGTAATTAAAATGAAATCAGAAAAGACAAGGCAGTCATTTATGATGGCTTTGAAAGCATTGTGTTAGAATCGGGTTGCCCTCAAACATAACATTGCTTACGTTCACAAACACACTCCCCTACAGCGAAGTTGATAACGCACTGAAATCATTCCCGAAAAAGGTGTGTTTCCTCATCACTAAGGTATGATACAGTAACTACTTCGCTAAGGTATGATAGTCAGAATCACATGATCAAAGGCATGACTAAGGTATGATGCAGTTACTACTTCGCTTCCCATCGAACAACCTGAAACATCATCTTTCTCATCCTATCCTCATCCTCTCCAGTTTTCCACGTACATCCTTCTTCAAAACTCAAACTAGGGAAACTGGTGAACAAGATTTAATGTTCATCATAAAGCAATGACTTTCCTCAAACTAAATGTAGCCTTTCACTATCCGATCTTTGATGCTTTAGATAGACTAACCTCCAACAGAAGCTACTATCTTACTACTACTCCACTATTACTTACAGTCCTTATAGGTTGCATCCAAACGAACCCTTAAAGGCGACTAGTTCGATACAGGAATTACCAAAAGGAGTGATTTAGAGCCATTTGACACAATTTCTCACGGTATCACCCCTTATTCACCCTCTTCATCCCAATCATAAAATCATTAGGGTTCTCTATGAATATTGCTGCACCTATATGGACAGTCATATCATCCTACCAAGTACCAACATTCCTTCCATAGCAACATTAAAATAATTTCCTAAACCTGCAAAAGGACTTCATATTGCACAACATCTTAAAACAGTCCAATTCTCTTAACAAGCTCAGATTCACATCAAGCTCAGATCAAAATGCAGCCCACAAATTCGCCATTAGTGATGATAAAAATGATCAGACACAATAAGAACAAAACAAAATTTAGACAAAGATGCGTCAACAAATTCAAATTAACTTTCTTCAGAAAACACCATGACATGTGAAATTCAACCTCAGATTGTTTGAAGTTGGATCAATTGAGAAGATTACCTCAAGGAACGATTCGACAAATTAAGAGACCCAGATGTTCTGGCAGCTTTTAGAACCCTGTCCATGATTCCTGTATCTCAAATTGCCCCAACTTCGATTAAATTTCAGATCATTTTCGACAATTGTTGGGGATTGGAGGAGACAATTAGGGTTGAGAAGAGAGAATGCAATGTGTTCCCAAAATCAAGAGAGAGAGATGTAGAAAGGCAATCGTGATTGTTGATGGTGAGACGGGCTATGACTATGTATCAGACCATAATGCTGTCAGGTTTAACATGACATAATTAGATTACTTCAGTTTGAGAGATCTGTGTTTTTTTGTTTTTGTTTCTTAAATTTATGGAGAGAAATCGGCTTGTTGATTGTGCCGGTAAAATTCAAAGGTAAATGGGAGTAATTTAGTCATCAAAATTTGAAAATTCAAATTACCCTATTTCATTTTTAAATTAAATAATAAATAAGTCGCCTAACCTTTATAATAAGGATTATATACAAATTTTTCAAGTGAAGATCGGGAGAAAATTAACGTGAACGGATAAAATTACCTTCAATGTGGGGATGAATCTTCATTGGAGCATGGAATTCCTCACCCCAATGTCATCCCTTAACCCAGGTATCAATATATTTAATTATGTTTAGTTGTGTTGTTTAAAAAGAGTCAAACTAAATTTCACTCAAGGATAGTTGAAAATTAAATGCTATGTTGCATGGGTCACAGAGTAGCGACTATTGAATCTTATAAGTTCCGGTCTATACAAAACACTGTTGCGAACTGAATTTGCTAATCACAATCACGCTAATGGGTGTATGATCATTCTCGCTCGTTTTAAGATAAATAAACAATTTCCGTTATCGAAACAACTAGATAACATTTAGTAACTCAACAAAAGATATTCGTTATTCGAGCAACTGATAAAAGCAATTTTCCTTTTATTATTAATAAATATACTTACGTTATTCTAATGCATTTAGATGTTTTTTTATCTCTTTCATCTGGTATAAATATGTAGGGTTGAACAAGTTTATTTCATAACCAATTGCATTTGTATACTGTTGTCTTGTATGCAATAATTCCTTTTTTTAGGGTTTAAAATATAATCAATTTTTCTACATAAAAAGTGTGGACAAGAAAATACTTATTTTCATTAATTTGGCCACATGGACTCAAAAAATTATCTAGTTGTAAATTTCTCCATCTTCTTTCTGGTCCTTAGTATATTTAGAATTGGAAGGTCCCAACCGGTTCCTGCATCAACTGCACAAGGTATTATCGATTGTGAACGCAAGCTAACAGTTGCCTGTGGTGATGAAATATATTATTATGTATTTATTAAAAGGCATGCCATTTCTGATGTATGTCGCAAACATTTGAAGAAAGCAGGGAAAGATTGTCATGATAGCCTAACAAATAGTATCCTAAATGTACGTGATTACGATGATCAAGAGAAACAGGAAATAATGGCTAGACACAATGAAGTTTGGACTCTTTGCGAGAACGAAAACTATCAACCGGTTCCCGCACCAATTGTAGGTTGTGAGAACAACCTATCCAATGCTTGTGGCGATAACATATATTCTTATATATTTATCAAAAGTCGGGGCGTTTCACAAGAATGTTGCGAACAATTGAGGAAATCAGGGAAAGATTGTCACGATAATCTAACAAATGCAATCCTAAACATACGAGATTATGACGAACAACACAAGAAGGAAATATTAGGAAGACACAATGAAGTTTGGACCCTTTGCGAGAGAAATGGACATATTAATTCCTAGAAAACACCTTTCCAAGAATTTCACACAATATTTTTAAATACCTTTATTAGTTTACAATCTAATGCGTACGAAGCCACTAAAATATGTGATTACGTTGTGCAATTGTGTATGTATTTCAATTGCCGCTAGTGATAATAATATGTCTTTATTTTACCATTTTGTTGCCTTCACTCTCCATGCACACACGATGATCTTGATCTAGTTTTCATCATAATTCTTTTTGAATCATTATAATTTAATGTAGAACATCTCATTGACATCCTTACTTAATTTTTGAATCATTATAATTTAACCTAGAACATCTCATGTTTAACAGCAGGAATAATGGTCTCAGCACCTTAAATTGTTAAACGGATCAGGTAATTATGATTTGCCGTTTAAAAAGAATTGCAGGCCCCCGCTGGCTGGTAATAGGCTTGGGCATAATGAAGTGGTGTGTCATTTCTTCAATTACTTGCATCTGTTAAGTTGTCAATTTCATTTCTCCAATTCTCCAACGAAAATCGATACACAGGTGCTTTGCCATATAAGATTTGCGTGTTGCTGCTCATTCGGCTAGATTATCAAGTTAAATAGCCACTCCTACTTACACGTAACAACAAGTTAAAAGGGTATATTTGACTAAATTATTAGGTTAAATGGAAGTAAGTTGACAAAAGAGTTCCAATGACTTTTTTAACAGTTAGAACAAGTTAAATGAGCACTCCTGCTTACAGGTAACAAGTTAAAATGGGTATATCTGACATTTGACTCAATTATCAGGTTAAAGGACAACAAATTGACAAAAGAGTTTCAGTGATTTTTTTAATATTTAGAACAAGTTGAATGACATTTTAATTCGAGCTAACAGGGAGTTTGTTATCCCAATTTGATTTACATATTTGCCTCTTATATATTTATGTTGTGTCAAACTTACTAATGGAGAATCAGGCCTTTCAGGCTATTATAATACAAGCCGATGGTATGTATCCTACATGTGCACATGCACTTCCATTTTAACATACATGGTTACAGGTGTCTCAAGTTTGTCTCAAATCTTTATGATTCTCAATGGACTACACGAAAGAAATCACAAATTCCTCTCCAAAATAATAAAACATGTGGTATATATGTTCAATGAAGAAGATGGTTGATGGGGTAGATTTGGGGAAGAATATTTGATTGACATGGCCTCCTTTGTTAAAAGAATCCCATTTTCTACTATATTTTCCTTTACTTTGAAAAAACTGAGGGAAGAACAAGAACAACAATTCGAGAAGACTGATTCAACATCTGAATTTCTTTCCTTCATTCAACCCTTAAAACCAGGTTTTCAAAAATATGACAAGATGTTCAAAATGGTGGGTACTTCCTTTTGTTTTCTTTTAAAGTTGGAATCTTTCTTTCCATATGATATGTCTCTTTGGGCTGAATTTTGTATGATTAAGATTTTATATAGTAATGTGATTTTTTTTTTATGTTTTCTTTATTAAATTTTATTTTAGGATTTTTGGACATTAATATACTGAACTTTTGAGGTATTGGACAATAATGCACTGAACTTTGACCTTGGACAATAATGCACTGAACTTTGAGGAGTGTTGGACCATAATGCACCTGAGATGGAGCAAAGTTAGAATTAAGTGTATTATTGTCCAAAGTTAAAGTTCAGTGTATTATTGTCCAATACCCCAAAAGTTCAGTATATTAACATCCAAAAACCCTTTATTTTATTTTATTTCATATTTTATATTTAAAATATTATAATAATATTCTTTCTATAGCAAGAAGAGGATGGTACCTCAGATGGAGCAAGGCCGAGAAGCAAACAAAAAACAGAGGAAGACACAGTCAAGTCGTCCTCAATCTTGAAGGCTATTGCAGATGTTGTTTCATCTCAGCAGTAGCAAGATGTCCCCGTTCAGAATGATCTTGTGGAACCATTTCAACCAAAAACTTAAGCTAATAGTTGTGGGCTTAATGATGACTTTTATTTTCTAACACGCCCCCTCATGTAAATGTCCTTTGGGCTTAAAGCATGGATGTTGCAAAGGCCCCATTCACCTTGTGCAAATGAATATGTGGGGTGCTGAGATTCGAACCTGAGACCTCTTGCTCAGTGGCTCTGATACCATGTGAAATTATCTCAGCCAAAAGGCTAAACTAATAGTTGTAAGTCCAATGATATTTTATTCTCTAACAGATCTATACACCGAAAACGAGCTTAAGGGTGACTCTTCTGTGCAAGACCCAAATGCTGAGCAATAATTTTGTTTTTGATTCTAGGGCTAAATATAGAATCGGGTTGGAAGTATACAGAAGAATATTATGGATAGTTTAAATATAGAGCCTAAGATTAAGAATACAATAAATGGTAAGTATGAAAGATTATTATTTAGGTCATTTTTTTTGGCTTTTTTTTTAGAATCATAGTTATTATCTTCACTATTATTGGTACAGTAGCATTAGTATCAATACTTTGATAACAATATTTACTCTAGATTAACTTTTATTTCATCAAAAAAAGAATGTTCAAACACACACAAATGATGTTTTGCTTCATGAATTTGAATTAGTAGATATGTAACAGAACAAATTAAATAAATATTGTATTGAACGTGAACTTTAACTCTCTATGGACATCAATAAATAGCTCGATTGCAGAAAATGCAAGTACCACTTGAATTTATTTATGAAATGGTGATTATTAATGGAATAAGTCAACAGTAGTTTGTTGATATGATATGAAGTCATGAGGGATGTGATAACTGATAAGTTGATATTCTTCCTAACTCCATTTAATGTGAGTAACATGCACTTGTCTATTATGATTAATTTGTAAAAGATTATATGGTGATCCATTGTTGACTGTTGACAGCCACACTAATCACAATCTTTTCATAGTTAGTTTGCCATTCTCTTCCATGAGATTATCTCACTAATGTCAGTCCATTAATGTTAAGTTCAAGTTCAAATGATAACTAAACATTTAACCTAAAGTTAAGGAGATAGGAACTTGGTTCATTTATATTTGAAGGTAAGGATAAAATTTGTTATAAGTAATTAGCTAGTGATGGGGGTAAAATATTTAATTATTAAAATTTTGACTTTGTTTGAGTGTTTTTTAAGAAATCGAGTAAGGTAAGAAAAGATAAGGTTAGACAAGGATAAACCTAACTAATTATTATTCTAAATAATAGGGTCTTAATTTATTTTAGGCAAAGTCCAAAATTTAGGGGCCATGTTAAAGTTTATAATTTTTTTAGAGGATAATGTAAATTTCATGACAGTAAATCATAGTTGGAAAATTTTTTGGAGACAGAGGAAATTAAGTTTGGAAAGGGATGTTGAATAATTTGGGAAATGTAAAAATTATAATATGAGTATTTGTGGTATGTTTTGTAAAATTTTTAATTTTCCATGCTCGTTTAAAACTTTTCTATCTAAACTTTATTCTAATTTACTTATTATGCTCTGAAATCTTAACCTCTAAAAGAACACGCCTAATGGATAAAAAAATCAATTTGAATTATTCCCAATTAGAATCCTAAAAGTAGAGATTATTTTTGGTAATATACATTTTATGCAGAAGTGAGTTTGTAAAATGAGTTTTTTTTTTAAAAAAAAAATCCAAATGAATGTCGTTAGTCCTAAAAGCACCTGTATAATTCTAGGATGCACTTTTGTAAATATAATAACTTGTCTACATTTATCCGTTACTTACTCTCATTTGTTGAAATGCTAATTTGTCTTTTACACTTAGTCCAGAACTATGATTATTATTCAAAACAAAAAGTATATTTTTTTTTCTTTGAAATAATTTCTTGAGATGATCTTAACAAAATAAAGGTGTATGTGTATGGATTCAATACGCGTACTGCGTACACAATAATTCACTTGACAGATGATAAATAGATGAAGTAAATTATTATACATATATTAGCGGTAGCATTTGCTCCTTCCTCTATTTACAATAAAATTTGACATAAATTTTCTGGATTATTATTTAGTTTAATTAATAATTTATTAAAATATGCATTGATTAAGCTATCATGGTTACAAAAAGAAAAACTAAAAAACTATATCGTTGTGATTTATGTTTTATAATATATAGTGATTTTGGGGGAAAAAAATATATAATGATAAAAGTTGTTGTATGATAAAAATGTTAAATGGACCCTAGGGGAGTTAAAAGAAGATTTTTAACCATAAAATTTTAGTATGAAAGTCTTTGAATTATGAAATTTTAACAAAAATTATCAAATTTTTTAATTATATTTATATTCACAAATAATAATTGATATTTAAATTATTATGAATGGCATATTTAATTTAATTACCTATGAATGTAAGTATAATATAGAACCTTATTATCACTCCTAAAACATTACGTACCATCTAAAGACTTTTATGTTAAAAATAAAGGTCAAACACACTTACGGTCACAGCATTGCATAGGTTAGCTTGACATGTGTTGCTTGCGTTGAGCCATCATTTTGGAATGGAATTTGGTTGGCTGCTTTCCACGTGCATGTGATCTCTGCCCACTGTCTGGGTTTCCACCACTATTTTATTCTTTTCATTATTTATTATCACTGAAATTACTTTCTCGCCCTCATTCCTGAATTATCTCTTTTTTTATCCTTTTTATCTATGTTGTCAGAGCTGGATCGATCACCGAACCGGTTAATCTAGTGAATCACTGGTTCAACTGGTCGGAGCGGTTTGACCGAATTGGACCGTTTGAACTGGTCAAAACCTGCATGAACCGGTCATGAATTAAAATTTTTTTACTCTTTAAGAATAATTAAGCTACCAAAATAATTAAGCTGGCATGAACATTGCATGAACCGGTCAAAAGCAACATGAACTAGTCAAAAACCAGAATTTTTTAAAAAATTAAATTACTAAAATCCCAATTTGACCGTGAACAACCCGGTTCAACCAGTTTTGACATTTTTTTCCAGATTGAACTAGTTATCTAAGCTAAACCTGGAACTACACCAGTCAACTTGACGGTTTACGGTTGAACCGGCTGGACCGACATTTAAATGATGTGATTTATATTTTCAAATACTATCTTACCCACCAACACTTATACAATTCCCACTTTTTTCATCTTACCCACCCTCGTATTATCTTGTACTCCATAGAGCTTCCGCAATGGCAAGTTTGAGAGTGAGATAGCGTTGATGTGGTGTGCGTGAGAACGAGAAAGACAATGCAGTGACGAGGACGAGGGTTAACCGTGAGAAAAACTCAAATTTATGCTTGACGCGCTGCCCGTGCGAGGGCAAATACGAAATCCTCAGAATTTTTTTTTATTTCTGTTGTAGTGTATTTAAATTATTAAATGTAGGGTCTACACTTTTTTTAAAAAATATTTTAATCAAACTCAAGTTCACTATTGAAAAATAAGTTAATATGAAGAGTCAAACTCTAACTCTTTTAATAGGTCATACTGTTTCCATCTCATCCAATGAATATAACTCATGCTCACAATTACGGGTGTTCTAAGTACATGATCTTTTTTTCGATTATTGATAGCCGAAAAGCTTAAAAGATTACAAAATATAGCAAATCGCATAAAGAACAGCAACCAACCAACTTTAAAGAAAATGCTACTTCCAAACACTGCTAGATATAAAAATCACAGCAAGGACGATCGCACCAACGACTGACAGAAATCACTACAACTCAATCACGCTGTTAAAATCAATAACTTCAGTTTGGTGGATCAATAATCCCAGCCATACGATCTATCTTTGCCTCAATATCATCAAGACAATCAACTTCCAAGCTATTCGCACTTCTGGTCACCTTAACATTCTGATCACCCTTTTGGCAACGACCAGTTTTAGAAGTTGCTTCTCTGACAAGCTGCCACTTAGATTTCATCAACATGTTCTGTTTTCTTTTACCCCTAGCTTTACTCTTCGAAGCCTCAAGTATAGAATCCTCAAGATCAGCAAGCAAGTCACGCTCAGCCACATCATCAATAAATTCAATCAAGATGCTGAGAGTGCGGTCATTGTCTGAGCCAGCCTCCAGATCCCTATCAACCACCCGATTGGTTTTGGGACCACTCAAAACAGCATCATTGTAAGTCAACCTTGAGCATTGCTTTATAAAAAAACATTAATAAGGTCAGTAATGGTTTCTTTAGAAGATCCCTCTGCACAATCGGGATCCCCACAAGAGTACATGATCTCTATATGCAATACAACACTATAAACTCTACAAATGGCAAAATACCAGTTTCATTCCTGCACCAAAAAGAACAAAAAAAATTGGAATTTAATTTTATCTTTTAAAAGGAAAAAGGCCTCCATAGTATTAGACTATATTAGCAGCAACCTAGGCCTAGCAATGATTCTCTAATGATACCACAGTAAAGTTGCGGGCAAGAATCTGAATGCATGATGGGGCCAAAAAGGACACCAGCCAACCTAAAGTTAGACATTGCCCATACATATTCACCTTACCACTTACCAGAAAAAGAAGACCCAGTCAACCGAAACAAATCCATTTTTTTTCATCTTTTACCCAAAAAAATTCCAAAATCCAGATGTTCAATACTGCACAGTGAATACTGAACAGTGAAGAAGTCTGTGTAACTGATTTACCGGCATAAATTAAGGTACATTATGTATTCTTTCTGGGGGGCCATTTTAGGAGAAACCATGTGACAGCTTTCGGGAAATTCGTCAGTGCCAGCATCACAACCCCTAAATCACTCTCAGATCCCCCCCCCCCCCCCATTAATGACTAATTAAATCAATTTCCCTAATAAACTACTCTTACATTCACTAATTTCACTGCTCAGATAGATAGATACCCATCTCCTGTGGATCTTTTCCTCTTGATTCTTCCGAGAAAAGAGAAAGGTAGTCTCGTTCTTACACACCCACAAACTTGGTGTCACCTAAATGCTGCTGTGATGCTTGCTGTTCTGGAAGTTTCTTTGCCCTTTCTTTCATCCCAAAATGAGAAATTTTCTAAGGTTTAACTGCTGCATTGAATGAATGAGCTTGCAGCTACTTGCTGAGAAGGATTCTGGAAACAACTTGGGAGAAGAGGGATTGGGTCAGAGAGATTTCTTCATTAATTTTTCTGGGTGTTTGGCAGTTTTCTGAATCTTTCAGTTGGGTTGTTTTGTTTACAACTCCCATCTTCAAGTTCAAGTGGGTATTTTTATACCTACCTCTCACATGGGTATTCCAGAATAGGGTGTTGTTTGTTACTTCAATTCATATAAAGGTGTGTTTGGTGAAGATGGTCTGAGTTTGATTGAGTTGGGTCATTTGATTTTGGAAGCCATTTTGAAAGGACAGTACAGCAGGGTTGTAAGCTTGTGAAGATGAAAGCTGATGAGGAAGAAAGGTCTTTGGCCTTAACCCCAACATGGTCTGTTGCATCTGTCTTGACAGTCTTTGTTGCTGTTTCTTTGCTTGTGGAGAGGTCAATCCACCGCCTTAGTAATGTGAGTTTCTCTTCATCTTCCACCTTATTTCAAGCTTTATGATGTGCACTATCTATGTTTCCTTGGTATAGTTGCCTGCATCAAGCTAGGTTCTTCAATCTAGTTCTATTTGAATTCATCACTGCCAAAAAATTTCTGGGTAGGAAGAAAAAATTTCTGCTGATTAGTTGATATGAACCTTGAAACTATAGTATTTTCTGGTCTTTGATGTTTTGCCATTTTCTTCTTTGTTTTGTATGTCAGTGGCTGCACAAAACACATCGAAGGCCTCTACTTCAAGCTGTGGAGAAAATGAAAGAAGGTGCTTATAATGATTTGTCATTACTGTTCTGTATGAAGATTGAAAGATTTCATTTTGGGTCATTAATGCCCTGAAGGATGATGTTATTAATGCTGTAGACATTCTTCTCAGGGCAGTGAAGTGATGGCCTTATCTTTTGACCTTAATTTCATGTTTGCCTTCAGAACTGATGCTCCTTGGGTTTATATCTCTTCTTCTGACGGCTACTGCAACGACAATATCCAACATTTGCATTTCTTCAGAGTTCTTTGATGGTAAATTCGCTCCGTGCTCCAGATCAGACATTGCTGAAGCGGAAGATAATAAAGTTTCCCAAGGTCGTAAACTTTGGGACACTACACCTCATACTTTCAGGAGGTTGCTCAATGTCCTGAACCAAAATAGGTGTCCAGAGGCATGTGTTTTCTCATCTCTGAATACTTTCATACTGATCTCAGTATCTCATCATGTTGACCTTCAATATTGTCACTTGTGTTGTGTGAGGTGGGATCATGTAAAATGTTTGTGAAACTGTCTTGGTTTCAATGAGAGATTAGGCCAACTCCATAGGTTTCAATCGTGTCAACATTAGTGTCTCGCGTTGATGGGAAAGACTAAGTAGATGGATTCATGTTGAATCATTGAATTCTGCATGTTTGATCAAAGCTTGTTTTTGCATGATATATATGTGCCGCCTCAAGTTTGTTTACTTATTCTGTTTCACATGCTCCAGCATAATATCATGTCACTGAAGTGCGCCTTTTTCCTTTGAGTAGGGTAAGGAGCCATTTGTATCATATGAAGGCCTTGAGCAGTTGCACAGGTTTATATTCATCATGGCAATAACACATGTGACATACAGCTGTTTAACAATGTTGCTGGCACTTGTGAAGGTTAAACTCTTAGTACTGTCTTCACTGTGAAGCTGGTTGTGCTTGTTTCTAAGGCCTGGTGGAACTTTTGCAGATACATAGCTGGAGAGCATGGGAGGATCAGGCTCAGATGGATCGGCACGATGTACTCACTGGCAAGTTCACTCCTTGCATATTTACAGAAACTGTTGAATGATTGACTGTATAATACACCAAAACATGTTTTTCGCGCTGCTACCTTGCTGAAAATATTATCTTAAATTGTGAATTTACCTTTCGCCAGAGATCACAAGGGAACTGGTAATGCGAAGACAATCAACGTTTGTCAAGTTTAACTCATCAAATCCTTGTACAAACAACGGTTTCTGGATGTGGGTGGTAGGCACGCACTAACTTTCTTCGGCTTGATTTCTTTATTTTTCGTATCAGCTTTCACGTTATGTCTGTCTTTGCTTTTTGTTCCTCATTTCAACGTTTTGACAAGTTAATTTGTATTCACTAGTCTATGTCTTAACTATATTACAGGATTGTTATTGAGTTCATTTACAGGCTGCTAACTTTTTGCCTGATTTGAATGTTTGATTTGTGTGCCAGAAATGTTTCTTCAGGCAATTTGGACGTTCGGTTGTTCGTGCGGATTATCTTACACTTCGTAAGGGCTTCATCACGGTACATAGAATTGACTTTGATTTTGAAAGCCTTTTAACTGCTAGACACCAAAAAAAAGTCCATATCTATTCCTCTTCCCCCTTGATGTCTAATCATAGAATTGTCTGATGAGTATGCTGGCTCGTTTCTACTCGTTGGCAGAATCATCACCTCACAAGGAAATATGATTTTCACAGCTATATGATTCGTTCTATGGAAGAAGAGTTTCAGAGCATTGTCGGCGTGAGGTGAGCTAGAATAAGTATAGTACTCATTTGTTCAACTGTTTGCCAGTAGAAAGTGAGGGTCGATTCTACAAGTTCTGATGATACTAAGCTATACACTCAATTATCTTAATCCCTAGTGTAACTTTGAGTTCGAGGCAATGCATGACCAACCAAATCAGGCAAATAGATTCGCGACTTCCCTAGATAGGATTTGGTTTGCGCGGGGAGGGGGAATTTGTTGCTGCTTTTATAGTATGGTGCTTCACCTGACAATGGCATATTGATGGGTCTTTTGCAGTGGTCCACTCTGGGGATTTGTTGTTGCTTTTATGTTGTTTAACATAAAAGGTGAGAATCTTAATACATACAAGTGAAGGTTCTTTGTGTCATGTCTCATTATGTATATTTATATGTGAGATTTTTTTCACTGTCTTGGTGAATGAATCTTTCAGATTTTCTTTAACTTCTTCATTACTTTACGTTCTGCTTGTCTCTAATCCTATGTTAATGAACAAGCTGTTGTCTATTGCCGGAGTTAAGTATGAATGTCTGACACCCATCCATTGTTTACTCTGTGGCATTGTTATTAACAATTATGGTCTCTACTGTTTCCAGGATCAAATCTGTACTTCTGGATAGCCATCATACCTATAACAGTAAGTTTTATTTTAGTGCAAAATTTAGGCTTGTAATATGCAATTTTCCCCAAAAGTAAAAATATAAGACAAAATATTTGTTCATTGGTTCTGCATGATATGCTGCTGATTTCCCAAAATTGAATTGGAAATAAGTCCCAGTGATCACGATGTAAGCGGTCTATCTCAGCAGATATCACTGTAATTGGGTCGATAAATTTAACAGCATTTCTTTCTTTAGCTGTTCCTGTTAGACTATTCTTACCTAAGTCATGGAATGACATTCTGATGTTGTATCTTAATTATGCAGCTAGTTCTCCTGGTGGGTGCTAAGCTACAACATATTATCGCAACATTAACTGTTGAGAGCGCTGGAATGTCTGGGTTCTTCACAGGAACCAAGTTAAAGCCTCGTGATGATCTCTTCTGGTTCAAAAAACCAGAACTTATGTTGTCCTTGATACATTTTATTCTTTTCCAGGTATGAAGGTTATATGCTTTGTTAGGTCTAATTCAAGTATACATATATGAAGTCACCGCTTTGTGTAATTTTCTTCCCATTTGTGCCACTGCAGAATTCATTTGAGTTGGCTTCGTTTTTCTGGTTCTGGGTAATCCCTCCGCATTATTTCTCCTTTAACTTTTTAGAATGTGTATTTATTATATGATGTATAAAGTACTTAAATATGTTGATTACAAGATCATACATCTGGAACAGAGGAAACTGATTTTAGATGAAATTTGAGTTCCTGTTTATCTTCATCCTATGCAGTCTCGTGGCCACCTAATCCTGCAAATTTCTTTTTTACAGTGGCAGTTCGGCTATGACTCTTGCTTTATCAGTAACCACCATCTAGTCTTCTTGCGGCTTATAATGGGGTATGGTCTAAACTAGAATCACCTTGAATAATTAAATACTTTAGGCATGCATATATGGTATACAGTCACAAGTTTGCATATTACAGGTTCTTGGGGCAGTTCCTCTGCAGCTATAGTACCTTGCCTCTCTACGCACTGGTTACTCAGGTAAGTAAAGACATCTTGCACTTGGTTTTAAACTAAGATCGGATGCTAATTACCTTGTGAAGTATGCCTCATATGAATGACCACCACTCAAATTGTCAGTATACCACACAGACATGGTCTAGTTCCTGAACTATGTGATTGTCTGATACTTAAGTGTCACATATCCCTGTCAGACTGTTTTGACATATGAAGAATTCTAGTAAAAAAAGCATGAAACTGAAAACAAAGATTTATGTTTTTGTCAAGATGGGTTCCCTTAGAATCTTGTTTCCAAGTGTAATGTCTGGTTATTTGGACCTATTCCTCCTGTACAGATGGGAACAAACTACAAAGCGGCCTTGATTCCTCAAAGAATCCGGGACACTATTCGTGGATGGAAAAAGTCAGCTGCCAAGAGAAAAAGAAGGTTTGGTATATACGGGGATGATGCTACCATTACAGACACAAGCACAATTATGTCCCTGGAGGAAGACGACCACCAAATGCTTGACATACCCGAAACTCAGCCTGCTGTCATGATGATGCAATCTGAGGTTGAACTACAGTCACCTCCTCCTGTTGAAGCAAGTCCTCCAGCTGCTAATGAAGACTCTAGTCGTGTCGGAACACCTCTCCTTAGAGGGCCCTTTGGATCCTTTTCGGCTGCTTCAAGTGTTGGTACTTCGCCTGAGGTTGCTCGATGTTTTTCCATGCCATCTAGGAGAGATTGATTGGTAGCAGGAGGCGATTGTGTCAGATGTCAAGAATGCTAGGCAGCTGCTTTTTACTATTCTTTTTGACAGGTTTGGAGTTGTAGAAAATCTTATTGATTATAGGTTTTAACATGGTCTATAGAACAACGAATGACGAACGAATCGATTCATGTAAAATGACATCAGAAGACCTAACATATTTACCTCCCTTTATGATGGGTCTCTTGGTGTGATGTTGTAATATAATGACGAAAAGTTGAGAAATACTAGTGGATCATCATAGTTCCAAGTTATGTAGAATCCTATTATCAAGAAAGTTATCCGACAGATGTGTAATCAGCCAACATGTTGTTTGAGTTTGGTTGAATTCAGTTCAACTTTGATTGAACTCATGTATATTCATGTAAGATTGGATACTGTTTGGTTTTGTCATCGGCTCCTGTACAAAATATTCATGATTGTGGAATACTGCACGGTTTGGTCATATTGAATAAAATATCAGGTTTCCTTTTTGAAGTTGTTGGAACTTGGCAGATTCGCGTTGAAAGATCTTGGCAATTGGAACGACTTTGAAGTGAAAGTCATAATTTAAATCAAATGCTTGCCACAATCTGGATGAATTTATTTGAAGTTATTGTCTGCAAGTCTGAAAATGATTAGAGGAGATTATATTTCAAGATACATCTCCCAAAATCAAGGAAAAAAGTTGATTAGCTATTAATATAATTTTCCTTAATTAATATTTCAGAGATTTCTTGTTAATTCATTTAACCAACTTTGACAGATTCATGATCCTCAAGCTAACAAGAAAAGACTAATAGAAACCGAAGCATTTTATTCATGGAAATATATTTGGAAAGTTTAAAATATAAGTTTATTTTTTTACATTGTAGTGCATCTTCATTTAGTGTACACTTTATATTGTTTTAGCTTTACATAAAGTTTGGAGGTGGCGAGGCAGCTAACTTGCCACCAACGATTTTCCTTGAATGTCCTTGCTCCTAAAAGTTTGCTGGTGGTGTGTCAATGAAGCACACCACCATATGACGCATTTGATATGTTATCTTCTTCACCTTGCCCTGATTGACTATTTGCAGCGAGATGATGATAAGGTGACGACTCAACCACATATACCATAGGTGGGTCATTCCAATCTGGATCCGGTTCATTTGCTTCCAAACCTGATGCTTGGAGGTTTAGAACCCTTGATGGTGTCATTGATTCATTTTCTGCCTTAATTATCCCTTTGGTTATTTGAGCTTGATTGTGGACAGTTGAAATCACAAGGGATGCTCTGTGAGCTGAGGAGGGGTTTGGGTACAAAGATAGGAGAAGAAGAAAGAAAGATAAAGGGAGGCATATTTGTAAGGAACCCATTTTAGTATACTACTTATCAATCTTGTTTTGCTCTTTGAAATGGAACTTGGACATGTTAAGTTTGGCTTTTTAAAGGCAAGGAAGAATTTGGTAGATACAAGTTTAAGGTTCATGCTAATTGTGCTTGCAACAAATAAAGATCTCTTGGGGTTCACAACTTGAGGGTTTTTATCATATAAATTGCATGTTTTAGGGAGTAAGTTATTAGTTGGATCAATTATTTTGAATTGGTGAAGATGTTTCAAATATTGTCATTTTGTTATATAATGTGGTGCA
This sequence comes from Portulaca oleracea, assembly GCA_029582165.1. Lineage (NCBI taxonomy): Eukaryota > Viridiplantae > Streptophyta > Magnoliopsida > Caryophyllales > Portulacaceae > Portulaca > Portulaca oleracea. Next base: position 42,117,227 of record CM055876.1, read on the forward strand.
CTACATATAGACTTGTTCAACAGTTAAGGTCAGGTCGGGTCATGGGCCGAGTCAGTCAGGTCAGAAGTGCTTGATTTGTCGGCCTGAGCTTGACCTTCAGGCCCAGTACCCTCAGCCCGAACTCTAACCCTGTAGGCCACGAGCCAAGTCAACGGGCCGACAATTATTCAAGATGGATTTTTTCTATACCAAAAACCTAAAAATTCAGACATTTAATTTATAAAAAAACATTATATATTTAGTCGGGTCGAGTCGGGTCAGGTCACAAAAACTAGTGCCTAATTTGGGTTTTTTTATTTATAAAAAAACATTATATATTTAGTCGGGTTGGGCCGGGTCATAGACCCTTGGCCCAAGCCTGGCCCGACCATGCTTTGGGGTCCCGATTTTTTTGCGCCGGGCGGAGTCACCTTCTAAGATTACGGCCTTAATTGTTTGTATTTTCTTTTTGAACCTTATGTCCTTATCAAGTCTAACTTGATCCAACTACTTTAAAGAAGATGACTTAATTGTTTTTATTTTCTTTTCAATACTTGTAATGTTATACTCTAGCATAAGTATTTTCTATCCCGAATCTAATGGTGATAATGTTATATACTAAGTCATCATATAATTTAATAAATTAACAATCAAAATTTAAGAAGTTGACCATATTAATCGAACTGGGACAATTTTTCTTTGGGACAAAGAGATTAATGAAAAATTATAATTTAGACATTTCAGACAAACTTTCCTACAGACTTTTTCACATTTTTAAATAAGACTCCATTCTTTAGAATGGTAAGTTACATTTATCACAACCAATTTCATTTCATTTTTTTTCCTTACCTTTCCCTTCCTTTAGTGAACTTAATTTAGTGAACTTAATCCTACCATTTTAAATGAACATGACAATACTGTAAAGTATTACTCCCTCTGTTTCATATTAATTGTCATAATTTTGACTTTCACGGTCTCCAATATTACTCTTGGTTTGATAATTTCTTACATAATATATTATTAACAATTGCAATATTATACTTTTATAATAGTATTTTTCGTCACGAATCTAATGGTAGTAATTTTATATAGCAATTCATTGTATACATTAAGAAATTTATGGTCAAAATTTTTGAAATTTGACTGTACAATTTTCAAAGATGACAGTTAATATGGAATAAAAGTAATATTATTTTTGATAAATCTATCTAAAAAAAGTTTCCCACCGAATATTTTCCTTTAAAAAACCTACCAAACGCAGTATTATTATATTTATTAAAAAAAGTCATGGTATCTAGTTTGTCCTTTTAGAAAGAAGCGTAAGATATTGTACAGAGGGGAAAGGACACAAGGGCGAATTTTGATAGAGGGAGGGTCAACAGTGTGTTTGTGTCACTGAGGAATCAACATTCAACACCAACATTCCGTCATCTTTTCCTCCAAAAAACACATTCACTCCTTCTCTCTCGTCTCCCTCAAAATTACGAATACACTCTGCCATTTTCGTCGTACCCCTCTTTTGTATTTGGTGGTTAATTTACCCTTCTTTTCTCTTTCACTCCACTCGCATTTCCTTCCTCAAGAAGCAACCACCCTCACTGATTCTTTCCACAATTTCCCAGTAAGCATACTTTCTCCATGTTCTACCCACCCAATTACTCTATTCTATGCTTTCCATTTCTCTACTTCATCTTCTCAGGATTTTCTGCGCTTTCTTGCTGTCTTTTTGAGGTGGGTTTTTCTTTAAAGGTTTAGGTTGTAGCGAAGATTGATAATGTGGTGGTTTCGAAAAGTTGATGATGTTTGGGCATTTGCTTTGTGAATGGGTATGATGCATGCGATCGATTTTGGGGTTTGGGTGTCATTTGTCTGAAAGATTGGTGCTTTCCTGTGTTTTCTCTTATTATGCTCTTTGGTTTTCTTGTTTACTATCGACAAACTATTGTGCATTTCTTTGCTCATTACTTCTTGGTACTTTTGTTTTAGTTGGGTCAATGCTTCTTATGTCATGGAGACAGATGATGTGTGCTTATGTCTTACTAGTTACTATATATCAATAAGAATAGAGGGATAATTGTATGGGCTTGTCATTGACAATGTTTATGGCACACTGTTTGCTCCACTTGTTCTTTGTCTAGATGGGTGGATTCTCATTTACTTAGTAATATCTTACTTATGGAGTAATAATCAACCTACAAAGTGACAACTTTGTTGGTGACTTGGTCATTGTAATGATCTATGAGCAGGCTAGATGATGTAAGAACAGTTTTCTTTTGACCACCAAGGTTGTTCCTAGTTCCCACTTGATTTGATTATGGAAGATTGAGTAACATAGAAATTGTTGTTTTCACTTGTTTTTGTTTAATCACAGTCTGTGCTAACTGCTAATATTTAGTCCTTTGTTAACCTTTTTGAATAAAGAACTAACTAGTTGGTACAGAGGGCATTGCCTGTGGAAGTTGCTGAACCTTCTCCTTGGCAGTTTTATTTTACTTGTTTGAGATGAGATGAAGTAAACCTTGACATAGAAACAATGCCGAGGAAGTTATTTATTTTGCTTTTGATGATGGTGTTTCGTGTGGTGGTGGCACATGAAACTTGTGCTGCAAATGGACAGTGTTGCTTTTCTATTCCTTAAATTAGCCAAATGCTCTTTTATTACTAATTTGTCTATTATGTGATGTTTGTAGCGATGGAGACGATAAGTTCTTGCAATTCATCTCTTGGGGATGGCAATAGGGATATGGAAATGTTGTGTGAAGCTTTTGGGTCTGCTTTTTCACTAGAGGTCATAGCCTCTGCTTATTCCCAGGCAAGTCGTAATGTGGAGATGGCGGGTGCCCTTCTATATGACTTGCAAGGACAGAATTCTATGACGGCCCATCAGTTGGATAATGTGGAAGCCGCTTCAGTATCATCCTCTGATGTTGTTGCTGCTGAGCCTCGAAACACTGCAGATGGAGATGCACCCACTATTGGGCCAAACAAGGTTGCTTCGGCGGCTTATGAAGGAGAACAATTTGTCATCTCACGTAGTCGTACTGCGAAGGATGACAATGGCATGAATCAAGACATGGAAGAATTTCTGTTTAAAATGCTTGGAGATGGGTTTCAGCTTGACAAAAAGACGATACATCAAGTCCTTGGTAAGTCGTATTTTATGCTACCGCCTGGCAACTTTGTAGCTTCAACTTTGACAACTTTGCGCGTTTTTTTAATCTGGATATCATACTGATCCTGCAGGACTCTGTGGATATGATCTGGAAAAGGTACAATTCACATTCATTCAGAGTTTGTAGCTATTTGAAATTGGTTGCCAAGGAATCTGTGTGTGAATCAAAATGTATCAGAAATTAGGTGAACCACTACAGAAGTTATTTTTCTTGGCTGAAAACTTAAAATTGTCATTGTATTGTGGTGACCTATTTAAGTAAGGCATTGGAACCATCGGTTAGCCCCTAAAATGCAATCACTGCTAATATTCTTCATGTATGGTACATGATGAATCACAATAATCTTGTGGCAAGATTTCTCAAGTTCTAAAAGCCTTAGCAATCTCCCATTTATATCATTGTAAGGATCATTCCTATGTACCTATGCTTTGAGTTGTTTTCTTCACCTGTGGAGATTATGCCATCCTTACTCGAAAAGCAATAAAACAACCTTGAATTTACAAAGTCGTCAAAATGTTCTACTACCATGAGGTGACACCCTTTCCTGAGCTACAAATTTGAACTTCGAACATGCACTTTTGACTTCTCTTGGTATTGCATTTTCATGTGTAGCACCTGCTTATGGTTCTCTCAGAGGTCCTGGTTTCATATCGCATTATAAGTTCATATGGCAGTTGTTTTGCATATGTTGATTTCTACATTCCTCTACTTTTCTTTCGTAACAGAGTATGGAAACTCTTGTTGACCTATCAGCCTCAAGCCTTGGGAAGAGCGATGATGTTGTAAGCAGGACTGCTGAAACGGTAAACTCTAGACCTAAGAGAAACTAGTCATCCCGTGAGACAGATGGTGTTTTGTAATCTTTTTCAATTTTCATTCATGCGTCCAATTTCTAATGTCTAGTCCTTTCCAGTAACTCAGTAAGTATAACATGGGATGATGCCTTATTAGATGGCATGTTCAACCTACTATTCCTGAGTCCAGTCTACAACAAGAATCTTAGAGGACAGTTCAGCAAGCTATTTTGCTGTTTTTAATTCTGTAATTCAAGGCCAAAAAATTTATGTTATAGTGACAACTTCCTGAAACTGGACATAACTGACCTCATCATATTCATGAAGAATAATGCTATGATTTTGCCCAAGGTAATTATATTTGATATCTGAAACTTCCCCGTGCATGCTGATTTATGTACTGGAATATTCTGATGGGTAAGGGTGGCCTCATGGCATCTATGTATATTTATTTTTTTTCAGATTTTTCTTTCTCCTTGTCTTTGCACTTATCAAATATGAATCTCCAGCCTGAATTGTTGTGATTTTCTCCTGTGGCGATTTAAGAACACTTAACAACAGTTACAGTTCAGAAGTTTGCCATATTACTGTGAGGAACATTAGTCCAGAATTTTAAGAATATGAGTGTGTACATTTCTGATTTGGATTATCGTGAAATCTCAGGGGATGCGTCTGATGGTTGGCTTGAGTCAGGATTCTTCTCCAAGGTATATTGTTGTCCCACTTAACAGTCACACTTCATCTAGATGCCTCTTCTTTGTATCGCATTTTTTGCTCCCCTCTCTCCACTCTTTAGAATTTTGGCCATTGTGGGTCACAGGTCCGCAAACGACAATGGAGAAGAATTATTTAAGAAAAAGAAAGATAAGAAAGAGTTGCAGAGAGAGATTTTGGGCTCACTATTTTCTGGTCCAGTAAGAGTCGAGGAGCAGCCTAGGCGAACTATTCCTATAAACCGTGTTGTCAGAAGATCGGGTGGATACGGGAGACTTGTGGTTGGACCTTTGGAAGACGCTGAAATAGAGGAAACATTTGTTGCAATTAAACCACTTGGAGAATCTGTACAAGGTAGGCAGGAACCTTCTTTGTGCATTCAATGATTTCCGTGCTATTTAGAATAATAACATTCAGATCATAGAGTGAAACTTTGAATGTTGCCTAGTTTCACTAGTTATATTGACATCAGAGTTCTATGTTATGCCTTCCGCTTCTGATGGACCAAACTTTATTAATATAACCTTACATTCTATAAGCTATTCAAGATTTAGAACACATTAGCATGCATAAACAATTATGTCCTATTTGCCGCAGGAATGATATTAGTTGTTGCCAATTACTTGATGGATGTTACCTAGTCTTTAAGAACCAGAAATAGTTCATTTTCTCAACATTACTTTAACTAAATATTTGCAATTCTTGCGGCACCCAATATTTTGACGTCTAATGCTCTGGAATGACTTTGTGAAGAACAAGAAGATGACGAAAATAGCTACCATGCCCTTCGCCAAGCTGTCAGCGAATACTGGAGTCTTATGAAAGAATATTACAAAGCAGTGAGTAAAAACACAGATACACACAGAGGACGTGTTTGTGAATGAAGGAGAGAACGTTCTCACACTTTTTTGGCTGCTTTACAGGCTGCTGAGGCATATGCTAAGGGAGATCAATCACGAGCTTTTAGACTTCAGGAACAGGTATATACAATTCTGATTCCAGTCACCCTTGTGTGCCGATCTGCAATGCAAAACTCAAACTCAATTTGTGCTCTCTGGGCCATCTTTGGATTCCAGGGTCAATTTTACAGAACAAAGGCACTTGAAGCTGATGAAAAGTCCGTTCAGAAGAATTTGGAAGCAAGGTTTGGGTCACTTAACTTGCCCTTTTGCGAGTACATAGCTTGAGTCAATCAGCAGTCTAACATATGCTAAGCTTCAGCTGTAGGGAAGACGAAGTGTTGCTCAACATGACTACTTCCACACCAAGAGAAGCAGTTAAAAATCTCAGGCGAAACCTGCTGCTTTTTGCTGGCATGCCAAGTATGCCACTTTCTTACTTCTCATTGCCAGTGACTTACTAGTTCTAGTTGAACTACATACATTAACACCACGAATGTTTTCAGATACTCGTTTCCTTAAGCTCATGGTGGGGAATGATGATGCTCAAAGCAAAAGAAAAGGTCGCAAACAGCTGGTATGACCCTTTTGTTTTTCGATATATACTTGGTATGATTTATGGTCGTTCATACTCGTGAATATCTTTGTTTCTTGATGTTGGATTGTAATGCAGGTTGTTGAAGAGCTGGAGAAGGAGTCGATAAAATGGAGTGAAGAAGATGAGGGGAAGACAATAGTGATCAAGGTGGATGAAGTAAACCCCAAGAGACTGAGTTTTGCCAAAAACTAAAATGTAGGGGGAGGTCTTTCAGGCTGAAGGTGCTTATTTTGTCTGCCTTGTGCCTTAGCCTAGGAGCAAAAATAGTAGACCTCATTCTTGATTTGGAAATAGTAGACCTCATTATTGATTGGGATTTCAAACATGGCATGAGGATTTAATGAAAATTAGACTTGCAAACATGTATTCCTCTCTTTTTCTCTCTCTGTCTCTCTCAAAAAAAAAAAAGGAAAAAAGAAAGAGGGATTTTAGAGAGCTACCCAAGTGCGGGACCATTGTATTGCATGTTATTGGGTGCAAAAAGTTGAGACAATCTGGATTTTAGGTTGTTGATAAACAATTTCTAAATTTTGGGTTAATTGAAACTAATATCTCTAAATTGTAAAATTTAAAAGGTCATTACTTTCTATCCAATTGTAAAGTTTAGAAGGTCTTTACATTCTATCCATGAAGCAGCAGACAATTTTTAAGTTTTAAGTCAATTGAAATCAATCTTTTTAAATTATAAAAGCTATTACATTCTATCCCTTCATATCTCGTTAAAGTATTGGATTTGATTTTGATTTTAATACACTGGCAAAGGTGTTACAATGTAATTTATTAAATGCATTCGAAGCACATGCTATAAATAGTATGATTGTTCACCTACATATATTAAATTGTTTACTGCAAATATTAGATTGTTTCACTTATATTACAATGATTGTTCACTTATATTACAATGATTTTATTAAATGATTGTTCACTTATAAATATCTGAAGTACATGCTCCGGAGGCATGCAATATATATTGGTGTTACAATAATATTAATTTACTCAATTACTCATCATCAACGAAGAACAATAAATAGGTCCAGTAAGTCTGTATATTATAGTCCCATACCTAAAGATGAATATATTAGCATATGAAGTTCCTCCCCTTCTCCCTGTGCCGTACTTCGATCTAAGCTTCAAAAGCCTAGGGTAATGTACAGCACATAGCCATAGATTATACCAGAAGAAGAATCAAGCTTGATAGCAAGTAACATAAGAGCAACAAACACAACTGGGAATCCAGCAGAGACACCAAAACTGTTTCTTTTCTGGCTAGTTTCTGGGTTACAACTTACAATATTATCCTCCAATTCCATCATATAAGTTCTATTTTAGCAACTCAAACATCATCCGAGGAGCTTTCCAGCCACAAATGTAGGCGGTATCGTAATATTTACATAGAAGAATAACCAACCAACCAGCCACAAAATCATAGGAGGTGACAAGCTCATGACCCTACAGTTGGCAAAATATATAATGTTTCTTCTGTTCCTGTTGCGTTTCATTGAGTGAGTCTGTGCGTTTCGTTTTGGTCATTAAGGGTCTCGATGAGAAGAGGTGGTGCATACTGGGCTGTGCCCTGGTGCTCTTCTGCATCTTGACAAAATGACAGGATGATTGTGTCTATTGACATCTCCACCACGCCGAAGAAGAGAGTCGCCACCACGTAACCCAGCACCCAACATGCCTGCATCAAACAACCATTGTCAGGGTTCACGGTTTGAAAATTGAACGTAAGTATCTCCAAGGAGAAGTTAAAAGACCGTGTGAATGAACAAATTCTCAAATGGAGTGACAGAAAAGATACCAGGACTGGAAACAGCGGAGAAGAAATCTTGTTGTGTGCAGACTTGTACTTGTGAGTATCCAACATGAGAAATCCAAACAAAACACTTGATAGGCTCACACATAACTTCCCAAGAGATAGTATTACGTCTCCAATAACATTGACCTTCCCAATTCTTAGTATGTTATTCATAATCAGCTCTGTTGCAATTGCTGATGATTTGAAGAAGCTTTTACCCGTTATGGCAATCTGCAAATTATATATTAGGAATATGTCAGACAATAATTCAGTCATAGACCCAAAGCACAAAGTTCTAGGAAACTCACCATAATATAAGCATTACGATTTACAGATCTGATGGTCCATTCAACACATTTCAGGCAACACTTTGAAGAATGATAGACAATTTTCCCAAACCAGTTATCTGGGGCGGTGTAAGAAACTTTCAGCTTTCGACGGATTGACTCAAGAATAAAGCGGATTGATTCCACAAAAGACAGAAGCAGAGAGCCGAGAGCAACCGATCCCAGGCTATAGCGTGCAAGTCTCTTCATTGAAGCAAAAACTGGTAGAAATGGAATCTCTGGCTGCAAATATACATAAAATTCAGTCCACATATGGTCCATCCACGGCATATAGCAATCAGAATTCAAGTGCAGAAAAGCTTATGTGTACCCTAGTTGATGTTTAAGGAAAAAAGAAAGTACAAATTATGTTTTTCTAAGCAGAAAGATTTGAGCAAATTTCAAGGGTGTTGTTTAGGGCAGAAGACATTGGAACCGGGAGGGGAATAGAGAAGAACGGCAACTAATATTACATGATCTCTTCGTGCCATGGAAAGGGGTGTTATATTTTAGTAAATAGACTGGAAATGAGCATTGATAGCTAGAATGAACGAATTTATCACTTACCGATACATCACCGCGAGCCCAATAATAAGAAGCAACAGAGCCCGCAATAACAGTGGATGAACATGCTATGAAGAAATGCGTAGCCCAATAACCACCAAACAAGTGGAATAGGATTGCAATCCCGATATGAGGAGTGTAATGAATGCTGTAACCACAGCAGCGTTCACAACTGACCCGTCTTGCAGCAAGATCGTAAGCACAACAATTGTTGTCGCAGCTATTTTGACGAACTTCACCAGAGCTAAATAAGTAGAAAGCTGCTGCCACCCAAAACATGTAAAAGATGGCAAGGATTGTATATGGTATGATTGGGAAAATCATGAGAGCTTGAACTTCTCCTATGACCTTTGCAGCAACCTGGAACATATGCCGCACCTCGTCAGAAGAATCACAGAATTGGGCAATAGCCAAAGTCTCATTTGAGCACGACAACTAAGAAAGGAACTTCTCATTTAGAAGTACTTCTGACTTTCTAGAAAAACAACTCATTTGGCACATCCTTGTCAGAAAACATAATGCTCAACCACCAACTGAATCTTAGGGGAGAAGAGAGGATCAATAGAGTGGCACTGTGGCAGATTTGAGCATAAGGGGTCTTTCTTATGAAGCATTTGGATATGCAACATGCAAAACTGAATTTTCAAGGCGTGTCACAGATTTGAGCATCACATTATAGCATATATTAAAAAATGGAAAACAAGGGTCACTATTACTTGCCTTGAGAACTGATGATGCCATAAGGACGCGTCTAATTATAGCGATAGATGCAAGGAGAGAAATTGCCATAACAACCGTCATGGTAATCGCAGCAAGGCGCATATGAGTCAACTCCTGATACAGACAAAAGTATCGTTCAATCAGGGCTTGAGTCATTATCAAAACTAACAGCAAAGAATATAAAGATTGATGTTCCTAAAGCATCCAGTGATGCAACAGATGCTGCACTATTACGGTCATATATACAGAAGACAAGAAGCACCTCTAGGAATAGTTACTTCCAGGTAGTAAATCATCATCAATATCAAATGAGTCTCTTTACAACCCCAAAACTCCCCAACTACAACATGAATATATAAAGCTTACTCCTACTGCCCAACTATTACCTCAGAGAATCATCATCCGTGAAAATGAACTAAACATCAAAATATAAAGCTTGATAGTCCTAAGAACTTACCCTCCCATAAATATGAATGTAGTGGTCATGCTCGCCAATTATGGGAGTTACAGCATCATTCCCCATCCATCCAGCTGAAAATGGCAAAGTAAACTAAATTAAGCATTTTTCTCCAACAAATTGATGAGGAATAGCGGGAAAATAAAGCATAGACTAATAATTTTTAATCCTGAAAGGAAGAAGATTTTCTATAGATCATACAAAGAGAACAAAATCGCTAAAACATTGATTCATATCTGGGAACACAAAGTGGAAAAGAGCATATATAACCTTTTAGATAAAAGAACATGGTGACTGATATCACAAGAATGTTGAAAAGAGCAACTGTTATCCATGGCATCCCAGACACAAAGTGGCGGATCAGAAGCAGCCAGATCACGGACAGGAAAAGAGGCAGGATTCCCCCACAAACAATCAAGACTGGCCACGCCTTCCCAATGTCTGCCATGTATCTCTACAAAACAATATCGTCTTTATCAAATGGTATGATATATAGATAATCTAAGCAATTCAGGTTTAGTAAGCAAAAGATTAACATAGCATGTTGGGTCAAAAAAATGCAAGTTTGGCACAAGATTTTGGGTCTCACGGTTGGATGTACTGTTTTCAGGAACTACTGGGGCTTTTAAGCTAAGTAAGACTTTCAAAGGAACAAGAGAAACTGCAAAACTATGACCTCTTTTGCAAATAGTAGTTTTCAAGAACTGAGAAACTTTTCTTAAAGAAGAAAGAATAATAGAAAACCCTGAACCCTCATTTTTCAACCATAGCAAACAAGATAGAACAGAATGGTTTTAATCTTCAAAAGTGTTAGACTAGCTGTTTTCTAATAAAAGACCAAAATTTTAATGAAGAAATTTCAGTATATTACTATTATCGAAGCACTGGCAAGGACAATCACTGATAAAATAATAGGTTTACCAACCTTCAAGACAGCAGATCGAGAATTCATTGCCTTGTGTATCGATTTGTCTATTTCAAGACCCTCTTCAATGTTCACTCCACCCATCTGCTGCCAATGGCGCAACGATATATTGGAAGGACGAGCTATGAACTGGCAACTCCAGAAAACTGTGAAGGAACAGAAATAATGGAGGTCCAATTAAGCATTAAATTTAATGGAGGAAAGTGTTGTAATTGTAAATATTCCCAAGAAATTGCAATAAACCAGTACATACCATTTACACTGGGGTATATGACAGGGTAACAAGGGCCTTGAAGCTGAAGAGAAGTGTTCCTCATCTCAGGGGTAAGAAACTCATAGTAATCATAGTTTCTATCAATCCATTCTTCTACATTGAGATGTATATCCCCATCTGGATAATCACAGACCCAGTTGAGAGAGTCTTCAGCCGGAATAGGGCAATCCAACAAGCAAATGCTCCTGGCATCAGCTAGCTTCATCTGACTGTTCTTCACTCCGGTTTCATAAATCTGGTTAGGATTTACCCAATATCTTAGCTCGAGAGAACGAAGATCTGGATTAGCATGCTTATCACCACACAGATTGCCTTTGTAATCCAACCCGTAAGTCAACCTGGTACGGAACACATTCACAAGTCAACCAAAGTACAACATACATTAAAGGTAATTGGGTTGTCTCTGGAAATTTATGGGTTTATTGAGTGCTTATAAAGTGTTATGGATGTTATCTTGATTGAATTTGAAGGAAGCATGATGAAATTAAATTATGCCGAATATTTGGCGCCAAATTTTTTTATACTGTTTATGTCTTTTACCCAACTAATGAAAAACCCTGCTCCCTTCGAGATACCTCCGGGGTCTCACATCTATGGCAGCCTACAATGGCAAGTTTAATACTGTAATACTTTTCAAGGCAAATTTTAAAATTTCTTACATGAAAATGATGAAATCATCCCCTAGGAGATAATATCTTTCTCAGAATTTGATATCTCATAATTATCTTTCGTGAATTGGGGAGACTCACAATTCAGGTTATGTCATGTGCTAAAAGTGGCATCAAGTAAAGGATGTGTACATGCAACGATTTGACAGATATCTTCATATGTAATCCAGCAAAAATAGCTAAACAGTTTCATAAACTTCACAAAGACATCGTTCTCCTTATTTCCGCTTTCCAATGTCATGCCGCGTTCACTTCCTGAAAGTTCCTACTGAACCTTGAGAAAAGACCAAGATTGTGGATCTGCTAATAAGGCTGCAATTTGTGTGTCCAACCTATTACTATAGGAAGTTCCCACTATCAGCTAAGCAAGAAAAGAAATACACTCCCAAATTCATGTGTCCAACCTAAACTTGTAATCCACCACCCTAAAGTGTTGCTTGTTGAAGGTAACCAATGTCAAGTGTCTAAGGACAGAGGAACATAGAAAGCTCACAAGCTATGAAAACAATACCAAGTGAAAATTCTTCTGACAAAGTGGTAACTGTTCTTTCAATAGGGAGTAAATAATAGGATAGACAGGAGACTACATATTCTGCAGTTTTCCAGTTGAAATTCTACATTTCCAGCTTGCATTCTGCTTCATCAAATTGCCACAAACAGCAGACAAATCAAAACCATCTTGAACCCTTAAGACTTGCAAATGAAGGTGTAAAATTCTACTGAGACCTAACTGGGGTAAAATTGCCAAACAAAAAGACACAACCAAAACCCACTGCAGCAAAGCCCCTAAAATCTCATCCTCCCCACTAAATTTTCTTTCTTTACTCAAAAGACTACAAATCAGCGAGATGGGTAACCCAAATCTAAGCAAAAAATCAAACAAATCCTCATCAGGGTCAAAATCAAGCACAAGAAAGGAAAATGCCCACTGAAGTAAACAAGAAAACAAAAGAAGAGCAGATGTTATACAATCCAAGCTTACCTAAGTGGGTTTCCTTGGTTGAATCCAAAGCTAGAGTTAACAATCATGGCAACCCAGAAAGCAATGAAGATGACAAGGAACACCACATCCCTGCATTTCCTGTTTCGATGTATAACTCCTCCAAGTTGGCCGCCATCACTTGATGGGTACCTCCCTATCACAGGCCCAAAAGGACCCGGCATTTTAGAGAGAGAGAGAGATTTTAGAGAGAGAAAGACAAGGGTTTTGAGGAGGAAGTGACAGTGAATCAGTTATAGTGCAACACTAGCAGCAAAAGCACACAGAGAGAGTGAAGAAGGATGGAATGGAAGAAGAAGAATGAGGAAAGTGTGAAACCAAAAAGGCACAGATTCTTGGCTTAGAGACAGTGTATTTATTGCATCTAGCTCATCAGCAATCTTACCACTAGTGAGTGAAGAAGAGTGACTTTCCTTTAATTATTTATTATATGCAAATTGCAAAGATCTCAACTTTTTGTTTTTTGAGTACACACCCAGAGAATAGAGATGGGTAATTTTCAATTTTCACTTTTCTGTAATCTTTAACTGCTTTTTTTGAACAGTTTTGAGACAAAAGATGCAACCAATGTGAAAAAATTGGGTAAAGAGAGCATAGTCAGCTTTTGCAGGCTAGATGGCCTCTGAGCAATTTTCACCATTTTTTTTTTTAACAGAATGGGTTTTGATTGAGGATGGATGAATCGAGAATTATGGGTGGCATAATATAATATTAAGGGAAGATCTTTGTCGGCTTTTAAGCAAGTTTAGATCTGGTTTTTGTATGTTTCTGGGTGAGGCTGAGTGCATCACTCTAGTTCAAGTTAGGGATGGGCTTTTGAGTATTGTATAAGGATAAAGATGATTGTTTGGATTTGGGCATCATAATATAGGAACATCTCCTATCTTCAGCAGTATTCTGACTTGCTTCGACTCTTCATAGGTTCAATTTTTAGACAGATTTTTAGAAGTTGGAAAATTAATTAATGGTTTGATTAATATAAAGTTAGACTCTAGTGTTTTTAAAATTAATGGGCCTATATGTGCCTAATGCCTAATATTTTGTTTGTTGATGCTTGTCCAAATAGAAATATCCAAAATCAACATATGTTAATGTATCTACAAAAGTGTGGGATATACTTATAGTGGTCATGCAGTAAAATAAATCTTATTCGTACATATATCAAGTTTTATCTTGATGATTAGCTTTTTTATTTAATATAAATTGTAAAATATATTTTTTAAAATTTTAGTTTATTTTAAAAGATTTTAAAATAAATTTTTTTAAAAATAGGCTTGTTTACTAGGCAAAAACTTAGAGTTAAGGTATATATTTAAATTTTAAAAAATTTCGTAAATTTTTTTTAATTAAGGAAATATATTTAATAATGTTGTACTAAATAAAAAAAATAAATGACGAAGATAAAAGTTGACACATGCATATTTTCATTGTGGTGGTTGTCATGGTTGACATCCACTATAAGTTTTCCTAAAGGTGTGACCACTTAAATCTTTGTGCATTTCTAAGGTTTTTTCTTTTTGAATTGCATAATCAAAGAAAATTACGGCTATGTTCTTTTGTTAGGTTGGTTCTACTGACTTATCATAACTTATCTCAATCTAATACAATTTCCCAAAAAGACATACACTCTAAAAATATAATTCCCCAAAAAAACATAACTTATCCTAACTTATCTAAATCTAACTATCCTAATTTTAAAATAATTCATCTAAAGAACAGGGCTACATTAAACCATCATTACAAATTGCATTCAAAGTTTTTTGTATAATGAAATGGTGACTATTTTGGCCCCAAAAAAAAAATGTATTCAAAGTTGACAATTGATATCACAAATCCCCCCCTATTAGGGTATCCAAAATGGTTATTTTTGTATCTTTATTGGTTACTCCATTTCAAAAGCTTTGGACAAAAGAGAAAGACAAACACTAAAACACTATCGAAATAATTTGCCTAAAGAATGGAGGTAAACTCTTCTAAAGCTTCTTGACTTTAGGGCTTGCATCACCACTAGAGAATATATCTATCTCCACTCTCATAAATCCCAAAATATTTGCAAGCTTTAGCCCAAGTTTAGCAACTCTAACCTCTATGACTTCTAGCAACTATTCAACCCACACTTTGGAACAGACACATAACAAACATTTTTTGCTAGATCATCTTCCAAAACTCTATGTTTTTTCTGTTGAAATGAGACATCTAAGTTGATTTTAACTTCTCCGATATGCGGAGCTCACCACTTCATCTTGTGCAATCTTTGTACCTCTCTAGCCTCACTTTTCTTCTATCCTTCCAATAGCCTTGTGTATCATATATAGTTTCAACATTCAACCTTTTCTTACAGAAACCCATTTATTCTTTTTATGCAATATCTACGAGATGATGTCCATGTACAATCCCCTTGTTTCATCATCTACTTTGTCGAAGACTCCATGACACCAAGTTCCAATGTCAACTCCCTTTCTATTATGTACATTAGCTCTCAAAAAGTATTTGACTCATATGCTCGTTGTTATATGAAAGTCCAAAAACACTTGGGTTAGTGTCTCATAGTCCTCTCCAAATACTAGACACGTTATATCTATTTATACTCACCTTTTTAACAAATTAACCTTAAAAAAGTTATCATCACCCATTGCTCTTCAACAAATATTTATCATCTGGGGCTGTATTTTAGCTCTCCAAACTTTTTCCATCTTCCATCTCACTCTCCTAGGTTGCTTGAGTTATCTTTATGAATTTTTTTTAAAAGATTTACCAGCCAAATGAAAATTACTCTTTACCATGAGTTCGTTATTCTTTAATAAAATATCATCTTATAAAATCAACTTCATTCCTTGCAACAAGCAATATGATCAAAATTTCTTAAGTTAATGATATCTTTAACCGAAAAACTTCAAAAAGATATTCTCTCTCTTACTACAGCAACAGAAAAATTTACTCCTCACTCCTTTACTGTTGTTGAATAGCAATTAATTAGATATCCTATTGATACTTTGATTAAAATGGGCCCATTTATAACTATTATTGTTTAGTTCCCTTTTCACTCGTAAAAAATATTCTCGTTGTCCCATAATAGTTGTCAATTTAGTTAACATTCTAAATACTGAGAAAATGAATTAGTTAAGTATTTAAGTTAAGTGGAAAAATGTGAGGCATTATCATTATATTACCTGTATATCTTTCTCTCTTATTTTCTAGGGTTCTATTGTATTCGCAACCATGCTCCTTTCATTCATTCATTAAATACTATTTGAAATTCACAAATACCACCCTCTCTCCCAAACCCACCAACTCAACATTGTAAGTTATGTACTCTCGAATTTGGGTAAAATAACAAAAAAATAATTAATATGTCAGTGAGATTATAAAGTGACAGATAATATGAAATGAGAAAAATCAATCAAAAAATAAGATAAAAAAAGAAGAAGGGAGTATTCTCAATTCTCTTGTAACTAAATTAGGATTTATTAATTTTAAATTGATTTGTTAAGTGAGTTAATTTTCAATTGATCTATTTAATATCATTTTCATGACTGTTAAGTTCGTTGTTACGGTAGCATTTAAGTTTTTCAGTTTTGTTAGTTAAATTTTAATTCTTTAAGTAAATTATTGTTGACACCTAATTTGAATTATGGATCCACCATTGATTTAGAGGAAAAATTGGGATGTAACTGAGGAAAATAGGCGAATATCTTTTTTAATATTTTCTTTTTTGACAAATTACAAGAGGGAGAAAACTAGATACGTTGAAAAGTGATGGGAGGGCTTAAAAAAAGTTTATCTTTAATCAAAGGCTTTGCAAAACTTTTAAATAAATTGTTATCAAGCGAATATGTATGTGTACTATGTCATTTGGCATTTATGAGTTTCTTTCCAAATAATAATAGGGAAAAAAAATTCAAAACCCTAATTATGGATTGTGTCATGTTTTGAACTTTCCTTTTCCTTTTTCTTGAGTCATCTTTAGGCAAAAACTATTCTTTAGGTAGTAAATAAAGAAAGAGATCTTGGTTCAAAAAAAAAAAAAAAAAGAAGAGATCTTTTTCCATATTTATATGAGATATTATTACAAAGCTATTCATAAATGATTTGCATGCAAATAATTAACTATAGATTGAAATTAAAATCACAAAAATATCATTTATAAAATTCAAGGAAAAATAAAAATATTATTAAAAATAAAAAAATGGATTAAATGTGGGGTTTTCAGTTTTCACTAGATAAGACAGAGGATTTTGATTTATTTAACATGAAAATTTTCAGGCAACACTTTTAACAAAATAGTTTTTCTACAACCAAACACACATTGATGATACTGACTCCTTTGAACCAAAAAAAAAAAAAAAAAACCTTAATACTTGGGAGAATAATTAGTCACTTGCCAATTGCCATAGAAATTGCTCTAAGAGGTGAACGATATCAATTGTGAAAGACTGAAAAATAATGTTGAAGAGAAGGACATTAATAGACAATCTAAGATTAGAAAACCAATGCTCCATTCAAAAATAGGTCTCTTGTTCGCCTTTTGCAATTTTTGAGTTTAATTACATTAAGGCCCCGTTCTTTTAGGGTGTGGTGCGGTGCAGTGTGGTGGAATTGTGGTGAATTGTGATGGGTTTGGTAAAATTGTGGTGGATTGTGGAAAGTCGTGATGGATTTTAATTGTAATAATTGTAAATGCGTTGGAAAATGTGAAATTGTAATTGGAAAAAATGAGATAAAGTAATTAGAAAAAGTAGATTGTGGTGAATTGTGTTAGATTGTGGTGGAATGTGGCAAGTTATGGTACGGTGTGGCACTGTAGCCAGCCAGTCAGCCGCATAAAAGAACAAGACCTAAGAGACTGTCATAAAAAAATTTCATTACCAATTTGATGATGATGACCCTTTTGTGCAAAAGAGTACCACCTTAGCTCACAAGGTGACCCTGCTGCAAAAGAATAACACTGATTGTGCAAGATATTGGCCAACTAAACTAACTGCAAAGCTCCCACATCAACAGCAATAATAAATCTCTTCCAAATTGGCCACAAAACATGGTGCAAACACTACTTTCATTCAAAAGAAAACCTACATCAATTCTGGCAAGCCAGAAATCACAAGTTCGACTCTCGGTACAATACTAAAAGGACACTTTATTATTTAGAGCCCTGAGGGCACCCTTCACAGAAGGGGACACAAACTACAGACCAGAAACAACAACTGCTAAAACAACCAAAGTCTCCGCGACATGACACTAGAACACGACACTGCAAGAACAAAACACGACAAAACAGAACGAAACAGAAACAGAAACAGAAACAGAATATCATCACGCCCACCAGACAAAACATCCATAGCCTTCGCACCAGGGAGCATCATCACAAGGCTACCAGCAGTCTGCAAATAAGAACTCAGAACCTTCATCACATTGACTCAAACTGTATCTCCTACCATCTGTAAGGCTTCTTTGCACCACTCTACTTCTCTTCTGCTGAACAAACCTATCTTAAAAGGAAGCTTAACCATAAACATCAGCTCCACCTACTTCACAACAGTTTTAACAGTCCGGAACACAGTCAGAGGTGCAATATCATGCAGTCGAGGTAGAGGCCTCTGGGTCCCACTCCAATTGATTGGCAAAAAGACCAGGCACCCGATAGTCATAGGGATGGATCATCCTGTAAAACCGCAGCTTCTCAAAACTCTGGACTTGGTCAGTTTCATACCGCATCCTTCTGGTGACGAATACTATTTTGCTTAGATTTTTAGCACAAGTCCTCAAGTTCCACAGGAGGAGATCTGCATATTCGAACCCAGCGAAAAATCGATCCACATCAAAAGCGCCATCTTCCCAGGTCTGATAGGCCCCACCAAGATTCCTGAATTCCACCACAGTAAGGTCTTGCAATGCCCTGGGATAAGCGACATCACCATGATGCCTGAATCCCTTCAAGTGCTTGAACTGAAAAATCAAACAGGAAGCAAAATTAAGGGAATCAGATGTGCCCATCTTTGATGCTAACGCTAAACCTTCAGATGTACAAATGACAATTCAAGAAGTGCTACTTTAGGGCACGGGAAAGTCCCAATCTGGACAGGCAGCAGTCGTTTGCAGCAAAGTCCAAGTAACAGACAATCTATAAGGAACTTGAGTTGGATGTGAATAGCACGCTTACATTTAGTTCGGCATGATCACCCAGGACTATCACCAGACTCTCAAGTTTGTGACAAGCCAAAAGCATGTAAGCTATCCCTGGGAATTCCCATCTTTTCATCTTTGTCTCAAGCACTAGGTGTATCACCTCAAGGTCTTGAGGTACCTTGAACTTTGCAAACTCTATTGATAGAACCTGCATTTGGAAAAACTATTGGTATCAGCATATCTTTACAACTTCACTCCTCTAACAAGTATTTGCCATCTAATTTTGAGTCAGTACTGCTACATGCCTACATATAGTTACCAGCAAACTCTAAACCACAGTTTGCATTGGTTCTGTCCATTTTTATCAGTCCCATATGATTTAGAAAAATGAGATATGACATTTTAAGCGGATCCATGAAAATTTTAAAATGGATTTCAGAAGTTTTAGCTGCAAACCAAAATTAATAAGCAGTGAACAGAATCCTTGTCACGAAAAGAAAGCCTAAAAAGCAACAAGTACCTGAATGCACCAGCTACTCAACGTCAGCTTCTTGACAGCCTTCAAGTCATGGAGTAGCCCCAGGAAGTTGTTGGAGAAGTTTCCTTGAAGGCCAGAAGAAGTAACTCTCAATGCTTGCCGGCTATGGTACATCTCAGTCAGTCTAATTATGGATTCAGAACATTGTAAACCAACTTCAACATGGTATTCCTTTCTGGGCAGAGCCGATCCAAATTCTAAGGTTTTGACATCCACAGCTTTGATAAACAACTTAGTTTTACGATTCACCTCATTCAAATCCTCCTTGATTATCAAATGACATAGATTAGAACCTTCAGCAACAGTGACTTCCAGGTCCCTCTTTGGGTTGCAATTGCTGAGGGAGAGCAGCTCAAGAGAATGGCAATGCTTAGTGATTCTTGTCACTGAGTCATAAAAGAGTATGACATGCTCAAGGAGAAGCTCCCTTAAAGCCTCAAAGCGAGAACGGGGAAGGGTCTCCAATAGCAGAAACTTCATGCTCATTTTTCGCAGACAAATACAAGGGAGAACCTCAACATCAGGTAGAAAGATCAAAGGGTACCTTCTAGCCCATCTCTTTCTTGGGTCATTCCTATCATTTATGTCTAGGTACAATTCTTCGACATTTTTTATGCTTGCGTATCGCATTAATAATCCCACTTCAAAGACCACAGACGGGTCATACCGAACAGCAACAGAAAGACACTTGATTTTGGGCTCCTGATGATCTTGTAAAAGTTCAAACAGAGAAGGTAGGACCAATTTATCGGTTCTCTGGACCCATGAGTAACCCATATCAATTCTGCTCTTGAACTTCCATAGGCCCCTCCATCTCTTAGATAAAAAAGATGTCTGAATTGCAGCTTCCATGGGAAGCTTGTCCAGAATCAACATTAAGATGTCATTTGGGAGCCTATCGAACTGATCTATCTGATTCACATTGCCCACTTTTAAACGATTCACATTCCCCATCTCTAACCGATTCACATTGCCATAACTTGTTCTCTGGCGCTTTGAAGTTGACAGATGAAAGTCCATTGTATTCCTAAGGAACTCCAAACTAGCTTAAGACCTATAAAAGGAAGCACCAGCAGAGATAAGCACAGCAAACTTACCCACTTCATAAAATGTATTGAGGAACTCATCAAAGTCATAGGCTTCTACCCTATGACATTAGCATGACTAACCTACATGGGTTCAAGAATATAGCACTATAAATTTAGGGCCAAAATACTTAGCAACCCAACAATTCTCCACATTTGTAAAACTAACACAACATCAATGCCACTGAAGTCTGATGGAGGGTTCTAGGAAATGTAGTACTTCTCAATAACCAGAAATTATAATTACATACATTTTGAGAGGTGTTTTTTTTTTTTTTTCTTTTCCTGGTGATCTCAAGTCAATATATGAATTTTAAGCAATAGCTGAAATCTTTAGGGGCTAAATGACTAGACTTGGATTCTCCTACAGTATAATTTTTTTTTTTTAAAAAAAAAAGAAAGTATAAACAAAGAAGACAAAGGCAAAATAATTCCCAGAACCCAGCTTCTCTAATAGCTGAAGCTTATTCAAGATTGAAAGGACCAACATAAACTAATTTCCACACCTATACTTCCTGTCTGTCTCTTCTGATGGTGATGGCAAGAAAATGTGTTGCGCGATTAACAAAATAAAAGCAACAAAACCATAATCTTCAAGACAAATAAGCTTAAACTTCAAAATCTTTCCTGCCCCAAAATTGACATGAAAGAAGTCAAAGAACCCCAAAACACATGAATCCTGCCAGCTAAACAACACTCACAAGCAACTGAAATTAAAACCCACTGGGTGATGAATTGCCTCTAAAGTCTAAACTCAACTGAAACTGATTAATCAAAATTGAATGGAATTCCTTTACCAAATTAAGACCATGCAGAACGACGATACTCAAGGATATCTAGAAAAACATCCTTGAAATCAAGATCTTGTAGCTAGCTGGTAACCAGAATGAAATTTTCGTTTTCAACACTCCCAGCAATGCCACAACAACAACCCCCGGAAAAAAAAAAAAAGAAGAAGAAGAAGAATTGGTTCCCCTCCCTACGTCATCAAGAGCCAGTTTCTTAGAAACAGAATAGCTGTATGGGCCTATATATCTAGGGACTCAAAGCCAAAACCAAAACCGATACTCCGAAATCTTGCCACATGGCGAGGAATGAAGGGGTCGGATAAAACAGACTCAACCATAATTTTGCAATTTAGAGAGGCTGGTTCCAATTGACCCAAGATTTCGAAAATATACCAGGTAGGTACACTAACAAAAACGCTGGTCATTCATAAGTTGAGAGTACCATGAACAACAACAACCATCCCCAAGTTTTAATCACACTGAAGAATGTATGGGACATTCACACACACTGGCTTATTCCATAGGGGAAAACTTTTCTATTCTTTAAACACAAAAGGCTTATCTCAAAACAATAATCATACAGAAGCCTACTTCCTGCAACAACAGATAACTAGTGGGGTGCTAGGTGCACAATCACAGGACATTTTCTGAAGATCGTATTTATAGACTTGGAAGCACATGTGTTACAAATGTCTAGAATCACACATGTAGCAACATTTGATACAAAGAGAAAGCTCTCATTTAGGGAAATTAATAAATATGATAGCCTGAAATCTAAAAGTGAGTAGAAGAGACAAGACAAGTGAGGAAATGAGGGCAATGTAAATGGAAGAGAAGTACACATAAAAGGACAGTGATCTGAGAAAGATGCCATAAGAGAATGCCTTACCTCAAACTTTTTCCGGTTTCCAACACTTTCAAAGTTTCCGAACACTAGAAATTGCCCATGTGCTCAGCCTTTGATAGCCCAACAATTTTCTGATTCAACAACAAAGTAAGCGGAGAGTACTGCCAACAAATTCTCAATCAAAAAGCCACTGAAGATAAAATGATTGGTAGTAAGTCCAAGACTAATGAAGCAACCAAATATATACAAGGGAAAGGGATCCTTGTTTCTTGTCATTATTGGGGGACAGTTCATAGGATCCGGCAGGATTTCTTTCCCATAAAAGGTCATTAAAGCTACAACGCAGGTCACGCCCCTCACGCAAGACGTTACTTTTTACCCCGGAATTCGTTATGAAATTCGACACGTGGCATTGGCCTATTCTATTCCTGAATTCAAATTGTGGTCCATCCGCGCCCAAACGGCCACATCAGAATGGTTTTAAAATTTGACAAACCCGTTCCGGCCCACAACAAGGGTGATATAGAATGTAATTGCCGATTTTTAGTGATTTTGCTGTACTGTGTATGAGACCGAAGCCGCATTTTGAATCATTTTATTTCCATCAAAACTAATAGTCTGCTAGAATTTCTAAAGTACCACACCAAACCAATCACAAAGGCCTTACAAGAGGGGGACAAAAAAACACAACTTTACTGTAAAAATAACAAAGAGCTGACTTTTGGAGTTAGACCTGAATTCAAAACTCCATATAACAAAGGACTTTTGGACGATAATATACTGAACTTTTGGGGTATTTGACAATAATGCACTGAACTTTAACATTGGACAATAATACACCGTATTTTGGGGGGTATTGGACAATAATGCACCCAAAACGATTCCTTCAGTGGCTGACTCGGTGTCAATCCTACGTAGCAGGTGATAAAAAATATTTAAATTTATGACACGTCCTCTAATCCACATAAGCAAAGGGAGTCAACTTTGAAAAGCGAATAAAACATAAAATCACCTTTGCTTAAATGAGTTTCTCCTGAGAGATTGTTGGTTTCCCAACCATTTTCTCATTCAACAATGATATCATGAGAAGAAAATGGCACCAGTACCAATTCCAGTAGACAACAAACGATCCAGTGAAGAGACGATGATTGGTGAGTAGTCTAAGGTATGTTAATCCATCAAGTATATATAATGCAGCCCATATCCTTTATCATCACTTGAAGAGATCTCACAGGATCCTACAGGATTTACATGAACTGTCAATCACTAAAACAGTCATGCTGATCACGCAACCAAAGTAAGATACATTAAATTTTACATGCTGTTTCCAGTTATGAATTTTAACGGATAGCATTGGCCTTGGATAAGATTGATTCTCAAATTGCCACATATTTCAAAGGAAAATTGGATTGTATTAAGCCAAACTATAGAGGTTGAGACAATGGTAAGCCAAACTTTAAAAATGTATCACAATAAGTTGAACTATTGTCCCCTTGGATTTCAATGCACCTCCACCAAGTTGATCCAAGCTGAATGATATTTTGGACCACTACAATCTAGTATATGATAGTTTTTTTTGTTTGAGCATCAATATATGATAGTTTGGACTACTGTAGTCCGGTATATTAACACTTAGGATTACTAAAATACAGGTGTCACATAGGAAAACAACCTTCATCAGGTGTCACGTAGGAAAATCTGGTGGCAATGCACTGAAATATAAGTCTCCAATAATTCAACTTATTATAATACATTTCCAAAGTTCGGCTTACCATTGTCCCAACCCCTATAGTTCAACTTATTGCAAAAGTAACAAGCGTTACAGAAAAAGTAACAAACACTAGCATTTCTTTTAGTTGTAGACTTGTAGATTTAAATCCTAAACTGATTGGTATAGTACCAGAGTAGATTACTAGAGCTATTACCTTCAACTTTTTCGCTAAAGTTGTCTTCAGTTATGTTCTGAAGTTCCAACAGGACCTATCACGAGCATTGTATCCTAAGTGTCACAATTCACAAGGAACTTACAATGCAGCCATGTAGGGGAAACTGAAGTCCTGACAAAATCATGATCCTTCACTCTGACCATATATAACAAAAATGCCACTGCCCCTGCGACCCAGCTCTATCATTATGTTGTCCTCGTTGAGAATCATCATCAAGACTGCACAACCACAAATTATTATAAGATTTTGAGAAAAGAAACAAACAAATAAACAATGATGTTCAAAGATATTGTTTAGGACAACAGCAGCCACCAAGAGAAATTACATCCTTGGTTGATACAACTTAGATCATATATCCTCCTATGACTGTCGACACAAGTTTTTGCTAAGGCAGTTCATCATCTAGAAAGTGTATCCCTATCCCCCCCCCTCCCCCACCCCCCAAAAAAAAAACAAATAAATAAATTTAAAAAAAAAAAACCCCCGAGTCACTTAACTTCTCATGACAACAAGTCTGAAAGAAATTCATCAGTACTCCTATAGATTTAGTTGTTTCAACTTTCAACCATAACAAAAAAAGAGAACAAGCTGCAGCATTTTATGAAAGTGAGGAGCCACTATTCAGAATGTTATCCATTTGAGTGTCTTCTTTGTTTTATTCATCCATACGCATGTTATTGGCTCTCAGCCTTTGCAATGTGCAATTAATTTCATTCGAAGTCTAATATTTGCTTTCAGAAGTGCATGGTATCTCTCTTGGTGTTTCTAAACAACTGTGTTCAATAGTTGCACAATTTATTAGCACTTCTTCAATATCTTCATCCACATCAAGTCAGCCAAGCATGCATGCCTGAGAGCAGGATTTCTTTAGGCGTGCAAGTTCAATGTTATGACCCCAGTTTAAGTGCTCTTTTTATGCACGGTGCAGCTCATTTCCATGTTTTGAGTTTTGACTACTGATGCGCCCTTCAGCAATGATGATCCAGCTGCTAGGAATCATTGGGCACATAGAAGTCACAAAGTTTACCAGTTGATTCCCACTTGTTTCACATTCTTTCATCCTCCAGGAGCTCAGTAAGCTTAAACAAAATGGACATAGTAATCAGTGTTAATAACCCACTGCAACAGCACCCATCAGAGACCACAGTTTCAGTGCCTTCAATACATCTCATGCAGACAAATTAAACGATTAAAGCATACTGCATCTTTGCTTACTCATTCCTATGCTTTCTGCAAATAATATATTGTTCTTTCATTAAAAACTCCTCTGGTGTGGTGACTACCCTCTGTCATACATAGGATCCATACATATTCCAGCAGGGCCTTTTTCTTTTGGCTGCTGTTTATACACCAGGACATAATCTCAAGGTCCGAGGATTTTGAGCAAGCCGCACAGAACAAAATTCATGCTACAACGTCCAAGAAAAAAGTTGATATATTTTGGTCCAGTAGCCCCAAAAATTAGACTATTTTTATGTCCAATTTTCCTAACAAAATTTACCCTGAACTGACTGATTCACTTCATCTGTCCGAGAACTGGGGCAAGCTCTAGAAACACCTGATAATCAACTTAAAGACAACATGATAAACATACTGTATTGTAGGGTAACAAGGAATTATGCTCTTCCACTTGAGAATATTTTGAAAACGTTGGTAGTTCTCTTGGGTTGTGTAAATTTGTGACTAACTAAGCTATCGATCATGATTAAACCCTTCATACAATCAAACAATCAAGTATGAAACGGCACGAAATCCCCCCACAGTATCCACAGAAAGAAACAGTACCTGATTCTTGATCCCAAGCCCAGCAACGGTGTTCCGAAACTTTTCCGACAGTGCCGACGGAGCATATTCTGAGTTGATAAAGAGCTTCCATTGATTGATGACTGTGAAACCTAGGTCCTTGCGCAATAGAAGAAGGCAGAAGGAACAGCATTATGTATTGGAGTTTGTCAAAATTGGGCGTCGGAGAATGGTGGCTTTCGGAATCGGCCGGCACCCTCGCCCGTCAGTGCTTCAAATTTTGTGTTTCGCATTCTTCCAAGCTGATACTGGGCCTGCGAATTGGCAAATTGATTATGTTGATTGCATATTAGGCAGAGACCCAAAAAAATATGAGGCCCAACTTAAAGATTCAAAAAAACTGACTAAGAGGTATCTATAATTTTGATGTAATTATTTTAACGGTTAATGACTTAAAAGGATGGCCCATGAAGCAAATTGATCTAATGGTCCTGGCAGGACAGCAAAAATCATTTGAGAGTCACATCGTATTTTTAATCGACTGCATGGCCACAACTTTTTTTAATGATTCGTTACATTAAATTTACTTAAGTGGCTGAGGGGTGACAATCCGGTTATTTTGACTGAAATCCGGCGAGATATGTTGAAAAGGACGAAAATGCCCTTATTTTTCTCTCTAATTTAACTTACCATGCCATTCATCCATCTTTCTATCTTTTCTTCATCCTCTTCCTCCATAATTCAATCCTCCTCCAGAATCAATAGCTCTCTTTGTTTATACGCTATGGCCGCCATGCAATTCTAGGGTGTTGAAGTTAAAGGAAACAAGCCTTTTAAGGTCAAGGTTGAGGAGGGTCACCTTATTCACCTCTCACAAGCTGCTCTTGGCGATTTGAAGAAGGATGGTGAGCGTGTGACTGTCCATGTCAATGTTGATAACAAGAAGCTTGTTCTGGGTATACTGAATGGAGGGAACAATCCCAGTTGGCTTTTGATCTAGTCTTTGACACAGATTTTGAGATTTCTCACAACTGGAAGAATGGAAGTGTTCACCTTTTGGGATACCAGTCTGAGTTACCTGAGGAGGATGAAGACCTTTCTGATTATTCTGATGATGAGGAGGATGTGCCAATTCCTCAGAAAGAGAATGGGAAGCCTTCTGGTGCAGTTAATATTGCCGCACCTAAGGCTGCTGCCAAGCCAAACAAGGACAATAAACCCAAGCATGCAGAGGATGAAAGTGATGACAGTGATGAAGATAGTGATGGACCTGAGGATATGGGCATGGGTGATGCTAGTGAGGGACCTGAGGAGAAGTGGGTTTGGTGGAGAAGAGGGAGAATCGAGGGGGTTGAGAGAGAGAAGAGAGAGAGGAGGAGAGAGAAGTGCCATTGAAGAAGAAGAAGAGATTGAGGAGTGAAATTAAGGGTAAAAGGGTCACTTCACTCAATTTTTAAGGGTAAATAAGACTTTTCCTTTTTCCTAAGTGACGTATGGATTATCACCCTCAGTAAACTTAAGTAAGTTTAATGTCCCCCGGGAATGCATTAAAAAAAAGTTGTGACCCGCGAATCAATTATAAAAGATATGTGGCACCCCAGCAATGTTTTGGGCAGGACAGCAGGGTCCTAATTTATGGGTAATAGTGGGCCTCATTTTGCTGACTTACCCCCTCCTCATTCTCTCTCTACAAAAAAACAGAGCAAGGGGATGAAGCAGGGCGACTGTGCTGGTGTTTTCCGGCGACCCACCGTCACTTCCACAACCATGTCTAGATGCCCAAACCCACCGTCACCGTCACCTCCACAAAGATCAATCATCGAAACTTCATAACAGAAGAGACCAAAATTGCACAAGGATCGGCTATTTCAGCAATTAGTTGAGAAACCAAGGAATTCAACTGTTCGCCATAAACAACTAGACTCTACTAACACTAAACCTCCAAACTCAAATCAAACACCAACAAACACAGACTGAGTTCTAGAGAGAGAGAGACAGACCTGCCCGACGATGGCAGCAAGCAGGAAGAATTCCCAGCCACAATCAACGTCGCTAGGGTTCTCCGGTGGCTCGGAGATGGCGGCGACGCCATTGGTGGACCTTAGCTTCGGCGAAGCCGTGGCAGTGGCGCGAACTGTGAAGGAAGCCGCCGAAGAATTCGATCGGAGAAAGTTAGTCCGGCGGGAGTTAGGATTGTAGTTGGAGAAGAGAAGAGTGTAGGGATTGGTGGAGTTGTAGAGAGAGAATGAAGATGGAGTTGGAGGAGCCAACGCGATGGATTTCGAAATCTCGCCGGAGAAAGAGTTGTGGACGAGTTCAAGCAGAGACATGTCAGGAAGTCCCCAGAAACCCGCCGGAACTTGACCGGATAACCGATTGTTTTCGACCCTGTTCGGGGTCAGCGTCTGGCACTCCGACAGACTCGTCGGTGAATTGTCCTTCAGCAGCCCACCAACTGTTTGTTGAAATTCCTCAATGAAAAGCACGGGGATATAAAACCAGAGGCGGTGGCGATGGGGGCTGAGGCTGAGGCTGAGGCGGAGGTGGGAGGCGGTGGCGGTGGGGCCTGAGGCTGAGGCGGTGGTGGTGGGGGGCTGAGGCTGAGTCCTTCCCCTGTTCTTCGTAGAGAGAGAAGGAGGAGGGAAAGGGAGGTGAGTCAGCTTTTATAGGCCCCACAAATGATTGCAAATTGGGACTTATATGTCCTGCAAGACTTCATGGTCTTTTTAGCTCCTGGGCCGTCCTTATAGGGAAATAACCCTTATTTTAAAGGCCTTATATTTAGATAAATAATTATAGGGTAATATAATCTTTGCTATAATTATTTATTGAGGACATTTCGAGTTATTTTTGTGTCCAAAAACACACGAAACAACGATTTTTATGTTTAAGGTTATTTTAATTGAAGTCAACTATCATTTTATGACTCAATGTTTAAGGTTGGTCAATGATACATAAATACTGCAATAATGTTGTATGTGTTGGAAAATAGGTCGGAATGTCTCCTAAAAATAATTACATTAAAGATAATGTCACCCGACAATTATTTGTCAAAATATAAGCTCTTAAAATAATTACATCAAAATATAAGCACCATTTAATCGTTTTTTTAAAAAAATTCTGTTTGGTCCCTGGAAGAAGAAGTGGAAAGAAAAAAAATGGAAATTAAAAAATTTTTCAATGTTATGGTATAAAAAAAAATCATTTGGAAAAGTAAAAACCCCTCTTGATCATCGACTTCTACTTGAAACAACTCCTCAATGTTCTCCATATCTTGAAGTGTCATGATTCTCTTGGTGGGGCATTTTGATTGAAAATGTCCAGATCCAAGATATTTGATGCACTTCCTTCCTTGCAAGATTCTTAGGAGGCTCCCTTGAAGCCACTTAAGAACCAATAGAAGACCTTAGGCCTTGGGGGAATGATAAAGGGCATTATATAACATTGAGATAACCTTGGAAGAGAATTCAAGTTGAGAGCAAGATCTACAATTGGCAAAAGGCCTTGATAACCTTTTTTTTTTTTTCGAATTAAGTCTTGACTGTTGACATTTTTGGAAGGAGACATCATAGCTTTGATAATGTTCTAGGATGTCCTTGAATGTCTTAATCCAGAGCATATTCTTGATGTTCTCAAGATCCTTAATTGGTGCTGCCAACGTTCGCTGATGACATCATGTATTTAGTGAACTACCCCAGGTCCTTGATCCCCAATTAGGCAGAACGCTCGAGGACATTGACCTCAAGCTTGCAAATATACAGGAAAAAAAATGTTTCCTTGGGGTTTTCCTGGGCCCTACAGGTGCATGCGAGTATGGTAGTGACCGTAGATAAATAATGTCTCTTTGCTAATTTACTCTTTCGTGAAGAACAGGGACCTTCGAACCTAAGTAGAATCTAAGATCCTCCATTCTCACCATGTTGATGATTTGACAAAATTTTCTTATAGTGCTCGAATTAGTACCGGGGCAGAAGTATATATTGGACTTGTAGACACTTAATTTTTGTATGGAGGCATGATAGGGATCTTTTAGGTAGTCAAGAAGTAAACTTGCTTGTTCTTGGTTTGCTTTCAAAAAACAAATACCATGTAGCCCGTGAACCTGAGTTTTGATATAGGTGGATCTTTGGTACAAAAGCTCATAGAGGCTCCCCATTATACAAAATGTGATAAGAACGAGTTGTAACACACCTCATGATAATTTGGATTGTATAATTTGGTATATATTGAATAGTGTGATAGGTTATCACTTACATGAACACACCCCTCACTTGTAGAATATCTTAAATAGCAACAAGCCAGTGAAAAAAAAAAGTGAAATTACATATTGATTGGCTTTATTATCCAATCCAATTCATAAAAAGAAATTAAAAAAAAAGTATGGGTAACAAATAAGAAGCAAACAAAGAAATAAAAAGTTAGTTATTGAGCTCCTAAAATGATAGCTCAATGGACAAGAGTGGATCATATGTATGAATTAAGTGTGATTATGATTGTCATGCTAGTGAATGAACTGGTTATGGGAGCCAAAGGTCTGGCCATAGGCCCAAGTAGAGGGAACAACATTGTAGAATTCTAGGGATTTGCCATCGACCAAAGTGAGCTTGAAGGACAACCTTTGGTTCCTGAGGTCTACGTTGCTTTGCCAATTAGCACCCCAATTTCTAACCATAGCCACCCATGTCCTCCCCCTACTAGTCCTCACCCAGGCTGCCCGAATGTCCCCGCTGCCACCGACGTTCGAGAACATCACCATGTTGAAGTTGCCTTGTCCTCTTAATGTGAATCGGACTCCCCCTCGTCGGTGACATGAAACCCTGGTAAATTCCATTCATGAAAACACGTACACATGGGTTAGTTTCCTACAAACTACCTCAGACAACAATATATTATGGGGGTGTTTGGTTGCCAGCTTTTGGGGTAGCTTTTTTGTTTTTTGGACATTATTAGCTTTCTTATGAAGGTGAAAAAGTTACCTGATGTGTTTGGTAACAAACTTTTCATATTAGCTTTTTAAACGCAATAAGCTATTTTCAAAAAACTACTTGAAGAAGTTTTTGGAGGTAGTTTTTCACAAAAAGTTAGTTTACCAAACACTTTTTTTACAATCAACTAATCCAAATAGCTATCAGCTAATAGCTACCAGCTAGTTGCCAAATAGGGCCTATGTATGCATAATGAAAGACAAAATCCTAGTTAATTTAACTATTATGAATATTTACCTCACATAATAATTATGTGATGTACATAATAATGAAGTAGTTACCTTCTAAAAAGTATGGGGACAATGCCTTCATTGCCTTGGCGGGCAATACGTAGGAAAGAAGGCATGGCCATGTCAAAGTGTTGGCGAGGAGGATCACACCACCCTCCCTGGTTGTTTGAGGGACACAGGTTGGTGGCGGTGACTGTGACCTGGCCACTTCGGAGGCACCACTTGGGGTCTGCCCGATAATCACACCGGACTTGGTAGCATGCCCCACATGCCTGACCGGACCTGAAAAGCACCCCGCTCAACGCCGTCGTGTGGATTCCGAACCCTGCATGGATGGTGTTGTCGTACCCACATGCTCCCCCTGGTAGTAGTCACAACACATAATGTGGTCGGTAAATAATAAGGAAAATAACTGGAATATATATAAAACCGAGTTTTTAAAACTAATCATGGGTTGCTAAGAAATTTAATTATGGCCCTATTCGGCAAAATTAGTGTTTTAGATAGCGGATAGCGGTTTAAGCAGCGGATAGCGGATGGGATGGCTGTTCAAATGAGAATTGTGTTCGGTAAAATAACACAACCAGGATATAGATGGAACTTGTTCCATGAATCAACTAAGAAAGCTTACCAAGAGTGGCTGGGCTTTGATTGGCACCATAGAACGTAGCATGGCCACTAGACCAACCCTTGACACCTTCAAACTCGAACAGAGACAGCATTCCCCACAACACCAACAACAAAAACTGCCTATGCAATGCACAACCAACCTTAACAATTCCCTTCATTTTAATTTCAGTTCTAATGTTGAATATAATAGTTGAAAGCAAGCACTGAATTTGATGATTTTAGGTTTGAGTTTGTGCAGGATTTATACAACTAACCAAATGCATGGGTTTCTTTTTCTAAAGATATTGTCGGTGAATTAACAATAGGAAGATCCCATGAAATCCCATTTCTCTTCCTACTTGTCGTATATTCTCTCTGTCACTCTATTTCTTCTTCTTTTTTTTCTTTTTTAAGGTTGGAAAATATTGACTTAATTAACACAATAATGTATTCATATCCCAAACTTGATATGAAATTATTGAGAGAGCCGTGCATTACTCGGAAAGAACTAAACCGAATTTCGACATGAAGTTGTTGTGAGTTACTAATTGTTTAGCATAATTAAAATGTATTAGTATTATATTATCTTGAATGATATCAAAGCCCTTTTTTTAAGATCAAGATGGATTAATTGTTTAGCATAATCTTTTTTTTTTTTTGAAAGCATTGTTTAGCATAATCTACTATCATGAATGTTTTGTCTTAATTTAAGCTCTGACTGGAATTTGTCTATTTGTTTTAATTTCATCTAATTTTGTCCTTTCTATTTTTGATTATCATTTTTCTCAAAAAAAAAAATTATCATTATTATTTGCCAAAAAAAAAATAATCCGCAGTCCATTATTCTTAACCAACTTAAATTCATCGAATTCATCATATCGTATCCAAATAATGGCAAGGGGATTGGAGTGATTGCCTCAATATAAATTATTCCTGTCACTTCTTAATATATGTTCTTCTGTTACTAACTATTCACTTAACTAATTTTTTGTATTCTTAATTATTTGTCATTAATTTTACATTTTTAATATCATTTAACAACTTTACCTCTCTATATATATTCTCCACCCATCATAATTGATTTTTACTAACTCAAGCAATTTTATGATTTTTCTCTCTAATTAAATTAATTATCTTTGTTTCTCCCCACTCTCCAAAATGACAAATAAATAGGGATACATGAAGTATTACTTTTATGGTATCTAATACTCTTTTTCATCATTATTTTTCAACAATATATTTTCAATGGTCATCTTCTTTGAATGAGTTATTTTCATATTAAGATAATTAGGTTTGGATAAGTTATGATAATTTATGATTTTTTTTTGGGAATTGTGTTTTTAGAGTGGATGTATTTTTAGGAAATTGTGTTGGGTTGGATAAGTTAGGATAAATTAGGAGAGTTATAACCAATCTAACAAAAGAACATGATCAAAGTTTAGAATGAGTTGGTATATGCTTTTGCGGATGACATAACTTTGATTATTGAGTCGTGTAAGAGCCTAAATGATAAGTTGAAGCTCTCGTGTGACACCTTAGAATCTAGGTGTACTAGATTGAATAGGCCGAAAATGGACTATATGAGGTGTCATTGGTAGTAGCGTGGATCAGGATGAAAACAATCAGGCTATTATTCTTGGAGGAGCAGTTATTCCTAGAGTGGAGAAGTTTTAGTACTTGAGATCTATTGGAAAGATGATGGAGATATTAAGGAGGATATAATGTATTAAATTAATCCTGATTAGCACAAGTGGAGGGCAACTTTATGAGTATTCTTTGATAGAAGGGTTTATGCTTAAATTTAAAGGCAAAGAGTATCATATAGTAATTAGACCAACAATGTTACATGGTTTAGAGTGTTGGACTACTAAGATGCTGCAGTGTCAACAGTTGAATAATGACAGGAATGAGAATGGTGCAGTGGATATTGGTTCAGTAAGTTGGAAAGAATAAGGAACAATGTGCATGTGCCTTGATAAGTTAGGACTATCCCTATTGAGTACAAGTTGGGTGAGAATAGATTGAGAAGGTTTGGTCATATATACAAGAATATACATGCTCCCTTCATAGGTATGAAAACATTACGCTTTCATCACTTCGCAGTGGATGTGAAAGGGTCAGGAAGTCTATGAGCGATGTGATTAGCTAGAGACAATTTGAAGCATGTAGGCTTAGTGGATGATGTGTCACTTGATAGAGGTGTTTGGAAGGGTAGGATTAAGATAATTGTGTGATGCAGTCACCTTTAATATCTACATGGGTCAGATTTAGCTCTCTGGCCAGTTTCATACACAACCTCAGAGCCCCACCTTCCATCGCTTCATGCCTCCTATACCCACCACCAAGACATTCATTAGTCCAAGGGCAATCCGCCAAGATATTCATTAGTCTCATAGTCCTCTCCATGCATACACATGAAGCAAATTTGATCAACCCTCACCCCTCTTTTGCGAAGGTTATGCATAACCTCCACGCCGTATGTTTAACATGAGGAGGATTTATGTTGTCCATATCAAGTCTCCATGCCCTTCATCAGCCTAGACGATGAGCCCACCTCTTTCACAACTTTGTTTTCCAATTGCCTAGCCAAATGGTAAGCAGTTCTAAGTTCTAACCATGAAGGCCCCATAATAAAGGGCAGTTTAGTGCATAAAACATTCCTGCACGCGGGGATTTGAAGATGGGTCCTACCGCAAAGGTGTACTGTAGACAAATTGTGCCTTGCATTTCTGTAAGAGACTGCTTCGAGAACTTGAATCAATCACACGGTAATAGCTCAATCGTTGCGCTGAGACTCCCCTTCGTAAAGACCACGTAATATAAGTAAAAATTTTTAAAAGTTGATTGTACGATTCTCATTACATTATATACTATAGTGAAGGTACGTAGCAATTGAGTATTCCAATATAAATTAAATTTGACTTCCTAAACTTTTACCCTTTTTTTTAATAAAAAAAACTTGAAGTAATTGGACAGAGGATATCATAGAGAAGGTTGAATTTTTGAATTATTAGAGACGCGGTTTCTTTTCTTTTCTTTTCTTGGCATGCAAGTGGGTTTGGGAGATAATGTACGGAGATGCAACAAATTAGAATACACGGTGACGAAAAGATACGGCTGATCGAGTAAGAGTTTCAGAGATGAATGAAGATGGAGATTTGGAAAGAACAAATGCATGTGAGGGGTTTAATGCAAATTCATTCATTAGCAAATTAAATTATAGAGCATACAATCATTATATTTTCCTTATTTCTCTCTCCCTCTAATCTCAAAGTCTAACCAAACACAAATATGAATTTGATTTCACACTTAAATTTAGACATTTTTTTAATTTTTTTAGTCTTCATACATGGAATTTATTGTACATCTATAATTATGTTTTTGTTTGAATATATATTCACCGTCATCTTGATAATAGTTTCATTCTTCCTTACAAATTGACTTCTTTTAGATACAAGAGTAATTGTAAGAAACTTAACCCAATCCTAATCTAATCTAATCTTATAATATGAAATTATGATGAGTTATAATATGAAATTTTGACATTTTGACTAAATTTTGACCGTCACAAATTATGATGAGTTATAATATGAAATTATCTCAGTAAAATATCTTTCTAATGACGGCAATTTCATATGGTAACTCATTGTCAATTGTGAGTGATTAACGATCAAAATTTTTTTAAAGTGTTAATTACTTTAGGACGGAGGGAGAAAAGTTTTTTGATCACAAGAATTGTGCTACAATGCGTCCTGGTTTCCCAATTTTGTTAATAAATTAATGAAAAATTAGATAAGTCAATATAATTAATAATCATCATAGCTAAAAAACTTTGAAAAACATGACATAAATTTCTATAATTGTGAGATTCGTGGGGTCAATTTTTAAATTTTAAATGCAAATTTCTCAATATATTTAATGATCTATTATATATATGAAATCAGTTTATTAAGTTCATACTGAAAAATATTTTCATGAAACATAACTTTATAATTTTCAAAAACATTTTATTTAAAAATGGTGGTCAAAACTTGAAATTGAAGACCACCAAAAAACTAAAAGTAATAGATATTAAAAAAGAGAGGGTAATTCAATTCCATGACAAGCTATGTCATTATTTAAATTTATAATAAAATCTTTCTAGAGATAAAAGCATTTCAATTCAGTTTTTTCCCCTTTTTTAAAAAAAAGGAAAAAAGACCTGGACATTTATAAAAAGGCCATCACATGTTAGGATGTGATTTTAGGATTGATGTTAATTGGGCCTCATTTTTTTCTTTTGGGCTAAGTAGGCTATCAAACTAGAGAGTTGAAGAGAAATTGGTTCAAAATCTTAAGGAGAGTAAATGTTAACTTTAAAACATCAGAGTTGGATTAATAAATGTCATAAACTTGAGGGGTATATGCAAAACCCTACATTCAAAATTTGATCAAGTTTTCTTCCATCAATAAAGCGATTGAAGGTAACAAACTAGGCTCTGTTCTTTAATTTGTGTAGTAGGTTGTCTGAGAGCCTTTGCTAGCCCTCTAGGTCAAGTGTTGCAAATTCCATTAAATATATTGATTCTAGACCTAATACTCCATGTTGTAATTAATCATGATAATTTAGTCTAATATCTTTTATCACAATTTATTTTACCAATTATGTTACAACTTTTAATCATAGTCAGTTATATTAGCTATTCTATTGCACGTACTCACCTTTGGAGTTTCACTAATCCTGCTAATAAAAGATACACACAGCCTCACATTCATATCAATTACTTAGAAAAGTACAGGATACTCTTAAACATTTCCAAATACCACACATTAGCCAAAGCAACACTACAAACACAATTAATCTAAAGGAGAATCAAATCAAACCACAATCTAATCAGTCCCATTTAACACCAAATCTCATCATAACATACCCTTAATTATTAGTTAACAACCCTACAATTACGACGAATTTCACCCTGATTCCCAGTAAGAACCTGGATGGCACCCATCTTGATCATGGCCTTCTTGAAGTCGTCGAAGAACGCCTCCTGATCGTCGGCATACAGTTGGACGATCGGAGCCGTCTGATCGTTGGTGAGGACCTGATCGGACGGGAGGAGTCCCTCCCCAGACAAGAGGTTGACGTAGTACTGGTTGTCAAAGGTTGAAGGGGTGGCTAAGTCAAGGTCAGCTAAGATAGGGTTGGTGTTTGACTCCAGTGAGCAAAGCTGCTGCAGTGACGACAGGAAGTCAACGTTGATGTCCCCTTTGTTGGTTTGGAGCCTTGAGCTGAAGGATGTGCACCGAGCTTTCCCTAGAGTATGTCCACCTACGTACCATAACAATATACAAACCCCAAAACAATATTGTCATGTGAATATATCAGAGAATACATGCATGTTATGCTTATATTATTCTTAAAGTTATATATTCGTACATATTTAAAATGTTAGAAAGATGTAGTAAACGATCGAGTCATTTGGTTGGTGTCATCTTCAATTCAGTTTGGTTTTGGGTTTGACGATTTTTGGTTATGACGAACCGGTTTATAGTCTTGTATGATTTTCATTGAAAAAAGAAGCATCTTTGAAAAATAAATTTTTGATCAAGTTCGGTTCAATTTGGGCTTCAAGTCTAGTTTTGGGTGAATTGTTTGAACATCGGGTTGAGTCATTCTATTTAGGTTTTGGGTCTCAGGTTAGTTTTGCCGGTTATGCTATATTTGGTTAATTAGTTTGAGGGTTATTACCAATTAACATTATATACAAGTTATTTTTCATTTGTATTTTTTGATCATAAATATAACAATACACATAAATATTCATTCTTTATTGTGATTGATTGTGGTTGACGTGATTAGAGTATCGTAAATATATTAATTTTGTTGTATAGCCAATGAATTTTATCCACTTATAATTGCTAAATAAGAGTGCATTACAAAAATACTATTGAAAATCATAAAGGCATAAAGCCATAAACAATAGAGAATTCAAAATATTTAAAAAGTCATAATACTTATGATTTTCCTGTGTATTTACCTGAGAGGGCAACCATATGAGTGACGGTTAGGCCAACATTTTGAAACCTAGAAACCAGGGTCTGTAATGTTGAGTTTGGGCCTGGAAGATTAGCATTTGCTGCTGCTTTGCTCGCAGTTAGACCATCCCTCCTTCCTGTCTGTACCTCCCACCCTGGCCCACTTGACTGCATATAACATAACATACATTAACCATGCACAATTAACCCTAATTACACCCTATACATAATACAACCTTTTCAATATTGTCTGGCTAGCTAGGTTATTACCAAAAGGACTGAGTCTCTGGCTGCAAGTGCTATAATATCTGCACACGAAACAACTCCAGGGCAGATGGATTCGAGATCCGATTTGATGGCGTCGATCACTTCAAACCCTCTCAGAGAGTTCAAGTTGGGCCCTGCGGTTTTCTCCCCTACGAAGTTGTCGGTGTCGTCGAGTAGTACTGATGCATCACAACCCTATTTCAACATAATAAAGAAACCAACGGTTAGTTTAAGTGGGCTTTTTGCATTTTTGACCCCGAATTTTAGAGATATTTACATTCTGAACCCTTAGTTTTCAACTTTAATTTTTTGCACCCTAAAATTTGTAGGCTGAAAAAAAAGGACCCTAAAGTTTGTGAGGTGAAAAAAAAGCTTGTTTCCCGTTTTTCTTTTTCTTTCCATATTTGAATTTCTCTCCCGATTGGCATCAAACTTCAAGACTAAGGTTAAAACCGATATTAAAGGTATAATAAACCTCTTTTATTCATGTTGGAGTTACTTAAAACCATGTACTCAGGGGTCTAAGTAGCCTCGACACGAATAAGAGAGGTGTATTATAGCTTCAATATTAGTTTTAACCATAGACCTAAAGTTTGACGTCATGGGAGGAAAATAAAAAATGAGACAGGGGCCTTTTTTTTCAGTCCACAAACTTTAAGGTCCTTTTTTACTCAGCCTACAAACTTTAGGGTCCAAAATGTTAAAGTTGAAAACCAAGGGTTCAGAATGTAAATACCCTAAAATTTGGAGTCCAAAATGCAAAAAACCCTAGTTTAAGTTCAATGGTACTGATCAGATTCACTTATGATCAAAGATAACACAAAAAGAGACGAATTAAGAAGATGGGTCTTGCATTGACAAAGCAGTCATGGAAATGAAGGCGAAGGAGGGAAGCGGCCATGCGAGGTTCATCAAAGATAGCACTCTTCACCCAGGAGAAGACGACGAGCTCAGCATCGGGGCAGCTGTCTTCGTAAGCACCAACTCGCAAGACGCCGCCATCCTCAAGGCATGTCTCATTTAGGGTTCTACCACAACTTGCTACTACGGCTAGTCCTAGAACCGAAAACATAAGCTTGATTTTTGTGACCATGGTGTTTAATTTGTAGTTCTGAGCTTAATTACTTGGTGGTATGAATGTTTTTTTCTTTCTGATCTTGGGTATTTTATGATGGATAAGCGAGGGAAGTATGCTGTATTTATACTGGTAGTTTTTGTACTTTGCATGAACGTGGGGAGGGGTTGGAGAGTGGTTAAATTGGAGAGGAAATAGTCAAGCAAATGAAGAGGTCAAGTGAGGCAATCAAATATGTAACAATTTTGAGAGTACGTACGTACAGATCGAGGCTGTAATTTGACCTAACATGTGAGCAACTTGATGGCATGCATCATCTGTGATTTAGTGTATCCTTTCAACTGGATGTCTTGCATCATCCGTAGATTGTAATGATGAAGGTTATTAGAATAGAGATCCTAACTCAAATCCATATGGTAGTTAGGATCAGAATTAACCACGTAAGATCGTAGGATCATAGATTAGAATCGAGATTTTAATAATTATGATAATTATAGTTCGATTTAAATCTGAGATCAAGGAACCGATTCCATGGATTAGAGGGTTGAATTATAAATCAAAAAATTACTCGGAGGTACCCCAATATTTGGAGAAACTATTTTTTGGTACCCCAACTTTTCAAAACTAATTTTGAAGTACCCTTACTTTTTGGGTTAATAATTATTTGGTGCTTTTCCGGCCATTAATTTTATTATGTGACCAAAATACCCTCATTCTTCTTCTTCAAGGGTATTTCTTCAAGAAGGGAAGAACAACGGCATTTTGGTCACTTAATAAAATTAATGGCCGGAAAAACACCAAATAATTACTAACACAAAAAGTAAGGGTACCTCAAAATTAGTTTTGAAAAGTTGGGGTACCAGAAAAACATTTCACCAAAAGTTAGGGTACCTCAGAGTAATTTTTTGATTATAAATGATGATTGAATAACCCTAATAGTGATAGTCGTTCATGCATGGTGATCAAGGAACTGATTACATGTGTTAGGCCAACTCTGATACCACTTGTGTTGGGGAGATCCAAGAGGGGAGCCCACTATTTAACCAAGGCCCATGGTACACAAGTTAAGTGAGGTTCCATCTTAAAATCAATTGGTGTTAAGAGGAGTAGCTAGCCCACTTGACATATATACCATGTTCTTTCTCTTTAATTTTCTGATGTGGGACATTTTTATTCATGGGTGAATCCCAATAACTTGTTAGGATCGGGAATTCATATTCTAAAACCACTTGTTGGGATTAGATCCAGATTGAACCGGATCTAATATTGCAGCAGAAGCAAACACAATAATTAATTTAGGGATGTTCTTTCTCTTTAATTTTCTGATGTGGGACATTTTTATTCATGGGTGAATCCCAATAACTTGTTAGGATCGGGAATTCATATTCTAAAACCACTTGTTGGGATTAGATCCAGATTGAACCGGATCTAATATTGCAGCAGAAGCAAACACAATAATTAATTTAGGGATGTATGTATTGAGAAAATAAACAAGATCAATGTAGTGGTGATGAAGACAAGACTTTTATGTGCATGGAAACCCAATGCAGGAAAAAACCACGAGAGGCAAGATAAAATCTACTATAATGGAGAGATTACAAAGAGTATCTCAAACGGGTGTATAACACAATAAGATCAAGAAGGAAAGATCTCAAACGGTTATAGCACAACGGGAGTAGGCATATTTCAAAGGAAGGGTGACGACATACAAGCGAGATTACAATCTCATAATAAAACTCTCAAAGTGGAAATAGAAAAGAGAGATCTCATAAGGATGCCGTAGAAGTATATAATTTGGCCACACCAAGCTAGGTTGAATATCCTAGTATTTATAGCAAACCTAAGTAGACGTACAATAGTCTTCAAGTCGAAATCAACTGCTTGGAGCCCAAGCAGTATTAATAAAGAAAATAATTATTTATTTCCAAACTGAGCTTGAATGAAATTGGAATTCTGCCCAACAACATGGATTAGAGGGTTGAAGAGGGGATCAAAGAAGGAGGCATGGCTCTTATTTATTGATTCATGATCAAATCTGAGATAGAAAGTTGAAGTAGAGTACTGAAGAGAGAAAGAGAGGATCATGCGAATAATGCGAGATCTATTGTGACTAAACTAGGAGGGTAATTTTGAAGGTTTATTATGGCCATTAATTTCGGCAAGCTTGAATGAAAATTAGAAGGTTGAGGAGAAAGACGTACACAAGGAATAGCCAAGCTTCAACAAGAGTAAGGGGGTTCAAGAGAAAAACAAGGGGCCATGATTCAACTTTTGCAGCCGTGGAAGACATGAATCGAAGTGAGAGTAAGGATATGATTCAACTTTTTCAGCCCAAACTCGTTTCGTATTAGTAATTACTTTTTCGCCAAAAATAAAATTTGGGTAGTCGAACCAAAAATGAACATTACATTTCGTTGAATCTGATAGTTTTTAGAAAATGGAACACAATTGTGTTAAAACCAAATGTACATCATAATCAAACCAAATGGACATTATCTGAGCAATTAATGTCTTGCCTGGAAAGAAATTAATGCATTTGTGCATCTCTTTCCAGGCAAGAGATTAATTGCTCAGTTTTGGCAACCAATGGAAAAAGGAGGAGGTGAGTCAGCTAGTCCAACCCCCCCTCCCTTTGCCTTATCCCCCATCCTTCTTCTTTACTCTGATCTATCTCTGAACTATGCACGCCACCTACGCAAAAAATGGATAAGGTTGGAGGCCAGGATCACAAGTAACTTCGTGGATGATGGAAATCCACCGTAGAACTCATCATGAAAAACTAGCTATTCTTAGGGTTTTAGGATCGCTGAGTGGCCCCCCAAATTACTACGAGTCTTTTCAGCGTGTTTCATTCTCGCTCACATGCTGATGGGGGAAATTTTCCGGAAGATCACCCATCCTAAGACTACTCCCAATCAAGCAGACTTGACTGAGGAGTTTCCAACGGATGAACTACCTTAAAAGAAAGTGCACCTTGGTGATATAAGCAGTCATTTCGATCCCTTTAAGCCACACTTAACCATATATACGAGGTGTTGCATCACTAACAAGAGATTTGAGAAGGAATTACATTAAAAAAGGATTGTTTTAAAATACCCTTCAATATAATTCGATCTCTAACTTTGAGCCAAAGAGTATTCAAAGTCTATGTCCTTTTTTTTGAGGGGAAATAACGAAAATAATATTAGATGGTTCCTTCGGAGGCCACAAATCAGCAACCTCCTCAGGATAAGCATTTACCAGACATTAGAAAACCTTATTTGAACAGCAATTCTAGCAAGGGAATGAGCCACTTTGTTGCCTTCCCTTTTACAAAAAGCAAAACGAACTTCCTCAAAATTTGAAACTAGCTCTAGACAATCTTTCACTATCACACTCGCCTCCGGTTGTATCTTCTGGCACTGTGCAAGTCCTCTATATATGGTGAGGCAGTCCATCTCCACAACCAGTTTTCGAATCCCCTGTCTTTGGGCCAGCTGCAATCCACTTCTCACTGTCCCGGCCTCCATTGCTTTGATGCCCCAACTAACCTCCCTAAAAGTCTATGTCCTTACCAGTGAGGTTTTACATAGATATATATGGTGGGGGGGGGGGGGTATCAAAGGGGGGAATACACAGCAAAAGGGAAGACCGGAAAGAAAGAAGAGCAACCGGAAAAACATGAGAATGACACGACGATGTCAAGCATGGCACGACTGTGTCGTAGGCGACATGGGTCTTGTCTTACCAGACACCTTGTTTTCACCCAAATTTTCAAGTTATCTCATATGCCACAGTTGTGTCATGGGCTGACACAGTCGTATTGCCCCAACTGGAGGGGAGAGAAGTATTGTGTCATGCCTTGACATGATCATATCCTTTGAGACACGCCTTGGTCTTCTTGGCTGTGTGGGAGACAGGAACGTGTCATTCAAGAACACAATTGTGTCCCTCTTGCTTTTTGGTTTTTCTTTTTCATGCTCTTTTGGATGATCTTCAACATGACCCTTGTGTGAGGCGAATGAGTACAATGCCCTTAGGTTGCCAAAAACGATCAAAATGTCATGGGGATGATCTTCCTTGAATGTGAAAAGACCAAAATACCCTTAGATTGATTCTTCTTCCGTTTGACGACGAAATTGAGAGTCAAACTTGGCCTGCCTTATTATTTGTGTTGATGATCTCAGAGCCTCTTAGAAGGCTTGAGGATGGTCCCGATGAGGATCCAAAGCTTCCACCCATGGTCCGAGATCCACTTTAAAGTGAACACCGCATCACATGACGATCAAAATGACCCTCCAAAGACCCGGACCCACGTTGAAATGGACCCCACATCTGAGTTTGATTTGTTGAAAGGGTAGGAAGGCTTTGAGTGAGTCGGTGACCACAGAGAGGTGTCAAAATTAAGTCGACCCCAATACGGTGCAGTCTTGGGGTTTGGCTACGGCCCCTCCTACAACGACTACAAAATTGTCATTTTGTACACGCCTCGAAAAAACGATCAGGCAACAATTTGCTCGTATGTTTCCAGTTTCAGATGGAGCTGCATTGACATAGATTGATATTGTACAATCTTATTAGAAATTGATCATTGCAGTGTACACGTATCTTTTACATGCTATGATCATTTTTCTGAATCTCATTTGTGCAAGTCCTCGGTGTTTAAGGACATGAAGATTTTACTAATTAACGGTCAAAGTTTATAAAGTTTGACCTCATTAATCAAATTGGGACAAATTTTTTGGGACGGAGGGAGTAGTTTTTATATATACCCCTATTGAAAGTTCTAGAAATCCAACATCACTATCACACTTCTCATCTGATCTTACAAATCAACTCATATAATTAATTCAATGCTACAGAGCTCCCTGCTGGTTCCCCAGATTGTGCACAAACATTATACATATTTTTACAACTGTACAAACAATACATTCTTTTTAAAAACCTTTTTTCAGAATAAAAGCCAACATAATATACAACAACACAAAAAGAACCCAAAAACTCTATCCAAATACACCTCCTGCCTCCTCGTCCTGGAGCTGTTATGATCCAAGGCAGCATAAGAACTCGGAACAGGGTAGCTAAACAAGCTCGCATTCGAACTCCCAAACATCCTTGTATACACAAGCTCCCC
This sequence comes from Portulaca oleracea, assembly GCA_029582165.1. Lineage (NCBI taxonomy): Eukaryota > Viridiplantae > Streptophyta > Magnoliopsida > Caryophyllales > Portulacaceae > Portulaca > Portulaca oleracea. The sequence goes on from CM055876.1 coordinate 42,161,480, forward strand.
TAGAAACCCGATTGTCGGGTTAATAATCCCAGCAATGGTAGTACTCACAAGGTTCGACGTCGATGACAACGTTGCGTAATTACTGTCATAGGGCGGGTAAGAAGGCAGGTAGTGGTGGTGGTGAAATGGTAAAAACTGGGCCTGAAATGGGTCGGATGACGACGACAAGTACCGGTGGTTCGAGTGTGGGAGGCGGTGCACGGAGGGTCTAGGCGGGATGAAGTCACACGTGGCGGGATTCTTGTGGTCGTGGGCCGGGGTGTGGCTTGGGCCGTGACAGTAGAGTGGGATGAGTGATGCCTGGGAGATCCTGGCCTTGCAGACCGGGCACGCCTGCTGCTGGGCCGGGACACCCGGGTCGGATCCTGAGGTTTGGTGGACGTTGAGCCACTTGAAGATGCATGCCCAGCAGTAGAGGTGCCCGCAGAGGGTGACAATCGGGTCGTGGGCTGAGTCGAAGCATATGTTGCAGTCGAACGACGTGCTGTTTTGGTTGTTGTCGTCGGGGTCTGTCGTTGTGTCTTGGAGAGATGACTCGTACATTTTGGCAATGCTTGTGATGTCGTTGTTGTTGTCGTCGTTGTTGTTATCTGGTGGGGATTGTTGCTGGTGGTGTTCGTGTTCGATTATGTCCATTTTTATGAACCTGATGGCAGTCGCGGTCGTGATAATTCCTGGGTTAAGCAGAATTTGGAATCAAATTAGCGAAATCAGGACCATTTGGGGGAGATTCCAAAACAATCAATGCAAAACTAGCAACATTGTGCTCAATACCAAACTCGAAAGATGTCACAAATTATCATGTCGAAACACAAACATGATTGAGACAAGTATAGCATGCATCAATAGGTTTCCTTCAAAGGCTAATGATTCAATCTGCTCTATTTCAATCAACGCAGACCCAGAAAAACGTTAGCATTCACTGTATTGGGCTACAATAATAAGATTCACTCAACATAAAACCGAAGATTAAAAGGAAACAACAGATATTATTAAACCCCCACCTTCTTCCCTATATATGCCCCCAAAAATGCATCATACAGGGGACAAATGATCAAATTATGAACACGAATAGGGCGCCAACTAAAACAAGAAATCACAGATGGGGATCAACCATACCCACAATCAAGGTAAACCCAGAAGCAGAAATGCTTGAATCAACCAAAAAGTCATGTAAACTCAACAAAAACCCAGCAAAAAACACAAACTTTTTAATAGGCGAAATACATGGCCATAAATCGTACCTGTGAATGAGAAAGATAGATGTGATCTTGGTTGGAAAATGAGAAAGATGTAATCTTTGGAATTAAACAAACGAGGAGGAGGGTTACAAAAATGGGGGAATTTGGATTAAGAGAGAGAGAGAGAAAGATAGAGAACAAACAAAAGGAGGGCTGCAGGGGAAGGTATAAATAGGCACTGGAAATTCGGCTTAAATTCATCACCTACAAAAATTGCAATTTTATGCACCCTCAAAAAAAATATTAACTTCTAGTTGTCGACATATGATTTGTTTCAGATCATCTGAATTAAGTAATAAGTAACCAAGATTACTGGTCTAATCACACGGCATTGAGTAAAGCAGACTACAGGACGATGGTAGAAGAAAGGGGGATATCATGAATTTAATGATATGATGGTAGATCCAGGACAATTATTGAGCAAGTAAATTACAATAGCATAGCTTGTATGAGGTTCATGAACCTAACACGTTTTTTTCCCCTATTTTTTAATTAATTGCTTACACTGCTGGAAGTTGGAATGAATCTCAGATAATAATGATGTCAATTGTGAGTCAACTATGCACATCAAATATTTAATATGGAGAAGAAAGGAATTAGAATTTGAGAATGTGGATCCATAGCCACCATGAATGGGAATGACAATATGCCAATAGTACCATACTGCACCGCATCTCTGTATTTTCTACCACATTTCATTACATCACAACACACTTATTATCAATACATTTCCTCATTTTCTCTCTCATAACTTTTCTCCTCTAATTTTTACATTCTCTCTCCTTATCTACCCCGCGTATGACAACTCTCACCACAACCCACACACTTCACCGTACTTTTTCAAATTTCACTACATCGCATTATTACCACACAACACCAATTTTTAAATTAAATTCTTAATATTAAATAATATTTTGGGTCATCCCTATATCCCCATTATATAAAATGTTTTTTGCCCCCTCAGTAGATCCCTTAAAATTTGGGGGATAATATAATTGAAGTAAAATTATTCTTAAATATTTAATTTGAAGACTATCTCACACAATACGTATCATAAAATTGAGCATCACATAATGAATTCAATTACCCCCTCCGTTCCATATTAATTGTCATAATTTTAACTTTCGCGGTCTTCAATGTCCCACTTTGATTCATAATTTCTTACATAATAAGCTATTAACAATTGCAATATTATACTTTTATGATAGTATTTTCCATTACTAATCTAATTATGGTAATTTTATAAAATTTATGGTCAAAATTTTTAAAATTTGACTGCATAATTTTCAAAGACAATAGATCATATGAAATGGAGGGAGTATATTGTATCTCTCTTTTCAAATTAATATAAGGAGTCTTGGGGAATTTATTCTTCCATTGAGGTGAGGCCCATCACAATTAGAGTGTGGAAAAGCTGACATGACACGATTACCGACTTGAACCTAACATAATATTAAATGGGTTTAGGTAGAAATTTTCAACCCATTTAATTAAATGGATTGACACGGTGAACCCGTTTAATTAAATGAGTTAGGTTCAGGTCAGGATTTTTGATACGAAAAAACACCTACTTAACCCGTCTAATTAGGCATGTTAAATGGGTCAAGTCGTTTGCTCGATAATTGTTACCTAATTATACCGTTTATCAATAAACTTAGGTGAAAGTTCCAGTTAATACTCTTTGAAATATACATAACACTTGTAATTTTAACTTATATTCATATTTGACTATGAATTAAAAGATATCTATTTATATATAACTCGAATTATATTACCACGCAAATTATGGAGTATGATATGTCAATATTTCGATCCCACAATGAGTTATTTTGTATAAATTTGTTAATGGTTAAACGGGTAAATTGGTAAATTTATTCTAACACGTTTACTTAAATGGGTAAACATGTCAAAATAAGGTCAACCCGTTTAAAATTTAAACGGTAAACGGTTTCAATTTTCAACCCGTTTAATAAAGGGGTTAGGTTCAGGTTGGAGGATTTCGAACCCGTTTAAGTTTGACACGAATACGAACACGACTCGACCTGACCTATTAGCCAGCTCTAATCACAATCGGTTCTGCTATTACATGTGATTCTTATGTAATTAGTTAGCTCCTCATATTAGGTATGTATGAAACTTTAGAAAAAACATGTCATATTAAAGTATTTTGGTCACGTAAATTATACCATATATTGTGGTGGACTTACTTAGGTCCACCACATGTATTATAATATGTCAATTTTTTTATGTGATGGATTTGTTTAAAAGTTGATAATTTTTTTATGAAAAAAAATTGATAAATTTAAAAAATATTACAGAATTTTGCAATAATATTAATAAACTTATAATGAAATTTATAATAAATATGGACAATTTTTTTTTAAAAGAAATTTAACACCTTGGTGAACCTAAATAAATAATAATACACCAAGCTATATCATATAACAATTGAGTAGAGTCTCATTTAAATCTAGCCTGCCCAATAAATTTCCTTTCAAAGTATTATTTTTGATTAACAATGTGGATTTGTAGACCAAAAAGCGCACGCAAGATTTTATACTATTCTCCCAATAAAGTCTGTCACTTTTTATTAATAAGAATGTATACTAATAAGAGGAAACTGGCACCGTTCTTTTATGCGTTAAAGCACCCAAACGCAACGCAACTTAACGCAACATAACGCAAATTATCATTATTTTTTAACTATTTCCAACGCAACTAAACGTAACGTAACGTAACGCAACGCAAACGCAACGTACAAAAGAACGGTGCCTAAAACTATTAAGAATGAATTGACAAACTTGTCAACTTATCACGGTGAATGTCAAATGATAGGTAAATGGAAGGAAAAAAACTCGAGTAGGCAGTAAGACCAATCTAAAAATATGTGCACGAATCTAATGAGACCATTCACACTAGTATAGAGCAAATCTTGGAGATTAGTAATACCTTGGACTTCTTGAAAACTAACGATCAAGCATAAACTATGAAATATTTCATTAACAAAATGCAACAAGTGAGAAATGCTCGTTTAAAGAACATCCCTTAAGTGAATAGTAGTATTATGGCCTCAAGTGCGAAGTTAATGGTGTATTACCTATTTACCTAGAAGGGTTCCTAGTTGCTTATCAAGAAATCTTTTGGGTGCTTAGGGCTTCTTCTTTTTTTTCAATTATTAAAAGCCAAAATCTTTAAAAGTTCATACAAAATGGCAAACCGCATACTAAACAGCAAACAATCATCATCAAAAGAAAAAGGGTTATAACCAAACTGCTAAGAACTTAACACAACAAAGACTTCTGCAAGCACCACAGCCAAACGAAACATATGCATCGCAAATAAGATGCAAGATCTATGAAATCAGTTTGATACTTTGATGGGTCATCAAGAACTCGCGCGCTTAGAGCATTGCTAATAATCACAGCCCTTCGGTCGATCTCAGCTTCAATATCATCAAGACTGTCATCTTTTAATTTATTCGCACGCCTATTCATCCTAACCTTCTGACCACCCTTTTGGCCATAAACATCATTAAATATTGCATCTCTGACACGCCTATTCATCCTAAACAAACTGGTTAGGGCTTCTTTTGAAGCCAAGTTTTGATGTTTTGTTGTCTTTACATTTTGTTATTATACTTTTAAATTGAATTGCGCTGAATTTGTTCTAGCATATTTTAAAATTTTCGTGTGCTAAACATCTTCTCGGCTTTGAATACAACAGAAACAAGCTCCAACATTGTCTCGCTAATGAGATATAGAAAGATCCAAATGTAGAGTCTTCCAATCTTACCCAGGAATGCATGAAGCTTCAACCGTACAAAATCTTCAACAATAATAATAGAAGTAACTAGCTTCAACTATACAGCATCACAAGAAGCTTATTGTTGTGTTTCATCACAATCTGATTACAGCTAGAGAGTACTATGAGAAAAATACCAGATAAGTTTACAGTGGTAGACACACGACGAAACAGCAAACCTTACAGCTTACAAGAACTTATCAATGGTGGCAGTCAATGTATTTTTAGGGACAGCTCCGATCACAGTTTCTTTCTTCTCCCCTTTTTTGAAGATCATCACAGTCGGAACACTTCGGACTCCATAATCAGACGCGATCTTGGAACACTCGTCAGTGTTGACTTTGAACACTTTCAGCTTACCGGCATACAGCGTGGGTAGCTCGTCTATTGTTGGCTGTATCATTCTGCAAGGTCCGCACCATGGAGCCCAGAAGTCTACCACAACCGGCAAATCTGACTCAAGGACAAGTGATTTCCATGTTTCTTCGGTCACTGATGGCACTGTATTTGTCCATGCCAAGGCACACTTAATTGTCAGAAATGCTCCTCAAAACATTTGTGTACAAACAAAGCCATGGTTTTATCCTACCAAACAGAGTGAGCCAATATCCAGTAGATAACACAAATAGAACCACCACTAACACACAAAGTATGCATCAATTTACAATATTCAAACCCACATTTTGAAAACATCCGTTGCTTAGATTGTAATGGACTAAAGCCACAGTCCTTACTAAATTTCTTCTGTTTCTTTACCTTAGAGTAGTAGGTAGCGAATAGTTCTAGAATCTTGAGTCAATTGGAATCAATCTCTCAGGATTGCAAATTTAGGAGTAAGATCGTTGACATCAAACCCCTTCATACGTCGCCTAGTCTTTTATGAACTTTCTAAATCAAACAGAGGCTAAAAAGTTGACAAGACAGAATTGTCATCACAAGTACACAACTTACAAACAGCAAAATGCATAAATAAGTAAATGAGAAATATGGTCAGGGAGGTCAGCTAACTTGGGTCTGATGCAGTCAATCGTGTCCTTCTCTTGATCATAAGCATTCAACTTTCACAATGTAAATAACCCACTCACAGCAGCACATTCTCCCGTTGTTCTCCATCGTCCTTACTCCATCAATCCCATATCAAAACTGAACCAGAACTAAATTAACCATAAATCTACTACATTACTCAAAAATTGAAACCAACAAGAGCTAAATACACACAAATGAATTCACTTATGAGGTCTAAGAATGAACATTATTCCAAACAATAATAGTGCCACTATGATCCGGCTCTGGGGCTCCATCTAAAGACATCAAAATATAACCATACGTCCATACCTTCCAACTCCTCAAAACAATGAGTAGCTTCTAGTTTGCAGTTTGCAATTTACTGGGTCTTGTTTTTCATACTAATCCTCCCAATCAGCACCATTTTCAGTTTACATTCTTCTAGCTGTGTTTACCATTGCATCGACTAGTGAAAGTCATTCCACAAATTCAAGCCATTCAACATTACTTGCACAAGACAATCATCAATACAACATTTGCCTAGGATATCCTACAATTGACACTTGCCAATAATAATCAACACCAGACATCTTCTAATCACAATTATCATATGCTTCCTCAAAGTATTAACAAACATTGATGAAACCCATTTTGAATCAACTCAATTCCAAAGGTAAAACCCCCTTGCTGATAATACCCATGAATAATACTACAAACACCCAAGTTGAAGAGCCCCAAACGCAAATCAATACTCCATATTAGATCAATCATTTTTTCTTAATTTTTTGTTGGGGTTATTCTATGTGAATACTAGAACAAGGAGATTCCAATTCAACAATAACACAAATTCCGGCAAATGGGTAATCAACAGGGGAAAGAGTAATAAAACAAATGGAGGGGGAAAATGAAGAAGAGAATCAGATTGAGGAAACAGACATTGAAGAGTAGTATCGGAGCTCTCACAGACGACTGGCCTGGTGACTCGGACGATCCCAGAACGCGAACTCGGCGATTTAAGAAGAGTCCGAGTAGATGAACCAAACATGGCCTTCAAGCCTCTGAATTGGGGAAACTTAGGCGCGGTTAACAGAGTACACGCTCTGGAAGAAGAAGAAGAAGATGATGATGATGATGAGGAGATCGGAGACAGAGCCCAAGTCGTAGGGGTGGCCATGGATTCCGCCATCGACGCCATTAGAATTTGTTGTCGAGGTTACGAATGGTAATGAATGAATAGGAAAGTGGGGAGGACACGGGGCAGTGATGCAGAAGGAGAAGTGTGCTCAATGATGTTGGCTGATAAAGATTCGATGATTTATAGTTTTATACGTCTCTTGCTTTATTTTAGTCTTGTTTTGGTTATCCAGCCCAATGGATTTCCTCATTTCCAGTTTGAATTTAATATTAGAAAAATTGGCTTTTTGTCCACTCCCTAGGATACGCCAAAACCGGACTGACGCAAAACCCCCACCTGAATTCTCTAGAGTTCTGCCATTGATCAGACGTACCGATCATTGTTTATTCATTAGACGTTGGTATTGGTATTTGGATTGACTGTTTGAAAAAGTTGTGATTGATAAAGTTAGCTGATTCTAAAAATTTTTTTGCTAAAATTCCATTTATACCCTTTATCACTAATATGATAAATATGTATCAAATATTGGGACCAATAAGCTTTAGGATCGCATATGGTGTAAATTTAGACAACTTTTGGACAAAATGGTCTTTTCCACAATCAACCATTTACAATAGATTCTCATTTTTATTGAAAAATGGCTTATTGGGACCAATAAGCTAATAGAATGGGTAGTTTACCAAACACCCCAATAGCCTATTTCACCCCCTAATAAGCCAACTTTTGCAATAAACCAATGAATAGGCTGTTTACCAAACAGGGCCATTACTCTACAGCTCGTCATTTTCCACACCCACCTGGGAAAACCACAAAACCAAAATTAGTGTTAGGCTCTAATATCACTTATTAGGATTGAGATTTGGATATGAGACACATCTTGTTAATTGGGAATTAAATTCATGCTGAATGGATCTAATGTTGTAGTAGAAGTGAACAAGATAATTAATTTAAGAATGTAGGTAATGAGAAAAAATAAACTAGATCAATGTAATGGCGATGAAGACAAAATTTTTATGTGGAAACCCAAATTGGGAAAAAACCACAGGAAGCAAGATAAAAATCCACTATAATGGTGAGATTACAAAGGGTATCCCAAACGGCTGTATAACATTACGAGATCAATAAGGAAAGATATCAAGGGTAACGAGATATAAAGAGATTACAATCTCATAATAAAACTCTCAAAGTGAAATAGAAAAACAGATCTCACATGAGTCCCGTAGGGGCACATAATTTGGTCACTCCAAACTAGGTTGAACAACATAGTATTTATAGTAAACCCAAGTGGACGTAGAATAGTCTTCTAGTCGAACTCAACTGTTTAGAGCCCAAGCAGTATCTTTAAGGAAAATAATTATTTATTTCCAAACTTGAGTCTTAATGGAATTGGGACACTGCCCAACAACTAGGGTTAGTAAAAATTTGGGTTCGGGTAAATTTAGTGCAATTAACATTAAAATTCGGACAAAAAATTGATATTTGGACCTGATTTTTGTTCGGGTCAAACTCAGTCGGACAATTTGTATGGAGCAAAATTCGGGTCAAAATCGGGTTCGGATAAAATCGGATATTTAGATCGGACAAAATTTTGTCCGCACTAACCAAGACCCATTTTTCATAAAGGGTTATTGCCAGTAAGAGATGGCCCATGAAGCAAATAGCTCATAAAGTTTCAAGCAAGACTATGAAGTTCTTGTGAAAAATACATTTAAATGTTTTTGTTTGTATGTTGAAGAAGATGAACGATTTCAAACTTAATGTATCCATGGTTGTATATCCAAATAAAAAAATTAAAATGAATATTTTTCATAAATTAAAACCTCATATTCGTATTTGAAATTTTATAGTCAATTTGCTTCAAGGGTCCCTTTAGGTTAATAACCCTTTCACAGATTGAAACAAAACCCACCCTCCCAATCAATTTACCTCCATATATTGATTTTATGAATATATGTAGAAGTTGAATATAGCAACTTGGTCCATAAATTTTGCAATTTAGAGATGGAAAAACCACGCTCCCTATCAATTCAGTCCTGCATACACTGATTTATGGATTGACATTTCATTCACTCATGTCACTCTAGCAATCAAGAGTCCTTCAAGAGAACTCATCTTTTGTATCAACCTTAAATTTATATTCTCAAGTGAATCAGTCAATTCCCATCGTCTAATATCTTCCTTTCATTTTTATATCAACCTTAAATTTATATTCTCAAGCGAAACAGTTAAATCCTATAAACTTGATCTAACATATAACTTCCAAATATGTCATTGGCCATTGCTACAATGCAATGCTCCACCACATTATCTCTGAATTTCTAAATCACAGTTTCTGTCAAATATCCATGTCTGAAACCATTTATGATCTTCAACTCTACACAATCACAAATCCACAATCCAGAATCCTAAATTAAGCTGAAGTTAACGCAGCAGAAGCGGACCATGCTTCACTGCTTCAGTAACAGGATTTATTACATTCGTAATTCACAACCCTCGAACCCATCAATCATCCAATGATTTCAACTCAGTATCACTACTGAACACACTATTCTCTGCCTGTGTGAAAGTACATTTCCTCATTTCAGATCAAAAGGCAGGCCTAATTCTCTAGAGCCATCTCTATCTCACACTACGAGCTACTTATCTGGAAGCTTGTGCATAGGTCCCAGCAGCATGGCTTTGTAGTTATGTCAAACACCCGCTATATGAACTAGGATAAGTTTCTTGTGCGCATGTATCTTTCAAGCTTTTCTACATCTTCAGGAACATCGACGCCATGTGTTTCGTGCTCAACCTTAATAACCTGCACCAGTACAAACAGTGTAAGACATGCTGAAGCACCTAACAATTAAGAAACTGCATCAATCGGAGATGTTAACATGCAATAATGCAATAACAAGCGATTTGTGACCAATAACCAGTGCCACCTGCTTAAACAGATGGTTAATGCTGGCATTCTAGGCAGCCCATTTACCGAAACCCCAGCTCAAAGCTTACAATAGTACAACTAGGTAGTGAACAGAACCACAATCCTGACGATGTTTTTACTTTTAAGTATAAGTTGACAATTGGGATTTGGACGTGAAGATGCAGGCACAGTGAAGGAGAAGAAAAGCATGAAGGGTACTAATTAGAACCTTTCAGATCCTAATACACCAATACAGAGCTTCCTCGGCTGAGCAGAACATAGCGATAAACAACTAAAGGGAAATGCAACAAGAGTTTTCTCGAATACCTTCATCTTGTAACCATTCTCTAGAACCTTGAGTTGTTCTAGATCTTCTTCTAGCTGCAAGGGTGTAGGAGCCAGATCCGGGTATATTTTGAGGAAGTCTGCATCATAACCCTGCCCATAATAAACAAGAAATAAAGTGTCAATTAACACAAATAAATTTCCTAGTTATGTTAAGATACAACAGACCACAAAAGAACATATGTACAACTCATTTTTTCGTTGGATCTTCTGCCGATGGCTAGCGCTAGCATAAGATCGGGTTCGGCTCAAATTCAAGTAGGTCAATGTCAAAATTCGGACAAAAAATTGATGTTCAGACCGGGTCAGACAATTTGGATGGGACCTATCTTTGGGTCAAAATCAGGTTTAGACGATAGGAAAAAAAGAAATATTATGTTTGAATACTTTGCTCAAATTGGTCAATGTAAAACAAAGACGAAAAATCCATGACTAGGCCCAGTTTTTTCCAGGTCGGACAAAATTGGGGTATCTGGGTCGGACAAAACTTTGCTAGCTCTATCAATGGCTCAATGGTGAGATAAAGAACACCTACCCCCAAGGGTTTTGGGGGAGAGGCAAAAGGCTATCAGTCCATCCTAGAACATTCAGCAACTTGCTGTCATACCTGAATACCAAGATGTAGCATATATGGGAAATTCCGATTGACCTTTGCAGACCTGGATGAAATTGATATAAAAAGGGTGTTAACGGCCGAGGGCAAAAAGTATGCTGCAAACAAAAGGAAAAGAGACAAAGAAAGAAAACATTTCTAGGGATGACTAACTTGTTATGTGGGATGAGTCCTCTAGAGAAGTAGATAGCATAACCACAATTATCTACGACGCATTTCACACGGTTAGGATCAAAAGCATCTTCTGGCTTTAACGATGTTACCGCTGTGCAGACGACAGCATCAGGAGCAAACTGCAGAAGGCAAACTAACTGCATGTAAGCTAGACCACCAAAAAATACAAGCATACTCACCATCATTTGCCCAGAGAAAGCATATGGTTCAGAATGTTTCCATGTACCAGCAGATCAAATAGGTCTTACAATATCGAAAATGCTTCACTAATTACAATCTCAGATGGCTAAAATTGTTGACAGTTCACAACCCACGTAATCCACAGTGTTTCAACTAACTTGCACGCCTGTCACATAAAACCCTATACCAATAATGTCATCCAATTCAATGACATAGCCACATTGCAAAAAGTCATCAGCACGGGTAGCATCAGATGTAAGGTCAACAACAATTCACTTGTGGTGTGCCTGTGGGACATTCCCCTTCAAACCCTCAAATATGCGTAACTAAAACTATAAATGAGACATTGCTGATGTTTATGAGTTCAAATCTTCCAGCAGAAAACTTTTCGCCGATCCATGGTATTAACTATCAGGAACTAAAAGAGTACTTCATGGTGCAATTTACAGAAATAATAGTGAATAAGTGCTGCTTTTGTATGAGCATACGAACTTAAGCTATGTTGAACTTTAACTGAACACGGTGAACCAAGAAAACAAGCCCCAACAACGTTAAATCAAACATCTGCAATGTAGGGTGGGCAAAAGAAAGTTGAAAGGAAGAAGGGTATAGCCATACCTGCAAACCTTTAACAACCCCATCTATTATCAGAGGATCAATTAGAGGCTCATCTCCTTGTATATTGACTACAATGTCATACTTCTTGTCAAGCTTTTGCATTGCTTCACTGCAACGCTCAGCACCTGCGAGATTTCAGAAGGAGAGAACCAACAATACTTAAACATCATGCTTGTCATTTGAAAAACAAACCAAAAAAAACCACCAGGGAAATGAAAGTCTGGTTACCATTTCGGCAAGACGCTGAAGTCATTATCACATCAGCACCAAACCCTCGACAGCATTCTGCAATCCAATCATTGTCTGTTGCCACAACTGCCACCACAGGAAGACAAATCTCAATTATCATGGACAGAATCATAAGTTAGTATTTGCATCCCTGCCAAAACTATCTAATCGAAGCACAGCAAAATAGAACACGGAAAGCGTTAAGTAGACCTTCATATAAGCAAAAAATCACAAGTCGAAATGTAGCATTTACTTCTTTGTTCTTTGTCAGAAAGAACACCGACAGCTGGTACCAAAAGCTATATAAAATTACAAAATAAACCGTGACAATGCAGCTAAAGTCAGAAACATACCAACATGATCCAACATAGAAGCCAGCTTTGCCCTTTCCCATGTCCTCTGATTGAAGAGAAGAACAAACCCGCGTGAAAATGGTTATTTAAAGGGAATTCCTCATTGCAATCCCAAATACAACGATTCTACCATAGGACTTAGTTCTATATAGCACCCGAGAAAAGGACAAAGAAGAAGAATTATCCATCACATATTTTCAAAAACTTCTCCTTTACAGATTGTGAATTCAATATCTTCCACAATTCAACTCTCATTCCTATGTCTAGTTACTGAGTCCCAAAATCACTCAATTAATGCAAACAAGATGATAAAACGAATCAAACAAAAAGTAAAATTACAGTATCATTCATGTAAATGGAAAATGCAGTGTCAGCCTGAAAAATGCATGCCATATGAAGCCTGAAATAACAAACAAAAAATGACATACTAACCTTAGCACTCATGAGCAATTGGAACCCACAAAAAGATCCTGCTTTTGTATAGGTTTATATCATGTAGTTTATAAACGCATATGAAGCTTACTAATTAAGGATCATTATTTCGTATTCAAGTTAGCATCATTGAACTCAAGCAGTTGAAAATATTTAACGAGGCAAAATCATCAGAGCTTAGCTGCATTGAACAATCAGCATATTTCTGAAGAAGCCCAGAAAAAAAAGGCTTATTCATCCAATGCATGAAATAATCAAGAACCAAAGAACAAAAACAAGAGTAAAGTAGAATGGAACCTGGATCATGGGCTTGCCGAGGATGTGGACGAGAGGTTTGCCTTGGAAACGGGAGGAGGAGAAGCGGGCGGGGATGATTCCGACGACCCGGGAACGGGATTTCCGGGAGAACGCCCGGAGGCCAACGGCGGCGGCCGCCAACGCTGCTCCGGCGACCACCCCATGAACAATCCAACCTTTAGACCACGATGAGGGGGACGAAGAAGATGAAGATGAAGATGAAGATGAAGATGAATTTGACATCGAACACCTAGGTAGTTTGTCGCCCTCAATTTCTCTGTCGCTCACTCACTCTTTTCCTTGTTTTTTCTTTTTGTCTTTTTTGTCTTTTTTTTTTTGAGGGAGTTTTTTTTTTGTTTTTTTTTTTACCTTCCTATATGTCATTTTTTGTAAGATAAATTAAACTTTATCTTATTTTACTCTACTTTGTTTTACCTTATTTTATCATCCAAAAGAATAAGGGTGGAAAAAATAATCTATGTTTTGGGACATTGGAGAAAAATAATCAAAACTTACAACTTTGTTATAGATAAACTAAACTTTAGCTCCTATTACTTTTATCATCCACCACCTAGTTCAACCCATCCGAAAAGTGAGTGATGGTGGAAATATTACATGTAGAACATACTTTTAACTTTTTTTTAATTGCAAAAAGTTTTATATACAGTGTAATATCGTCACCACCACGTCACTTTTCGAACGTGTTTAACTAGGCAGGGGATATTAAAAAAAAATAAGGATTAAAGTTCAACTCATCCATAATAAAGTTGTAAGTTCGAATTATTTTTTCAATACCCTCAAAGTATAGATTATTATTTTTTTAATTTCCCAAAGAACAATACTTTACTTTTAACTAATTTATTTATACTTAAAGTTATTCATTCAATTCAAAAAATTTATTTAAAAATGAAAAAAAAATAAATGACGTGGCATTTACCTCCATCCACTACTTTACTTACCTTTTCTTTCCTTACCTAATCTAACTTTACCTTAACTACACATTTCCTACACTCAAAAAGAACAGAGTCATAACATAATTTGGAGTAGTCGCATTAAAATGAATATTATTAACCTTGTTCTAATTAAAGGTTAAAAGTGTCACTGAGGTATCACTCAAGTTGATTAAACTATCAAAAATACCCTTAACATGATTGATTACTCTTTAAAAACCATAGAATTGTATTGAATTATTGGACTATAATATATTGTAGTTTGGGGGTATTAGACAATCATGCACTGCAATATTTTTTTGGACTCTACTATATTGTAATGTGGGGGTAGGTGATGCGTGCCTATGCACTGAAAACGGGTTCTGGTGATAATGTCTCACCTGAGATCGTCCGTGTCAACCGAAGAAAAATCATTTGATAAGTTTTTTGAAATTTTAACTAAATCTATACTGAGTGACCCTAAAATTCATATATTTGACTTAAACCTTTTTCTCTTTCAGTTTTTATTTAGAAGTCATATCATCATATATATACAAGCGGGCTAGCCATTAGTTATGTTGAATAAACTTATCCCAGTTTTGGATCTAATGTTGCTCTTTCCACTTGAATTATATTAGCTACGTGTGATTTTTCAATTTTATAAATTTTCATGTAAACAATTTGCATACATATTGAGGAAGTTTGTATATAGCAAGTAGGACCCCACAAAACAACCAAAATGTCCAAAACCAACGTTGTTTTGTAGTGAAAGTTCATCAAATGTAAGCCGCAATAACTTGACATAATATGTGCATGGGAAGTTATGCCCATGCTCCACCGATGCTTAGTTTGCTTACTTTGCTACATATTGATCGAGCACCAAGCAATGACAGTTGAGTGTTTTGCCTTTGATCACTTGTAGTTTGTAATTTATTGCCAAATTCACGGGATGCCAAGATTTTTGGTCACATATTAATGTATGTTATCATTAATCCTATATTTCATGATAAATTCAAAATGAACTGAACTTGTTGATATTGTGTTGGTCCTTGCAAAAAAAAAAAAAATTAAAAAAAAATAGTGGAATTGAAGAGAATTTATTCTTAGTTCACATTTTTAGAAGAATTGTGTCAATTATTATACTTTTGAATAATCATGCATGTGAAATTGGTCTATTACAAACAATTTTGATCTTGGTCTTTAATTAATTGATAATTAATGGTTGATGTTATATTTTTCAATCTTTATTATTCTATCTAATCTTTCCCTTGAATTTGCATATAAAATTACATACCAGTTGATTGGTAAAATGTTTTGATTCTTTTGAAGTTGTTATTCACCTAATAATAAATTGTATTTTTCCTAAGAGTATGGCTTTCTACGCATCTTTAATTCACTATGCACCACTTGATTAATTTTGTGCTTAATTAAACTGGGGCAAACATTGAAACAAAAAATAAACATGATTGATAAATATTATCATACTCCAATATATATAATGTAAAAGCATTCAAATATAGTATCATATAAGAATAACAGAAAAAAGCTTGTCGTCCCATAAATATATGGTTGCTCAACATTACAAGTGGTCAAAGGATAAAGGCTCAACTGTTATACATTTTCAAGAACGTAGTTTTCCTCGACATGAATTTTATTCCCATGCATTAGTTACGTAAGCCATTGCGGCTAAGATGTTTGTTATTATTACAAGACATCATATCGTTCCTATTGGCCATGTTCGTTGTTCATTTTCTTGTCATTGGTCCCATCTTATAACTTACTTTAGACTCCCCTATTCCTATATATACCATGCTTTACAGTAGCCAGTTTCATAATCAATTTCATCTATTTCTATCTCTTGCTCCAATATTATTGTCTTCTCTAAATTTAATAAATAAGGGAAGACATTAATAATGGGGCACTTGAATCCTGTTATGCTTTGCACTATTCTTCTTTCGTTTTCTCTTTTAGTGAACTTTGTGACTCCTTCCTTACTATTTCAGGTGAGTAGTAATTTAATACATATTAGAGTGTGTTTGGTTGGCAAAGAGCCTTGGGGAAATTGGTCAATTTCCTTAAATTAATCATTTTTCTCAATGTTTGGTAGCACATTGACCATGGGGAAATTTTCACAAGGGGCTCTCTATTTCCCCCAACATTCAGGAAAAATTTTCATGGGGGGAAGGGGTTGGGGAAATGTTTCCCAGTCTGTGAATTATATCTGGTCAGTGAATTTTCAAAACTACCCCTAATTTCACAAACTCTCTAGTAAATAAATAAGGGTAATTTTGTCATTCTAGTAAATTTTCCTAGGAAAGTTGCAATTTGAACCAAACATTGTAAAAGTTTTCGTAGGATTTTAAATTGGACACCAAACATTGTAAAATATAGTTTTCAAGGGAAAATTTTCCTATGAAAAACTTCTCATAGGAAACTTTCCCCTTGAAAATTTGCCCTATGGTTCTTACCAAACGCACCATTCATTTTTTTCCTGTTTTTCTTGTGTTGGCTTCCCAACTCATAATTGATGACATATATAGGGATTCAATTGGGAATCTTGCAACAAGCCTGGAGGATTGTACAACTCACTTAGAAGTACAGTCGATGACTTGGCTAGAGCTGGAGTCACCCATATATGGCTTCCACCACCAACACACTCGGTCTCGCCTCAAGGTATAATTAGTTTATTTTTTGTTCATCCTTGTCTTCTTACAAATGGATGAGTATGGGTTTTGGGGAACCATAATTGTATATTAACTAATGTGTATTTTCTCGTTTTGCTTTGTAGGGTATCTTCCCGGGAGATTATATGATCTTGATTCCTCGAAATACGGAAATCAAGTTGAACTTAAGAATTTGATCAATAGCTTTCACCAAAAAGGTATCAAATGCGTTGCAGATATTGTGATAAATCACAGATGTGCTGATAGAAAAGATGGAAGAGGAATATATTGTATCTTTGAAGGAGGAACTTCAGATGACCGTCTTGATTGGGGTCCATGGGCAATTTGTCGTGATGATTATCAATACTCTGATGGAAGTGGTAATGCTGATACTGGAGTTGGCTATGATGCTGCCCCAGATATTGATCATTTGAACCCAAGGGTACAAAAGGAGCTGATAGATTGGATGAATTGGTTGAAAACTGAAATCGGTTTTGATGGTTGGCGATTTGATTTCGTCAAGGGGTATTCACCAAGCATAACTAAGATATACTTGGAACAAACCAAGCCAAATTTTGCAGTTGGTGAATTATGGAATTCCATTTCTTATGGTCAAGATGGAAAACCAGACTATAACCAAGATTCAAGTAGATATGAGCTTCTTAGGTGGGTTCAAACCGCTGGTGGAGGGGTAGCCTCATTATTTGATTTCACCACAAAAGGTATCTTACAGGCTGCCGTTGAAGGTGAATGGTGGAGAATGAAAGACCCTAGCGGGAAGCCAAGCGGGATGATTGGAATCATGCCACAAAATGCGGTCACCTTTATAGATAATCATGATACAGGATCAACCCAAAAACTTTGGCCATTCCCGTCTGACAAAGTTATGCAAGGCTATGCTTATATTCTCACCCATCCAGGAACCCCATCGATTGTAAGTTACTGTAATTTTGTGTTTGATAGTTCTCATATATGCTAGTTGATTTATCTCACATAAATCTTTCTTCACCATGAATTCAGTAGCTAGTGGAGATCTGTTATATATATATGTGTGTGTGTTGGAATCCTCAAGGTCGTCGTCTAAATTTACTAGCACTATTTGTAGCACTAAAGCTGTCTAATCATATTATATGTGTGGTACTATTTATTTTTCTTTGCAGTTTTATGATCATTTCTTTGAATGGGGACTGAAGGAGGAAATAGTAAAGTTGACTTCAATTAGAACAAGGAATGGAATACATGAATCCAGCAATCTGAATATAATGGTATCAGATGCTGACCTTTACCTCGCAATGATTGATGGGAAGATCATCATTAAACTCGGATCAAGATATGATGTTGGCAATCTCATTCCTGTCAATTTCAAGGTCGCTACATTCGGAAAAGATTATTGCATCTGGGATAAGCAAGTTTAAATATAACAAGGATCTGCTTAATATTTTTTGTGTGAGATTCCGCCTCACCGCCGATATTGTTTTTATGTCATTCCATTTCATCCCATCGAATTGGTTATAAAATTGGAGTAATAAAGGTACTGTAAAATTACAAAATGAAACTATGTATTATTATCATAATTATATGAATGTTTAGTTCTGATTATACATGAAGGGCTTATGTATATTTGGATTTTAGTATTTTAGTTACTGTATCTCTATACTTAGTTAGATAGTGGTGTCTACCTACGTATCCATGAGAGATATGCTTTCAATGCTTAGATATGATACATATAATACCATTTTTCTTTTATGTAATAAAAGTAACCTCATAAAACACTATAAAAATGATTATGATGTAGTATGTCGTCATTGAGATGTGATTGCAAAATGACAGATAATAAGAAATGAGAAAATTAGTTATAAGACATTGAGTCACAATTATCGTAATGTGAAAATAACCCAAAAAAAAGATCATGCAGTACCACTTACATTCAAATTTAAATACTATTTCAGGTGAGTAGAAAAAGTTATTCGCTTTCGCATGATAGTTTTTAGAAATTTGTTTAAGTGATGAAGTTCTTATATATAGAGTAGTATAAAAGAAAAATATGTAACTAGAATAATAATCAAATTTAATATATATCTCATTACATGAAATCAAAGTTTGGTTATTACTTCATATTCATAATTCAATTTGTTTTGCCAATGAACTAGTAGCTCATTTGAATTACTCTTATAAAAAAAAAAATTCAATTTGTTTTCTTTTTCATCTCTGGAAGAAATTTCTAAAAGACAAATTGTCTTGAGTCAATGTTACCATGTCATCAAACCCGTTTCTCAATCAAATTCTTTGAGAAGAATCATATAGACAGTTATAGGTGAACTAGGGATAAAGTTATCCAACTCCCCACTCAAGAAATTTGATTCCAAAAAAATAAAATTAGTCAACTTTAAGATCTTTTTGATGAGTATGCTGGTAATTTATCTCCCTTTAAAACTGTTCAAAGTTTTGATATGTCTACACACTAAATAATATAATGATCCATTTACAACATACCAATCCATCCATTTAAGCATGCAATGAACAATCAATCAACTATATGTAGAGTTTAATTTAATTTACTGATCAAATTCTCTTCTATAAATAACATTAAATTGGATGATACAACCGAGTCCTTATTATTAATGAGCTCTCATATGAAGGTAAACTATATAATTAACTATATGGGCTTAAATATTAATTATTCAATCATCACTAATAAGTAATAACTAGTACTCAGACCCGTGCGTTGCACGGGACGCGAATAAACCACACGTATTATTGAAAATATTACCGAACCACACGTGTTCTTAAAAATATTACCGATGTTATATTTAAAAGAATAAAGAAAAAAACAATAATGAAAAATAAAAAGAATAATACATATGAAAAAAAAAGGAAAAGGAAAAAAAGTCATCAATGTCATCATACACACATTAATGCATACACATTAATATTACATGATTTTTATTAAAAAAATTAAATAGAATCAATTATATATATATATATATATTGCACGGGACACGATTAAATTACATACGTTATAAAAAAATTTAATTTATTTACTTTTTTATGAAAATATTTATGAATTTAATATTTATAAATATAGTTTTTCTATTAAATATTTTGTACCAACACTAAACGATGATGTAATTAATTCTTAAATATAGCTTCTTAGTCTCTATGTTGCTTTTGAAATTCAGTGATGATTATCATGCATTTCACCTTGAAATTAGATAAAATAATATTCTTTGAAACAATCATTCATTTATTGAAAAAATTGAGAAAACCTTGCAACCAAAAAAATAATTAAAAAAACACCATAAACCTCTTGTGATGTGTAACATGTATAAGTTCATAGTAGAACAACATTCTAGTTGTATGTATACTTTCTCTTTCAATATTAAGATCTTCAATTCATACATTTCAAAATCCACAATTTAATACTCCTTTCGTTCTTTTTTATATGTCATTTATGTTTTTCAGTGTCAATCTTTAACTAATAATTTCTAATATAAAATTATTACAAAAAATAGTTTTTAATAGTTTTTTTATTACGAATCTAATGATATAAATTTTGTATGATGAATCGTTATACAAATTAAGATATTAACGTCACAGTCAAAATTTTTCACAATTTCCTAGACGACAGATAAATAAAAATGGAGGGAGTATAAAATACAATAATAAGTGAATTTAAAAAATACTATTGAACTGAAATAAAAGATAATTAGTCAAACTAAACATATTGGCAACATAATAATTCATGATGATTTTGTAATGTATATTAGAATAAAACTCTATTTGTCAGCAAACAAAAAGAATAAAACTCTACTTTAGTTAATATTTGAAGAACATAAGGAATAATAAATCTAGTTTAAAAATAAAAGTATGTGCAAGATTGAGATCCAATAGGGAGAAATGTTGAAACATTTTAATTATCCTTTTTATGGTGCTTATGATCAAAGATAATTTTGGCTACCATAAAAGAAAAGAATTAGAATGTGGAGGAAGAACGTGAACATTTAAAAATTATTAAGAGATATGATAAGGAAAATGTTTAAAAGTAAAGTAGAATGAAGCAAAAATTAACATAAATTAAAAAACAGATAAAGAGAAGAATTTCAAGAGTAATTAAATACACTTTTGGCTATTTATTCAAATATGCAAAGGTTAACTAAAATGATGAGGATGTTTATATTGAAAAAAAAGGTGGAAAATCAAATAGCAAGCAGTAAAATAATTTAATGAAAAAAGTTACAATATTTATTAAAATAGTCAAAAGAATTGAATTAAAGACAATTGAAACCAAAAGTTATGAAAAGGAAGAAATTGACCATTGACATTCAAATTTGTATCTATAAGTTAATAGTTGCAGTATGATGACAATGTATATGATTCCACAAATTTTCAGATAATAGTAATTAGCATGCGTAAATTTTTATTATACTAATTTATATGTGTAAAGTATTCTTTTTAAAAATAAAATAAAATAGTCAATTATACCTTTCGTAAATGCCCGACTAAAACTTAAATATTTGATCCCTACTTTTTGTATCCGGAAAGAATATATGTTTATTAACTTTTAAGGTATAGATACTACCTTCCGTTATACGCCATTGAAACAGGGAAAAATTTGCTCACGATGCGTGCGTGAATGTATGAGCCATAGGAAAAATATTGTAAGTTCCATATCAATAGTGAATAAGTGAATTAATATATATTCTACTAATATATACATTTTCATGTACTTGTATGGTTGAATGATATAAAGTTATTTAAGTGAAAAAATATATAGCATATAATATAATTATATATAATATATAAGTTACTTTGAATCGAACAAAGTATATGAAGATACCTTTCTATTGATGAAGACCATACGTTTACTCGAAAGTACATCACAACTCGCATTGCAAGAATTCCATAATCGATCTTGAAACTCTTGCTTAATTTTTCAATAATCTTTTTCTAGATAAAAATTGATGTAGAAGTGAATAAATACGTACATTGTGCTTGTGTAGGATAATAAAATATAAATTTTAGAATTATTGTAACGATTATAACTATTTATACTAAAATATGAATGGTGACTACACAATCTCACCAATGTTTTTATAGGAATATTTTGGATGATTTTTCTTTTTTTTTAAGCTATGAGATTAATTAAAAATTTAATATAAAATTGAATTAAGATTTTATTGCCTTAGTGGTGGCTGTTTGTGTTACCACCTTTGTGGTAACGGTTAAGTAAATGTAGGGAGTAACATATTTTAAATTATTTTTATTTTTATTATTATTTATGATTGATAATTAATGGTGAATCAAACATATAGGTGAACATTAAAATTGAACCAAGGTTTTATTGTAGTAGTAGCCGTTTGTTTTAGATCGTAATTGTTAAGTAAATGTAAGGAGTAATATATTCTTAATTAATTTTATTCTTATTCTTATTTATGATGGATAAGTAATGATGAATTAAGCATAGGTGAACGTACATGGATTATTTAGATGTGAGTTTTAAATTTTTTTTAATTAAAAAAAGATTTTTTAAATGGACATAAAATACCTAAAATGCCCTCATAAAATTACACTAATTTCGATCCTCACCCTTTGTACCCAGAAATATATATATATATATATGATTCGTCGTCCGTTCCTTTCATTTTCTAGTTTTAATTTATTTTTAAGTTTGAAATTCTTTGCTATTTGACCAAATTAGGAATACATTAACGAGTAAAGGGGTTGGAAGATGTTTAATTTTTAAAATTCTTGTAAATAAATTTGTAATTAAGAAAATTTATTTTATAATTTTGTATAAAGTAAAGTATGAACTGTTAAGATAAAATTGGACGCATGTATAAATAAGATTTATGTTAGTTATGATAGTTGGCATGGTTGAAAAGCACTATAAATATTTCTTATAATCATGAAATTTGTTTAGATTTTATTAAAAATGTGCTATCCAAGCTCCTCATTAAGGTTTTAGTCTCTTGGCCTTTTATTATGAACTTAGAGTTTACTGCAAATTTATCTTAAGTTTAAGGATTTTAAATTTGTTTGAGGCATCTTTGTTACATAATTTATTATATACTATTCTGCTGACGTTAATAGGATCGTAGAATACTTAAATAAACCACAAACAATTAAAGATAAAAACAGAAAAGAGATGAAAAAAATTGACACCCAGAGTTTCAATGTAGAAAAAACTCAAAGTGAGAAAAAAAAAACCACGGAATCAATGCTGAGGATTACAAGTTACAAGAGATTTCCCTCAAATCTCACTTTCTCTCAATGTAGATGAACAATCTCGATCTCCCAAGTGTTGTGTTTTCTCTCAGTGTATTTGTGAATACAAGATATTTTTAATGAAACCCCTCTCCAAGTATAAAATAACGGTTAGGAACGGTTTAGGTCAAATCTACGTCATAATAATTGACATAAACAACCATCATGTGTTGTGCACCACACGTCCATTATATTCCTAGGGCCTAACGACACTTTCATCGACTTCCTCACACACTTTACTCTATTACACCGAGCCAGACCTTTATTGAGCTCCACACACAATAGACATCCATTCTGCTAATCTTGTTATGAACTTCTCCACTCCCTACTTGATAGTAGCGTATCTAGTATTTAGTGGTTTAACTAGGTCCAAACTTTATTTTATAATTTTTAACATTCAGTAAATTAGTGTTTCCAATTATTGATTAGAGTTTAAGGTAACATTTGTCAGATATTTCAAAACCAAAAGTATCAAATTGTCCATAAAAATACTCATTAACCTTTCAACTCTTACCTGGAAAGCACTTTTACTTCCACTTACAATTTAACTTCGACGTGAAGCTTGAAAACATGATTGACAACCACTTCTTATATAACTTGATTGGACATCTTTTCTCTTCAACTATATTCTCAGGCTGAACTCGTTATTATGAACTTGTTCTAAACAATTTACATAATAATTGATGAATTCTTTTGTACAAATTTTCCTGAATTAAACTTAATTTTAAACAAAATAAATTGGGAGCCCAAGATATATGTGGTACTACAAACGGAGTGCGACCCAAAAAGAGGTGAAAAGGGTGAAGAGACGCGGAGACGAGGGAGCCCGAGCAAGTAACGAACAGACGTTATGATTGGCGCACATTGTGGTCTGCCTCTGCTGAACCAACCACATATACATACGCAACCTTGTTTTATTTGTTTACTCGACAATTTGCATTCCTTTTTTTTTTTTCTTGGTTCTTCTTGTACTCCTGCGGCCCCCAGTTAAGGCCGAAACCATATCAACCTCCCATCTCTGAACTTGTATATTTTCTTCCCCTAGATATCTCTGTACTAAAATTATTTAATACTATTTACTTACGGCACCACTAAAGTAAGAAATAAAGTGCACAAATCTAAGTTTGATTATAAAACAATAATGATCAGCTTTTTCAGATTTTTAAGCCTAAATTAGTATTTACTCAGACCCTATTTTTTTTTTGCGATTGGCAAACTGCGGTACCACAGCATACCGCAGTTTGTCACAATTCACCACACTTTACCATAAATCATTACTTTTCTCTCTCCTCACTTTTCTCATCTACTTTTTACATTTTTTCTCCTTACCTACCGCACATACCAATAACATACCACAATTCCACCACACCACACCACACCATATCGCAAATTACCACAGAAAAGAACAGGGCCTCAATTGTTTTAGCACCGGCCCTGCATATTGGGGTGCAAATTCCTATATTCTAATCATCTTAAAAATAAAAAAAAATTGTATTATGATGAGATATCCCTAAGTCAAGGGACAGTGATTTAGTGAAAATATAATGTATAAGAGTAATACGACGGATGCATCCATCAAAATACATTGTATTTTTGGGACCATCAGAATACAAAAACTAATAATATGGACCACTAGAATCCAATTTTCCATATATTAATACCACTTTAACATATTATTTAAAGTAAAAGGCAAAAGAATATATGGTTGATTTTTCAAACTCTACTTAGAGTACAGTACTACTGTGTTAATTAATTAATGTCATAAATTGTCATTAAAAATATACAACGTTAATGTGCATGTGCATGTCAATCTAAGTAAATGAATGGAATAAAATACATTTTCAAATAATGTTTAATTTTGCACCTCTTGTAAGAAAAAAGATGTCAAAATGAGTTATGAGGTACCAAGGTCAAATATTTTGAAGAAAACGAAAATGATAAACATCTTGACATAAGATGACTCTTAACCATCTTGCATTTCTTTTAAATCACTAATAAAGTAAAATATAAGTGTATTTAAATCATTCTAAAGATATGTTTCATTATTTTTAGGGTGACTACAACTTATAAATAATTTAAAAATAATTTATTTATATTTATTTCATAAATATAAAACTATATATAAATTAAATGTGGATTTTCTACTATGATTGATAAAATTAGGCTATTATTATATTTTTTTCACCTAGCTAATAAGTATTATATTATTATAATTGATAAACATATATAATTATTAAAGAAAATATTAATAAAAGTTACAAAAATGTGAAATACGAACAATTCAAGATGGTATGTGTGAGGATACTCTCTTCTTGTTAGTACTCCGTTTATTCCACAACATTTATCCTTTTGATTATCATGGTCCTTCTTTTATATAATATTTAATGTAAAAACATCATGAGTAGTATTGCAACATTATATTTTTATTAAAGTAAGTATTTTTTGAAATGAATATCAAAATATTAATTAAATTTTATTATATATTAAAACATTTATAATAAAAGTTTTTAAATTTTAATTGTACATACCCCCTCCTTCCCAAATTATGGGTCATTTTGGATACAATTTAAAAGATCAAAAAAACTTTCCCTCTACATTAATTAGCTCATTGAAAATATAAAAATGTTAGAATAAAATAGTGAATAAAAAAAAGTGAGAAAAAAATGGGAAAAGACCTTTTATTATAAATTAATAATTAATGTGTTATTGAAATTATAAAAAATTTAGTTAAACTGACACACAATATAGAAAGGGGAGAGTACGAAACAGAGTCTTATATTACACAACATCTAGAAATTGAATGTAATAAGAAAGACAAATAAATTTTCCAAGTAGTAGTAACTCAGCAAACAAAACAAGGAAGCAAGCAGTCCAAAATTCCCTCCCCCAGATAAAATACAAACGACCCTTAGCCTTAACCAAGAGCCCATCTCCGATGAGTCCTCACCTCATATTCACAATAATGGCACACACATTAGCCACACTCCTCCCCTTACAAAATCCATCCTCACCCCTCCATTTTCCTCCCTCCATACTCAAACTCCTCCATGGCTTCTTCATTCTCAGTCAACAAGGTGGTCCTCCCATCTGCATTCCTCCCCTCAACCAAACCATCCCCACCGTCATGGAGGGCGGTGGTCAGGTGCCATCCCTCGGCGGTCCCGGCGGCGGCGGAGGCGGCTTCCACGGCGGCCCTCGACCCGGCCAGGCTGGAGCCCAGGGTGGAGCAGAGGGACGGCTACTGGGTGTTGAAGGAGAAGTTTAGGGAAGGGATTAATCCACAGGAGAAGGTCAAGATTGAGAAGGACCCCATGAAGCTGTTCATGGAGAATGGGATTGCTGAACTTGCAGGGATGTCTATGGAGGAGATTGATAACAATAAGCATACTAAGGATGATATTGATGTTAGACTCAAATGGCTTGGTCTCTTCCACCGTCGCAAACACCACTGTATGTTTCCTCTGTTATGTCAGCTGAACTATACTCTGTTTCTTCCTTGGTCTCCTTAATTGGTTATGTCACTTGATATTCATCTTAGTTTGAAAGGATCAAAAGTGCCCTCAGGGATTAATGTTTATACCAACTTAAGTGTGCTCTTTTTTCTTTTTTTTTTAAAAAAAAATATCTTTAGAAATCAGAAGGCTATGTTACACTCTGTATACAAAATAGTGGTACCAACATTGCATCCCTTTAGGCTTTAACTTTAGCATAAAGGCATATATATATGACCCACTAGCTCTCTTCTTTATGTGGGTATGTAAAAGACTAAAAGTTGGGTTAAGTGAGTTTGACTAAGTTTGACTAGGTTTAAGTAAGTTTATGTAAACATAGGTAGAAAAAAGAGAATTGGATAAGAGTGGTTAAAGTTGAGTTGTGGATAGTTTACTGTGCTAAAGAACAGGGCCTAAGGAAAGAATTAAATCCGCGGAGAATGAAACTAATGTGAAAAATTGCAATTGTGGTATTATGAGAACATGTTCATCTTCATTCATTCCACCTGGGATTACAATTTTAGGATCCTTATAAATAGAAGTTGCAAATTGGCGTTGTTAATGTTTGAGCATTTATGCAATTTGAGACATACACGTGATTTTTGATGAACAATTTGAAAGTAATAACATATGAATTAATGGATCCATGCAAACAATGCAGATGGGAGATTCATGATGAGGCTAAAGCTTCCAAATGGGATCACCACGAGCGAGCAGACGAGGTACCTAGCCAGTGTGATAAGGAAGTACGGGAAGGACGGATGCGCAGACGTGACCACAAGACAAAACTGGCAAATTCGAGGCGTGGTGCTGCCTGATGTGCCCAAAATCCTCAAGGGGCTCGAAGCTGTCGGTCTGACCAGTATCCAGAGTGGCATGGACAATGTCCGCAACCCTGTGGGTAACCCTTTAGCTGGGATTGACCCACATGAGATCGTCGACACTCGACCCTACAACAACATCCTTACTCAGTTCATCACTGCAAACTCCCGCGGAAACACCTCTCTTAGCAACTTGTATGTCTCTTTACATGGTCTAGCTTGTATGAATGTTTTGGACAGACATATGTTGATTTGGAATGTATATAATGCAGGCCAAGGAAGTGGAATGTATGTGTGATAGGATCCCATGATCTGTATGAGCACCCTCACATCAATGACCTGGCATACATGCCTGCTACAAAGAACGGTGTGTTTGGATTCAATTTGCTGGTTGGAGGATTCTTCAGTTCCAAGAGATGTGAAGAAGCCATCCCACTGGATGCATGGGTCTCTGCGGACGACATAGTTCCTTCCTGCAGAGCTATCCTTGAAGCTTTCAGGGATCTTGGCTTCAGAGGAAACAGGCAAAAGTGTAGAATGATGTGGCTCATCGATGAACTCGTAAGTTAATTTCTGTTGTGTTTAGTTATTTTTACCCGCCATTGAGGTAGTAGGAGCTCAGCTAACTCTGCAGTGTTCTGACATGACAGGGCATAGAAGGATTCAGGGCAGAAGTGGAGAAGAGAATGCCAAACCAAGTGTTGGAAAGAGCCTCACCAGAGGATCTTGTCCAGAAGAACTGGGAAAGAAGGGACTACTTCGGCGTCCACCCTCAGAAACAAGAAGGTCTGAGCTTCGTCGGAATCCACATTCCGGTGGGCCGGCTCCTGGCGGATGACATGGACGAGCTGGCCCGCCTAGCCGACGAGTACGGCTCAGGTGAGCTCCGGCTGACCGTGGAGCAGAACATAATCATCCCAAACATCCCAAACTCCAAGACAGAAGCCCTCCTGAAAGAGCCACTGTTGACTGACAGATTCTCCCCGGAGCCACCCATCTTAATGAAGGGGCTTGTCGCCTGTACAGGGAACGAGTTTTGCGGTCAGGCCATCATCGAGACCAAGTTACGAGCCATGAAGGTGACCGAGGAGGTGCAGAGGCTCGTGTCGGTTAACAAGCCGGTCAGGATGCACTGGACCGGGTGCCCCAACACTTGCGGTCAGGTCCAGGTGGCCGACATCGGGTTCATGGGATGCATGGCTAGGGACGAGAATGGAAAGCCAGTCGAAGGGGCGGATGTCTTCGTAGGAGGACGGATTGGGAGCGACTCCCACCTGGGGGAGATTTACAAGAAGGCTGTTCCTTGTAAGGATTTGGTCCCTGTTGTGGCTGAGATTTTGATCAACCAATTTGGAGCTGTTCCAAGGGAAAGGGAAGAGCAAGAGTAATGGTCAAAATTTATGTATTTTTTTGTATGATTCATTTGTGCTATTGGTATTGTTGTGAAAGTGCACAAGAACCCATATGTTATACATAGATAGGTGGTGTAACTGGTGTTGGTGTAAGTTATGACCTATGATTTATGGAATTGAAGGTA
This sequence comes from Portulaca oleracea, assembly GCA_029582165.1. Taxonomy (NCBI): domain Eukaryota; kingdom Viridiplantae; phylum Streptophyta; class Magnoliopsida; order Caryophyllales; family Portulacaceae; genus Portulaca; species Portulaca oleracea. The sequence goes on from CM055876.1 coordinate 42,190,515, forward strand.
GATGTATTTTGCCCTGTTTTTCTGATTGTTAAAATATCATGAAGCTTCACAAATTAGTGGCAATAGGTCAAGAGGACAATGTCACCCAGAAAAGCATACCACGGCAAAAGCTTGAATTTCAGTTATTGGAGTAACTTATTTAGTTAGCTTTCTAACGGTCAACATGAATTATTTGACTCATATTAATTAAAAAAGGTAAATGAGTCATACTTAATAATATAATTAATTCGGTTATATTGATAAAAAAATGAGGTGGAAGAGGAAAGAGAAAAAAAATATGATTAAAATATGAGTATGTTAAATTCGCTTTCAAACTCGTCTCTCGAGATGAGTCACATTCTCATCATTGAAATTTACTACACACCATTCTCATCCCATGTCATATAAGCAGTGAGTCGAATTTAAACTAACTATTGGAGATGGTCTAAGTTGCATCTTATTATAAGCTGTCAAACCTATGACAGATTAGATTGGGAGCTCTTCTCAGATGTACAAGTTTTACTTGAAATGGTGACGGTAAGAGCCAAATGTAGGCCCGAGGGAGGATTGCAGCAAGCAGATTTCTTATGGTTGTGCTGGGAATACCCGGATCGTAGCTAGTGTAGTCCACATGTTACTGATACTGATGAGGGGGAAATAAGCACCAGTTGTTGAATCGTAGACTGATTGGCATTGGTGGCTTCATTCTTTGGAAAGGGGCAATTGTAGGACAATGTAACCAAGAGACCCTATATATATATATATATATATATATATATATATATATATATATATATATAAAGTAAAAACTGTACATAAATGTCTTACAATACTTTATAATGCATAATTATTCTAAAATAATCTATCACGTTTTGTTAACATATAACAAATCCACAAGGTTTTTGTGACAGTGTTGGCGAGAATACGATATTCAGCTTCCATGAAGGATTTAGATATTGTGGGTTGCTTTTAATCTTCAAGTGAAATATTGTTGGGTTGATTTTGTAGAGTCTAAGACCCTATTCTTTGGATGAGTTATTTTGAAGTTAGGATAGTTAGGTTATGATAAGTTATGATAATTAGGATATTTTTTGGGGAATTGTGTTTTTAGAGTGAACACTTTTTTGGGGAATTTTATCAGGTTAGATAAGTTATGATAAGTTAGAATAGTTAAAATTAACATGACAAAAGAACATGATCTAAGTTGATTGAACTGGATTCAGCAAGGTCAAGGGGCCCAAATTAAGTATGCATGTGCATTAGAAGCACGAGGTTTAGGCAGAGTAACAAGAAATCACGGAATGCAGCTGGGCAAAGGCTACAACGATCAAAGCCATGCTTACAACTTTAAGAATAAGTCAATTGAGAACATAACAATAGGCATCCATGCTTACAACTTACGAGATTTAATAATACAAGGAAAGTATATAAATATGAATATAAGCATTTTAGGAACACGCCATGCTTAACTATCAAAGCCAGGGGTACATTATTCGTACGTTATACTTTAATAATAATCAATGCATTTTATTTTTCTAATTATACAATTTCACAACAAATGTGATGAAATTAATTAGAATTAAGAAAAACAACATGGGCGGTGAAATCTCACACGAAAAATATAGTCAACAAACTCTAGCATACTTAGACTTGTTTCTCCCATATACAATAATCTTTTCCAAATGTAGCCACTTTGAAATTTGGTGGAATAAGATTACCAAGATCGTATCTTGTTCCAAGTTTAACGATAACCTTTCCATCAATCATTGCGACGTAAAGGTCTGCATCTGCTACGATTATATTCACATTGCTAGATTCATGTATTTCATTCCTTGCTCTAATGGATGTTAACTTTATGATTTCCTCTTTTAGTCCCCATTCAAAGAAATGATCATAAAACTGCAAGACAAAATTAAACACACACTATAGTTAGACATAGCTTCAACGTACCAACACAAGCATATAGGGGATAAGGACTTCACACTGATGAAATTATGAAGAAAAATGACCAATGTGTGATGAATAAACCAACACATATGAAAAAAAGACCAAGCATATACGAATTAAGCACAAATAGAAGGTAACTTACAATTGACGGAGTCCCAGGATGGGTGAAAATATAAGCATATCCTTGCATCACTTTGTCTGACGGGAATGGCCAAAGTTTTTGAGTTGATCCTGTATCATGATTATCTACAAAGGTGACAGCATTTTGTGGCAAGATTCCAATCATCCCACTTGGCTTCCCGCTGGGGTCTTTCATTCTCCACCATTCACCTTCGACTGCAGCTTGTAAGATACCTTTTGTGGTGAAATCAAACAATGAGGCTACCCCTCCACCAGCAGTTTGAACCCACCTAAGAAGCTCATATCTAATTGAATCTTGGTTATAGTTTGGTTTTCCATCTTGACCATAAGAAATGGAATTCCATAATTCACCAACTGCAAAATCTGGCTTGGTTTGTTCCAAGTATATCTTAGTTATGCTTGGTGAATACCCCTTGACGAAATCAAATCGCCAGCCATCAAAACCAATTTCAGTTTTTAGCCAATTCATCCAATCTATCAACTCCTTTTGTACCCTTGGGTTCAAATGATCAATATCTGGGGCAGCATCATAGCCAGCTCCAGTATCAAGGTTACCACTTCCGTCAGAGTATTGATAGTCATCACGGCAAATAGCCCAAGGACCCCAATCAAGGCGATCATCTGAAGTCCCTCCTTCAAAGATACAATATATTCCTCGTCCATCTTTTCTATCAGCACATCTGTGATTTATCACAATGTCTGCAACACATTTGATACCTTTTTGGTGAAAGTCATTGATCAAATTCTTAAGTTCAACTTCATTTCCATATCTCGAGGAATCAAGATCATACAATCTCCCTGGAAGGTACCCTACAAAGCAAAACAGTAAAAGATACAGTTTAATATAACTATATACCCCAAAGTCTACATGTATCCATTGTAATTAAGAAGACAAAAATGAACCGAAAATAAATTGAATACCTTGTGGCGAGACTGAGTGTGTTGGTGGTGGAAGCCATATATGGGTGACACCAGCTCTAGCCAAATCGTCAATCGAATTTTTAAGTGAGTTGTATAATCCCCCGGGCTTGTTGCATGATTCCCAATTGAATCCCTAGGATATCGTCAATTATAACATGATGAGCCAACAAAAGAAAAGGAAAGAAAGAAAGAATGATAAGTAATTAAACAAATAATTAAGTAAATAATGCAGGTATTTTTTTTAACTCACACATGTGTGTTGTCTATAATATAATTATTAGAGTTTCATTTTATATGTCCGTTCTTTCATATAAATAAGAAAATCAATGCAAGAATACTATATATATAGATTCATATATTTCAAAGTGATTTAGTTGTCTTTAGCGTGGTTAGCAGTAAATCAATATGCATATTTGTTAAAATTCATCCAAAAAGGGGGGAAATAAGTATGAATGTAAATTACTACTCACCTGAAATAACACTGTCGGAGTAACAAAATAAAATAAAAGAGAGAACGAGATGCAAATGGTGTAAAGTGTTGCACGATTTACATGCCCCATATTGATGTCTTTCCTCACTAAAATTAATGATAGAGAGACAAACAATACAAGAGCAAATAAAAAAGATAACAAGAGATGGAATTGATGATGATGAATGAGCTGAGGCAGCAGTATAGCGGGATATATATAGGAAGCAGGAACCTAGTATGGATGAGATGAGATCGAAGGAGAAGCAAATAATCAACGAACATAACCAAAAGTAACGTAGTCATGTAGTAATAATTGACATCTTAGTACGTAACATCTGCATGGGACATAAAAGACATTCTTAGCCATAAGAGTTTGAGTGTTTTGCCTTTCATCGGCCACTTGCAGTATAGTGGTATAGGGTAGCAATTGGTTATAGCCAAGTTTATGGGATGCTAAGCATTAATTATAATTTATGATGTGATGTGAAAGCTTTCACATGCATTCATACATTGGTGTATAATATTTATAATATTTTTTAGCTAATAGATTTGGATAATTTGGATTCATAGCATCTACAACATCAAGTCATCAACTAAAATCAAAGGCAACAATCATAAAGATGGGATTTTCATTTTCATTTTCATCTTCTTTTTTTTTTTTTTTGAAGAAAGGATTTTCATCCATTTTTACACCCTGTTCTTTGGTTAGGTTGAATATAATTCTCCCAACTTATCCTAACTTATCCAAATTTATCTAAACCTATTCAAATCTAACACAATTCTCCAAAAACACATCCACTATAAAAATACAATTCCCCAAAAAAACATGATAACTTATCTTAACTTATCCATCCAAATCTAAAAATAATCTAACCAAAGAATAGGGTCTTATATAGGTATTAAATTGACCATTTATTGAAGAATTATTTACCAACATTTATTGTTTGCGATATTAAGAATCTATCTATTCGATCATAGTATTCATGAATATTGAGTATGAAGACACAACTCTTTCATAAATGTGTAACAATATATTCCAACGAGCTTGTCATACTAAGAATAATGGAAATGAACAACAAGTTGTCAAAGTATGGCTAATTTAGTACACGTCCCATGCAAATACTACGTCATTTGTTGCGGCTGCAGCTGCCGCTGGGGCTGGCATTAATTAAAACAACGTTGGTTTTGGTTGTATTTGTGGTTTGCTATATAAGCCCTTCATATTGCATACAACAATCATCGATTCATCTTTATTCATCTCCCCTTGCTTGTCTTTCCTCAAAGTTAAACTAAAGTTTATACCATTCTCAGGCCATATTCTTTTGTGTGGTTGGTAAGATGAGGAAATGGTGAAAAATAGTAATTTTAACCCAAGATCAACCATAAATAATGTACACTCCATAGTGAAGATGGCACCATATCCTTTTGAATTGGGGGGGGGGGGGGGGAAATCCAAAAAGAGTGAATTTACTTGTGAAAATCTAGAAATTCCACGGATCCTAGTTATCCAACGTATCCAACTCTGTATTCACAGCGTTGCTTCTCGAGTTTCGTCAAATACATACAATACATACCAACAACACTCTTGATCGTTGCCATAACACGCTCTGGGAAAAATAAATAATACGAGGGCCTATCAGCACCTCATTACTCTCCATCTTACAGTAAACATATACACAAAAATTCCAGTAAAGAACCTCAGGTACACCAAATCTCCCAATAAGAGACTAAACCACTTAAATACAAACCGATCACCATGTACAAGGTAAAGAACCACTTGGTGTCACCCTGCTACAAGAGGACTTCCATCATGGGCACTAGGGGGAAGGGAGAATGAAGCGCGTATGAATAGGAAATTACCATCAAACAACGGCTTATGCTGTCTTGGATGCCGGTTTTCTTCTTGCAAAGAACAGCAAGAACCTGGGGAACAACGACCGCCTCTTTCTTCTGAAGGTGCTGCTCTGCCCAAAGAACCCTGTTTGGCTCGATGAGTTGCTGGACGAGTACTCCTTTGGGTTAACCGAGTTCTGGGGGACACTTGAAGGGTTGGCTAGTTGTTCCAAGCTCTTCAAACCGAGCCCTTGGTTGTACTGGGGAGGGGTAGAAGGGTCAACCACCTTCTCAATTTTGATAGCCGGACCCACGTTGGGATCCAAGCGGGTGATCCCTTGGCCTTCTTCTATGCTCTTTCTTGGGCTGTTGACTGAGGTTTGACCACCTAATTCACCCGCTTTTCGCCGTTGTTCATGTTCTGCCCTCCATTTCCTCAACTCCTGTTCTATACCCAGTTTCCCTTCCTGGGCCTTTTCGGCCTTCTCCATGGCTATCCTCAGAGCTTCCCTTCTTTCCTCCACTTCTCGAGTTGCCTCTTCCAGCCTTTTCATGGTTTTCAGTTCGGATTCTTTTGCTACCTCGATCTGTGACAAAGCATCCGAAATTTTTGTGTTGGCCTGTTCTTCTGCATCATGGGCCCGCTTGCTCAGCTCGTAGTACTCCTCTAAAGAAAGCACAATCTTAGTGGGGGAATCATCGCTGGCGGTTCTTGTTGACTCGCTCTCTAGGAGAGCTTTGATTGCATCGAGGGCCAGCTTCTCTGAAGCCTTGGCAGCCTCTATTTCCTTCTGGGCTGCAAGCAATCGGCTTTCAATGGTATTAGCTCCAGCTTTGGCTCGATCTACTTCTTCCCTTGCCCTCTTCAACTCCTCACGGGCCAATTCTGCAGTGGATTTGGCTTCATCGGCCTCAAGAGATGCTTGCTGCAATTTCTTAGGCAACTCGGCCATTTTCTCTCTGGCTTCCTTTTCCCTCTTCTGGACTTGGGATATTTCAGACTTTATCCTCTCCAGCTCAGCCTCGAGTGATGCAACTGCAATCAGAGCCATACCCTCCCTCTGCCGTAACTGAGCAAGCTCGGACCGTTCCTTCTCAAGCTCGGATCTTAATGATGAAGCGGCCACCTTTAGACAGTCCACTTCCTCATTTGCTTTATCGATTTTGAGCTTTACATCTTCCATCTCCTTGTTAGCAGCAGCAACTGCCGCCTGCATCTGAGAACGTGTTTTTCCCCCTTCAGCCATAGAGCCATTGGCATCAATTTCTTCATTCAGTTTTGCCTCCATGTATGCAGCCAATTCAGCCTTAAGCTCAGCAAGCACCGACGATGCTGTATTCAGCTGAGATTGCAGACCATGAGTCGACTCAATTTGCTTGTTTAGTTTCTCTACCTCTTCCTCTGCTTGTTTGAGCTCCTTCTCCCAAGTTTGAATGTCTTGCTCCCGGGCCATAACTGCTCCAATTCTCTGTTCTTCGGCCTCCATATGTGCAGCATGGGCAGCCTCTAGAGCTTCCTTGGTAGAAATCAACTCGATAGTTAGCTCCTCGACAGTCTTCTCAACCTCCTTAGTAGCAGCAACAGCATCTTCAGCTTTCTTCACAGCAGCATCTTTCTCAGCAACCAAAGTGGCATACTCCTTTCGGAGCCATTCCAACTCCTCCTTGACAGATTTCAGGTCAGTGACAGCAGCCAAATGCCGGGCTTTTGCCACCTCAAGCTGTGTCTTGGCTGCTACGCTTGACTCATGGGCAATCCCCTGGGCCATTTCCTCAACTCTAAGTTGAGCAAGTTCGGAATCTTGTCTTGCTTGCTGCTCTTCTGTCTGTGCTCTTTCCAGATTTAACTTCAGTTCCTCAATGTGCCGCTTAGTGCTTTCCAAATCTTTAAGTATTTGGAGCTTTGACTGTTCGGCCATATCAGATTTCTCCTTGTACACAGGGATCTCTTTTTGAACCTTCTCAAGCTCTTGTTCGATGATTTTACGCCTCTGCGCAGATGCAAAGTTTCTGATTAGCTAAAATAATCAGAGCTAGAGAATCCAAAACCTGGAGTCATTGTTACCAGGATGTTTCATGTGGATGATGATACAGGGACATACTTTGCAACTAATTTGCACTAGTTCAACCAAATTTACCATTTATGATCATGATGTATGTGGCCTATCCGGATTAAGAATAAAGATCTCAAGGAGTGTGAGCTTTATTGCTTTCAAACAGACAGAATACAGAAATAACAAAAATCAGCAAGTTAATTTGCAAGACTTAACCTCCACTGTTTGTACTTTATGAGCTTTCCAATCAACAATGCCGCCAAACTTGGACACTGCTTCTTTCACAGATTCAAAAGGCGCTGTTGTATCGATGAGAATTCTGTCCAAGTCAACTTGAGCTGTGAGGTCTGAGGGGCTAACAGGAGTCGAAGACGACCTCCTTCCCGTTCCGCTTGTGGAAGCATCTCGACGTGGATAATAGTTTTTGTCTTTTCCAGAAGTAGACACGGATGGAAGCCTTCGAGAAACTGAAAACATCATAATCATAGATCAAACACACTGTACTACCATTCTGTTTTGAAACTCAATTTGCACTTCACAGAGGTTAACATGATACGGACTAGACTAAGAGCCTCCCCTACACCTCGTATAAGGAAGGCCTTGGCTACCAAAACTAGGCAACAAATACATTTCGCGTAACTATTCATTAAGTTCACCATAACCACAATTATGAAAGCTAATTCAAAATTTCCCAAACAGAACACAACAGACAAAGCCAATGTCCGATTGTAATCCATTATATGACTAGGTTTTGCACTAATTCTCCTCTATTTCTACAAATACGAACCTCATATTAATCACAATCCAATTCTCATTCCCCTCATTAACTACACAAGTCCTTTCAGTCCTTCATGATCATATACTAAAAGTGGTACAAAATGGATCATATGATACAACAAACTAAGAAACTATCTAAGCAAGATTGAAAGGTTACCTGTAGCCAAATCATCCTTTGTCTGCCCATTAGAAGGACTGTCTGACGTCTTAGGAAACTCTCGCTTCTTAGGAAGCTCAGGTTTAATATTCGGAATGCTTAAATTACTCTGAACCTCTAACTTATTGGGAACCTCTGACCCATTTCCCTCAGCAGAATGACAATCAGCATCTCCAACAGCAGCAACTGATTTTCCTGATTCATAATCATTGTCTAAAACTTGTCGCGATGAATCAGCAACCAGTTCAAGGTTATCGGCACCTCCAACATCATTAACCGATTTTCCTGATTCATAATCATTATCTAAAACTTGTGGTGATGAATCAGGAACTAGTTTATGGTTATCAACATCTCCAACAGCAGTAACTGATTTCCCTGATTGATAATCATTGTCTAAAACTTGTTGTGGTGATGATGAATTAGCAACCAGTTTTTCACCATCCTTGATGCCATTAGATGAATCAACAATTTCACTGACAAATTGATCACCACTAGATTAATAACCATATCAACAAAACCCAACAAATATTTAAAAAAAAAAAAAGAAAAAGACATGAACACATAAAAGGAAGCTGATAATATAAAATTGGCCATCACATACCTTGGAGTATCTGAACTTTCTACAGGGAGCCCTGGTTCTTCAATTGCAGTACTCATGCTGGTGCTAAACAAAACTAAAAAACACCAAAATCAAACACCCTTTATCCACCCACAACAAAAGAATTCAACTTTCAAGGCTGAAATCTCTAATCAGCCAAAAAAAAAATAAAAAATGGTGGACAAAGACTAATCTAGAAGCCCCCAGAACCCCTAAACTTAGCTTCATACAATCTAAATTCCCCAAAATCCAGCTTTTTAACCCCAAATCCCAACTTAAGTTAACTACAAAAACAAAACCCAGAAATTTGAAACAACAATTCCTAGGGCTACCAAGCTGGGGAGTTGGTTCTAATCCTCTCTATACAAAGATTCAAAATTTGCAAAAACTAGGGTTTGCTTGATGATCCAAAAAAGGGGGGATCAATAAGGGGGGAAATTTTCAAGGGTACCCCTTAATAATCTGATCAGTTTAGTCCCCTTTAGTTGCCTCATTTTTTTGATGTATAAGGGGGGAAGAAAGAGTGAAATTTTGGGGGAGAAAAACCAGAGATTTTGATGGGGGAGAATTGTAGCTGAATCAAAGCGGAAATTATGGTCAACCACTATTGGTGTTGGGTAATAATATGTGTAAAGTAAAGCTTCTTAGCCTGAATTAGGACAAAGATGAACAGCACAGCGAATTGACAAACTTTACTTTCTCTCTCTAACTTTTTCTCTCCTCTAACTCTTGGATATGCATAGGCTTTGATTCGACCAGCCTTTTCAGAGATTGGGCTTATCCCTTTTGAGAGTTGTTGGTCCTCAATTTCATTTTCGACTTTTCTTTTTGGGATTTTTACCCATTTTTTTCCAATTTTAAAATGGAAAATTTTATTAGGATGTTCAAATATTTTAGTTGTTTTGGTTTATTTTTTGGATTTCGAAAAAATAGTATTACGTCCAAACCTGCGACAATAATTGAACCTGTATTGATAAATCTTTTCATAAAGTTATAAAATAGTACCTCCTTCCTAAGTGTCAAATTCTCTAATTATTTTGTCCTTTTTTATTTGTCAAATTAATAATTTCAATAATTAAAGTACTCATGTTACCATTAATTAATAAATGAGATTTATTTTATCTTTTAAAATATTCTCGTTTATTCCTACTAAGTGAAAGGGCATATTCATCTAACTCTAATTTTTTTTACCAAATTTTCTAGATATCTTAGATCTCTAAAATTAGTTTTTTTGACATTTAATAAGGGACGGAGGTAATAAATAAATATCTTAAAAAATTGCATTAGTTCATAAATTAGAATTCATGAGTATTATTGGACTAAAATTTAATACCAAATATGACTCTTCAATAAATAAATAATTAAATATGTTATTTAGTTATGTGCTAACAAGATACAAATTATAAGAGCTATTGCATATTACGGTTTTGCTGATTTTGCTTATTATGAATATAATCAACATATTATATAGGTTCTGTTAAGTAAAAATAACAGTTTAGATAGCAGATAGCGATTTACGTAGTAGATAGCAGTTTATGTTGCAAATAGATACTTTGATAGTGGATACGGGATGCTTATTCACATAAAAATTGTATTCAATAAATTTAGCAACTAATGTAGTTGATTAATGTGAATTCACATGAAACGAAGTAGACAATTTCCTAACATGAAATTTTCAAAGGGTATTTTGACAAAAAAATAAATGAAACGCTACTCAAAACGCTAAACCTTAACTTTATTAACATTTGAGAAACGCTACTTAAACCTCTAAACACTTAACGTTATTTAAAATGCTAGCTTACCAAAAACTATTTTTTCCTATTAAAATTTTAATCAGTCAAAACCCCAAACATTACGCTTAAACACAATCATGACCAAATTATAGTTACCAGTAAAATTAATGATACTTTTCTTAAAATATTATATCAGCAATTATATCAAAAGCTAAAGAATATTATAATCTTAAGACAAACTTACAATATTAAAATCAACCAATAATGAAAAAATCAAAAGTTTAGCAACCAAAAAGGAGTACAACAACTCCTTCCTATGAGGAGTAGAAACGCGAGTAACTGAGAAATTGTGTAGTTGAGCAGTTGGAGTTTTACATTGGATTTGGCATTTGTCTTATTTCTAGAAACCTTTGAAAAAAGGAAATATGTTGTCGTAGGTGCAATTTCTGATTAATTGGGATCATGGAATTCAGTAGATGTGGGTTTATTTTTGCTGCTACTTGGAGCTCTGTCATCCCTCAATTATTTATTTATTCATTATGTTTTAACTTTTGATCGGGTCCTCTCTCGACTCTTGAAACACGCAGTTTAAAGGTTTAAGAAAATCTCACTTAAGAATATAATTTGATATCTTACTCGTGACTCGTGAGTCAGGATGCATAGGATTCTAGCATGACCTTGGTCCACGGTAGTTTTACATTGGCATTTTAGATCATTGATAATTTGGTCATTTATCAGCCTCTTCATGTATTCTTGTGTATGGGAAAGACTGCATATATTTAAATTTTCTCAAACCTCGTATTAACGGGACTATAAGAAAGTTTGTTGTTGTATAATTTGGTTTGGCGAACTTTAAGCTAGGTGATTTTATGTGAAGAAAATTATAGATGGTATAGGTTGAGTCCTTTTTTGGGTGATTGAATTCAAAATCACTTGATTTTAATCTGATCAACTTAATAAGTAAAAATAAATAACTTCATATTTAAAAAAAAAGAAACAAAATCTAGCTATTCCGGCTTGCACAAAAAAAGAAGTTTCTATCTTGGTAGATACTCCCCCAATTCCATATTAATTGTCCCTTCAAATTTATACAACAAATTATTGCATATTATTGTAAAATTTATGGTCAAAAAATATATAATTTGACTATATAATTTTTAAAGATCACAATTAATGGAAGTATTCAAGTTGGGTAAGATTTATGATGTCTAGTTTTTATTTTGAGGACAACGTTGATTGGTTAGTCACTTATTGAGCAATCATTTGGCTATTTTATGTTTTATTGTTGTAGGTTTGTGGTCTTATTTTTCCAAGATTACAATCTTATTGGGGTCGATTTTGTGCTCTACTGGGGCAGAGCTGTCTGAGGGATTGTTTTTTAATTTATCAAAAGCAAACAACCCCCCCCCCCCCCACCAACCACAAAAAAATATTAATTTTTTTCAGCTCACATCACAAGAGGAGCACAAAAACACAAACAATCAAGAACAGTTTAAAAATTATGCAGAAAGAGGCAGTACTATTATGTATGTGAAATTCTACTTAAAATACCCTTTTAAATTCGACAAAACTTTTACATTCTCATGCTGAAGGCAATGTCTCTAAACTTACACCTACAAAGTACAAACTTGAAGATGGGAAACTATTCTAACCAGTATAAGTATAACCAAACAATTCTTCAGTTACAACACCACTTCATACCTTCTAGGCTTCTACTAACCTCCAACCCACAGGCTTGAACATTGCCCCCTGTGTCTACTCAGGTGCATCAAATAATTGCTTTAATGGCATATATCTGACAGTATCCCCCGTTGTTCCCGTGTTTCTCAAAACTGCAAGCTTGACACTCTGACTTACCGAAAAATCAATCACAGCATCAATTGCAGTCACCTTTCCTAAACTCCTGATGCTATTTTCTTCAGAGATTTCGAGTACAAATAAATCATGTCAACAAATTAGGACATTGATTCCCAACACGAAATGAATCCTCAAACTTTGGACCGTTTCTTTTCCCTCTTCTTTTCTTTGCGGGAACCATTTTCTTGATTCTGATGTTTTCCTATGCTTCCATTTTCGATTGGTTTTTTGGAGGATTTCGATTTTGTGGCCTTTCTCTTCTTCCCAGATGAAGAAGCACCCCCGCTCTCAGCAGCACCACCACCTCGAGGCAGTGGTTCCTCTTCGTAATCATTATCAAACCGCCAATTGCATACAATATCCTGCTTTTCATCGTATTGTGAGTCTAGTGCCTCGCCAGCTCCTGGAAGTAAGCTGTTAAAAGTCACCTGACCGTTGGAGCCACCTTTGCGTTTTACCAATACTGGGTCTGGCCGAATTATAGTCCCGAGAATGCTCTTGTCAGGACCCAGGTTCATGATAGTCTTTGTGTTTGTTAGTGTTGAGTATGCCATCATGAAAGCCGATCTTATCTGTGAACCATACACCACAGTTTGCTCAGTATAGCAGTAAACGGGCAGACCAGCATGTATGAAATGATCACCGAAATGGGAAATCAGACAGAGAATAGGATCAAGATTCAAGGAAACACAAATTCCAATATAATAACAAGCGAGAAATCTGCATGCCATACAAACGGCCAAATTCAGGGCTTCAAATAATCATTCATTTTTAGACACGCATACCAAACAACAAATTAAACCAGTTAAAGAGTCACCGAAGTTTTCCACATGTTAATAGAGAAATGATATACCACACCCCAGCTAACTTTGCTCCCATTTCAATCAAAATTTGTATGCCTTCCCTCGCTTAAACTCAGTCACCACATCGACATCCAAACTAATCACAATTTGACAGCATCGACAACTGCTTCACCAGGTGTAGCGCCATAGGCGCTACACATCAACCAAATCTTGGGGGCCTTTAATCATATAAAGGAAGCACATATAGAGGCAGAGATCAAATGATATTTGCAAGCTATATTTTAAGCAAAGCGAACAGCACATTACTACTGTCCCATTTTCATGTGTCCGTTCCCTTTCTAATGTCGCAGATCTACAGGATCATAGCTCATTACTTGGAGCTTCTCTTTATTTAACTGACGATAAACAAGACCATATTAACCAAACTGCCAACCGACTACACAGATTTGGAGGGGAGAATATGCAGAAACAAGCTCCAATAAACATCCAGAGTACAAAGTCAAATGAACAGCTCTAAGACCAACTAATAGCAATTACTCGAGAATTTAAATAACTGGCGGATGTAAGCATCATACTAAGTAACTGAGAAGAAAGACACAAAGGTGAAAAGGCCGCAAAAGAACAAACCTGGAAATAGTTAAAAGAATTCTTCCCTATGTCATTCTCTGGTGTCTGTATACAACACAAAAAGAAAATAGGCCGAGTTTATATGATATTTTTTATGCATCAATCTCCGCCACACATAAGGTGAAATATAAAGTGAACTCCAAACATGCAGGTATCTGTAATCTGACCTGTGGATCTTCGATGGATATTAGAAATGGTTGCCCCTTAATCTGAAACCTGTATTAAATGTACAAAAATATTACAACATGAAACACCATAGAGCTACCAAAACACTTCCCAATCTACGAATATGGTAAGATTAAATCATGAAAAAGATGGAGTCTAAACAAACAAAATGGGCATACCCCTTGCTACTCTTTAAGAAGAAAGTTTCTCTTCCACCGCAGGAAATCCCAACATCGTGAGTGTTTAATTTATGAGCATAGAACTCAAAAAATTTAACCTGCTCCATAAGCAGTTAATTGTCAATAACTAATCATTTTCAAAAGATATTACGTAAGATGTTCTTGGAATAGACTCAATAGAGTAACACCTATTCTTTAAGTCATCACCAACAATTCATATGTTCCAACAATGGGATTTCGGAAAGATATAATCTATACAGTATGTCACAGTCAATGATAAATGCAGGACATATCACAGCATGTTATGCCCACGAAATTTAGAAGTTGCTATGCTGCTGCCAGAACCCAGAAGGAATGAACGAGAACTCAGTAGTATGCAGTTGAGGGTCAACTGCATCACAACCTCCTAAATGTAAAAGGGGGAAGAACAATGCTAATCAACAATGAAAGAATGCAGAGGTCATGAAAGAGAGAATAATCGGAGTTGGTATTGCCTCACAATATCCAATGATTATTATACTTGACAAGTAACTATAAGAGTAAAATGTTCCGGTTCACTCAAGAATGCCTCGGGAAAAAAAAACAAAGGAAAAAGAATGGAAGTAGGAAAACCCTCGGAAAAGGAAAGCATACCAGCAATATTCCCAAGTTCTGTTCCGGATATCTTTGCGTTTCATTTACAGTCTGCAGAGAGAATCAGAAATCATAAGAAAGGTCAGAGTTTTTAAACATACAATTTTGAAAGACAAATACAAATTCAAGTGATGGAAGCACGTGTGGTGTTACATTACGCAGATACATCTAAAACGGACCAGTAACAAGAATAAGAAGAGCATATCAACAAAGAGATAGTGTTTTTTTTGCAATTTGTCCGAAAAAACTCATTTAATTGCATTTGCCTTTCTATTAGTCATTGCAACACCATGTTTTCCAAATCCTCGCGCTTTCTCTGGTAAATTCTCATCAGATGTTTTAGATAATGATTATGAATCAAGTCTAGAAGCAGGGCCGTTTCACTAGTTTAGAACTCTAGTAATTTGTTTTGAAGGATTGTTTCCCATTGATTGACATTAATAACTCAGTTATTTAGCATGAACTTTTATTAGAGTTGGACCTTGATTTGCTTTTATCAAGTAAATTAAGTATGTTGGATATTTGGTACCTAGCCTAGTATTTCCTACGAGAAATAGGGCGGTAACACCCGGTAGGATGTCCGCTGCCACTCTTAGGTTAAATACTAGTAATTAAAATTAAAAATAACTAGAAATTCCAGGGCATTACATCAGTGCCAAAGATGTGGGGTTCATGTCTCATAGGCTGAAAAAGACTACATAATTCAATTATAAAACATATGAATTATAACGGACAAAACTATTTAACAAGATCAACTTTAAGAGAATTTTAAAAAAAAAAAAAAACTGATAAAAAACATGAAAGAGAGCAAAAAAAATCAGGCCAGAAAGCTTATTTCTTCTGTGAATGTATCACACGTAATGCTAGGAACCCTAAAGGCTATACAATTCACAAATGATTAATCAATTTACTTACTCGTAACATAGCAATCAGCATAGCAAGGAGTGCATAAGAGCCAATTCCTCCAGAATAGACCTGTAATCAGGAAAGCCATAAGCCAAAAATAATTTTTACTTCTAAGAAATGGCAGGAAGGCAGATTGCCGGATATCAAGAAATGAAGCTTATTACCTCATTCAGCTCTCTTTGTTGCAAAAACACTTTAAGGATCAAACACAGAGGACGCAAGGGTGGTAACCTTGATATGGTGTTCTGGACAATGTATTGCAATTTTTTTGTCAGGCAAGTTCATTCTAGGAAATAGTCAAAAGGCTAACAAAAGAAGGCTAACAATATAGAGGGATTGCAGATTACTTATACTGTTATGCTTACACTAGAGACCTCAACAAAGAGCTTTAATGAAGGAACAATTATTTGTAAATGCCATTTTAACGCCCAAAAAAAAAAAAAAAAAGATGACTTTCTGGCTTTTCTGCTATAGAAAGGTCAATGAAAGCCCTCTGATTCTGGAAAAAAGAAGTATACAGACATACAAAAGGTTGATTATACTAGCTTCTCACATGCAAAGCTACTTCAAACAAGGAACATGGATAGACAGATGGTATAACAAACCTTGATAAACTCGGCAGCTTTCGGACCATTGTCCACATCAAAACTACAAAACACCAAAAATTGACCAGACTAAGAAGATGAAGAATATTTTTAAAAAAAAATAAACTAGACCAAATACCAAATATTTTCATGACAATATTGACACATAAACTGGAGCACTGAAGTAAAGGAGCCCCATAGCTCGGTCAAATTGGCTCGTAGGCTAATTCAACACATCGCATGCATGTAAAGTATGACACACGCATAAAAAGACGCATAAATGAATCCAGTCCACCAAAGTGCACCAATTCGAAAGAGCTTAAAGTGTTCCTTAGTTTGTAAACTAATGGTCATTTTGTATATTTTCTCTCCTCCTCCAACTAATCTACGTTGTCCCCGTTGCTATGCTGGGCACCCCAGAAATTGGAACAAGATCCCTAAATCTAGTCTCTTCATATGTAGCTCTTCCCCCACAATAAATAAAGCAGGCATCAAACCTTCCACTAACCTCGAATTTACTAGCAAATTATGCCCACTCTGAACCTCAAAGTCCCATGCTCACCTAATTTTCACATCTTATATTTCTTTTTCACTTGTTGAACAACTGTTTTGCTATTTTTTGCCACTCATTCGAATGAAATGTCAGCTCACCTAAACAGCCAAATGCGTGTCAACTGTATTGCTTTCACTTTCACCCAAGTGTGTGCCTTCGACACTCGCAATATTGACAATAAAACAAGACTACAAAGTAAAAAACAAGATTTTTTAATTCATATTTGAGTTTTGGTAGGAAATAGAGAGGATGACCCAACCCAGAGCATACTAGAAGATATTTCTCATTATCAGAGCAAAATTGGAGCTGGATCACTGTCTGAATCATGATTACTTCCTCTAACAAACACTAAACAACAGCAAACTTAAACACAGCCACAGGGGACATGGACAAAGTTACCTTGCTCAATAAAGATGATTAGATAAGTAGGAAAAGAGAGATTGGCCTAACCTAATATCGAAAGCAACATTTGTCTCCATCTCCACAAATTTAATAATTGGTACTCTAGCTTTACCAATCACCTGAGAATCAATTAATAACATGTTTATGGATGGCAAACAAAAAACATGCAGGTGCCATACTAGCAGCATATGAATGACAACAGGCCGTTCTGCTTTATTCTTTAAAATTAAATGATAGACCTGTATCTTTTTTGCGAGACATCTTTGTGATAATGCTTTGGCAAGAGCCTGTAGGCCAATTTGCGGAGTTCGGATATTTGATTCCAGAATAACTACCTGCAGTTAATAGCAACTCGTTAAATAGTCCAACCTAGCAAACCAATTTGACGAAAAGGAACCATCTTATACGATCCAGCTAGAAACTGCTATGAGACATTAAGCCACATGGGTTGGGGTACATACATCAATATCACTTGATGGTAGATACAGCCCAGTTTTATACGACGCGAAAACCTCCACCTGCAACCCAGCAATCACATCTTTTTATTGGCTCCACATTCAAGGAAGCGTTGAACAGGAGAGTTATAAAACAAGTATTACTAGCAAATTACCCTGCATCTAGGCCATATATATTTTATTACATCAGAAACACGCTCTATTGCCCCATTTCGTGATGCTGCTTCTTCTGGAGTTGGTGAGAGAAAATCACAGAAGTCTAGGATCTCTACAAAGCCAGATCAGTCTTTAAGTCAATTAATTATAATCACCATATATAATAATATGTGCAATAGGATTCATACTAGGTTCTTGAAAGACATGAAATGCCCCCTGCAAAATAGTAACAGAAGACTCGCTACAAACTGCTCTTATCAGCAATTAACCAACAATACCAGCATGTCATTGCAATGGTCAGCAGTTAAAATATGAATTCACTGCACAACCTGCTATAACTCCTCTTATGGCTTTCACTGAAGTAGCGCAAGGAGCAGACTAGCTTTTTAATACAGAAACAAAATAAAATATGGTGAGTAGCATCACCCTCTCTTGGACAGTTACCAGAACAGTGGAACTGTGGAAGGGGGGAGTGGGAAGTAGGCGATACAGCACTGTTCAGCATGTCTATCAGTAGATTCAGTACATTAGCTCCAGTGATATTACGAACATTAGAAGGAAGCTCAAAAAGGCCTTGCTAACCCTCTTTTTTAGCTAGCAAGGTGACCAACTGTTTGAACAGGGAAATTGAGGGGTTTTGTTATTGGGAAAGGGGGAGAACAATTGAGTAGGTCCTCCTCTAGACATAGATAACCATGCATCACATTCATTAAAAATGAAGTGCCTCCAAAATTACAATTTAGTCAGTGCCTATATTCAAACCCTTTCAGACTTCAAACGTAGATTTCAATACATAAGCCACAAACAGGCAACTCACCTGTCTTCAGGGATCTGGAAAACTCAGATAATATGCCTCTGTTAACAATATACCAAGGTACCGCAAGTTGTACATGGTACACCTTGAGATCCTCCTACATTGTTTGGTATTAAGGCAACTTCCACTCCTATCTATGACCAAAGACGACATGAATAGCTGTGCATCAAGATCTGAGCTTTTCTCATTACGCC
Organism: Portulaca oleracea; assembly: GCA_029582165.1. Taxonomy (NCBI): domain Eukaryota; kingdom Viridiplantae; phylum Streptophyta; class Magnoliopsida; order Caryophyllales; family Portulacaceae; genus Portulaca; species Portulaca oleracea. The sequence continues at coordinate 42,209,452 of CM055876.1, forward strand.
AAACCCCCCACAATGTTGGTTGTATATAATAAGTATTCCTACATCCATGCATTCGTTCCATGCTCCAAATCCACTCCTAACCCAATCTCTCCAACCCTACTAATAATTTACATCCATTAATCAGTAATAGATGTCTAATGTCTTGTTCACAGTGGAACACAATGAGAATCTACTGAGGACAAAATAGTGGCATCTCGTACCACATGAAACTCTTGCATCAAACTTAAATTTGATTTTGGCAACTCAGCTTCATCAATCATCATACAAAAGGAATAATTCAATTACCCAACATCCAAGTGTTAGTTTGACCGACCAACAACCATGAAGACACGCACACACAGTGAAAATTTCGTCCCCAGTTCAATATGCAGCTCTCATTATTGTCACAGTATCTTACAATTTGCACCACAAACGTCAGCATTCAACCTGTCTATCTAAGTTACAACGACCCGCAGAAAGAAATCACCAAAAATCAAGCTAAACTTGCAGTAATCATCAACAAATTACCTTTATGAAGCTGGAGCATAGGGCTCTTAAACCGACAATTGCTACGAAACCATCCACTCTCGAGCGTCCGCTCAGGCTCGGCCTCTTTTTCCACCACCACCGGCGACGAAGCTGGGCGGACAACCTTCTCGGAAGAATCGTCGACGTCAAGAGAGAAGAAATCGACGGCAGCCTCAGGGGCGGCGGCTTCAGTGGTGGAGACAGATATCTCGTTACGGAACACCAAATAGTCGTCGTTATCATCGCCAGTGGCGGTGACGACAGTGGCGGCGGTGGTGGTCGGAGATAGGCGAAGGTCATCTTCGGCGGCGGAGGTGGTGGCCGAGGGTAGCAGCTGGCTTAGGGTTTCGTAGGAGTAGGTGGCGGACTCCATGGCCGTTGATTGAGTAACTGCTGCTGATTCTAATTGTGGTTGTGATTCACCACTGCATACCGGCCGGAAAGAGTTCTACTGCTAGAGTGCTAGTTAGGGTTTTTGCTGAATTTTATTTTTTCGATATGGAAAAATAAACAACCGCCACTTTGAATTTTACCTCCCTTTTCTTTTTCTTTTTTTTTATTTTTGTTTTTGGGTCTTCAATATATATTACATGCACCCAGAGTATGTGTTCCAGATACTTATGAGCGAACAATCTTATGAATCAGAGTAAACAATCATAATAATCAGAGTGAACAACCTAATACATATGGGTGAACAATTGTAGAATCTGGAGCACGTGCTCCGGAAGCACCTAATAAATTGCATTGGGTCTTTGAGAGACGTTGGGAAATTTGGCAATTTGGCAATTTACACATGAACTAGACCTAGCCTTTTTGTATAATTAAAAGCCAAAAAAAGGCTAAAAATGTATTAAAAATACAACAATAATCCGCTAAAAAATCGCAATAAAAAAGATAGCAAGCCAAATACCAAAACAATTGATATGATATGACACAAAATAGGAGTCTACAAACATATTCACCATGACAAGCAAAATCATCCAAGAGTTTATAGGTAGAATAATTTAAGAGCCTTCTTCCAATACTAGATTGATAAGTATTTTTATTTATTTATTTATTTATTTTTATTATTATTATTATTATTATTATTATTATTATTATCATCATCATCATCATCGAGGATCTCCTTTTTGATATGTGGTATATAACAATATAACATATATGGTACATTACAATAATTTTTAAACTTTTTGGCTCTCAATAATCAAAAAAATTATATATATGTGGTATTAAATGAACTACGAGGTCATTGGTACTCGCATTAATTATAGAGTTATATAGTTGTATACGACAAACTATTAGTACGCTATCCCCCCGCGATATTAATAGGCAATAGGTAATTATGTGAAAAATTGCATAGCCTCATTTTTAGGTTTATGATATTTAACTCTTGTGGCCTTTTCAACCAAAATAATTATCCCCTAACCATTTGAAATTGTATATTTTAACAATTTTTTTTAATTTATAGAATGAACTTTGTTGCAATTTATTTTTTGATTTGATTTTATAATATTTTTAGGGAATATAATAATATATATACATGTGTGTGCGCGCGCGTGCACATATATATATGTATGTACATATGTATGTATATGTATCTATATAACTGTATGTATGTATGTATGTATGTATGTATGTATGTATGTATGTTGGGCGGTCAACAAGGTGGTCTTGGTGATGTGTTGTCTATGATTGTGTAGTAACCCAGTGTTAGTTACCCCCTTAATACATAATTATTAGCGCAATTAATCAAGATTAAGAATAAATAATAGTTAACGCGCGTGTTCCAATTCTTCTAACCAGTGTGTGTTTTGCAGGACTTGAACAGTGCAACGACCATCAAGATCTTAGATTAGAAAATTCTTGTCAAGTTCCTTCTCCCGGTTTAAATTTAAGGATATCATGGATATTCATTTATTCTTTTACAGGTTCCGTTATTTAGTTTATTCTTTTACCCAAGTTGAATTAAAAATATTTATGAGAATACTTGAGAGAGATATATTTCTTTGGATTCCATATGTTTCGGATAATTTCCTTTCGGTATAATGACTTTAAGTAAATTGGGTTTAGGCAGAGATAAGTATAAGGAAGATATTAAATGTGATAATTTGGGTTTGGGTCATCCTATGGGCCGGTTAAGTGAAGGGAAGAGGGACGTTGGGCCTCTCATCTTGTTTATAAATGCAATGACTTAGGTGGGGTTTTAATTCCATTTGATTCAAATACAAACTCCAACTCTCTTCTTCACTCTAGTCTCTCTCTCTCTCTCGGCTCTCACTTCCCCCGAGCCCCCTGCCCGCCTTGCTACTGTCATGCGCCGCCGCCGCCGCCGCCATCATCTTATTCTTCTTCTTCTTTCCCTCCAATTTAAGTGGTAATCTCTTATATCTTCTACTCCCTCTCTTTCAAGTATTAGTTCTTGAGTATAATCTGATTTTTCTCTTGGTATCTTGTGTTTATTCAGAAGATAATCAAGTATTTTAAGAGTTCAAGTGGTGGTTGTTGAGAATCTAAAGGAATCAAAAAATTGGTAAGTTTATGATGAGTTTGTGTTTAATAGTCAAACGAGTAGAAATTGTGTTGCGTTATGAGCATGCATGGTGATTTGGTTGATGAATTCACTGTGAAAGTGTGAGTTTTATGATTATTTTAATAAGCTTGTACTTGGATTAGGATTAGATTAGCAAAATAGGATGTATTTTGATGTTTAATGTTGAGTTCTTGAAGGATTATGTTTAGAAGGATAAATTATGGTTAGCTCTTGCTTTGCATGTGTAAAATGTGGTAAAAAATGAAGAATTCTAGATGTGTTTAGTATTGAAAAATAAGTGTTGATGCTCGAGAAGTGATTTGAGGAAGATTAGGGTTGAATACTAAGTGTTAGGATGCATATGTAAGCCCAAATAAAGGGTGAATTCAGGTCTGGTTGCAATATGAAAATTTCAAGGAGTATAAAATGTGAATTTGACCCAATTTATGATTTGGTTAGGTATCCTAAGATGTTAGTTAATACCCGATTTTTGAATTACGGAATTTCAATTTGTACTAAAGTTATGGCCAAAACTGTGAAGGGATGCATATAATAACGAGTTATGAGGACAGTCTGAAAATGCATGTTTTTCGTTGGGTTAGAAATCTCTTTGATTTAAGTAGTCAACATGAGAATTGTAGAGGATTTACCGAGCTTTCCGAAAAGATAAAATTCGTAGTTATATGATATCGGGAGTGAAAGTTATGAGTGATCGAACCGGAGTCAGTAATATGAAATTACCCTGAAAATTCAGGTGACTGTCTTATGTTCATGTTTCCATACCCAAATAAATTGGTGGTTAACATGAAAGTTTTAGAATGTTTTTCAAGTTTTCCTTAGATATCTTATATGCCCCGAACCGATGTCTATAACTTGAGTTATAACTCTCTAAATAATCGATTACGTTTGTGTGTTCTGGTCAGCTTGTTGAGTTGGTAGTTTTTGGCCTCCTTAATCACGTTTTTGACCTTCATGATCAACTAGAGAATTGTAGTACCTAAGTTTAATTTCCAGAAAGTCCTTATGCATAATGATATGATACTTGTGGGAGAAGTTATGGCCTTCAGAGTAAACCTTAGTAAGCAAGTGTAATTATCAAGTAAATCCTAGAATTCTACTAGGATATTTTTCATTACTCTCATACAAGTTAGGTTCTAATTTATGATTATTTGATGGAGGTCCTTCATCAGAGGTTCCAAGTCCAGAGTCAGCAGGAGCAGTCATGACCTCATCAACACCAACATCAAGGTCATCATCATTATTAGCATCCAACACTGACATCCAGGAATGCTATATGCTGGTCCAGCAAGTCACGAGGTCATCCAACTACACCAGCCATCCAGTGAGGTCATATCTCAACTCCATATTCCCAAATTGAGGTCCTCACCCACTACTTTGAAGACTTCACTTTAGAGCTATTGAGGTTCTTCCAGCTCAGTGGAGATATTTCTCATTTTCCAATTCTGAGGCCCTCTATGAAGACATCACTTCTGAATTGTTGAGGATATTCCAGTTTTGTGAGGTGATCTTGCATCTTTATTGAGGTCCTCCATGAAGACTTTATTTCCAAGCTGTTGAGGTCATTTCCAGTTTGTGAGGTGAATTAGTTGTTATGTAATAACGATGACGCATTTGTTGTCTTTTATTTCCTTTTATTTTGATATAATCCAACAAGTATTATCTTAAGTAGCTCATTAAGATAGTTAAGTAAGTTTAATGCTTAATTATGAAGTTTCTTGGAAAAGGGGAAACCCCTAATTAGCTAGCTTAAACCCTAAGTATATATACTTTGTAATCGGCAGCTTGAGAGGTCATCAAATCAGTGATATTCAATAGCATTTTGAGTGTCTTGTTAAGCCTCTTTCTTGTGAGTGGCGTTAAACTCTCATTCTGGGTTAATTCTACTTCAGTATTAAGGATTTGGCAATCCTTGTGGTGCGTGTAGAGCTTGGTGACTTCAATGGTGGTGTGCCTGTATCCATTGAGGTAATCGAGTCCTTTGCCCTTGGTGTTCTAGCTGTGGTGTGCTTGTGTCAGCTTGAGCTCAAGCCTATCTTTCATTTACTGTTTGATTGCTTATTTTTATCCATCCGATCATATTTCACATCACCCATTTCATCCATTTGTGTTTTGGAGTTTATGCTCTGTTTTGGTGGAGATTATGATTGATTTCTGTTGTGAGGTCTATTTTGGAGTGTTTGTATTCGATCATAAGTTGTGAGGTCCAGATTCCCTGTGTTGTATGTGTTTGTGTGGTGTTTGTGAGGTCATTACTATGATCCTAGCGACCTTGTATACATCATTCTTATTTTTTCTTAAGTTTCCTCAAGAGGTCGTTGCGCTCAGCTGTTCCGAGTTTAAGTGTGTGTAAGTTTGCGGTTGTCCAGGTACGTATATTTCCTGTAACCTTTTAAGTTTAATTGTATGATTTATTTATGCCATTTAAATAATATGTTTATTGTAAGGTTCTTGTCTCTTATACAAATTTTATGTATCATGTTCAAGTGTAAGTAAATTTTATGTGGTTTTATGTACCAAAGTATGGTTTATTAAGTAAATTATTTTACCTTAAGTATTTATGTTACACATCTTTCATGATAAAACATCTATGTCTATTAATTACTTTTGGTTAGGTATTTTCTAGTCAACAAGTATTTTTGTCATTAAAGGCTTTCATGAGTAATTTCCTTTATAAGTGCAAGTTTGTTCAAGAATAGGTTATGGATAAATTAAGTAATGGATAAGTCATATAAGAACCCAGTTATGTCAAGGTTTAAACAAGCAAGGTTTTCAAGTTCATCCTCATAAATAAAGGCTCTGCCCATGTTAACCGTGCCTGAGTGCACATCATGTTAACCGTGCCCTAATGCACACCAGGATAACCGTGCCTTAGTGCATACCAGGATAATTCGTGTCATAAAGTGCACCCCATGAAAATCTGACCAGTACAGAATAATATCCACCATTCGGATCTCCCGATCGGTCCGGGCATGCGCATACGGAGGCTTAGCCGATGATCACAAGTAGGGGACCTTCAAGATAATAAGACGACAACCAAGTTTTTAAGCATTCAATTTGTTCAAGATCTTGAGTTAAAAGTATGAAATTTATGAATTACGTTTCATGAACTTTAAGTTATGATTTATGCTATGTCTTAAGCTATGATTTATATGTTATATTTTCAGTTATGATTTCGAGTACGGTTTGAGTTATGGGTTATGCTAATAATGCTATGAACTAAGTTATGATTTATGTATGAGCTCAGGTTATTCTATATTGATTAGGTTACAAGTTGCGGTCTGAGTAAGTTATGATTTTATGTTATAAGCTAAGTTACTACTTATGTTAAGTTATGTTATTGTTATCTTTATTGTTATTGTTATTGTTGTTTACGTTGTCTTAAATGAATTTGGAACCGTGCTAATTAACTAATTTTAATATGAAAAGATTCTTACATTATAAGGGTATGTGTACTGAGTTTATTTCACGTTTCGAAGTTTTATGTTTTCGTTTTAGGGAACCCGACAAAGGGAAAAGGAAAGGCATCGGAAGGACGAACCCCTAAACCAGCTTAAGGAAAGGTGAAGTAAAAGTTGGGTTAACTTAAATAATGGAGCCATTATATTGAATTATGTATAATGTTGGGGGTTTAAGGTTTATATTGGAGAGTTTGTTTAGGTTATAATTATGTATAGTGGTGGTTAGTGATGTGTTTGATGTTTAAGTTCAAGTTATGTTATGTGGTTTGGATTAGTGTGTAGCCTTGTCCACTCCCATGGACGGCGGTAATACCCTTGGTGAGAATTCGCCGCGGTAATCATTGGGTTAAGTAAGTAATTAACTTAATCTAGTGGTTAATAACCTGGGGATGTTACAGATTGCTCTGTCTAGATGCAACTAGTGAGATTGTGTGCATTCTTAAGAAACTTGTGGGGTTGAGTGGGGTGGATGTTTTCCCCGCTACTGATACTGTGCTGGCAGGTGATGTTGCTGGGAATGAGGTTTTTGGTCAACCTGTTGATCCCTCTTTTAATACGTCATCGGGAGTTAGGTCTCGCTCTTTCTCCTTGTTTGTTGATAACCTGCCTAATGGGGTTAACAATTTGGGTTTGAAGAATCTTTTTGCTGATTTTGGGTTTGTCTTTGATGCTTACATTCCTCAAAAAATGGGTAAGATATAGGAATAAGTTCAGTTTTGTTCGCTTTAATGACTAGCAAGCAGGTTTGAATGCTGTTCGAGGTCTTAATGGTAGTTGTTTAGTGGCTCTTTGTTGGCTGTCTCGTGAGCAAAATTTAATAAGAAGCGGAGCTCTAAATCTGTCAAGTGGATTTGGTCTCTAAAGACAAAAAGTAGGTTGTCTCAATCTCCAACTATTCCTCATAGTGTTGACTCAATTGTTCCTGCTGATTCTGAGCGAACTCTTTCAAATCCCATATGCGCAAATTTGACTCATTCTTCACTTGGTGATGGTGCTCCTGGTTCTCGTGGTTGTTTTTCACCACCTATATGTTCGTACAAGGATGCGCTATGTGATCATGCTACTTATGATAGTGAGGACACAGTGTCAATCCAATTTGTGTTTGATGTTTCTCCTAAGCTTGAGGATTTTACCATGATACTTTCAAAGGCTGGTGCTGGGCGTAAAAGGAGAGGTAAGACGTTATTGAAGTCTAAATGGAGGTTGGTTTTGGATGCTTCTCGGAATACTAAGTCGACTACTATGGAAGTGGCGAGGAAGTTGAAGGACCCAAAGAATATTGAAGCGGTGCTTGATCGAAAGAGGGTTTTGGTGAGAGGTCTGGGGGTTAAAGGTTTTACCAACCAAGAAGTGAATTGCTTTTTGGGTGGTCTATTAGTTGTTTCGTAGCTGCCTTGGTTTTTTTGTCTGTATCTTCCAACTATTGCTGTTTATTTGTTTCTACTGTTTTTGCTGCTTTTGCGAATATTTTGTAGCATCTTTGATGCTTTATAGCCTTTTCGCTTCCAACTATAAAAGAAAAAAATGTATGTATGTATGTATGTATGTATGTATGTATGTATGTATGTATGTATGTATGTATGTATGTATGTACGTGTATGCATCAAAAGCAAATATATAAAATAAAATTTCGAGGGTAAATTTTAAAATTTTCATTTAGTAAACAAATTTCATTACAAATCACACTTTTACCGAAAAAATTGTTAAATTATATTAGTTAAAAGAGTCATATAAGATAAATAATATTCGCTCAAAAATACCAGGATTGTCTTTATAAATGCCATAAACCTAAGGAGAAATATAAACAAAATTTCCAGCAAATATGAATTAACTCAGTGGTGGATCCATGTGAGAAAAAATGGAGTGTATATATATATATATATATGAATGGGCCTCATAACAACTAACTGTCGATAACTGGTTCTCATAAGTTAATATCAATATTGAAGAAAAGCTATAGTCCTATAAGTTTATTAAATTTATTTTTTCTCATTTTTCTAAATAACAATAACATGTAGGATATACAAATTTAATATTTCGTTTGATCTATTTAACTTGTACAATATATTGATTGGATTGTAATTCTTTTAGTAAATTAATCATGTTTTGTCACACTACTTTAGTGAATATCAATTCCACAATAAAGAAGACAATTACTGCATTAAATACTTTTTATTTGAAAATATATAACTTTGACAAAGTTGAAGACGTTAGAAGCAGAGAGGGTCAGAATAAAATTGAGATACAATAATAAGCTCTATGTTGACTGTGTGGGAGATGGGAGGCGAAGAAGAGGAGGTCTAATTATTTTCTGGAAATCACACCTGAACCTATCGCTGAGATCTCTATCCCAAAATCATATTGATATGGTGAATATGGCAAATGAAGGAGAGATTGCTTGGCGAATCACAGGAATCTACGGCTATCCGGAAGAGGAAAATAAAGACAAGACATGGGAGTTGATGGATAGACTAAATGAGGATGAACTACCGTGGCTCTGCTTCGGTGACTTTAATGCAATTTTGGGAGAGCATGAAAAGAAAGGAGGCAATGGAGTTGACAGAAGACTTATTTCTAATTTTCAGAGTGCGATCAATCGGTGTGGTCGCAAAGATCTTGGGTTTGAAGGTCATAAGTTCACATGGACAAACAACCAAGGGGGAGAGAAAAATATTCAAGAGAGGTTAGACCGCTTTCTTGTAAATGATAAGTGGCTATCCCTTTTTCCATGGAGCCAGGTAAAGCACCTAGCGAAACGGAAGTCAGATCATCTCCCAATTTGGATTGACTGCAAATACAGGAGACCCAATCGATCACAGCAAGACAATAGGAGATGGAGACCGTGCAGATTTGAAAAAGCCTGGACTGTTGAAGAGGGGTTTGAAGAAAGTGTTAAGGAGATTTGGGAGAGAAAACAGTACAGGAGAAAGGACAACCAATTGCTGAGCTGCTGCCAAGAATTAAAGAGGTGTTTCGGGAAAGGCACAAACTCGATAAAACAGGAGATAAAGCAGAAAAGGGAGGAGATGAAAGAACTGCAGAATAGGGAGCAGACTCATGAAATCGTTGAGCAATCCCGAATGCTCAATATGGAGATAGAAAAACTGGAAAACAAGGAAGAGATGATGTGGTTGTAGAGGAGTAGACAGCATTGGATTAAGGAGGGTGATAGAAATACTACTTTTTTTCATCAGAAAGCCAACTTTCGGGAACGTCGAAACAGAATTCAAAAACTTCAAGACCAGAATGGAAACTGGGTCTACGAAGAAGAGTAATTCGACCAAGTATTCCTCCAATTTTTTGGTGAGCTCTTTACCACCACAGGGCAAACCAACTGTGATGAGGTGGATGAGGTGATGAAAAGGTTGGTAACGGATGAGATGAACCAGCAGTTAACAAAACCGTTCACAAGGGAGGAAATCTATAGCGCTCTCTTGCAAATGCATCCAACAAAAGCTCCTGGACCCGATGGTATGCCCGCTCTTTTCTTTCAATCTTATTGGCATATTATTGGGAACGATGTGACTCATGTAGTGTTGGACATTCTGAATCATGGTGCAAGTGTAGAGGATTACAATAAGACATATATTGCTTTGATACCAAAAGTGAACAATGCAAACAATCCAAAAGACTTTCGTCCTATTAGCTTATGTAATACAATTTACAAAATTGTTTCCAAAGTGCTTGTTAATAGGATGAAGGTCATTCTCCTCCACATCATTCATGAGTCACAAAGTGCTTTCATTCCGGGACGCTACATCACTGATAACGTGCTTGTGGCCTTCGAGCATTTCCATTACCTGAAGAAGAGAAAAAAGACAGGGAGAAAGGGATATATGGCCTTAAAACTCGATATGACAAGTACTGCAAAATATACCGAGGTCACGCATCTCATTACTAACTCCGTCCATCTCTCACTGAAGCCAATCCTTCTCATGACCTTCTCCAGAAAATTCCATTCCACTCGATCATAAGCTTTACTCATGAGAAGGTCATGAGAAGGATTGGCTTCAGTGAGATATGGACGGAGTTAGTAATGAGATGCGTGACCTCGGTATATTTTGCAGTACTTGTCAATGGACAGCCGACAGACTGGTTCAAACCGCAACGAGGTCTACGACAAGGTGACCCACTATCACCTTATCTTTTCATCCTATGTTCTGAGTATTTGTCAGCCCTCATAGTGGATGCAGCGAATCGTAAAAGCATACATGGGATGAAAATCTGCCATGGTGCCCCGACTGTAACCCATCTCTTTTTCGCGGATGACAGTCTGTTATTTACAAGAGCAAATCAGCAGGAAGCAATAGAGATACGGAACATTCTCCAGCAATACGAAAAGTTGTCCGGGCAAGTGGTCAATATTGAGAAATCGGAGGTCTCCTTTAGCCGAAATGTGTGCGATAATATGCAACAAACGCTCCAAAGCAGTCTAAATTTTAAGGCTGTTGAGGCACCGCAACGATACCTTGGGCTACCCACTATCATGGGTCGATCAAAAAGGAATATTTTCCAAATAGTAATTGACCGAGTCTGGAAGAAGCTTAAGGGTTGGAAAGGAAGCATGCTTTCGAGGGCTGGAAAGGAAATTTTGATCAAAGCTGTAATTCAAGAAATCCCTAATTATATGATGCAATGTTTTGAAATTTCGAAAACTTGTTGTGACGAAATTGAGAAATTTTGTCGAAATTTTTGGTGGGGATTAAAAGAAGACGGCAGATCTATGGCGTGGATCTCGTGGGATAAAATGTGCAGCGCAAAAAAGAACGGAGGAAGGGGTTTTAGGCGTATGCACAATTTCAACATGGCGCTACTAGCTAAACAAGGATGGAAGCTTGTTACCAATCTAAACACCTTGGCTGCTAGAACCTTGAAAGCTAGGTATTACCCAAGAACAAATTTTTGGGAGGCAAAAGTTGGGTATCAACCAAGCTTTGCGTAGAGGAGTATTCTGAAGGCACGCCCTCTGGTGTATGAAGGCTCTATTTGGAATGTGGGAAATGGGTCATCTATTAGAATTTGGAGGGATAAGTGGTTACCAAAATCTCCTAATCACATGGTTGCCACCCTACCAACAAACTTGGGTGAAAATGCCGCAGTGAATGAACTCATAGACCATGATACCAGAAGCTGGAATATCTCTCTAATCCAACAAATGTTCACGGTGGAGCAAGCAAATGAAATTGCACAAATCCCGCTTAGCAATTTTGATGACCAAGACCAGCTTAGATGGGTTTTTTCAAAGAGGGGAGATTTTGAAGTAAGAAGTGCTTATCACTTAGCACAACGGCTGGAAGGAGGCAAATATACAGCTACTGAACCGGGAGCTTCTGCTGATTGGGATGGCAGATGGAAGAGATTGTGGAAGGCAAAGGCGTTACCTAGGGTGATTGATTTAGCATGGAGAGCTCTTCATGAAGGTTTGCCCACCCGAGCTAATCTTGCAAGGAGAGGGGCAGAAGTGGATGTGCGATGTCCCATGTGTGGAGAAGACTACGAGACGACCACACATTTGTTCCTAGATTGTCCAGTTGCAACAGAAATCTGGGCAAAATGCCCACTACGGGTGGACACACAGAGCCGGGAAATAAGGAATTTTGGAGATTGGTGTCATGACATCTACAACAAGGTGGATGATGATGTTCGAGGACTATATATGCATACCATATGGCATATATGGAATACTAGGAACAAGTGGTTGTTTGACAAACGGAGATGGAGTATCCTGTTAGTGTTACAGAAGATGACAGATGAATGGAGTGCAGTGTGCAATCCAAGGAAATGTGGAGACGGGCCATTGCAAAGTAGAGAGGAAAGCATTGTGTGGAGGCCACCGGTGGAAAACATGATTAAAATCAATGTAGATGCCTCTCTCAAATGCCAAGAGCAAAGGGGACTGGGTGCTATTCTTCGTGATTGCAGGGCCTCAGATAGCAATTGCACTAAGCGAAGCGTGATGGGATGCGAAATGTATGAAGCGAATCGCGTTTTGGCCTTCAAATAGCTAGCTCTCTGGGGGTACGTAATGCCATTCTAGAGATGGATTCACAGTCAATTGTGAAAAGTTTGGAGAAGAAGATTTTGAAGAGAGGATATTCGGGTACAATTCTAAAGGACTGTTTGAAATATGCTGAAAATTTTGATAGTTTGTCGTTTTCTTTTGTTAGGAGAGATGCAAATAAAGCTGCACATGAGGCGACAAAAGTAGAAATACCTTGTAATTGCACCAAAGTGTGGACTGAAGGAGGCCCCGAATCTGTTTTATTGGCAGTCCAGGAAGACCTCTCCTTTATTTAATGATGAATACAGTTGAGTTTCAAAAAAAAAAAAAAAAGAGAAGTACATAACCAGGCAAACGTAGGCAACGTGCATCACCTAATTAAGTATATAACAATTAATTATTTAATAATACCTTATGTCAAGGTGCCAACCTAATCATTCCTTCTTTTCAATAGACTGTTGAAAAGTTTTGATTTTATATTTGAAAAGTTGACTTTTTATAAAAAGGGAAATGAAAAGTTATGATGAGTTGTGGTGGAAAATGTAAATTTACGGTGCAGTGTGGAACTGCAAATGATCCCACCGCATAAAAGAACGGGGCCTAAGCTATTTTCAACAGACTGTTGAAAATTGACAGATTGGGACCAAACACCTAAACAACCTATCTGACATGCTAATAATAATAAGACAACTTTTACAAAGCTGTTAAATAAACTGTTTACCAAATATGATCTTAAACAAACTTGACAATCAACACCACCACAAAACACACAACTCACTAGCTATCACAATTTATGGAGTGTTTGGTTACTCAAGTTTAAGAGAAAAGTTAGTCAATTTTATCAAGTTGGCTTAACTTTCCTATGTTTGGAAGTAAAATAGGGATAGGAATTAGATGAGACCCACAATTTTCCTAAGGTTCATGATAAAAACTTTCACGGGGGGCTTGTAAAAGTTTCTTCACCAAGTGAATGGGAAACAATGGTAAAAGTGAGTTATCGAAAATGTTCCCAAAAAATTAGGGTTCCCTAAATAAAAATTAGAAAAATGATAAGAAAGGAGGGGAAATGAAAATAAATAAGGACAGTATGTAGGGGTGGGAATTTATACCCATATATTGGGTACCCACCCTTACCCATCCATGATGGGTGGGTAAAACCCATTAGAGATGGGTAATGGGTAGGATGGGTATGGGTTACCCATAATTTGGTGTAGATATCCATTATTCATGGGTATCCATATATCCATTGATGTCTTAACTAAATGCATATTGAGTTGTATTGCGTTTATATATTGAAATTTAAGGCAAAATTCAACTTTACCAATTTGACATGAAACTTTGTAATACGACAGTATTGATTAAAAAAAGATCAAATATGAATTTTGAGCTCCTAATTCTTTTTATTCGATAACATTTATCGCGACATATATAGACATTTTTTGCCGCAAAAACTAACTGAAACTTTAAATTAAAATTCAACTTTATCAGTTTGACATGAAACTTTGTAATACGATAGTATTGATTAAAAAAAGATCAAATATGAATTTTGAACTCCTAATTCTTTTTATTCGATAACATTTATCGCGACATATATAGACATTTTTTGCCGCAAAAACTAACTGAAATTTTAAATTAAAATTCAACTTTATCAGTTTGACATGAAACTTTGTAATACGACAGTACTGATTAAAAAAAGATCAAATATGAATTTTGAGCTCCTAATTCTTTTTATTCGATAACGTTTATCGCGACATATATAGACACTTTTTGCCGCAAAAACTAACTGAAATTTTAAATTAAAATTCAATTTTAACGATTTAAATTGAAACTTTATAATATGATAGGATAGATTAAAAAAGTTCAAATATGAATTTTGAGCTCCAAATATAAATTTATTATCTAAAACGTTAGAATACAAAATAAGAATAGTTACTTGAATAACTAGATACCCATGAATACCCATGGGTAATACCCATGGAAATAATACCCAAGTGGGTATTATCCACGTGGGTAATATCCATGTGGATATTAAGAGGTACGGGTAGGGTATGGGCAGGGTTTTATAATCTTTGGGTAAAATATGGGTATGGACTGTGCCCATCCATACCCACCCAATTCCCACCCCTAACAGTATGGACATTTCAAACATTTTTTCTTAGGAAAGTTAAAGTTTTAATCAAATACTGTAAAAACTTTCCCACATACTTTCGTATGATTTCAGATATAAACCAAATACAGTAAAGTACAGTTTTCAAAGAAAAATTTTTCCTATGAAAAAATTTCTTAAAAAAAAATTTCAAAAAAAAAAATTTGCTGTGATTCTGCCAACACCACACCACAAAGCACACAACTCACTAGCTATCAAATTAATGTTACATGTCAGACTACTTGTGCAAACTTTGAATTTTCATGCATGTACCACTGGCAATGTACGGACCTTTTTTAGTTTGGAAAAAGACAACTTATAAGAAAGATATCTTGGATAGCACTGTAATTTTTTTCAGCCACTATACAAATATATTTTTGTATTATTTGCATTTCATATTATTTATTCTTTTTAAAAATAATACAGTTAAATTTAAAAAAATTTGATCATAAATTTCTAAATATATACAATAATTTATTATATAAAATTATTATCAATAAATTTATAATAAAAAAAATACTATCATAAAAATATTATATAAGAAATTATTAATCAAAGAGTGATATTGAGGATCAGATGGACACGTAATTTGAGTGTATGAAGTGAAAATTAAGTTGCAAAGGATTTGTAGAGATGAATAGCGATGAATGTGGTAAGTCTTGGGTGATTGATAGAGGACCTACGAAGACTATTCTTTGTGGGAAGCACCAATGAGCAGATAACCGTTGAGAGAGGCAATAAATAGGTAATTTAGACTCATGCTATAACTTGCAATGGATACGTCCCTTTCTCTAACATCAACTTGCGTGAACTACATTTGCTTATCTTAGTTTGATCGGGTTTAGCAACAGGCAGTAGTATTTCTTTAGCTTTTCCTTTTGTCTCTCACACTCTCAAACCCACAAAGTGTCATTCTTCAGCTTTCCGAATCCAATTATGGGCTTTCTCCACTTTCCATACTCTGCCTATTATGTAAGTCCATGCTTCATTCTTTCCAAATTTACATGCTTCATTCTTTCCAAATTTACATGCTCATTGCTTTCAGGGAGTGTTTGGTAGGAACCCTAATTTCTCATGGGAAATTTTTCATGGGAAAGATTTTTATGGGGAAGATTCCCTTGACCCCCCTAATAGAAATTTTCGTTAGGAAAATGGAGAAAATTGTGGACCCATCATGAAAACTTTTCCGAAGTTAATCCGCATCTAAACATGGATAAAATAAGTCAACCCGGGAAAATTGACTATTTCCCCGGGGTTATTGACCAACCAAACGCACCAGTCTTTTAGTCTCAATTTAATCTTGTTGTGGGTTTTGTTTTGTTGTTTCAATTTTTTAATAATTCATACTTTCACCAATTGTATGACAATAATCCATACTTTCATTTTGAATCCTGATGGTCCAAAAAGTAAATAAATAAATTATATTCTAGTGGTACCAAATTCATCTCCATATTCTTTTAATTTTTTTCATTTATGTTTCATATTGTTTTTGTTTTTTTTCATTCTTGCCCTCAAAAAGGTAATGAAGTGTAGTTACTAAAAGAATTTTTAAATTATTTATTTGAGAACCCGAGCAATTATTATGTGTAACGCCCTGGAAAATTTAAACCAATCATATCGATCAAAGTCAAATATTAATTAGCAGCGGAAGGTTCTCAACTTATTATTCAGACTGGGCGCTACTGCCGTATCCCTTTCGAGATACAAGGCAAGTGAAAGGTTCTAACAAAAGTTAACTAATTGTTCCACAATCTAAAACAAGGTCTCAATACTAACTTCACTTAAACAAATACTAAAAAAAAACTATTCTTGTCTCATCTAATTTCACTTCCTCACTTCTACGCCCCTTTTTGTCCCCAAGTCACTGATCCGTACCTGAAAACAAAACATTTCACAAATGAGGGGGGAAACCTCAGCAATACTACTCCTACGCATTTATAAACATTTGCGTAAACATTTGAACACATTTTATAGGGGAGGGG
This sequence comes from Portulaca oleracea, assembly GCA_029582165.1. Lineage (NCBI taxonomy): Eukaryota > Viridiplantae > Streptophyta > Magnoliopsida > Caryophyllales > Portulacaceae > Portulaca > Portulaca oleracea. The sequence continues at coordinate 42,226,097 of CM055876.1, forward strand.
TTACAATTCGAAAACTTGGGAAAACAATATAAAAATTTCTTTCCATCCACTTTTAATAGCGGGCGGGGTTTCCACACTACCCCTCAGAGTCAAAGACTCGCAGAACATGATTCGGAGTCCCAAGGACTCGCATAAACAACATCATTCGACTGATCAGCGCATAACTCGTTTCTTTTCTTTTCTTTTCTTTCTTTTCTTTCTTTCGGAGTCCCACGGACTCGCAAAAAATTCCTATTCGACTGATCAGCGCCTAACTCACATCCACAATACCAGGCATCACCTGGTCTCTTGACAGTCCCCCTCACAGGTTCCACCTGGTCTAAGGGAAGACTGCCCGAACCCGCTTTTTAACTCGTATCCGTTAGTTAGGTCCGGTTATCAAGATCCAATTCCTTTCATGTCATACCAACTTTCCACAAAACTCTTAATGGAAAACCATCAAACAAGATCATTCCAAAACAGTACCCAAAACCATCATAAACTCAAATCTCAAATAACGATAACATCTCAACAAAACAATTTTAACACTTTAATAAGGTCCCTTTGGGGAATGCATATTATATAAAACACTTAAGGGCATTCACAGGGAATAGGATATAGTATTACCTGCAACACAACTTCGTCCAACAAAAGAGACACGGAGCTCTAATTTGGAAATCCTCGCTCAACCTAGTAAAAGATTCTATAATTAACGCGTACTCTAACGATTTCTAAACAGCATAACCACCCTCCCCAAATTATAAAACGTTTCACTTAATCATACGCCACATAAATTTCTAATCATAAACCTAATCAAGAATCACATTACTTAGAAACAAAGAATAACTAAAGAACCTTATTTTATTTTCTTGCATGGCACTATTCACTATATTTACTATAATGCCACTAACCATGCATTTCACCTCAAAAGGCCACTATTATCACATTTAATTAGTTACAACACATACTTAGGGTTCCTAACTTGTTTCTAAGTATTACAAATACTTCACATGTGACCAAAATAATTATACAAGCCAAGGCACACTTATCACCATAAAAAGACAATATAAAATATTGGATTACCCCAAGACTTGTAATGTAATGAGGTACTTTAATACTGGTAGTAAAACTAATTTTCGAACATTGTAATTTATGCTATTAATAATACAAAGCTTGAAAATCAAAGATAGTTATAACTTTAGTATAATGTTACCTTGTAATAGTAACTTCTAAAATAACAATAAACTTAGTAAAAACATATGTACAAAAATAATATTGGGGTCTAATAGTATTACTTCAATTATAAAGTTCAAACTTTACCAAGGGCCTACTAACATATAATTAACTTACTATTAACGTAATAGTAATAACTTTTTAAATAAAAACCATCAAATATTATACTTCAAAGTATTACATACATAGTAAGTAACCAATAATATGGATAATAATAATAACATGCTTTAAGCACTAGAAAAAATAATAATAATGTTACCAAATAATATGGGAAATTAATAACTAACTATTATTATCGAAAAGGATAATATTCTTGAAAGTAAACCATCATATAATATAACAAGATATTGTACACTACTCAACTTATCATTAATACATTAATATTCATGAGATATAAACATAGATACAAGCATCAAGATATCACACCCCAACATTTAAACTAGGAGTAGTAACTTGTAAAAAAAAATTAAACTAATCACACCCTAATATTACATTTAATAATCTAACATGTATTTTTGCATTAACAACCATACCTACACAAGTTTATCTAATCTAATAACACATTAGTAATAAAAAGCATGATTAAACTAACCCTAACACAAATATACCCATTAAACCACTCCCTATCATCAAGTTCTAATACATTCATGTAATCTTCCATAATACCATCATTAAACAACTCTTAATACTAACCCAAAACAATAACTCATGCTAACAAAAGTATATAGAGAGAAAGGGGGTTTTAGGGTACAAACAATGGGTCCAAGCTAGAAGAGGTGGGACCGGGGTCGGCTGGATGATCGGCGGTTCACGACGGTGGGGTCCCGGTGGTCGTGGTCGTCAGTGGAACAGTTGGTGGCGTTCCCGAGCACAGCAGTGACAACTGCTCTTGACGTACTTCGGCCCGGTTCGTCTCGTCGGTGATGGTCGTTGCCGGTGGCTGGGAAGGTGTCGGGAGTCGTGGTGCAGCGGCGGTCTGTGGAGGATGAAGGTGGAAGGTGGTGCTCGGCGAGAGGTGGCGCTGCGGTGGTTGGAGGTCACAGTTAGGGCAACTCAAGGAGTTTGGGTGGTGGTGGTTCGAGGTGTTCTGAGCGGGGTCCTGAGGTGCGGCGGCGCGGGGTGGCGGCGGCGAGGTTGGGGTGCCGGGAGGGGTGGTCAGAGGTGGGGCGTCGGGTGGCGTTTGTGGTGGGTATAGGTGGTGCGCGGTGGTGGCCTCCCTCGAGCAGCAGCAGCAGCATTTGTAGAAGAGGAAGAGAGAGAGAGAGGGAGGGGAGGGACACGTGTCAAGCAGGGAGTGGGTGGCAGGATTTGTATACCCAAGTAGTGGGTGCTTGGCGTCCAAAAATTCAGAAACTGTTACCATAACCAAACAAAACTGATGAATTTTGTGGGTGATGTCACCCTTAATGACATCATAAATCACCCTAAAAATAAAGGAAAAAAAATATAATGTACAACCATTAATTCATTTCAGCAAATACCCAAATAAACATAATTCTCACAACTGATAAAAGATTTTTTTACCCGATATCCCAAAAATTCCTAACTGATATTTTTAGAACTCTAAAAATTATTGCGAAAACACTCGCGGTCCTAAAAGCTCCGTTTGATCAACATGTAAGCATGTAATAAATAAAGTCATGTTTTTATCATCTTAACGACATTTTTATTGGTATTTTCCGGGGTTTTACATTATGATTTTTTTTAAAGGGAATAAAAGTGAAAAAATCGTAAAAAATGAAAAAAATTTGAAAGAAATGCCATAAATCCATTAAAATTCGTGGTAAAATGTTATACTACAACTCAAAAGTTATGATATTTAGGGTATACTCTCGGTGGTGTCCCACAAGAATCATTTTTTTTGGACCACCAGGATCCAAAATGAAAATATGGATTATTGTTATACAATTGGTACAAGTAGAGATTATTAGAATCCATTTTTCATTACCATCATGGAAAATTGGATTGTAGTACGCTAAAAGGACAATTGGATAATAGTAAAGCAAACTGTAGAATTATATCATAATACACTGAACTATTGAACCTTTGAATTTTAGTGCACCAAACTATAGGGGTTAAGAAAAATTGGATAATAGTAAACCAAATTTTAGAACTATATGATAGTTTGGATAACTATAATCAAATATATGTCCGCGTAGAATGCTACAAGTTAATATATGATAGTTTGGACTAATGTAGTCCATATATATTAAAATTTAGGATTACTACAATACTAGTGTCATGTAAGAAAACAATATTTTTTGTGCCACATAGGAAAGTTCAGTGGGGGTGTACTGAAATTCAAGTATCCAGTAGTCCAACTTACAATGATAGAGTTTCAAAGTTCGGCTTACTAGTATCTAATCTTTATAGTTCAACTTATTACAATCCAATTTTTCTACCATTAAGATTCTTTGAACAACCCCGAATTTTAATTTTAGTGAAGCATATTAATTAATTTTCTCATTATCTACGCTAAAATTTTTTGTGATATTGATTTTCTCTCACCACTTCCAAAAGACTGATAAAAGAAACGGAAGAAGTATATTATTAAGCAGAACAAAAAAACACGAACAAAAAAGGATATATATAATTGTATTCCATAACTATCTTACAACTAAATAATTGGTAGGGGAGAGGGATGGAGAGGAATGGATTAATTAGGGTTTAAGCGTTAAGATTAGGGCAGAGGATGTGAAAGAGGAAAGAGATGAAATGAAAATAAGAAATGGAGAGGGGGAGAATTGAAGAACATGAGAAGAAGAATGGAGATCTGGGATTTTGGCGAGAAAGAAAAGAAATGGGGGATGATGAAGAGAGAGAGGCTTATGTGAACAATTAAAACTGATTAAGACTCTCCTCTGCTGCCACGTCAGCGCGCCACTGACTTGTTTACTTCTTAACTCGGTAGCGTACTATTGGAATCCATGGGCCCAAAGTTTAGATTCAGACATAAATCTAAAGTTCAGATTATTAAATATACTGTGGACCAAAGTTCATATTATTTAAATCAAAATTCCCTTGTATAAAAGTATGTTTTTAAAATATATGCCTAAAGCATGAGATTGATTTAATTAGAGCGTCTTATATTTGTTGACGTAGCTAATGCATTTAAAAAAAATTTTACGAGTGATAATTAATCCTAACTACATATCACAAAAATTAGTGTTTTTACTCTTAATAAAAAATTAAGACACTTAAAAATACCTTAGGCCAACACATATATCCTCCAATAAGTAACCATAACTCACAAATCATAAATTTCATCGTTAAATTAAGCAATGCTACATAAAGATAGATCAAATTATTTGTTTAACTAGCTTTCACGACTCATGACTCATGAGCCTCTCATACTCACTGTTCTTAGTCGCAAAACTAATCTCATTGCGTGTTAGCCAGATTGTTGTTTTAATCTTTCTCTTTTAGGGAGCGTTTGGTAGGAACCCCATGGGAAGTTTTTCGTGGGAAAGATTTTCCAGGGAAAAATTTCCCTTAACCCCCCCTAAAGGAAAACTTTCCCGAAGTCAACCCGCATCCAAACATGGAGAAAATAAGTCAACCCAAGAAAATTGACAATTTTCCCGAGATTATTGACCAACCAAACGCACCCTTAAAGAAAAGTATAACAATTGAATAGTACGTACTTGACTTGACATATGTTCAAAACAATCCCTATTTTAATGCGTTGTTGGATGCTAATATATTGAATTTTTGGAGTATTGGACAATAATACACTGAATTTTGACCTTGGACAATAAGTGTCTGTTTGTATTGGGGGTTAAAGGAGGGGAGGGGAAGGGAAGTGAGGGGAATTGTCTAATTTTTCATGTTTGGGAACTCAATTAGAGGGTGAGGGGAAGGGAAGGGAACATTTAACCCCCATTCCCCTCCATTAACCTCCATTTTCTTAACCCTCAAAATGAAGGGGAATGAGGGGGCATGAAATAATTTTAACATTTGCCCTTCCTTTCCCTCATTAATAAATCCAAACTAGATTAACTCTAATCACCCCCTTGCCTTCCCCTCCCCTCCATTACCTTATCCTCCGTTCCCCTCACTAGCCTCCTTTAAATTGAATCCAAACACACTAACACACTGAACTTTGAAGATTGTTGGATAATAATGCATTCAGAACGATTTTGACAGTGACTGACTTTGTGGCAATCCTACATAACCTATGAAGAAGATGAATTGGTCCAAAAATATTTAAAGTAGGACATATTAACTAATCCACACATAAGCAAAGGAAATCAACTTTAAAAATAGTAAAAACAACATAAAATCACATTTGTTTAAACGTGTTTCATTTGAGATATTTGTTGTTGTAGTTGTATAAAATCATCTTTGCTTGTATAGGTTAGCTAATATGTCATAAATTTATATATTATTTAGGTTATTCATCTTCTTGGTTTGCCATGTAAGATTGCCACAAAGTCCGCCACCATTGAAATTGTTTTGGGTGCATTATTGTTCAACACCTCTTAAAGTTCAGTGCATCATTATCCAAGGTCAAAGTTCAGTGCATCATTGTCTAATACTCATAAAGTTCAGCATATTAGCGTCCAAAAATCCCTAAAATTATTATAATCAATGATATAAATAATCACAACTAACAACTCATAAGGTTCATTGCTAGTGAAATGCTAAATAACGATGAAGTTATTTGTTTAACTGGTTTTCATGAGCCTTTTCCCCCCACCCTCACAACCCGTATCTGCTCATGCTTCTTAATGACAGGGATGTAAAACAGGAATACTACTATGTTCAAACAAGGCCATGATTGGGGGAAGATTACAACATAGTCACATAGTTCCCATCACTATCCTCATCTTCTACTCTTGCCTCGTGTTGCACACAATATCTGCTACAACCAATGTCATCAAAGACGGTGAATTCATAACCTCGGAAAATGGAGATTTCAAGTTGGGGTTCTTCAACCCTGACAACTCCCAACTTCGGTATCTTGGAATATGGTACAATAACCCCTCTGTCAGGGAGTACATATGGGTAGCCAACCGCAATAACCCACTGAGTGATTCCTCCGGTGTCCTCATATTATCCAATGATGGAAATCTCCAAGTTGTAAATGGGAAAAAGGATGTCATTTGGACATCAAATGTGTCACAAGTGATGCCACCGTCAGCTTCTAGACAACCCTTCCTTTCAGATTTTGGCAATCTCTGCCTCAATGAATCCAACACAAACACGACAGGCAGTGGTGGTTCCAATGGTGCAATCGTATGGCAGACTTTTCGCAACCCTACAGACTCGATTGTCGCAAATATGCAACTTAGAATGACACGTCTGAACATGAAAAACGCATTGCAGTCTTGGAAGAATAGTTCAGATCCATCAATTGGGAGGTTCACATTAGGGACGGATTCTCTGGCTCATCCTCAAATTATTATCTGGGATGTGGACCAAGACCGACCAATATGGAGAAGTGGGCCATGGAATGGTAACAAATTTCTTGGATTGCTGTATACCAGTGTGTCTAACGACTATACTGACACTTCCATGCGGACAACTGATGAAGGAGAAGCTGATCTGGTCTATACTGGGATAAAAAACTATTCACTTTCCCACTATAAATTTAGTTACGATGGGGTTCTGAATGAGATGTATTGGGATGAGGATCAGAGTAAATGGGCGTCAGTGTACCGTGCACCAGATGATAAGTGTGATTTCTACAACGTATGTGGGGCATTCGCGAGCTGTAAGTAAAATCTAAGATGTGTTGGTGTTTGAGAGGGTTCAGGCCTAAGAATGCAGGGGAATGGAGTAAAGGTGTTTGGTCTGGTGGTTGTGTTAGGCATGTCCCCTTGCAATGTGGGAATCAAGGAGGAAAAACCCAGGAAGAAGAAGGGTTTTTTGGTATGAATAAGGTCAAAGGGCCTGATCTTGCTGAATGGACACCTGGAGTGACTGAAGTTCAGTGCAGAAGTTCGAGCCTGGGGAATTGCTCGTGTCTGGCATATGCATATGATTTTGGTGCAGGGTGCATGCATTGGAGTAGGGACTTGGTTGACATTCAAGAGCTTTACGGTGATGGGGTCACTCTTTACATACGCTTGCCTAAGTCAGAGTTAGGTAAGTGATGATGCGTGTCTTGCTCCTTATGAAATTTATACTTATCATTATTTTTAGTCTTAATTTTTTTGACAGTTACTATTAATTATCAAATAAAAGAAAGATGGAATGTGTTGGATATGACAATAATTAAAATTGACACCCTAACAAATAAACCTCATCCGTTAGACATATTTAGACATGTTTTTGTAAATTTTAAAAAATAAAGATAAAAGTATGGTTTTATACCATTTATATGTATTATTATAGTTATAGAATTCAATCATGTATTTTTTTTCAATTTACTTTACAAATATATAGGTTTTATACAAAAGAAGACACTTAAGATGTGTCTTACGCCAAGATATTTATCATTTTCAAATAATGCATATTAACTTGAATATTTTAAGAATAAATATTATTATAAATGTTTTAAGAATAAACTAAGAAATAAAATAAAATAAAATTTTATAGAGAAAACATAAAATATTTAACATTACTATATAAAATCCTAATCATAAAAAAATACATTTACATTTACGTAATTTATAAACAAAATTTTTATTTTTTAGTGAATCTCCAGTTGAAACTTGAATATTTTTATATATTATTTAAATAAATGAAAGGTAGTGATATTTTTTTCTATTTTAATTGATGGTAGTGACATTTTTTACTTTTTGGAAAAGTTGAGTAGCATTTTTTATTTTTTTTGAAAAGTTTAGTGCCATTTTTGTTCAAGTACTCATGGTTTATTGGAATCAATCTTTTAATTAGCTAAAAACTTTGTTGAAGTAAGGCTTCGTACCCTGGGACTTTTTTGTCCAAACCCCGTATATGTAGGACCCTCATGCATACTTAAACCGATTAGGGCTTTGGAAAGAAATCTATCATTACATGCATAATGTTGATTTGCAGGTAAAAAGCAATTATCAAAAGGGGCCATTGCGGGACTAGTAGTTCTGGGTATAGTTTCCGTTGCGATCATTCTTTGCCTCCTTTGGTGGTGCATGGGTCGAGAAAAGGGTAAGATGGTTTCCCTTATCAATCTTACAGTGGATTTGATGTTATTTTTTGTTTCTATTGAACTTTCTAACTATCATATTATGTATGTACATCAGAAAATGAAGTGGAAAAAAACATATTAGCATTGGAAAACCAAGAGACCCCAGATGAACTAAGCAAAGGTCACCGTGATGGTCTTCCAATGTTTAAATATAAAACCCTAGTCGATGCAACAGAAAATTTCCATGAGAGCCACAAGCTTGGGAAAGGTGGCTTCGGGGAGGTTTACAAGGTAATAGAATGGCTTGTAAAATGTAATTGTATATCCTCAAAGGCGCACATTTAAGTGACAAGTAAAAATTGGATTATTTTGTCAGGGAAAATTGAAAAACGGACAAGAAATAGCAGTAAAAAGACTTTCGGTAACCTCCGGACAAGGCATCAAAGAGTTTACCAATGAAGTTGTGGTTATTTCTAAACTTCAGCATCGGAATCTTGTTAGACTAGTTGGTTTTTGCACAAAAGGAGAAGAGAAAATGTTGGTTTATGAATACATGCCTAATAAGAGCTTGGATGCCTTTTTGTTTGGTTTGTGCTACATTTTATCTCAAGTACCCCTATTACTTTAGATATTAATAGATTGTGCTAACAAGTGATAACCATGGCTTATAAATGAATTTTCAGATTCTGTGAAACGAGAAGTTTTAGACTGGGGGAAACGCTTTAACATCATCCAAGGGATATGTTGAGGCCTAATTTATCTCCACAGGGACTCAAGGCTAAGGATCATTCATAGAGATCTTAAAGCAAGCAACATTCTATTGGATGAGGACTTAAATCCAAAGATATCAGACTTTGGGATGGCAAAGATCTTCATGAACAACCAAGATGAGGATGAAACCAAAAGGGTTGTGGGGACTTAGTAAGTTTAATTTCTTCTTGAAGTTCATTCTTTAAAGGATTACTGGATGATAATACACTGAACTTTAAGGGTATTGGACAATAATGCACTAAACTTTTTTCTTAGACTCTAATACACTGAACTTAAGGGAATTGGACAATAATGCACTGAACTTTTTCTTGGACTCTAATACACTGAACTTTGAGGGTATTGGACAATAACGCATTCAGACTAATTCAACTGGTGGTTGACGCAGTGGTTGTCCTACTTTGAAGTGTTGTTTTTCTATTTTTTTTCAGAAAAAACTTTTGCCGTGTAAGAAAATACACATAAGCAGGATGACTAATATATTTTTTGGAAAAAAAAATAGAAAAACGATACCTTAAAGTAGAACAGCCACCGCGTCAACCACCAGCTGAATTGGTCTGAGTGCATTATTGTCCAATACCCTCAAAGTTCAGTGTATTAAAGTCCAAGAAAAAAGTTCAGTGCATTATTGTCCAATACCCCTAAAGTTCAGTGTATTATCATCAAATAATCCTTCTTTAAACTAGCAAAGATTGATGACTTCATTGTTTCCATATTTGAAAATATGTCTCTTTTTATGACAATGCAGTGGGTATATGGCTCCTGAGTATGCAATGGAAGGTCAATTCTCTGAAAAGTCTGATGTTTACAGTTTTGGTGTCCTAGTGCTCGAGATTATAATTGCACAAAAGAACAATACCTTCTGGTTTGAAGAAGATGCGCTTTCTCTCCTTGGATATGTAAGTCATCAACTGATCTGTTTACATTTGCTCTCGTACTATAATCTAAATTATACCGCTTACACAATGTTCTAGAACTTGTTCTTGTCATGCCAAATTGACATATCCTTTAATTTGTGATTCAAATTAATTTGCCTTATTAAAGATCCTTATAGCATTTCTCATGCTAAAAACTTAGTTATTGCATTTCCCTTTTCGTTAACTTACATAGTTGCATGAGTGATAATACAATATATTTAGGTATGGAAGTTGTGGGCAGAGAACAATGTGACGCCGATCATTGATCCACTAATTAGTGATCCAGCTTTCAGAAAGGATATTGAGAGGTGCATTCAAGTGGGTCTGTTGTGTGTTCAAGAATATGCTAAAGAAAGGCCCAGCACAACCACTGTTTTGTCAATGCTGACAAGTGAAATAGTGGATCTTCCGCCGCCTAAAAAGCCAGGGATGAGTAAGAGGCTCACAACTTTAGATACGAAAACTGTAAGTTTTTCATTGGGAACTGCTACTTTCACAGTCACCCATTTGTCCTGCAGATGATTGACTCATTCACATTATTGTATAATGATGAGAGTTAATTTTTTTTCCATTTCTTTTTAAAGCAAGTGGGTGAAACCATTAGAAACCTCTTCTCACAAAAGCACATTCAATCAAACCATCTCATAAAATGTTATTTGACTCTCAGAAATTTGAGGTTTCACAGGCCCTAGAGGAATTTATAAAACGACCTGATTTAGTTAACTCAATCTACTGTCATCTTATCTTCTCTATAAATATGTTTGGCAGAGACTTTTTTCGAATGAAGGATCTACTTAGTATTTTGAATGATATGGTTGATTTTCCGAGGAATTAATATTCTCTTGTGATTGCTTTGACAACCATAAGGTTGTCACCTTAGATGACAATTTTTCAAGGATTTAATATTTTCACGTTACATAAGTATGATGAAGGAATAACTTCAAAGTTTAATTAATTAAATGTGAGACATCTTTTGTTTTTGAAGTTATCATCGAAGCCAGATGATATGCATTAGGGCAACCTTGTGCTTATTAATTATTATTAATCTTTAGTTGGTGCTTGGTAGTGTTTTTTTTGTCATAAATCTATTTCTAGCAAAATATTTGATTTAATTTGTTGGACATTTAATGCAAACTCTTGCTTTATCCTTAACACATGAACATATTAAAAAAAACTGAGAAATATGACATCCAACATTATAAGTGTTACCAAAACGACCATAAATATCAAATACTTTTCTTGCTAATGAAATTAGTCATCCTCTCAATCATATTATAATGTCTACAATTCCTTTTCAAAGAAAAAAAAAACCGACAAAACTCTCTTCTAATAACTTACAATGTATTCTAAATTTACACAATAAAGTTGACAACCTCAAATATTCTAGTATATATTCTCTATCACACATTCCTTGAAACAATTGAACCACCCACAATTTCTAGCTTCTCTCAACTAGAAAAGACAAATGCAAACTTTACTTTCAAGGCACAACTTCAAACTTTCAAAAAAAAAATTTAAGAAAAAGTTAAAAAATAAAAAAAATGTTCATAAAATTCTCTCCTTCTGTATCTTACATATCCTTGTACAACAACACCAGCGTCTCAGATTTAGACCCAGATGAGCTTTTATACGTTGCAGGAATAGGATTATTTTTAAACATCCTAGTTTTCGCTGTAACTCTCTTGATATCATGGTGCCAACCTGATTCTCTACAAAGCTCCTCAGACATAGAGTCAGTATCATCTATGTTGTCTTATCAACCCGAGCTTGATCCCACACACGATCCCTTGTTGGCGGATCGAGGACCACGACTGGTGGATCTGATACCGGAGGTGAAGTTTAGGGATGCGAAAAGAGGGAGAGAATCCACGGGGTGTTGCATTTGCTTAAGGGAAAGGTTTGAGGATGACGAGATGTGTAAAGTGCTCCCTGAATGTAACCATATCTTTCATTCAGAATGTATTGATCAATGGCTAAGGAAGAAACAAAGTTGCCCTGTTTGTAGGAAGAATTTTAGCATTCTTAACTATAGGAAATAATGTTTGATTGTTTATAGGTTTAGATTTTCGACTGATTTTAAAATAAAATTTTTAAATGGGACATGGGTTGAATGTAGGAGTGAGTTGTTTTTGTATTTTGGAACTTGTGTACATATTGTAATTTTTGTAAATTTTAGATACTTGTGTAGGAAAATTGCAATTTGAATGAGTTTAGAATTTGCTTAATCAAAATTTCAAACCGAGATTTAAAAATGAAATTTAAATTGAATGATTTCTTCCTGGGTGTTGGGACTTGAGAAGGTGAAGATTTACCGCCCAAATTAATGATCATAATTTCTATAATTATAATATTTTTAAATGATTTTTGTTGTCAATTGGAGATAAAATCAAGGATCAAGGATGTCATACATAGATTGCTTTTGGATTATTTGCATGATAGTGTTTAGGTTATCACATATATTCAAATTAGTTTAAGTTATTTTTATGTAAGTGATATAAAGTCTTGAAGAATTAATTAGGGATGGTGATCAGGCGAGTTGGTGATGGGAAAAAATTTGTCTACTTTCCCACCTTATCCCCGCTCAAAATTTAAACCTTTGTTACATGCTCAATCCATTTTCCAATAAGGACGTGGTTTTCCTCACATTAAGGCAAGTTTTCATTAGTCGAGTACTACCCATCTCATTGTCATCCCATGAATGATACAAGTCTTATGATGATGATATTTATTTTATTTGCACAATGGTATTTGGATTAGCCGTATCCAATTTGATTCAATATTATAATCTTATTTTAGAGCACTTTTGGAAAACAAAAGTTCATGACAAATATTATTGACCATATTGTTGAAGAACAATTTGCACAATAATATTTAGGTCAATCATACCCAACTTCAATTTCAAATTAATGTGGGTACAATCCTATCTTTGCTATGTCACGTGACAATTTAGGAAGATGCATTTAGAGAAATGTCTCCTAAGCTAATTTGTGCCATATTTTCCCTTTATTTAAAGAAATCTCACACTACATAATCATATATATTTTCACCTAAAAATGATTGGATCACTTCTAGGGAAAACTTTACATTTCCCCTAACAGATAAAAGGCTAGATTTGTAAAGATATGATTTACGAGCATGGGTCGACTTGCACAATAAAATTCTTGGGCCTGAACCAGTTAGAAGAACTAGACAAGGTGATTAATCTAAAACTTTGGATGGGAAAGTTTGACCAGGCAAAGTGCTAGGGTGGCACCATCGAGCAGCTCCGGGAGGCTGCTTAAAGCCGGTCTAGGTGGATGGTTTGGGTGGCTCCGGATAGCTGGCTCAGGCGGCTCCGTGTGGCTAGTTCATCAACTCCGGACAACAGCTTTGGGTGCCAATTTTGGGCAGCTACTTCATGCAAGACAATCTCCTCCGACGGTCAAGTCAATCGACGGACGAGATGTCCTATTGAAAAGAGAGAGAACGTATGAGTTGATGGGAAGTACTTAAAGTGAATAATACCGAACAAACTTGAGGCATTTTATGTAACAACCCGCCCTAAACCATTCTTATGCAATCTCTTAATCGTATTAATTAACTAATTTGTGCCTAAAATTTTTCTTTTTCTTTTTAACCCAGTGTATGTTTTGCAGGACTTGAACAGTGCAACGATCATCCGTGGTTCAGTTCAATTTTCTTTTTACAAGAAATCTCTACCAATAAATTTTTATGGTGATTTCCGATCGTATCTGAATTCTTTTACCGAGACCGATATTTCAGGTCCTCCTTTATTCGATTAAATTTAAGGTTATAATTATGAGGGATTTTATGGAGGTGTATGTTCTAAGCTTCCTGAAAGGTCCTTTTATGCCGTGGTCCGATATCCGAAGAATGGAATAGGACTTTAGGAGTACGCCTTAAGGAGCGAGTTCATTATTAATGTTTATAGGGAATTTCCCAAGTTATTACTTCATAGTTCTACCTAGCTTAGATCCTAATTCATGGTCTTTATCCTTTTTAAGTTTCCTCAAGAGATCGTTGCACCACCGTTCAAGTCCCTGCTCGTGTCAGACGTGTTTCAAGTTTTCAGGTACGCAAATTGTCTAAATCGTCACTTTAATTCCAATATCTATTATTTATATTTCAAGTCATGACTAATGATCTATGTTTCATGTTTTAAGTGATCCCGCCCCATTTATTCTAGCTAGTCACATGAAGTGCTAGCCCCATTTTTAGATGCTCCTGATCAGAGTGTCCTAATGACCTGGCCAATGTCGACTGTTTATCAGTCACCCAATCCAAACTTAGATCGGTTTGGGCATGCGTGTGTGTGAAGTGCTTAGCACTGATCGTAAGGGATACCACTCAATTATCTATCGCAAGATACATTTATTCTACTTATATACTATGTTACCTGGACTCGGGACACGGGTGTCCGACACAGACACGGATCCAAGGGTCCGACATGGCATCCCCAAAAATTACGGACACAGGGACACAGTATCCAAGGGTCCGACACGGCAGAGGAAACATAACCCCTAGTTAGCATTATATATTTAATTATATTAAAAGTGAAATATTATTATTTTTAAAGACATTCTTAAAAATTATAAATCTAGGGATACTTTAATTTAAATTGATTTGGCCCATGTATAGTCAGTCCATATTTTAAAAAGCCCAAAAAATTACTACTACTTTAGTTTTAAAATAATCAAAATAGAAAAAAGGAAACAATTCAAAGTAAACCCTAGTCCAGTTCAAGCCTCCACCGCCTCTCTCTCTCCTCTGTCGATTCGCCTCCCTCCCCCACCCACCCCCTTCTCTCTCCTCACTTCAGTGAGAGAAATATGTCTGGAAAACCAAGAAGACACTTCCGGCGATTGGAACCGGCGACTGTTGACCGGAGAAAACCCACCGGTGGGGTCGCACAATCCAGTCGACCAAAATCCCCAAGCTACCACACCGAATACCGACCAATTGGTTGTCCAATTGTTCGATCTAGGGTTTGCCAGGATTAGGGTTTCGTTCTTTGGTCGTTTCCAGCCATTCCGTCCAGGGTCCACCACGGATCCCGTGTCGGGATCCGTGTCGTGTCGTGTCGTGTCAACCCTGGTACGGCAACCCTAATTGCCGTGTCCAGGTAACGTAGCTTATATATATATTCAACAAATTATTTATTTTCCCCTTTCCCGTTTTCGAAAAGTTTTAACGGGCCATCAAGAAATTTTGTTGTGAAACGCATTTTACTTATTAGAGGTTTGTGTACTGAGTGTTTCCCCCACTCATTTGCGAATGTTTTAATGTTTTGTTTTAGGCAGCCCGATCACTCAAGTCAAGCGAGATCAGGTGGGGTGACTCTCCTAGTCAAGTAAAGGAGGTAGTGATGCTCTTCGGAGGGGATTTCAATGGGTGATATGGAATCTAGGAACCAAGTATGGTAATTGATGTATAAGTGTATGAGTGTTTAGTTGTTATCCAACTTTATGCTTGTATGGTGGTTTATGTAATTGCGAACTTGGAGTTGGAGTCGTCGTTGTTGATTTGTGGTTGTTACTATTGTTGTTCGGTTGTTGCCTTGTCCGTTGTTGGGACGGCGGTAATACCCCTAATCTTTGAGCTTTCTGTTGCGCTAATCACAGGTTTACTAGCAGATTTAGGTAAATTTTGTGATTACGGGATTTGAGGCGTTACATTTTACCTATAAGAGAGGGACAGTGATGTCATTTCACCTCAAGAAAGGAGTTGGGGCTTACTTGAAGCACTGGGCTGTAAGATTGGAGCTGAGTGGGGTTGCTTTATTATAGGACTTGACCTAGCTTGTTTAAACTTCCGTTAATAGTCCATATTGCGATTTTAACTGAAACAGCCAATATTAAGCAATCACATTATATATTGCTCCTTTCAAGATAGAAAAAACAAAAATATGGGTCACTTAGATGAAATTCAAATTTGAACTCTAGAAGCCAACCTCTATTCGATGTGAGCAAAAAAAAAAAAAAGTTCATTCATAGTCAAAAATTTAGATTTTAAGATAGTGTAAATTTAATCCTTCCTCTTCAATATCCTAGAATTTCTCAAGAAATAGAAATCACAAATCAATTAAGTTCTAATTTTAATTTTATAAGTGAGACATTATCCAATGTGTATGTTGTATACTTGTGTTTATCCCATCATTTAAGTAATAGCTTCAGAAACTTCATATAAACTTTCTCTTTGCATAGTTGAGACATGGGCTAAGAATACAAGCCCACAATTGGCCCAAACTTCATAGAAACATTCAAAATCGAATACTACCATTCCCTATGTTTCAAAAAATTGATTAAGTGTTTTTGTGGACAAAAATGCCCTTTATTTTTGTGAACGAAAATGATTTGAATCAATCGGAGTTTCGCCGGAAATTCACCTAATTATTTCTAATTCTAAAAGTTAGGGTACCAAAAAATTGTTTTGTCAAAAGTTAGGGTACCTCTAAGTAATTTTTTGCCTATGTTTCATATTATCACTTATATATATATTTTTTTAGCATAGGTAATAGTCCAACCCATTGGGCCCCTATCTCAAGGATATAACCCAACAAGCCTTTGTAAGGGACTGGGACGGGGGATGCCAATGGCCCAAAGATGGGCCCCACTCCAACCCACAGCACTCTCCAAAAATGGTAAGAGAGATGTCGTCCCCAGGATTCGAACCCTGGACACCTGGGGTAGAAGATGGGCCTCTTGTCACTCAAACAAGAGATAATTAGCTTATTATCACTTATATGATTACATTGTATATAGGATGAAATCAATAACTCTTAACTAGTTGGTATCCCCAATACCATTTCACCCTTACAATTCTCATCAAAAGTCTCCCCTCTTTCTCATTCTCTATCTCTCATTTCTTCTAATTCCTCAAATTAGTTACGGTAATTGAAATTTAAGTTAGAGGCATAATGTAAGGTCGTATTTCATCAGATGAAGAAGAGATTAGTTTGTATAATTTTGTTTTACAAATTCAGACGAAAAAACACCAAAAAAATGCCCAATCGTAGCGGTAGCCACATGCCCATCACGGCTAAACCGCGGTAGAGTCGCTCTCTGTGTGCGGCACAGCCGCGACCGACATATGGCCGTGCCACGGCTAGCCGCGATCTGCTTGCGGCTCCATCGTGGCAGCGCCGCATGCATGATGCGGCTGTGCCGCGACTTGGCTGTATGTAGAGCGCTGCACGTCGATTGTGACTTGACTGAAGTTTCCGCGTGATCGACATGTGACGCTCTGCCACGACCCACCGTAATAGACGTGCGGTGCCGCAACGGAACACCCGTGCGACCACCTATTTTCATCGAACTTTCGAATTTCAAATAATTTTTTTTAAAAAAACTTACCTCTTGTACGGTTGCCGACGACGGCAACAGTTTCAATAGTTGGTGGTGGAAGATTGAGAGGATTTCTTAGAGAGAGAAAGTAGAGAGAGGGAGAGTTGGGGAGGGAGTATTGTAAAAGTTAAGGGTGATACCGGAAATTTTATACAAAAGGTGAGCAACGTTAATAAAAGGAAGGTGACATATAATAAACAATTTTTAAAAAATGACAATTAATATAAGACAAAAGGAATATTATGATATAACATCCCCTTCCCACTCCATCTCCTGGGTGGCCCACACTCACTTCATTTCCCAATATTTATCATTTTAATTAACTTTTTATTTTCCCAAACACATATGCTTTTATAATTTCAATATAATATTAATAATAATTTTTTAAACTTTCCTTTTACTTTTATCAATATATTAAAAAATGGACCGTGATAACCATCTTGACTCAATATGATTCCTTAACTATCTTGAGTTATTCATATTTCACATTTTTGTAATTTTTATTAATATTATCTTTAATAATTATATATATTTATCAATTATAATAATATAATACTTATTAGATAGGTGAAAAAATATAATAATAGCCTAATTTTATCAATTATAATAGAAAATTCATATTTTATACATAATTTTATATTTATGAAATAAATATAAATAAATAATTATTTAAATTGTTTAAAAGTTGTAGTAACCCTGAAAATGATGAAACATACCTTTAGAATGATTTAAATACACTTACATTTCACTCTATTAGTGATTTAGAAGAAATGCAAGATGGTTAAGGGTCATCTTGTGTCAAGATGTTTATCATTTTCGTTAAAAAATATAAATTTATCATTTTTAATACTCCCTCCGTCCCATATTAATTGACATATTTTACAATTTCTCACATACCTAGGTTTTAACTAAAAAACTACCCAAACAAACTAAATATCACCATTCTCTAAAGTTATGTTAGCAAATCAAGGTGTAGGTAGTGGGAGAATGTGAGTAGGAGTAACTTTATTGAATGAAAAAATAAAACTTTAACATAATTATTAAAACTAAAATAGTTAAATTAGGTATTGGAAAATAAGAAATGACAATTATTTTGGAACAAAAAATAATAGTTAAAGTGTCAGTTAATATGGAACGGGGTGAGTACTACTTTCTTGAGATTTTCGGGATACTCAAATGTGACAATCAATGGGGGAATGAAGGGAGTACTACGTAATCCCACTATTTCAGATCTTCGTCTACTTTTTTTCTTCAAAATTTGAAAAATCATTTGATCAAGTCTAATAGAGCATTCGATTAATTTCAGAAACAATAAGAAAGAATTAATAAAGGCAAGATTACTAATCTGAATCCAACGCAGGGATGAACTAATGAATACAAAAGTCTAGATCGACATGATCGAGCATTCATTCATTAACCATATCATCATTCATCACCAACATTTCACAAAGCATTCGTATTCAACATTTCAAACAAGAAGCTCCCTAGATTTTGATCTCTTCCATCAAACCAAACCCAGCTACGAAACTAACAATTTTCAACCTACCATCACTCAGTATCATAAAATTCATCGGAATCATCCTCGTCATCGAACTCACCATCCATCTCACCGAAATCACTATCGTCACCATCGCTGGATCCGACGTCATCTTCGGCCTCGTCGTAATCCTCTTCCTTGTCCGGAACCTCACGCGCCGCCGCTTCGATCACCGGCATCTGTTTTCCGGCCATGAAAAGCGGCCAATCGGTTCGCCGGAGGGAACTTAAATCACACTCTCCGGCAACTTTGTCGCCGTGGAGCAGCTTAGTAGTTAGGTTTGGTTCTGCCGGAGTTTGATGGTGGCCAGCGGTAGGTTTTGCGGTTAGGCATAAGGCGGCGCCGGCGATGGAGGGAGTGGGTGGTTGTCGGAGGAGTAGGCGGAGAGAGGAGGAGAGCTTTGAGGTTAGGGCTGATGAGGAGGACGCCATTGATTCTCGGTGTATGAGGTTTTTTTGGAGGCTGAGGTTTATGGGATGGGGAAGAATGGGGGATTTGACTTTGACATAGGGGAGGGTTTAGGGTTTTAGGAAGTAGACGTGGCAGCTGCGGAGATGAATCAAGTATCTAGATTCTAGACACTTCCGATGCATTCTCGATTGTAATAATAAAAAAAATGTTCAATGTCTAAAAATTGGGAATATTTTCCTGTTGTTATAGTAAATTTTATAATTCAAATATATATGTCTAGATATATGTCTTTAGACTATGGGCATTCAATACATTATTATGATCATTTTGTATAAGAATGAGGCTATTTCACTTGGGAATTTAGCTAATCATATTCGAATAGAAGAGGAGTTATGTTTGCACGGTAATCCTGTGGTAAACATTTCAAAAGTACATGTTAAATTAACATTCTATGTGTATTCAAGTCATATAGTATAAGATGACGAGTTAAGCCATGGTCATAAAGACTATAAAAATAAGGTCTAATGACAACAAGTGCAGCAGCTTCATGCGTTCGCATGTGAGAGAAGGTGAAATGAGTGCATGAGGCAAATTAAAATTGGAGTGTGTCTCAGAGAGAGAGAGACAAAGATGATTGTGCTACAGAGAGATTAAATTAGATGCGTGAAAAAAAAAGAGATTGAAATTTGGGGTGTCTACTAACTTCGTCAAAGAACAATAATCTTGACGTTAGCTTGGCTAGGCTAGCTTATGCCTTTGTTCACCTACCATACATTCACAGCACTACATAAACAAAAGATAAAACACAGACGCATACACAGCAAACAGAGGCAGAAAACAACTCAAAGACAAGTAGATCTGAAGAAGGGTACTGAACCATCCCATTGTAATATTGCATCTTATCCTGCTACTAATTCCTAAACATCATTTCCAAATTCCAATCAAATAAAACACTACATCTGCAATTCCCCTTTTCCATCTCCCATCAGTTCAGTCTGACAAGCTCCATTACTACTAGCCTACAACTAACCCTAAGCTTATGTACATCAGCAGCAAAATATCACAAGTCAGCTTGTCCCTAGGCTAGTCGGCTAGCACACCACAAAGTCAGCATATTACTCTCAATAATAATATACTCAACCTTCTTCATATCCACCAAAATTCCCAACTCTAAACCTGTACTCAAGTAGGGAAGTATGGCACAGTCGGAAGCGTCAATATTTGCTTCCGTGGAAACCCACGGGCCCAACTCTGCCTCTCATTGATGGCTTCGGGTCAGTCGACAGCGGGACTCTGTATTTCTCAGTGTCTTTCACACCGATTTTGGTGAAAGCATCAATCAGTGACTTGATGTAAGACGGCAAGCTCGCCTGGAGTGTTGGAGAGCAGGTTCTGCCGGTTGCCTGGGTGTTGTGGGGTTTGCCTTTGACGAAACTCCCGACCTTGACACCGTCCAAGTACGCTCTACACGCTGAGAGAATGTCATGAGCACGCTGGTGGAAGTGCCCGTACACTAAGTCCTCAAAGTGCTGCACCCAAACGGAAAGGGCAAACACATGTTAGAAATCGAACATGTTGGTATCGACACCCCGTGCCCCCGAAAATTCAAAAATATCAATGAAAAAGACAAAAGCCTGAAGCATTGTCACATTCCGATAAGATTCCATTCAAGAGGTTGCAGGGTACAAAACCACACATGATTACATAGGGGGTGGGAATTACACTAAACCAAACTAGGCCAACGGAAACTGTGACCACTAGGATTCAAACCCTGGTAGGGATGACAAACCTCCAACTCCAATACCACTAGAGCAGTATGCTCTTGGTGCTAGGTGGCAAAGGGTAAGTAGCTAACTACCCATGACAAGCATGGCCCATCAAACCCCACAATTTTCACCAAGTGAAAACTTTTTGGTTCCACCAAGAATTGAGCCTTGGTAAAGATACAAATCTACGTTTCTCAGATCATTTTGCAAGTAGAGATGATGTTGCCCACAGCTAGATCCTTGATCCCACTAATGCAGGACCCACATTGGGCGTTGTATAAACCAATTGAGAATTGTCTTTCACCAAATAAATATGAAAGAAAAAGTATTTCAAGTAGCCTTTACGACGATTAATCAGCTACAACTACTCCCGACGTTCATTTCTGGGGATATCCTGAAGTAGGCAGCCTTAACTCTACAATAATCAATAGTTGTGGAGAGGCTGATTCCAAAAAAGCCACAGAAAAAAATAATAAATTATAAATAAAAAGAATTGCAAACATTTGAAGAAACTTGGTGGGCTAGTTAAAGCTTTCATTGACCATACAGTTGCTTAAACTATTAACACTTTCTTCTGCCATCTAGGCAAGTGAAATACTTCAGCAATCACTATCAGCACACAGAGTAGCCAGGGAATGGGGAGAAACTTGGTGAGAAAGTAGAACTGTCCAGCATCTACTGTCAACAGCTACTACACATGAAGTAGTCAATCTAAATGCAAAAAATATGTCAATGAAGCAGTGTGTGGATAATATTCCAACTTCCAAGCCATGTGAAAAGGATCCGTAATTCAACATCGAATGGGGGAACAGGAACAGACAACAGCTAAAACCAAGACCCCCCCACCCCCTCAAAAAAAAAAAAAAAAAACAACCGAAAGAAGTGCAAGTTAAAATGAATTGCATAGTGTTTTCGACAAAGCAAGTTAAAAGAAAATCAAAAAAGGATGCTAACTCACCTTTGGCGGATTCTTCATGGTATAAAGCATGGTTTTCAGGGATAGGAGGAATGCATTTTCAGTGTAATTATCAGACTTTGTGGTGCTCTTGTGATGTGCGAAACCCGGCTCATTGTAGTATGGCTCCGCATTCAAGATGAGTGCTTGTATTGAGACCAATACTTGTAGCATATTTGACACTCGAGGCTGCCACTTTTCAGTTCCCCTACCACTCCAAGTGCCTAGGAGACTAAGGCAAACTTTTCCACAGTTATACAAATTAGGGTTGATCCGGAGTCCATGTGCATGATAATTCACAAGCTGCAAGAGAATTTACAAATCATCAAGCCAATGTGACAGAAGAATGGACAAACAACCAATCATGATCAGGTTCACATACAGGTGGTGTATTTGGATACGAATGGGGGAAATAAACATCGAAGAAGAAAAGCCCATCGTGATAGGGAGTACCGTCTGCTCCCACTATGACAGCCCTTAGTAGATCCACCCTTGATTCATAAACCCTGACATATATAGTATCTGCAGAAATATAACAAGAGCAAACAGTCAGGTGAGAAATGGTAACCAGCTAGAACAAGCACGCACGTGTATTTAAAGATAAATGCAACTTAGGCCCCCAAATCCCAATCTTGTCCCAAATCTTAATGATACCAACTACCAAAACCAGGCTAACATTCTTCATCCAAGAATCCCCCCCCCCCCTCCAAAAAGAAACATTTGACATAACTAGAGTTTGATTTTTCAACTCTCGTTACCCTAAATAGGTTACTAGATAAGATAAGCTAAAACCCTATAGTTTCACAAAATTTAATGGACAAAACATGAAGTAGAAGAAGAACTAAAATGTATTACTTTACTCAAGAACTACAAACAGATAGAGAGCACCAGTCTTATGCAATATAGAACTTGTAAAAAGTAAAAACTACATTAAAAAAAGTGAAGTTTATCACAATTAAAATGCATTCCACATGCTTCAAGGTTGGTTTCAAACAACAAACAAATAAGATAGTGTTCTAAATATTTGCCACATGGTCAAGCAAGAAGTGCAGATAAGCATCTTGAAGAGAAAAAACAAGAACCAAGATTACTTCACCTGGCAAATCTTTCTCCAGCATCCTCCACTCGCTATGAATTTTAGGCTGCCATACAAAAAAACAAATAAATATAGTAGTTCGGTAAGGAAATAACCTGGCTACAAAGAAGCATCAAAACAAGCAGCTAATGATATTACCTGATTTTGCCTTTGAGCTGCATAAAAATGGCCTGAATGATCTTCCACACAATCAAATTTCTTGAAAAGTTCCAGTTTCTTCAAAATTGGATTTTCATTAGCATCTTCCAGACCCTCACTAGGCGGGGGTTTAATTCCTGCCGCAATACTATCAGTGTCATCAAGTCTAGTTCCCGCAGAACCAGCCTGAGCCCAGCTTGAAACAAATACACCAGGTAAGGCTGAGCCAATAGGAGGCATAAAGGAAATCGAAGGCCCTTGAAAAGTATTTTCCCATCCTGATGAATGCTTTGAGAAAGAAGTAGGAACCTTTTGGTAAGTATTCCAAGTAGCTTGCTTTTTACTGCTATGAGCAGATGTCGGCTGCCAAGGGGGCATCGTCGGACTCATAGTATTAGTTTGCATATGGAAGCCAGGATGAATTTGAGGAAGTGGCAGTGGAGGCTTCGGGCCGATATGAACAGGCTTTGATACAGACTTTTTCAGTTTTGAAGGTTCAGGGGAAGTCCATGATTCACTATCGGAAACAGCAGCACTAGAAGATCCTAGTTTGCCAAACACGGAATTGCCTGCAGAGACGGCCTGTTTCGGAGCTGCTGTTGGACCATCCCACCAGGGAACAGTTGCCTCTACTCCAGATTGAAGATCTACACTGTCAAAATATGCTTGCAACATAGCACATTCCTCGTCAAAATAGGGCAACTCGGAAAAGTCATTCTCAAAGATAGACGGACTCCCTTGGACGATACCGGTTGCTTCTGGCAAAGAAAGTACATTGTTGGCACTCGGAGTGTTGCCAGCAAGATGAGTGTGCATTGGTTGCTGCAGGGAGATATGAATCAGGAAAACTGTCAGCATATCTGAAAAACACTTCAAGCTAAACAGATTAATTAAGTTTTTGCGATGTTTGTATCTATTTTCAATAGCAAGTGTCAGAATCCTCACTACCTTCCCTTTGCTCTTGGGTGCAACCTTCTCATCAATAATCATGATATCATCAGAATCATAGTCATCGATAACAATGACTTCCTGATTGACATTCTACAGGGGGAAAAACAGATGTTAGTCTTAAAGCCCTAGCACTGCAAGGGTAGCCAAAATAAACTAACCTAGGTAGGTTTTTCAAACATAACTGAATAGCTCAAAATGTAAAGAAAAACTTAAATCTGAGATCAACAATCAGTCAAGCACCACCTCACTGTACATAAAGAAAATCATCTCAAAAAAGGTACAAAAAGAAAATACCCCATAACATTGTAGATCATGTTCGAAAAGGCATTTGCATAATAACGAGCTGGCTTCAACATGAAGTCAAATTGCAACAAATTGGCTATAATACCGAGCATTCGTATAGCAAAAGCCAAAGAAAACATAAACATTATTGAAATGGTGCATAACTCAAGGTATTTCCCCCTCTCCACCATGTGAATCTGTTCTGCAGGTAAAGAACAGTGCCTTTTGAACACATTAAAGGATGCTGCTATAAACATAAGGTAGACATATTCAGGGTGAAAAGTGAAACCCTCTGGCTCAACTCTTAGAGACAGAATTCGTGGTCAAGTGATCTGAAATTGGACATTTCATATATCTGCAGTCTCATTGTGAAGTTTAAGGACTTTAGATTACGGCAGCTGAAAAAAACGTGTTCCTAAAATATCAAGCTAAATAGGTGAAGAACGTAACGAATGCAATCATGCAAAAATGAATTCTCCACAGTGCCAAAGTTTATCCCCACCCTCACGATCCAATCATTCAACTCAACAACAGTGACGATTTCCCGAACTGAAATATCCAAAAAGTTTGCATCTTTTAACCTAACTGAAGTGCCCATTGGTAGATTATACAGTAACTATAAAACAAATTAACAAAGACAACCCCAAAAGGACGATCATCTCCATTTATCGACCTAAAGAAGACATCAAAGCGGTTGAATTGAATCAAGAAGAAAACAACGATTTCAGGAAGAAGAAAAGATAGAAAGAAAGTAAAATTCACCGATTTTTGCTTGGATTTCCAAGAGGGAGGCGGCGGAATTTCGACAACGTCAAGGTCTGGAAACGACGACGAACTCCCACCTCCGCTACTACTACTCCCCGCAAAAAATCTCTTCCTTTAATCACCCAACAAAAACAAAATTGAAACCAGAATCAAAACCTCGTAAATTTTAAGGGTTTCAAATTTCGAACGAAGATCAAACCTTGCGAAAAAGGGTTTTCAAATTCCAACCAAAAATCAAACCTCGAAAAAAGGGTTTTCCAAAATTCAACCAAAGATCATGAATCGAACAGACTTAACCAAGACAGATAGAGAGAGAGAGAGGAATACTTGGAATTGTGAGGAGTGTGAAGGGGGATCGGGGGGAGCTCCATTGAAGAAGGCAGTTGAAATCCGGGCATAGAGAGAGAGAGAGAGAGAGATGATCAGAGGAAGAGAGAGAGAGAAGGGGGGGTATATGAATGGGCGAAACAGGGAAAGATAATGGGGGGCTTTTTGGCGCAGTCACCTTGGTTGGGATGGAATGTGTGTACCTGCGATTCAGAACAGCCTTATGTTTGGGTTTATTTACTGGATATTGCCACTCTACGAGTATGTGACTGGGTGACTCGGTGACTGTGATCGTAGCCACCAAGATTCCAATTTCCATGTCCGGGTCCTGACCTGGGCTCTGTGCCTGGCTAGCGTAGATGAAATTGAAATGTCATATCAATGACGTGGATCAATCGTGATCGTTGGGAGATATTTTGGACTGATTGAGACAAAGTCAACCAAACGTCGTCAACAAGTCATCCCTTCTTGCATTGTATTGTAGTGGAACTTGAAGAAAATTCAATAAATAAAGATTTTGTATATCTTGTTAGTTGGATTTTCAAAGTTTCTTAAAGATCATTTGAAGGATTGGGTGCCCACAGTAGCTAATTTGGTTATGGTTTTGACTTCATTCATGGAGATTTAGGTTTTGTTCGGTAAAAGGAGCGGATTGAGTAGCGGATAGCTGTTTGAGTAGCGGATAGCTGTTTCGATAGTGGATAGTTATTGCATGTTAGCGGATAGCTGATAGCGGTTAAAGTGGTTGTTTGTAAAAAAATGTGTTCGGTAAAATTAATTGTTGGAATAGCTGATGAATGTAAAATGACCAAAAAATACATAATTATTACTATTATTATTCGTTTATTATTGTTTGCACTGTTATTGTTATTATTATTATTACTATTATTATGTTTTGTTGTTATCGTTTTTTTTTAATTATTCAAGCATATATGACAATAAGAAAATTACAATAGCTATTTGACATATATAATTTCATGTTAGAGTTATATTAATCCCTAGTTAAATTATTATTTAAGGTCCTTGGGATCAAAAGAAACTTTAATCCCTTAAATCACCCTAACGGATCATGACTGGGCCAAGAACTATAGTATCAAGCAATAAATTGTTGGATAAATACAAACAAAGAAAGGAGGTATAGCCTTCCAAAGCCACCATTTCCAAGGAGCCATCTAGCAATTTTCAAGCTTAGGGCCAACATCGAAAGGAGGCCTTTTGGCCACTACCCTCTTCAATTCTACATCTTTCAAAGCTATTGATATAGTATGTAAGTTTTGGGGTTGATGTGTTTATGTAATGGAATGCAGATTGGATAAAGAAAAAGAAAAACATATGGGGTTAGCACTTAGCAGTCACTCAGCACAACAGGGGAGAGAAATGAGACAGACGCGGTTTTGGGTGTAGAAGGAAAGACAGACGAAAATGTAAGAAATTCAGGCCCTGTTCTTTTATGCGGTATTTTGCGGAATGGTGTGGTGAGGTGTGTTGGAATTGTGGTGGGGTGTGGTGGAATTGTGGTAGGTTATTGGTATGTGGGGTAGGTGAGGAAGTTGCAAACGTTATTCCTCATCTCAGACGTTAGTAATTGTAACGTTTGAGAAACCCCATCAAACGCTGGCTCAAACGCTGTATATCAATTTAAAAAGCTCTTTTACCGAACAAGTCAAATTTTATAAAATAACGTTTTTATCAATTAAAATACTAAAAGCTAGTGCAAACGCTATTGCCGAACAGGCCCTTAGAAACTATTGAGAAGCAGCTTAAGGAGAAATGACAAAGATAAATAAATTGTTAATTTTATGAATGATAATAAAACCTGAACCCGCGGGTACACACCTTTACTCGACCTGTTATGAGTGATATATTTTAGAAAAAACGGGTAAGGGTAGGGTGACGGATATTCTTTTCTACCCGACAGGTACCCTACCCCACCCGCCTCGCCCCGAATATCTACAAAACAAAAAAAACTATTGTTGATTATTTGTTATTGGGCTCTGAATATATATTAATATTTGCTTTTATAGGTAATTTGTTGAGTTTTGTAACCACGATATTTTCTCTAAAATTTTAACATTCATACTCATTTTTTCGAGTCGGATAAAGGCGGATATACTAACATATTAAATGTATTTTAGCATTATAGTTGTCCAATTTTTCTCTTTCTAATAGAATCTTCATATGATATTTTCTTTTGACCGCTAACATGATTATATATAAAACGAGTTGTATAATTTAATTTTCAATTATACCCGAATTATTCTCATTATACCCGTACTACCCTGTGGGTAAGGGTAAGAGTAAGGGTAAGGGTACTCGTATTTTGTACCCGCTAAATATGGGTAGGGCAAGGGTACGACTCTACCCGCCCCAAACTTGACCTATTGCCATCCCTAGTTAATTTTAGTATTCTAACTGTGTTGTTTTTATCTTGCTGAGATGATTTGTGTATATAACAAATTCCAAAGTGTGAAGATAGTAGGATATGAACAAGATATACAACATATACATGAAAATAACATATTATTAATCCGATACATATTTTTAAAATTATTATATCCACAAAATCATTTCTCACATTTTTCATAAAATAAAGCTTTTTTCTCTTGGAAGCTTTGTCAATCAAAGACCTCCCACAACTATTTGTAATTTTATATAGTCTTGCTAGTAGAAAATTGTTCTAATTTGAAATATAATTACAAAAATTGAGAAAGAGACTGAGAGAAAAGCTGTTTAGCGACTAATAGACAAGGCTTAGGATCGTTAGCGATCAATAGGGTATTGGTCGCTGCCTATCAGATGCTTGTGTCAATTGGAGCGATCGATAAATATCGGTCGATGTAGAGGTTTTATGTTGTAGTGAGAGAATAAGAGAAAGAAGTGGTATGAAATATATTTCATTACTCATACAAAATGGATATATATAGAGTATATATTCTTGAGCTCCAAACCATAATAATATAAACTATTGTAATATTTGCACATATAAAAATGAATATTATGTTTGCACATATAAATAAATATCCATCTTATAATATTTCATAACAAAAATAATATTTTGTTTTTGTGTGTGTATTTTGGTTTTCTTAAGGTGGAAGCACTCCTGGAATTTTCTCCCTACCAAATAACAGTATCAATCGAGCTAGATCATCACAAACGATTCAAACCGGTCCAACAGCATCGACCCAGTTCTTCCGGCTCCGGCTCATCTGAAAGAAAACTACATACTCACTTCTCTCTACCATCTTCCTCCTGTTCTTCAAACCCATTTGAAAACTTGATGTACTAAACTAAATTTCGAATCCAATCGCCATCTCTTGATCTCTTCCCTCCGGCGGAAGCTTGCTGGGCGCCCAGAAATGGCGACGGACACCATGATCGTGACGAACACGCCGGGCAAAGATCTGGTTGCCACCAATTTCGCATACTGCTCCGTCGTTGATCTCCGCCGCCTCGCCACCCCCGGATCCCGTGTCATCTACGCCCTCGTCAGCGATACTTGGGTCCTTTCCATCGGATATCCTTTTTCAGGCCATTATCATTCATTTCCTTATTCATGCTTTGCTATTAGGAAATTTTGAGCATAACTGGTTCTGCCTGGATTTTCATTTAAGGTTTGATTTTTTTTTTAAAAAAAAATTCTGTTTTAGTATGCTATAGGAAATGACCCAGTATTTTGGCAGATTTAGAGCTAATGTGTAGATCATGTGGTTTTTCTATCGTATTTGAAATGTGACGATCTGCTAATGGATGTGGGCATGTTGTTTGGACTTGTTTGAGTAGGCTATTTTGAGAACTTTGTGGATATTTGGTGAATGCGTTTTCTGCAATGGAATATGATCAGTAAGATTTGAAGTGAGTATTTGCGTGATCTTATTCTGACATATTCATTGGAATATGTAGTCATCGTTGATATGGAGGTAAATTTCGGATTGCCAAATGTTTTGGAGTTCTTAGACCACCTTCAATGGTGAGGAAAGAGTGAACTCCGCAATGGTGGGCAACCAAGGAGAGAGAAAGGGAGAGAGGAGGATAGAGAAATGCAGAGGTAGGAAAGAGATAGTCAGAGAAAGGGCTATTGTGGGATTGATCTAGTGGCTCGATTGATGATGGATTGATAGAGCTGAGTGCCAGGGCAATTCCAAGCAAAAAATGGCTCGCTGTTGCAATTGCTCTTCTAGTCAATCTTTCTTGTTGCTCGATATCTCCTTTGTGCCCCACTTGTTTCCCAAACCTCTAGTGAGTTACAGACACAGTTAGAAAAGGTCAAATTATACAGGTGAAAGATTCATGAATCAAGGTGCTAGGGTAAAATGAAGAGTGGGAATGACATAGGCTGTGGGTTGCCGGCTGTCTTCTCTCTGTTGGCTTGAGGTGGTTGCATGAATAGAATATCATAGTCTAGATCTCCTAATTGTTTGACAGATAGTTTGAAGTACTACCTTTACTATGACTTTAAAGTATGGTGGTACTGGAATCAGTGACTATCCAATATGGTAATTCCTGTTGAACATTGTGGATCATAGAAAACTTTTTTTTTTGGTTTTTCTTTCCTTGTATCTAACATTCAAGCTCTGGGTCTTTTTCTACAATCAAATAGAACTAGCCAGTTTTCATGATTTTGTTCTTTCTGGATTCTCCATCATCGAGAACATGTGATGTCTCTGAGTTGTGTTGTCCCTTAACTGCTGAATACTGAACACAGAGATATACCCAATGGGAGTATAGGTCTTAATGCAATCCAGAGGAAGTATCTGAGAGTTTCAACTGGAGATGCTGTGCCTGTCCGTAGGTTGGACAGTTCCACCTCTATACTCATCTAATGACTTTGTTCTTGTTTGTTTAATTTGCTTACTCTTGACTATCTTGTTTCAGGTTCATCCCTCCTGAAGTTTTCAACCTTGCGTTGCTAACCCTCGAACTGGATTTTTTGTCAAAAGCAAAAGCAAGAGAAGAACAGGTTTGTTTCGTTCTCCTTTATCAAATACAAGTGTATTAGATTGATCATATCATGCTTGTGGTTAATGTTTCATGTTAATTGAAATGTGCAAACATTACACTCATCGACTTTGGCCTTGAGGTTGGGGTCTTGCTACCATGTGTAATCGCACTTGCCTTAAGGTTTTGGGCTTTTGGCATATTGGTTCCCAGTGGCGTTGATCTAAAGTTTGCACTGAAATACCTTTCTTGTCAGGTTGATGCTGTTGTTGTGGGCCAGCTGCTTAAGAGGAGACTTTCTGGCCAGGCAAGAAGCTCTGTATTTACATTGTTTTAATTTGTTAACTTCTGTCATGTTAAATGCTGCTGTCGCATGTTGCATTCTTGAAATGTATCTTGCAACCTCTGTTGTATCTGTATGTCTGCAACATTTGATTTCCCCCAAGTGTGACTCTTGTCAAGTGTATGGTATCGGGAGATCTAGTGTACAGGCATTATCCTGCAGATTGGAGATTCATATGAAGTTGAAGATTTCTACAAAATTTAACTATGCACAAATAGATATCTTAGACTCCTCTTGAGCATTATCTGAAGGTCACTGCATGAAGAATTTCTCCTTTCAGTCGATATTTGACTTGAGGAAACGTAAAGAGGATAGGAGTCACTGGTGGAAGACCAATAAACGGAAGAGTTTGTGAGTGTTTTCCAAATGGCTTCTCTATTAGTCTATTTGGTTTGAGATTTGAGACATCGCTCAAGGGCTGGAACTTGGACATTATAATGTCCATTTCGTGGGTAAATCATAAGTTGGTAGGAATTCATAGGTAAATTATAGGTAGGTAGAACTTGAATTTTTGTTAACTATTTACTGACAGTTATTAAAACTTACCCAAAGCTATCAAAAGTAATCAAAATTTATGGAAAGTTACCAAAATTTACCAAAACTTATTTACCTTACCCACGGATTGGACAGACATTAAATTGATATGTTAAAACCAGAAACCGGTATCAAGAGGCAGGAGCAATGTGGATTACTGAAGTTGGATTGAGAGAGGAAAATTTTCATGTTTTGTGTACTGGATGAAGCTTCATTGGGGCAGAATCAGTTCTTGACACATAATATATTTTCTATTGTATGGCATTATAAAATGCATGTGGTTTGTTTTAATTTTTGTGTTGTAGTCCTCCAAAATTACTAACTAAATGAGTCCATTACCCTCCCCAAGGCCTTAACTGTGAACCCTGGTGCCATCAATTGATTTTTCCCATTGACTTATTGTCTTGCAGGTCATGACAGCTGGCCAAAAGGTTACCTTCGAGTATTTGGGCAATAACTTTCTTTTCACAGTCAATCAGGCTGTCGTTGAGGGAGTAGAAAACCCAGACATTGAAAGAGGGATTCTGTCAGAAGATACGTATATTGTTTTTGAAGCGGCAGGCGGCAGTGGAATAAAGGTAAAAGTAACTGGCTTTGCCTGAAGATGTGATAGAAAGTGGTACTTAATAATGTCTTTGTTCTGTATCTCTATTTTGATGCATCAGACAAGGTTTTAGTTTGACCAGAAGGTTCTTGATCCTTGAAGTTGCAACAGAAAACTTATTAAGAAATGATTTTTAATGGTCTTCACAGATTACCAACCAGCGTGAATCAGCTAGCAGCAACATCTTTAGGCAGAAAGAATTTAACTTGAAGGCACTTGGTATTGGTGGTCTGAGTGCTGAATTTGCAGACATATTTCGAAGGGCTTTTGCCTCCAGGGTTTTCCCTCCGCATGTTACTAGCAAGTAATTTCGGAACTATGGCTTTATCATGCTCTTAATATATTCTGAGTTGTGAATAAGACGTCTGTTTTCTCATTGATTCCACAGATTGGGAATCAAACATGTTAAAGGAATGCTCCTTTATGGGCCGCCTGGTACTGGGAAAACTCTAATGGCACGACAGATTGGGAAGATGTTGAATGGAAAGGAGCCAAAGGTATGTAAAACGCACGGTTATTTGCTCTGCTTATGTTTCTTTGTCTCTTGGTTTCCTAGGAGCAATGAGATTATGAATGACTACTGGCTTAGCAGCCTGTTTATTTATTCTTCTGTCTAGCCAAAAGTTGCTGAGGCTCATGTGGCTGCTGCAGAGACGATGAGTCAGTGACTTGTAATTGTGATGCTTGAAAATAGTTTTGTCGGGATTTGCAGTTTTTGATTGATTTGAGGAACATAATTAAGTGGGACCTAGCTCATATAGCTGATGCAGATGATTGAATATTTTGACAAGG
The DNA here is from genome assembly GCA_029582165.1 of Portulaca oleracea. Taxonomy (NCBI): domain Eukaryota; kingdom Viridiplantae; phylum Streptophyta; class Magnoliopsida; order Caryophyllales; family Portulacaceae; genus Portulaca; species Portulaca oleracea. The sequence goes on from CM055876.1 coordinate 42,258,845, forward strand.
GAGATAATAATTGACTAAAGAAATACATCCTCCATTTACTTAAACTGAAAAAAAAAAATACAGCCTCCATTTCTTTGGTGAAGACTGTCTTGCATTAATGCATATGAGGATTATCCTCTCATCTTTCTAAAACCTTGGTCAACATGCCACTGAGTTTGGAAGCTAATTCAAAAAACTAAAACTAAAAACATATAAATTAAAATAAAACAAAATATTGACATAGGTTATAAATGCATGAACAGCTTTGTTGCTTGTTTCTGTGCCTGCTTTTTCTGTATCAATGAGTGCAAAGGCTCCAGTGATCCAAACTAGATTATCTGCATGACTTCAATTTGTTTTTCTGCGGGTGGTTCATCAGATTGTCAATGGGCCTGAAGTATTGAGCAAGTTTGTTGGTGAAACTGAGAAAAATGTTAGAGATTTATTTGCTGATGCAGAGCACGATCAAAGAACTCGAGGTAAGATAGCTTTCTTCTGTTGGTACTAGTTTCTTATTTTGGTAATGCTTATGCTTCTATTGTTTAATAAAGATGCAAAAGGAAATAATGAATTTGTTTTTACTCCAGTAACTTATTTCTGTTTTTTGTTACTCAGGGGATCAAAGTGATCTGCATGTGATTATCTTTGATGAAATTGATGCTATCTGTAAGGTAAATTTGAAGGCATTTGTTCTTCTGCTGCTTTGTTCATTTTCCCTGTTATTAAAGTTGAACACACGGGGTATTGGATGTCATAGTTTACACTTGTTTGAGACAATACTGCCACGGTTTTGAGCTCTCTCTCTCTCTTTCTCTCATTGTCTTCTCTGCTCGTATTGCCTCTCGTCTGTCTGTGTTTGCTGTCTTCCTTGTGCCAATTGCCAAGTTTTTGTCCCAACTCCCAAGGTAGTAAAAAAAAAAAGCTTTAGAGCTTTATTGACCACCAAACAGAAATACCACCCTTTGATTGGAGCATGGATGGCATTGATTTCTAGGGTTGCTAGGGGAGAGAAGAGACTGTTCTTGATTCTAGATATAATATTTTCATAAGAAAATAAAAGTGCCTTTCTGCATATCCATTGTAAAGGTAGTAGCCACGTGTGAAAGCGACATATCCATTGTGAATAAGACTCAAGTATCCCTTGTATTCGGTCAAGAAATTGCCAGCTCTAAATGTCACGAACAAATTCGGACAAGGCTCCATGTTCGGACATGACAAATTGTCTGAATTTGGAATGCAGACAGGTTCGGGTAGGGCTGGCAAAATAAACCGAGACCCGAAGGAAACCAAACCTGAAACCGGTCCGAACCGAAACCTGAAAAGTGACCCGATTAAGATCCACACCCAAATGACCCCAAATCATTCCATAACCCAATCGGAAAGAACCTCACACGAATAAAACCCACCTGAAGCAAAACAGAACTCGAACCCACACCCGACCCGAAATTGCTTTGCCCGATGCCAACTTGAACCCGAACCAATTCACCCGATTGCCAAGTTTAGGTTCGGGTTTTGAGATTTTGTCTGAATTTCCAAATTGCCCGAGCCCAAATTAATCTGAGCCCAAATTTTTGCCATCGCTAGCTATAAGGAATTGTGGGATAAGATACCGGAACTTTTGGGTGCTAACTAATTTCCTAGGGTCACACTGTTCATATGCTTTGGTTGCTGTGTTGGCATTTGGCAATGCCCTTGCTAACGCATGGTTGGGGACCATAGTTACCGGGAATGCTACATATGCCTATGACTCATATTTCGGGAACATGCGTTCGAAGTCAAAACTAGACTAAATTTGTGTAAAAATTAGTGACCCCCGTTCCGGGACAAACGAACCGGGAAGCGTTCCTGGTAACTATGTTGGGGACCGGTGGGAAGGTATTGTAATTTTGTAGGAAAGGAAGGAGGTGAAGGCAGATGGTCAAATGGCTTGTAAATTGACAGGATTATCTGCACAATACCTTTCTGCATGGTACTTAGTTATTTTCCAAACATGTTGAGTACCATCATGGTAGAACCTTTCCTCTATAGAAATCAATATTGCTACAAGAAAACATTGCTAGTGGAGTTGCAGGGGAGGGGAGCGGAGTTTGCACCTCTAAGGGTTTTGGACTTATTTTTGGCTATAATTCTATGCTGGCAATGACATTATTTGATTCACTAAATTTTACAAGGGCCATGAGTTGCTCAGTGTATTGTTTTCCGTATTGTAACTCAATGATTTACAGCATGCTGAGTATTATTTGTTTGCGATCCATTTTTGGTATGTGTCTAATATATTGGTTGTCTATGCGGGGAAAAATTATGATTATTCTGCTTTTGTCTTTGAGATGTGCAGTCAAGAGGATCTACTAGGGATGGTACAGGAGTACATGATAGCATTGTGAATCAGCTCCTAACAAAGGTTAGTTCAAAGATCGGTGGTTTCTTTCTATGAGCTCATGGATAGGGTTGAATGAGACTTATTTGAAAGGATGTTTCTGTTTAGATTGACGGAGTGGAGGCCCTCAACAATGTTTTGCTTATTGGAATGACCAATAGAAAAGATTTGCTTGATGAAGCACTTATGAGGTGTGTTATCTGGTTATATATGGACTCTTCATCAGATTAAATGTGTGTCTTTGATAGCGTAGTTAAAACTGTTCTAACATTTTCCTTGTTACTATCAAATTTGTGTGCCTGATAACATAGTTAAACTGCGCTAGCATCCTCCTTATTACTTCTTCTGTCTGGACAGGCCTGGACGTTTAGAGGTTCAGGTGGAGATAAGCCTCCCAGATGAAGCTGGTCGTTTGCAAATTCTTGAAATACATACAAACAAGATGAAAGAAAATTCTTTCCTTTCCCCAGATGTGAACTTAGCTGAAATTGGTATGTAGGCTTCTTTTTTGTCTAAGTTCATTTGTTGCTTGTCTGATGAAGGTTTGAATTTGGAAGTATGATGCCATAGATCTCTACTTTTATTAGATCAGTGCCATGGGGAAAGTATTTTGTCACTCCTCGTGTCATTATGCTAGATGCATGATTAATATTGGTTATGTTGGTTAATGCTGTTGACACTTGCACACATTGTTGTAGCTGCCAGGACAAAGAACTACAGTGGGGCAGAGCTTGAAGGTGTTGTAAAAAGTGCTGTCTCATATGCTTTGAACCGACAATTAAGCATGGATGATCTTACTAAGCCAGTGGATGAAGAGAACATAAAGGTTACAATGGATGACTTCTTGAATGCTCTTGTAGAGGTGAAACCAGCATTTGGAGCATCTACTGGCGACCTTGAACGATGCAGGTAGGATGCACCTTTTGTTCTGCCAAATGGTGCCTTATGATGCCATTTAATTTTGGCTTATCCCTATCTTCCATCTAGTAGTTTTCAAAGTACAATCTTTTTGATGGATTAGCTTGGACCTACGAGTTTGATATGTTTTTCATGAACAATTTTCGAGCTTATCATTTTTCAATTTCTTTTATTCTCCTTGTGAAAATTGTAGGCTTAATGGCATGGTGGAGTGTGGTGCACGCCATGAACACATCCAACAACGTACTATGCTGTTAGCAGAACAAGTAAAACTTAGCAAAGGCAGTCCACTTGTGACATGTCTTCTGGAAGGGCCAACTGGAAGGTACCCACTGTTTTTTTTCCCTGATCTCTCCCTCTGTCTTGGTTTCTTCTCTTTGCTCGTAATTTGTACACAAATAAAAGTGCCATGAGCTGTGTCCTTTTTGCAGTGGAAAGACTGCGATGGCTGCCACAGTTGGTATTTGCAGTGATTTCCCATATGTGAAGATTGTAAGTTCTCTCATTTATTGGGCTTTAATATATATATAATCTCTGGATTATAAGTTTATTACGTTGACTTTATGATAATTTTAAAAAATATTTTCTGTATAGGTTTCAGCAGAATCCATGATTGGTCTCAGTGAGGCCACTAAATGTGCTCATATTGTTAAGGTTGGTGATGGCTGCCTCTGCCTTTAACATTTTTACATTTCGTGTGAGCATAAATACAGGCTCTTGCATCAAGATCTGTTCCATTATCATTGTTGGTGTTTCAATTCTGCCTGGTTTGCATGAGTTTACGCACACCAGAACTGTGGGGATTTGCGTAGTGTGTGTATCTTGCATGTAGTCCTGTGGTCTGCCTCTCATGAAGGCTCAACAGGCAGGTGTTTTTTTTTTTTTTTTCCCTGACTTTAAGCTGGATGTGTGTTTCCTTTTCAAATTTTTGTCTGTAGGTCTTTGAAGATGCTTACAAGTCACCTTTGAGCATCATCATTTTGGATGACATTGAGAGGTAGTTCATATCTAATGCTTTTTTTTTTTTTTTTTTGTCTTATTGTATTTTCTATCACGGGTTTTTTACTGGTCCAGATGGACTAACTTTTGCTTGGTCACTTGTCTTCCAGGCTTGTTGAATATGTGGCTATTGGCCCCCGGTTTTCAAATATAATTTCCCAAACCTTATTGGTCCTTTTGAAACGACTCCCTCCATTGGTAAGTAATTGGGTTCCTGTGCTAGTATCTTATTACAGCAGATAATAGTCCCCCTGTTTCTTTCCAAAAGAAAAAAAATAAAACCAGAATTTCAGTGAGTCTCTCTTTCATCCAGTAGCTGTTCCCTCTATTTATTATTTTTTATCTGTTTTTTGGGGTTTATCATCTGCTGCAGTCAAGTAGCTGTTTTATTATCACCAGTGATGCTCTATTTTGCTACTGCTGTCCGTTTTTGCTTTCCTTTGTTAGTGCTATGCTTACTAATATTGTTCTCACTGTTTTGTTGTGCCCGATGCTTATTTTGTTTGTTTATTTTCTTCTTATATATGACTTCTTTGGCCATAGAGTGGCTGGTGATTCACATGAACTAAAACTATACCTAACTGAATATAGATCTTGACCTGAAACTTTCTTATTTGATTTTGTCTATTTGTTTTTTTTTTATTTATAAATTCTAGAGCCATCACTGCTACAATCATTGCTAGCATCCCTGCCTTTTGTTTTTCCTTTTTGTCTGCTTCCTCTTGGTGGGTCTAGCAAAAACAGCCATTTTGATACTGCAACATACATCTTAAATGGCTTAGACTTCGGCAACACTTAGGTGATACTATTGAATGAATACACTGCTTCTTTCTTCATGGAAGTTTCCAAACTTGGGTTCCTTGTCATGCACTCATGCATGTTTTCTCTTGTTAGTTGTCTGGAACATCCATAATCATGTTCTGTTTCTCATGTCTGTACAAGAGCGAAAATTATGTCTTCTTTTTTCTTGGGAGAAAGATACTCCAAAGACACCAAGGAGATGTTGCCCAATTATAAAATACTCTCCATCCTCTTTTCTATATATATTTCTTTTGCATATGAAAATAAGCCTCCCTTTCAGCTGTTCAATCTTTCAGCAGTTTACAACAATGATCTTATTTTCCTCTAGCCTATTTTGTTGTTTCTATTGGCTAAAGAAGGGTCATGACTTATGACCATTCCCTCGATTCTTGGTGCTGAAGAAGTTAGGATTGTGTTGATGAGAATAAGGTGATATTTATCTTGTTGTTGAGATTTCATTGCAGGGATTCAAAATGTGGTATCCGTCGCAGTAAAAAATAGCTCCAATGGGGGCAATCATGTCTTGTATCATGGTCATTGTAGGCATTTTTGTCCGTTTCCGATCCTTTTCGATTTTGGGAATGGCCACATTTTAAATACATGGGGTCGGCGAATGGAAAAGGGGTTTGTTACATAATTGGAGTTGGAACATGGCCATGCAGTATCCCTGTACCACTAAACTAGTAAACTGTAGTTGTGCTGTAACAGTATCCCTGTAAAGCCAGCTTACTTGGTCACATCCTAACTCATGGTAGTGACCTAGTGGGGTATTTCCTGGCAACAGTCTCTCCTCTTTTGTAACTTTCCATGGCATTTTTGCATGGCGTCATTAATTACTGTATTACTAGTACATCTTTGAGTGCAGTAATTTGCCCTTTTAGATTTCACATTCCTTACATTTTGTCATCAGGGAAAGAAGCTTCTTGTGATTGGGACAACAAGTGAAGTCGGCTTCCTGGATTCAATTGGTGTCCGTGAGGCATTCTCAGTCACGTACCATGTTCCGACACTAAAAACAGAGGATGCTCGAAAGGTAACAATTCTCTTGTTCCGTATATTCAACCAGAGTCTGTAAACATGCTCTGGGGCTTCATTACTGTTACTATTGAGGCCCTGGCTTTTTTTGAGTTGGTGCACGGTGCTTAGTGAAACGTGAAAACTGACAATGGCCTATACATTTTTACCTGCTTGCTTGTGTTCTTATGATTGTTTCGATGATTTTGTAGGTATTGAGGCAACTCAATGTCTTCTCTGAGGATGACATTGATTCAGCTGCTGAGGCGCTAAATGATGTAAGTTCACACTTTTAACTTTTCGTCTCCTGCTTCATTCTATGGTTTTATGTCGACTTAATTGTAGATGCACAACACATGAAAGCTCGGTTATATGCTGAATTAATTTTGTTGGTTGGGCAGATGCCGATTAAGAAGATATACATGTTGATTGAGATGGCTGCTCAAGGAGAGCATGGTGGCAAAGCAGAGGCCATTTACTCGGGCAAAGAAAAGATCAACATTTCTCATTTCTATGACTGCCTTCAAGATGTTGTGCGATATTGATCGATTCATTCATTCATTTTGCGGCTTTAATTTTGATATCTCAGTACTCGAGGCTCGACATAGTTTTGGTGGTCAGCAAGGTTGCGGGATTCATGTCATCAGGCTCTTCTGTACATGGTTTCCGCCTCTAACTGGGTTTGTTGTAGTGCAATCTGAGGCGTGTTTGGGCACTTAGCTTGTACGTATAACGTATTTATTCTTTCATGAAACAAGTTTGATCTGTGTAGGAAAAATATTTGAGAGTAGATAAAGATTATGTTTAATTGATCGCGACATTCAGCTCTGTAGTCTGTACTTGGATTGTATGAGCCTTTGGTTTTGTCATATTTATTTTTATCACCATCTGGCATTCCTAAATAATTATAGAGGAATGAACCCAAAGCTTGCAAATTACATCGTATACTGGAGATGATATACTCAGGCACATCATATCATATGTATTAAAAATGTGAGTTTTTACGTGATGAATTTATTTATAAAGTTGATAGATTTAAGAGTATGGACGAATTTTACAATAATACAAAAAACAGTCTAAAGGTATCTATCTTTTGATGTAATTAGTTTAAGGGTTCTATATTTTAACAAATAATTGTTGGGTGACATTATTTTTGATGTAATTATTTACAAGGGATATCATAGCCTATTTTCCGGATAAATGCATCCCTCATTTTCTCCCATGAAGTGATAGAGGCCGGAACTAACTTGCTGGGTGCACAAAGTATTAATTGCAAAATTTATTGTTGTTAGGGTTATGTAACTTTGACCAACCCTAAACATTGAAGCTTGAAATGATAGTTGACTTCAATTAAAACAACCTTAAACACAAAAATTATTGTTTCCCGCGTTTTTGGTTGGAAAATTGGTCGGAATGTCCCCAATAAATAATTACAGTAAAGATAATGTCATCCCACAATTATTTGTCAAAATATAGGACTCTTAAAAATAATTACTTCAAAATATAGAGACATTTTAATCGTTTTTTATACAATAATATTTGATAAACTTAAGATGAATTTTATAGTAAATATTGAAAAATTTCTTTTTTTTTTCGATTATTAATAGCCAAAAGGCTAAAGGTTCATAACATACAGCAATCCGCAAATCCAACAGCAAGCATCTACCATCAAAAGGGTTACGGCCAAACTGCTAAAGAAGAAAAAACACTGCAAGGACTTAACATGGACCACAGCTAGACAACCACTACATTGTAAATAAAAGCTAGATCTATGAATTTAGCTGCTTCAGTCATCAAGGAATCGCACTCCAATATCATTGCCAATAATCGCCTTCCTTCGTTTAATCTCAGCTTCAATGTCATAAGACTGTCATTTTTCTTTTTATAAAAGTTAATACCTTTTAGGATCTAGGTACAATACAAAAAATTGCCCTTGTTTTAGGGGAATTTCACCCATCAAAAAAATGCACATTGGAATAAAACAAACTTGTGCCAACTGAATTTAGTTAAAGTTCGGATGGAGCAAGCATTCTGTCTAGAGCCCAGTTGACCTGCGATTTCGTTGGTTTCTAAACCATAACTTGTTGCTAAGTCGTCATAGTTGGCTTGGCTACATCGATGACGATCACGCAAAGCAAAGCCATTTGTCATGGGATCAGTTGGGTGGATAGAATTCATAAAATTCCTCGAAATGTAGCGATGATCTAGTAGTGGTCACAAGACCTAATATATGACACGTTTTTTTAAATATTTGGATAAATATTATCGCAATATATATTACATGCATTCGGACCTTGTGCTTCAAATATTTGCGAGTGAATAATCATAATAATTAGAGTGCACAAATATTTGCAATATACAATCATACATGCACGCGAAGCATGTGCTTCAAATATTTGTAAGTGAACAATCATAATAATCAGAGTAAACGCTTGGGTAAGTATCTTTACTTTATGACTTATAAATGAAGCTCGTCAGTAATTAATTACATATAGGAAATAGGAGCATAATGAATGGACCAACTTAATTTATTGATTAAATGAACGTACACCAATGTATCAATGGGAAGGCTTTCATTTCATTAATTAATGATGAAAAAGGCTTGGTGTCCCATAATAAATTTGGTAATAAAACAAATTGCTACCATGCACAAGTGGTCAAAGCAAAAATGCTCAACTAATGGTTAAGAACACAGCTTTCCTCAGCATGGGTTTTACGCCCCATGCAGACATTACGTAGGTCATTGCGGCTAAGATATTAATTATATTACTACAAGACAATATTACTTTTGGTTATGTTAGTTGTTCAATTTCTTCTCCTTCGATCTCATCTCATGCATTCTATGCTTCTTACTTCCTATATATACCCTGTTCTATAGCACTCAGCTTCACCATCAATTTCATCTCTAGGTATCATTTGCCCCATTACTATTTGTCTTTCTTTTAAGTTAATTAGGAAAGACATCAATACAATGGGGCACTTGAACTTTGTCACGATTTACACTCTTTTTTTCTCGTTCTCTCTTGTAGTTAATTTTGTTACTCCTACTGTGTTATTTCAGGTGAGTATTGAGTAGTGATTTTGTGTACATGTTCATTAATTGATCTTTACTATATATCGTTGCTCGGTCCAAAAATTTTTGTCGCAACTTTGTTATGTTCTGTCGCAATTTTTATTGCAATATGACAAGTTTTTAGTAATGTATGGGTGTGTATTCAACACTGGTTCTATCTTTCTCTGTGTTTTCTTTTGTGTGCTCACGATCTCGTGATTAATAATATATGTAGGGATTCAATTGGGAATCATGCAATAAGCCCGGAGGTTTATACAACTCACTTAGAAGTTCTGTTGATGAATTGGCTAGAGCCGGAGTCACACATATATGGCTTCCGCCACCAACGCACTCAGTCTCTCCTCAGGGTATTTAATTTACTTTGGGTTCATATTTGTCTTCTTACGAAACGATAAGTATAGACTTTGGGATACGCGATTATATATATACATTATATCATAATTGTACATTTTATTGTTTTCTTCTATAGGATATCTACCGGGGAGATTGTATGATCTTGATTCCTCAAAATATGGAAATGAAGCTGAACTTAAGAGTTTGATCAATGAACTTCACCAGAAAGGTATCAAATCTGTTGCGGATATCGTGATAAATCACAGATGTGCTGATAGAAAAGATGGAAGAGGAATATATTGTATTTTTGAAGGAGGGACTCCAGATGATCGTCTTGACTGGGGTCCATGGGCTATCTGTCGTGATGACTATCAATACTCAGATGGAAGTGGTAACCTTGATACTGGAGCTGGTTATGATGCTGCCCCAGATATTGATCATTTGAATCCAAGGGTACAAAAGGAGCTCATAGACTGGATGAATTGGCTCAAAAGTGAAATTGGTTTTGATGGTTGGCGATTTGATTTCGTCAAGGGATATTCCCCAAGCATAACTAAGATCTACTTGGAACAAACCAAGCCAGATTTTTCTGTTGGTGAATTATGGAATTCCATTTCTTATGGTCAAGATGGGAAACCAAATTATAACCAAGATTCAAGTAGATATGAACTTCTTAGATGGGTTCAAACTGCAGGTGGAGGAGTAGCTTCATTGTTTGATTTCACTACAAAAGGTATTTTACAGGCTGCAGTAGAAGGTGAATGGTGGAGAATGAGAGACCCCAACGGGAAGCCAAGTGGGTTGATCGGAATCATGCCACAAAATGCCGTCACCTTTATAGATAATCATGATACAGGATCAACTCAAAAACTTTGGCCATTTCCTTCTGACAAAGTCATGCAAGGATATGCTTATATTCTCACCCATCCTGGAACACCATCAATTGTAAGTTATTCTTTTTTACTTGCTTGATTATTTATAGACATTTTAGTTGACTCAACACATCGATCTTTTTTCATCATTTCACTTAGAATGCATTACACCCATTTCCACATGTTGGTATCCTCAAATTCATGTATTTGTTCAAATTTATTGGCAATGTTTGTTATATTAAAGTTGTCTAATGCAATGTGTTTATTTTTCTCTTGCAGTTCTACGATCATTTCTTTGAATGGGGACTTAAAGAAGAAATAATAAAGCTAATTTCCATAAGAACAAAGAATGAAATACATGAATCCAGCAACGTGAACATAATGGTGTCAGATGCTGATCTTTATGTTGCTATGATTGATGGCAAGATTATTATTAAACTTGGATCGAGATACGACATTGGCAATATTATTCCACCAAGTTTTAAAGTCGCTACATTTGGAAAAGATTACTGCATATGGGAGAAACAACTCTAAACATAAAGATGAGTCGTCCAACTTTATATTATTCGTGTGAGATTTCATTTCACCGCCCATATTTTTATTCAATCAAGTCCATTTGATATCATGTATGGTTACACAATTGGTATTGTAAAATTAGAAAATGAAACAATGTATTATTAATTTATTATCATAATAAAATAAATGCTAAGAATAAACTCTTGCCCAAAAGACTGGCATTTATTTTTGTTTACTATTCCATGCATGGAAGTCTTGAAATATATAGAGGAAAGTATTTGGTTAGATCTCCAAAAGCATTTAGGCCCCATTCTTTTATGCGGTAGATTGCGGTGCGGTATCACACTGTACCGCAACTCTTTAATTTCTACCACACTTCACCCCAAGTCACCACATCACACCACAATCATTATCAATATATCTCTTCACTTTTCTCTTTTCACACTTTTCTCATTCTCTCTCCTAACCTACCCCACTTACCATAATTCTCACCACAACTCACCACAATTCACCACACTTTTTTAAATTCCACCGCACCGCACCGTACCATTACCACACCGCAACCAACCGTATAAAAGAACGGGGACTTAGTAGGTACAACTTATTGGATAATGATCATAGTAAGTAGTAACTAAACAAATTCACACAAATTCATATTTTATTTATTTATTTATTTATTTATTTCTGCAGAACCCAAATTTATTTGTGTCAAAAAGGATGCATTAATATACCATGCATGTTGCATAATTGTTGACAATTTATCCATGAGTCAACCGTCCCACGTTAAAATTTTTTGTGTTATTCGGTGAATTTCCTCACCTATTTTTGTGTTATTACCTACACCCATGGACATTCAAATTGCACTTTAACTCTCAGTTCTCACCTATGTGCACTTGCCTTGTTTTTACCTAGATTGCACCCAACTATAAACTATAAACTTTATTTTTTAAAAATGCTCTTATAAAACATACTGGATGATCTTCTTACAAAAGAAACAGTGTCATTTGATGTTTTTACCTAGTGGTAATATTAACAAGTAATAAATAAACAATCTACATGGTTAAACCTAATAACCCACATAAGTTGACTGGTTGAATAAGAAATGATACAATATATGGGTGGTTAAAAGAATGACAAATCCACAACCACATCAACATCAATAATATAAGAAATAATGATGACTTCATTTATTATAGATAATGGAGTTCAATTGGTATTACATAAGTAGCTCATGAGCTTAGATATCAATGTGAGTTATAGGTCCATTACAAAAGACATGATAAGTGTTTAGTGAGAGCAGTAACTGCAATTGGTGTAAGCGCAACTTGCACCACAACAGTTGCATCCATCGTTTTCCATTCCAACCATGCTAACTTGGTTTCTTTTCTTCCTGCAAATAAACATATATTATGTTTATGAGAATTATGATATAATCAATGTAACTCTTTTTACAAACCAGTATGGACGACATTCTCCACACTAATCGCACCCTTAATTTTACTTAACATACTCAAATCCAAAGAATATGAAACTAATATTTGAGGAATTGATGAGAGACTTACACACACTGTTGGTCATCCCAATAACAGTCGTAATCCATGTTGATGGAAGTTAATAGAAAAGAAAAATATGCAAATAAGTTTGAAGTTGAGAGGTTTTTGAGGCTAGTTTGAGTGGCTTATGATATCACATTGTGTACCTTGGCTGGCTATTTATAGATGAAGAGAGGTCCTAGAGTTAGCTATACTTAGCTTTGGAAAGAAGCCACAAGAAGCAATGGATTGTGAAAAAAAGGGGATTTCAATACCAAAACCATGACAAACGTCCTTTGAGAATCTCTTGGCTTCTCTTTAGATTCTTAACAAAGGAGTGGTGTATTTGTGTTAGGAATGTTGGAAGGATTGTCACACGTTATGTTTTTATTTTGAAATTACCAATTAATTATGATAATATTAGTATTTTTCAATGATTAGAAATAAGTAAAAACAAAAAAAAATGGTTCTTTGTTATTTTGTTGAGATTTGAACTTGCAACTTTTTATTAAGAGCATTTTCTTTTCAAATTATGATGAGTTCTCATCAACACTCAACACCGATTAGTACTGTTCAGCATTGGTCAACACAAAACATCATTGCTCAACATACCTAACATATTAATGACACGTAGTTTGATTAATAATCACCAAAATAATTTTTGAATGAATAAATTAGATAAAGAAAGTACCATGCCAATTACAATTTCTATATTCCTTACATATTTGATAAATGGAGGGGGTACACAAAATACATACTAATGCGACATTTTTTTTAAAAGAAAAACAATTCTTAGAATAATGTCGGAATCAACTTTCAAATTGATTTCTTTTCCGTCGACCATTTAATTTGTTATCGCACGCTTAGCTTGATTCATTGCATGTACATTTACTAGATTGGTCGAAAAAGATAGGATTAAAGTTTCCCTCAACATGTGATTGTGTTGGAGTGATTCTTCTCCTTTTCTCTTGAAGATGAATAAAGTTATGATATGTAAAAGTTACAACAATAACATAAATTTGATATTGTTTGCTAATTTTGGCATTCTTTCATCCAATATTTTCCTTCTTATCTTCAGCAATTCAAACTCTCAATTGTGGTTCACGCGATGAGTGTCAATGACTTAAACTTTCTTTCCTTCCTTGAGGTCGATGAATATTTAGAAACTCTATAATGTGATATCACACATCATATTTCCTCTATAGTGAGACAAATATCCACTAGTATTAGGATATCTAAGTCAATCAAGTAGTATTTACCTATTCGCATTAGCATAAAGGTTATTAGATTTTTTTATATTAAGAAAATAAATTAAGGTAAACTTGCCAAAATTAATATAAAAGATCATATATAAACGAACTATAAATTTTATTTTTTAAAAGTGCGCTTATAGAACATGATGGATGATAGTCTTATAAAAAGAAACAGATTAACAAGTAATTAATAAATAAATAATCTACTAATAACCCACATAATTTAACTGGTTGAATCAGAAATGATACAATGTATGGGTGGTTAAAAGAATGACAAGTCTACAACCACATCAACATAAATAATATAAGAAATAATGATTTTATTTATTATTGATGATGGACTTCAATTGTTACATAAGTAGCCCGTGAGCTTAGATATCAATGTGAGTTATAGGTGCATTACAATAGATATGATAAGTGTTTAGTGTGAGCAGCAACTGCAATTGGTGCAAGCGCAACTTGCACCACAACAGTTGCATCCATCATTTTCCATCTGAGCCATGCTAACTTGGTTTCCCTTCTTCCTGCAAGTAAACATATATTATGTTTGTGAAAATTATAATACAATCAATGTAACTCTTTTTAATTACAAACCATTGTGGACGATATTCCCCACACTAATCGCACCCTTAATTTAATTTGACATACTCAAATCCCAAGGAATATGAAACACATATATTGAGGAACTGATGAGAGACTTACACACACTGGTTCTTGTCAGCACAGTTACAGTTTCCGCAGTCTATGTTGATCGAAGTTAATCGAAAAGAAAGATATGTAAATTATAAGTTTGAAGTTAAGAGGTTTTTGAGGCTAGTTTGAGTGGCTTATGATATCACATTGTGCACCTTGGCTGGCTATTTATAGATGAAGAGATGTCCTAGAGTTAGCTATACTTAGCTTTGGAAAGAAGCCACAAGAAGCTAGGGATTGTGACAAAAGGGGATTTCAATACCAAAACCATGACAACCGTCCTTTGAAAATCTCTTTAACTTCTTTTTAGATTCTAAACAAAGGAGTGGTGTATTTGTGTTAGCAATGTTGGAAGGATTGTCACGCGTTGTATTTGATTAAGTTCTGAATAATCGGGAATCCTATCCTTATTTTTACTAGAAGGACCCGGAAATTTCTCTTTGTTTTTTTTTTTTTGAAATTACCGATTAATTATGATAATATTACAGCATTCACAATGGGGAGCATGTAACTGTTCTTTTATGCGGTATTTTGCGAAATGGTGTGATGAGGTGTGGTGGAATTGTGGCGGGTATGGTAGAATTGTGGTGGGTTATTGGTATGTAGGGTAGGTGAGGAGAGATGATGTAAAAAGTAGAGGAGAAAAGTGAGGAGAGATAAAAGTAATGATTTGTGGTAAAATGTGGCGGGTTGTGTCAAACTGCGGTAGGCTGTGACACCGCAGTTTGCCAACCGCAGAAAAGAACAGGGCCTTACTGGATGAGGTGGTAACAATAGGACCCACCGGGAGAGGTAGAGCTAGAGCTAGACTCTTCATATTAATTTATTTTCTAATTGTGAGCGCGAGTTTGGTTAAAATAATAAAAAAAGGATGTAGGCTCCACATTTAATAATTTAAATACACTATACAACCGAAATAAAAACAGGAAAACCATTGAGAATCTTGTCTTTTTCCTCATGCGCCGAGCATGAGTTCGAATTATTCTCGCCGTTGACACTCGTCCTCTCCGCCGTACTGCCTTTCTCGTCCTTACCCACGCTACATCAACGTCATGTTACTGTCAAACTCGCCGCTGCGGTTGCTCTTAGTATTTTCAATTATTAGAAATAAGAAAAGCAAAATTTTTTTTTGTTGAATATTAAAACTAATTATATTATTAATTATTA
Organism: Portulaca oleracea; assembly: GCA_029582165.1. Classification (NCBI taxonomy): domain Eukaryota; kingdom Viridiplantae; phylum Streptophyta; class Magnoliopsida; order Caryophyllales; family Portulacaceae; genus Portulaca; species Portulaca oleracea. Next base: position 42,274,372 of record CM055876.1, read on the forward strand.
TTACTAGCATAACTAATTACATTGTTAATTATTTAATAATTCATAATATAACTAAGTATATTCTTAGTTATTATTGCTAATTATAAATAATTATGTTGTTAGTTATAACGAATAAAATTTTATGATATAATTAATTATATTAATGATAATAGAACATATAGTTAATTGAGGTGAAAAATGCACTCTTAGTATGCATAGCATAAAAAACAGAAAATTGCTCATAAACTAAAATAAAAAAATGTTCTTAGATTATCTTGTAAAACTCTGAATGCTCATAAAATTACGGTGCACCAGAGTCATTAAAAAAGGTTTGGGTTGGGTTAGATTGAAAGTGCAACTCATAAATATACAAAATCACCATGTACCTGGATCTACCATCTAATTTTCATCGTTCTCATATATTATATTCTTATACTAGGAACAAAATAAGAGAAAGGAAAAAAATTTCATACTTTGTTTTAACTTCTCTTTTTCATGTCTTTTATGTGGTGTGAAAACTCTAATTTACGACCAATTTTCACGAACAATTCTCTGCGTCTCTTTTTGATATCCCTCCCCTTATTGTGACATTGACCGGCCAATTGACTTGATTCTTTAGGAATTTCTTCTTACAAGTAACAGAAAAGATATATAAAGCCACAAACAAAAATGATAATGATTTAAAAAGATAAGATATAAGGGCATATATTCTGATTTTAATGGCCTATATGTGTTGCTTCTAAATAGTTGCTCAAATGGAAAAGGCCATCCTGTGATAGAATATGGCAAGAATAAAGCTATAATGATAGTGACCCAGTATATAAAAGATTGAAAGTGTTTTTGTTTTCCTAAAAAAAAAAAATTCTTTAACTTGATAATTGTAGTACAAAGAAATAAGGATTATAAGATTTTTGAACAGATCATGAAATCTTCAAGTAAAATGGTAGGGGTTCAATTTAGATGAAATAACAGGATAATGCATGGTATGATCTATCTGTAGGTAATAGTGTAATATAATCTATTCATAAATGACTAATAAGCTTATTCATGAATCCTAATACAAGTTATCCATGTGTAATTTATATATACTAAATTCATGGATATGAACACTTGTACATTTTATAAAGGTAAACATAATTTTCTCAAAAACTACATATGGTCTAACCCATGTAGGCTAGTACCCTAAAGCTGGGATGTGCACTATAATGTGCGCGTGACTTTTGATTTTACTCATTGAAATATACTGCCTCCGTTCCATATTAACTGTCATAATTTTGACTTTCACGGTCTTTAATGTCACTGTTTAATTGATAATTTCTTATATAGTATGTTATAAACAATTGCAATATTATACTTTTATGATAGTATTTTTCATTACGAATCTAATGATAGTAATTTTATATACCAACTCATTGTATATATTGAGAAATTTATGGTCAAAATTTCTGAAATTTGACTGCACAATTTCCAAAAATGACAGTTAATATGGAACGGAGGGAGTAATATCTTATTAATTAATACTATAATTATTTATGAAGTTACTTTTTTTAAAATAAGGTGACTTTAATTTTCTTCATTGAATTATAATATTTCATTAATTAGCACTATAACTATTTATGGAGTTATTTTTTTAGAAAACTATTAAAGTGACTTTTAATTTTTCTCATTAAATATAATATTTTATTACTAACTTCAAACTTATTTATAAAGTTGCTTTTTATTAAAAAAAATATATGACCTAGTTTTCTCATTGAATATTATTGTTTATTACCTCATCAACAAAAATTTTGATTTTCTTTATTGTAATATAATACTTCATTACTTAATATCAAGGTTGCTAAATCATTACAATTTCATTTTTTAAACTAGAGAACCACTCATTTATTAACACTGCATGTATTCCATATATTTATTATTTTATTATATTATATTATATTATATTATATTATATTATATTATATTATATTATATTATATTATATATATATATATATATATATATATATATATATATATATTATTCCCATTACCAATTAATTAGTATACCACTCCTTTGCCAAAGAACCTATAAAAGTAAAGAGATTCTCAAAGGATGGTTACCATTCTTTTGGTAATCAAGTCTCCGTTGCCCACCATCTCTTGTTGTCGCCCCTTTTCAAAGTTAAGTAGCTCACCTTAGGACCTTTCTTGATCTATAAATAGTCAACTAAGGTGCACAATTTTATATCACAAGTCACTCAAAATAGCATAAAAAGCCACCCAACTTCAAACTCATTTGCATCTTCTCAATCATCTCCCATCAACATGGACTGCGGAAACTGCGATTGTGCTAACAAGAGCCAGTGTGTGTAAGTCTTTCATCAGTTCCTTTATTAATTCATGTCATATTCTTTAAAATTTTAATTACACAAAAATAAAAGTAAGGATACATTGGTTACTTATATGTATACGGTGAGATTAATTTGTGTGAAGAATATTGATAAAATGGTTTGTAAGTAGAGTTAGATTGATCGATAATATTGCGCAAGAATATAATACATGTTTATTTTTGCAGGAAGAAAGGAAATCAAGCTAGCATGGTGATGGAGAACGACGGATGCAACTGCTGTGGTGCAAGCTGTGCTTGCACCAACTGCAGTTGCTGCTCTCACTAAATCTTAACTATATTTATTGTGATGCATCTATAGCTCACATTTTACGTCTGAATTTGTGAGAAACTTATGTAATGTCAATCAAACTTCATTATCTACAATAAATTAAATTATCATATATTGTTTCTTTTATGATGATATTCAATGATTTATTGTTATTGTTACTGCTTATTAAGGTGTAACCACACACCTATCCAAATTATTATTTAGGTCCTTTCCTTTAATAGTTTCAATTATTTCTTTTTCTCAATTATTCAAAATCAAATTAGGCTGAAAACATCCAAAACTAAACAATGAAATAAAAATTAAAATAAAACATTAGTGAAACTTAGAGGAAGCTAAAGTAACATACCAAGTAAATTGTTTCTTCGTTGCTTGATAAATATTTAATTTGTCATTATTTCGATAAAAGTGTTAACATAATCTTGCATGCATAAGAAAATTAAGGAAAACCTTGGTGCTATCAATAAAAAAAATGATGTCTCGGTCAATTTGATACTAGTTCGACTCAATTAGCTCTTATGGATGTTAATAAACACTTGGTTATACTTTTAAGCTTATATATTTCATGTCTGGTCGATGTTGATAAAAACCTTGACCGAAATAGTATTAAAAAGGGTTTTGGATTATAATAATCATAATTTTGAGATAACAAGTTCTTGGTAATTTAATTCGAACTTTAAAAATACTCTCTAGTGCTCTCAACTTTACACTTATCTTGTTATAATATGTTACTATCAGCTTATTTCTCTTTTGGGCATGCATTTATTGGGCTTTCATTTCCAATTTCCCCTTACATTTCAGCATCATAGTCATTACTAGTTTATCTCTCTTTTGAGAAAATTGTTGATGAGATATCATCTTCTTTTTTAGCCTTCATACCAAACCTTTTTTTGCGTTGAAATTCCCAATTTTGAGGGGTAAAGCTCAAGCTAGAAGAAAGAGGAAGGTGAAAGCTTTATTGAAAACAAAGTGATGACTGGTGAGAAAAGTAACTCAAAGGGATAAATTAACAGACAAATCCACCAAGAGAAGACAAAGACAATTAATAATCAGCAACACAAGTCTAATAATGATGGAGGATTGAATTGCAGGGACAACTTGGATGCTGAAAGTCTAGATGTTATCAACATGGAGATACCATGAAGGCCTATGAAAATTAGCAATGATATAGCTATGTCGATCATTAGTAACTAAGTTGCTTGCATCTGTGAAGCACTTCAAGAGGAAAACACAAGACAAAAAGAAGATATAATAGATGAGCTGTTTTTGCAACGAAGTACTTTGGGTTTAAGCTTATTCTTTGAATGCAACTCTATTATCTTAGCATTATTTCATCTTAGATGGTTGTAGTTTTCTATTCGTGTTGTTTTTCTATTATTACCTAGCTGTTTTCTATAAATCTATTTTTGTTTTGTAATGTGAACTTTACAATCTTTTATGCCTTTGAATAATAGAAAAAGTAACATTTGATTAAATTTAACCAATTAAAATTAATGTAGAGGACAAATCAACATAAATCTCAATTAATGTAATTAGATTTGGCTTGAGATCATCAAAATACAAATCTTGTCTCTTCACAAGCTATAGGGTTTTTTCAAGACTTTAAAAGTGATATTTATTAAGATAATATTACATATATTTAAATCTTCTCAAGTATATATTTGTTGGAACTTGGTGCTCAATATTACACTTGTATTTTTAGTAAGAAATTTTTTACTTAATTAACAAATTTAAGGTAAAGAAAGCCTTAAAAACACCCAATCATTTAGTCATATATATAGAGATTAACTTCAAAGACAATGTCAAGTTCGACAATATATTTCCAGATACTACTAATTAACTTTGCACCATAAATATCCAGCTTCAGTCTTTCAAACCCTTTATGTGACTAATTAAGAATGATTCTCAAATATTTTATTCTTTTCTATTATTTAATTTGGTAAAGGAATCCAAGTCCTTTTTTTTGCAAATAGTGTGATGTGACGATTGCTAGTCATTTTGGTTTTTATTCCTTTGGACTTTCACTAAGAATGGAAAGGAAAAGGAAGGAGGTTCTCAGTCTGTTTCATCAATTTGTAGCTTCCAAGTGCTTAAGCAATAAGCTAAGTTGTAGGAAGTAACCTTTATATGGGAAAGGGAAACCGAATCTACAGCTAAAAACAACACAACCAAGTGTCTAAGGCAAATTTAAAAAGTATTATTCGAAATTCATTGAAGTTAAATGCAGGTAAATGTGTAGGTAAATCGCAGTCAAACTGAAGGATTAGAGAAATCTGTGGATAGTTCGAATGATAGAATGGTTGATGAAGCTTATAGGGCGGCAAAGTTTGGCTATGACATTGACATTATTCGCGAAGACCAAGAAACTGCGACAAGACTTTTCATAGAGTAATGTCAAGAAGATAGGAGAGCGAATTTGAAGGATAAATCTTAAACTTTGTTTTATTTTGCTGTTGTTTTGTTTTGCTTTGATGATCCTTGTTTATTCTGCTGTCTTGCTAGTCGTTTTATACAACTTTTGTTGCAAGATCTCTTGCCCTTTTGGGCTTTGAATAATTGAAAAAAAAAGTGCAAGTGTAGAAGTAATTAAATGTAAATATATATATATATATATATATATATATATATATATATATATATATATATATATATATATGCAACAGTGGGATCAGTGTAGGACTAGCTGCCAAGCCAGCAGTGCAAGTTAACATTGTTCAAGTATAGATTAAACTGTAATTGAGTACAGTTGCAATTGTCCAAATGGAAAGTAAAGTAAATTTTGACATTTTATTTTTTTATAGGATTTTTGGTTTATAATAATCTCAACTTTGAGTTGTTAAACCCTAAGAAATAAAATTTAATAATTAAAATAAAAATATACATCAATATTTATTACCTCAAAATTGTGATTTTTAAATCTAAGACCCTTTTTAATATTATTATCACGCATAGCATAGTAACAAGTTATGAAAATTCATACCAAGACCTTCAATATGGAAAGCCACAATAATGTCAAATAAGCTATTAATTCAATTGAATGAGTCTATGACATATACTAACGCGTACTAAAAATTAGTTCTTTCCCCCCTTTTTAGTGAGCATCGCTACAGTCTACACGCATGGTTTAGGTCCTATTATTGTCACTTATTTTGAACAGGTTCCGACGAGCTTAATTCAAAACAACTTCAGAAAAATAAGTTTAGTGGATAAGTTTAAAGTAAACTATGGAAGAAGCTCTTACAAATAAAATAAAAATAATTTCAATTAATTAGTTTAGAACAAGTTCAATATTCATAACAAATTCAAATCAAAACAAAGGCCATCTTGTTTATTTATTTATTTATTTATTTATTTATTTTTTGACACATATCTTGTTTATTTTTATATTATCATAAGAGTTATTATTGTTAATTTTTCGTCAGCACTGACTAGACTTGAAAATATAAGGTTAAAAGTATAACTAAGTGCTTATCAATATGCATGAATGCTGATTGGAGTCCAAATAGTGACAAGATTATGCTAACACTTTCATCGAAATAATGACAAATATTAACAAGTGACAAAGAAATAATTTATATGGTTAGGGTGTGCGCTTAGCTTTCTCTAAGTTTCAACGATGTTTTGTTTTAATTTTGACTTTAGTTGTTTAGTTTGTTGGACATTGTTTTGCGGCCTAATTTGATTTTGCAGAATCGAAAAAAAGAAATAATTGATACTGTTAAAGCAAATGACCAAAATAATTTGAATATGTGTATGGTTAAATAAAATACATCTTAACAAGCAACAACAATAGCAATAATAATTGAACAACCTCATCATAAAAGAAACAATGACAATTTAGTTTATTTTAGATAATGAAGTTTAATTGGCAGTACATAAGTTGCTCACAAGTTTAGATGTAAATGTGAGCTATAGATGCATTACAATAAATATAGTAAAGATTTAGTGAGAGCAGCAGTTGCAATTGGTGCAAGCACAACTTGCACCGCAGCAGTTGCATCCATCGTTCTCCATTTCCGCCATGCTAGCTTGGTTTCCTTTCTTCCTGCAAAAATAAACATGTATTATATTCATGTGCCATATTATTAATGTAACTCCACTTACAAACCATTGTTATCAATATTATTCATACAAATCTCACCGTATACATATAAGTAACCACCGTATCTTTACTTTTATTTTTATATACTTAAAATCTTAAAGAATATGGTATGAATTTATAATGGAACTGATGAAAGACTTACACACACTGGCTCTTGTTAGCACAATCGCAGTTTCCGCAGTCCATGTTGATGGAAGATGATTGAGAGAAAGATGCAAATGAGTTTGAAGTTGGGTGGCTTTTTATGCTATTTTGAGTGACTTATGATATGAAATTGTGCATCTTAGCTGACTATTTATAGATCAAAAAAGGTTCTAAGGTGAGCTACTTAACTTTGAAAAGGGGTGACAACAAGAGATGGTGGGCAACATAGACTTGATTACCAAAACAATGGTAACCATCCTTTGAGAATCTATTTGCTTTTATAGATTCTTAGACAAAAGAGTGGTATACTGATTAATTGGTAATGTGAATGATTTTTTTATCATCTGATTTTGTTTGTAAGAGCCTTTTCCACAGCTTATTTTAAATTTATTCACTGAAGTTATTTTTCTAAACAAGTAATTGTTATTGTTGCTATGAGTATGGATATTAGAGATATAGTTGTAATATTGAGCACCAAGATCGAGTCAATTTGTACTTGGTTACAATAATAATGACTCCTTATATAGATCCCACAATTATATAAATATTACCTTAACAACTATTGCTTTTAAACCTTGAAAACCCCGGCCATAGTTTGTGAAGAGACAAGATTTGTATTTTGATTATCTTATGTTAAATCTAATTATATGAATTGATATTTATGATTATTTGTCCTCTACATCAAGTTTTATTTCACCACACAATCGATGTTTTCCTTGTACACTCTTTTCTTGGCCTCCAAACATAGCAAAAGCTATTGCAGTTTTAATACCTCTACATCAAGTTTTAATTGGTTAAATATAATCAAATGTCACTTTTTTATATTATTTTAAGACATAAATGGCTAGAAAGTTCTCATTAAAAGCAAACATAGATTTATAGAAAATAGCTAGGTAACAACCTTCTAAAATCAAATAATACTAAGATCAGAGACTTTTATTCAAAGAATCAACTTAAACAAAAAGTATTGCACTGTACCACACTTTAAAAGCGGTTCATCCATTATATCTTCTTTTTCTCTTGCGTTTTCCTATTGAAATGCTTCACATGTGCAACTTGGTCACCAGTGATCAATATACCTATATCATTACTAATTGTCACAGACCTGCGTGCTTTCTTCATGTTGATATGATCTAGTTAGACTCTCAGCATCTGAATTGTCCCTACAATTTAACCCTCCATCATCACTAGACTTGCACTATTGATCATTGATTTCATTGTCTTCTCTAGGAAGTCCATTTTTGGTGAATTTGTCCATTAATTTATCCATTCAAGTTGCTTCTCTAACCAATGATCACTTCGTTTTCAGTAAAGCTTTCACATTCATCTTTCTTCTAGCTTGAATTTTAGCACCCTCAAAGTTGGAATCGTTAAAACCAACAAGGAGATTAAATTCAGATTGAACAGAAACAAAGTCATTCTTCACATTGCCTTCAAGATGAACATTTGAATGCAAATCTTATTGTACTCTTGGGTGAGGAGTACTATTACCAAGAGCAACAGGCATGCCTATGATGACTCTAAGATGACTCAAGATAGAGCAAATTGGGTTAGTGATGGTTCAATCATCAACAAAGTCACTATTAAGGGGATTGGTTATACAAGCACTTGCCACAATCCTTGAAATTTCACTCCTAAAATCACCATTCATTTGAACGGATAAGGACATAAGGTTCTATCAGGATCCACAGACTCATGAGAGTCATCAATGCGGCAAGTATCACAAGATTTTGCATCAATAGGAGGCTTGTGAAGCTATCTGCAACAACCTCAACATAATCACGTACCCATTGCACCTTGGTCACTAGCAGACGAATTGACCTCAATGTTTTGTTTTTCCTTGGATACCCACTTCTGAAACCTCAGAGACCTCCCTTGAATGAGGCTTTGAACTCAATTTTTTTTTTTTACTAAATTTCACTCAAGAAACACTTAAAACAAACTCATTAAACATTATGCCATAAAGATCTTAAATAGTGTCTGAACCTGCCTGCTTATCTTTGAATCGAACAAAACTGAAATTGTTGAGCTTGATGTGTGGAGTCCAAATTATGAGTTTGGAAAGGCCTGGAGCACAATCTAGAGCAACTTGGAGGAAGTCAGAGCCAACATGAGTCGTATGGCTGGTCAAAGAGTAGGAAAACAGTGACACAGGTCGTGTGGTTTGTCAGAGAGCACGGAAACAGTGACACGGGTCGTGGCAGATTATGGCGATGTTGGTTTACGCGTTTTCGAATCCTGTTTTGATATGTTTTCCTAATTTTGGCTGATTTCGGATTCTGTTGCAGCTTTTAAGGTGCTTGCCGCTCGGGGAACTCCTATTAACCCTAGACTATATTGTATTACCTAATTTGTTGCATATAAATAGGACCTATTGTTAGGTTTATTTTGTATTGTATGTAATTGAAAGTGTTTCATCTAACCATAAGAGATTGACATGTAATCTCTGTATCTTTGTGAGAGTTGTGTATGGCTTATATGTGAGTGTTGTGTTTTCAGGTTGTAACTCTAAGAATTGTGAGAGACTGTGGAAGTTCGGGAATCTCTAATAAACACTTGTAATCATCCAATAATGCATTGTACGTTCGTGGTTTTTCTCCAATTTGAGTTTTTCCATATTAATTTCTTGTATTGAATCTTTGTTTACTGTTTTGTCTTAATTATTGTTTGTCTGTGAATAACAAATTGAGATCCTACAAGAAGAAGAGACGTTATTGAAGACGACGAAAGCCCCAAGTGAAGGGACACACCAAGGTGATTTGAGATAAATTTGGTATCTCTTTATTGTGGATGTCAATAAGAAAAGGCCTAGCAAGTTGAATGTAGGGCAATGGTTTTGCCATGCGAATAAGCTTTGAAATGGTTTAATCCTACAAGTAATTGCTACTCAATGTACTATATATTCATACATGCATGCACCCTAGTCAAAAAGGACTTGTTTTCTTCGTTCTTTATATATTCTAAAATCTCATACTTTACGTTCCAGGTGAAAAGCTTCTTATTCTTATTCCAATGTCTACTTCGATTTCTATATCATTCAGTCAACTTTATCTTAAATGGATGCCTTTCAGATTTCATTGCGTATATAATATAATATGCTAATACCTTTACTTTAATTTTACATCATAAGAAACTTTTTGGGGTGTGATATTTCATGTTTTGATTCTTTTATGTATGCCGACCTAAAATTATATTATAAGTTTTAGCTCTCATTTGACATGGAAAAGTCTTCCTTTAATTAATAAATAATGGAGTTTAGATGGAAAAAAAATTTAATAATATGGTGATCAAATTTGAAAACAGAATTATTGTAGTACACTTCAAGTTTTTATTTTGATATAGAAGATTGAACTTTAGGCTATTTATTTTATGAATATAACGCATCAAATGATCAAAACAAAAAAAAAAATGGATTTAAATAAATTGATTTAATTAACGCCGACAATTACTAAAAGGCAAAATTTGATATTTAAAATTATCTTGGGTTTAGGGTTAATAATAAGGTAATCATACTTTGAGTGGTTCGAACAATGTAAAACTTTATTTTTCCATCATTTGAAGATGCTACATTTATTGGCTTCTTTTGGTTGTTAAAGCAAAAATGTTATATATTGTACAATATCCAAAATTAAATGATTAAAAGCTTATGGTATTCATGCTCTAGTTTTGGCCCTGTTCTTGTGCACGCATTTGTGCAGGGGGGTTTGGCGAGCTAGTATTAAGGTTGTAGGGTGAAGAAGGAGGTTGTGCTTCAAGCTAGTCTTCAGACTTTTGGCCTGTATTTGTTTTTCTTGTGCGGGTACTTGTTAGCTTTTCCAAAACCACACACGTACTGCATATTGGTACGTAGTTTCTCACCTTAACAAGCTTCTCTTCTGTTTTGTTGCGGACCCGTTGGAATCAGTCTCTCTAAAAACTTGTGATCATGGGGCTAAGGCTGCCTATACATTGGGATCCCTCATATCACGCTTAAACATATCACCTTAGAGGTTGTTGTTGTTGTTGTTTTTTCCCTGCTCTTGGTCCAACTAATATTTTAGTATAAGACACCGATCAATTGTCTAAATACGTTAATACATCTTTTTTATGTTATATATATAGTCCTTTGAAATAACAATTGATAATTCTGTCAATAAGAAAAAACAATTGAGAATTTTTTAGATTAGCACAAATTTCTTTACCAACGGTAGTAATGTTTTCCATCGTTATTCATTATTAGCAGTCCAATAGTGGATCCAGACTTTGAAATTAGGTATCTACTTATAGTAATCATTATATATGCTAATCACTTCTTGTCTGAGTGACAATTCGAAGTTTGGGGGAGGTATTTCTCTCTTACCAATTTGGAGGATGTTGTGGGTAGGAGTGGAGTTTAACTTTAGGCCATTGGCACCCCCGTTCCCCGTTCATTTCAGGCTTGTTGGGATATACACCTGATATAGGGGCCAATGAATTGGACTATCACACTTTCCACAAAATTTACTATGTCACTCCACACTTTACCGCATTTTTCATAATTTCACCATTTTCACACAATTTTTGCACCATACGAACTGCATAAAACAACATAGCTTCAATATTTTGAACTTTTTTTTTGGCATAAATGAATAAAGTTGACATGTTATTCTTGTCTTGCAAAGCTTGTGCATAGAAAATATAATGCATTTATATATAGTTTTGCCAAAAAATAAATAAATAAAAAATCTTCCAACCTTAAAAACAGGTTATCATTTTCAAAACATGAATTATGCTACCCTTACCTGTTAAGTGATACGTTGATTGAGCTTTAAATGACAGTTTGATACAGGTAGAAATTGCCATATTGGATTAGGATCTTGGCACCATGATGTAATGTAGTCTCACATCATTTATTCATGCGACCCAAGTTTCAACCTATCAAGAAAAACTTATTTATTATGCAAATAGGTCATTTCAAAACAATTAGGAGCATAATGGATGGTGGTCTTAAGCAAATCTTACTCTACATTTCTACAAGAGGCTGCTTCCAGGACAAACTCGAACCCGTGACTTCACAATCACATAGCACAAACTCAACTGTTCAGCCAAGGCTCTCCTTCATATGAGCATAGAACGTTCGCTCTTTCATCATACACATAATTGTAATTTGGGTTCACAATTTATGCATGATCATACATTCATCATTCTACAAATTTACTATTTTCATCTATGAGTTTGCATACGATTATTAATTTTATGAGGATACTCATAAATTTATACAAGTATACTCATAATATCATACAATTACTAGCTCAGATCACAAGGGTATGATATTGTTGGAAACATAATCCATAGTTGTGCAAAAGATAACGAGTGAATCAATGCATATGGTCTAGGAAGATTTAAATTAACCTTCATTTTTAAATTTTAGAGCATTTACAATGAATGGCCAAGTTTGACTCACAAAATTTGGCTCACATGCATGCCCGCGAGATTAACAAAAGCCTCGGTATAGCTCGCGGGGTATAAATTACTTGATTCGTCCATCTCAAATAAAAGTCTAAATTAATTATTAAAGCCCCAATTGTAATAGCTATATATTCTAACATGTGTCTCTTCATGTGAATATTTTTCGATTTTGAAGTGTAGATATTGCAAAGACCTTTACACAAATAAATATCGAGGTATTTGAGATTATAACCCAAACTCAAAACCATTCTAATATTAAGTGGAACCATCTCAATCAAAAAATTAAGTTAATACTACCTCCGTCCCAAATTATTTGTCTCATATTCCATTTTTGGATGTCCCAAAATTATGTCCACTTTCCTAAAATGGAAAGTTTTATTTTCTTGAAATTACAAAAATACCCTTAGTTTGAAGTTCAAAAATATTTAAATATGAGAGGGAAAAGTATAAATAGTAGTTTTGAATTTAAACTAAGGGCATTATTAGTATTTTGTGGCTAATTAAGATTAATTCATTGATTTTCCTTAATATGCGTGCTAAATCAAAGGAGACAAATATTTTGGGACGGAGGGAGTAATTATTGAAGGTCTAATAATAATTTTATGGATTATTGGATGATAATACACTAAATTTTAGAGGTATTGGACAATAAATCAATAATGCATGAACTTTTTTTTTGGACTCTAATGCACTAAACTTTGAGGATATTGGACAATAATGCACTCAGACCAATTCAGCTGGTGGTTGTCCTACTTTGAGGTATCGTTTTTCTATTTTTTTTCCAAAAAAAATATATTAGTCATCCTGCTTATGTGTACTTTCTTACACGGCAAAAGTTTTTTCTGAAAAAAATGAAAAACGACACCTCAAAGTAGGGCAGTCACCACGTCAACCACCAGCTGAATTGGTCTGAGTGCGTTATTGTCCAATACTTTCAAAGTTGAGTGTATTAGAGTGCAAGAAAAAAGTTCATTACATTTATTTTTCAATACCCATAAAGTTCAGTATATTATCATCCAATAATCCTAATTTTATTCTATAACTTTATGCAGAACGAAATACAAATCCTTCTTTCAATTGCTTGGCATAAGGAGAGTGCGTACATATGTAGAAGGCAACTAGAAATGGAGAAAACCCCATAGCCATTCATTTGCTTGAAAAAAGAAGCCCTACAAGATTAAAAAGCTACATATATTTATGCAGATTCCCATTCAACGGTTCTCTTGTTGACAGTGGGCACCATCCGCCACCCTAGTTGGGTCCCAACCACACCATTTGGTAGACTAAAGAATCTGTTGATTAATCAGACCAACATGTTGATGTCACGCAATTCACCCTCTATAAATAACCACAACTGCTGCATAGCTGAAATCACAAGCAGCCATACACAGTCCTATCTCCATCTAAACCAATTTCAAGCTAATCATCCTTCTACCCTTCTCTTCCATATTCAACATGTCGGGCGGCTGTGGAAACTGCGACTGTGCTGACAAGAGCCAGTGCGTGTAAGTTCATTTTATCCATCATATCCTTGCATGCCCTCTTTCATTAAGGCTTCCTTAGAGCTACGTACATACATACATATATACTTGTTGGCATTTATCTTACAAACACATTCAGCTTGAGCAACGTCCTTTAAGATATTAACATCTTTTAATTGCAGTATATATATACATGGACGGATTTGTATTAGGTTCAGGGATGTCAATGGACACCCCAAGTCCAGGAAAAAAAATTATATAGTCTATCATTCAATGGGAGGTATTGCATATTGAGTGGATATCCTCAAAAAAAGTCCAAAATATTAGTAAAAGGGTTCAATTTAATACAACAATCCAACTTCCATGAAAAAAGTTTAAATGGCTTATTAGACATTGGGAGAATTATCTCTTTCAAATATATATATAATGATAGTTATTATTAAGTGGATAACCCTAATAACTTCAATATCTAGATCCGCAACTGAGTATATATATAAGGTTTACTACTGATTGTTTGACCTGAAAGTTGAGAATTAACGTTATGTATGTGTATGTACTAATTGCAGGAGGAAGGGAAACCAGTACGCCGAGAATGACGGCTGCTCATGCTGCGGCCCAAGCTGTGCCTGCACCAGCTGCAGCTGCTGCTCTCACTAAATTACTATGAAACTAGCAAAGCTAAGCTAGCTTGTTGATCTATATCAAAATACGCAATATTACAGGCTAGCTAGCTAAGCTAGCTAATAGTTGGCTTATATAATTCTACTTGGGTTGTCTAAAATAAACTTGTGTGACTCACCCTAGTTATGGTGATTTAATTAGTGTGAGTGATGCATACATGATGTTTGTGTCTTGTTGTGTCATGTCTGTTTTTCCCGTGTTTTAATTATGATTATGTAATGTCCGTATGCGCTTAACTCTGCTATTAAATTAAGTGGGCATGTTTGAGTATATTTGTGTTAATTTTAGTCGCTTTCACTTTCAGCTTTTCGTATCTATATTTTCGTATATGTTAAATGGGGCAACGAAAGAAATGATATGATCATGCATCCAACGGTACAGTGCAAAACTAATATAAAAATAAAAGTAAGATTAGTGGGACCAGAATTTAATGTGGAAACATGAATAGAGAAAAAGCCACGAGCAATACAAGCAAAATCAAATCAACAATTGGTAGAAATTATAATGAACAATGTCACTTCGAAATCAACATAAAAATAGTATAACAACTCATATAAACTCTCACCAACTGAAATACGAAAAACAACAATTATATCTGTGCTGCAAGATGCATAATATCCATCTTGCATGATGTGACACAGTCCACATAAGCTTTTTTTTATTTTAATATTAAAAATGTATTTGTCCGTTGTCACAAGGTCCTCTAAATAAATAAGTAAAATTGTAGGACCCTTGTTATAAATATGAAGAGATATAATTAAAACTTTTTTGAAAAAATTATTTTGGACTAATTCAAAAAACAACTCTAAAATATTTTTGAAAATGATATGTCGAATTTATAAAAAAATAACCGAATTTTTTGCAGGAAATATTTTATTCAAAAAATAAATAATATAAAAAATTGTTTTAAAATATAAGTAAACTATAAATAAAATATGATTTTTAAAATTGAGGAAAACATAGAAATTTAAATAAATAGAATATATACAGTAGTTAAAAAGGTTTTTGGATGCTAATATACTGAAATTTTGGAATATTGGACTAATAATGCATTGAACTTTGACCTGGGACAATAATACATTATACTTTGGGGGTGTTGAATAATAATGCACTCAGAATGATTCCTGCAGTGGCTGACTTGGTGGCAATCCTACGTAGCGGGTGGAGGAGATAAATTGGTTCGAAAATATTTAAATTTATGACATATTAGCTAATCCACATATAAGCAAAGTGAATCAACTTTGAAAATAATAAAAAAAAAAACATAAAATGACATTTGTTTAAACATATTTCCGCTAACAGATTATTTTTGTACTTATATAAAATTACCTTTGCTTGTGTAGATTAACTGATATGTCATAAATTCAAATACTTTTTAGCCAATTCATCTTCTCGGCCTGCCACGTAAAATCGTCACCAAGTCAGCCACCGTCGAAATCATTTCGAGTACATTATTGTCCAATACCCCCTCAAAGTTCAATGCATTATTGTTCAAAATCAAAGTTTAGTGCATTATTGTCCAATATCTCAATAATTCAGTATAATAGCATCTAATAAAATAAAAAAATATGATAAAATATTAATTCATAAAGAAATAAAAAAAAAAAGGAATACCCACATCATCCCCCACAAATGATAATGGAGAAAAAGGTTGAGCGTGAGTTGCCAACTTCTAAACAGTAATCTCACTTGTGTACTCTGCCATGTCACTCGAGACAGATTATATCTGTCTTATAGATAATATCCATCTGGAGGCAAAATGTATATCATGGTTGATACGCAAAATTACTGAATTTGAAATGGTCAGAAAACTCCAGCTAAATTTGTCCAACCCAAGCAGACAGTTTGTCAAATGTAAACATAGGCAGCCAAGCAGCACTTTAGCATAAGAAATTTTCCAATACATTCCAAATAAATTGGGTCAGAGACTCGGCTGCGTTCACGAATACAGCTGCTAAGAGATGAGACAATTACTCACATTGTTTCAATGGCTTCTTCATAATTATGAACAAAAACTGCAGCTGTCAGACATTATTCCAACGGTTTTGATCAGGCAAAGTGCAGTAGCCCAACAAGGGTACACCACCCACCAAATTTTTCTGCAAAAGTTTACCTAAATTCTCTACTGTCAAACTCATAAACTATCAAACATTGAACCCCTCCGCACGAAGGCACTGTTTGTGAGCCTCAATCCACTTGGTGCATGCACCTTCACCGTGTTGTACTATGCATTCATCTCTTAGCTTCTTTGTATCGGGACAAGCACAGCATATCTTCTTCTTAGGCTTTTGATTTGGTTCCGGGGCAGCTTGGGCTGCTGATTCAGGCTTCTGCTCTGCTGCTGCAACCAACCCACCCATAATTGATACCCTGCATGGAATACACAATGACATAGGGAGCAAAGAATCAAAAAAGTGACTTGATGATAAGATGACTGAAGTAACTGACCATGAAATAATTTTTCATAATTCAGAATTTAAGAATTCACATTGTAACTCAGATAAGAAAATATCATTTCCTCGATTTCTCATCATTAGCAAGGCATTCCTGTTAAATCTTGGGTCGATTGGAAACAATACCTCTCTAAAATTGCAAAACTTAAGGATAGGGATTGTTACATCCAACCCCTTCATACCTTACCCACGGGGGATTCTAGAGCGTATTAGTTGTGGTTTTACTAGCTAGGCATTCCTGTTAAGCTTGTAAGTGGCAATAGAACTACTGTGATACTCAAATGTTCATCAGAAATACCTTCTTAATTTCATTAAATGTTCATCAGAACTACTACTCTGCTTTCAATCAACCCAGTAAATTTGCATTCACACACATGGGATGCAGATTAGCATACACCCAACTATCTCCCGCAACTGCCTCTTTGTGGATTCACATTTTAAAATAGATACGGAAAGTCTCACATTGTAACCCAATTAAGGCAAGCCAGTGTATTGGGTCTCCTCCAGGGCGATTGCAAATTTTTCAGAGCATTCACAAAGATTAAACAAGCAAACCTACATATGGCATTTGGGCCAACAGTTCCGTATAGACATGTTCTGACAAGGATTCAGATACCAGCTACCAATCAGTTAGATCTCAACCAGCTGCATATAGTGGCAAAAAGCAATATTTTTAACGTAAAACACAACCAAAAAATACGTACCACCAGGTCCAACACTACAAATGCATTTTGCAGACACAGTAGTACAACACTACAAATGTAGTTTGCACTACGCAGACACACCAAGAGAACAAGATGAAGGCAGAGAGGAACACTGCAGCTACAAAGAGACTATGACAAAGTGAGGCAGTAAGTGCAAAGTAAGATGCTTCCATGTTGACATTTCAGACTATGCCCAAAGAGACCTAGTGAAGTCATGAAGAAATAGATGATTCGATGATTCCCGATCCCTCTTGCACATGCAACACTTGTTAACCATAATCTTCCCCTTAAATTACCACAAGTCAAAATGCTCTCGTGCATTCACTTATAAGGGACATGGTGAGGATAGTTTAAATGTTTAGTTACCAAGCCTTAAGATGGTGACCCTTTTTATCTCTTTTATTCAACAATTGAATTACCAATCACCCAAGGGATGTCACACTAACAAAAGAACCCAATGCCTCAAGCCCTTAAACCTCTATCAAAAAAATCTTATCAACAAAACCCAATTAAGTGACCTTTGAACCATGATCAAAAACTTGCACCAAATATAAAAGGTGCTGATGCAATAAATTTAAATTCATGAAAGGTTGTAGCCTTGCTTTCAAAAATCCTCGAGTCTTTCTCTTTCCAAGTGATCCACCAAATGGTCAAAGGTATCAAGCATTGACTTTCACACACTTAGAATCCAGCTCTTCTTCAATCTTCTTCTCCAAGCCACTAACTCTTCTTAACCTTGAACCCAACTGACCCCCAACAAAGAAAATGACAAAAGCCATAGAGTCAAAGCCCATCAAAAATGGATAAGATTCTCAATGAACTCTTCCTCCCCAAAGCAAATAGAATATCTATTGTCCAAGTCAAACTTTCTCTTTGTAAGCATATCTTCAGTGGGAATCTTTCGTTTGGTAGGCACCCAAGCAAGAAACCATGCTTCCGTAGGGGCTTTTCAGCATCATATGAAACATCAATGGGCAAGAGTTCCTTAAACATCTCATTGTCGTAACTCTTGATGTGAACAAACCACTTAAACGAAAAGCTAAAGAATCTCATGACTACATTAATCAAGAGCCATCTTCACATTAGCAAGCAAACCCAACTAGTTCAACATATTATCATCTTCCTAATCATATGAGTGTAAAGTTAAGTTTCAATGATGTCGATTCCCATTCCAAGAAACCATATCTTGGATAGTTGCCTCCTTATAATGAGCGATCCTAAAAAGATTAAGGAATTAAGATTAAGAGGTTAATCTCCATGCCAATCATCATGCCAAAACAACTAAGTCCTAATTCCCCCTTAAAATGCCCTGCCCTATAGCACAAAGTGGTCAAAATTACCCATAATAGATTTCCAGCAGCTAACCCTATGAGGAAAAGAAAACTTCTTGCTCAACCAACCACACACGTCAATCTCATAATTAGTCTCCATCAACTTTTTCTAGAAAGCATATGCTGCCTTTGTAAACCTCCATAACCACTTTCCTCTGAGGGCTTCACTCAAATCACAAAGATGTCTACCATCCAAACCACCTTCATTTTAGGATGTCTATTTCCCCTTTAAAATACAAGTTGTTGCTAGAGACCAAAGAGGAAGGGCATGCATTGTTGTGAATGGGAGCATGGCAGATTATGAGAAAGTAAAGGGAGCCTTGGGATTTTAGGAGAGAGAAAGTAGAAGGGAGGAGGGAAGATTGAAGACAAAGAGAATGTAATTTTAAATAAAAGGTAATTATTGTTAAAAAAAATTAAAAAAGAATAATTTCATTCCATAACCGAACCAAACACATGATATCAAGTATCTACTTCCATTTAATTTCTCAGGTTTTAAGTTCAATTCCATCCCATTCCACTTTTTTGAACCAAAAACACTTAAAAGAATGATGAAAGTATCAAGGGTAAGCATGATTAGATAGAGTGCCTACATTATAAAGGAATTTGTTTGGATATATTTCACTCCATATCCAAAAAAGATGCTTCCCTAAGGATGGCACTTTTTGACATGAAATGAATGCTCCAACACATTACATTGCTCAACCAAATCAATGAAGATGACCGTCACTTTACAACTTCAGGCTCAATCCCAAACTCGATTTGAATTTTGAGGATATAGGACTTAGAAAATTTGTGCCCAAATCGTAGTTCTTCAATTCTCCACTAAAATTTGGCCTTTCCTTACTAAATGCATAGTGACTCAGCATTTTATATTAATTTCACTCTTCGATTTGCAACTATATAGCTCATAGTAGCCAATTAAACACCCTTCACATTAAGTAGTTTTTAAACGGCACTAGGCTAGAATTAGGGTCACATAATTCAAAATTCCTACTAATCCACTCAAATAAATTATATTGTTGGTGTTCCAAACCTTGCAATCTCTAACATTCATTCTTTTCAGCCAGCAACTCGGTAAGTATCTGCCACAAAACAGGGTTTAGCTTCTTGTGCCCTTATTTTCATTTCCTAGATAACTCCGCCAAAGACATTAAACATTGCCACAGATAAACATGCATAGTTCATAATCACCACGACAAAGAGGCATTCCCCTATACCAACTTTATACTTGCAAGTTACCATCCTAATATACCACCTCATAATGTTAGTAGTAGTTACATCCCATGATGTTGACTTCTGAGGATTCTAAAAGCTCTTTAAGGTAATTTGTGGATAAACCTCTTTTATGAGTCCACTTCTACGCAAGATTTGTCTTTGATCATCTCTAAGTACCCTTACTGGAAGTATAGAAGACTCCTCCAATTCTAAAGCAAAAAAATAGAAACTGTTTAACAGCTTTCATTAGCCAACCAATTTAAACTACATCTGAATAAGTTAAACTACCAACATAATCGTCCATTGCTGTTTCATGAAACCAGAGTTCAAAATGACATAATTAAATCCAAATAAGTTAATCACACCTTATACAATATAATCCTATAACAGAACCAACATTGTTCTTGATCAGCCAAAAACTATTACTCTAATTAAGCAGCCAGTTTCCCACATTTGTTAACAAAAATGACAAATAATCCCATTACAACTACAGTAATTTCACAAAGCACAAATATCCAATCCATTATAACAACATAAGCTCCTTTCCGAGAAACGTTCATATAAACAGAGCCAACACAGGGAAAAGACACCCAGAAACCATAAAATACGATGAGAAATTAGAAAGAAAAGATTTTGATTTACGCAGAGACCCGAATGAGCCTAAAAGAATGGCTTTCAACCCACATAATTTCTTCACAAAAGATTCAATCTTCATGAAGATAACCCCGAAGATACCCAGATCAAACAAGTGTCTATAGCAAACATCCCATTTTACAGATTTTAGTAAAAACAGAATTAGGTTTACAAATTACAAACTATCACAAGTCACCCAAATCGAATCGAAAGTCGAAGAAAATAGCAAAGAGAAGCTGAAATCGCACCTCAATAAAGTCGCCCAAATCGAATCGAAAGTCGAAGAAGAAAGTAAGTCGCCCAAATCTTGTTGCCCTCGAATCTCGACTGGCAGGTAAAGTGTCGACTTGACCTAATGTCGCCGGAGATCGACGACGAGCCAAGTTTCCGGCGGCGGTGGGAGCGTTGGAAGTGTGAAACCCTGACGAGAAGAGTGACGGGAGAAAAACCGAGAAAGGTCAGAGCTTCGAGCGAAGAATACGAGAGTTAAGAGTAGGGGCGGCAAAATTGACACGACACATAATACGACACCAACTTAACACAGGTGATGTGATAAATTTTTTTTTTTTTTTTGACGCAGGTTATGTGAAAATATGTTCATAATGAAATCTTTTTTTTTTTTTAAGATTGCTTTTGTTTTATTTAAGCAAATTTCTATTTAGAATTTTTTTCATTATATATATATATATACAGAAAATTACGTTGAGACACCCCAACATTTATGTTAACTAATTTTTCAGTCCAAAGTTTTCGAATATGATTTTGGGCATCTTAACTTTTTCGGTTAAAGATTTACAAGTACCACTTCGACAGAATCCGGCCAAAATCCACCCGAGATTATATTATTTTGAGTTTTGAGTATTAAAAAGAAGGTAGTATTCCTAAAATGCCCCCATTCCTTCTTTTCATGGATGGATCTCCATAGTCATCTCCATCCTTAGGACACGTTGCTAACAATGCCAATTTAGGTGATTTATGAGCATATTGACTTGTTTGGTTTAAGGCTAGTACAACTAGAGAAGAAAGCATATTGATTAGCTTGAAAAATGAAAATCAAAGGAACTGTCAAAAGGTGATACGTCACTTTACTTAAGAATTTATTGTTAGATAGCTATAGCTGTTGGAATATAATCTTAAAAGGTGTAGCTTGTCCAAAACAAGTTGCCTCCACATTCTTTTAACTCTTTCTTTTCCCAAAAGCCCTCATCAAGATATTGGGTAGTGCAGAAAAGCTTAACAATACATGCTAAGATGCCACAATACCAAGTTTCCAAGTAGACTTGGCAAACTTTTTTTCCCTTTTGGAATATTGAATTACAATAACCCATCTTTTGGACAACTGAAAATAACAATTCCGCCTTAAAACCAAAGCCCTGTTTTCTGGGTTTGTAAATAAAATTTTACTTGTCTTATGGCCCAGTTCTTTTTTGTAGTAGATAAAGTACAGAAATGGTATAATATGGTAAATTGTAGAAATGTGGTATGTTGTGATACAATGTGGTAGATTGTGGTAAAATTTATGTTAAGAATGATTAGTGATGTATAAAATTTGTGATAGAAATGTTTGATGTGGTAGTTAAGGAGAGAGAAAAGTGAAACGAAAGAAAATTATGGGTGGTATGATAAGGTGTAGTATGGTATGGACGTATGGTAATATGTGATGATTTGTGGTAGGTGCAGCATGATACCACACAAAAAAAAAAAAAAAAAAAAAAAAAAAAAACAGGACCTAAAAAATTACCTGACATGTTTGGTGAATAGTTTTTCATATTAGTTTTCTGGACCCAAAAAAACTAGCTAGAATCTTTCTGAAATACTCCTTTTTCCACAAACAGTTATCCCAAACAGCGAACAACTAATAGCCAAAAGCTACCAACTAAAAACTAGTCGCCAAACAAAGCCATAGACATAAATTCAACATAAAAGTTGAAATATAAGGAAGGTGTGGTGCCAAGCAATGTGGTGGAATTGGCCTGGCCCAGTTACTACTCTCTCCCGTGGCTTAGGCCCCACTCCATACAACCAAAAGTGGGATCCCCCATATTAATTGTTTCTCTTATTTTAGGGCAGAAGAAAATCAGTCTCACAGTAATACAGTTGAGATGATTCCCCCAACTTCACACTTCGCTGTGCAAATAAGAAATCACAAGGGTAACAGTGGACAAACACAAGGTTGCATTGATAATTCTGGAATGGAATAGCAAGCTTTGAGCTCAAAAATGGAGAGCAGAATTCTGACATATATATAACTCATAAAATTATGAAAATTACTGACAGTCACATCTCTGTAAATCATAGAAATGTACACTATAATCTGTGCAGATTGCTGGGATGAAACTTTTTGAACAAAACTCAGGAGGGTCAGCTCATCTGATCTCCCTAAATGCAACAACATCAATTTCAGGTTCATCTCTGAACACCATTGACAGCGATCGATGTTCCAATTTCCATCCAATGCTGCAAAACAAGAAGATTGAGTGACTTTGGTTTTTTGGGTCAGTCATATTTTTCTCTCCAAGAGTAGACAAGGTAGAGCACCCAGGAAAGTGCCAAGACAATGTCCCCAATAACAAGCCTAGGCAAATCGTGGGCGAGATCCTCGAGTTTCCTCTCAAAGTAGACCCTCCAAACAGCCATTGACAGGTGAAGTAGCACACATCCCTTGGCGAAAAAGCTTTGGAATTTATGATCCTTGACGAAAGCCACCATGAACAGCAGCAACCCAATCGCGAACAACAGCAGCCCGGAAAACGAATCGGATGTTCTGATCAACAGATCGTCATGCGGGGTTGATCCTTGAAGCTTGCTGGCAATTTCTTGACCATGCCCAAACACAGACACCTCTTTGGTGTAGAACATCATCATAGCTCCACAAATGAGGGCAATCACAGAGTGCAAAAGGCAGATTACAGGAAAACCAGAAGAACCCATGTCATGAAATCAGAGCCTTTTTGGGTGATTTTGTTCCAGAAAATAAACACTTTCACCAACCAGTCAGATCTCAGACACCCCCCTTCTTCAAATATCTAATGGTCTATTTCAAGTTTCAACCCCACTACTGGATTGACTGTTTAAGCTGTCATTGTTGCACCCCACAAAGTGTAAGCTGAATTTGACAAAACAAATCTACATGAACAGATGAACCCATATGAAATCAACCTTCCAACAAAACCCTAAACAGCAAAAAAAACAACCAAAGTCTAAACCCTAACCTCAAATTCACACAGTTTATACATCCTGACTGTACAAATCAAGGGATCAAACCCCAAACAAGGTAAAAACTATCAACCCAGAAAATCAAAAACTCTAATTTCATTCACAAATCATACCCCCAACAAATATAATCAAACTAACCTCAGAAAAACAAGACCATACCCAGAAGTCAAATCGTGATCAAACAAAGGAATCCTTCAAAACCCAGTTCATAAACAGAAAATAACAAGGGGGGTAGAGATTGAAACCTGTGATTTGAAACCGAGGACATTGGTGAATGTGTTCATGGGCGAATTGAAGGGGGGAAAGACGAGAAACCCTGAATGAATGGATGAAGACAGAATCTTGTTCTTTGTTTTGGCGTTATACGGGTGGGAAAGCACAGAGGGTGTGTATATGTATAAAATAAATACTGTATAAACAAATTTGGTATTAATTTTGTTGTAACTTCTAATGGAGAGATTTTGCCATAAATTAACAATTGTAGGGGTGGGTTTTAGTTACAGAAAAAGAAGATTTTTTTTTTCTGGAACCAGTAGGAAGAGGATGAGAGAACAGAACAGCAGAGATGACGGGGGAAGGATGGATAATAAATGACAAAATTGCATTTATATTTTCAGTTATTTATTTATTGGTTTGAGATTTGATCATTGTTATTATTGGCTCCCATCAATCCCATCCCAAGAAGAAATGTCATGCTTTCTGGATCCAGTATTCCAGTTTCTGCTTTTGACAGCTGATCGATATCATTTTTCTTGCATTCTTGCCCTTATTTATTTATTTATTACTAGTATTAACTATGTATGTTATGTATTTATTTTCTATTTTTTTTTGTATGAAAATTGCTCCTTTTTAAGGACATTCGGTATCCCTTTAAGACCTTATTTTTTGGATTGGGAATTCTTTCCAATTCAATCTAATTCAATCCAAACTTTATACAATTTTCAAAAAAAAAAATCTCTAAAAACATAATTTTCCAAAAAAATATCATAACTTATCCAATTTAATCCAGTCCATCCAAACCTCATTTTATCCAATCTAAATAACAGGGTCTAAAGCTCAAGTTTAGAGGTTACATCTGATCTAATATTAGATGCGAAGTTAGAGTTCTATGGTTTGTTGAACTATACCTTTAACCTGATTAATTAATACTTTGGTTACTACTTAGGCCATGTTCTTTGATTATGTCATTTTCAGGTTTGGATGGATAAGTTATGATAAGTTATAATATTTTTTTGGGAAGCTGTATAAGGTAGGGATAAGTTATGAAAAATTTGGATAGGTTGATTAAACCTAACCAAAGAACAGGGAGTGTCTCACTTTTTTTTTTTTTTAAAAAGGTATTTTTCATGATAAATTTATAATTTGTATTGCTTTTTAGTTTCATCCAAACAAAAGAAGATTGTTGTCTGTATAAAGGTCTAAATTTTTCTTTTATATCCGATAAGAAACGGGAGTTAGGTAGCTCTTCTCTCAAGAGTTCTACCTAACCTATCCTCTAGAATGATACAGTTGAAGTCTCTAGCATCAAAAGGATTCCAAAAAAAAAATATCTTCCAAATTAAGGCCAACTTTAACAAGTCAGTTTGTCGCTCAGTTAACTTCTCTAAACACATGTTGAAACACACTAGGCCCGGTTCTTTTTTGCAGTTTGCCACAACCCACCACAAAATACCATTCTAGCACAATTCACCACAACCCACCACAAATTACTTTTTCAGAATTACCAATACAATATTTATATATATATATACAAAAAAACCCACCACAATATAACAATAACCCGCCACAATTACACCACAACTCGCCACAATTTCACCACACCATACCGCACCGCAGAATACCGCATAAAATAATAGGGCCTAAAAGAACAAGGTCCAAATTGTAATAGTTATAATGATTTACCCAATATTTTAACTTTAAAAAAAAGGAATGTATTTCAATAAAGAATGAGAGTATCGAATAGTTTAGTTAAAAACTATATTTTACCTTAAAAAAAATAAAGTTTATATTTATTGATCAAAATGACTTGGTGCAACAAGTAACGTTATTTATTGATATATAAATTTTTTACAAAATTCAATATTTTTAAAGAGATTCTTATTGAATTTTAGGTGATCTATTTCATAAAGAGATATAAATTAATTGATGGAATATTCATAACAATTACAAAACAATTAATCACACAGGAAAGAATACAATTGCAGAGGCTTAATATTATACCTAATCACCAATCCGTCTGATGAAGAGGTTGATCTTTGAGATTCCAATGAAGAAATCCTATAATGTAGCTCCACACAGCACCGGGAACTCGATTGCTAGATCGACCCAATCGAAACTAATCTCAATTTAAGATTTATGTAAACTTCAAAGAGAGAATATCTCAAGATATCACTCTGGAGTCTCTCTAGAAGTATCAGGTTGTTGGGATTGGAATCAATCTCTCAAAGAGACTCCCTTTTATAGAGTTGGATCCTAATAACCAACTTCTCTCAAAATAGCGTCTGAGGTCCAACCCGGTCCGTGTACACCAAACACGTTCCGTGTTGTGTTGATTTCTCCAAGAAATCAACTTCTAACACTTTCCAAAATAATACTATATTATTTTGGGCTACATACATTGTTCCAGGGCACTGACTTTAATTATATCGAGGACACTCCAACAATTCTACCATAATTAATTTTTTTTTCCGACTACCATAGTTAAAAAGTATATCAGCCGTTTATTCTACCATAAAATTGAAATCAATATATATTGATCAAAATAACTTGTTACAACAGTTAATCGTATTTATTGAAATATAAATCTTTTTTAATAAACAAAATTTCTTAAAAAAATAATAAAAAATAATTTCAACTACCATGGTAGAAAAATAATTCAACTATAATAGAGTTTTTTTTTTAAAAAAAATATTTTATAATTCACTACATCTTGTATTTTTGTTAGTTTCTGGAGAGACCATACTGGTATTATGGATTTATAGTCATACTATTCACTATTATTGAGCTTAGATGATAATGTCATTAATGCCACGCATAGGACATAACTTCATTAAAAAATAAGAAACGAAATTATGATTTGTTCTTTTGTTAGATTAGTTCTAATTCTCCTGACTTATCATAATTTATTTCAATTTATCCAAATTTAACACAATTCTCCAAAAAAGAATTCACTCTAAAAACACAATTCTCCAAAAAGGATTCCTAACTTATCCAAACCTAACTATCGTACCTTAAAAATAACTTATCCAAAGAATAGGACCATGTATTACAAAAATAATAATTTTTGAGTATTTGGATCAAGAAAGAGGAGTAAATTGCAATTTCATTCAAACCACAGGTTAGTCAATCATTATTTTTACAAAATTGTGACCTTTCTTAAAGTGATACATTTAATTTTTTTTTTTGTTGAGGAGGTTCTTAGAGTGATACATTGGCTGTGTTCGGCAGTAGCGTTTGGCGTAGCGTTTAGCGTTTTGACCAAATCAAGACTCTAATTGCATAAATATTAGCGTTCGGTAAACTAGCGTTTTGAGGAGCGTTTAGCGTTTTAAGGAGCGTTTTACGAAATGTTAATAAAGTTAACGTTTAGTGTTTGGAGTAGCGTTTCATATTTTTTAGTCAAAAAATACCCTTTGAAAATTTTATATTTATAAATTATTGATATCTTTTTATGTCAATTCACATTAATCTGTTAATTCAACTGCTAAATTTACCGAACATAATTCTCGTTTGACCAGTCATCCGCTATCTGCTACTTAAACCGCTATCCGCTACCTAAATCGCTATCCGCTACCTAAACCACTATCCCCTATCTAAAACGCTAATTTTGCCGAACAAGACCATTGTCAGATACTCAAATGTTATTTTATTCAATACAGCGAATCTACATCAGTGGAAAAGTATCCTTGATGCAAATTGAAATTAGGTGATTCCATCACGGCATTACTTGGTCTTCACCTAATAATTTAGGAAAATAATTATACACTACTTTTAAAATCATTAGATAATTGACAAATTAAAAACCCGTTCGAATGTTTCCAAAATTTAGAAATATTCTGGAGATTCAGAGTATTATAAAAAATCAAGACATCTTTTTTTTTTGGCTGAATAAAAATCAAGACATCTTGAAAACCTTCTAAGGTCATTTTTTGACAAGAATCCTTAGTTGAGTAGAATAAAGAAAACTTAAACAAACCATAAACCTAAAACCGAATACAAGCAAGTCGATTCCAACTCTAATTCTACTATGAGCAAACAAGCTCTTGTATTTATAGGTTGTTTTGTTCGGAGTTGAAAGAAGAGATACAAGAAAGTAGAAACATAATTCTTTATAATATGTTTTTCTACCGAATGTATTACTAATATTTATTGAATTAGAACATTAAATTGGTCAAAATACTATACATTACCGGCCTACTACGATCACAACTATAATCAAATATATTTATTTAATTTATATTCTTTTTTACACAAATAATGTCAAATGACCATACAAATATACAATGGGAAAGGGAAGAATCAAACTCAAACTAGAATGTTTCTTGTTGTCAAAAATTT
Organism: Portulaca oleracea; assembly: GCA_029582165.1. NCBI lineage: Eukaryota > Viridiplantae > Streptophyta > Magnoliopsida > Caryophyllales > Portulacaceae > Portulaca > Portulaca oleracea. The sequence continues at coordinate 42,302,951 of CM055876.1, forward strand.
TGAGTGTTCACATTTTAATTTGTATTTCATCATACAAAATTGATGTTATTAAATTCGTAATGAAAAATACTATTAAAAAAGTATAATATTAATATTTTATAAAAATTTTATATTAAAAATTATTGATTAAAGATTTACACTAAAAATCGTTAATCACATATAAAAAAGAATGGAGGGAGTAAAAAAAAGAGCTAATAAATCTAAGTTAAACTAGGTAAGTGAAATATGGACAATGATACACATTTCGCCTCAAGATGGTTAATAACCATTTTAAATTATTTATATTTCACATTTTGTTAGCTTTTAATAATATTTTTCGTAATAATTATGTATATTTATCAACTACAAGAGTATAATACTTATTTGCTAGGTCAAAAAAATATAAATAATAACTAATTTTATCAATTGTAGTAGAAAATGTACATTTTATGCATAGTTTTATATTTATAAAAAAATATAAATAAATAAATATTTTTATATTGTTTATAGGTAATGAAACATACCTTTATAATGATTTAAATATACTTATATTCAATTTTATGAAAGATTTAGATGAGATGAAAGATGGTTAAAAATCATCTTTTAGCAAGATATTTATCATTTTATATGAAATATTTACCCCTCTAAAGAACTGTACGTCAAGATGATGTTGAGGAAAGCACGAGACCTTGGATATTGAAAGCCAACTCTCGGTCAAGTCTTGATTTGTTATTAAGAGCCCTTCTTAAGATATTGATTTGCAATCTACCAACCAACTACTAACACTATCAATTACAATCCATAGACCCATCTGGAACCTCCTTTCCCTCCATGTTAGTAAAATACAGTGCAAGAATTAAACATGTAAAATATGTTATGTGTTTATTCCACAAAATAACATCATATGAAAATACTATCATTCGTCGATATAATCATTCACTTTTATAAAACAGTGATACATGAAAAATTTGTGTTTTATACAGTGCTTTTTTATTTGGAAACACTGATAAAATCATTATTATACTGATTTTATGTCAACAGTTCTTCCATTCCCCTTCTAAAATAAATAGTTTATGTATTAAACATGTATTGAACAGTATAATTCAACGAGGTAAAAAAACAGCCTCTACTATCCAGCAGCGCCCATAGAAGATGAATTCCCGCTTTTTAAACGCTTAGTTCGTCCATACACTAAGCGGTGGCAAAATTTTGTCCGAATCGGAAAAAATCGAGTCTGGACATAGATTTTTTGTCCGAATTTTGATTGTGTCCGAATATTCTCTTTTTTCTATTGTTATTGAGAGTCCGGGCATGGATTTCTCATCCGAATTTTAACTTTGACCGAATTTATCCGACCCAAATTTACCCAAACCCGAATTTTTACCCACGCTAAATATTTATTATACGTATCTTTACTAACAGAGCTTCCCCTTTCTTATGTGTAGTCCATAGACTCGGCGACAACATACATTTACTTCAATTCAATAACTCCATGGGTCCCTAATTGAGGGGGTTTGGGGAGATCTCGATATAAGTAGAGGTGGTCATATCTTGAAAGATATACAGTTAGCTTCTGAATAAGTTGCTTGGTAATACGGAGGCCACAATTATCACAAGGCACATTATGCCCCATACACTAATGGATTCTCTTGTGCTGAACTACAAACTTCCACTCTAAGAGAACAAAAAAAGTAAGCAAAACAAACTTATGTGAAGGCATCTCGAGATCGTATTTACAAAGTCACAAGGAAGAGAACAACTTTTTTATAGACAAATATGAAGTGGAAAAAAAGAATAACAAAAACAAAACCAATTCTCTTTGCACACTTTTCTTTTCTTGGGCTAATTGTCCTACAGAGACTTGTAACTTGTCTATGCTCCTGTGCTTCTGAAGAATCATTCTGTGAGGTTTTTTTCTTGGGGGGCCGGATCAAATCGAGAAATAAACGAAAGAACAAGAAAGGGCAGTAAAAAAAAAAGTTGTCAGAAAAAATTACTGTCTCCGCTACCTACAATAGCTTTGCGGTGGCGCCTTGATTTTCTGTCCCGGCCACGCTTGGAAGGGATTTTCCTCCTCGCATTTTTACCAGAAGCTGTCTCTTTCGGAATGACTCGAGGAGGCGGAGGTGGAGGTCGACACGGAGGTGGAGGTGGACGGCGCACTGCTACCTTATGACGCTGAATAACTCGAGGAGGCGGAGGTGGGGGCATGTGCTCCAACAACTCTCTGTGGTATGCCTGTTTAAAATCCAATAAAAAAACATCACAAGTTTTGATAAGATTATCCAAGCTTAAGCTAACTACAATGGCACCCATTAAGCTTGTTACTTTTTTTCTTACAAGGGTAAATGGGTCAGGGGAAGGGAAGGGCATCCAGGCACAAGCCCGGTTGAAAGCCCTGCAGAATTCCACGCCAAGAACATACACGACTTATGTCTGAGTTAGACAATGGTATATATATGACTTATGCCTGAATTGGCTATTTAAGGGGAAAAATATATCAGGTGGATCGAAAAATAAACCAGATGGGTACAGATAGGGTGCATAAGCAGCCAGGTGAAAATTCGGTCATAGAAATATAGCAAACATGGTACCAAGGATTCCTGAATATGTTCAACTAAGAATAAGCATGAGATCGGGGTTGAGAGATCATAACCTGTATGACAAAGTTCCGTCTTTCACAATCAAGAAACATGTTAACCCTCCAGTCAACCTTTGACATTATTTTGTCTCTGACAGTAGAAAAGCTTAGCTGATCTCTGGAAGTAAACCGATCAACTTCATTGAACCACTGGCAGGTAAATAAATTTGTAATAGGAATATGTTCTTTCATAATCACACAGCCCTCGGGAACATCTGCAGAAATTTAATCAAGAAGTCAATTACAAACCTCTTTATTTATCTCTCTTTTTTCTTTTTTTTTTTGGGAGGGGCGAGGGGTGTTAATTTATTGCATGAAGTGAAATCGAGTAGTAGTTACGGCAGAAGCAGACTCAAGAACAGACCGCTAGTTATTGGAAGCTTTGCCTCAGAATAAGGCGTCAAACCCTCTTTCCGGTAGAAATCAATCTGGTAATCAATAGAGGCATTATCGTACTTCCCACCTGCTTTGTTAGCCTCAGCTTCCACAAACACATCAAATCTTCTGTAGTGTCTTGAAATAGCAAAGGTTGCATTCTCGCGCCACAAGAACCTGATGAATTACAGATTTAGTACAAATGAGATGATTGACATATAAGCTAGAAAGTAAATACAATTGGAGAACATGGTTTCAGATAAACTCCGGAATTTCGTGAGAATTGAGCTAACTACATGTCATAATGCCCCTCAACCAGGTAAAAGACCATTCCCTCAGAGATGGTCCAACTGAAAATCTAATTGTAACAATAAACCCAACTGAAAATCTAAGAGAAAAATGGAATGGCATCAAGTTGAGAAGGAAAAAGATTTGTTCCCAAAAGATAGAGCTGTCTGTTTTCTAGATCATGCATATGCACCAAATGCGCTATCATTGAGTAATCGATTACAGACCCTTCGTTGAGGAAACATGGCAATCTTGAAATTATGATTTCAGGCCATTGAAAACTGGGAAACAGTTTAAACATTTATTTTTAATATTTGTGATCTTAGCTTTCTTAGATCTGAATGCCTGTCAAGAACTCTCAAATCCTGATAAAGAATTGTGACAAGCAACAATTGTTGCAGTGATGAAATTATGTAAATGCCTCTTTACTCCAGTCACCCACTAATCTCTTTTCAGGTCCTTAAGTAATGATTTCTTCTCTTTGCTTCAAATCAATCAAATAAGAGTCTTGACACACGCTAAGTAAAAGCACACAGAAACTCAAACCAAAAACCAATCTCATATTACCTTTCAAGAACCCGGTATGGATCCTGAACAAGCTTAAGTTTTCCGTCAATCCAAATGGAGTATTGAACATTGGGAAAAAGCCGATGCAATAAAAGCTTTGGAACCTGCCAAACAAAATATTGTCAACATTCTAAATGTCGACGACTGTAGCATACTAGCATAAAAACAGCAGGGGCACACAAAGGTGCATCGAGAAGACAAGAGAATTGTGTGTGTATGCACCGGTGTAACTATGTTAAAGCGCACACACACACACACACACACACACACACCAAATAAGATAGATCACACATTACAATGGAAAACTGTTGCATTTGATAACAAGGCTGTATGTACTCATAAAAAAAAAATTAGAAAAAAGAAGAAAAATCTAAAATCACTAAGATAATGCATATCATTCTGTAGCAAATTAAACACAATTCTTCTCAAGGATTGGTCAAGTATGATGTCTTTTTTATCTGCAGACGTAGATAGCTGATGAATTTTCCCACTTAATGAATGACAATTGATTGTAACAGAAATGAAGGTGGTGATTTAAGAGCATTTACCATATGAACTTGGGCCAAATCAAGAACTACACCAACCCCCCCCCCCCAAAAAAAAAAAACAAAAAAAATTGTTATCTTACACAAGACCTCCTTGCTAATTTAAACAGAGGAATTTTGGATGCTAGTATCCCAACCTTTAGGGGTATTCGACTATAATATACCAACCTTTAACATTGGACATACCTGTTGGACCTATTTATCATTAATGTACTAACCTTTGGTGATGATTACTAAATTTGGACGCTAATATACGAGCTATACTAATGTCCAATTTTACTCATCATCACCAAAGGTTAATACATTAACAATAAATAAGTCCAAAGGGTTGTTATATTAGTGTTCAATGTTAAAGGTTGCTATATTACAGTCTAATATCCCCAAAGGTCCATATATTAGCGTCCAATATTACTTAAATTTTAAACTGAACACAACTCACAAAGTTGTGAAAGCATGAATAAGCAAATTATCAATACACATATTGAATTCCATTACCAAGGAAAGGCCCCAGGTTTCATCTTGGAAAAGGCATGAGAATATTTAATTGAGGCCTTAACCAATTCTCCAGTAACCATATGAGAAAATCCACTGATGGCCATATAAGACTAGCTTGAACAAATTAGTCCAAACCGTTCACTAGTTGCTTTGACATGTGAGTGCAGCTGAAAACTTCTAATAAACTGACAACCTCAGAAACACCAGTCGGAAAATTCTTCATTAAACAAATTATTAATATTCCTATGTGAAAGCCAACAACACAGATATCACTTAATTTGCAAGGACAAGCTGGCTGAATTCCACTCACAAAGAAACATGTGTGTTCAGGTATGGGAAGGAGCCCATAATTTTCCAATAAACCAATTGAAGGTCTTCTAATGGCTTTTCACACTACCTCAGTTCAAGGCTGAAGCTCCCACACTCATAATGACACTAACCAAACATAAACTCACCTAGAAGGATGACAATTGTGAGCATAAGGCACTGACTAAAGGCAGAATATAAAAATGCTCAAGCAGCACTCCAACAGGGAGAAAACCTTATTTACCAGGGATTAGCTTAAGAAAATATACGCACATAAGTCGTAAAATAAGAACTTATTTACAGCCTACGGAATCCCCTGCCTCTCACTGCACCATTTCCAAATGAAACTCTGTTACTGAAATTTTGCAGGGATTTCACCATAGCATCGCCAAATTTCGCAAGCAACTATCCTCATCTGTCAATACAATCATGGTTTAATTGAACCCCAACACACACACACACACACACACACACACACACACACACACACACACACACACACACACACAAAAAAAAAAAAAAAAACAAACAAACAAACAAAGGAACAAAGACTCTGGTGTATGGAAAAAGAGGAAAAAGGAAACCAAAAAACTCACTGCCAGAATGATCATTTGAGAATCATAGGACATAGATGCCCTCCAATTTGCAACTTAGTCTTACATGGTTCGCTCATGAATCATAATGTACTGACTTCGTACATTGAAAATTGAAACCAATTATAAACTGGGTCAGGTTCGGGTTTAGGGTCTGGAATTCAGGTCAACCAGTTTTGTGTCAAATTCAGATTCGGACACTTTGGCAAGTCCGAACCAAAACCTGAATATTTAGACAATGTCTAACAAATTCAGACATCGGGGTGAATCAAACATGGTCAATGATGATAAAATCATCACAAACACAATTTGGACAACCCAGGTCCGGGTCCGGATATGATAAAGTATCAAATTTGAGATCCAAATAGGGTTTGGGTTTGGGATGTTCTCCGAATGTCTGAATTCTTCGAGCTCGAATTGACCCGAATCTGAATTTTTGCCACCGGTAGGGAAAAGGGAAATTTCAAGAATTGACGTACCAATAGTAGTCTCACAATTTTCAAGCAGGCTATCTCGACCTTAATTTCTCATAAGAAAAGGCAGGAAATTGGTTAATTAAATTCTTATAGTTCCTCCGAAAATGATCTTAAGATAATCAGTAGGACTTTCTTCCAAGATAAAGCACTACCAAATTTCCTCAACACCACCATCCGGCAAGAATAACTTTGCTGTTAGAACATTACCTTGCCATTACGCCTCGCATCACTGTATGGAACATTGTGGACGACTATAATTCTCCACAAGCCAACCATTTTGGTACTATTCAAGATACTCTTATTTACCATGTACTCTTCAGTTTCTTCATCAATAAACATATAAAATGGAACATGCCTCTTAGCAATTTCACTAATATTTTCCGGTTCTTGTATGACATCATAGTTTCCTGCAAAATTCACAGTAATTATACAAACATCAATCACAGAAGACATAACAAATCCACTCCGACAGTAAAGTTACATAGATGTAATTTGGTGTTACCAAATATGGCTGATGCAACTATGACATCATGATACTTGTCCAACTCAGTCAGATCGGCTTCATCAATATCAAATCCACTCCCACGACCAGGTCTAGTACCTTTAACAAACCTGTAAGAGAGCATGCCTTTGTAATGATTCTAACGCTTCAATATTAGAAATCTAACACAAATTTTCCACTCTTTTACAGTTAATTCCAAACATCAATCTCCTGTTTGACACACACACCATCTGTATTTTCTCAAATATTCAATGTGAAATAGCACACACTTACCCACAGTGCACAGTCATTGACTCGTTTATATCAAAATAATCTTTCCTCTGTTTTAGAGAAGGATATCCACCAAATTCAGAACCTCCGTGCGGTTCAGTTTTAGTAGGATTCTCCTCATGAACATAACTCAGATTAAGAAGCACAGGAGACGGTGATGGTAAACCTGGCATGCTAGCAACAGCCTGTTCAACTGGCAGATAACAAACTGGGCATGCTGGCACAGATACAAAATAACACGAAGCATTAGCACGCTGTAAAATAGACCCACACCAAAAAGAAGAAAAAAAAGGAAGACAACCAAAAAAATACTTTAAAGATGGTGGCAGTTTGTCTAGAAAAATAGGACCAACACATAAAAGCTAGATATCCCTTGGCAATCCACATGCTTTAGATCAATTTACAAACAAATTGTTTTTGCTTAGAAATTTTTCCCATAATTTGCTTCACATGATGAAATCATGTAATCCAACTGCCTTTTTTGGTGAAAAATCATCAGAGAAGTAACACAGGCACATAGCAAATTGACTTCAACAAGAAAAGAGAAATTGGCAGCACGAAAGACACTGAATGTTTCTGACCTTACTTCAGCGACTTTAACTACAAGAAAGAACTGAAGGTAAACAGAAACGTGAAACTTACGTCTTGGTCCAATTCGTTTGCGATTCGGAGGTGGAGGAGGGGGAAAATGGAAGTTTTTGCAAGGGTGAGGCACTGTCCACGTAAAACGTCTTCCACCATTATCAATCATACTAATCTGTGAATTAGAATTATTTTCCCCCTTGTTATAAACCTTTGTACCGTTAGGCATAGAGGAAGATCCAATAAAATTTCTCCCAGGAGGTTTTAGAGGTTGAAGAACTTCAGAAATATCCGGCATGTCACTTCCCGGTGTCTCTACACAGAAGAGATAAACCAAAAAGCAGATAGATTGTTTATCCTCAGGAATTCCAACAAACAATGTATACACAAAAAAGGTTATGTACTCGATTTGATTGTGCAGGCCAACTATCCAGAAAGGCATAGCCAGGTACAGGAAAATCACAGAAATAAAGCATAAACTGTATGGAGAATCCATAGCCGCTACAATGCATGAGAGTGATTATTAGGACTGTTTGCTACAGAAATTTGGCGAATGCAATCCATTTGCACTGATGTCATATTTATAATAAAAGCATAATTCGATATGCATAAATTACAAGCAAGAAGAAGTGCATAAACAACTTAATAACTTGATTGAAAAAACATAACCTCCATCAAATTCATATAGATACCATGCATATATCTTTGCCACATTACTAATGCATTTCAATGAAATGAACACCCAACATCAGGTTTTTTTTGGAGGAGGATCCATATTATATTGAGAAAAAAAAAAAAGTAAACAATTCTGGTGGGGAAACAAGGAATAGTCAAACGAACCTTTGTTAACAGTAAAGAAACCAAACGCAAAACCGAGCAAAGCAAGGCCAACCAAAATCACCATTCCAAATTTTCTTCGACACAAACATCTGCACATACAAGAGATACACTTTTCCTTCTCCTTCTCTCGATAACTAGAAAGTAGCACTTTAGATGGCTTTCTAGAGAAGAGTGGGGCTGCATGATTCTGAAACACATCATTCGATTGCTTTGTTTGCAGCGAACCATAACTCCCGGTACGTAAACCCAATGACTTAAGGGTCATTGTATCTCCAAACCCGCAACTTCACCTCTCATTGCCTCAATCTCCAACACCCCTCGGATCTACAACCACGGGTATAGAAATCAAACAATCAATAACACAACTCTCAGCCAATAGTCAGTTAGTCACCATTCAAGTATAATTATCAAACCATAGTGTCAAGAACAATACACTTATGATTTTAAACTTTAACATTAGCTGTACAAAATAAAAACAAAAACTACCCAAGAAGTACATTCTACAATTAGTATATCATTAAATCAACAACCCAGAAACTGAATCTACACGACTAGAACATATTTATACATAAAGCCCATTTCCCATCAACACGTTCTCACCAACATCAATCAAACTCATAAAACAGCTCATAATTACTCCATCAAATCAGGAATGGAGAAATCACAGTGCAATAACTTCCCGGAACTCAACAACTTACCTAATTTCGATAAAGAAAGAACTGAAGCAAAATGGCACATAATTAAGCAAAGAATTAGAGCGGATTAGCATTTAGCAACCAAATCGAATCACAAGTTAACAAGAGAAACTGAAGCCGGAAAATTATAAATCAGATGAACGAGTAGAAGAAAATGAAGCAAAAAAGTTAGAAATTGAAAAGAAACAAACCTGCGTTTGAGATTGAGAGAAAGTAGGGCAGGGGGAGGACCCAATTAGGCGTATGTGTCGCGGGTTTGGATTTTGATTTTGATTTTGATTTGATTTTGTGTTTGTGATGAATACATTCACATTCAAATTCACATTCACATTCACATTCACATTCACAATCGCAGACCCAGACACTCTCAGACTCGATGAACAGGTATCGCCGTTCTTTTCAATTTTAAGGGAATTAAAAAATACTGTATGTATGTGTTCATGGTTTTTTTGCCAAAGGGGGAAATATGGTTTCGCCCTTCCACTTATTAAAAATCAAGGTTAATATTATAATTTTTAAAGATTGAATATTATGAAGTTTTTTTTTTTTAAGGAGTGAATACAGCAGTTTTGCTCTTAAATTTTATAATTATAATGACAGGTTCTAACTGATAAAAAAATTAGGGGTGAGCAGTTTCTAGTACCTTTCCTAAAATTAGGAGCCTTACCCTTGGGCTGACGTCTTACATTCCCGCTACATGCAGGTATAGGCAAAGGTGAATCAAGTCCATTCTCTCTGTCAGCATTCATGACTAGCTGCATACGCTCGTATTCATATGTACCCTTATATATCCCAATCTGACTGTTACTATCTTGATACTTCGTTTGGTCATGTTCCTAACTTTTTGGAACCTTATCCTTACTCGAAGTTTAAGTTCCGGTTTCAGAGTACCCGTCAATTTACAATTGTGAAAATTTTATTTTCTGACATATAAATTTTTTAAAATAATACTTATTTTTACCTTACCCTTACCCGTTTTTAGATTCCGGTCAAATTTCAGGTTCCGATTTCGAATCCGCTCACCCCTAAAGAAATATGTACATATATATTGTTCTAGTGTAGATCAAAGAAAAAGACAGTGCAACATAATTATAATGCAATCTATGTTTTATCATAGCAGTTGGCAAGTGGCTGTCAAGTTGTTAATTGCTTATTTTCCAAACTCCTCGTCAAAGTTCAATTCCTAACGTAAATAAAGTTCTTTCTCTCGAATAGAAATTGCTTGCTGAATGGTTCTGTACTTGTTATGAATAGTTTAGTATTTTTTTTTTTGGTTTTAATTAGGTAAGTGGGTCAATCCAACCTTCATTCACGACACTCTTTCATTTATGTTAAGTAAGAAATATTTCACCCAAGAATCGAACCCTGAAAAGAAAAGATGACATGTGGAACGGGCAAGGGCCAAATGACATTTTGATATCCCTTATTCCAATGGGCACCCTATTATGTAAACAATCAAACTAGGCTTCAAAAGAATCAAAACTCATACTAAGCACAAACTTTTTTAACATATTAGTAGATTTTTTATTACTCGTATACAATTCTCATGTAAATTTCTATTTGAAATTCTATAAACTGATTCATAAATTAGCTTCCCTCCTAAAAATATGTAAAGGTAATTATTTAGTCAATTATTACATTACACATAGTATTATCCTATTTTCTAATTATAAATAATTTTGACGTAGTTTTCTTCTTATTAAGAATATAATTATATTTCTCGCTCATAAGGAGCAAAACACGAGCCCGGGAGAGTTAGTCACGAGGTGGAAGCAAACCCACGCAACGGAGAAACTGCCGGAACTGATAACGAGGGGGGGTGACTGACGTGGTTTGGGAGAAACGAGGCTATTTACAATGGCCAGGAGCTGGCCCATGAGGTTGTCAAGAACAAAGGCCGTCTAATAACCCAGCAACTGAAGGAAGCATGGGACCGAAGCCCAAGCACAAAAGAGGGACAACAACAGTCAGTGACAACAACATGGTGTAACCCCGACACAGGTCAAGTGAAGTTCAATGTGGATGCACACATAGGGGATGAGGGGTGGATAGGTTTGGGGGCAGTCATTCGAGACAAGAAAGGCACGGTTCTAACCAAATTGAGTTTAAGTCGAGCTCAATTTAATAGACGTCTAGGCTGGGGCAAGCTTTTTTGTCAGACCAACTAACAAATTGAGCTTTGACTGAGTCAAGCCCGAGTGACTCACAAGCTGGCTCGACTATGTTACAACCCTGGCTACAAGCAATTATTTAATCTTGGGCCAATTGGAACTGATCACTTTAAACAAAAATTGATCGTTATTACATCAAACTCCATATATTGATTGGTGGCAAGATTTTGGGATATTTGGTTTGGATTTTGATTATAAAAAAAATTCATAATACCTCTATATATGCGTGGGTACATGTATATATGTATGGACAAAACAAAAAATTTCCCCATTATTCTTACCAAATGCTCCATAAATCATATAATATAAATCACCAAATCCTTCCTCATTCAAATTGCAACAATTAATTTTACCCAAAATATTGTCAAACACCATAATTACATGGCAAAATTGAAGTGTAGTGCAAATTCAAACAAGAAGCCAGCCACCATTAGTATTAATGCCAAGGGAAACAAGAGTAGGTGCTAATAGCAAATGGAGTTAATTACCTTGGAACTAATTAATTAATTAGTGAATTAAAGCCATGGAGTGCTTGAATCTGCTGTGTATGCATTATCCTCCTCGCCAACCAATCATCTAAATCTGCTCTTTACGTAATTACCAGTCGTCAATTAAGTTGAAGACGATTGAAAATCAGAAGATTAGGGTTGGGGAAATAAACCAAATAATATTCCATTAATGTTGGGTTTTAATTTGTTCAAGACTTAATGACGTGGAAGTGAATCAATCAGCATCAAATTCGATCTTAGCATTACATTACACACAGGCCCGCATGTCTAGTGTCTTGCTGGAATGTTGATGTATTTTTTTATTAACAAAAATATAAATAATTACACAAGCAGGAACAAGTGCAAAGTTATAGGTCCCCAATCAACTAATCAAGAAAGGTGTAAAGGTCGGCAGTGAGGGATGTTCGCAAGCATGTAAGTTATGTAACCATCCAATTTATTTGAAAAACTAATCTTTGTGTGACATACTATTATTCAATAAAAATATATATCATGTAGGGTGGATCATTATTATCATTCAATTTTATGTTTTTTTACCAATAGAATCCAAATTAATGAAAGTAAGTATTATTATCATATAATTAGTGAGAATAAGAATTATTAGTATCTAATTTTTCTAGTACATAATAATATATTGTCGTTAAAATAACCAAGAAAATGATGATATGATGTTGTAAATTCTATATATGGTGAGCATATGCAGAGTGTTGGTTTAAGTTAACGTCGATGGGTGCCCCATGCCCACTTCCACTAGCAGTGTTACCTCTTAGCTAGAAGCTCCCATTAATGCTGCTCCCTGTCTTAGGTCATGAGTATTAATTGGCTCTTTTATCCCACCAGCAACATGCATGCAGAGAGCTAAGACCCAAAAATAATAAATAAAAAAAAAAACCGGTTTTACACCTCCCATGATTTGAGAAAGAAAAGGTAATCAACGTGTTCTGTAATAAACTTAGAAAGCACGTAGGTATGCATGCAACCTAATGTTTCATCATTTTGGTGAAGGCAACAATGACAGATTCAAAAATTTATCTCTATGTGGTTCGAGTTGTTGAGTTAACAACGTTTTCAATATTTTTCCATCACGATCCAATTAAGCTATGCTTACCAGCTCTATTTTCATTGTCAAAATTAGTTTTTACTTTCATTTATTCTCATTATGATCTTTTGGCCTGAAAAATACACTCTCGCCGAAAAAGCCCATCACCGAAAAGATTGTGGTCATAGAATGGGCCAAATAATTATAAGATAAAAATTTAAGGTATTTGATAATCATTTTCGAAAACTCACGGTCCAAATAATTATTTCTACAAAATGTAGAGTAATTCAATGTTATTGATTCGTACTATTATAAAAGTACTTTCTCAATACGCCCTTTTAATAATAACAATTTCATAAGCACATAATTACATTTATATATTTTAAAAAATTTACGATTAAAATTTTCTAAAATTAAATACACACAGTTCAGAGGCATAGATAATTTGAGGATATGATTGTATAACTGTATTATGCATGAGTCATATGCTTAATAAATGGGCAGATACATATAGATGCATGTGCGTTGGTGCGTTCATATATAGTTGGCCAGAGTGCTACCACAGGTCCAAAAGAAGGGAAAAGCACAATAAATTTGGCAATTGAATTGAGCATGGCCACTCTCTGCTGAGTACTGAGTCCCATTTATTCAGCTTAAAAGTTAACAAAATATATATAAGAGGGGTCGCCCATGCATGCAATGGTTATATAATACTCCCTGCCTCCTTTGAATATATATGTCGGACGCAAATTTTAATATGAGGTTGTCACACAAAAATGAACTACGGGAGGCACCGCCAAATTTTAATATGAGAATGTCGCACAAACGTTGCTCTCACCAAGGTGAAATACAAAATTTTTGAAAATCTAAATACACCTCCTCCTACGGAAGGTGCCCCCAAAATTGGCTGCACCAAACAAGGTGAACAAACCTCTTTATTTATTAGGAAAAACTCTCTGTAAACCTACTTTGACCGTGACTCCAAATATCATATCAAAAATTATTATCTCAAATCAATAATAAAGATAATATTTCAAATAATACCTTAATATAATTAGAAACTGAAATAAATAGTTATGGGGTCAAGAAATTGAGTGATTTTCAAACACCTGCCAAATACATTTACATACTTTTTATCTATACTATCTTACATATAAATACCTACCTAATCCTACTTACATTACGTATCCTTATTCCTTACATACCCTACATTTTACTTAGCAACAAAAAGCAGGTAGATCCTTAATAATTCGATTTAATATCCATTGTGGATTTCTAGTGTTGCACTATTGTGTCTGGAAAACCTTTTGCCAAAAATAACTATTATTCATCAAACCTTTTGCCAAAAATGAAGGGCCACAATGCTAATATGGGTAAGTAATTCCAAGCAGTAAAACAGAGAGAATTAGGGAGAAGAAACCTTTTTTTTAAAGTTACTTTCTAAAACACAAGGCCACACTTTTCCCTACCCATTGTCATATTTGGTTAACTAAATAATTCCTAGAGTTTCTCATAAGAAGTTTTCAATTCTTTCCACACTCATTTTCATGGTTTCTTTTAATTAATCAACTAAAAACGCACGTACATGGCTATTTGCTGGCACGTTCGTTTCACTCTTTCCCTTTCCCTTTTGTTTATCCTGTTGGCATTCTTGAAACTCTTAGGCATATTCAAGATTGTCATCATTTTGATCGTATTCAATTTGTTGTTACTCTTGTGTGGTGTTCCTATGTGCCAACTTATTGTCACTTTGCTCGAGTCAATACATGTCTATTAATTAAAGAATATACGTACTTCTGATATATTCTTATATTTGAATGTTTCAAAAGTTCAGGCTTTTTTCGATTGAAGTTGTACAAGGATCTCTTGATCAGTGTCATCAAACATGATGATGAAGAATTGATTGAACATCGATATGCCACAAGAAATCAAATGATCGTTGGAGGCTTGGAGCAGAGAGAACGTTGGTGGTGATCGATTGATATGGATATGATTCGCGCAAACTAGGGTAAGGGTCACCGGATTGCATTATGTACAATATTGATTTTATTTTAGGGTATAATCTCACTAGAGCTTCATTTTTTGCCTTGTGTATGTAAGGATTGATGTTTTTGACCTTTGAATATAACTTTGATCCCTTTTTGCTTTTCTTATACATGGTATTATGGTAAATTTATTGTATTTTTTTATACTTCGTACAACATTATTGTGATTGGTAAGGTTTTTTGAGGATTTTTTTTGGATGCAAGTGTGAAGGTAAGTTAGATGAACTGAAAGCCTACAAGATTGTATTCCTTGATTGATTAAAAGGTTGTTATGATAATAATTCATGTCTAATATTGGCTCATGAGATTTCTAATAGTTGAATGAATTATCCTCATTAGAAAGGATATAATAGTTCTTAGATTTGAGTTCTTGGCATTTTGAAAAGTTTGAAGCTCAATCTTGCAGTTCTCTACAAAACGAGTTTTTTAACATATTAATACCGTAAAGGTGTGAAGTTTTCGACATTAAATTTTTGGACCCTGTAATTTTTTTTGACCCTTGAAGCTTGTGTCATATAAGTTGCCCAAATTTAGTCCAGCTCTGATAGAAGAGTAAAAATTAACGAACCAATTGATTTGCCATCCACGTAGTGTATTTCGCGAGGTCAAATCCCTTTTTCTTTTTGCTTGACGCAAGGTAAATGCTCATATCTTTCTACTTGTCTTATTCATCTCACCCTTCCCTTCTTTCCATCTACCCATAATCTACTATAGTAGTATGTCTGAAAACTTCATCCGAGAGAGACAATTAGAGAGGTTTTCAGAGAAAGGAAGGAGTTATGTGTATGGAGGGCTAACGTGCATGGAATATGTGTAACAGAACATAAAGATAAATATAACTGGAAACCCGCATAACAATTTAACTTAAAATTGTCTACCAAAAACTATCTGAGCCCTTTTTTCATCGGATTAGGCTAAGTTAAGTTGGGCTAATTACTTAATACACGGCGCAAGTCTCAAAGGTCAAAAAATAAACTTTGAAA
Source organism: Portulaca oleracea (assembly GCA_029582165.1). Taxonomy (NCBI): domain Eukaryota; kingdom Viridiplantae; phylum Streptophyta; class Magnoliopsida; order Caryophyllales; family Portulacaceae; genus Portulaca; species Portulaca oleracea. The sequence continues at coordinate 42,318,852 of CM055876.1, forward strand.
ATGCAAGGTCCAAAAAATTAATACCAAAAACCTCAGACTAAAAAACCCGAAACAAAACTACATGAACCATGATAAATCTTTTGCCGGAAAAGGTATATATGAATGGTGGCCACTGGTTAAATAATAATACTTCATCCACCCTATTATTATTATTATTATTATTATTATTATTATTATTATTATTATTATTATTATTACTCAACCAAATGCTAATGTATCATAACTAAAGAAGCTTTAATCTCTACTTATCTTTTAAATAAACAAATATAAACTGAGCAGCTGGAAGCAACTTAGTAAGGAATGAGATGCAAAGGCTAGCTAGGGAGTGGAGCATATAAATATTAAATGCTTTGTGGAATGCATCTTGAGTTGAAATATAATCTTTCCTTGATGATCAAAGAATGGCACATATTCTACTATTTTTTTTTTCCAACTTCCACTAATTAAGGTCAATTTCAACCCCATTGGAGAACTTGTAATATTAGCCCTGAATTTGTCACGGAAAAAGAATGTGGCAGTTTTCAAATATACGTACGTGGAGAATCATTGCCTCTTTAATTTTGTCTAGACATATAGGGTAATGTTTCCATGGTACAAAGAAGAGTAATTGTTTAGGCTTTAATATTAGTCAATCTATAGAATAAATGGATATTTTCAAATTTTCATTTCAGGTTGTCAAATACTTCATATTATCTCAAGTTATAGAAAATTTGTTTTAAAGTAAATGATCACATCACAATATGATGTACAACTTTATGCTGAAATCAAACAGTATGTATATTCGTATTTGGTTCATGTAGTTATGAGATTGGATTCAATGCGTAACTATTTTTACACAACTATATATAACCAAAACACACAATAATATATGATATTTGACACATGAAAATTCAAAAAGAAATCATCATTCAATATTACATGCAACAAGAACACATCAATCTTTATAATAGTAGTGCATTTCACACAGTCATTTTTATTCGTAAACTTGCACACTAGCTACTTGGAACCTTCGATTCATAATTATAGCCCCAACCCATAGCATCTTCGTTTTTGGATTAGCACCTCTGCATGTTCACAAAAATCGATGGTCAGAATTAAGAATCCAAGCTTGCAAAACAATGAACCTATTAACCCTAACCCTAATTCTAGAAAAACAACCATGCATGTATATATGTACCTAGTTTCATGCTCTAAGTAATTAGAGTTTTTAATCCAACTTTTACGTACCCATCTCAAATTGAAATCTAAGTTAGACAACCCTTTCACTAATTAGCTTCTAACCTAACATAAATCAAACTTAATTTGTAATTCAACTGATCATACATCTAGGTACTTTTCTCCTTGATGGAGCTCATGAGACTTCTTATTTTGCATGATCATCACCCTCTCCTCTTTTCTGACAATGCAAATTACAGTTCCCATCCCTTCATCTTTCTCAGAAACCGGCAGTTTGCCATGCCCGAAACACTGCTTCAGTTTGTGACCATGTCCTTGCGCCTCAGAGTGACCGGTTTCATGGCGATCATGCCTATGCCAGAAGGATAAATTGTGCATCTTTTCTGAGGATTTAGACCAGCTGTTGCTGACATTTTGGGTGATCTTTTGGAGGTTGTTTTGGACATGGGAAGGCTTGCAAATCTTTGAATCCTCTGAGGGTTTGGACTTGCACTTGATTTGGGGTTCATCACATTTGGAGGGTTCATTGGTTATGTGGTTATTAGGTTTGCACAATACTTGCATTGTTGCCATGGCTCAAAAGATGGAGGTTGGGAATGGAGTGTAATTAGGGTTTCCCTTGGGGAATTCTCTTGGATTGTTTGATGGTATATACATGGAGGACATCAACATGCATGGTTTGTATATATAATGCTAAATTGTTAGTGGGTATTTTTGCCTTTTGCTTAGATTATTCATATAATATTTGAATGTGGTTTTTGAAGTATGGGTTTGGCATTTATTCTACTTGGATGGTGTTTGATCCCTATACACTTCTACGTACCACTTGTAGGATGGCAATGTGTCGGTTCAGAGTAAGTAGTGTCATACCATAATTTACATTCATTTTCGAAATCACCACTCTTATTTTTGTCCATATTTGGTCGGTTCTAAATATGAGTATCTATACCCATACCCACCAAGTATTGAGGGTTCCATTGCATATCCATTTTCGATATGTAAATTAACAGGTTTTTCGGCTGTTGATGGTTTTAAGTCACCGTCTTCATGGCGTAGTGAAAACACAATAACAATAAGAATAAGCCATGTGATCTGGTGAGGGAATTGGGATCTATACCCATACCCACCAAGAATAAGCCATGTAAATTTCATTGTGATCTCTATTCACTTCCAAGAAAGATTCCTGTGATACAGTGAGGGAATTGGGAGAATCACTAGCAAACGGTGGTCGCCAACTTCTCCCAAGTTATCCATCAATTCAAGATTTAAATGTTTGTGAAAAAAAAATTATATGTAAAATTTTTGAAATTGATAGTTCATATTTATTGTCCATATAATTACTCTTTACATTTAATTTGTAAAATTTATTAGCAATTGCCTAGCCTCTGAAATAAAGATTTACTGAACCAAGCTACTCACTCAGCCTGTATAAAAATAATTTATTTGAAAATTTTAATACCTTGATATAGGTAGGTCGATCATGGTAATTGATGAGCAACTAGCTAAGTGTTTAATTTATTAATTGATGAGCAACTAGCTAAGTGATTAAATTGATGCCCCTTTAAATATATGGACTATATCAAGTAGGTTGCATGTGTCAATTAACTATATCTGAAATGTATATCTTACCCTCTCTCAAGTATGTTCATTTTTATTAGTCACTGTCGCTGCTGCTATCACTATGGGGGGTAAGTTTTCTGACTTTCCTTATTGATCCTCTTCTTCTTGTGGAAGAGGCCGGTTACCTTATCAACAACTACATTGTGCTCGGAAACCGGGCCATGGTGACCGGATGCATGTGTGTGGGGGGCCAACATGGTTTCCTAGGTGCTTGTTATGCTCCGAGTCATGGTGAAACAAGTGCAATTTTTGTGGCCGTGGTCAGGGTGACGTTCGTAGCTCATTTTGATCAAGTTAAAATTACTATGTGTAGTATTTGTGTGACTGTATGAGTACTGGGTTTGTGTGGCTCAAATGTTACGTTCATGAATTCATCATTGAGTGTGCTTAATAGGAGTTTGTATGACTTGGGAAACAATGTGAATACGTAACATCAATCTTTGAAAAAGAAAAAGAAAAGAAAATTAAAGGAAAGATGACACAACTATGCATATATTATGTTTCCAGTGAATTCCTTACATTTAGCTAGGGGTGGGAATTGGGTGGATATGGATGGGCGCTAGGGTTGTCCATGATTAACCTAAACCGTAAAACTAAACCGAAAACCGGTAAAACCAAAACGGTCAAACCGGTTAACCGGTAGGAGTTTTTGATTTTTATGGTTTCGGTTAACCAAACCGGTATTGGCGGTTTAGGTTTCGGTTTTAAATTTTTGAAAAATGGTTAACCGGTTATATGTAATTACAAAAAAAATTGAATTTACCTACTGTCTGTCTCACTGTCTAACTGTCCAAGTTAGGGGAATTTTGGCGAAATTTGGCGAAATTCAAAAGCAAAAAAAAGACCCCCTTTTTATATTTTTTTAAAAATTTATAATTTTTACTCGTCTCCTATCCCTAAACCGGTTGTAAACCTGAAATCGGAGCAAACCGTGGTTAACCGCCGCAGGTTTAGGTTTGGTTTAGGTTTTTTATTTTCAAAAGCGGTTAACCGCTTTAGGCGATTAAGGTTTAGGTTTGTAAAAACTATAAACCGCAATAGCGGTTAACCGCTTTTGGACACCCCTAAATTGGGCACTGTCCATACCCACGTTTTACCTAAAGATTATAAGACCCTACCCATACCCTACTCAACCTCTTAATACCCACGTGGATATTACCCATATGGGTAATACCTACGTGGATATTACTTCTATGGGTATTACCCATGGGTTTTCATGGGTATCCAACTATTCAACTAACTATTCTTATTTTGTATTCTAACGTTTTAGATAATAAATTTATATTTGAAGCTCAAAATTTATATTTGAACTTTTTTTAATCTATCCTATCATATTATAAAGTTTCAATTTAAATCGTTAAAATTGAATTTTAATGTAAAGTTTCAGTTAGTTTTTGCGGCAAAAAAAGTATATATATGTCGCGATAAATGTTATCGAATAAAAAGAATTAAGAACCCAAAATTCATATTTGATCTTTTTTTAATCAATACTATCGTATTACAAAGTTTCATGTTAAACCGATAAAGTTGAATTTTGCCTTAAATTTCAGTATATAAACGCAATACAACTCGATATGCATATACTAAGACATCAATGGGTATATGGATACCCATAAATAATGGATATTCACACTAAATTATGGGTAACCCATACCCATCCTACCCATTACCCATCTCTAATGGGTTTTACCCACCCATTATGAGTGGGTAAGGGTGGGTACCCAATATATGGATATCAATTCTCACCCCTACATTTAGCTGAATTTGAAATGTCTATAATCATGTAGTAGTAGTATCAAGTCCCATGAATTGATGATGCCAACCAACCTTGAGGTTAAAGAAATTAGAAGGAAAACACCTGCAATGGATAAAGATCACGTTCTCTTTTCTCCGCAAGAATTAGAGCTTTGAATAGCATTTTTTCAATATCTTGAAAAAACGACACCAACTAGCATACGACAAATCGATCGGCCCATGACTTGTTGTTCCTAGCTATCTTAAGTTCTTAACCCAATAAGCCATCTTTTTCAGATAACCTGACCTAAATCAGGCTAGATCGGACGATGTCAAACTTGAACCAATTGAGAGATTGATGAACAAACTTGGGTCTCACCAGCAATCCTAAGGGAAGGGGGTTTTGGGACTTCATGGGTATGTGGGGATCGATCAATTGTCTGAGAAGTGGGTTAAAGCCTAGGTCATGGCAATCAAATGAAAAGACAACTCTAAAGCTCGAAGCACTGTAAATGTAGATGAAAGAACTGATAGATCAAACTTATTTTGTTTAGGCTGTGTTGAAATTTAAATGGAGATTGGTTTTGGAAGCCTCTAAGAAGGCCAAGTTGACTTCTATTGATGCGCCGCCAAAGTTGAAGGACCCAATGGGTATTGATGCGTTGCTTGACCGGAAGAGGGCTTTGGTGAGGGAGGTTTGTGGGTTGAAGGTTCTATCGACCAAGAAGAAGTGAATTGTTGTTGGGTGGTTTCATCACTGTTTATTTTTTTTTATTTTTATGGATGTATCTTCTGTAAATTTGTTGGTTTGTTTCTGCTATTTTGTTGTTTTGCGGACTGTTTGTAGCATCTTTAATGCTTTTTAATCTTTATGATTTCCGACTATCGAAAAAAAAATCCAAAGATCTTTAGGATTGGGAAAGGAAGAGGGGGACTAATCTACCATTTATAATTTATTTTGTTTATAATACTCTTTGTCGTCCCAAAAATAGTTCCTCTTTATTTGTTGAGGTCAGGTTTTGTAAATATTGATTGTTAATTATCAAATTATATGATAATTGTAAATAAATTTTGACCAATGAGATCAAGCTTTGTAAAAAAAGGTCATGTTTGACTATCATTATAAGATTTGTAACGAAAGTTAATTTTATTTAAACATAAAATTACAACTCTTGTTAGGATAAAACATAAAAAGATTAAAGATTAAAATATCAAATTGAAGATTGTGAAAAAGCATACATAATTTTTTTTTTTGAGATAGAGATAGTATAAAAGATAAACATAATAACACATAGATAACAATCTATGAGTATAAGAATCTTTTATTACATATTACTTTTGTTTGAATATCTTTATTACTTTATAGCAATTGTGTATCACTTATGGTAAATAAGATTTACAATTATTACTGTTTTCACTTATTATTTAAATACTATATTCATTTCATACATTATTTCTAAAATTTCAGGATGTACAAGGCAAAAAGATTTTCAGGAAAAATCTTATTAGGACAACTTTTACTACGATTCCACCAAAATAAGACAAAAAATTCAAAAGCGACTTGTATTGCAAAAAGTAGTCAACTATAGGCCAGTCAAAAAAAACATAAAATAATTAAATAAGAAACATTTTCTAATTATGGGATTGGTCACGCGCCAAAGCAGCGAGTGGGAGGCAGTTCTCTCGCAGGGAGAATGTCTTCTCTCATCGACATAACACACACACTCTGTCTCTCTCTCTCTCTCTCTCTCTCTCTCTCTGTTCTGCTGAGAAAAGCTGCCGTCTTCAGCAACGTATATAACTTCTTCGACTGTAAATTAAAAAACTTAACATTTACACACTCTCTCTCTCTCTCCAACACAATTTCTCTGTCCTACTCTTCAATTAATGCTCTCTCTCTCTCTCCAGTCTCTCTCTCTTGATGCTCTGGAATCAGAGCCATAGATCCATGATCGAACACTCTTCTAGGGTTTGGTGATCACACACATTCATCCTTCAATTCCAGACATCCGTTGTTCCACGGTATACTACTCTCTCTTGCTTCGTTCAATTTGGGGTTCTCCTGGAGTATTCTGTTGTGAAATTCGTTTAGATCTCGAGTTTGTATGTATGTGTTTTTGTGTTTGATTTGTTGAGTTTCGACTGTGATGCTTGCTGATGGTGGGGGAACAGAGAGAGTAGAGAGGGTTACTGTGAATCTGTTTGATTTTGTTGGGGATGACGGTGTTCATTAGTAGAATTTCGTGCATTTTTTGAGGGATTTTAGGGTTTTCTTTTTGGGTTCTTTGTTGGGGTTTGCTGCAATGGGTAGCATTTGTTGCAAGCCATCGGCGATTGAGGATAGTAAGGAGAGTCCTAGAGAGAGGAAGCCGCATTCAGAGGCTCGGGCTTCCAGGGGGCCTTCGTTGAGGAGGGATGAGGGGAGCAATGATGAGAAGGTGATGTTGATCGATAAGCAACAAGTGAATGGGGTGGTGGATTTGAATAGGGATAATCTTGTTGAGCACAAGCCTGAGAAAAAACCAGACATTGTTGTTGCTCGGGTTGATCATCTAAACTCCCACCATCATCTGCATCAACATCAACATCAACATCAACATCAACATCAGCATCAGCATCAGCATCAGGATCAACATCATCCAGGGTCTGGAATGATCCCCAAATCGGTCGAAGGTGAGCAGGTTGCGGCTGGGTGGCCCACTTGGCTTGCTACTGTTGCAGGGGAGGCTATCAAAGGATGGGTGCCGCGCCGTGCTGATTCCTTTGAGAAGCTTGATAAAGTAAGTTGAGCACTCTTCTTAGTGAGCTAATGTTTTTGTGGGCATGAATTTTTCTAATTTATTATGTTTGAAGTGGGTTCTTGTTGCTATTGCTTCGTAGGATTGTGGAATTGGTCATTCTGTGTAGGGAAGATGTTTGAAATTTCCCTGCTTGTTGCTTGACTTTATAATGTAGGACATTGTCAAACTTATTTCTCTTGCTTTTGCTAGTTAGTTTTGCAAAAATTTGATGAACTAACCGAGCAAAGTGAACATGCATCTGATTATGCAGAACAGTCCGATTTGTAGATCCAACTTAAGGCCTAATATGAGACATATATAGATACATTCCAACACCAATTTTGTCCCCCTCCCCACTCCCACCACCCCTGCTGCCTGCCCAGGAAATAAGCTAACAAAAATCAGATCAAAACAGTTTGTTTGCAAAGTCTGTTGATGGCCATACCATACTGTCTTGCACAAGAAAGAGTAATATTGTTGTGGCCAGATCTAAACAGCTATGAACTTTGAACATTGAGTTGTGGAACATGTATGACAAAGTTGTTGCTGTGTGAACCCCCCCCCCCCCCTTTCTGGGTTTTGGTACCCTATCCAATCGCGCTCTCTTAACTGGGAGTATGAGCATCCCATGGTATTCGATGAAGCTGGATACATACTAATTCATCCCCATGGCTGTGCCTATGCAGGAAATTTATTATATTGTTTATTTTCTTTTTGGATGCTTTGTGGGGCCTTAAATCTTAATAAATCATATCTTCTATTCTGTGTGATGTGGTTGTGGTATTCTTGAATTTTGGAACTGATCTGGCTATTGACACACAAGGTGAAAGTTCTTTTTATTGCTTGGCTTCTGAGCATTACTCTACAATTATCTCACAGAGAAAGACAAACATGTTATTTAGTATGTTGAATGGATACGTATTCCACACATAAGCTGCTAGGCACTATGGTAAGTAGTAATTTCCTTGAGATTTAACTAGTTGATGGACAAATTTTGTAAGGTCATCCTCATTCATCAACCTAGGTATCCAACCCAATCCATGGATCTCACGGCAGGTCCTAAGTGAGATAATTTCGTAAATGGTAAAGTGGTTACTTTGTGTCACCTCTTCAAAGTCTGACATATAATTCTGTGTGTTGAGTTAGTTTAGCACTTACTGTTTTGAAATGCGAGTTTGATCTCATTTGTTCATCAGAGCTTGTTGCTGGTAGTCTTTATTAATAGTGACTTTTCTTTCAGATTGGCCAGGGCACTTATAGTAACGTTTATAGAGCTCGGGATCTTGAACAAAAGAAAATTGTTGCCTTAAAGAAAGTAAGATTTGATAACATGGAGCCTGAAAGTGTGCGTTTCATGGCCAGAGAGATTCACATCCTTCGCAGGCTGGATCATCCCAATATAATTAAATTAGAAGGTCTTGTTACTTCAAGAATGTCTTCAAGCTTATACCTTGTGTTTGAGTATATGGAGCATGATCTTGCAGGGCTTGCGTCACATCCAGCTGTAAAGTTTACTGAATCCCAGGTTGATTCTCTACTTGGCTTCGTAATTCATTCCCTTATAAAAGGCTATTAGCATGCCTAGATTTTATATTACTGCTGTTCCACATTAGAATACAGCATGCTTAAAAAAGTAGGGATACACAATTCCATATCCAAGACTCTTCAACCTTCAGGCTTTGCATATTTGTGGACAGGTTAAGTGGTATATGCTGCAGCTCTTACGTGGGCTTGATCACTGTCATAGCAGGGGTGTTTTACACCGGGATATAAAAGGATCTAATCTTTTAATTGATAACCATGGCACCCTGAAGATTGCAGACTTTGGGTTGGCAACCTTTTATGATCCTCATGTAAACCAGCTTCTCACAAGTAGAGTAGTGACTCTTTGGTACAGACCTCCTGAGCTGTTACTTGGCGCTACATATTATGGTACATCTGTAGACTTGTGGAGTACTGGTTGCATACTTGCTGAACTCTATGCTGGCAAGCCAATAATGCCTGGACGAACAGAGGTATTACTTTTGCTAGTCTTTGGTCTTTGGTTCAGAATGTTCTTTTTATTTGTGACTTGAGATTAAATTGCAAAACCGTTAAAAGGCTTTGTTACTTTTTTGTTTTTTTCCATTGTTTTTTAATGCTCACAGTCTTTTTGGATGGAAGGGAGGATGGGATGAGTGTTGAACATTTTCCAATAGAGTCTCATATTGTTGTTGGATATGGTTATGTGTGATGTTGATAAACTAGAATAGGAAGAGTTTTGGAACTTTAGTGCACTAGATGGATTGATGTCTGAATAGCTACTTAAGTCCCTTCGCTGGATCTTTGTTATATCAGTCAGGATTTAGAAAGTGGATAAATTCTTTGTTTCTATCAATTTAACAACAATTAGTGCATCAGATTTGGCTAATAGGCGTTCATTGTATGATGGGAAGGTAAGTGTATTACCTCTTTGTTCATTGTAGTTGGGTATGTTCGCTTTGCCATTTGTCTACACCCCTGATGGAGGATTATTTGGATTCTATATGTGAATGCCAAAGATTTGGTGGCGTATGACCAGAGAGGTGTTGAGAAGAGTTGGACTTGGCAATTCGGGAATTGATTCCTGTGGTTGTTTGGTGGTGTATTCGGAAAGGGTGGAATCAATGAATTTTACGGCAAATGTCCTATTGGAATTTCAAGGTTGAGAATTTTGATAGTTGGAGCTAAGTGTTAGTGTGGTAGGGTTTGTCTCTTTAGGTTTTTTGGATAATATTATTCACACACAAGAGCTTTAGGGTTTGTTTTCGTCCCTTGTATATTTGAGCTAATATATTTTTGATCACTAATTAAACAAACATGACCAGCTGATCATTAGTCTTGATGAAATGGGGTGCTGAGTAATTTTCTTTACTCGTTGCTGAAGTCTAGGTATAAGCTATAACACATTTTCATTTTTCTAATGTATTTATGGAAATTGGTGGAAAGTTATTGCAAGGATTATGTTTCATGGTTTGCTAAATAAATCTGTAAATTGCCTGCACTGGTATGACATTCCTTCAACATTGACACTCTTAGCCCTCTGCTTTAGGTGAAATTCATTTTTCATAGCTCTGATTCTGAAGTATCATGGCTTCCATTCTGCTAATTTTCTTGCTATATGGGATGGACATGTTTCATAGGTGGAGCAATTACACAAAATATTCAAACTTTGTGGTTCTCCTTCTGAAGAATATTGGAGAAAATCCAAATTACCTCATGCAACAATCTTTAAACCCCAGCAACCATATAGACGTGTTGTTGCTGAAACATTTAAAGACTTCCCCGCTCCAGCTCTTAACCTTCTGGAAATTCTTCTATCAATTGATCCAGCTGATCGTGGATCTGCGGCTTCTGCCTTGGAAAGTGAGGTAAGAGTTGGATTTTGAAGACAATTATGGGTGATTTTCATTTGATAAATTATACTCGATACTTGCTTATGGGTGATCTTCCTTCAAGAAATAGTGTATGATACTTACTTTGGTTTCTGTCTATGCCCTCAATATGTAAAGTGTATTTGTGTACTTGTATATCCATTTAAAAATGTGACACCTAATTTCCTGAGCTTTTCTAAGAATCTGCAATTGGAACATTTTGATGCATTCATCTGCCAAATATCGCACATATAATATAAGTACATTGTTTTATATTCAATTATCGATGTGAGCTTTGCTATATATGTAGTTCCCTCCCCCCCTCCCCCCCCCCCCCCTCTCTTTTTCTTGCTATCATCTAGAGATGAATCATAGTGTTGGGGTTGGGCAGTCCGTGGTAGGAGATATGAGGATACTTGATTTCCTTTAAATATTGGATTTGGGTAGCTCTTTTATGGTTGAATTGGCTGATTTAAAATGTTCCAATTTTTCCATGGATATTGGGATTCATATATCTGAAATTGTATATGTTGAATCATAGTTTAGCACCATTTCTTTTTTCCCCCTACTTGTTATGGCTGTTTACTTGAATTCCTGATTGCTTGGTCGTATCCGTTTACTTGAATTCCTGATTGCTTGGTCGTACTCACGAGATTTCCTGTTGAACATTTTCATTTTATTCAGTCTCTTCCATTTGTGAATATTGGCTACTCTAATTTATTTCTCTGTTCATCATCCAGTTCTTCACTACGGAACCACTCCCTAGTGACCCATCAAGCTTGCCTAGATATCCTCCAAGCAAAGAGTTTGATGCTAAAATGAGGGAAGAGGAAGCTAGAAATAGGAGGTGAGCTTTTGTTACTCTAGCATTCCTTATATAAATATCAGTGCTGAAGTTCTATTTGGTAAATGAGACATATGAAAGAACAAGGAGTAGCAGTTTGTTCTTTCCCAGCGAACCTGAAGGTGTTCTTGCCTTCTTGGCCTAAGTTGTCAGCATTTTTCCATAATGAGTAATGACAACAAAACTGAAAACCTCTAAACCTTGACCACTGATCGAAAAACCCAAAAACCACCACCATCGGCCCCACCCACGTCGTCCGACCACCCCCATGCAACCGCCACCGCCAGTCGACCACCACACCACCGTCACTAGTCCTTCCCGACCAATGGTGCCACCTGAAATAGCTCAAAGAACGAAAACCCCCAAACTCTAACGACCGACCAAACAACCCAGAAACCACCACCACCTGCGCAAGCCATCATCGTTTGACCACCCTCACGCAACCGCCACCACACGCTCCTGCCCCACCACCATCGCCTCCTCAAACTGCCGAAACACATAATGAAATGCAATTGTTCACTTGATTTTTTCTTCCTTTTTTTTTTTTTGCAAGCACATTTGGGAGAAAAACCTACTAATCCATGGAAAAACTGAATTGCTATACATTTTCCTTAATTGTTTTAGTTTTTGAAATATACTTTACATATATTTAACATTATATATATTTGAGTTAAAATTGGTAAAACCGGAACACTTTTCCCAAAACTTACTTTTATTTAACGAAACTCTACTTTTATCATACCATCCATTTGCCAACGAATTTTATAGGCCCTTAGATGAATATCCTAGAATCTTATCTAGGTAGGGGGACAATCGTGTATGTGGCCTAAATTGCTAATTGGAAAAGTGTAGAATGCCTCCTACCACAAGAAAAGAGGTAAAGAAAAATATAGTAGAACATTTTAACGTAGCCTCCAGTAATCTGAAAGGGCAAGGAGCAGGTGTGGTTCTTTCTCAGTGAATCTGAATGAGTTTTTGGCCTAGCTGTCCTTTCCCAGTATAATCTGGAAATTGTTTGAACAGCTGCCAGAAACAGTGGAACTTCCATAATTGTGGTCATAGACCTAAGCAATTCTTTGGAGGGTGTTTTATCAATTCTTTGTTATTAACGTAGTCGCACCATTGATTATAATTATTTACTTTCTGTTTGCGCAACCATCAAGAATACCATCAGAGAGAGTATTTACTAGATGTGGTTATGACTTGGTAAGAAAACTGCTTTAAGCATAGTGTGTGACTTTACCCATCCCCTGAAGTACAGACCCCAGAAAAACTGAGGGAATGAGTATAAATTGTCGGGCTGCCTGCTGATGGCATCCAATTGGTATGTGTAGGCAAGGGGCTTCAGGAAGCCGAGGCCAGAGGGCTGACCCTGAAAAGAAGGGAGCAAGAGAGTCTCGAGCCATCCCTGCTCCAGATGCCAATGCAGAACTTGTCTTGTCCATGCAGGTTAGATATTCTGGCTTGTTCTTTTATTTCCCTGGATGCCAATGGCAAAATTTGCACTCAATACTTGTACTGTTATCAAGTGACACTCTTGTTTCCATTCATAAATGTATAAAATATAGACCTTTACACTGACTAAAATATTCTGTAATTACATCTGTTTATTTTTTTTCCTTTCTCTTTGTTTTTCTTTTTGGCGCAACAACAAAGTTTGCCAAGCAAAATTAACCCCTTGGTTCCCTAAATAAAAACTAGCGGTATTCTTTCAGTATTGGTCCCACCTGTCATGTGATTTGTTCGTATATGTAAGGTTAGGTGCAGTTCTTGCATGAAACTCCCTTATCATGTGCAAGAGTCATGACAACTTGAAGTCTACTAATAAGTGGAAATAGCATAAAAACGTATGCACTGGAACTTATGATTGGAATATGATGGTAGTTGATGGTTGTGTGTGATGCCTTTTTCATCCACCGGATGTAGAACATATCTTTTCCCGTCCCCACCACTTTGTCCGTTTCTGGCAGTATTCACTTATCTGTATTCACCTTCTGTGCTGATTCTGGTTATTCCATTGTATCACACACACCGCTTCAGAAAAGACAGGCTCGGTCTAATTCAAAGAGTCGAAGTGAGAAGTTCCACTCCCAACAGGAAGAGGCTGCTTCTGGATTCCCGATTGAACCACCAAGAGGGTCTCATGCAATGGAAGAATCTGGTGTGAACGGTCCGAGGCATCCTCAGAAGAGAGCATCACATTCAGGACCGCTGGTTCACCCAGCAGCATGGGCAAAAGCTGGAAAGAACCTGAACGATGCGCCAAAGCTTTCAAATGGAGGTGATTTATCGACATCTGGCCCACTGTCTGCAAGAAGGAGCTTGTTGTCTGAGGATAGTAGAGACAGATCAGGCTCTTTCCAACCAATTGCTCCAAAGTTGGTTGCTAGGTTCCCTGGATCATTCAAGGAAACATCAGGGTCCATGAATGGGCAACATCACATGCAGGGTCTTGGAAGTTCTCATCAAAATGAAGGCCCGAGTATCGCCAGTAAAGATCCTGTCCTTGTAAGTATTTTCTGAGCCCCTGCTCCCTACCTCTCCCCTGCAAAAAGAATAATAAAAGAAAAAGATAAGAATATTTAAAAGATAAGAAAAAGTAGAAGGATAGCCATCAAAATTTCAAACTCTTGAATGTGATGTTTCGCAAAAAAGCTTCTGATGACCAAGTATGGGGTTGTGATGATGACCTTCCCACCGTGTCTTCATTTTCTCAGAACCTGCTGTTGTGTTACTTACCTTTACCGAGTGTTTGGTTGGTAAATGTTCTTGGTAAAATTAATCAACTTGGAAAAGTTGACTACATTTACATATGTATGGACAGTATGGTTATGTTTAATGGATGGGAAAACTTTTATGCGGGGCTCATCATTTCGTACTCAAACTCTGAAAAGTTCTTCATGAGGGGTGTCGGGGAAATTTTTCCCAGTATTCACATTATACATATCTATTTGTCAACTGATTTTCTGTGTGCTGTGTCTGTTTTCATCTTCTTTGGCATTTGTTTTCTTCATATGCGCAGCATGAACCATTCCATGCCAAATCAACTATTGCCAGTTGAAAGATTAGTTTTCCTTTGTGTTATCCTTGTTAAATCTGTGATCAACTGCATCATTGCTCACATGTTCCCCAGATCGGTTATGGATCCAAGGGCAAGAAAATTCACTACTCGGGGCCCCTTGTAGTCCCATCAGGCAATGTGGATGAGATATTGAAAGATCACGATCGTCAGATCCAAGAAGCAGTAAGACGGGCACGCATAGACAAGGCTAAATTCAAAAGAATGCAAGCTGAGGGAAGCCAACCATCAACCAATTCGATGCCTGTCACTGGTCGTTGAATCCGAGTAAGTATTATCAGTGTAAAGTTTAGTGGGTAGCGAGTGAATTTGTGATTTTTGCATCTGCAGTAAGAATCACATTCCTTTCCCTCTTGGAAGAGCAATCCATTTTTTTTCAAAATTTTTGTACAGCGAAAACAGCTAATCTTGTGGCAAAGTTTGTTCAATCAAAATTCACTTGTAATTTGCAATTGATCATGCGATGATGTTGCCCAGAAAATGTGCTATTAGATTGTACAAGTATATTCATGGGGGATGAGTGCCCTGTAATTTATGTCAAAAGGCAAGTACAAAAGTCTTTAAAACAGACTTTAGACCGATTGTAATATTTTTTTTCGATTATTCAAAGTCATCAAAAGCTTCGTTCAAAGGAAAAACAAAAAATACAATTGCATCGAAGCAGCAAAAGCTCAATGTTGCAGAAGAAATAAGGTACACTATCATGAATGCTTCCTATTGTCGATTTTCTTTCCCAGACTTGTAGTTCTTTTATAATTCTTGTGGTCATTTAACACCTAAGAGATTATGATACTGATGACTCTTCCAAATTTCTTATAATTCTTCTGGGAAAGTGCTTGGTTAGGAATCTTAGGGAAATTTTTTCATGGGAAGTTTTTTATGGGAAAGATTTCACTGAAAAAAAATTCTCTTAGCGAGGGTTAAGGGAAATTCTTCCTAAGAAAATGTAGGAAATGGTTGGTTTATTATAAAATTTTTACTCAATGTCAACTTACATCCAAACATGAAAAAAATAAGTCACCCCGGGATAATTGATCATTTCCTCAGGGTTTTTGACCAGTCAAATGTTAGGGAAAAATTTTCCATGGGATGTTTCTTATGAGAAAACTTTTTCCCTACCCCCAATGGTGGAAGATTATGGATCCCTGTAAAAAAATTTTCAAAGTCAAAATATAACCAAACATAAAAAAAATTGATTAATTTGGGAAAATTATCAATTTCTCTATAATTTTTGACCAACTAAAGGCTCTCTATATTTCTGTGCAAGATTAAGGTCACTTTCAAGTTTGAAGTTACTCCCTAACTACTTGTTCCTTTTTAATTGTCAATTTTACCTTTCCAATAATTAAAATACCTATATTACCCCTAATTAATAAATAAAATTTTTATTTTACCTTTTAAAATTCTCCTTTATTTTTCTCTTTTAATGAAGGGTATACTTGTCTATACATAATTTTTTCACTCTATTTCCAACACTCATAAATTTTGTAAAAGTAGTTAATTTGACATTAAAAAAGAAACGGGAGGGAGTATAAGATAAGAATGTGGACCAAACGTTTGTATCAACCGTACTGGCATCCTCCACGGCTTCATGAGTTGACAAAACGTAGATGATCACCAACCATTCATTTTTCATTAGAGGTCAGCATCCCCATTTTTTTTGGTTAAAAAAAAAAACTTAAAACCAACTCTTCTCTTCAACCTTGTCAATAATGTCACCCAACCCATCTCTCTTCTTTTTGAGGTGCTACATTTCTCCATACAAGTGTCTACTGTCTACACTCTAGAATAGAGTCTATACTTATCAATTTATCAAGATATGATTTTTTAGATTAAATAAATAAGATGGCTTCTTTCGTCATACCTATCATTAGAAAGATTTGGTATACTTTTATCCAAAAGAAAAAGGAGGGAAAGAAAGAAAGAGTTTGTAATTGTATATTCTATAATTTTATAATGTTTTTGTCCTTTTTCTGCTGTTTTCAGAATGTTGTTTATATCTCTTTACTCTGTTTTAACTTTGAATAACAAACAAAAAAATGCTATAATGTAGTAAACAAAGAAAGAGTAGTTACTCTCTTCCTTACTTTGTCTTTTAATCTTTAGATGGAGATTAACTTTTCAATTGTAAAGTTGATGCCAAAGAGTTGTGCTTTATTTGAATCTTATTCGTCTTAGGCTCCGTTCTTTTATACTACGCGGTGCGGTGGAATTGTGGTGAAGTGTGGTCGGTTGTGGTGAGTTGTGGTGGAATTGTGGTAGGCGAAGGGAGAGAATGTAAAAAAGTAAAGGAGAAAAATGGAGAGAGAGAAAAGTAAGAAGATATTCTGGTAATGATTGTAGTAAAGTGTGGTGGAGTGTGGTAGAATATTGAGTAATGCGGTGTGATGCGGTATCACACCGCAAGTTAGCGGATAAAAGAACAAGGCCTTATTATAAAATAAAATAAAAAAAAAGCCCCTCCTCTTATAATACCATTAATAATTTGGATTCAAAAATATAATAATATATGTCTCTTTTCTGAACAATTATGTTTGAATTACGGGTGTATAATCATTTTGAATGTTTAATAATAAGGAAAAAAAAAGAAAGGTATGCATTCCATAATTCCTATGTTTCACATTATTTGTAGTGATGGTATATGTTGTTAAAGTTCAAAAACTTTGACTGCAATTTTCTTATTACATGTACGTAATAATTGATTACATGAAGTTATTATTATTAAAATATATTTTATAAAATTATAATGTTGTAATTTTTGATGAAGTATTATATTTAAAATTTATAATTAAAATAGTACATTCTAAAATTTTAAAATGTCAAAGCAACCAATATTGTGAAATGGATAGAATATCAAGCATCAGTGTTTCACCTTGAGATGCTTTCATTTGAAGATATTACTCTCAATTTGAAGATTTTATGCAAAAAATAAATATTAATTGAGTGCTTATAAAACAAGTGGCACACTTTGTTCATTTAAGTTCAAAAAAGTATATTTATTATTAAAATCGCAAAAATACACAACCATCTCCTTTTTCTAAACTCTTCATTAAAATTTTATTAATTTTTGAAAATTATAAAATTGATGGCTCATGTTTATTATAATTAGTTTCATGTTCTACTTTCAACCGATAAATCTTGTAGATATCCATTTCCCAATAAATACTGCTAGAGTCATTTTATGATGATTCAAGGTCCATCATAGTCCAAAGCAAAATGAAGTCATTCAATAATATCTCTTTCACTTATCTGAAGTGGATACAGTTGATACATCAACATTAAATTTGGCAATTGATGGATGTAAAATGTAAGCATCAATTGGTGAAATTTCTCATTCATCATAATAATTTATGGTACCGACATTTGTTAAACGATCGAGCTATTCAGAGTTGCAAAGTATCATGGTAAGGCCCGTTCTTTTATACAGCCAGTTGCGGCGTTGGTTGCAGTGCCGTGGAAAAGAAATGTGGTGGATTATGATAATTTATCCTAACTTATCTCAATTTGAAAATAATTCATACAAAGAACAGAGTCTAAGTTTTATACATTGAAATTGACAAATCAATGAGTTAAGAAACTATACTATGTAATTAGATTATGATAGCTAGCAATTAGTTTTTTTTTTTTTACATTTTTTGTTGAGACTGGTAAACTTTCAAACTATTTAATGTGATTAGACTCAAACTCAATTACGACCTCAAAAACCTGACACAACACCCGAAACATGTGGTTTTGAACAAATTTGAAATTCAAAATTTCTTAAATAGAAAAGATGGTCATCTTACTCATTCAAATTTCTTCAAAAACCACCTACTCTGAGAGTCACGTCAGGTTTCCAGTGTTGGAACTGAATTTCATTCTAATCACAGTAGATTGGTTAAAAGTTTAGCGCACTCTTAGTAAAAAAATCTCTAGGAAAATTTTAATTTGAATAAATGTTTCACACATGAGCTACAATATTTTCACTTGGTAATCCAATTAAATATACTTGGTGCTTATTGAATGTGCAAAACTAATTTTATAATAAATAGAAACACAAAATTATTTAAATATGAATATGGAAAATATATTGTTATTATTAATTATTTAAAATGTAACGAATGTTGTTGTTTATGTGTTGAATTACAAAGTACTAGTATTATATTTTTGAACAATTAAAAGTATTTAACAGTTAATTATAGACCAAAAAATTATTCTAAGGTACCCTAACTTTTGGTGAAATATCTTTCTAGTACTTCAACTTTTCAAAACTCATTTTGGGATACCCTTAATTTTAGGATTAGTAATTATTAGGCGTTTTTCCAGTCATCATTTTATTAAGTGACCGTAATGTCCTTGTTCTTCCATTCCTGAAGAAATATCCTTGAAGAAGAAAAAGAATAAAGGTATTTCGGTCACTTTATAAAATTAATGGCCGGAAAAACACCAAATACTGTAATTACTAACCCAAAAAGTAAGGGTACCTCAAAATGAGTTTTGAAAAGTTAGGGTACCGAAAAATAGTTTCCCCAAATATTGGGGTACCTCCGAGTAATTTTTTGATTATGGCCAAGTATATTTTATATGTTGGGTCTATTGATTACCTTTTTATTTAACAAGAAAAATTATGTATCGATAAAAAAATTAAAATAAAATTTAAGAATAATGTCCATATAAGATAATTGCTAAGACTTTTAGAGATGATAGACTGGAACAAAAGATGAGACTTATTAGATAGATGAATATTTTTCTTTTGTTTTTGGTTTTCTCGTTGTAACGAGTTGTGTTGTTTCATGTTCTACTAGGATCTTGCTGTTGTGGTCTTTGTAGCATCTTTGATGTCCTTTTAACCTTTTATTGTCTTACAAATTATCGAAAAAAAAGATAATGACTAACCATAATCGTGCAAAGTACAGTCATACTACTAATCTTTCATAATCTATTGTCTAAAATCTAAATTAGTGCTCTCAAAATTTTATCTGACTCGAAAGTATCCCGGTTGACAATGTCGGAATATAAATATTGGAACATAATAATTCTCTTTTTCTTTGTTCGAACCCAATTTGGACCCGAATTTCGTTTCGTTTAAATTGCCGACTTGAAAAAAAACGGATTCACAAATCCATTAATCGTCTGAACTTTGACATTGATTGAATTTGGTTGGCTCGTTGGTTATTTAACCTAATCTACATCATTTCAAAACTAATTCTAGTTTAATCCCATGTATTGATTTCTTTATCCACACATCCGGTTGCTGCTTTGCTCATCCAATGCGTAACTCAACTCTTTCCCTATCGTCATCGCCTCGTTGTTATCGATACAACTATTATTATTATTATGGATTTTAATACCATTGACATAATCTAATCTTGCAGTAAATCAATTTGCCAGTCATGTATTTGAGTTTCTTAGTGATAATGATTTGTATATTTATAGGGTTTCTCAAAAAAGAAAGAAAGAAAGCAAGCCAATAAACAGATCCATGATTCCCAAATCTTGAATCCATTGATGGTTTACACATGCACCCGATTCTTTTTGATTTTGGTGCAGTTTGATGATATTCTCCTGTTTAATTATCATAATTTTAACTTTCACAATCTTCAGTATTATTTTTAACGAAAATGATAAACATCATGACACAAGATGACTCTTAACCATCTTGCATTTCTTTTAAATCACTAATAAAATGAAATATAAGTGTATTTAAATCATTCTAAAGGTACGTTTCATTATTTTTAGGGTTACAACAACTTATAAACAATTTTAAAATAATTATTTATTTATATTTATTTTATAAATATAAAACTATGTATAAAATGTGGATATTCTACTATGATTGATAAAATTAGGTTATTATTATATTTTTTCATCTAGCTAATAAGTATTATATTATTATAATTGATAAATATATATAATTATTAAAGAAAATATTAATAAAAGTTACAAAAATGTGAAATATAAATAATTCAAGATGGTTAAGAACCATCTTGAGTCAAGATGGTTATCATATTCCTTTTTTTAAATTGATAAATTCTTACATTATACATTATTTAACAATTACAATATTATATTTTTATGATAAGATTTTTCATTACGAATCTAATGATGATAATTGTATATATATTTAGCAATATATTAGTCAAAATTTTTAAAATGTAACCGTACAATTTCTAAAAATGAGTAATCTTTTGGTTAGTTGATTGATTGTGCATTCAAATATTGCTAGTTTAATCAATTTGTAGGACCCCTCATTTATTTATTGGAGTAAATGGATTCACTGTTTGAACGCTGTTTCAAGCTTTGAGTGAGGACGTAATTAGTCCACGTAGGCCATCGTCAATAAAAAAATAATAAAGATATTGAAGACGAGGCGAGACAAGGTCACGAGGGTCTTTCTTGCTCATACTACACTATTCGTAGAATTAGAAAAGATAGATTCAAAAATATATAAGTGGGCACACCATGACTTTGCTTCTTATGATTTTGCTTCTTTTTGGGTGAGACAACCCTTCCTCTAATATCATTCGGCCTAATTGACCTCTCTAATAATCGAAAAAAAGGATTCAAAAATATTAATCAACTGTAGTAATAGTAAGCAGGGGTAACATTTAGATTCGAATTTGAAGTGATTCGGCTCCGATTCGAAACAGAAAAATCTAATCTAAGTCCGACAAAAGAAAAAATTGAATTTGAATTCGATTGAAACAATCCGGCCTCCGATTATAATTGGAGCAGATATGGAGTTGACCACCTCCAATCCGCATTTCAGCCACATTCAACCTTTGAGAATACACCTTCGTAGCCCAACACTATGAACCATCAATTGGATTTGGAGGTGAGATTTGGAAGTGGATCTCCACTCCTGATCATTAATCAGAGCGGTGGAGATGGGGGTACCACCTCCAATCCGCCTCCAATCCCTATTAGTAAGTTTATATATTAATACTCAATTTATCTCTAATTATTTGTTCACTTATCTAAGTTTACATTTTGAATAACAATTTTACTATTTTTACTCTCAATACATGACTTTGAAACCAACAACTTAGGGAGCTTTTGATTGGGAAATTTTCCGGGGAAAGTTGACTAACTTTCCCAGGTTGACAAACTTTCTCGTGTTTGATTCCCTCTAATAAATGGGAAAGTTTTGATGTGGAACCTATTTTTTCTTCACAATGTCGGTAAATAGTTTCCCAAGGGGATTAAAGGAAGTCTTTTATGGGAAAGTTTTTCTTGGAAAAATCTTTTCCGATAAACTACCAAACACGCTCTTAATGATAATTGAAGGTACTTTTGTCTTATAGGGTGTGTTTGGTGCAAAGGAAAACTATTTTCTATAAAAATGATTTTTCAGAAAATGAATTTTCATTTGATATTTCCAATGTTTGGTACACAGAAAAATTATTTTCCTGGAAAACAATTTTTACATGTTTGACAATGATTAAAATGCGTGTGTGAGGGAGACTAGTGGAGAGAGATATTAAACAGGGTGCATGAGAGAGAGTGGTGAAGAGAGAGAGAAAAAGAGAGAGAGAGAGAGAGAGAGAGAGAAGTATCAAAACGGGTGCAAAGAGAAAAAGGATAGAGATATATTAAAATGCGTGCATGAGAGAGCGGTCGAGAGAGAAAGTTGTGTGAGAGAGAATATTAAAACGGATGCAGGAAAGAGAGTGGTGGAAGAGAAAAAACGAGAAAGAAAGATGAGAGAGAGAGAGAGAGAGATCCAAATTGGTGCGTCAAAGAGAATGGTGGAGAGAGAGAAAGAAGGGAGAGAGAACGAAAGAAGAGAGAGAGAGATTAGGGGAGAGAGAGAAAATGATTTTCCTTAGATTTAAGTCAAAGAAATAATTTACAAAGGAGTAGAGGAAAATCATTTTCTTCCTTTTCCAAGGACCAAACACCGGAAAATGGGAAAATCATTTTCATCTCAACCAAACACATTCTTAGCTGAATATTGCAATTTACAAATCTTTTGATCAAAGTATAATATTAAAGATCTTGGAAAAGTAAGGTGAACCATTTTTGTTGGGAAGTAGGGAGTAATTAGCTTCTTCAATTAAAGTCCACTCTCACTACGTAGTACATATACATGTCAAGGCATGTAAGATTGTTTAAAATTAAACTATTCCCCAAACCCTAATTGTGTGAATTATTGTTATTATTATACTTGAGTTGAGTCTTGTCTATGCATGCTTTTATACCATATAATAATATTATCATTATTATAATAATAATGATAATAATAATTAATAATAATAATAAAAAATAATACAAAAATAGCAAAGACATTGTATGTTGCCTACTGGATTTAGTAATATTTTTGACCCACAGACCACTGGATCCCAGAGCAGTTCACACAGTTCAGAGTTTGGAAATTGAACAAGCTATAAAATATACATCTCTTTTGTGTGCTTTACTTTACTTTATTGGAATTACTGTTAAGAGCTTGTTTTCACTTTTTTGTTTGTATGAAATTGTTTAATTAATATTGGTTTTTTGTGGTATGGAGAACATATGGTCCATAATTTGTGTGGAGGGATTTTGTTGGTTGCCTTTTGTGGAAAATGCTTGAGGACACAAATTTGTGATATGAGGCTGTGCTGCTTTGCTTCCTGTTTCTCAACCTCACCTCCACTAAAACTACTTCCATCTTCTTCTTCTTCTTCTTCTTCTTCTTCTTCTTCTTCTCTCTGTGGATGGATGCATGAGTCTTCTTCTGCTTACACCACACCCTGAGGCCTGATCATTCTTCTTCTTCTTCCTCAGAAACCACCCAGAAACACACCTCTATTTGTTGGTTAGTTTTGGTTCCTCCCTCTCTCTTTTCTTAAACAGGAAAAAAGGGCAACAAAAATCATGGCTTTTGCATTTTCAAAGGGTTGTTTCTTGGTAGTTGTTAATTACCGTATTTGGGTGTCAACTTGGGTGGCAGATTCAAGGCTGTATTTTATGGCTCATTGTCATCTGCTTTTTACTGCATGTTACTTGCATGTTTATAACCACCTACTTCTGCAAGGAATTGGGTTGGGGTTTTAGGATCAGGATTTTCAGAAGCCTCAAATCTTGGGTGAATATGGGTATTTACTGCTAGTTTTGCTTGTGGGTTGTCAATTTGATCAAATTAGGGGTCAATGTTGAGTTCACAAAGCTGAGTAGTTTGAGCCTCATAAGTGGAGAAATTAAAGGTGGGATCTTTGTTTGATCTTGGTGGTGAATAACTTTATTTGAGTATAGGCAAGCAAGCTGAATTGTTAGGCATTATGCCCATGATTATGGCTGTAGGATTGCTTATTCTATTGATTTTTTTTGCTGTGTTATTGTCCTTTTTTGGCCTTTTGTCATCCCTTGATATTGTTTAATGATGCATTTGTTTGTGATGTTCATATATGGGACAAGGTGTGTTTATGTGTCTTCTCCTCCTTTAGTAGATGGTGTTCTCATGTCTTGTTTGAAGATTCACATGATTGGTGCCTGGTTACTTGAATCATTCTATGTAGTTTATATTTTTGGAGGTTATTCAATGTTTCAACAAAAGAAGTCAGATTTTTACCTTTGCCTGTATTGATTGTATGTTGTTTTATATTCCTGTAGAGTTCGTCGAAAAGAGTTAACTACAGCATTGGCCATTTGTACCTTTCATGCTTGCGGATCATCATATCCAGTGTATGAACTGAAGAAAACCGCTACTCAACATAACGATATACTAATTTCGGTTTATAGGCTGATAGAGTGCTGAATATCAAAGTTATCAGCTGTAGGAGGTCGGCATGCGACTTAGATGGTTTTGCTGTGAGATGTACATATCGAAAGACATCGCTGCTTTTATATATCTATATATGAACTGTAAAATGAGCCCGAAGTTTTGCTTTTGATCTTGGTATGATGGAGGGGAAGAAATGTTATGTGTCTGAGGCATCAGTTCGTCATACCGACATTCTCACTAGGTTTAACCTGATAATTGTCAGATGACCAATGGAGGGTTCATCTGATACAGGCTGGCGTAAGTCTGCAAGTTCGAGAGGTTTAGATGCTTCTGTATCTTCAGAAAGGAATCTAAGGCTGCTTCATGCAAGCAGATTAAGTTTATCAGCTGATGCATCGCGAAACTCAGTGATTGGAGGAAGAAGGCCAAGGGATACTACCGGGCAAACTCCTAGCGACCATTTCCAAACCCATCTTGGTGGTTCCGGTGTATCAGAGGATGCAATAGGAACGCTGGATCCCCTCATTCGTCCCGTAGAATGGGGCGATGTTAGTTTGAGACAGTGGCTAGATAACCCGGAACGCACAATTGATGCGGTTGAATCCTTGCATATATTTAGACAGATTGTTGAAATTGTCAGTGCTGCACATTCACAAGGAGTTATTCTTCATAATGTACGGCCCTCCTGCTTTGTCATGTCTTCTTTCAACCATGTGTCCTTCATTGAGTCGGCCTCGTGTTCGGATTCTGGGTCTGATTCCTTGGAGGATGGATCGAACAATCAAAACATGGAGACGAAAGATACCGGGTCAGCTCATAACGAAGAGCAGCTGATCACAGAAACTAGTTCAAAGTCACATTTGGTGCTTGCAAAGCATTTGGCTATAGTGGAGAGCACAATGGGGTTCGAGACAAAGGACAATGGGAACTCAGATAAGACTTCGGAGAAGCAGTCTTTTCCGGTGAAAGAACTGTTGCTTATGGAGACTAGTTGGTATACTAGTCCGGAGGAGATTGCAGGTGCCCCATGTTCCTGTGCTTCAGATATTTATCGTTTAGGTGTTCTTCTATTTGAGGTCTGTAAACATGGTGTTGTCATTTCATTTCATTTCATAGAAATTCTATGTTACTGAATTCATTCTCTTAGGATAAATCGTGCTGCACGTCTCATTTCCCCCCTTATTTCTAGACTGAGGAAGAGTGGAAGTAGCAATCTGAACAAATCTTGAGAGGGGAATCTTATATTGGATATTTGTGTTGAAACAGTTATTCTGCACATTTAGTTCTGCAGAAGAAAAGGCCAGGACAATGTCTAGCTTGCGACATCGAGTCCTTCCCCCTCAACTTTTGCTGAAGTGGCCTAAGGAAGCTTCATTTTGCTTATGGTTGTTGCATCCAGACCCGTGTAGTCGGCCAAAAATGGGGTAAATGCTTCTATTTATATTCTATGGTTCATTTGAGTAGCTTATGTATGGTTACTGATAGACTGCTGCATCTTAGCTTATGTATGCTTACTGATAAACTTGGCATGACCTCAAACCCAAGTTGATTAAATTATCTATGGTTTCTCTCATACTATGGTCATATTCATGTCCTAAACCATTACCTGATTTTAGAATCGAAATCCATATTCCCTATGATATCATCTTGGTGTGTTCATTATTTATTTGTTCTTCTCCAACATCGGTACTAAGATTACTTTCCAGATTCGACCATTGCAGTTAAAGTAATTTATTTGCAATCCTTGCTGTAAAGATTGCTGCCTTCTTGAGTGATCAAATTTGTGACGGAATTATCATTGAGGTATCCTGTGGTTTGTCATAATTTGTAGTAAGTGCTGTAAGCTTTGACTTTCTATTTCTAGGATATCGTGAGTCATGGCATGACTTGATACTTCATAGAGGCTCTTTCCATGTCATTGGTGACCAACTCCCTGCATCATCAAAGTAATTGGCTTTTTCCGATAGACTTAACAACTTTATTAATACGACATTTATCCTCCAAGTATGGCTGTCCTCTTCAAAGACATTACCTGGAGCAATAAATTAGGCCGCTTTCTCGAACTTGCAGAGCTTAACTGACACACTTCCAAGATATTCTTTGTTGGGACGATGTTTTGATAATGTTTTTTGTTCTTCATGCATCCTTATGATACAGGGAGTTGCTACAGAGTGAGTTCCTTAATGAACCCCGGGTGGCCATTGATGAACGTGAAGCTGCAATAAAACTCAGGCAGAAGATTGAAGAACACGAATTGTTGCTCGAGTTCCTTGCCCTCACAAGGCAAGCCAAACAAGAAGTTGCTAATAAGCTGCACGACACGATTTCCTTCTTATCTTCTGATATCGAGGAAATCCTAAGCAAACAGAAACTTCTAAAGGAAAAGGGAGGTTTTCTGTCAGGATTGGACAAGACTCATCGCCCTCTGATTGACAGATTCGAGCATGAAACGACATTTACGAGGGAAATGAGAAGTGACGGAAACACTCATAATGAAAGACATAGGTCAGAGGAGATGATGGTTGAGAATGCAGAAAGCTTACTGTTAAACAACCCCCGATTGATGAAAAACTTCAAGAAACTCGAGTCTGCTTATCTTTCAGCGAGGCAAAGACCCGTCAGATTGCCAGGGAGACCCGCGAGTGGCCATTCTCAACTCAGCAGCAACAGCAGAGGATCCGTTGTTCAAACCGAGAAAAGCACCAGTATTTCACTGTCAAAAGAACCCCACCAAGCCGGTAGCAGAGAAAATGGATGGATTAACCCCTTCCTTGAGGGCTTATGCAAGTATTTGTCATTTACCGATTTGAGGGTAAAAGCCGACCTGAAGCAAGGGGATCTCTTGAACTCTTCAAACCTGGTTTGCTCCGTCAACTTTGATCGTGATGGAGAGTTCTTCGCCACAGCCGGGGTTAACAAGAAGATCAAAGTGTTTGAATGTGATGCAATCCTAAATGGTGACCGTGACATCCATTATCCCGTTGTTGAAATGGCCAGTAGATCAAAGCTAAGCAGTATTTGTTGGAACAGTTACATCAAAAGCCAGATTGCCTCCAGTAATTTTGAGGGAGTAGTGCAGGTAGGTTGACTGATTCACTCTAAAACCTTCACAATCACATATTTATTTGGGTTTGTTGATCGAATATGCGGCAATAATCTGAACTTTGGGGGTGTTCAATTTCAGTAATATACCACCGCGTTCTGACCACTTTAACCCACAAAACCATAGGACAAGTATGTTGCCACTTTACTTCACCGCTGAGTTAAAGTAGTCAAAACTCGATGATAGCCTTCTGAGCTAAATTTCGAATTATTGCCATGCATTTTAGAAGTTTGGAGGATAATCAGGCTGTCATGGCCCTAAGTTGAGACTGTTCAAATCCAAAAACCCCATTTATTTTGTCATGCATGTTTTGTTAGAGTATAAAACCATTCCTGGGGCTTCAACCATTAGCTTAAACTTTTGGTTGAGATGGTTTCACATGGTATCAGAGCCAGACCTGAACAAGAGATCTCAGGTTCGAATCTCGGCACCCCCCGTATTCGTTTGCGCAAGGCGAAAGGGGGTCTTTGCAGCATCCACGCTTCAAGCCCAAAGGGCATTCGCGTGAGGGGGCGTGTTAGTGTATAAAACCACTCCTGAGGCTTCAACCATCAGGTTGAGATGGTTTCACATGCTTACATTTTTCAACATACGTTTTTTCAGATATGGGACGCAGCCAGAGGACAAGTGTTCATGGAGCTAAGGGAGCACGAACGAAGGGTGTGGTCCGTGGACTACTCCTCAGCAGATCCAACGATATTGGCAAGTGGGAGCGACGACGGTTCAGTTAAGCTCTGGAGTATCAATCAGGCAATTCTATTTCTACATTTGGTGGATGTCATCTCATGTCATGTCATGTCATGTCAGCTTTGAAAACTTAAACGTACTGTTGTAATCTGATAGTACTGTTGATAGATGTCCCGGGTGTGTGATGATTGTGTCTCTTACATGGATTGTTGATGCAGGGCGCGAGCGTGGGGACCATCAAGACAAAGGCCAATGTCTGCTGCGTTCAGTTCCCCGTGGACTCCGGCCGGTATCTTGCGTTCGGGTCAGCGGATCATAGAATATATTATTATGATCTGAGGAACCCCAGAGTGCCGCTATTCACATTGGTGGGGCACAACAAAACTGTCAGCTACGTCAAGTTTGTAGATTCCACAAATCTCGTGTCTTCTTCAACCGATAACACGCTCAAGCTCTGGGATTTGTCGGCTTGTTCGTCTCGGGTTGTGGAGGGCCCGGTCCATTCGTTTACGGGACACACAAATGTCAAGGTAACACTAATCACCTTATATTTTAATCTCTTCTAGATCTCGTAAATTATCTTGACTTGTGAGGGAGTGTTGTATGAGATTTTAATCTCTTGTAGATCTCTAGGCCAATTGTTGATGAGATCAATTTTGTACTCTACTTATATATAGTGAATTTGTGTGCGCTCTTTGCCGCCCGTGGTTTTCTCCCGAGTTGTGTTTCCACGTAAAATTTTGGTGTTGGCGGAACTATTTCTATTCTTTTCGTTATTTTTCTCTACATCTACATCTGCATCCCAAACAGGCTTCCGCATTGTTCACTCTTATTTTTACACATAACATCCAAATCTATGCGTAGTTGGCTACATCAAATTTATATGACTAGGGCGTGTTCTTTTAGAAGTAAGATAAGGTTGGGTAAAGTTAGATGAATTTGGGTTGGGTTGGTAATATTAGGTAGGTTCGGAAAATTATGGGAAAGAGTGGGTTGGGTGGTTATCTACCTCTGAAAAAAAATGCCTTTATTTGTACCTATAGATGCTCGTGCAAAAATGGGCTTTCCTTCCAAGTTCTCTTGTGTTAATGTGCGGATGTAGGAAAGAGTCTTGTCTTAACACACATAATTGTGGTAGAGAGACCAATTCAAAAGACCCTCAACAACTTTTTGAGTAGAAATCCTCCGAGCAAGGAAGTAACAACACGCTAATTAAAGCCATCCAACAATATCCGCCCTCAAAAATAAAACCAAAACCAATGCTCCGAAGTCTTACCCCTGAATTTTGCAACTTTTCACCCCCAAAAGATAAAAATTAAGAAGCATTCAATGGATTGCCTCGTGTGTTTTGATTTGATCACTTGTGTCTAATTCTGTCCCGTGTTTACAAAGTGAATTTCATCACTTATTTCAAGCTTGTTTGTTTGTAGTTTATCAGCTCAATAGCTTGAATGTATTTATCTGGTTGTTTTAACTCTTTTACTGTTTTCAGAACTTTGTAGGTCTGTCAGTGTGTGATGGTTACATTGCAACAGGCTCAGAAACAAATGAGGTATGTCAGTACCCCATAGACCATATCAGTCATTACTTAAAACTCTTCCAACCTTTAAACCCCCTTAAAAACGAATCGTAAATCTGTCCTGATGGCTGATATTTGGAGCCTTCTAAACAGGTATTCGTTTACCATAAAGCGTTCCCGATGCCAGCCTTATCCTTCAAATTTAACAGCATCGATCCTATTTCGGGGACAGAATCAGATGACAGTGCACAGTTCATATCATCCGTATGTTGGCGGGGCCAGTCATCGATTCTGGTGGCTGCAAACTCCACCGGGGACATTAAACTTCTCGAGATGGTTTGATCGGACCATCGACAACACAATTATTGTGGATCAAATTGTTTGATTTGAGCGGGTTTCTTGCCGAAAATCAAGATGTGGGGAATTTATGTGTGGGGGGTCATTAACCAACCAATTTTGGGTATTAGATCAGACAACAGATTGAATGCTGTGAAGAAAGAGAGATTATTTACTGTAAATAAATTTTTAGGCACCACAAAAGATGATGTAATTGTGCCGTTGTAAAATCTTTATATAGGTAAAAAGAAAATTCCCATTTTGTTGGTTGTTTTTGGTTTTTTGATTTTGCATTTGCAGGGTTAGGACAGTGGGAGAGGCAATTGCAAAGTTTGAATTGCCCTAAAAGAAACTTTATAAAAGCGTACAGGTAAAGTGGAATAATAATTAGTACTAAACAGAACACAGAATCGCAAAATGACAATATGGGTGCGTCAAATTTGGATAAAAGTTAAATTTTGGTAATTTTTGTCAAATTTATCATAATATGTCAAATTAAAGTTATTTTTATTTTTAAACTGGGTAATTTTTGGTAAATTTTGATAAAATAACTATCTAATCCATTCTATTTATGAATTTGACAAGTACCAAAAAAAAGTGGATACTATAAGAAAGCGTTTGGTAGAAACCTTAGGGAAATTTTTTCCGGGGAAAATTTTCCATGGGAAGTCTTCCATGAGAAAGATTTCCCCGGGAAAAATTTCCCTTAGGTTCCCCTATGGGAAATTTTCTCTAGGAAATTGTATAAAATTGTGGGCCCGCTGTAAAATTTTTCCCATAGTCAACCTATTTCCAAACATGGGAAAATTAAGTCAACCCGAGAAAATTGACCATTTTCCCGGGGTTTTTGAACAACCTAATGCACCCTAAGTCGATTAAGATCACGATATGTTGCCGTAACCTAATAGCATGTATGATCAACCACTTGTAATTCAGGGGCATTGAACAAAGAAGTGGTGAAGCATGTTACAAACAAACTTTCAAGGACAGAAAAGCCAAGAAGCAACATATCAAGTCGTAAGGCATCATATGGTGTTTTTTTTTGTCGATTGGGAAGATAAGATGTTTTTTTGGAAAATTGTGTTTTTAGAGTGGATGTTTCTTTGAAAAATTATGTTAGCTAGATTGACATAAATTAGGATAAGCTAGAATATTAGAGTATAACCGAGAGAAAAAGAACACAATATTAGAGTATTGTAATAACCGAGAAAAAAAGAGCACAATATTAGAGTATAATTAACCAAAAAATATCCAAAAAAAATATTATCCTTATGACACGCGGCTATTATGGCACTATTTTAATTAATAATTCAGGCTTGGTCCATGAATTATCGAAAAAATTAACCAAAACATATTAAGCGTGGATCATTAACCATCGACTCACTTAAATTTTTGGTAGGATTGGTTCTTAGTTTTTGTACACAAGTGACAACTAAACGAAACAAGTTTTAAAAGTGGTTATGAAACAGATACGCGAAGTAAAATTGTTGTGGGACAATCCATTCTGCAGTATCACGGATTAATTGTGATAAGACAGTTTGAGCAAAAACATGAAACTTCATCTTAGTACAGTAATTTGGTTTTCCTTCCATATGTGAAAGGATGAGACCAATATACAGACATATTCACACGGTTTTTTTGGTCTGTCGATTATTCTTGTAAATTTTGTTAGAGATCATACATCAATGAAAGATGTTAAACAATGATGTTAAACAATTTTGGTGCCAAAAACTCTTAATTTTATCTGTTTTGGCACCGAATTTTCAAATTTCTCAAATATATCATTTAGTTTCTAAAATTTGTCAAATATTTAACTTAATTTTTAAAATTTGTCAAAAATGTTACAAAACTTAATATTGACTTGTTCCATTTTGATAAATTTTATTAGTTAAGTGACATTTTTTGACAAATTTTAAAAGTAAAGTGACATTTCTGACAAATTTAAAAGTTCAATAACAAAATTGACAAAAATTAAGAATGATGTGATCCTCATATCATTTAACTTAGTTCATGGCTTAGGTAATGCTCTTTTATATGGCTGGCTGCGGTATGATGCGGTGTGGTGTGGTGGAATTGTGGTGGGTTGTGATGAGTTGTGGTGAGTTTTGTTTTTAATAATTTGAAAAAGTTGATTGTGATGGGTTGTGGTAAATTGTGGTGGGTTGTGGCAAAGTGCGGTGTGTTGTGACACCACAGTCAGCCAGCCGCATAAACATCTGGATTAAAGGTTTGATTCAACTTATTTTCATTGTCAATTAAAAGAAATTAATTCTAGCTTGAGTAACCTATTCAGACATAATCGATAGAATATGCTATATGTAGCATGTACATCGGACAGTACGAGAATATTTCACGCACAACTTCATTTAATTATGCAGCCAATTTTTCCATATTCAAAAACCCAAGAACAAACTAAAACGAACCTTTCTCGCTTGTTTGCATAATTGACGGCAGAAGAATTAAATTGTAAGCTAGAGGAAGACTCTACTCTTTATATTGATATGTTAGGTTTAATCATACTTAATCTTATTTTTCTTTATCTTACTATTCAAAAATATTAAATTTATATTTTTAGATAATTTATATTTAAATTTTTTTTATTTAATTCACATAATTTATTTAACCAAAAAAATAAATAGGTGGAGTAACATTCACCTACTTTTACTATTTTTCTTATTTAATTTTTCTTACCTTATCTTACATTACCTAACTTAATCCTATACTCCTGAAAAACAACATAAATCGGAGCCTAAGGGTGTGTTTGGTTCTTTCATGGGAAAATGTTTTCCAGGAAATTTTTATCCGGGAAAGTTTTTCCTGAGAAAATTTTTCCCGGGAAA
Source organism: Portulaca oleracea (assembly GCA_029582165.1). Classification (NCBI taxonomy): domain Eukaryota; kingdom Viridiplantae; phylum Streptophyta; class Magnoliopsida; order Caryophyllales; family Portulacaceae; genus Portulaca; species Portulaca oleracea. Next base: position 42,351,644 of record CM055876.1, read on the forward strand.
GAAAATATTACAATTTTTTGTTTACATTTGAAAATATGGGAAAATTTGTGGAAAGTTTATTTAAAATATCCAAAATACCTAAAATTTATAAAGTATTTTCATGAGCATTTTGGAAAATATACCATAATAATTTACTATCCTATGCGAAAAAACTTTCCCAACACCCATTAAAAAATATTTTCCATCAACTATGGGAAAATATTGAGTCCCACCTACAAACTTTGTCATTCTTATTTTACAACTAAACATAGAAAAGTCTGATCAACTTGTGAAAATTGTTTAACTTTCCTATGAAACCTAGACATCCAAACACTCCCTAAAAGACATGCCAAAAGATCCAGTGGATTTGATCTCCAAAAACAAACAAATATTTAATTTTTTTTTTTAAAGGCAAAGAGATGAATAGTGGGCAGGCGCGGACCACGTGTAAAATGCTCATATTAAATCAACTTTATTAACAGAGACAATATGAGTGTGAAAGCATAGACAATAAATGATGGAGAAAAACAAAATCCCAGTTAAATTAAGTGTCGGTCACGGACTCACTGTCTCATCACCTACAAACTTTTGTAAATCATGCACAATAACAATTCCCATTTTCCGATTTTTTAGATTGGTAACTCTTTTCAATTTAATCCAATCCAATTCAATCTAATCCAATCAATTTAAACCTTACATAATTTTCCAAAAAACTATTCTCTCTAAAAACATAATTTCTGAAAAAAGAATCACAACTTATCCAATCTAATCCAATCCAATTCATCCAAAAGTAATTCCAACCAATCATTCTTACTCACTTTTCTCTCTACTCACTTATTACAACCATCATTCTTACCACAAATTTTACCACAATCTACCGCACCGTACCACAACATACCATGCTTTTCACAATTTATCATACCTTTCTGCATTTTAACCATCACAGAAAAGAACAGGGCTTTAATGAATGATATACGTGGTCCTGGTTTTTGTATGATCGATTAGTGAGTTAGCGGGATAGGTAAAATAAAGTTGGATAAAGTATCTGAGATAAAGTGAAAATAGGTGGAATAAAGTGTGGCAGATGGATAAAGTAGATAAGGTACAACACAAAATAACAGGCTCAAGTGTCTAATGTCCTTCTTTCACAAATACTCTCTTCTCATTTTATTTAATGTACGCGTCAGTTAAACTTTGAAATATTTGAACATTAACTTCTTGACATAATATTATAGAATCATACAAATGTACTACCATTAAGTTCGTAACAAAAATATTATATTAAAAATATAATATTATAATTTTTTTAATAAAATATTATGTGTAAAATTGTTAGTCAAAAATAAATATTGAAAGTCGTGAAATATTTATTAAGTGAAAGATAAAATGGGAAGGAGAGAGTAATCTCTTATAGCATATTTCATCAAAAAAAATTGCAACACTATGGTTGTATGATTGTATTTTGGATATAAATCTAATGACAGTATTTTTATATGATAAAATGTTGCATAGGTTGGAAAAATAGCCAAAATTTATATATCTTGACTAACACATAAATTAAAGTAATACTCAATGTGAAATGGATGGAATAGCTCCAATTTTAAGATAATTATTAAACCAAATTGATGGCCCAGTTTGGCAATTGACGGCTAGTTGTAAGTTGTTCGAATTAGCTGTTACTTGTTACTTTATTTATTTTAGCCATTTGACTTAGTTGATGGAATTAGTTATTTACAAGAAAAATGTTTGGTAAAATTAAAAAAATGATTAAAAGGATTTTATATTTTGGTGTAATAATTTTAAGGGTCCTATTTTTATAGTAAATAATTGTCGGGCAACATTAATTTTGATATAAATATGTAGGGGTGACATTCCGGCCAATTTCCGACCAAAAATGACGCAAAACGGTGAATTTTATGTTTAGGCGTATTTTAAATTGAAGTTCATACTTAACTCTAATATATAAAGTAAATATCTTAACAAAATAAATACGCTAAACATCAAAACCCACTATTTCGTGCTATTTTTGGCTGGAAATTGGCCGGAATGTCACCCCTAAATATTTATATCAAAAATCATGTCACCCAACAATTATTTACCATAAAATAGGGCCCTTAAAATTATTACACCAAAATATGAGGTCCTTCAGTCGTTTTTGGTAAAATTAGTTGTTTGTGAAAATGTCAATAGATAATTTTCATTTGTATCCATCGTAATATAATTATTTTCATTATATTTTTACAAGTTTTAAAGAGGACTAGAAATTTATGATAACAAAATAAATTTTCTTTGTATAAATTTGTGATATTTAATATTCTATGGTAATTATATTATATTTCAATTTTTTAATAATTATAAAAATATATTGCATAGGAAACTATTCATTATATGACTAAAGCTAATAAGACAAACAATTTTAAATTTATAAACATTAAAATATTAAATTAATCATTAGTTTTTTTCTATCAAAATCACATTTATTTGTTTTGGTAAAAATAAAGTGAATGTAACTGACGGGTTTTAGTGTCATTTATTATTAACAATAAATCATTAGATACCATCAAAATATTACTTTTATCCAATTAGGTAAAAAATATCAAACTTTATTTAATATAATTTTGGTAAATGAATTACTAAAAGCCTAAAGAAAATATTATTAAAATCATTATTATATAATATAAGATGTAATTTTGGTGAATGTAAAGGACAACTCTAATATTGTTTATTGATAATAAAAATTGTTAAATACCATCAAAAGTCAAAACACAACTCTTATCCAATAAGTAGCCTTAAGAAAATATTATTAAAATCATTACTACATAATATATGATGTAATTTGGTGAAAGTATGATGGTAATAATGTGATTTTAGTACCAAATAGCTGAAAGTTAATCAAAAAAACATATCCAAATATCTTTTTTGAAAAGAGGTTTTTTAGGGACAAATAACTAATCCAAAAATTTATTATCAAACATCATATTCATTATTTAGACTTGATCAAAATAACTAATTACCCTTAAAACACTCTTTTTTTACCCCCCCCCAAAAAAAAAAAAACTATTGTGCCAAACACACATAGCTAGTATGACTTGTTAGCTTCACCTTTTTTATATATAGGAAACTTCTACTTACACAAAGGCAAAGGTTTAATTCTTCACTTATAGTTATATAGTGGTCCATTTTATTTTCCTTATTTTTGTGGTTGTGAGGCAAATCAAAGAGTGTTATTTGTCTAACCTCATAATAATCCATTAATTTGGTAGGTGCTTGTCAACTAGACAAAGTTAATTTCCCTTTGAATTGTGTCCTTGGACAATGTTGTTAGTCTTCATTTTGGGCAAAATTGACTTTGATTTTGTCCGAATTTTCTACTCATACGCTTCATTTCCCATTGAATTTCGCCAAAGCAATGCTGAAATTGGACTGGATACGTTTCAAGTGGCTCACAAAAGGATGTGTTGAATTGTTTTAACTTTTAACTAAAGTTAATAGAGTGTTCTACACTTTAATTGAAAGACTACCGTAAGTTTGATCATCCATTGAGCAATCAATGATCAATGATTGGAAGAAAAGTAATTAAAGATGGTTTGGATTTGGATTTAGAATTGGATTTGAATCTAAATTTCTAGTAATTGAGTTTTAATTTTAATTTCTAAATCATAATTTGACTTTGATTTAGAATTGGATTTGAATCTAAAAGTTTCTAGTAATTGAAGATTGTTTGGATTTGGATTTAGAATTGGATTTGATCTAAAAAAATTTATCGTCAAGAAATTTTAATTTTAAATATAATCTTCACCGTCATGGTTTACCAACAAAAGCATATAATTAATTCTCTGGTGATTGTTCATTTGATACCATATTTAACCTCACTCCGTCGATCACCTCTTGTTTATGGCAAAATGTCCACCTTTTATCATTGTTTTCTTGGGTCTGATTTTTTAGGGACATTTCTCTTTACATATTTGGAGAATGCATGGGTGAAAATGGGCTTAGAGCTTTGGACATTGACACCTCTGTAGCCGATTCGTTGCAACCTTGTCAGGTTAGACCCTTGTAATAGGGGTCTTCTAATGGGTTGAACTATTTACCAATGTAAAAAAAAAAAAAATAACTTCACTTTCAATCTTTAACTTCACTTTCAATCGTTATAAAATCCTTATTCTAAAGACAGCGAACATTTAGATAACTAAGACCCTGTTTTTTAGAATGGTGAATTAAGTTTATCTTTACTTTACCTTGTCTTACTCTATTCCCTAAAAACACTTAAATCAAAGTCAAAATTTTACTAATAAAATATATTTACCATGTTAGTAACTTATCTACCATAAATTTGTCACTCTAAAGAATATGATGTAAAACTTCTTGCTCCTAACTACATTTATATTTCAAAAATAAAACTAAGCTTCCACGAAAGACCAAAACTTGACGGAAATTCACATCTACATTTCTAATATGCAACCCGGAAACTTTGTAACTAGTTAGACTTCCACAAACTCACCCACCAGTGCACTTTCAACAAATTAAACCTTTTGTGCTTTCATTTTTTATTAATTTAAATAAGTCTCATTTGGACTTCCACATCCAGATTCATGGTATATATCCTAGTACACTAAAATTATAAAATAAAATAAAAATAAATAGTAGGACGAGTCTGACTCAGGCTGGGTCACTCGGACATGAGGGCCATCGTGACCTGAGGAATAAGGTATTCTTCGTGGGGGCTGGATAAAAATATAAAATTCTACCCTTTTTACTTATTTAATCTGCAGTATTTTTATTTTGATGTGGTGAATGGTGATCCATTACTAGTTAATGTTATGCCATGACATTAGACATGTGAATTTCAAAATATATCACCATCATATGTATATTTTAAGGTGTCATTACATAAGATCGATATGGGAGCTTAATTAGATGGTATTACAGATTAGTATAATACGATTACATAAGATGTTGATATGTGGGAGCTAAGATGATGATATTAAAGATTTTTATAGTATGATTACATAAGATTGGTATGGGGTGATGAGACATTAGAGATTAATTTATGACTTAATTGATATGAATGTATATGTCGTTACTCGTTAGTAGTAGCTGATCGTCATCTTTTATTTAATAAATGTATTGATTTTTATTTTTGTTACATAAGATTTGTTGTAGGTGAATAAATATATAACAGTTGATGAGTTAAGCATCCTGCATGTTTTGGGTTGTAATATCATTTGCGTTTCATTGCAAGTGTTATTATCGTTGTTACTTTGAGGCAACTATTTTATTTGTTGTAAATTCCCTTTTTTTTTACTCGTTCCATTTTATGTTAGATTTGTCAAAATTTTGAAAGTTTAACCATAAATTTCTCAATATATTTTCGAATATTATACGAAGGTACAATCATTAGATTGTAACAAAAAATACTCAAGAGTATAATGTTACAATTTTTTTAATAGAATATGTTATAAGAAATTTTCAATCAAAGAAATACAAGACCATGTAGTATAAAACAACAGTTGATATGGAACATAAGGAATAGTAATTGTGTTACTTATGTTGTAAAGTCTAATTTGGCTTTGTTCTTTTGTGTGGTACCATAACGCACATACTGTAAATTACCAAACTATCCACAAACTATCACATATTAGTTCTTATTGTATCATACCAAATTTTACCACAACTACTTGGTTTTCTCTATCCTCACTTTTCTCATTATTTTTTACTTTTCTCTCTCCTCACTTACCACATCAATTATTTTTACCACAACGTACCACGTCATTATCACTCTATCCACATTTTTATTATACCATGCAATTACTACAATTTACCCACTATAGAATAGAACAAGGTCTAAAAGGATACTTGAATTACTAGCAAGTAGCAATAGAGTAGAAATCCAATTTTGGAATAATGGTAAATTGTTATCTAATCCTTTCAAAGTATCTAGAGCATATGCATATTATTATTTATTTAGATCTCTTGAAAATTGCATGTACAATTTTTTTTTTTTTGAGTCATTATACGATAGATGTGTAGAGTTTAATACTGAACAGTAATTACAAGATTAACTGCTTGTAGTTAGTGATACTCTTGGTACACCATGGTAACTTTCAGAATCATGAATGCCTAAGAGTCATAATTGATGAGGTTCGCACGTTGGGTGAACTCACTCCCAAGAATAACCTTGTTTTAATTAAGATTTAATGGTAGCTAAACTAGTTTTATTTTATACACTACTACCTATTCTTTTCCTAGTCTTCATAATTTTCTTGGTATCTACCCATGCTTCAAAGTGTTCTTTTTTTTAGGGACAGGTTACTAGGTATCTGATACCATATCTTGGATTAGTTTAATTACATAACCCCAATGTGTTCAGACTTCAGAACCATTGACATTGTTATTGCAATTTGCCAGAATAAATTCCTCTTTTTTTTCGATTATTGAAAGCCAACGGGTTTAAAAGTTCACAGAATAAGTAAAATCGCATTACAAAACAGCAAATAACCAACTTCAAAGGATAAAGGCTACAACCAAGCACTGCTAAACATAAGCAAACAACAAGTAGCCGGCTCACCCAAAGTACTCAAAATATAACTGTAAAATCCCAGATGACAAGGAAGAGGCAAGTAATCAGATCCAAGAATGAGGGGATAATACTTATACCACTGGTTGGAATAAATATACATGGAAATATGGAATGAATGATCTGAAGATGTGACAGTCAGATCAATCAAACATTATGTTTTATGTGTATCAATTCATGAATCTACAAAACCCCCCTTTCATCATATAACTATACTATACCAATTGAATTGGATCCATCCCCCCTCTGACAATGAGGGGAAATAACTCAACCAGCAAAAAACAACCCCTGACAGCCGTGGTTGCCCTGTGAATCTGACATTCTCCGGGTTCATCTCATCTAGCTACACCCTAATTAACTTACTTATAACAACTCGTATAGTTTAATCTATTTACACTGATTGGCTTTAAAAGCATTGGGCGAAAGCAGTCCTGAGATAAGCCTGCCAAGGCGTTTAGCCCCGGGACCCTTTCTGACCTTATTGGGGTTCCCCACTTGTGTACAGCGGGGTTTGTCTGCGCACCATTTGCCGGGGGTGACACTCCCATTTCGGCGTCTGAGGAACTCGACGTCGATCTTGTCCAAAACGGGGTCGTTTTGCCTGAATTTCCTGGCAAAGGCGGCGTTGCTGGCAACCATCTTGTCGGTGTGGTTGATGTTGAGCGTCTGGGGGTGCTGTCGTGGGGGGTTGTCCCAGGAGATGTAGTGCAGGTCGTGGCTGACTGCTGTCTGAGCAAATTCCGGGACGTTGCAGATGACTGTGTGGAAGTAGCCTTCCGGGGAGGACACGAAGTTGGTGTAGTACATCAGGAGGGTTCGAGGGAGATTGTCCCATCCCCAGATGAGGTATTCGACGAAGTCATGTGAAAGAACCATCCATGCTGACCCTGCATTGATAAAATGTACTACTATTCATTCAATCATGAAAGTGAAAAGTATTGCTACTTTGCTAATGTCCAAGTCAATGCTTAGAAAGCAGATGCTTACAAAGAGATAAATCCAAATCTAATCACAACAACCATATTACCAATTCAAATTTGTACAACAATCACAATCACATGTACGGATGAGCCTTCAGGGTCTTCATCCTTTTGCAATAGGTGGAATTTTCCAATGCGGAATTAACAGGGGAAATCGGATGATGCTATATCAGCTAAAGCTAAGTCATTCATTGATGTTGATCTTAATTAGCTAACATAACTCCATACAAATTGAGATCTATTCAACATCCCTAGTCATAAGTCATAAAACAAAGGACTTAAACCAAACGCGTACGATGAAGTAATCAAGGAGAAGAGACTAACCAGTAAATAACTTAAATGCATTAGGTAAGCTTCTCCTAGGTTGAACCCAGAATATGTCCTTTTTTTCTGTCAAGTACAGACCAGGGTCTATCATTAGAGGCATTGCCCTTCCAGACCTGCATCAAACATCAGTAACAATGAGACTACTTAACTAACATTCAAAATTCCCTGAGAAAAAAAAGGATACAATCATACAAACAAGCAAAGTGAACAACTTACGCCTTCCATCCAAGCTTGCTCGTATGCTCGATAAAGTTGAGTTTCCGATCCAGTTTCGAGAATGCGTGTATAAGATCTGCAATCAAAGACATCATAAAATCAGATACCAATTCTCCATCCAAACAACAAAGAGTTTATAAATTATAAACCAACAAACTAACCATCTTGGGTGACAAGAGGATAATCCGAAGCGCTGAGATTGATGAACCAATCCCAATCCTTACTCCTCTTGAGAAGAATAGCACAAGCATGTAGGGTGTTTGACACCATGGTAGGTCCTCTATAAGTGACAATGTTAGCCTTAGTATTCAAATAAACATTCCCAACATTCACAAACAGTGTGTAGTTCTCAACCCGAGCAGCGAGCTCGAGTCTTTCTGCAGGGGGGGACTCTAAATCCAAGTGAACAACATACTGATTCCTGGGGTGATAACATGCCAATAACACTCTCCAAAGCTTCTCCAAATCACCCTTTGAGCCCGAGATCAGGTACGCGAACCGGGGGAGGGGGGAAGGAGGGGGCGGAGGTGGCTGAGACACCTGTGATTCGACGAATTTGACGGTGGATTCATTGGTGGAGGGTGGCAATCGGTAGTGAGAAAAGATGGTGTTGAGTGTGTGTAAAGAAGAAAGAAGACCCATGTTGAAGGATGTTGCTATCAAAAATATGCAGACAACTGAGCTTATGATGAGGGGAAATACCCATCTTTTCTCCATGTTCAATGGTAAGATTTCAAACCCTTTCATGGTGCTCCCCCACATCAAATTTGTGGGGGAAGGTTAAAAGCAAAAATCTACCAGGAAAAACTCTGAATTTTTACTGTGGGGAAGGGATTAGTTCACCAAATCTACCCACTGTAACACCAAATATGAACACTGCATCAGAAATCTTTCTTTATTGTTTTACCTCGCTCTGGCAGCTGCTGCTTTACTTTATAGCATAACAAATCAGAATCTGCAGAAAGATGTGAAATTAATGAATTTTTGGAAAGAAATCAAAATAATGGGGTAGATAGCATACATTCACAATTCTTCCAAAATTTCTCTCTTTTTTTTTAATAAAAAATTCGGAAACAAAATTTTGCTTTTATAAATGATGAGTTTGAAATCACCAAATCTACCAAAAAAAACCAACCACCTTTCCCTTACAGATAAGAAGAAGATCGAGAAACAGACCCGGAAACGAAACATACCAAAAACATATCAGAATTATTATTACGGATGGAAAAGAGTTTTCTCCGTAATAAAAAAGAAAAAGGAAATCTTCAACCTGATTCGGCCATTTCGATTGCATAATACGGACAACAAAAGCAGAACAAACGGGCAATCAATGCAATACAAACATCCAAATAAGCTTTGAACAGAAAATGATAAACCCAGAAAATTTCGCACCAGAAAACAAAAACCCAGAAAGATCATACCCAGAAAAAAGGAGAGGAAACAAAAAAACCGACGGCCCAAAACGCAAAAAGCTGGGAAGTTAGGAGGGTAGAGAGAGAAAGAAGCGTTAGAGAGAACCTGGCCATTAATTAGTGATGAAATTTAGCAGCTGAGTTGTTCGAGTAGAGAGCCGTTTAAAGAAAAGTGTGAGAAAATGGAGAATCGAAGATCCGGGGGTGAGAAAAGAGAGGAAGAAAAAAAGTGGGAAGGAGTGAAAAGCAGAGAAGGATGTTTTTAATTAGGGTGTATTGTGTACTGGGGATGGGATGTTAAGTGTTAACGTGTGCTTTGATAAGAGGAGGACATTCATAACTCTCTATTGGTGGGGAGTTGAGATTCAGAAAGAGTCTGAGACCATCAAAATCATCGTAATAAAAACGCATTTTTGACGAAGGGAGGGTCTTTGATCTAGTCAACCCCTACAACAATCAATTAATTTTCCAAGGCAATTTCATATTTTTTTGGAGCAAAATCACACTTCGGATTAGGTTAAGCAACAAATATTTCACAAATAGCACATAAAGATTGCTGCATAGACAACAATATTCAAAAAAAAAAAGTGTAGATATTTGGTAGTTAACCAACAAACACCCCATAAATCAAATATTGTATTATATATTACATAAAAGAGAGGGACAAAATATGCATTTTAGGATATTGTTATTTGGAGCAAAATTGGATAAGTTAAATATGAATTTGAGCGCAATTTCAATGTAGATTCATATCTAGTAATTTTCTTTTCATTTTTTTTGGATTTTACTGATGTTACAATATTTTAGTCAATTTTATTGTCATCGGAAGGGTAGAGGAAAAAGACATAGTTTCAGATAGAAGTCATTAAAACAAATCAAGATAGAAGTCATTATGAGGAGTTTCTAAGTGCAAATCCTAAGGAGAACAAAAGTTATCCTAACCTAATCCTAAGAATAAGAAGTGATGGAAGAGGTGTTTCAAAATTCTAAAAAATTGTACAGATACTTCTCTGACGTTAAGAAATGGACTCCTTATGGTGGTGCTGGGGGGGTGTTAAACCTCATGACCAAACGAAAGAGGCAACCCATCAAATGATGGTCATGAGAGTTGTGTTAATATCAAGTGTTTTTAATAGAATTCAAGGAGAGGTTTTAATGGAACTATATGACTACTTTTACAGGGTCCAGATCAGGAAAATATGTTCAACTTGCCTGCAACACATGATAAAGGATATGACAATAGAGGATGAAGCACGGGGCAACTTGATACCTCTTGAATGATCAGAACACTAATCAAATGATGAGGTGGTTCAGGAAACCAAACCATTGAATTCAGTTGCCATTGAAGGTGAGGAAACTCGAAAGTCTATGGTGCTAGTGGTGGTTTGAGGAGTGAGAGAGATGGATTGAGGGTAGGGACTGGGGTTTTGAAGGGAGAGAGTAAGTAGAGAGGTGTATTTTCCGGATGTCTCCAAAGACGAATCATAATTTGTCTTTATACATATTCATAGATATCTTTAAAGGCAAACCATGATTCACTTTGTAAATATCCTATGCTTGAATTAAAGGGAGAATGGTAGAGCAATTGAAACTAAAAAAAATAAAAAAATTGAATGTTCACTTAACATGCCACATCAGCTGGATACCATCTCTTACAAATTAGAACTTAATAATCGTCATTAGAGAGGAGCATTGGGCCAGATGCTCTATGGGCTGTCAAAACCTGATTTTAAAGGTCAAAGCCCATTCAGAAACTAAAAAGGGTCCAGCCATTTCCGGGTCAGCACAATTAGGGCCAAAATCGGGTCGCTCGTGGGTCAATATAGGGTCAGCAAAATTAGGGCTAAAACATCCACACTCTGGGTTTCTTTATGCATTCTCTCACCGATTCACCTGACTGTCTCCTTTCTCACCGCCGTCCGTCGCCGTTGACCTTGTTTACAGTCTACACTCACCGTCGCCGTCGACCCTGTCTCTACCCGCCGTCGCCGGTCAAACAGTGCATTCAGGTACGCTCGTCTAGTCGTCTACTTATCTGTCGTCTTCAATTCCATTCTGCACTTACTTTGATTTCAGCTTACTTCCAATCGAAATATATCAAAAATTGTTATTCTGCAGTTACTTCGAATCTTCCTCAACATGGATCTTAATTCTCAAATTTGAGCGGATTTTTGTAGGTATTAAAAGAGGATTTGATGAAGAAACAATATTAGGGTTTTGTGGGTATTCAATTGAAAGCTATTTGTTTGGCTTTTTGTGGGTATTAGGACTCCTCATGTCTTTTATGGTCTTGTATTTTGGGTTATCCTTGATCGTCACTAACCCAACAAATTAAGGCAGAGGTTGGAGTTTTAAGATAGTATACAGGAAAAGTTGGATTAAATTTTGAATTGGGCCCAGGCCCAAATATACCTCCATTGGCCGCCACACTGACCGCCCCTGTTGCTGCTGATGGGCAATTATGAATTATCCCTCTCTTCTATACTGCTCCTTTTGTTTCAGATCTGCAACCATCTTTATTCTTCATCCTTCCCGGTAAACACTGACGCCACCAGAAAACCCTATATTCGTCGCCGGCGACATCAGGTTATAACGAATTTCCCTCCCTCTTCGATTTCGTTTCAGATCTGGAAGTTTATGGGAACATCACAGAGATTCTTGTGCTTGATTTCCATTATCGGTAGATTCGAGAAATGATTTTTTTTTTTTTGTTTGAATCGGCTGCGTTTTCTTCAGATTGATTGTTGCTTTGATTGTATTAGTTTCACGTTCTCTTTGTTTTCTCCAAATCGATTGTTGTTGAAGTTTGTGGGTTTTGTTGCCTTCAAATTGCCCCTGCTGTTCTTAGGGTTCTTCAATTCCTGTATCTCCATTAAAGCAGCTGGGTTTGAGTTTTCTTAGTTTTCTGCTTTTCATATGTTTCGTGTATGTAATCTGGTTGTAAATTATGTAAGCTTTCTTGTCTATGGATTTTATTTGTTCTTCACCATTTTCTCCCTTTTTTGGTTGTCGAAAACCCTAGTTGCGTTTCTTATTGTTTGCTTTTACATCTGAACGGGTTTTGTGTTCGTAATCTGCTGTATTGTAATTGATTGAAACTTTAACTGTCAATTGCTTGAACTGGGTTATAGAGCTAATGTTATTGACTGCTTTGGCTTTGAATTCTGCATCCGAATTTCATGTTATATGTTTACTTTGGCCTATCTAATTGGTCATGTTTGATTTTGTATTTATAGGTTTCATAAGACCTTCAAACCTGGGATTATCCTTTGGGTTTACATAAGCCATGGCGGCTTTAAAAGACTTACTTCCGGCAGCTAAATCTTCATCAACTGCGTACTATGACCACACTAATGATCCGTGGTTTAAGAATCGGTACTCCTCACAAGAGGCTGAGAAGACTGCAGTTGTCAAGGCAGTTGCGATCCCGCCTTATCTGAAAAGGCAAGGGTTTGTTCCTCGTAAGCCTGAGGATTTCGGGGATGGAGGGGCCTTCCCTGAGATTCACGTGGCTCAGTACCCTTTGGGGATGGGCAGAAAAGACACAAAACCCGGCTCAAAAATTCTACCTGTTACGGTTGACAGTGAAGGAAACGTCGCCTTTGATGCCATAGTGAAGCAGAATGAGAATGCCAAGAAGCAGGTCTTCACTTCCCACAGAGATCTTGTCCCCAAGATCTTGAAGGACGAGGAGCCGGAGTCTGACTCGGAAGATGTCCAAAAGGAGATAGAGGAGACCACCGAAGCCACTAAAGCTGCCCTTGAAAAGATTGTGAATGTCAGGCTCAGTGCCGCTCAGCCCAAAAACGTGCCAAAGCAGTCATCGGACTCCAAGTTCATCAAGTACAAACCATCCCAGCAATCCGCAGCATTTAACTCGGGTGCGAAAGAAAGGATCATCAGAATGGTGGAGATGCCAGTGGATCCTTTGGAACCCCCAAAGTTCAAGCACAAGAGGGTCCCACGGGCCTCGGGCTCACCCCCGGTCCCTGTCATGCATTCCCCTCCTCGCCCCGTGACTGTCAAGGATCAGCAAGATTGGAAGATCCCACCTTGCATTTCCAACTGGAAGAACCCGAAGGGTTACACAATTCCTCTGGACAAGCGGCTCGCTGCTGATGGAAGAGGCCTCCAAGACGTGCAGATCAACGACAACTTTGCGAAGCTCTCCGAGGCTCTGTATGTGGCTGAGCAGAAGGCTAGGGAGGCCGTCGCGATGAGGTCCAAGGTCCAGAAGGAGATGGCTATGAAAGAGAAGGAAAAGAAGGAGCAGGAGCTCCGAGCTTTGGCTGCTAAAGCTCGATCTGAGAGAACCGGTATCGCCCCACCTGCCCCTGCCCCCGGCCCTCGGAACACAATGGATGTCGACGAGCCTAGATCAGATTATGTTGCTCGGGCAGAGAGAGAAACCGCTGTAAGAGAGTCGAAAGAAGAGAGGGAAGAGAGGCTACAGCGAGAGAAAATCCGGGAGGAGAGGCGCAGAGAGAGGGAGAGGGAGAGGAGGCTGGAGGCTAAGGATGCCGCCATGGGGAAGAAGAGCAAGATCACTCGTGACAGGGACCGGGACGTCAGTGAGAAGGTTGCACTTGGGATGGCTTCTGTGGGTGCTGCTGGGAGAGGGGAGGTCATGTACGACCAGAGGCTCTTCAACCAGGACAAAGGGATGGACTCTGGCTTTGCTACCGATGATCAGTACAATGTGTACGACAAGGGCCTGTTCACTGCCCAGGCTACACTTTCTACCCTTTACCAGCCCAAGAAGGATGTCGATTCTGACATGTACGGTGGAGCCGACGAGCAGCTCGAGAAGATCAGGAACACCGATCGGTTCAAGCCCGACAAAGGGTTCACTGGAGCTTCAGAGAAGGCAGGGAAGAGGGATAGGCCGGTCGAGTTTGAGCAGGCTGCCGAGGAGGCCGATCCGTTTGGTCTCGATCAGTTCTTGAGTGAGGTGAAGACGGGCAAGAAAGCCATGGACAAGATCGGCGGTGGTGGCACCATGAAAGCCAGCGCTGGGTCGTCCAGAGAAGGGTATGATGGAAGTTCTGGTAGAAGCAGGATTGCCTTTGAGAAGGGGCGCTAGAATCTCATTTTGGTATACTGGGGGTTGACAATTCTCCTGTGTTTTTCTTGGTGTTGGACTGCTGTAACTATATTTATTGTTGTACTGTTTGATCTTTGAATGCCTCTCAATTTAGCAACTGGTCTGGTCTCCAATGGAGATAAATAGTCATATCATCTTGTATATTAGGCTATGGCCTGGATCACTTTGTTGTAGTTTTGTGTTTGAGCCTTGAGGTATCACTTGTCATGATTGTCATAAAAGAATTGGAAACAGACATTGCAGTGGTTGAGGATGAAAACACCATAGTTTACAATCAAAATAACCGGTCTACAAGTTAGGGTTGTTCTGCCTTCACAAGCTGAATCTGTGCTATGAAATCATTGTTTCAACTTTCTATTTTCAGATGTTACTTCAATTTGAATGAGAGCGTGCATTCTTTGCTTGTGATTGTCATTTGTTCTTTGCTAGTTTTTACCCCAGTTCTGACAAATTGTATGCTTGATAGGGCAAACATAGTTGTCCCTGATCTTATGTCGGCATTGAATTAGGTAGTATGCCAGAGGATGAATCTTATCTCAGCATTGAATTACAAAGACACGAGTAGGTACCATGGACTGTTATAGCTTTCCTATGTTGTATTGCAACAAACGTGATGCAGATCACATCTTAGCATTTATATGGCTGGTTTGATGATGCAACTTTGGTCATAATCTAACAATGACAATTGCTAATTATATGTTTTTATTTTCTTGAAAGTTATTTTTCTCAAATGCAACCAGCAAGCTATGCAATATTTTGATGCAAGACTTTGTTACTTGAAGCAGTTTCTACAGTGTGCCAAACTTTGTTGGATCTCCAAGGCTCGGTACATTTTGTGGACAGGACTGGGTTTTGGTGCCTTTTGCAGAAAATTCAATATGCAAACTTGATTCTCCATAGACTAAGCTCTTTGTTCTTTTCCTAGTGTAAGATATTATTGAAACAATTCACTCTCAACTCTCAACATGGTACTGTGCAGTCAGTCTTTTTCTTTTCACCTGAGACAGTTTTGAATTAAGGATGGATGACTTCGAAGCCAACAATTGTTGGTGAGCGTGAAGACTGAAGAGTATTGTTCCATATTGCGCAACTCCTAAATTGGTTTCCTGCATTTTGTTCATCTAGTTTTTCAATGTAACTTTACCCCAAATCAGCCAGACGCAATCGCATGGGCATGACAAACGTTTCATTGCCTCGCTGCTGTAATGCAGGAGTTCTCAAACATACATAAAGCAGTCTTGCGATGTCATTCAGTGTGGTTCCTCCCTTTGTTTGTTTCAATAATGCAAATTTGGTATGACTAGGAGGATACGTAATACAAGGTCCAAATATACAAATCTACACAAACAACGGTTAACTTTCAAATATTTTAGGCTGCTACTGACTGTCACAGCTTATTGCAAAACTAAATCAATGTTTGTGAAGGGATTGTTGCATTAAATAAATTATCGACTTTCTTCATTGCATCTAACATAATTGGATCAGGAGTTTGTGTCTTTTTGGATGATGTAAATCTGCAGTTTTGTGCACACTTGAATGTGATTTAGATTTCTGCAAAATGCTTGCTTTGCGTCCCCTTTTTTCATTTCTGACATTTCGACGGCATCCTTTTCCTTCATGGTCTGGGTTTTTCATTAGTAATTCCTTGGTAAGTTTGTAAACACCCTTTTGTGCTTTCTCTTTCAGCAACATTGATGGCATGATTGGTTTTAATGAAGATGATTATAAAGTAGTTTTCAACCATATGAATCTTGCTCTCAGGTTTGCTACATCTGCAGTAGTCAGGTAATGATTGTATTGCCTCATGAAATAGCTGTAATTTATGGTTAATTGGAGCTTTTCATTTAGTGTTTCACATTTGAGTGGCAGTTGTAGCACAGAGACACTTTTTAACAAGTTTTCACATATTTTCCCAACATGCCATAAAATATGTTTGGGGTGCTTTGGAGGGAGGGAGTTCAGACTCAAGAAGTTGATGGCATGTTTACACCTTTACAGTCAAAAGATATGCTAATGGCTATTTTATATCCAAAACCATTTGGGTCATACTCAATTTTCTCCCCTAAATTCCAGCAAGTATACATTTAAACTTCATTAGTACCACATTTAGGTTAGGTTTTACAGCATGATGCTGAAGCTATTGGACACAGGAACAAATCTTGAACATGCATAATAAAATCTGGGTTGTCCAAGCATATATGAGTTAGACTGTGCTTTCAAAGAACTCCAATGACTCTTGTTCTATGCTTTTCAGAGCCCAAATGCAGGTGTGCGTTGGGCAGCATACGTCCACAGACTGTTGGGTGAGAAAAGTTTTATTGGGGAGATGCAAGGCGGGAGGCCATTTCATCCGACGTTCATGGTAACAAGTTAAATGACGTTCTATCTTAAAATTAATTGGTGTTAAAAGGAGTTGTCTGCTTAATTTATGTACTATGTCCTTTCAGTTTAATCTTTCGACGTGAGACTTCAAACTCATGAGTGAATCCCAAAAGTTTCAACATAGGCCCATGGCATCTAGGATCTAGAACCGACCTGGTCTCCAAGATCCATATAATTATTTAATAAAAAAACTATTTTAAGTCGTAACATTAAATAAAGACTGCTACTCAAACAACCCACAATTCACTTTTGGATCCATGTTCTAAGCTCATGTGTTGAAAAACCTTAGAGCAAGTGCATCAAGCACTTCTTAGTCTTGGAACATGTGCTTTAGCGTCAAGTTCTTCTCCAACAAGGCATCAAATTCAGAGAACATGGGGAGTAGATCGCTGCAGCGTTCCTCCCATATGTCACTATACCATACGTTCGTTTATGGTATAGTTGATGTTCATTCTGGGTATATGTGGTGTTCATTTATGATATAGTTGACATTCATTTATGGTAAAGTTGATGTTCATTCTGAGTTTTCTAGAGCTGCGAATTAATTAGCATGTCATTGGAAATCACACTACATTAATTGTTCTCTTTTTCCCAGCCAACAACAAAAAAAAAAGGGTTGCAGCATTTATTATTCACATTTTCCCAACAAAAAAAAAAAGAAAAAAGCAAGATTAATACTCACCCTTAATCTTGGAACCAATGATTATGATTTACTATACTTTTCTTCTCACAAAATCTTTCTTCTCATTATATCAATATATATATATATATATATATATATATATATATATATATGTTCATTTTACTTTTATCTAATTAGTTATTGCAAATGAATGATATTGCAAGTTATGTACATATATTTTAATTATGCTTTTAGATCCATATAATTCAAATTGATATAAAATATGTTTATTTTAGGAGAATATATAAATAATGATACTACAACATTTTTAGTAACATTAGATATTAGATATAGATTAATAATTATTATTCCTAAAAATAATTTTAGATCAATTAATAAAAATTATAACTTGTACATATCATAAAAAGAACTAGCTACTAGCATACTGCCAAATAAAATAAGGTTTTTGGCTCCAAATAATCCGAAGTCAGAGGATAATGGTTGAAAATGTGTCAAACTTTTAACTATTTACTCTAACTAAACCAGAGTTGAATTCCTACGACGTAAAGTTGACTTGACACCATTAAATAATTTAAAGATGCAATGAGTTAATATCTGATTTAGTCCATTTATATTATTTCCAGTCAAGTCCGAATTTTTCTAGGGCGTCAGATCAGCTTTGCGACGTCAGAATTCAATTTTGGTCTAGTCAATGTAAATAGGTTAAAAATTTGGCACATTCTCAGCTAAAAAGTCAGTTTGGATAATTGGAATATTTTCATCCATTCACCTTTAATTTTGGATTATTTTGAGCCAAAAACACAATAAAATATACTTGAACTTAGTGATTAAATAATAACTTTTGAAAATTGGACTTACTTATCAATAAGTCAACCCTAAAAACTAACGAAAACAGTTTGGGCCAAATTGTTATAGGGATGGAAGCTTCCTCCACGTTGTGTATCAGCGAGAGTGGAAAGATAGTGCTCCATTCGTAATCTCACTCACGTCCTACAATCATTTCGTTATCCTAATTTGTTTAATTAAATAATTTATTATATGCTCCAAGTATATATTTAATTTATTGATTGATAGTATATATTTAATTTATTGATTGATTGCAATAAGGACGTAGGTTGTGTTTGGCAGCAATGAGTGGGTAATGTTGAACATTTTAATCAAGTGAAATCTTTAATTGGATAAATATTAATGTTTGGTGAGCTAGTATTTTAAGACCCTATTATTTATGAATGTAGAATAGTTAGAGAGAAGGTTAGACAGAAAAGATAAATAAGGTTGTTTAAGTATTGTTAGGTAAGAAAATGTTTAGGAAGATAAATCACAACAAATCAACAATCACATCATTTAAATACATGAATTTTTAAATATATATTTTATAATTTTTAATAAATTATTATGAGTAAAGTAAGTCATATTATTAAATATATGATATATATTATGTAAGGTAGTTTGAGAACGGGTAAATAAAGCAGGAAAGATTTTATGTGAGTGAGTTTGGTAAAATGTATTTATCCTACATCCGAAAAGAATAAACATGTAGCGTTTCAAGTAGCGTTTTCTAAAATCCTGATAAAGTTAACGTTTAACATTTGGAATAGTGTTTTAATTTATTTATTTTTTTTGTCAAGAGCACCGACTTGAAATTTTATCTTTGAAAATTATTTATATGTTTTTATGTCAATCTACATTAATAAGCTATGCTAACCTTTAATTCACGGATCACAATTTTTATTTGAATAGTTATTTGCTATCCACTACTTACATTATCTGATCCTTAAACTTTTATCCGCCACAAAAAACGTTATCCCCTCTCTAAAGCACTAGCGGTGCTAACATGACATTAATATCGGAATTAAATTTCGTATAGGTAGCATTTGATTGTTAAATTTCCTAGAAAAGTTGGTCATCATCTCGGAGTTGATGAAACTTTTTCATATTTGGATATATTTGTGAATGGAAAAGGCTTCCAATAGGTCCCCACTATTTTCCAATGTCAAGTAGGAAACGTTTTTCCGTCTAGGGGGGAAGTTTATTTACTATAGGAAAGGAAACTATTTTATAATTAAAATTTTTAAAATACTCTTAAAAAATATTTTATAAAAGATAATGATATTTTGGACATTTTATAAAAACTTTCCTATAAATTTGTTTTAAAATTTTATATAAAAAAATCAAACAATATAAAATATATTTTATCTAGAAAAAACTTATTTCCACAAAACATTTTTCAAAAAAAATAACCAATCATACCAATAAGTTGTTAAGGAGTTGGCCTCCTTGATTTGTGCTTATTCATGAACAGGCACAACAATATTATGTTGTGCCCATTGGTTTTTGCTTGTCTCAAGTTTATGTCATACCATGTTGGCTTGTAATGCTAAACCATTTTATCCCCTTATTTCTTTCCTTCCTTGAAAATAAAACACATGAAAAAACAAGATATGAATAGAGGTCAGAGTTAACAAATATGTCATTCTAATGGTAATCCATCGCTTTATATTTCAATTAACTGAATTCAGTTCAGACTTTGGTTTGGTTTGAGCTAATTTTGAGTTAGTTTATTTTTTAGTTTTATAAATTTAGCTTGAAGAAATAATATTTTGGGTAAATAAATTATAGTTTCTTCAGTTTTGATTTGGATTTGTAATCATTTAATTGTTAGGGCCTATGGACTATGGTCAACTCTAATTCTAATTGGGGTAGCCGTGTAGGTCAAATTTTGTGTCAATTTTCAAGTCTAACCCATAGGAAAAATTGGCTAATAGTGTGAAACCATCTCAACCAAAAGTTTAAGCTTGTGGTTGAAGGCTTAATAATAATTTTATACTCTAACACGTTTCCTCATGCGAATGTCGTTTGGACTTGAAGCGTGCATGTTGCAAAGACCCCCTTTAACTTGTGCAAATGAATATGAAGGATGATGAGATTCAAGCTTCATCAGTTTAGCTCTAATACCATGTTGAACTATCTCAACCAAAAGCTTAATCTTATGGTTGAAGGCCTAGTAATAGTTTTATACTCTAACAAATAGAACTACGAGTTACCAAAATTTTTTGCATTACTCTCTACTCAATAAGTGAAATTCCTCTATTACGCACCTCTCTTTCTTATAAATATCTCTTTATTTCACAGTTCCCGACATATTCTAATACTCAACAATATTCACTTATTTGAGTATTCATTTTGTGGTTGTTTTGACTAACTTATCATGACCTTTCGCCTTCGAATACTTTCCAACTGGATGGTTGAATAAGCTCTCTTTGGTTTGTCAAGTAGATCTTTATGTAGGGAGGACTGGAGGAGGCACACGCAGTTGGAAGAAAATGCACATTCAGCTGCCCAACTGAGTTGCCCGACGCATTGGACTTCCATTCGAGTCGCCTAGGGCACCTCAACTCTAGCCATTGGCGCCCTGCCTTGCCTACCCGGTGTCGTGCTCTCTTATTGACTCGATCCACTTTTGTTAATACTCACATATAACATTCGAAGCGTAATTCGCATGACCAACATCGATCATCACTCCATATGTATCAACAATCCTTCCAATCCAACTCTTCGCCCAATTTGAAGACAAATTTTAAGTTTCCCTAAAGATGATCCTATTATCTTTTAGGTAGGATATATATTTACATTTTCACCATTAAAATTACAATTTCTTAAACTTATTCTAATCTAAGAAAGGTTGTGTCTAAACTTGTTCGGAATGAATTGAAGTGACAAATAAAATTGTTTTTTAAAAAAAAACATAATTGAATTAAAGTTATTAAAAAAATGAATTGAAGACAACGTGACTACATGCTCATATACCCTCTACTTTGGAGATGGAAGTACAACAATTTGAGTAATGGACTAAAAAAAGTTTAAAAAGAATCTTTGAATAATTGACATTTTTGTTTGTTGTGTATAAGTTGTGTGACACGTTTTATTGTTTAAGCTTCTCGTATATTTCAATCAAATTGATGTCCACCCATTTTTTGATATCTTTTATGCAACTTCACACAATTTTCGTAATTCCTTTCTATTCAAACACGCTTCTCATTTTGAATTTGTTTTTGTCTAGGTCAAATTAGATGTTAATTATTTTTTTTAAAAGGTGTCAATTATTTTTATAGAGCTATTGTTTTTTTTCTCTATTTTCTTCGTTGTATAAGCGGATGATTTATTGAATAATATTCATTCTTAGATAGGGGACCAAGGTCGGGTATTGTCAATCCTTAAATATCTTTGAATTCATTGTTTTACTTTTTTTTAATTCAATCAAACTCAATAGTTATGTGCAAATGTACAATATGTCAGCAAAATAACGATAAGCAAAAATAATAATAATAATAAAATAATCTTCTATCGATGCTCATGTATTACCTTATCCCAACATAAATGGCAAGCCATAACCTTTATATTTGTCATGTTTTTAAAGTTAACTTATTTTTTGTCTTCTTTTTCCTTTCATAATTTTCCCTTAAAATATTTCACCATTGACTCTTGACCACCAACAAACTTCAGGCCCAACGCATTGATAATTTTCATGATTTTATATGTTTCTTAATACATGCGTAAATAAGAACTATCTCCAAAGTATTCAAGGTGGTCCCAATAATTCATCAATTTGCTATTTAAGCTATGCGTAAGAACTCATAGCTTTATTTCCATGTTAGTATGCATAAAAATAATTTGAATAAATTCACATTTAAATGAGAGATCATACATTGAAGCTCTATTGATTTTATGCTTTGTACCTTATACAATCCACAACGCTTAAAATTCTATATGTCTCATGTTTAGTATTGATTTGGATGTAATCATGATTCCACTTATAACTAGATATGAATATGACCTTTTTTAATATATGAACCCTTTTTAAATTCATTCAAGAGAATCAAGACTCATAAAGGTTAGACTTGGTACAAAATTATAGTAAGGCTCGATTGTTTGATGTTGGAAATTTGTTTTTTTATTATATAAGTTTGTTATTATTCGAATTAATTCATATGAAAAATTTAATTTTAGAGATGAACACTTATTCAAAAAATATGTTGAATCTAATTTAGGATTCCCATATTTATATGACAAATTTAAGTAAGTAATGGGGAGGGGGGGTGCAAAACTGCTACTTATTGCATATAGCTACAATTAGAGTTTTTTTTTTTACGAAAAATTGGATTCTAATAAATCCCTACCATTCTCAATTGGACAATACTAATTCGAATTTCAGAAATACAAGTTAGCGATCCTAAATTTCGACAAAATTGTATTTCTTTGGATCTCCACCGAGTTTTATAATGTTAACTTAATGGTTTGCGGACATAGTACGCCGAAAATTACCTTGACCAATTTTGTAAAGTTTGACCTCCAACCTAACAGCCAAATCATCATAAGCATGTGTTTTGTTTGCTTCCCTCTTACCTCACCTTTTGAGCAATTTATTACATGCTCATCGAGCATGTGATTCAAGTTTGGTCATTGTTCACTTATATGTACTAGGTTGTTCGTTTTCAATAGTATAATTGTTAAGTTACGCATATCCGGAACATATGCTCCATGTGCATGCAATTCGTCTTGCACCCTAGTCCTTTCTCTCCATAATTAACCCCCCGGGGGCCGAAGTTTTGCCGTAGCTTCTCGACGTTGGATTGGTGGAGTCAGTTTTTAAGTCTCTGTCTCAGAATAGAGAAAACAAATAAAAATAAATTAAATGGCAGCAAGACGACATAAACATAGAAAAAAACCTAGAAAAAACAAGAGAAAACAGGAGAAACAATAGAAACCAAGACGACAGATAGAGAACAATATGGGGAAACAAAGGGTGTGGGAATCAAACACCAAACCCATAAAATAGCCCAAAAATTAATCACTCAACATCTATATATTAAACTTCAAACAAATAGAAAACAAATAAAAATAAATTAAATGGTAGCAAGACGACAGAAACATAGAAAAAAACCCAGAGAAAACAAGAGAAACAATAGAAACCAGGACGACAGACAGAGAAGGGGAAACAAAGGGTGTGGGAATCAAACACCAAACCCATAAAATAGCCCAAAAATTAACCACTCAACATAACTCAAATGACATCTCAAACCGAGAATCATCTGGGTTTAAGTAGGGGAAGGAGGCCAGTAGTACATGGTCAGTCTTGACCTCCAACAGCAAGCATCTAAACCCAAAAAAGGTAAAGAATATTGCACCAAAAGATTTGAAACTCAGAGGAGGAGGAGAAGAATAGACCAATATGCATCCAAATCGAAATCAAGAAATCCAAACTCATCAACATATATTAAATAAAAAAGGATGAGATTAACTCAAAAAGTTCGAAGAGAAGATGACATCCAAGTACCCCGAAAAAATCTAAACCAATACAACAAATGCACGATCTATAAGTCGAATTAACAAAATATTAACTCATTAAATTTACAATTGAAACAATCGAAATTGACATTCATGAATCAAACCTAAATTTTCTCAAACAACTTTGAAATGTAATTAAAACCCTATTTCTAAACTCAAATGAAGGACAAGCTTTAAGCAGTAAGACAACAATTGTTACCCCCAACTCTTGACACCGTCTCTTTGGTTTCTATTTCTTATTTTATACTTGAATTCATTTCTCTTTAATGAAATTTCAATCCTCGTTCTCTTCACTGTCAACGATTGGATATGTTTCTTAGGTCTCGATGCTACAATAGTGTCGTCATTGTTGCTGGGTGGCTTGAATCCGAGAGGAACGATTTGAAAGGGAAGAGAAGAAAGATGAGATTGAGATATAGAGAAAAAGGATTTTCTAGTCTATCTTCTTATATGGAAAGAAAAGAGGAGAAGAAGAAGAAGAAGAAGAAGAAGAAGAAGAAGAAGAAGAAGAAGAAGAAGAAGAAGTGAGAAGAGGTAGATGTGTGATGAACACACGCGCGCGTACAAACACAAAGTATTATGGAATAGAATAGGGAGATAGACATGGAATTGGAGAATTAGGAAGGGAGATATAAATGAAGATTAAAAGAAGAAATAGGGGGAAAGAGGTTTGTTGGTGGTGGTCAATAGTGTTTAGATTAGGGTTTTGATTTTTAGAATAAGTGCTTGCTAGTTGCTGCAATGACGACCGTTATCATTATCGTTGTTGTTGTGTACATTGTTGGGACAAAAATGAAGAAAGAGAGATGAATAGGAAGAACCTCATATCTATATGGGCTACACTTTCATATAAAACATAAAATTATCTCTAATTTTTACTTTCAACAATAATATGAAATGATTTTCAGAAAACAAAGAATTATTAGATCTCAATCAACCTAAAAAAAAGGGACAAAACCACTAACCATAAATATGGCAAAGATGAATGGGAGGAGAGTGAGAGTTAGAGTAAGAAAGGGAGTCTAACCTTGTGAGTAGTGACATGTGTTTTTTAGACGACGTGGACATCATGTGATAGGTCAAACATGAAAAAGTTGGTCAACTCCAACTCCGACAAACCATGTCAGCAAATCACCGAGTTAACATCAAAGCTCAAGCATTTACTTTTTTAGTTAGAGAAAAACTCGATGGTGGTCCAAACAAATACTGTATGAAATTCTGGACCGCTAGCGTACATTTTTAAAATTCATATTATTATTTTCCTATTGAGGAGAACTTTCCTTTTTTTTAAAAATCATATATACATTTTTTTTTCTGTGGCGGGGAGGGGAGGTTGTTTGTTTTGGATGGAATTGAGGATTTAAGGGTTGCTGAAAAATGATAAATTGATTAATAAATATTACTCTTAGTATCTACGTTATAAACTTAGTTCGCATAAACAAAAGGGGCGGTCTTCAGTCTTAACTCGAGAAAGTTAACAACATTAATTATCTATTAATATTATAGTATTTTATACACACATGCATATGCAACATGGGCGAATCCGTTTTTCCCCTTGTGAATCTATTTCCTTCGATAAAGGTTTTTTTTTTTTATCATGTGAGGGGTCTTTTACCATATATTTCACAAACTTTTTCTAAGCTTTCTTTGTGCTTTATTATTTTTATTAGAGTTTGTGGACTCTAAACCTTTTAACATGACTCAGTACATGTGTGTCTAATGTTTCCTTTTATATAAGGGTAAGCATTATAATTACTTACACTCTTTATAAGGATAGATTATAGTGTGATTACGTAAAGTAAACTTACAAGGAGCCTCTAGAAGCACCACAAGATTCACCAAGGGATTTGTTGCCACCATGTTTCGACCTACAACAGGGAGGAGAGGCCTCCGCACCACTAGAGCATTGGGCTCTAGGTGAAAGATTGAACTAAGCTATGCGACACTTCGTAGTAAGGGGTGTTAGTTTTTAGGCTGACTGAAAGTATAATAATTCACACGTGATTAAAAATTTAAAACTTTAACCATAATCTTTCCATGTATGATAATTCATTATATGAATTACTATAATTAGATTTGTAGTTAAAAGTATTTTCATGGAAATATAATATTGCAACTCTTAATAAAATTTTATGATTAAAATAGCATATTAGAGATCAATAAAAATTCAAAACAATAAATACCATAAAACGTAAGGAATATCACGTACATAACAACGGAGTAGATAAAATGAAAAATTAATACAAATTACTACCTTTATCCCATCATATTTAAGTGATGTCAACTACTATCAATATTTGTGTCATATATATGATCATTATCTACTTCTTTTGTGTTTTGCTAAAACTAAATTGGAAAAGAATCCTCCTTTTTCCTATGTAAGCAATCCGTATCAATAAAAATTATTTTCTTGTTCTTTTCACATCATAAATGATTTGATTTCTTTCTACTCTACCCAGCCTTATCCCTAACGGTGTTAGCAGAAAAAGGGTACAGGCCCAAAAATACACAAACCAATTTATTGACAAATAAACATCAAATCTACTTTTTTTTTGTGAAAATTTACCAATTGTGAATTATGATGTCAAAAAAAAAAAGGTAAAAACCCACTGTGCTTCCATTTACTTCTACTTATATAAAATAAACGAAAATAAAAACAAACACTGTACTGATAAAATCGGGAAAAAAAAGAAAGAGACAGACCAAAATATAAACCGAAAATCTCTCTTCCCTATTCTGCAATTCCTCATTAGAGAAGACAACTATAAATCGTTACTTCTCTCTCTATCCCCCTCTCTCTTTCTCTCTCTATACTTCTCTCTCCCTTTCTGACGGAAAAGGCGAGGAGATCTGAGTGTATCTGACCCTCTTTGCAAAATCTCCGTCGGCCCTTCTAAGAAGGGTCTTCATTCAACAACTATCTAAGCAAAAGAGTTCTGTTTCAGGTAAATTTGACCCTAATTTCGTCTCTCAATTTCAGTTTCTGGGGTTGTTGTATACTGTCAAATTACCCATTTCAATTCGTATTTCTTTGATCTGTCGACGATCTTCGTTTATGCCTGGTATTTGTGGTCTTTGGGTTTTTGGATTTCTGGGTTTTGATCGAATTGTTGTTCAGTCTTCTTGACGTGCATGTGTATGGATCGGGTTCTTTGATGTCTAGTTTTAGTTGTTTTGGGTGTGTTCTGTACTTTCTAGTGGTATATAATCAACGTGATGTGAAATTGTTTTCAGAAAGAAGCATCGAATGAATGCTCTTTGTTTTTTTATCGATGCAGTTTTTATCGAGAGATCTGTAATTATACACGATTTTTAAGTGGTGTGGATGGTGGGTAATCGTAGAATCGCATTCTTGAAGCTGGTTGTTTGATATGATCGTATGTGGTTGTTGAATGACTTTGATTTAACCTAGGCGATAGATTTTATGCGCTTAATCTGAACTTTTATGCTTTGAGTGAAGGTGAATTTATTCATGTCTTTATCTTCAAATTGATTGATGGAGCAGTTTGATGCTTGAAAGACTGAGTTTTCATGGTCATGATTGTGGTGTAGGTAAATATGGGTATGGAAGTTGCAGGATCTGAGGTTCCCCAAGTAAACGGCGAGGCGAAAGAGAACGGGAAGGTCAATGTTTCTGAGCCGATCACATTCGGTTCGCATGGTGCTGATGACCCGAAAGCAAAAGGAGATGCGAACCATGTTGCTAATGTCAACTTGCCTAAGAATGCAACTGAAGAGTGGCCTGCTGAGCCACAAATTCATGCCTTTTATTTTGTCAAATACCGGCCTATTGAGGATCCGGTTTTGAAGGCTAAACTTGACAAAACTGATAAAGAAATTACCAAGGCTAACAGCCGGCGAGGCCAGATAATAGAAGAGTTGAAGCCTAAAAGGGTTAGTCTGAAGTTGTTGTTGGTCTTATGCTGCCTTTTAGTTTGATCATAATGTGATTGATGTTTCATAGAAAATTGATCATTTTTTTCGGAGTGGATTGTCCTAAACTCCTAATTGTTTGGATAACGTCTACATTGAGCGCGTGTAGTGCTTTTGTGTGAAACTCCGAGATACATCAAGCAATTAATTGCCTGTCTAGATGTTAAACAACTTGAAATCTTAAAGATATGCTAGCATTTGCTGGTATTAATTCACTGTTTTATCCACTAACTACGGCCTTATTGTGTTATCCTAAAACTACATTGAGCGCGTGTAGTGCTTTTGTGTGAAACTCCGAGATATGTCAAGCAATTAATTGCCTGTCTAGATGTGAAACAACTTGAAATCGTAAAGATATGCTAGCATTTGCTGGTATTAATTCACTGTTTTATCTACTAACTATGGCCTTATTGTGTTATCCTAAAACTAAATTTGGCCCATAGTTATTTAATTAGGAGTCATAAAGTACAACTATATCGGTATTCCTTTGCACGTGTGGTGGGCGTGAGAATTTTATGCATATTGCAGTCAGCAGTGAAAACTAAGTGGCGCAACAAAGTTTAAGTTGGGTTAGTATATGAATGTACTAAAGATATACGATGACTATTTCCTTTCTTGATGAATATTTTCTCTGAGTCGTGGCTTACGGGCTCTGAACAGAATTTAAGCTATTACATTAGCTAGTAAAAGTTGTGTCCTTTAAATTGTATTGGTGATCCAAATAGCTAGTTGAGGCTTGGAAGAAAAATACTCCACAACCTCTTGCTAGTGGTTGGCTTTAATGCTTTCTCTAAAATGCCACATTGCAGGCTGCAAGATCTGAGCTGATAGCTGAGTTGAAGTCTTTGGGCGCTGAGAGTTCGCAATACTGGGAAGCTATAAATGAGAAAAGGCAGGAAATGAAGCCTTTGCAGGATGCTTTGGGCAGCTTACGGGGTTCAGGCCGTGAGACGGGAGGCATATGTTCTACTGAAGAAGAGCTTAATCACCTTGTAAGTTAGTTCATCGAACAGGCTAGATTGCAATTTTTTGAGGTTGAGTTATGCTTTGATATGGATATTGAAACGTGCATATTCTTGATTGGATGCAGATACGGAGTTTGGAATACCGTATGCAACATGAAAGTTTGTCCCTGAAGGAGGAGAAACAACTCGTCAGGGAAATAAAAGAACTTGAGGCAACAAGACCAAAGGTTATTGCTAATGTTGCCAGAAGGGCAAAGATTCAAGAATCTTTGGGACAAACTGAAGCTATTCAAGATCAGGTTAAGGTATGTGGCACAGCGGCATTATAATCTAAAATTTAATCGTGTTATTATCCGTAATCTGCGTATTTAAGGAATTGTTTTCTCACTACTTTATCTGTTATAGCTTCTAGGTACCGATCTGGACAGTGTAAGGAAGCAGAAAGCAGAAGTAAGGGCAAGAATGGATCGATTGAGTGCACAAGTGAGGGCCATAGATGATCAGATTAAACCACTACAAGATGAGTATGTTGCCCTCGGAAAGAAGAGGGACGAGGCTGTTGAAACTATTAAGCAGCTGAGAAGAGACCGTGACGAAATGGTGTGCAGTTTTACTAATTATCCTATGGTTATGACTTGTAGCGGTACTCTTTGCATGTCAACTTTTATGAAGCTCTCTAATTAATGTATAGCATATGGGTGCTGATTCTTGTGCTATGATTTCTTTCTTGTTTACTCCTGCAAGGTTATTGGAAATAATTGATTGAGATATTCACGTAGCCTCGTTCATGCCTAATTGATTTTCGGAACAATTTTTGCACGCTTCTGTTTTCTGTGATTCATGAAATAGTTCTGGTCCCTCAAACTGCGGACGTGGCCACGTAACTATGTGCACCAATAGTATGGCCACGTTTTTTGGGTCCAAAATCATTTTATCAAAGGCGGAGGGGTGTATGACAATAATACCAATTTCCCCACCTAATACCATTTTGCTACCTAGTTTCTATTCTCGTTTCCGATTTTCCGTGTATGCATATGGTGCTGTAAAATTCGGTAGGATAATGTCATTTTCAATTTTTCATTTGGCCGTTAGTGTTTGTTTATGTGGACTTGTTAGGCATGTGGTTTTAGAGTGATTGATAACTAGTGAATTTTCATGGTGCAATGATGATGTATCCATGACCTACACCACAGTAACTGCCTGAGATCATGATATAGTTTTATTTTGTAGTACCCTTTTAATATGTATGGAATTCTATGTTGGTTAATTTTTGTGATGTTAACTTAGTGATTTACTGCAATTAATGCAACAAAAGGTTAGATGCTCGCATAACTTATGTGGCAAACATAACCTTAGATTCTGTGCTATGTTCGCTAAATGTTGAGTTGGTTTTGTACATTTTTTATAACCTGCAGTATAACATCGTTTAACCTTTGGCTTATGTTGCTCAATTTCTTTTCTCCAGAATGTTAACTGTTATGAGAACCGGAACCTCTTAAACAGTGCAAGAGGTCTTGCTGCGAAGAAGGACGTGAAAGCCCTCAATGAACTTGTTCATTCAGAGGTTTGTCCAGTACAAGTGCTACGGCTTAAATTTTGTGCTACTTTTGTTAACCAAGTCTAACATGCGATTTCCTCTTTCCAGGTAGAGAAATTTATGTCTCAGTGGAACAGCAGCAAGGCATTTAGGGAAGATTATCAGAAGAGGATCTTGTTATCCCTAGATATGCGACAGTTAAGTCGCGATGGACGGATGAGAAATCCCGATGAGAAGCCACTGGTGATGGCTGAGCAGCCCAGGCCTGTAGTAGAAGACGAGCCGCCTAAAATTGCACCAAAGAAGGAAGAGGCCAAGAAAACTGCCAAGGAAGAAAAGTTGCCTGAACAGAAGGCTCCAAAAAAGAACACCAAAGAGGCTAAAGCTGCTGCTGTGCGGGAAGTCAAAGAGGAGGAAATCTTTGTGGTAGAAAAGCCAAAGAAGGATGCGGCCAAGGAGAAAATTGATGAAGCAGCTTTGAAAGAGAAGATAAGGGAAGAGGAGAAGGAAAAACAAAGACAGGCCTTAGAGAGGAAGAAGAAGCAGCAAGAGAAAGCTGCTGCCAAGGCAGCTCTGAGAGCTCAAAAAGAAGCTCAAAAGAAGCAGAAGGTACTTGTTGTTTCCTCACTTAGTATGTCTGTTCTGGAATTGTTTCTCAGTCAATGTTTTCTCTGGCTCTCAAATGGAGACTTTCCCAAACTTGGGAAATGGACGGGTTTCCATGCCTGAAAATATGCCCACCTATTCTTACATACCCTTGTTTCTAGGCTAGAATGTGTGTTTGTTTTCTTTGCCACTTTTGTGGGGAGAGGGCAATATTGAACGGAGAGACTAGGGAGTGGAGAATATGTGGAGTATTGAGTATATTCAAGTACAGTTCTGTGCATGTAAGTGTAGGTGAATGCAGGTAAAAATAGGTAAGTACATGCCAACCGTGCGGTTCACAGGAGTAAGCTGAAGTGTAGTTGACTGTAGGTTAATGCAGGAGAGCGCAGTTAAAAGTGCAGGTGCAGTTGTCCAAATTAGCCGTCTTTCATGTTAAGATGGACTATGTATCTCTTTGTACTTTCCCTTTTCCCATACTAGTCCGTCATCAAATCCATTAAATTGATCCCCACGAAATGACACCGAACTTTTCAGGCACTCGAAAAGAAACTGAAGAAGAAAGAATCAGGGTCTGCACCATCAACCAACGACGAAGAAGCAGAGGAGAAAGAAGCAGAGGTAGCTGAAGCAGACAGCTCTGAGAATGTCGAGGACACTAGTGCTGAAACTGCAGCACCCGCGTCAAAACCCAAGGGGCAGCCAAGGGATGGCGGCTCACTCAAGTTCAGGAAACCCATCAAAACCAGAAGCAGTCTTCCAAAAGTCATCCTGAAGAAGAAAAAGTCCCCCAACTACTGGCTTTGGGGCTCAGCTGCCGCTGCATCCATGGTGCTCGTCGTGCTCCTTGCTCTTGCTTACACTCGCCTTGCCTGAGGATGACAAGCAAGAGTTGGAAATAGGCCAAGAGAAGTCTTGATAATATCTTGGCGTGGGGGTAATTTTAGCGGTTAGTGTTGAATGTTTTTATTAAAGTTCTTTGTGTCCCAGTGAGGGGATGGACACTAAAGCCATAAAGGAAGTTACCGGTAGAGCTCAGGCAGTTTGACAGGACTTTTACAGGAGGGAGTGAGCGAGCGATCGAGATAGCCTCTAGATAATGTGTACTGTGTTTAGTTTTTGTTTTTTTTGGCTGTTAATTTCGTTTTTCGACTGGAACCCTTTTTGTTTTCTTAAGACTTGAGACATGAAAGTTTTGTTGCTACAGCCTTTAAATACAGTTAATGGTTAGTGTTTTGTTTACAACACCTTGATTATATTCTCTTGAATATTTGTCTGTGATGTCATGGTAAGCTGAGATTGTAAGCTGTGAGTTGAATCTGTGCACCTAAACTTCCAGGGTGATGCTGGAGATTATAGGTAACCAATGGTAGGATTTACAAGTCAAGGGTACGAGACTACTAAATTGCGCATAAAAAACATGACTGATCAGTCCTATAATTTTCATTCAGTGATAGTATTTTTCACTTCCATCAAAAATTGAATCTTTGTGGTGGGTCTTAGACGATGGAGGTAGTTAATAACTTACCAGTCGTCTCTTTGGTAGTTTTATGTGGTAGATATTACAAAAACTAAGTTTTAAGTTAAAACGCATACTAGTGATAGTATTTTTGACACTAATATCAGGTTGAGCAAATCAAATGGAAATTCATGTCTGTATCAATCCTTTATCTCCTTTTCTAGATGGTGCAAGTAGATCACATTTTAATTTGAAAATTATAATTGAGGATTGTGAGGGAAATAATGGATTTCACTATATATTATAGAGAATAAACATGGGAAAGTTTGTTAACTTGGAAAAATTGACCTACTTTCCCAAGAAAGTTCTTCAACTAAACGCTGTATAAGATTCAAACTCTAGTGGAAAGAACATACCTCCAAACCAATACCAATAGCATTGGAGTAGCATGAAAAATAGGTCAATTTGCCACACGCTATTTCTTGTTGGGATAGTAAAGTAAAATTTTACTTATTCTTACTTTACGTTACCTTGCTATATCCAATATATTTTTACATAATTTATATGTAATTTTTTTTACTTAACTCACAAAATTTAGTTTAAAATAAAAAGAAATAGGTATTACATCTACTATTTTATTTATCTTTCTTTACCAAATCTTACTAAACTTTGCTATATCTTACATTTCTCCTTTCTTTAAAGGGCCCAGCTATAAAATTGAGGTGAGGCCCAGTTTTATGATGAAGCATTAGGCCTACATAAAACCCAATTAAGTTGACCCCTTACTAACGCTCCAACGGCTTTCATCCTCCAAATTCAAATTCGAATTCCCCCAACTGTCCACTCCTCCTCTTCAAGTCTCCCTCCTCATTTGTCTCCTGAGCTCTCATTTCCTGTCCAACAATGGCGACTCCGAGCACATACCTCGACACACCCAGCAAGACTCCATCCAAGTCATCATCTTCTTCTCACTCCTCCAAACGACAGCACCATCAAATTTCCCAAAACCCTAACCCTAATTCGTCCTCTTCTTCCAAGGAGTTCAAGTCCAGATTCGAAGCCTACAACCGATTACAGGCTGCTGCTGTGGCCTTCGGAGAAAAACTTCCGATCCCAGAGATCGTAGCGATTGGCGGGCAATCTGATGGGAAAAGCTCGTTGCTTGAAGCTCTTCTTGGGTTTCGATTCAATGTCCGGGAAGTGGAGATGGGTACTAGGAGGCCTTTGATTCTTCAAATGGTTCATGATCCTACTGCATTGGAGCCCCGATGTCGATTCCAGGTTAGAGATTCTTGTATTTCTTTTTCTTTCAGTTCAAGATTCAAATTTAGATTGATGCTCATGCGTAATTTTCTTGTACTGCTACTCCGCTAGCGATGTTGATATGACGCAGACGCAAGAATGGTATGATTCGATCTTTATGGTTTTGAGTGTATGTTATCGGATTTAGGTTTTATCTGAATATTACATGAATGAACGTCGCATTGGCATATTGACCTCAGATATGAGGACCCCATATGTAATTTGAAGTGTTCAGTTTTCAACCCCCGTCAGGTCTGACAAAGGTACTAAGGTAAAATGAAGAGTTGGAATATGAACATATGTTTTGAATTTGGTTTATATTGTCCATGTGTGCATATACCTTTTCTTCTCTTTTGCCTTTTACTGTCATTTTGAGAGTGATTGTACCTTGTGTTCACCTGACTGTCTGTGAATGGGAGCAACAGGAAGAGGATTCTGAAGAATATGGGAATCCTGTGGTATTAGCATCTGCAATTGCAGATATAATAAAATCGCGAACAGAGGCACTACTAATGAAAACTAAGACAGCAGTTTCTCCAAAGCCAATTGTCATGAGAGCTGAATATGCTTACTGTCCGAATCTCACCATCATTGACACCCCGGGCTTTGTTTTGAAGGTAACTTTAAAGGGTCTCTCTTTGTTGCAAAAGTGAAATCTTGCAAGTGTTGATTTTGAATTGAAATATTTGGGTTTTGGATTGTAGGCTAAGAAGGGAGAGCCGGAGAACACACCAGATGAAATTATATCGATGGTGAAGACATTAGCGAGCCCTCCTAATCGCATTATCTTGTTTCTTCAACAAAGCAGTGTTGAATGGTGCTCGTCACTGTGGCTAGATGCTATCCGTGACATCGATCCAACTTTCAGACGGACAGTTATTGTTGTCTCAAAATTTGATAACCGCTTAAAGGTACAATTGCGAAACTCTGCTGTTGCTAATTTGTCAATTATCATCCGTCTGCTTCATCTTTGAACCGATGGAAAACCCAATGATGTGTTCGACAGGACTCTATTTGTGTAGGTGGTAGGTTTACCGATTATGTATTGTTTGTAATGAATTTTGATAAACATCCCGTTATTATAAGAGTTTGCCTTCGATGTTCAAAGACTTCAACTAACAGATCTTATGTGTTCAGGAGTTTAGTGACAGATGGGAAGTAGATCGATACTTGAGTGCAAGTGGTTATCTAGGAGAGAATGTGCGTCCATATTTTGTGGCACTTCCTAAAGACAGAGGTACAGTTTCAAACGAAGAGTTTCGGCGGAAGATATCACAAGTTGACTCAGAAGTTGTACACCATCTACGTGGAGGGGTTCAGGGAGGCTTTGATGAAGAAAAATTTGGCTCTTATATTGGTTTTGGCTCTCTTAGACAGTTCCTGGAGTCTGAACTTCAGAAAAGGTACAAGGAAGCTGCACCCGCGACTCTAGCTTTGCTTGAGCAGCGTTGCAGTGAAGTTACATCTGAGTTATCGAAAATGGATGCCAAGATACAAGCAACCTCTGACATTGCCCATCTCCGGAGATCAGCAATGTTACACACCTCCTCAATAAGCAGTCATGTGGTGATTATCTAATCTCAGAGCTGAGAATCTACCCTCAAAATATTCACATTTGTTCCGATTAACAAGAATGCTACTCTGATTCTGACGCTTTAAATGAACTCTTATTGATTGTGTAAAGGGAGCTTTGATTGATGGAGCAGCAGATCCACCTCCAGAACAATGGGGAAAAACAAGCGAGGAAGAGCGCTTGCACAGTGGACTTGGTGGCTGGCCAGGTGTTACTGCAGAGATTAAACCGCCAAATGCTTCCCTTCGGCTTTATGGAGGGGCCGCTTTTGAAAGAGTAATGCATGAATTTCGGTGTGCTGCTTATTCCATTGATTGCCCTCAAGTGTCAAGAGAAAAGGTAAACATATTGTTACAGCACTCTATCTGATTTAGTCTCGCTCGTTAGAGTAATAGGCTCTGATGCCTTGAGATAATGCACATCTGCTGTCAGGTGGCAAATATTTTGCTTGCGCATGCTGGCCGTGGTGGTGGTAGAGGAATAAGAGAGGCAGCTGCAGAAATTGCACGTACTGCTGCTAGATCGTGGCTTGCGCCTCTTCTTGACACTGCCTGTGACCGCCTTGCATTTGTTTTAGCTAATCTTTTTGATCTTGCAAATGAGCGCAACCATGGCCAAAACACAGATTGTAAGAGACTAAAATTTTGCAGTTATTTTGTATTCTTTTGTGTCAACAACACTTATCTCATTCCTTCTTTTTTGTAGATGGGAAGACGACTGCAGACATGGATGGTTATGTTGGTTTCCATGCTGCACTGAGACACTCATACAATCGGTTTATCAAGGATCTTGCCAAACACTGTAAACAACTAGTTAGACACCACCTTGATTCAGTGACTAGCCCATACTCTCTCGCCTGCTACGAAACTGATTTCCAAGGAAGCTTCGGATCTCTGTCTAATACTAACAGACTCAACCAACTTTCCCCTGCATCGTTTTGCCCTGATCTATCGGATGGTGGACGAGCAGCACGCGATGAAACAGCGACAGATCAAGAGAACATTCCTCCAGAGAACAACACGCGGGAGACAACACCGGGCAAGGGAGCAGAGGGCAGAGAAAGTCAGATGACTGTGCCCGAAACCCCTTCACCTGATCAGCCATGCGAGCTGATCTATGTGAAAAAAGAGGCAGGAAATTGCATGGAAATTGGAGCAAGGAAACGGCATCCTAGGATTATGGCCAACAGTCGAAACAATGACAGTTTGAGGATTCATAACGGAGTTGGTCTTTTCTTTGGAAACGGGGACAACGGTTTGAGATCAGGGTCTGCATATTCTGACATATGTTCATCGGCTGCTCAGCATTTTGCAAGGATACGCGAAGTTCTTGTTGAGCGTAGTGTGACAACGACTCTGAATTCTGGCTTTTTGACACCTTGGTAATTCTCTCTTCTTACATCATCTCGAAATTCAGTTGGCGCGCTGAATGCTGTAAAAACTTGCATTATTGATATGCTTATATGAAAACCCAGTAATGTGACTGTGAGTGCTCTTTTGATAATGTGCAGTAGGGAAAGGCTGATGCTATCACTTGGGATGGACTTGTTTGCTGTGAACGACGAAAAGTTCATGGACATGTTTGTTGCACCCGGGGCAATAGACACCCTTCACAATGAGAAGCAGTCCCTCCAAAAGCGGCAAAAGATGCTTCAATCTTGCTTGAATGAGTTCAAGAGTGTTGCCAGGACACTGTGATTCAGATTTCGGCCGCATGTATTCTTTCAATAGCCTTTATTTGGGGTTTGTCACAGCTTGTGAAACAAACATCTACCGATGCCCCCCTCAAATCTTCCTCCAGCTTGCGAAGCTGTGTTGGGCTTGGAAATTCAGGTCTGTAAAAGTTTAGATCGAATTTATTGGTCAATGTTGAAATTCAAGCGAGAAATTAATAGTGATACCAACTTTTTTGGGCCCAACGATTGGGACATGTCCATATCCAAGTCAATATTGAGTCAATGAAGTTAGAATGACTGTTTTTGGGTCATTTGAATTATTAACAATGACTAGTGCCGGCAAGAATTTGGATCAACATGTTTTTGAGTCAATTAAATTAATTAAAATGACTTAGGCTAGAATTTGGATCAACGTCAAGTGTAGATCAATCAAAGCAGCCAACATCGAAAATGTGAAATTAATATCTTAACACCCACTTTCTTGGGTCCTATAGTTCGGGCTTTAAGTCAAGATGTGTTTGGACAATGGAGATATTATGTTTAGATTTCGGTCAACGTTAGAATTCAAACAAGAAACCTGTGAGCATATATCTCAATTTTTATTCCTCAATGAAATTTGTGTATTTGACTCGAATAATCTTTCTGCAAGTCCCCGAGTTCGGGCTTATTAATGTCTCATTGGTCGGAAATTCCTGAGCCTATATTCTTTAGGTTCTAATACCTCTTTTAGAATAAAATAACCTCGTTTCAATATATGTGTATGCATGCACATATCATATAACTTCAATTGTTATTTTGCAAACATCACTCCATAAACGAATCTTAGTGTAAATTTAGGATAATATTTTTTAAAGCTTTGATTTGAAACTAGCTTGAAGTACATACTAGTAATTTAGATTAACTTTTGCGACCATTAGTACAAAGAAGAATGGACTTTTACCTTCTCACAAAAATTCCAAGCCATACATGACAAATGCTTACATGTATATGTCTCTAGATCTAGATTCAAGTTTAATAAATAAATAAAATAATATTCGCCTCTCATAACCCAATGCAATTTAATTTAGTTTTATAGAAAAAGACAAAGGTAGCCCCCATGTTTGAATTTTGGCCGAAAACCTATTCTACTTTTTTCTGCAATTGGAATTTAAACATATGCCCAAAAACAACAAATGACCTTGACTTTTCTGGTCCACCAGCATGCTGCAAAATGGATGAGCTCCCAAGGGAGATTCCTCAATGAAGTTGTTAATATTGGAAAATTGATGTGCTATTTTTCATGATGAAATAAAATTCTATATTTTTTCTTTGTGTAAAATGCACACATATAATATGGATCGTGCTAGTGTGAATAAATGTATTATAAAATTACAATTAATCGTACTTTTCTATAAATATTTCGACAATTTTCTTTGTAGCTC
This sequence comes from Portulaca oleracea, assembly GCA_029582165.1. Taxonomy (NCBI): domain Eukaryota; kingdom Viridiplantae; phylum Streptophyta; class Magnoliopsida; order Caryophyllales; family Portulacaceae; genus Portulaca; species Portulaca oleracea. Next base: position 42,390,077 of record CM055876.1, read on the forward strand.
TGAACAGAAATAGATATATCATTATTCATATTATTATATAGGGAACTGATCATATGAGTATTGATTCTTTGGTGAGCATGTGAGTATGGCTAGATATTTAGCGGACATTAAGAGGTATTTTTGTGGACATCAAGTATTGTTTCTGTGGACATCAAGTATGCAAAGGGAAATAAAGATTTTGCTTGGCATGGATCAAATGTTGATATCTAACGTTCATACTTAATGTCCACGAAAACAATATATGATGTCCACCTTTCCTAATTGATGTCCACGACAATAATACTTGATGTCCACCAGAAATCCAATCATGCTCACAAAAAACCCATGCTCATATGATCAATTCCCCATTATATATACATATAAAATACTGTTGGGTTATATGGTCCAAAATCTAGTTTGATCCCACAATTATTTGTTTCCTAATTGTACTAGGATATTATTTAGGTTTTCTTATTATGTTAGGTTTCCTATTTGTATTAATTCTAAATCTAATTAGAGTGGGAGTCAAGTTAGGTTTATAGGGAGTTTTTCCTATAAATATAGGTTGTTATCAACCTATACACCTACGGCATACGACAAACACACACACAGAGTATTCTTCACCTCTACCCATCCCTAGGTTGTGAGAGTCCTTTAAAAGTTATTTCGTCTTCAGTATATCCCGTTGCGCTATTAACCCCTTGTGATCTTGCCATCGATCCCCCTGCGTTATATAGCCTGTGCTATTAACCCCTTGTGATCTGGTCGTTGATCCCCTTGCGTTATATAGCCACTTGGGATCTCTCTTGTAATCTCTCCCCTTATACTAGTGGATTATTGCTCCGTTGCCGTCCGTGGTTTTTTTCCGATTCGGGTTTCCACGTAAATCGTGTGTCTTTATATTCCTATTTTAATTACTGATCTTGTTATATTCTTTCTCAATTTATACATCCTGATAATTTTATCTTCCGCTGCAAATACTAGGCTACCCTATCTTTTACCTCGATCCTAACAAATACTTTTTGTTAGGAGTTGTGGTGAATCCTTCTTATGAATTATAAGTCTGATTTGATTAAGTCTATGCCATTTGTAAGTTTGTTTCTAGGTTTCTAATGAATAAAATTTGTCTCTTTTATACATTAGAGTTCTAGTTTATCCTTATATGAGATTTTAATCTCTCATCATATAGTCATATAAGAGTTTCTTCAATTAATGTGATCTACTATTATAAGAAAGTTACCAAATTTTTGAAGAAGAATTTTGCGAGGATAGGTAAAAATTTTATGAGAAAAAAGAAGGGTTTATTTATGAAATTTCGACGGGAGCACTCTGTTAGAAAAATAGGATGACAAAACCCCCACTCCATTTGTTGAAGGCAATGTTTGGTATCACACACACAAAGACACGCACAGACACACAAAAACACATGTATGTATATGTATATCTATATGTATATGTATATGTGTGTACACACATATTCAATTCATTGTAGACATTGGAGTCCTAGGAAGTCTATGAGGGAAGGGATGAGAAGCGATTAGGTCATAGGCTTAGTTGAGGGCATGACACTTGATAGAGGTGTTTGTATTGGATTTTAGGTCAACCTAATTCCTAACTAGGCCTCATGATCAAGGGCGGAAGGAATCCTAATTAATAGAATTTCACCTAATTTACCCAGAAAAACAAAAAAAAAAAACAGAAAACAAAGACTGAGATTATACCTCCTAGTACTGCGACTATAGACTGCAGGGCACCCGAGTTCCCAAAGTAAAGATCCTCCACCAAGGACCACGTAGCTAACCGAAGAATCATCTGCTAGATCGCTCGATCACAATCCAATTGGGGTTGGGAGGATGTATATGTGAATTTGTAATCGTATCAAGTACGATAGCCAAAAACACCGATTGGAGGACTTGAGAAAACACTCCCAAAATCACTTCCTCAAAGGTTCTCTCATAGGAAAGACCCTTTTTTGGCTTAATTAGCTCGACATAAATGAGGCTTGCTTTCCCCTATGTCTGAGAAAAGATGATAAGAAATTTTTCGGTCCTGAAGTATCGTATTTGAATGTTATTGAAGCATTGATATATGTTGCTAGTAATATATGATCTACCCTATTTCGGTACCTTGAAGGTAAAACTAATTTAGATATGTATTATCCTCATTGAGTGAAAATTAGTTTGATAGTTATATTAATTTTAGATATTTACCTAAATCCTATAACATTTGATCACATACTGGATATGTACATGCCAAAACGGATATTAAACAAATTCATTCCAACGAGAATTAGGTTGATTCATGTATCAAGTCGTTTTCGACTACAAAGTTCTTAATATGCTATCATCAGAATGAATAATACATGTTCTACTCTTTTTCCCTTATCTGATGTTTTGTTTCACTGGGTTTTCCTTGGAAATGTGTTTAATGAGGCAACATGTGTTTGCATATTAAGAATTATGTAATTTTTTTCTTTCACATAGTTTTTCTCTCAATTGCATTTTTCCTAGTAAGATTTAATGATACATATTCTTTCGGATAATGGACATTCAAGGGGGAGTGTTATGAAATAATATATTTGTAAATATACTATACTAATTAGATATTTCTTTTGTTATTTTTATATATTAGGATGCTATAGGTCATGTTCTTTGGTTGGGTTAAACCTAACCAATCTAACCTAATTTAACTTATCTTATCCTTACATAATCTAACATAACTCAACTATCTAAAAAACACTCAATCCAAAAATAATTTTTTAAATAAAAAAGAAATTCAAATAATATTATTTTAATCTCAAATCAATTCACTTTTTGTAACACCTATAATTTTTCATTTATTTTCCTCATAATATTCAAATTTTATTAATAAATTATTTTCGTCCAACAACTAATTTAACTCAAACCTATCCTATCTTTTTTCTATCATATACGTCCTTTCCTCTCCTAACTTAACCAACCTAACATAAACCTAATATGGCCAACGAACAACACCATAATATTAGAAGATTATATTTTCATATGAAATCTATATTATGTAGGACTCCTATTATATAACTAATATAAATACTCTTATAAATTATGAATAAAATCATCATATTCTTCTCTCTCAATCTTTGTTTTCTCCATTACTCTTCTCTATATATTGTGTTCTAATATCCATCATTTTATAACGGTTGTGACCTTTTTTAAAGGTGCTTGCATTTTGCAACCTTTTTACAAAAGGATGGACAAAGTTCACCTATGTATAAAGAAACTTCAAATCAAAAAATAGAAAAAAGAAAAAGGAGGATATGGACGTTAGTATATCAATATGTGAGTGGAGTACTTGGAATTCATGCCAAAATTTGTCGCCATTTGTTTATCCTGTCGCACAGACTAGTCAGGCTTTAAAGTCCATGCCTTCTGAACGAGGAAATTAGGAAAATTTTAAAATCTTTTAAATGTGGTGACTAAAATTTAGAAATTGTCCCTCTAAACCGACCAAAATAAAATAAATAAAGGATCTCCCATGCTCCCATTACCTTGTTGAGCTGTTGCATTCGTCAAACTTGAAAGTTGAAGCAATCAAGCTAGTAAACATTATGCATCCTACCATTTTGATTCCTCTACATTGAATATTTTATTTTTCAAATTAGGACGACTGTTATATTAGTTCTTGCAAAATTGGATAGGACCCAGTTTTTCCGGCTGTTCGAGGTGAATATGTTAATGAAATTTAAGTGGCAGCTTAAGAAAACAGAACATGTTTTGAGTCAAAAGGATGGTCAGAACTCAGAAGGTTAGAATGGCCAGATGTGGGAACAGTTTGGAAGTTGACAGTCTTGATGATATTGATGTCAAGATAGATTGTATGGCTAGGATTATTGGCAATGATATAGGCGTGCGATTCCTCGATGATCCACCAAATTGAAGTTATTGATCATTTAGCTGCGGGATTGAGCTGTGATGGATTTTGGCTGTAGTGGGTGCGAACGTCGTTACTGTGCTATTTATGTTTAACGTTAGTTGTTACCTTTTTCTCTTAGAGCTGGTTGATTGTTGTTATATTTTGCAATTTGTTGTACTCTATATACTATTTTTTTAGAACATATACAAAAAGTGTAATAGTTAGCGACTTATCTACAGTCATGTAATGATCTTTTAAATCTTTGATGGAAATTTTATGAACCATGCATTTTGGTAAATTTTTATAGAAAAATTGGTACTGGTTAATAGCAACCTTATTTATCTCCTATTAATATTGTTCCTTTATTATACTCTCTTTAAGCATGCAGATTACGAAATTTAGGGTGAGACTATCTTGCCTAAATGTACAGATGAAACGAATTCTTTAGCTATGATTTTGTTGAGATTTTAATAGACCATTTTCTTTAAGAGTGTAGGATTGAGGTAAAGTGAAATAAGGTTTGGTTATGTTAAAAAAAATTAGGTAAAGACTATCTTGTTATCGATAAAAGATAGTATAGAGTTATCAAAGAAATCGGAGCCGAACGCAGGTAAAGTTAGTATTAGTTATCTTAAAGTTGAATTTCATATCTATATTTTAGATCTACAATTATTCAGTTACGATTTTTATTGTAAGTGATGTATGACTTTCTATTAATGAAATCTCTATGTTTGGTTTCAAAAAAAAATTAAAATACTAATAGTGATCCTAGTTTTAAATTTTAGAGTATTAAGGCCCCGTTCTTTTATGCGGTAGGTTGCGGTGCGATATCACACCATACCGTACTCTTTAATTTTTCATCATACTTCACCACACCACACCACAATCATTACCAATATATCTTTTCATTTTTATCCATCCTCACTTTTTTCCTCTACTTTTCACATTCTTTCTCTTAACCTACCTCATATACCACAACTCACCACACTTTTTCAAATTTCACCGTATCGCACCATTATCACACTGCAACCTACCATATAAAAGAACGGAGCTTAGATGTACTTTTCCCTCCGACCCCTAAATATTTTTCAAATTCAAACGAGGGGTATTTTCAAATTTCAATAAGTAAAATTTTATACTTTAAAAAAAGATGGACAATTATTTGAAACATAAAAAGAAGGAACAATAGATAAATATTTGGGGACGGAGGCACTAAAAAGAATTCAAAGTAATACTCCCTCTATTTTATATTGATTATATTTTTTGAAAATTGTGCAGTTGAATTTTAAAAAATTAAACGATAAATTTTTCAATATATTAACAATGAGAATTACCACAATTAAATTTATGATAAAAAATATAATATTACAATTATTAATAATATATTATAAAAAATTATCAATAAAAATATAATATTAAAGACCATAAATATTAAAATTATGACAATAGCAGCGAGAATATAAAGATACTCCAGGCAAAGGAACAAGAGGCTTTAAAAGTGGTGCCTCCCAAGTCAACAAGGCGCACTCTACTCTTTCTACTCATCTCCACTTCATTCCACCTCTCACCCAACTCATCATTTCACTTCCTTCCATTCAATTCAAAACCCTTCTTTCTCACTCCTCTCTCTCTCTCTCTCTCTCTCTCTCTCTCTCTCATCCATGGAAATCACCTCCAGGCTGATGGAGAGAGAAACCTCGTCTCCGGCCACCGTCAACGGCGGAAACATCCCCATAACCACCAGATCCGACCCCAACAGCCCCTACCCCACCACCTTCGTCACCGCTGACACCACCTCCTTCAAACACGTCGTCCAAATGCTCACCGGCTCCTCCGACTCTCCCTCGCCGCGACAACAACCGCCGTCGAGTGGGTCCCGCTTCTGTGGGGCCCCCTCCAAGACCTTCGAAATCCCCCCCGTCAGAAACCCCCCAATGAAACAACAGCAACAACAACAGGGTGGGTTCAAGCTCTACGAGAGGCGTAACAGCGCTGCGTTTAAGAACATGATCATCAACGCACACCGTCAAAACGCTGCGTTCTCCACCCGACCCGAGATTCTCTCTCCGAGCCTGCTTGATTTTCCGGGGTTGACCCTCAGCCCTGTAACTCCGTTGACGGAGGACCCCTTCGACAAATCCTCGCCGTCCGTCTGCAGTACAAGTGGATCGCTGCCATCGGATGAAGAAGAGAAGGCGATCGCGGAGAAGGGGTTTTACTTCCACCCATCTCCGATTTCTACGCCGCGAGATTCGGAGCCGCAGCTTCTTCCTCTCTTTCCTCTATCCTCCCCTCGAATCTCCGACAACAACTAAACCCGAATAATAAAAAAAAAAGGGAAAAGAAATTCAACTGATTTCAACGTTTCTAGTTGGGGAAGAAGAAAATAGAAAATTTGGTAGTTGGTATGAATGTATGTATGTATCATGTATGTGAATTTTGATTGAATTGTACAATGCCATTCTTCACCTTCTTTGTGGTAACTTGGTCGTTTATCCGTTTCATATTGATTGTCATCTTTGAAAATTATACACTTAAATTTTAAAATTTTGACCATAAAATTTTCAATATTTATACAATGAATTACTTATAAAATAATTATCGTTAAATTCATAACGAAAAATGTTATCATAAAAGCATAATATTACAATTACTTTGGCATCGTTCTTTTGTGCGTTAATACAACTAACCGCAACGCAACCTACCGCAACCTACCCCAACATACCGCAAATTACCATTACCTTTTTACTATTTTCACCGTAACTTACCGCAGTCTACCGCAACTAACCGCAACGCAATGTAAACGCAACGCACAAAAGAACGGTTTTTTTGGGGGGTTTACATTTACATAAAAAATCATATATTATATAAAAAAATCATATATTATATATTATATAAAAAAAATCATAAATAAAAAAGTGACATTGAAAATTATGATAATTAATATGAAATGGGGTATTTTTTTGGGGGGTTTACATTTACCCTCCATAACATTTGTGGTAATAAGTTTTACATACCCGACATTTATAAAATAATTTTTACCTTACCAAGTTGGTTTGAATAATATTTATGTTTGAACAGTGACATGTCAAATTAGGAAAATTGAAATCTAATAAACCAAACTTTATGTCCATTTTGATTTAACAAACAAAACTTAACTTTTTGTTAATGACAAACTGTACTTAATATAATATTTTTGTTAATGAACCTCCACCAATTTTGTAACGCCCCAACCTTAATCACAAGATTAAGACTATACTTAGAATCCCAAACCTGTGATTAGCGCATAGACACTTGAGTCGGCGTTCTGCCGTCTCAAAAGAGACAATGCAACACCAAAGAGACTTCCAAAACCATAAGATAACTTACTAACTTAAAACTTTCACATATACACTTATACAACCCTTGGGTAAAGCATATAAACTTAAACAACCTTTAAAGAGGTCAAATACAATGCTTCTTCCTTAAGCATGGGTACTTCAAAACATGCGACTCCCAAGTCGATCAGGATACTTTAACCATGACTACCTTGCTTGCAACACGCGATTACCCCTGCTTGCCTTTGCCTTTACTTTGGGTACTCGGACCCCTAAAACAAAACATTAAAAACATTGCGAAAAGTGAGTGGGAAACACTCAAGACGTAACCTCCAACACGTCAAACCGCTCAAAACGGTTTAGTGCGGCATTTAAATTCATTTTGAAAGCGGGAAGGGGTAATAAAACATTAACTTGAAAAGACATGAACATAGACTTATACATGAGTAAGAGTAACTTGAGTTCATAAAGAAAGAACCTGTCACATGAACTTAGAAGTAGATACATAAACTTAAGAGTTTTGGGTCCCCTTCAGATCGATGCAAAGCATCTCGCGCGCGCACGCCCAAACCGATCTGGAGTTTGGATGGGTGACTGCTATGCAGTCAGACACTGGCCAGGTCTAGGACACTCTGATCAGGAGCATCTAAAACATAAAAGGCTAGCACTTCTCGTAACTAGCTAGAACATAGAACATAGAATCCATAAAATGGGACCACTTAAAACCATGAATAATCATAAAAGCATAAATTAGCATAAACTGTAAACCTTTAACATAAATCGTAAACATTTATCATAAACCGTAAACATAAACATAAACCGGAAACCTTTAACGTAAACCATAAACTTTCAACATAAATCGTAAACATAAAACATAAATTATAACCATAAAACATAAACCGTAAACATTTGCATAAACCGCAAACATAAAACATAAATCGTGAACATAAAGCATAGATCGTAAATATAAAGCATAAATCGTAAACATAAAGGAGCGAAGAGTTGGACAATTCGCGTACCTTGAACGTGTGGATCGCTTGGGTGATCTCGGCGGGAATGGCTCGGGTCGAGGCTGAACTTTGAGCTTAAAATGATAGAGTTCGGTATTAGAATAGAAGCTATGAAAAGGTGAGGGCATAGGGCCTCACAATAGAGTTTTGGAAATAAATTGTATAAAAATTTCAGGTTTTATGACAATAGTATTTTGGTCGTAATTCGCTATAAAATTCGGATTTCGCTATGCGAGTACTTTTCGGAAAGGGAAAAATACACTCTACAAGTTTGTTGGCCCAGAGGCTAAAAAGGATGAGAAGGGCTCGGAAAAAGCTCCGGACAGCAACAGTGAAATACGGAAATATACTCTTATGTGCGGTTTTGTCGTTTAGACCAAATCAATAGAACTTTGTAATTTCCTTTAAACTCAAAGGAGCTCTATGACTTAAAGAATACTTGTAAAATATAGACCTTAAATTTCTCAAAGAGACTTTAAAACTCTAAAGTAAAATGAACTCATTTCCTTAAATTTATGAGTTTTCGTAAATTAAAGCAGAACGTAGAATAGTTTAAAAGATCTCGGGGTTCCTTAAAACCTTTAAAACCGAGTTCCATGGTTCCTACTTATGGAATATATCATAAAGGTCATATGACTTAAGTTATACACCCATAAAACCAATTATAAGCTCAATATAATAACCTTTAACCCAATTAATGCATTTATCAATTACCCAGAAAATTCCAGTTTCGCAGCCCCGCTTCCGGGTGCTATAACTCACTCTCCCGATATTGGTTTGACTCATACCATACATTTTTGGAAAGCTTGAAACGTCTCCTACTCTTATGTTGAACACTTTCTCAAACTCCAACTCCATATGGACGGAAAATGCCCAACAAAACACTGACTCCAAATTCGTATATAAAAACATACCTTTACGGTTTTGGCTCTAACTTGAGCTATACAAATCGAAAACCCGAAATTCCAAAGCCCGGTGTTTACTAACATTCTTGGCTACATTTTTACACCATATTCTGGGCTCAAAACTAATTTTAACATCTCCCATAAAAATCACATTTTGGGCAGAATGTTTAGGGTCAGATTTTGCCCTCATGCATAGTTTACTTGCATCCAACCTTTACACTAATGAAACACCTATTGCAATATACCCAATTCCTCATAAATTTCCAGAAGTTAAGCCTCTAACATTAGCATCCACACTTGTAAAATTCATGCAACAATATCAAACTACATGCACTTAAACTACACTACCATTAACATCCTTTTCATCACAATTTTCATGTAAACCATCCAAATAAACCACCCATACTTGATTATCTTTACGAAACAGAAGGTAAACCTCTAAAACATCAACTAATACAACATGCAAAGCCATGGGATATAATCTACTTCATCCATATAAACTTCCACACCATTATCATGAAGAAACCATCAAGAAAACACTTGTAATAACTATAAAAACTTAACCCCTCACAAATACACTCTAGAATTCATGTATAAAGAGGATAAAAGAGATAAAAACAACCATTAAACATCTTAAAAACAATAAAACTCAGATTGTATAAAAATGGAGATAGGATGTGAGATGAATACCACTTGAAAAATGAGATAAAAAATGCACAAGGAAGTGTGGAAATGGAAGAGAGGGGCCACGATGGCCGGAAAACGGCCGGAGGCTCGCCAGAAAACGCCGGTCGCCGGCGAAAACTCAGCGGGAGAGGGGCTGGTCTGCTGGCCCGTGAGAGAGGAAGAGGAAGGCTGAGATTTGTTTCAAGTTTGAAATGAAAAAAAATAAAGACTCTTACTCTCCCAATTGGGTTTATAAACCCTCCAACCCAAATTAAAAGCTAACACAAATAATTACAATACCAATATTCTAATTATAATACTAATACTTTAATAAAAGAGACATAAAATTGGTAGTAGATGATAGCTATAAAATGTATTTAATTTATGCGGGTTAAAAAGACGGTAAAATCGGTAAATTAAATTTAAACCGTTTGGCCGAAAAAATTTGAAACAGTACTTAACCCGACTTTAAAATAAAGTCATAGAACCTACAATAATTATATAATAAGGTCCAAAATATACTGTAACAAAATTCGATTAAGAATTTTGATCGGTAAATTTTCGCTGCCATTCCTCAGGACTGTCACCATTAGCTAACCACAAGGTACAAAGTTTTTAATTAACAAATTATAACTAATTAAAATAGATTAACTACTGTAATACGTATGATTTAGGGCGGGGTATTACAAATTTCCAGTTACCGGAAAAATGACATGAAGGTTTTTTTGTTGATGTGGAGTGTTTTATAGGCAAAAAATAAAAGGGAAATGAAGATGACTTCCTCTTCCTTTTCTTCTTATCAAATTTGATTCTGAGCCTCACATTAATGTTATTATATTGAAATCTAACGCTTCAAAATAGGATATGTATGTTGAAAGTACATTTGGACTAAGGTATTGAAATCTAACACTTCAAAATATGGTATGTACGTTGAAAGTACATTTGGACTAAATTTGAAAGTGTATTGACATTCTAAATAACTCCATCTGCTATAGTTGTTATTTTTAAGACATTAGAAGATATTGGAAAATTGATAGTAGTTGATAGAAATCTAATAAGCACCCCTTACTTTAGTAGATAATTAGTATTACATCAAAAATGAAAAGGCAACGGTAAAGATGAAATTGGATAAATACAGATAATATTTATTTGGTGTGGTTGTCATGATTCAAAAAAAAATTATGATTCAAAGAAAACAAAATAAGATTCAAAGAAAAACAAAATAAGGTCAGTTGATATTTAATTTCAGGTGGCTATAATTGATCTTGATTTTCAAATAAATCATTGAAAATATTATTGTTATAACTTTGTCTTCTTCATGCAATAAGACTAGTGTTAATCTTATCTTTGCATTTTTTTTAAGAGAGAAAAAGAAAATGTTGATATGGACAGTTTAAGTGAACTGATACTTGAAATGGTCATTATCTTTCTTGTACATTAATTAATTAATTAATTAATTAATTAAGGTATTGTGGGTCAATATTTTTGTTTTGTGGATTTTCATTTTTTGGTTTGGTCCCCTCATGTATTTCTTTTTTCTATTAAAAGCCCACTCTTTGTGAGTCATCAAAGCAATGGTGAAAGTGACACGAGTGCAAATTTAGAAAAGTCGAATTTAATATCTCATCAGAAAAAGCAAATGTCCAATGCCAATTTTCAAAATTTTCCGTCTTTTTTATTGGCGAGACAGAATGGGGAATTAATGCCATTTTAACACTACTGCAGATTAGATTTTTATGCATCATGCATGCAAATAAATATAGGGAAAAAAAGCTTCTTTTTTCAAAGTTTATTTTAAAGTTTTGATGTCTGAAAAATGGTTTAATTTTTGGAAGATATAAGTGGTGGCCAGTGGGGTAGGGTAAGTTATGATGTATCTTACTGGAAAGAGGTGTCTGGTCCTTTTTTTTTTATTTTTATGGCAGAACAATGACTGTATAATAGGAAATGGAAAAGTCAGTTCCAAACAAATTACTTGCTGGTCCATAATTCTCATCCCAATTAATTGGTTTCTGTAGATCATGTTTCTTTTCTGTAACCATAAATGAGTATACTTCTCCTCAATGACTTGTAGACTTGTAGTTGTACTCTCCATTTCTCAACTTCTATTAGACCATCTCTAATGGTGAGTTTGAAATTGACTCACTGCTGACATGGTATGGGATGAGAACGGAATAAGGTCGTGTATGACATTTCAATGGTTAGAATGAAATTTGGCTGTGAAGCGAGTTTAACACACTAATATTTAATCACATTTTTTTCTTTGTCCTCCCCCACCTCATTTTTTAATCAATATAACCAAATTAAAGCCCTATTATTTGGATTGGAAATTGAATTCAATCCATTTCAATCCAATCCAATCCAAACCTTACACAATTCCCCCAAAAAGCATCATATCTAAAAACACAATTTCCCAAGAAAACATCATAACTTATCCAATCCAATCCAATCCATCCAAACCTCATTTTATCCAATCCAAAGCTCATTTTAAATTAATATGAGTCAAACTCATACTTACCATTGAAAAATCAGTTAAATAAAGAAATAAATTTTGACTCTCTTGGTAGGGATCCATAGATTCCACCTCATCCAATGAGTCAAACTCAAACTCACTGTTACGGTGCTCTTACAGTTGATCAACATTAGCTATGGAAAATAATCAACAAATTAGGGAGAAAATTATGAAATACTTAAATTGATAGATATTAGTTATGTAAGATGGAAAATACAAGTGTAAAATTGATAAAAGTAATATTAAAATTGTAAAATAATAAATAATTAGGGGGAAAATTGATTAAATGAACAAATAAATAGAGATAGATGAAGTAATTAAAAAAAATGTTAAATACTAATGATAGCTAGTAAAACTAACATTAAAAGCTGGTAAATGTACAAATAAATGCTAATTGTTTTATAAATGCCAGCAAATGCAAATAATTGTTAATGCAACCTAAAACAAATACAAATATTGTCCATAAAAAAAACACACACATTATTTGGATTGCAATAGAGTTTACTTCCTATCTACTAATTTGTCAACATGTTCAGTGATATAGCACATCAAACTATAATGTTTAATTCATTTTCATAAGATCATTAAATTGTAATTTTTGGTGCATATTATATAAAAGTTTGATTAATAAAGAGCATTAAAATTGTAAAAGAAAGTCAACTACAACAGATAAAATGAAGATAGGGAAAGTACTCCTACTTTATAACGATTAACAATGATTTGAAGGGACCTTGGGTAGCGTGATGGAGAATCCTATACACTGAAAACTATTAAGATATCAAAGTTACGGGTTTTTTCTTGGCAACAAGAAGGATTCCACTTTTGACTACGAAAGCCATGCCTGTTCTACATCGTAAGTGGGAAACACATTTGTTGACAACAATGGATTTGCTATCATGAACACAACCTCCTCCATCATTACATGATTTACGATCCACCTAAGGCCCCATGGTAGCACTCACTCCACTGTTCATCACAATATTCATCGGTTCACAACAATGTTCACATTTAGGCCCCGTTCTTTCATACGGTTGGTTGTAGTATGATAACGGTGCGATGTGGTGGAATTTGAAAAGGTATGGTGAGTTGTAGTGAGGTATGATAAAAGTTGTGGTAGGTCAAGAGAAAGAATGTAAAAAGTAAAGCAGAAAGGTGAGAAGAGAGAAAAATAAAAAGATATATTGGTAATGATTCTGGTATGGCGTGGTGAACTGTGGTGGAAAATTAAAGAGTGGTGTGGTGTGGTACTGCACGTCTGCACCGCAGCCTACCACATAAAAGAACCGGGCCTTGAAACCCCCAAATAAGAAAGTTATCATCACTCACATATTAATCATAACTTTGTTTTATTTTACTTTTGTTAATCATATCATATGTCAAAATGTTGTACATTCCTCGCCTAGCCTATCTTAACGGCTCAAGGCCTAGCATCACATTATTCAAGAACATACAGCTTGTTACAGAAGTCGCATTTAAGCCGGACCGAATCATAATTCTGCAAATGATTTCACAGTCTTGAACCCGTGGTCGTCTGGGAGAGGTGCATTCCCAGGCCTCACAGAAATGACAACTTCCAGACCTGAAAGAAAACAATATGGTTTTCATGGTCAAATAAGATACGACGAGAAGGTGGAATCGAGTTACGCAGCAGGATCTGCTGAGTGATGGTTACCTGCAGCCTTGGCAGCTGTTGCTTCTTGATAGACGTCAGTCACGAAGAGTATTTGAGATGGGCTGTCCACCCCCAAGGCCTCGGAGATCTCAACGTAGCTGCGCGTCTCTCTTTTATGCCTGGGGACATGCGGGGAAGTGGGAACTGGTTTAGCTTTGTGAAAGAAAAAACAAGCGTGGTTGAAGTTTGAACGTTAAGATTCAACCATGTTCGAGTTAATTGTTGAGTTGCGGACAATCACACTTACCCAACTGTTGTGTCGAAGAACCCGGATAGATACTTCCTGAGATCTCCAAATTTTGTGTTCCCGAAGAGTAGCCTCTGTGCAAGCCGGCTGCCACTAGAGTAAATATAGACCTATACGAATAGAGATCACATCAAGAGAAAGAAAATAGAAAATTAGAGTTGGTCATGAAAATCTTCATGCTTAGCCCAACAGAGGAAAAGGAAAAACATAGGGACAATTTTGAGCTTCAGATTATAGAGGATCAAAGCAAGCCAAGACATTATCTCATTGAATAACCCCTACTATCTTACAGGAAAGTCAATTAATTCTGTTTACTCTGTTTCTGTTTGACCTTGTTAAGGAAAACAAAGTTAAGTTGGATGAAAGAGGAGGAAAAAGTGCAAGAGAGAGAAGAACTAACTCACTTTGATTCCTGAAGCATGCCACCTCTCGAGAGTTTCTGGGACATCATCAAAAACTACTCCCTGGAGTTCATTATTCTGGAATCCGGTTCTCCACATGTGACCCTGCATGAAAGTATGTTGTCAGGATTCCAGAAACTAAACAGACAAGCTCAGTTGATCTGCTATCATTTCCCGCTCACCTGAAGTTGCTTCAGTGCAGTGATTTTTCTGTCGGCTTTAATCATAGCATCCACGTTGGCAACCAAAGCTGCAATGACGGCCTCTTTGCCTGCTTCGTCAGAAGGAACCGGAACAGCACCGGCAACACCTGTTTTCAGATCTTCCTCGACCTGCACAAGAAAGTATTTGTCCATCAGAGGCAATGCATTGTGCACATTATGCAACGTGTCTTAGGTCAACCAACGTCCTAATGTCCAAAAGATCTCTTTCACCCACTGCAATCAATACATAAAAGTCTACTCCATTGCTGAATATAGTAACAGAGAGAGATGGCCTAATTTGAAGTCAAATACACAGCTTTAAAGATTAGTGTGGAAGTAACCCACCCTAAATCTGATTAAGGCCTTCGTCATTACTCATTAATATGATGAATAGGACCATGTCCACAATAATATGTCCAGCTGTCAGCTACTAATACAATAGTGTGACCTTAATGTAAGAAGCGAAAATTAAATTCTTACTTGAGCACGCAACAGCTTAATATCATCTTGAGTGTCTAGAGAATCATAAGTTGAGTTCAAATGCTTTCCAACATTATCACGAGCATACGGGAAAAGGACATCAGTGACAAATGATATTGGAGTTGTTGTCCCTTCAATGTCGAGAACAATGCAGCGCTGCACAATGGAGCAAAAAGAAAATTAACAAATCGTACAGCAGATAGTAAATCTGCAGATCAATTCAGAAAAGCTCTAAAACTCCACCAGACCAATCGCTGAGCATTTTGAAAGCCTAAAGATGCTTCAGCAAGTTCACACAAAGAGCTGACAGGCATAATTTAAACAGTTGCGGAAATTAGATTTGTGCTAGGTCGACATTTCGTGATATTATTCACAAGGGTAAGTGGCAAAAAAACCAACGAAACCCTCGCTCGGCCTAGTCAAGTGTCCTTTGGCCTGTTCTTGAGAAAAACTGAAAAAGAAGGAAAGGAATAAAGCCAACAGGATTGACCAGGATGGTTCATGTGGTAACCAATCAGTGAGTCAAGTTGTGCTAGCTTACTCAAGAAATTGAAGCCATGTCTACTGTCTCATTAATCTACGTAGAAAGCTACGCTACGCTACCCCACTCATTTGGCAATCTCCTAGGGAAAAAGAAATGCAAAAGTTCTGCAATAAAATGGCAGCAGCGACTAGAAAGAATAAGTAACCCAACAAGTAGAGAACGAAAATCAGCTATAGGCAGGAGTATTTAAGGTAACCGGCGAAGGACGTGGTTACCAATTTGTTTTTCTCAATAACGGTCACTACAAAATCAATACAATTATTGCAATCACGCATGCATCTCAAGAATGGCTGTCTTCGATCCCTTATACCTTCTCCATTTACATTATAGATAGTTGGCTTCGAACCAACCCATAAAGACAAAAAGTAAAACCAAATAGGGAAATGCTATTGGCCTAGGCCAGTCAATCTGAGAGTGACCAGAAAAGTAATATAGCAACTTCTAGATGAATAGGGTATAAAAGTAGAGCACTGGCAATTACTCTGGCAAATTCTCAGCATCTGAAAATAAATCAAGAAAACACAAAAAGGGTTTCCAAACTTGAAAGTTGAGGCTTAGAAATTCAGCCTGCCCAACATTGGCATCCTCCCAGAGCAGCACAGAGCCGCCCAACATGTTATAT
The DNA here is from genome assembly GCA_029582165.1 of Portulaca oleracea. Taxonomy (NCBI): domain Eukaryota; kingdom Viridiplantae; phylum Streptophyta; class Magnoliopsida; order Caryophyllales; family Portulacaceae; genus Portulaca; species Portulaca oleracea. Next base: position 42,406,523 of record CM055876.1, read on the forward strand.
GCATCCGATAGAAATAGGAAATAGCTCACTATTACTCCGATAGAAAAGAAAATTCAACAAGCCACATTCCCAAGCTTCTCAAAAACTGCTGGAATCAAACTTACTTTGCTTCCTTGGCCTACTGAGTCTGAAACTCCTTTGATGCTCCTAATAGGGCCATGGCTGGGAGTAGTCCAGTCCAGACCCATTTGATTGAGTTTGATTGCAGCGTCAAACAGATAGTGATAGCATTCAGCCTGAAAAATTCACAATAAAACAGAAGTAAGAAACTCAAAGACTTTTAATGACCACGCTTTCCACTTCCAACCCTCCTGCACCCAAGAGTAAAGGAAGTCATTCCTCTCCTTCTAACCACACGTACAAGGATATCGCACCCAAATACATCCAGAATATTAGTAAATGGAGAAAATTTCTTCAGGGTTTCTCGGTTAAGTTATATAAACATCGCATTTAGAGAAACCAGCCTCCCAAATCTCCCAACTGACATGGTCAGCCATTATTGCATCATATGACTACATCAAATATAAAAGTCACGTGCACCTCGTCCTACTGAGATGAGGTATTCACAATATAATTAGATACAACCAAAGATCTATATAGGGATAAGTGAGTCCCATGTGCAGTGCAGGTACTTTGTCCAAGCCCTAAAGCTCACCAATTCCAATCATCATCCAACTCACTAGTTTAGATCGCCAATACAAACTTTTTAAGGGATCAAAAAGGGTTTAATCAAATAGGGATTCCTAATATCCTTCGATGTGCAAGAAGTTGCATTTCAATATTGCGCCTACACAGAGAAGTGCTACATCTGTATCAACTGTTGCAGAATAAATTCAACTTAAGCCACGATTTCTAACAGACTGACCTGGGTCTTGGCACTAATCCACGAGTCTCCCCACACATAGATGCCATGATTACGAACTAGCACCGCGGTAGCTTTAGGATATGCTTCAATCTGCAGGATATGGCACCAAATTAGATTGATGAAGAGGTCTGAGAAAACCGAAGCATGTGCATACAATTTTGCAAGGTAATCATTCACATAGCTGTGCAACATCATAGTATGTATCATCTTCTATTCCTACGGTCCCAAGATCTATTATTAAAAGATAATGTAAGTTAACTTCTGTACCAAATTTCCTCCTTCCTGGAGACATACCAGATACAGATGAAGCTAAAGCTACAGCAGAAAACCAGACATATCTTAAAACATAAGAGCCAAATGCAACTTTCTCCCCAAAGAATACTTGATTAAATTTGATCACTTCATCACCATAAAAGCATCTCTAGAACTTTGATACAATTACATAATAGGGAACTTACAGCTGCAGCAAGAGCATCAGTGAGATCTCGCTCATGAGCTGAGTTCTCTATAATAGGAACTACAAGTTCGTCGTAATAACCATGACCTTGAATTCCTTTAATCATTTCCATGTGAGTGATCTACAAATTACGCCAGAAAAGCCATAAAGAAGTAATGTTAGCCATAGAGAAGTAAACAAAACAATACGAACTTAGACATTAGACACAATAGTGGCTTGATATCCATGTAGTACATTTAAATTTTGAAGGAAATACTGCCACCAAAGAACAAATAGAAAACAAATTATCTTTTCACATAGCATAGAACAGCTTTATAGAGCTACTTGACTCCAGATTACACTATCAAGTTCACTCACATAGAGCACCATTGTTCAGAATTTTCAACTGACTGCATTTGACAATTTGGTTATGCAATGCAAGGACAATGAATTACGTCCTGTTGTTGGTTTTATTCAAGTGTAAAAGTTAGAACACAATTAGTGCATCAAGACTGAATGTGTATCAATAAGTTAACAACAAAATCAATACTACCTTTGTCCCATATTATATGTCGTTATAGTATACGTGCAATCTAAGTTTTTAAAAACTTTAACTACAAATTTCTTAACGAATATAATAGTCTATTATATGAAATTTCTATCATTAGGTCCATCATTCAGTAAAAGTATAATGTGGTAAATTTTGATATATTCCAAAATTTATGATCAAAGTGGGGCACCGGGGAAAGTGAAAAAGTCAAAAGATAGATATTATGGAACACAGGGAGTACATGCTGCTATCTTGCTAGAGCCTATCAATTGAGAAAAAAACAGTCCAATCCAACGGGACACCATAACAGAAAATGTGACAACTGACAAGGTAACCGGTCAAATATTGACAAATTCAAAATTTTCATTTTTAGGTAACTACAGTAGGGTTTGTTGTTGTATATCAACATCATATGACAATCCATCATCTAGTTCGCGTTAACTAGATGTCTTTCTTAGCACTTGGTACATGACAAACCTAGCAACTTCTACATTATGCTAAATGCTATGTCAGATAACTTTTCAGCACATTATATTAAGTTCATTTTGAAGATGTTACACTAGGGCATAATCTCTATGGTCCGAGAGTAAAGAATAATCTAAAACTAACACTCATCAGCTATTTGAATCACACAGACTACGCAAACAATGCACTGCATAGGAGAAACAAGCTTAAACCAGTCACAATGTGAAGAACTCACTCTGAATTCTTTTGCTGTGGGATTCAGCATTGTCACAAGACAACTCTCCATCCCATGACTGTGTATGACAGCTCCAGCGTTACGCATCTGATATGCCTGTGAAACAGAGTTGTAACATAAGCTTCTGTTGAAGCAGCCAAGACCCCAAATGCCAATTTCATTTTTGGCACATGTTCTTTCAAGAGTTTGTGGTGTGCCGAATCAACCAATTGAACTACTCAATAATCAAAAGGAGGAAGTTCAGAGAATCAAATAGAAAGCACAGAGACCTTGTTTCAGCAACACACCCATAACCTCAAGGAATATCGAATTGTTTGATATCACCAAATTATCAAGGTCTTTCATTTTATTATTTCAATTTCTCACATCAAACGTTCTGAAACAATTTTTAGGGGAATCCAACTCTAATTGCTCTTTCTAACAGCCAAAATGAAAGATGTGCCAGGCTTGCCACCCAAACATGGAACCGCAGTCTTTGAGTTTAAAACCAAAAAGTAGCGACCTGAAAACTTCTTATAATTTCAATACCTGTCATGTAATGACACTTTGATATTGGACAAAAGCAGGCTCCCAAAAGGCAATTAAATCAGACTTTCAAGCTACTAAGAGCGCACAAATAGCATACTTGACCATAGTGTTGCAATCCATTGTCTTAGAGTTGCAGAGATTGAAACAAGTCCAGGGATAAATCCATTAAGAAATGAAAGCTATACCTTCAGAAATAGAGGACCACAATCTGAACACTTAGGAGGCTTATGAGGATATGGTTTAGGAGTTGGTGTATGTACTATAGTCCCATCTGATGAGAGTACATACATGTCCTCTGCCATCATCCTTTCCTTCTGGACTCCTACACACAAAAAAGAGTTGGAAATCATTAGAAACCAAATGAAATTTAGTTATTCATGTCTCTTGTAAACCATTAAGAATGATTCTCAAATAGGGATATTGAAACTGGGAGAGATAACCATAACAATGGATCCCAGCAACAATATATACAGTAAATTGGTACTATAAGCATATACCCAGAAACCAAAAACTGCAGAAATGGCAAAATCAGATCTTTTCAAGGCGTTCCAACTCAAATAGGTCAAACGAACACTGATGGATCATAAACAACACCACCCAGAAGCAAAGGAAAAGTGCCCACATCAGAAAATGAAGAAAACTGAAGAATCGAATAGAGAAAAGAGAAGAACCAGAAGGAGACATGACGATGAGTTGCTGAGATTTAGGGATAGAATCATCATGAACTTTAACGGTGATGCTTCCACCAGTGCCACCAACCCAACCCAGATGGTAAAACAGACGGCAAAGTTCAGTGAGTAATTCCTTGGCCTCTTCAACAGGCTTGCTCTCCAGATACTCTTTTGTTGTCGTCTTCGCCATGCTCTCGCCGTTTGCTACTGCTGCTGTTGAAGACATTGCTTACCACTTTACTCTCTTTAGTCTTTCGCTACCTGTATATATATCTCTTTCTCTATAATAATAAGGGAATCTATAGGTCGAGGATCACGCAGAGTTTGGGTTTGGCATCGGCGTGAAAATTACAAGAAATCCAAAAGTCGAGGTTCACGCTGGAGTTGGTGAATCAGGGGATGAATAGTTTATTTGAGAGATCAGAGGAGTACTGCGAGTATATCCAATGAATGACCACGCATTTGAGAATCTAATTCAGAGGAATTTTGCAATACATTTTATATGCACCTGGAGCACACGGGTAAGTATGAATAAACAATTATGTTACTGGGAGTGAACAAAAGGTAAATATGAGTGAATAGTTATACTATTAAAAATGAACAATAGATAGATATAAGTGAACAATCATGCTATTAAAAATGAACAAAGACCGAATCTGTAGCACGTGCTCCTGCAGCATGTAATAAATTGCCCGAATTTTGTATCTTTGCTTTGGATGAGACCTTGTGACTTTGGGATTTAGGCTTTGTATATTGCCGGACGTTTAGGATGACTGAATTGGGTGTGGAAATGAAAATTTATAAATTATTTATATAATGAAAATAATTTTCATGTATATTTCATAGAAATTATTTATATAATGAAAATAATTAGTTATATCATGAGACCATAATGAATAGTTTATAATGAAAAAGAGAAGAAAGTCTATGCTTTTACTAAGAATTCTATTGTGAATTTCATTTTTTGTGAGGTCCTTCAATCTGGTTGTTCTTAGTCTGAATATGTGTTATGACATATAGATTAGTAGGCCTAGTCTGAAGCTGGGAAACTTTGAATATATTTTTTTAGCAATCTTTTTCATCTCAAATTTATTGACTCAATGACTATTCTTGTGCATGTCTATCTCGCAGGAATTGGATACACTATTACATAGTTATAGAGTAGCACACTTAGTGTTGAGAAGTTAGGTGTTTTGATGTTAAGGGATGGCAACAATGATCGTATGTGGTGAGCAAGGGTGGCTATTTAGGTAATGTCTATGGCGTTGGTAAGAGGTGATGGCAGGTCTGGTGGTGAGTTATCACGAACAAAAGGGGGAGGGTGATTGTGAAGTTGTGGTTATGGGTGTTGCTTAATTGGTGGTTATTGCAGTGGACTTACAAAGAGACTTGTTGGAAAGTGGAACCAACTACATCCTTTGATGAAAAGTGATCGCTCGTTATGTTGAAAGTTGGGATTTTGTGTTGCATCACTATCTTAAAGGTGATGGCTCATACTCTTTCTAAGGGTTAGAAAGATTTGTCTTTTTGAGTTTAGCACCTAGTATTTATTTATTTTTTAATTTTAGGAAAATGCTTTTTAGGTATATGCTTTTTAGGTATACTATCTTATAGCCCTTTTAAAATATTGAACAATGATTAATACTAAATTGAAATTTCTACATATATGTTGTTGCAAAAAAAAAACTCTTACACAATGACAAACTTAAAACTATACAAACTAGATTGCGTGAAGGGTATTGAAATCACGAAAGACATAACGAGTCAGTCACGCACGACGGAAAAGAAGCAATTCAGACAATTCAAGATACATCCATTCTGAACTTTTCTTCTTCTACGATCCTCTTCGTCTGTAAATGTTAATGAGTGCAGCACATGAGCCCAACGCAAGCGATGCTAAAATCGACAACTTTAGTATGACTAACGCACATCGATCGAATGTGGCAGCCAATTGCTTGAATTAGTTGTCGTCGCTCTGTTTGAGACCCTCTTATTCTAATGATGATCGTAATTAGTGTAGCTTCATGGTGCATAATCATGACAAAGGGGTTCACATTGCTCTCTGCACATGATTTCAGTGGCTCCACTCACACCCAAACACTTGGCATGACAATCCTTGTAGCAAGCTTGGTCTAGCCCAATCGTATCATCACTCGAACCCAATAGTACAAGCATCGCCATCAGTAATAATACTGTACAAATTACTCTCTTTGACATCATTCTTTTTCTACTTTTCTCTTCTTTTTTTCCTGAGAGTAATATAGTGTATTGATCACCTTCATGTATAGTTGGTTGTCTAAATTTATAGGATTAATGATGCATGTCTATATTTGGGAAACAATAAGTGAGGCTATACTTGTGGTATTGAGCAAAAAGTTGAGATGAATTTAAGGATATTCATTAAACATGACCTCGTGGTAAAATAATTACATTGTCTTGTAGGATTATGTTTGAAAAGGTAAAAATTTGCCAAAAACCAAGGATCTAGGCAAGCGGTATTACAAAGTTTTTACATACAAATGCTATTGCCGACAAGACTTTACATATATATTTCATGTACAAAAGTGATACACATATATTGTACAAACTTAAATTGAATTGTATATTTCATGTGCAAAAATAATGTAATGTAATGATAAACAGGATTATATACTTGGATAATTATATCTATTTTCATCACCAATTTACTATTAAAATGACCACTAACAATAAAAAAAGGCCATGGTATGAATTTTGGCAAAAGGCACTAATGAAGTTGCTAAGTGCCTTATCTTACCTTAAATTACTTCAAATTTTTAACATGAATCTTTGCTGCTTATGAGATCAATATAAGAGGTTTAACATTCACTAAAACAGGACTATAATCAAATAAATTGCATCGATAAGGCTTATTTTATACATATTTTAATAAATATTTTATAAAATAGATAACAATATAAGTCTATACAATTTACAATGATATTATATATGCTAATATGATTCAATCATACTTCTTTTTAGAATTTAATGTGTAAATTTGCAATAATAAAAATATACATATAGTAACAAAAGTTAAAATAATATCAAGAAAGTTTTAGAACCCATACTTATACAAGTAGTTTCCCAAATCACAAAATTGATGACAATATAAAATATAATATTACTATTATCGTTACCGTTACGATTAGGGGTGTGCATTATTCGGTTTTGTACCGAATAAACCGAGAACCGAACCGGTTCGAACCGATTCAAACCGGACCGATTTTTATTCGGTTCGGTTTTCGGTTTGCACTTTAACCCTTATTCAGTTTATTCGGTTTGACTCCTTCCTGTGAAAGTCCCGTATGAATGTGTGCATTATTCGGTTTTGAACCGGATAAACCGAGAACCCAAACTGAACCGGTTTATTCGGTTCGGTTTTCGGTTTGGACTTTCGGAACCGAACCGAATAGTTACGATTGTTAGTATTATGATGATTATCATTACCATTATTATTATTTCTATTAATATAATACTATCATTGTTACTATTCCTATTTATCATCATCATTATTGTTATTATTATTGTTATCATTATTAACAAATTACTATGCAATGGACCAAACCTTAAACTCAATTTTCCCTTTCTTAGTTAAAACACTTTTATTTTTTTTAATGTTTTGTTTTATTTTTAGGCATTGATTTCTTTTCAACTGTCTTGTTAAGTCATTGACTGCCCTGTAGCACTATCCTTCTACTTATTCTAGACCTGTTTAAAGTCCGGGTCGAGTATGGAAGTCACATGACTCTTGACCTATACCTGCCCTGACCCATTAGGTCGACCGACCCTAGTTTTATCATTTTATTCTTTTTTATTGGAAAAGTCCCAAAAATTTTAAATTTTCAACACATCGATTGACCAATAAAATTCCAAATTCACAATCTAAGACGAAAAAAATCCAACATCAAGTATGTAACTTATTACAAACACCAATGATTCTAGTTAATTTTTCAATGAAACTTATGTTATATATTTATTTATTTGGACATCGGGTCGGGTCGAGTCAAGTTGCCTCTAACCCGAACCTAGCCCTAATTGGGTCGGGGCCCCGAAGTTTCTGAGTTGGATCGAATCAACCTGCAAAAATAATTTGGCCTTAACTCACAAGTTTTTCGGACATGTCGAATGTTGAGGTTCGCAACCCAGTAATCAAGTCCACTCTAGATTCACTAAACTCCACCCTTCCTGTTAATTGTGGACTCCAAAGTCTCTACCATACTGAGTTTTTTTTTTTTTTTTTTTTGTCACGTCTTCTTCTTCTCTCTTTTGCAAAACAAACCATCTAAAATGATTTACTGCAAAAACAACTTAAATATTTGTTCAAAATTCGTTAAGGGTAATAGAAAAATATTTGAATTTGTGTTCTAATTAACTGTCCAATTATAAGTTTGTTTATATTGATGGAGAGAGTGGGGAGGGGAAGTGAGGCAATTCTTCTTTTTTTTTTTTTTTTTGAGAAAAATAGAAATAAATGGAAGATTAAGATAATGGAAAGGAGGAGAATCCTTCACAATCCAACCCTCCTTCCCTCTCCATTCACTACCTCTTATGTAATTCTTGAAATGAAAGGGAAAGATGTTAAAAAAAAATTAATAATTTTAACACTTCTCATCTCTCTCTTTTTAATAGATCGAAAGTTCAAAGATTAAATATAACATAACTTAAAAAGGGGACATACAAGCAACCATAAGTGGAACTCATGCTTCCCCTCCGTTTCCCTATGCCCCCTTCATTAATATATTTAAACACATCTCCCTCCCTTTATCCACCTCACTTTTCCTTCCCTTCTGCCATTTAAACCAACACATTATTACATTTGAACGGTGAGGAAGGGAGAATGAGAGTTAGACTTGCATTAGGTAGTAGGGGGTAAGCGATTTTAAAACCGAAACTTGGAATTTGATCGTAATTTGTCAATGAATAAGGATAAAGTTTTTAAAATTCATGAATTTGTCATACTAATTAAGGTTATAAGGTTTTTAAAATGCTACGTTGAACTAGAACCTGAAATTTGACTGACAAGTTCAAATTCCAAATACTCGAAACTAAGAATTTGAAACCGACTAATACAAATAACGTGAAACATAATTATAATATAAATAAATAAAATTAGTAAAATCTAGATGTCATTCAACTTCAATTTCATTGTTGGTGTTAAAATTAAGTAAGATATTGTGAACACGATAATTGGACGGTGTAGTGTATTTTGTGCTTAAAAAGAAAATTAACATTTATTAAAAATTACATGTAAGTAAATAAAATTTTCATAATTGACGGGTACCCTGAACCGGAACATGAACTGTGGATAAAGGTAATGTTCTTAAAAATTAGAAACTTGTCATAACGGTTAAGACTTAAGAGCAATGCTCTCAGTTTTAGGACAAGGGTCTTGTTTGGTAAACAACTGTTGATTGTTGGTTGATAGATGTCTGCGTTGGCGGAACTATTGGTGGTTTGTATGGGCTGTGTGGAAAAGTATTTGATAAAATTTACTATTTCTGAAAAAGTATTTGTTGAATTCCATGTATACTCTTTATAAATAAAATTTTTAGGATGACATCTGTGTAATTTTAGACAATTTCTAGACTAAAATCTTTTTTTACAGTAAGTTATTCTCATTAGGCTGCTCTAATCCGCCTATTGAAAATTGGCTGACAGGGGCAAAAAATTCAACCAAATAAGTTGTTTATTAAACACAAAAATGACCTACTTGACACCTAAATAAACCAACTTTTACAATAAACTGTTTGATAAGCCGTTTACCAAACTGGGCTATGGACGGTACCCGAAACAACTCACTTCTACAAGGTGTTGTAGTCCAATTTCAAAGGGCATAGGTGTCATTTCAGCAAGCTGTTATTAACTGTGAGGGTATTTCGGTCATTGTACTTCTTTCCCCAATTTTCATCTAGACATCTACAACTTAATTTCCCTGTAAGATATTTGTGATTGTGAACCCTGAAACTCAACAGATGATGTAAAACCCCTCGCCAACATCCTAAAACCCTAAACTCATCAGCAACCTAAAACCCATTTCAATTACCCTCTCTTTCTATTTCTCCTTCCCTCTGTCTTTATCTCTTCCATTTCCCCCAACACAATCAAATGTTGCCCTGAATGAAATGCGAAGCAGAGTACTGAACATCCCACTTTCTTCAGTGTTTCAGCCATGGAAATTCAACGTCGCCCTACCTATGGAGGACCTCCCCCTGACTTCAATGATGGAGTCCACAGTTTGCAGAGAAAAACGCCGCTTCAGCTTCAAGTTCTTGAGAATTTGTACGCTGGTAATTTGTTTGGCGCTTTTTTCTCCTCATTTGGGTGTATTGTCGTTAATGACCATTGTTTTGCGTTCAATTTCTGTATCATTATGCTTGGGTCTCTCTCTGTTTGTGCTAGTCAATTCCTTTGTTTGGCTATCAATAATTTTTGGGGTTGTTAGCAAGTTACCGTAATCTAATAATCTAGTTAATTCAATATGAACTAAGGGGTGGTTTATTTTACGCATTAATTGCTAATAACTATTGATTCCCACTGTACAATGGATGCGCCATAGAAATTCGGTTTCATGCCCTTCTTGTGTTTGTGTAAGTAGTAATTAAAGCAGAATCATGAGTTTTATGGTGTGGGTTTTGGCTGTTGGAACTGTTAATCATGATGATTTTGTCAACAGATGATACACACCCAACACAGAGGAGGATTGAGGATTATGCTTCCGCATTAGGGCTAACTGACGAGCAGGTCACGCGATGGTTTGTTCAACGGCGTCAGAAGGAGAAATTAAATGTTGACAGAACTCGTGGGAGACGAACAAAGTCAGCGGGGAACAAGGCGAAGAGGAAGTGTAAAAGGAATAGTGATGAGAATGTCTCAACTTCGGCACTAGGAGAAGATGGGGGTAGTGGTAACGGTCCATTTCATTTGCAAGAAATGTTGTATTCACCGGACTACATATTGAAGAAGGTGTTTCGGAAAGATGGTCCTCCGCTTGGTGCTGAGTTTGATCCTCTTCCCTCCACGGCATTTCAGGGTAACAGAAGTTCCTCAGGTAGTATTCTTGGTGCATGTACTTGGTCATTTGGACTAGGCGTTTCGTTTCATTCACTTTTTATTGCTATATCTTGAAGTGATGAAAACATAGGTGGGACAGTTTTGTGCATATGAGTATTTGCTTAGATGTTACAATGTTTCCTATATCCTTCTCTGGTGAGAGAGGAGGCATTCAGTGAAATTCTCTCTTGTACTTTTATTTTTTAAGGACTCGTTGAATCATCTTTACAAACATAGTTGAAAGATGTAAGCATTAGGTATGCGACTCAAATCTGACCTTTGACTGACAAGACAATCGATTTCGCAAAGAATTCTAGCTCTCTAGTATGCAATGCTCACTCCTTGTCACAAGTATTTACTCTGGTAAAGTACTAATTTTGTCATACCCAATAATTTTTTCAGTAAAAAATGGAAGTTTTGTCTTTCTTTTATCAAATACCCTTTCCTTGGTATCTCCCAAGTCCCAACCCCCCAAAGTGACAAGTATTGTGGATTGGAGGGAGTAAAATTTATGATGTTCTAGTTACATGATACAGTGGAGATTTTGTAGAAGTTCCTTTTTTTTTTGTTCGTGTGTTGAATTAGACAAATCTGTTAGAAACTGTCATCATTATCCCCCTTTTCTCACTGACTTTGTTCTTTCATTTTGTTGCATTCGGCGTCCAGGTAGTGGATGCTCTCAGGCTTCCTGTCAAAATGAGCAAAGGGAGTTGAAAAGGAGGAAGGTAAGGAAACAACTAATTTGGTTTTGGGAAACACTATCATGAAAAAGCGTGTTGTAAAATAATTTAACCAATGAGCGGCTTCAATTTTAGGTATCGAAACCTGCCTTTTTAAATCCTGAGCAGCATGGTCAAACCAAAACTCCCATGAAAAAGCATGGGATGGGGAAGGGTTTAATGTCAGTTTTGCAGCTTATGGATTCTCCGGATTCTAGCCAAAATAATGTCAGAGCATCCGGAAGGAGGAAGGTACTGAACTGATCAAACATGCTTTGTAATCTGAATTTGGTCTTTTCTGATGCCTCTCCCCCTCTTTTAGTCTGCAGTCTACATATTTCTATTTTCCTTTCTATTTTGTAGGAACTCTTTTGTAATACTTCGGCCAAAAAACATGGCATGGGCAAAGGGTTGATGGCAGTTATGCGGTTAGCAAATAGCGACTCTGAGAATGTCCAACATAAGAGACCCCAAAAGCGGAAGCCAGTGAATGTATGTAATCGGACCCAATTTGAAACAGTTCTAATTAGCATCATAGTGAGAAGTTGCTTGATTTTCAGCATTTCTGATTTTTTAGCAGCTCTATTTTGGAGCTGATTTTAATGGCAATTCTGTGTTTTCCTTTTTAATGGCTTTTCTTTTGCTTATTCCTACCCATTGTATAAAGCAGAGGAAAAGCTTAGCGAGTAAGTTGCCGCAGAAGAGGAAGCCTCTTATGCCACGGAGAAAGGTGCAAATCTTTTGATGTCTACCCAACTATCTGGTACGATTACTTTCTTGATAGTTCCGTGTAATAATTTCTATTGGGCTGCTTTTAGGTTGATTGCATACAGCGTGAAAGTCAGAAGGCACTGAGAAAGTGCTGCAAACTTGCTCTGAAGTCTGCAAGCTGTGAAGAAAAGCTGGATTCCTTTGAAACACTGGCAGATGATGAGGAGCTTGAACTGTGGGAGCTGCAGGCTGGAGCAAGTCCATTGACCTGTTGCACTCATTTCAGCTCTGGTGGGACCCTTGCTTGTTCTCTTTGCAAAGGTTTGTGTGAGTCTCATTCCTCCCAATATGAGCTCTGCTTTTATTTCTCTCTCAGTTGCAGACTTTCTAACTCGTTATTTTCCTTTTTGTTTTGCAGGCCTTTTGCCACAATTTCCCCCTGGTTCTCTTAGAATGAAAAAGCCTCTCTCTATGCACCCTTGGAACTCTTCTGTGGAGCTAGTGAAGAAGCTTTTTAAGGTGTAGTCTATCATGACCCAATTATTGCAAAAATTGCTCACAAGTACACTTTCGATATACACTACAATTAGGGGATGTTTTTAGATTGTATTTTGAACTGGGTACTGTTATGAGGTAACAGGTAACTATTATCAGGGAACATCCCGGTGAACCTGGCCTTCGTCTTCATCTTTAACCTTAACCTTTCACTTTCAACTTCAGGGGAGACAACCCCCCCCCCTCCCCCCCAAAAAAAAAAAAAAAAATCCTTCCTCTATCCAATAATTGTCGATGGCGGATGACCTTGGCACATTCCCAAAATTCTCTCTTTATTCTCTCTATCATATGCTTACAATGGATACTCATTAGTCAAGAACTCAGAACAGAAAATTGAAATGGAAAATTTCACTTCAAACCGTGGCAGATGACCAAAAGTGTTCTCTCTTCACTGTCTCATATGCTTCCAATGGATGCTGCATGCTGATAAGTCAGGCTTTCCAAACACAAAATTGAAATAGATGAGTTTTGCTTGAATTCTCCTTGTTTAATTTACTCTGCTTTGATTGCCCTTGTTTCTTGGCATTGGAATTGGTACCCAACAAATTGAAGAAATCCCATTTGACTTGTCCTTCCACCTCCAGCTTGGGTGGGGTTTGAGGTTGTGGGCTGCCATCAATATCATCATAGGAGTGGGCACATACAGAAGCCCTCGAGACTCATGTTGTCCAATTCAGGGGAAGCAAAAAAGGGTGGTCGCGTTGGGGTTGTTGAGGAGAGGAGAATGAGCAGATTGGGAAGCAGGGAAAGCAATGAGGAATTGGGGAGGGGTAAGGAAGAGGAGTATTGAGCGACAAAAAAAACGCAATGGCTGATCATCAATGAACAACCATCAGTTCATGGCATATCTTCGTAAATTATGTGAGAGGAACACTTGATCAGAAGGGCTTGCCATTCATTTAATCTGGCCGGAATTCACACTTACACAGTTATGCATCACTGGCATGTAATTTAATGATAGCTACCTCATAACATTGTCCTACCCAAAATGCATTCTAAAAACAATGTTCCCGATTATATTTCCCATAGAAAGTAGGGTATCCATGAGGAACTTTTTGCAATATTGTAACCCATATTTCAGTGGTGGTATTCGTTACTTGCTTCATATGGTCTTATCCCTTTTTAGTGAATATATTGGCTTTTACTTCTAAAAGTTTCTCTTTAAGTTTTCTCATTTTTTGTTATCTTTGGTCATATTGATTTGTACTCTTTGTGTGATATCCATGGGTTGAGTCAACTTTCTAGTTGGACCAGCTTCTTACATAGTGATTCTGATTGTGAGTTTTGGGCTGCTGTTCATAATTTTTTGACTGTTGTCTAGTCCATTATACTGTTGTTTAAATTTTGGTTTGTTTTGTTTGGTGTCTTGGCTCCTTTTTCTAGGAGAATTTCACTTTAAGCATGATGTTTGCAATTAATTATCATGATTTTTGAAAACCATTTGTTAGACATACTTTTTGTTTTATCCATGCCATTTAATTTGGATGCTGGAATGCAGTTCACCTTTCTGTCATGCATGATTTGGAATTTGATGGAAGGGATTCTGAATGAACATTTTAACCTTTTCGTTCCAGTTTCTGTTGGATAAGCTTGTGTAATGCTTATAAACTATTGTCTATTTTATATTTATCTTAAAGGACTGGTCACAATCTGAAACGTCCCTACTTTCCGGGGTGTATCAATTTTGAATGTCAAACATCACCTGGTAGTTGACTTGCATCCCATCTAGGCAGAGAAGCTTATATCACAATTTAGTACGCTCTTGTGAAGTGCATGATGCATCATTTTAACTTTGTTCATGAATGCTGTAATTTTTCGCCAAACCAGATTTCAAGTTTAATAATTAAGATTAAAAAGAAGAAACATTCTAAGTCTTTGGTAGAGTTTTCATGCTGGATTTGTAATTTTTCCTTGAGATATTTGTTAACAAAATCGTTCGTCCATGAACAGGTTTTCCATTTTCTCTATACCTATGCTGTAATAATTGATGTTTGCCCATTTACCCTTGATGAGTTTGCTCAAGCCCTCCATGAAAAGGTCAGTTATATTGTTTCCTTTATCCAATAACTTTTAATTGTTAAAGTATTATATTTATTTGATTTTATGGCATTGCATATTTTTGGTGCCTCAGTTCAAATATCAAAGTTTGAATGGTTGGTTTGGTTCTTCTTGATGACTTTCAGGACTCTTTACTTATAGGAAAATTGCACGTGTGCCTCCTTGATTATTTGCTGTCTGATATTGAGAAGGAGCTTCATGATATAGTTTCCATTCATTCAAGCAAAAGTCGCATGTTTCTGAATTTACTACACGCGGTAAGTTTTAATGATGGAAATAAATGTGGTATTCCAATACTAAACAAGCATTTAAACTAGCTTGATTATTTGCTCTATTCACTATTTTATCTGGCAACATTTTGTAGCTTGCTATTATTGCTGCTGTTCGCCCATATTTTTTGTTGACCTAGTTCTATGAAATTGATCTCTAGTCTCTGTTTGTATTGAGAGGAAGAGAGAAGGGAAGGGAGGTCATTAATCTCCTTTTCTCTTGTTTGGGAAAATAAATTGAGGGTGAAGGAAGGGGAATACTTCATCCCCATTTCCCTCCATTCACCCCCCTTTTAACACTCAAAATGAGGGGGAAGGGAAGAATTTAAATGCTTCCACTTTATTCCCCTTATTATATCCAAACAAAATAACCTCTAATCTCCTCCCTCCTTTCCCCTTCCCGTCCATTATCTTACCCTCTCTCCCCCTCCCCCCTTCTAAACTAAACACACTGAAGCTTTGATCATTAATGGGGCAGGTTGAGGATCAGAAGTTTGTAGTGAAGTTTTGGAAGACATGTCTGAACCCCCTAACATGGACCGAAATATTGCGACAAGTCCTTATTGCAGCTGGCTTTGGTTCGAAAGGGGTCTGGAGAAAAGGATGCCAGGAAAAGGTTTGTGGTTTTGCTTCTTTGCTAGGGAGACGGTTTGCATAATGTCTAATGCTTACATCTTGTGTTCCATGGCTTGTGCGTTGCACATCACTTGCTTCTATATCAATCTTTTAAAATGAGCCATTGGATAACAACTTGGATGAAAAAAAAAATACACAACATGAACTTGACTTGTATCTCTGTGCTGGTCTTCAAACTACTGTTTTCAATAGCAGTTACTTAATCTGGAAGGTGCATGCATTTTTAGTTTAGAGTTCAAATAAATGTCAAAAGCTTTGACTTGTCCTGCACATTTGATTTGTGATAATAGTGACACACATCCTAGAATGTTCTAAATGTGAGGAATATTGGCTAGTCTGTGATGGGTGATTTGTTTGCAATTAAATGTATGGAATCAAGATAGTGAAAGTCTAACTCGAATAAGAAAGGGAGTGCTTAGGGAGTTCGTATCTAGATAATGGGATTTGTATGTGCTTGATACATGAAGGTGAAGTTCTGCAGTTATATTAAATTGTTGTGCTGCATTGCTTTGGCCTTCCAGTCATGAAAGAAATTCCATCTTTCACTGTTGCACAAACGTTTTTTTGGATATTTATCTGTTACCTTATCCATGGCTCTGGCTAAGAAGATATACTACTTTCTTTTTGATGACTGTCTTTGGGCATTTATCTTCTGAAAGTGTGTCCCAACTCACGCACCTCAGCCACACCGGATGCTCTGTTGCTGGGGTGGATGCCTTAGGTAGCAACAAAGCGTTCCTGAAATTTTCTGGATGAGTAGCTGTGATAGATACTGAGAAAGGGTGATAATACGTGTCTTATCCCAAGACAATTCTTAAGTGTCTTACCCTTTACAAAATTAGTATTTCTTATGTTTTTTGACTCTAATTTTTTAATAGTAAGTATTAATTATCAATTATAAGAAGCATTGGATGCTTTGACTATGCCAATGAGCACAAATGATACCCTATTCGAATCAACCCCATCCGTTAGGCATATTTTAACTGTTTTTTTTGAAATATAAAAAATAATGGATAAAAGTATAATTTTATGCAATTTATATGTGACATTATAATTATAGAATTCAATCATGTCAGTTTATTTCAGTTTATTCCAATTTAATATATAATAATATGATTTTAATAATAGTGTAGGACACTTAAAAGGTGGCTTGCCTCAAGACTCATATCATTTTTGATTGAGAAGACTCTTTACTTTTCAATTTTTCTCCTTCATTGTCTTGATATTTCTGTCTTTTTTTTTTGTGGGGGCATTGCTTGGGCTGTCATAAATAGGTTTTCCACCGACATCTCTTCTTTGCTTGGATTGCTTTCTCTCTTTAGTCTCCCCTCACACTTTGATTCCTTGTTATCTTTCTTTACCTCCCATGGAAAACTTCCCAGGAGAAATTTTCCCTAGGAAAAATTTCGACCGGATTCTTTCCAAATGCTCTCTTACCCTTGTTTTGCTCCTTAGCTTAGTAGACTTGTGCGCCTTGTTGCATCTCATGCCATTTACACCACTTTTATAAAGTAATGGTTTTAGGGTGTGACCATGGTCTGTGGTATTGGTGAAAGACCCTTAATGTTACTTATATGTTCATTGTTGTTTGCTATTAGTTAGATCGAAGAAGTGAGTACAAGTGTTTTGCTTCTCTTTGTCGTTCCTGCTGTTTGACTTGACTTTGGGAAATATTGTTCTTGAGTAGTGATGTACCCTTTTTGTAGTGTTTATATTTCATGCTCATTTTGCAGTAAAAACATACTCTGTTGGCATCTCATTCATTTAAGCTAAATTGTTGTATGTTCATGGTTTTGGTTCTAGGTAGCATTTTGCTGAAGTTACTCTGAGTCATTGATATCTTAGTCTGTTTCATTCCCGATCCTCTTTGCTATTATGCAATCAAAGTGTACGCATCCTGTGAAATCCTTGTTCTCATCTTTGCATTTCTTGCAGGAAACAGAACATATGGTCAAATATGGGTTGAAGCCTGGTACATTGAAGGGTGAACTGTTCAGTGTCTTGTTGGAACAGGGAACCAAGGGGATGAAGATCACCGAGTTGGCAGCTTCTTCTAGGGTAGGATCTTTTTTAGTATGAATAATTAAAACTTTTGTGAAAAGTGAGACATTTAGTCTCAGCAGTCTTGATTACTGGTAATAAAATGCTTCAATCTTGAGTATTGGCAAAAATATTGAATTCTACAAGAAAGAATATTCTTCTGTATACTGGTAATTTTCAAGGGTAGGTTATTTCTTTTAGTATGAGCTGCATCTCCGCAATGTTTATTTTCTTCTGGGAAGGAAGATGCTGAGATTTCCTTGCTTCCAAATTTAGTAATATGGTGATGAACTGATGGTGTAGTTGTTCAGGTAGCAAGAACCATGAATTCCTGGATAGATTTTCAGTTTCTTCTGGGTTAAGGTCACAATAATATAGCTATATGCTCGAAATGCACATTCAACGAGTATATTTCTCGAATAATTTGGGTGGGTAAATCAAGTTAGTAAATTTAGTCTTCAATACCGTCAAATTCATGTGATAACTTTCCCCTATTGTAAATGCTCAACAGAAGTAGCGCGATTATTTGGACATGTTAAATTCTAGATATTTGGTACAACCTGATTGTCTTTTGATATTTATTCATTGACAGTATTATTTCCTTCTGCAGATTACGGGCTTAAATCTGGGAATAACAAATGGTGAACTCGAAGATGCGATCTGCTCGACTTTGGCGAGTGATATTACTTTATTTGAAAAACTTTCCTCTTCTACATATCGTTTGCGTTTAACATCAATCATGAAGATAAATGAAAATGAGCCAGGCAGTGAGGACTGTGGAAGCATTGAAGATGAATCCAGGGAATGCAATGTTCTTAGTGCTAGTATCTCAGAGTGTGACTCGGGGAATCCCACTTCCAGAATTGATGCAATGCATCGTCGGGGTGGAAGTAGCACATTGAGTCTTTGCACGGAAATTGATGAGAGTCATCCGGGGGAATCATGGCTGTTAGGCCTCGTGGAGGGAGAATATTCTGACCTAAGTATTGAAGAGAAGCTCAATGTTTTGCTGGCCTTGGTTGATCTCTTAAGTGCAGCATCTGGTATTGCAGCACAGGTAACTTATGGACTAATGTGTATTCATAGCCTTTAGATTCTTTTTCCTTTAATTTGCTCCCCCAACCCCTCACGGGTACCGGACAGATATCTTGGATGTTGCAGACATTGATCTTAAGCTCTTTGGATGGTCTGTTTTTCACCCCTCTTGTTTTTGGTGAGTTACATGTTGGTGTCTCTTATGTTTTGTGGGTGTATGTAGTTGTGTGTTGGTTTTGGGGGTTGGGGGTCTGTGTGAAGCTGGTTCTTAGGTGTTCAACTAACACTTTCAGCATCTGATATCCAATTGTTCAAATAGCGTGTCATCAAACTTGATTCCTGCTATTTTGAATCCATTCCTGCTAACTTTAAAAGGATTCACTTTGCTTAATCAGGAATCATTTTTGCAGGACCCATCATCGACACTTTTAGAATGTATTCCAAGTGTTTATCAGCAAGCGTCGGGCGGGAAGATCAAGCGATCATCGGTAAGGCAGCCTGGCTTGCCAACCTCATCTCATTGTGAGGGTAGAGAAGCCTTTGGTGCCGTGACAATCCATCAATCATTAGAACTTCACCCGGTTGATTCATCAGTAACATCGTCGACGTCATGTGCGGACGGTAAATCTTCTTGCAAGGTGAAAGATTCAAAGGGCACAGAAATCAGAGAGAATCTACACCCAATGCAATCCCTCTTTTTGGGTTCTGATCGCAGGTATAACAGATACTGGCTCTTTTTGGGCCCCTGTGATACCGACGATCCTGGACATAGACGGGTATATTTTGAATCTTCAGAGGATGGTCATTGGGAAGTGATTGATAATGAACAGGTAAAGTTTGATGATTCGATCTTTTGTCAATGAGTGGTTGCGTCTCGTTCTGCTTATACTTGTGTGTTTACAATCGCTCTGGTAAATTGGACTGCAGGCTCTTTGTGGTCTTGTGGCTACTTTGAACAGCCTTGGTAGAAGAGAAGCTGCCCTCCTTGCATCACTGGAGAAGCTCATGCCAGTTCTCCTTGATGAAATGTCAAGCAGGATAGCCATTGATAATTGCATGAGCCAGTCGACGCAGTCTGATATATCTGAGATAGATAGGGTCAATGAAGACAGCCCGTCACCAGTATCTGATATTGATAATAGTCTGCCCCTAGCTGTGGCCTCACTTAATGCTGCAGTTCCGACTAGCCTACCAGTTTGCCAAGTTGAGAAGAAGATAGAAGAGCAAAAGCAAAGATATGCTTGCCTCCAAGCATATGACTTGTGGGTCTGGAATTCCTTTTACTCTGATCTTCATGCTGTTAAACATGGAAAACAGTCATATTATGAGTCATTGACAAGATGCGGACGCTGTCATGATTTGTATTGGCGAGATGAGAGGCATTGTAAGACTTGCCACAGAACATTCGAGGTTGATTTTGATCTTGAAGAGAAGTATGCAGTCCACACTGCAACTTGTCACGGGACAGAAGATGCTGATACCTATCCAGGACATAAAGTTTTCCCATCGCCATTACAAGCGCTCAAAGCTGCAATCCATGCAATTGAGGTATGTCTGGCCTTGGACTTATATGCTTTCCAGCTTTAGTTAAAATTGGATGCTCGGAGGGTTGCACCATATTTGAGCTTATTCAGTGAATAGATAGCATATGCCGGATGATTAGTGGCACCAGATAATATGGTGAGCCATTCACATTATCCACTTCACGTATTAGGATTTAGGAATGTAGTCTTTCATCACCATTGCTTGCTCGGTAAATGTAATTTGTCTTAAGCTCTTTCCCCTTGCTGGCCTTAGCATGTGCTGCATGTTGCTGGATTTATCTGACTGTGGAGAATATTGAGAACCTCCTCCTATATAAAGTGACATTGTAAAGTTTGATAGGGTGATTGTGAATTTCATGTCACATCCTTTTCATTTAGGCTTTCCCTTGTTACCCTTCTATGCTACTTCACATTTCTTATTACTTATCTGTTTACCCAAGTAACATGTATCTGCGACTATACATTTGAGTTTTGACTTTGTTTTGTTTCGCAGTTGGTAATGCCTGAGGATGCATTTACTCGAGGATGGAAGAAAACAGCTCACAAGCTTTGGGTCAGGAGACTTAGACGATCTTCTTCTTTACAGGAGCTTTCACAGGTAATACCCTGTTTCAAGTTAATTGGCTTCCAGCTCCGTGATTTCTCTTTGCTACTGACATTGTTATCCCTGCAATTGTTTTAGGTTCTTGGCGATTTTGTTGGTGCTATTGATGCCAGTTGGTGGTCACAATGCACTGTTGCCAGTGATTGCGACTATACATTTGAAGACGTCGTCGCATGTGTTCAAAATTTGCCTCAGACTTCATCTGCTGTTGCACTTTGGCTGGTGAAATTGGATTCCTTGCTAGCTCCCCGCTTGACAGAGGGCCTAAAATGTGGAGAGTCAAAAGGTATGATACTTTCAGTTTCTTTTGGTAAATGCACCTCCTTGTAGTTACCAATGTGGGTTTGGAAAGTCCAGTTCTTTGTATATACTATATAGCATAATCAACCGTCAATGCTTGTATACCCTCAATTTCTTAAACAATCTGCTTTCACTATTTATTTTGCCTGTTGGGTTGGGGTCGAACATTCTGCAGGTGCTGTTTACTGTGGTTTGATTCGTTATTTTAAGCTTACTTCGTGCGGTGGACCATTTCAGGCAAGTAATATGAAGAGCCCCTGTCCCAAATTCATTTTGCCAAGGAGACAGAGATGCTGCCTGCCGGGCTTTTGGAAGGCCATGAGGATTGCAGGCCAAGGAAATGGAACACCACTCATCTACATGGAGATGACAAGAGCCTCTCTTCTGGAACACCACCACCACCATGGCCGCTCCAATATTCGGGGTTCTGTACAGCTGAGTCACAGTTCGCGATTTCTTGAGTTTTGGACCGGTTTTTGAGATGCAGGTTGATGGATAGATATAGCAGTGTACAGCCACAAAGCATTCTAAAGTGCTGTTTACTATTCGTGTACAACAACCCCACATAAAACAGACAGGCAGGGGATACCCCATTCCATGTAGTAGAAGGAATGCTACTGCTTGTGAAACATTCTTTTTGTTGACATTGAAAGAGCAAGATTGCGTTCTTCTGTTGTAAAGCGCTACTCTAGCGGGTTCTTTATGCTTGGATAAAGTTCTATTTGTTTCAGATTTGCTGCTACGACGTCATGTTTTGTTATATGTGGCTGTCTTGGTTAGAAAAGCAGCTTGTAGAGCCGCAAGGAAGAAAAAACAAGCAGAAAATTACAGTCAAATAGATGGATCGGGGAAGTCCAGGGAAAGCATGTTTGAGAGAATGGTTGATGAAGCTCGTAAGGCGGCAAAGTTTGGTTGTGACATTGACATCATTCGCGAAGATCAAGAGACTGCGACGAGACTGTTTTTAGAGCAGTGGCAAGAAGATAGGAGGACAATTTGATGGATAAATCTTAATTACTGTTTAGTTTACTGCCGCTTTGCTGTTTTTGTTTTGTTTTAATGAGCCTTGTTATTTTGTCGTCTTGCTGTTTGTATGCAACTTTTGTTGCGGGACCTGCCCTTCTGGGCTTTAAATAATCTGAAAAAAATGTGGCAGTCTTGGTTGGTTGATTGATTTATATTAAGGTAACCTCAACGCTTGGGGATGCGTCTATTTTTTTGTTTTTCATTTCTTGGGTCGGGGCAGTCAATTGAACCGTGTGATAAAATAGCTGTGGATATTTTTGGAACAGCAGGATTTTTTTTGAGCTATTAGATTACTCTAATCCCTGCTGTGGGTGTTTGAATAATAATAACTTCCCACTTTTGTGTACAACAATCTGAACTGTTGAGCCATAGAACTTTAGTAAACCACTGAGCCTTGTTAAAGATTTGGACAGTTTTCATACTTGGATGATTGAAATTTTACTTCTGGTGAGATTACTGTAGTTGATCCTGGCTCCATTGAGCCTTGTTTTGATCCTTTCTTTGTGGTAGATTTCTGGTGGGCTCTAGTGTTGGGTTTATGGTGGTGGATGTGTCTGGTGGGATTGGTCAAAGTGAATTTCAAATATGAGTTTCCGAAGTTTGGCAAAGATGGAAGGGATGTTGTACGGGTCGCTAAAGAGGTGTGTGTGTGTTTGTTTTGGGGGGTGGGGGGTTGGAGAGGCGGAGGCGAATTTGGGGTGGTTATCGCTCTTTTGTTGGTTGTAATTCTTTGATTTCCAATTGCTAGAGCTTGTTCTTCCTTAATTATGATAAAGTAATTTATTGCTGATTAGTATTCATTGGTGCTGATGAATGTTGATGGATATTTATTAATATGTTTGGTATACTACTGATTAGTGTTGAACAGTATTGATTACTTATCAGTGCTGTATAGCAGTGAGAGTGTGGATCACTGTTGAATGCATGATAAATAATCCAGAAGCTGAAAAGGAGAAGCCCTAAATAAGCTAGTATGGTTGCTATTGTTAGCAAACCTATATTTTGCCGGCTGTTCTCTGGTTTTCAATGGAACAATATGTATCAAATGAGCTTCTATGCATGCTATTGGTAGCACACCAACCTTATCTAGATATATATACCAAGATTTATTGATTCCTTATAGCCAAAAGGGAGCTAGAGCCCTTTTTAACGCTTTAGGATTATTTTAACTTATGTATTATTCTATTTACGCTACAAAAAAAAAAAAAAAATCCTTCCTTATAGCCTCTGGGATTGGCCTGGCATCCCTGGCTTCCAACTAAGTAAAGTTGTTCATAGATTGAAGATGAATTCAGAAGGTGTTAAGTACATATCGGAGTGCTTCATTAGGCCGAAGTACGAGGTAGAGGAGTCCAAGCAGTCGATACATCTGTCTCCATGGGATCTCTTCCTTCTTGGCATTCAATCAATTCAAAAGGGTCTCTTATTCATCAAACCCCAAGACGGATCATTTTCAATGGACAGACTGTTAAGGAGTCTCAAGGACTCTCTTGGTCTGATCCTTGTCCACTTCTATCCTTTGGCCGGTGAACTCTCCTCCATCATCCGAGCGAGGGGGCTGGACCCTAGCCGGACAACCCATTGCAAGCTAGCGACGAGTGACAGGAGGAGGTTAGATCCAAATACCTAGTAAATGGCTAAAATATGGAGTTTATGGCTTATGTGAGTTATGTCTCACTACCAAATAGCTGGTAAATGACTAAAATCAATCCCCGCAGATGGTGCATACTTTGTCAAGCCTTGATTCGTTGGTAGTCTATGCAAACTATGCAATAAGCACTTGCTTAGCTTAGCTTAGCTAATCTCTATGGTTGTTTATCTTGGGTTGTATATTGAAGTAGCTTTTGTATACATTATTACATTTATGAAAAGACTGACTGCCTTTCAATCTTTTAGGCCCGCGGTAGGTTGTGGTGCGATACCACACCGCACTGCACTTTTTAATTTTTCACCATACTTCACCACACCACACCACAATCATGATCAATATATTTTTTCATTTCCCTCTCTCCTCACTTTTCTCTTCTATTTTTCACATTCTCTTTCTTAATGTACCTCACTTACCACAACTTTCACCATACTTTTTCAAATTTCACCGCACCATACCATTACCATACCGTAACCAACCGTATAAAAGAACGCAACCTTATAAGGATCGATATATGATATGAATTTACAATTTTCATTTATGAGTATGTGTACATTTATTAATTTTATGAGCATACATATATTGTAATAAAAATACTTATAATTTGAGTTATTAAATTACATATGAGAACAAATGTATAATTCTACGAGTGTAATTTTTATTTTAAGAACATCTATACATATTTATTAATTTTAATTATGAGCATGCATGTTTATACGTATTTTTTTTGGTTTTTCAAATCATAAATATAACTAAGATTTAAGTTTATAAGTTATATAGAAGTGGTTGAAGTTTATGAACATAAGTTACATCGAAATGATATTTGGATTACAAGTTAGAAGAGTTTATGAGGTACTCCCTCCCTTCTTTAATACCAGTAATTGTCATTTTGGAGTTTTGGAAGATTTTAAGAAAATAGTATTGAAAATGATAATTGTATTGGAAATTGTAAGAGTAAGCGTTGATTTTCTATTTTAGTTATATAATTGTATTGACTATTGAGAATTATAAAAAAAAAAGGTAAATTTGAAACAACGCGTTATGGTGAAGCCCAAATGGCAGTTGATTAGACAAGCAATGTCGGGTCACCATCTCAAAGAACAAAAGGAAGAACAAACAAGCAGAAAATTCCAATTAGTTAGAGAGAGTTGAGAAATCTTTGGATAGCTCGTTGGATAGAATAGTTGATGAAGCTCGTAGGGCGGCAAAAATTGGTTGTGATATTGACATTATTCGCGAAGATCAAGAGACTGCGACAAGACTTTTCATCGAGCAGTGACAAGAAGATAAGAGAGCAAATTGAACGATAAATCTTTTTGCTGTTTTGTCTGCGGTTTTTGTTCGGGTGAATTTTATTTGTTTTGCTGTCTTGCTGCTTGTATGCAACCTTTGTTGCAAAACCTTTTGCCCTTTTGAGCTTTAAATAATCGAAAAAAAGAGGTAAATTTGAAAAAAATTGTCATTAATATTGCATTAGAATTGTAAAGTGACAAATATTGTGAAAACTAGAAAATTGGTCAAAGTGACAAATATTGAGAAATGAAGGAGTATTAATCAAAGAAATGCAACCAAATACAAAACTTAAAAAATAGTTAAATAATAATTTAGACAACACAAAACATTGTGCTCTCAAATGTGTAATCCACGCAATGGTTAGTGACACGCACATGACAAATCTTATGTCCAACATGTTGAATATAATGGACATAGAAAAGATTGACAAAAGCTTTTGGAAATAATAGACCATTTGTTTACAATTTGGACCTAATTTTTTGAATTTTTGGTTTTTTTAATCATGGATTACACTCACAATTAGTTTTTTTTTTTTATAATCAACGTTCATAATTAGTCATTGATTATAAGGGGATCTTTCTGATAGGGGACGAAAGTGGAGAGGCTGTGGATTGATGTGATAGATGCTTTTTTTCCCTTATAATTAATATTCTTTTAGTTGTTTATATTATTTTGTTCTACTTTTCTTTTGTCCTATATACTAATATTTTATTTGTTTCTCAAAGAAAGATTATATTTATTAATTTTTTTAATGTTTTGGATAATTTACTTATATAATTTTTTATTTAAAAAAATATTTTCTACATTTTCCCTTAATTTTTCCTATCATTCTTAAAAATATTTTAAATATTTTTTGTTAGGTAGTTGCAAAACATAATTTTGGTTTTTTTTTTTCACCATTTACAATTTAGTTTTACAAATTAATACTTTTTTAAAACTTAAGCCCTCTTCTTTAAATTGGTAACTCTTTCCTAGGGGTGGAAACGGTGCGGTGCGGTGCGGTTTCGGTGCGCCGAAGCGGTGCACCGGATGAAACGGTGCGCAAAAACCATAAACCGGAACTGGAACCGAATTACCCGGTTTTTAAAAACCGGTGCACCGGCTTTAACGGTGCGGTTTCACCGGTGAACCGGAACCGCATAAATTTCTATCAAACATCAAAAAATCTCTATTTAATCTAAAAAAAATCTCTATTTAATAAAAAAAAAAGTCCAATCCAATAACACATTAACATCTAATGTTCTTTTTTTTTTTTTAACTAGTTAATTTATATTATTTTTGTATTAATTTTTGGGTTGAATTTTTTTTAAACCAAAATTTATATATTATATGTATTTAATTATATTAACGGTGCGGTGCCGGTTCCCCGTCGGTGTGAATATCCCAAACTGGAACCGCCCCGTTTAGTATCCGGTTTTTCCGGTGCGGTGCACCGGATTTTTAAACCAGTTCGGTGTTGCCCGTTCCCGGTTTTTTTATCCGGTTTCCGGTTCGGTGTGCCGGTTCCGGATTTTTCTTCCACCCCTACTCTTTCCAATCAAATCCAATCCAAACCTTACACAATTCCCCAAAAAAATATTCTCTCTAAAAACACAATTCCCCAACAAAACATCATAACTTATCCAATCCAATCTAATTCAATCCAATCCATCCAAACTTCATTTCATCCAATCCAAAGAATAGGTATGTTTGTTGAAAATTATGGAAAAGACTTTAGTATGTTGTTCATTTAATTAAAGGTCCTGCAGATTTCTATATTTCGTTGAATACCGTGGTGATGTGAAAAATATTTTTTAATAATAAATTAGACAGGCTTGAGTGATTGTTGGCATATCATTCAAGATATTTTATTAAACATCATGATTCATGAATCAAGATACATATTCATCACTGTGCTAGACACCAACACATTTAATTCAAAGATTACCAACTCTGAGCTGACCACCATAACAATTGAAGTTAAAAATACTAGGGAGAAAATGGTATAATTTATATAAATCACTTTTCCAATTGGCCCTGGCATAGTATAGTAGCAAGCAGCGAGTGCATTATTTGGTTCGGTTTTCGGTTTAGGGTTTAACCCTTATTCGATTTTCGGTTTATTCGGTTCCGGTGAAAATCCATATAGATACGTGCCGAATCGATTTTTATTCGATCCGGTTCTCGATTTTGACTTTGCCTCTTATTTGGTTTTCGGTTTATCCGGTTCGGTTCGGTTTTGAATCGATGAGCAGCCCTAGTAGCTAGGCTCTATCTTTCATACTCTTCTTTAGGGTTTGATTTTGAGAGGGAGTATCCCTGGCTAACTAGAGATGGGAGAGTCCTGTGAGTGTACAATTCAGGTGTTGTCATCCTCATGCTCCAATTAAAATTCATTGGGTTAGAGCTATCCCTTATTTTAAACAAAAAATATAAATATCTTGGAGCAAGATTGCCTTTGTATAAGACCTATATATTTATAAATAAAATCAAACAAAATTATATGATTGACTTCTATAACAATAATGATACATACAAATGGTATAAAATCACACTTTTATCTATATTTTTAAAATTTATAAAAAAAATGTGTAAAATATACATAATGGATAGGATTTATTTATTAGGATGTCAATTTTAGTTGTTGCGGTAGTCAATACATTTCAAGTTTCTTTTAATTGATAATTAATAGTAAATGTCAAAAAAAATTGAGGTTAAAAATAACAACAAATATTAATTTCATAATGAGCAAGACACTTAAACAATATCTTACCCCAAAAACCGTATCATCAAGTTGCTCAATGAATTAGAGTATCTACCTAATTTTTTTTAAATAAATCACTGTGAATTAGCCACCATATACATGGTAGCACCTGTGTGACGTAATTTCATCTATAAATAACACCTTTGCTGTTTTCGGTCACATATCCAATCATCCAACAATCTACATCTCTCTAGGATTGTCCATAGAAGATGAATTCAGAAGGTGTTAAGTACATATCAGAATGCTTCATCAAGCCCAAGTATGAGGTAGAAGACTCGAAGCAGCCGATTCACCTTTCTCCATGGAATCTACGCTCCCTCGGCATTCAAATCAGTCAAAAGGGTCTCTTATTCATCAAACCACAACACCAATCATTTTCAATGGACAGAATGTTAGAAAGTCTCAAGGACTCTCTTTCTCTCACCCTTGTCCACTTCTATCCTTTGGCCGGTCAACTCTCCTCCACAGTTGACCATGTCCGTCACCGCTCTTTTGTTACCATAGACTGCAACAAGGGCCCCGGCGCCCGATTTGTCCATGCCACCGTGGATGATGTACACGTGTCTGATATTCTGTCCCCGGCTGATGAATACACCCCGACATTGGTGGTCAACTCTTTGTTTTACCACCATGGTGACTGGGAGGTTAATTACGACGGCCACTCTACGCCGCTTCTAACTGTCCAAGTGACGGAATTGGTTGACGGCGTGTTTATTGGGTGTTGCATGAACCATGCTGTTGTAGATGGAACTTCGTACTGGCACTTCTGGAATGTGTGGTCTCAAATACACCAAGCTGGTGGGAGTGGGAACCCAACAGCTTCCATCTCACCACCGCTGATCCACAACCGTTGGATCCCGGAGGGCCATAGTCCGGATGATTTCTTCCTTCCGTACATCCACCCCGACGAGTTCATACGTAGGTGTGAGCCACAGTCACAGCCTGTGTTGAGAGAAAGATACTTCCATTTTTCATCACATAGCATCATTTCTCTGAAGGCCAAGGCAAATGAAGAAACTAGCTCAGTTGGAATCGTAATCTCGTCGTTTCAAGCCCTGACAGCGTTCGTTTGGAGGTCCATCATCCGAGCGAGGGGACTAGACCCGACCCAGATGACTCACTGCAAGCTGATGGTGAATAACAGGAGTAGGTTGAACCCGCCTTTGCCGCAAGAATACTTTGGAAATTCTCTTTCGATAGCAATAGCAACAACCAAAGTGGGGGAGTTGGTTCAACGGAGGTTGGGATGGATAGCGATGTTGTTGAACCAAGCCGTGGCTAGTCGAACCGACAAAGCCATACGTGATTCGTTCAGGAGTTGGTTGGAGTCTCCGGCCGTAGTTGGGCCGTTGGTTGAGGTTGAGGACACGGTGGCAGTGGTGAGCTCGCCCAGGTTCCGTGTGTATGAGAACCAGTTTGAGGGGGTTGGGAGACCAGTGGCGGTTCGTACTGGATGTGCCAACAAATTTGGAGGATTAGTAACTGCATTCCCAGGATATGAAGGAGAAGGGAGTGTGGATTTAGAAATATGTTTGCCTCCTCAACCCATGAAGGCTCTTGAATTAGATCAGGAGTTTATGGCTTATGTCTCACTACCAAATTTCCAATAAATTGGCCATTGAAGAGGGTATTTCACTATTTCTGATTAAGGCTTTATTCGTGATCGATGCAA
Source organism: Portulaca oleracea (assembly GCA_029582165.1). Lineage (NCBI taxonomy): Eukaryota > Viridiplantae > Streptophyta > Magnoliopsida > Caryophyllales > Portulacaceae > Portulaca > Portulaca oleracea. The sequence goes on from CM055876.1 coordinate 42,436,194, forward strand.
TCATCCATGGCTTTCTTTGTGTGATTGTTTGTTGTCTTTGTATGTTGGAGAGTGATATTATGTGTATGGGAAAGGGCATCATTTTTGTGTCTTGCTTTTCATAAAACTGTGTTGGGTTAATTGTGTGGAGCCCAAATTATTATTTTGGTGGGATGAATTTTGGAAAGTCAAAATTATGCTTGGTGGGCAAATTTCATATAATATTGAAGATCTTCCAAGATTGTGTTATTTAAGGAAAGATATTATATAAAGTGAAAAATATTATATTTGTTACCAAATTGTGATGGGACAATCACATGAAAATATAATATTGCTTTGGAATATAGTATCAAATTATTAGGAAACACATGTTTTTGGAAAGTTAGTATTATTATTAACAACAATATTATGTTGTAGTCTTGACTATAAATAGGACCTAGGTGTTGGGTTTATTGGTACATCAATTGAGAGTGTTTCATCTTATACCATAATAGATTGACCTGTAAGCTCTGTGTTCCTGAGGGAGTTGTGTGAGGCTCATCTGTGAGTGTTGAGTTCTCAGGTTGTAACTCTAGGGAGGTTGTGAGAGATTGTGGAGGTCTGGGAATCTCTGAAACACCATTGTAATCCTCTGATAGTGCATCGTTCGTGGTTTTTTTCCCGGTTTGGGTTTTTCCACGTTAATTCCTTGTGTTGAATCTTTATTTATTTTTCGCCCTTATTATTGTTTGTCTACTAACTACGTCCTGAGAATCCTAACAAGTGGTATCAGAGCTTTGGTTGGAGCGTGGTTGATCTGCAGACTGAAAAGCAATGGCGGGCGCTATTGTGAAGATTCCGGAATTCGATGGGAAAGACTACACATGGTGGAGGATGCACGTTGAGGATGTGCTCCGCCAGCAAAAGTTGCATCTTGCGATGGGTGATAAGCCAAAAGAGATGGAACAGAAGGATTGGGAAGAGCTTGATGGTCAGGCATTCAAGATGCAGTCGGTGGCGCTAGCTCGGGCGTGGCTTTCAACGTCGAAGATCGAAACGACGAAAGACCTGCTCGAGGCCTTGCAAAACACATATGAGAAACCTTCGGCGGTGAACAAGGTATATGTGTTACGTCGTTTGTTTGAATTTAAGATGCAAGAGTCTGGTGATATGCATGATAGTATGAATGAGTTGAATATAATACTATCAAAGTTAACCTCTGTGGGATTTAATTTCGACGATGAGATGAACGCTAACATACTATTGGCTACCCTACCCAAGTCTTGGGAAAATTTCGTGACTTCTGTAACTTCTTCAACTAAGAAGGATGAGAAATTGAAGTTTGGGGAAATTAGAGACTTTGTCCTGAATGAAAGTATTCGCAGGAAAGATTCCGATGTGTCTGGGTCTTCGGGGGATGCTTTGACTGTCAGGGATAGGAGAAATAGTGGGAGTTCGGGTCGGGGTCGATCAAAATCTAGAGGTCGAAACATGGAGCAAGTGTTGTGTTGGAACTGTGGTGATAGAGGTCATTTTCGTAGGGATTGTCCCAAACCCAAGAAGAGCAGCCATAATGACCAGGACTCAGTATATTCTGTTGAAGATTTTGGTGATGCCCTAACTGTTAGTGTTGACAAGTCAGAAGGGAGTTGGGTGATAGATTCGGGTGCTTCGTTTCACTCCTCGTCTAGCAGAGAGGCCTTTAGCAATTTTGTGAGAGGGAGGTTTGGCAGGGTTAGGCTTGCAAACGGTCACAACCTAAAGGTGCTAGGAAGAGGTGATGTGAACATTAAAACTTCTAAGGGTGGAACTTGGAGGTTGAAGAATGTTCGGTATGTCCCGAGTCTGACTAAGAACCTTGTATCTGTGAGTCAACTAGATGAGGAGGGGTTCACGACAAGATTTGAAGATGGTCATTAGAGGGTAACGAAAGGATCTCTAATAATTGCAAATGGCAGGAAAGAGGGGAAGCTATATTCTGTCATTGATAACTCTAACACGTCGGTTCATGCTCATCAAAGGCGTGTTAGCTTCTCTGATGAGAGAAGGGTACCAGAAACGAGGAGGTTTCCGGTCAAGGCTACAGGAACGGATGGTTAGCCGAGGAACGCATCTAACCTGCACGGGAATTCGACAAGTTCAACACGAGGTAAAATCCCAATCCAAAATTCCCTAAGTTGTTGACGATGATGCGTATGTCGAAGTTGCAGGGGCGTGATCAGTTCAAGTGGGAGCCTGTTGCTAAAAGAGGAATTGATGGGAGGTCAACTGGGACCTCTGTTGATCTTTGCTGAACAAGATCGAGATGAATGCACTAGAGGATTCCAAGACGAGTGGTGGTGGTGATGAACGACAAAGGCTACAATTTGGTCTCCAAGTGGGAGATTGTTGGGTTAATTGTGTGGAGCCCAAATTATTATTTTGGTAGGATAAATTTTGGAAAGCCAAAATTATGCTTGGTGGGCAAATTTCATATAATATTGAAGATCTTCCAAGATTGTGTTATTTAAGGAAAGATATTATATAAAGTGGAAAATATTATATTTGTTATCAAATTATGATGGGACAATCACATGGAAATATAATATTGCTTTGGAATATAGTATCAAATTATTAGGAAGCACATATTTTTGGAAAGTTAATATTATTATTAACAACAATATTATGTTGTAGTCTTGACTATAAATAGGACCTAGGTGTTGGGTTTATTGGTACAGCAATTGAGAGTGTTTCATCTTATACCATAATAGATTGACCTGTAATCTCTGTGTTCCTGAGGGAATTGTGTGAGGCTCATCTGTGAGTGTTGAGTTCTCAGGTTATAACTCTAGGGAGGTTGTGAGAGATTGTGAAGGTCTGGGAATCTCTGAAACACTGTTGTAATCCTCTGATAGTGCATCGTTCGTGGTTTTTTTACCGGTTTTGGTTTTTCCACGTTAATTCCTTGTGTTGAATCTTTATTTATTTTTCGCCCTTATTATTGTTTGTCTACTAACTACGTCCTGAGAATCCTAACAAACTGATTTACCCTTCCAAAATTAGTATTTTGAATGATTGTTTACACTCATTTTTAAAGAAAATGATAAATATCTTAACGTAAAATGGTTAATAATCATTTTACATTTCATTTAAATCACTCATATGTTGAATGTAAGTATATATTTAAGTTATTATAAATGTATGTTTCATTATTTTCAGGGTCGTTACAACTTATAAATATTATAAAATACTTATTTATTTTTATTTTTTCATAAATGTATATTTTCTACTCTGATTGATAAAATTAGGCTATTATTTACATTTTTTGACCTAGCTAATAACTATTATATTCTTATAGTTGATAAATATATATAATCATTAAAAAAAATATGATTAAAAGAAGAACAAGAAAAAGAAGGAGGGGGACAGCAGTGAGAAGGATGAAGAAGGATGAAGAAGCTTAAGAAGAGTCATCAATGGAGATGAGTTTGATGGTGAGAAGGAGAGAGATAGATGGTGAGGGTGATGTGGACATAATAATCTGACATGGCAAAGTCAACAGACCTAGGTCCGCCGTCACGTTAAGTTTAACTTAAACGTACTGTTCAGAGTAACATGAGGTTAAAGTTCGTATTATTTATCACCAAATCGAAAGTTCATATTATTTAGTCTTATATATGGCCAAAAGTTCATATTATTAAAGTTCAATTCCCCTTATTATTATTATTATTACTATTATTGTTATTATTATTATTGTTATTATTATTATATTGTTATTGGTGATGTTATTTTGTCAGATATGTCTAAATTTAAATATGTTTTCAATCTATTTTGTTAACCTTCTTACATATTTTTTCAAAGACCTTTCATATATATCATGTATTGATTATTGTATTTATACAAGAGATTAATAAGCTAAATTGCTTAAACCTTCATAAAAACAAGCGACTACCATAGTTGAGTTTAAATCATACAAGTAGCGACACTTCATCCACCATAAAATGGTGCACCATAAAATGGTGCATGAGCAATCACTAAAGAGTTCAGATACAAGAATAATTAAGGGTGTATTTGATGCAAAGGAAAATATTTTCTAGAAAAATGGTTTATTTTTGGGAAATAATTTTTTTAGAAAATGAATTTTGATTTGATATTTTTCCATGTTTGATACAAAGGAAAATGATTTTCACATGTTTGACAATAAGGAGATAGAGATAAAAATGCGTGTGCGAGAGACAGAGAAATATTAAAAAGGGTGCATGACAGAGAGAGAAAAGTTATTAAAACGGGTGTATGTGAGAGAGAGAAGGGGAGAGATAGAGAAAATGATTTTTTTTAAGTTGGAGTCAAGAAAATAATTTACAAAGGGGTTGGGGAAAATCATTTTCTTGGAAAATAGTTTCCCTCATTTTCCAGTCACCAAACACCGAAAAATAGACATTCAACCAAACACACCTTAAGTATAAATGTTTGACCATAGCTGATATTCTAATCCATGAAAAAACAAGGATAGAATAGTTAAAATTTAAAAACAACTCCAAACTACTACCTCCGTCCCAAATTATTTGTCCTTTACCTAAAAAAATTATTTACGTTTGTTGTTAGTGTTTTATTTTTTATAAGTAATGGATATGATATATTAAATTACAATAAAAATATTGTCAAAAAAACTAGAAAAATAAAAAAATAGTACAAATGTTAATTGGATTTCCAATTATAACACGAGACCTCCACATCCGATTATTAATTGAAGCGGAGGCGAAGATATCTACCTCCGATCCGCCACCGATTCATTTTCATCCCTATTTAAAAGCAGTAATTCTTATATAAGACCGTCTTACCATAAATTTATCATAAGACGTATAATTTTATGGTGACTATTTATCAATAGAGGGGTGACTAATAATTTATTTGAAATGACTCATATAAAAGTCACCTCATAATAAATTATTAGTCATATTCGTGTTAAAAAGTCATTCTAATATTATTTATTAATCATAGTAAAATATTAAAAATGTCACTCTATAAAGAGTTCGTCTCACGATAAATTTACATGAGACGGTCTTATAGTAGAATTTGCGATTTAAAAGTTACAAACAAATGAATTATTGTCAATTTAAAATATTATTAACCATTTTAATTTAAGATGTATATCATTATGTCGAATTAAAAATCTAACTTTTAACGAGGGCCATTATGATATGGTGCCATAATCAATTCAATTAAAAGTGACGGTTCAAAAGTAATTTTATAATTTTCCGCGCTGCTATTGGTAAATGTTTTCTGTATCTTAATTAAACCATGGATGGTGCATGTGCAGATAAACCAAGAATCTGTACATATGTTCTATCAAAAAAAGAATCTGTACATATGACGACAATATGAAGTCGATAAACAAAGAGTATCTGGCATAGGAGCACAACAAGCTAGTAAACCAGTCTTATTACATAATTCTCACGCAGAATTATTTTTGCAAATTTGCTGTTTATGCTACAGAAACGAGTTACAAATCAACCAATTTTTCTACCACTTTTCTTAGAGTACTTGGACCTCCAAGAAATTATCTTCTGAATTGAACCCTTAACTAATTCCATGGCATATACCTCGTATAGTCATATACTTGGGTCATGATTAGTGTGAAATAATAAACTTGAGCCCAATTCAACCCCAAAAGCTAGCTTAGGAGGTTGAGGCACCCAAACTATTATAAACACCACAATATGGGTGTCAAAGGCCGATGTGGGACAACTCAACAATCAGAAACGTAAGCCATGAACTCATGATCCAATTCAAGAGCCTTCATGGTGTGAGGAGGCAAACATACTTCTAAATCCCATGGGGACAAATAATGAGACCCTTGAAAATGTTGATACATTGTTAGGTTTCATGAAGAAGAGACCCTTGTGATTGTAGTGACCGCCAAGGAAGAGTAGATCCCATGGGGACAAGTAATGAGGGTGTTTAGAGTCCTCAACCTCATAATTTGGTCTTATGAAGCACTCAGATATGTGTTCAACTTCTTCACAACTCATTTTCTTTGGAGGCTCAGGAAGATTAAGCTAGCATGCACTGCATTAAACATAGGTGTGGATCGATCGGGTCATTGAAATTAAAATGTACATATATTTCAAACCGAGAATATGCAATAATCGAAGCTATGCGTCAAGGTTGGTTGAATCACAAAATTAAAATAATCAAATCATGGTTCTAAGAAAACGCTTTCCAAGAACTGAAGAACATCAGTGAACATTGTAGTCCTTTCCACGCTTTTTTCTTTGATTTTGTCTGGGGACAATGGTTAATGAAAGTACTATGCTGGGTGCAATCGGAGTCCATTTTTTTTTATTTTATTTGTATAGTAAATCTGTTTTGTCTTTAGCCCAATTATCTTAATTTATTTTTGAGATTTTTATTCAGCTTATTTGTATTTATTTATGGTTTTTTAAAATTTTCTTGGAGTTGTTACTTGTTATTGCATTTTTTAATTTTTTTTCTTACATGGAGTATTTGATATCAATAATTTTTATTATATGATATGTATTTTATGAATATTGAGTTTTATGAGCACTGTTATATCGTCATACTATTTAAATTTATTTCATTTATTTTCATGATTAGTATGTTTTGTCTCTGTAAAATTTTTATGAACATTGTAGTACATTCTTATGAACAATTTTATGAGTTTCATTAGCATTACACTAAAGGGTAAGGTCTATTGGATGGTTATCAGATCCGCGATGTTATACAACTCAGAGTGTTGGGCAACTAAGAAGGCCCATTGTCAAAGGTTAAATATGGCAGAAATGAGGAACGTAGACCCGCGATGTTATACAGCTCAGAGTGCAAGCAGCGTTTAGCATCGTAGACCTTCTGAACGTGACACTAGTAGCGTCCAGATGGAAGGGGCCAGCGCCTTGATTCCCGACTCCGTATTAAACAAACGCTGGTGGTGGGTGACCCCCTGGCGGTGTCAAGGACAAGAGGCTAGCGTCGGCTTTCCTTCAATCAATTTTGGGCCATAAGCCCAACAATCTCCACCTTGGGCCAAAATTTCCGGTACCGTCGTAGAGCCCCGAAGAGCGATCAAATGTGATGAACATCAACTGAGTTCAAGTTACCTTTGAATTCAGTAAGTGATGAGGTTGTAGGACTGGCTGTAGCACCTGTAGAAGTAGAACCCTGTAAAACATAAAGACCGCCTTGCCTGGAACCTTTGAATAAAGTTTGACCGTTAGATATGGTCAAAACTCCACCTTCAGTTGAATTCCTGCAACCCTCGGATTCGAGAGTGCTTAGAGAGATGAGAGTGCACTTCAAATCAGGAATGTGCCGAACGCCCGTAAGAGTCCTGATAACTCCATCATGAGTCTTGATATCAATAGTATCAATCCCAAGAACTTTGCTTTGAGCACTGTTGGCCATATGAACAACACCCAAATCAATAGAATCATATGTAGAAAACCAGTCCTTGTGAGGGCACATATGATAAGTACAACTGCTTCGGAATCATCTTCATCTTCAATGAAACTTATTGTCTCCTCCAGGAGGAGTAACAAGAAAGCCTTCGGAATCATCTTCATCTTCAACAATACCAGCTTCAGCCTTGTTCTGAGCTTCTTTTAGAATTTGTTCCTTTTCCAACTTTCTTTTCAGGCTATAACACTTAGATACAGTATGACAGGCTTACGACAGTAGTGACAGGTAGCGTTGAATCGCCCTTTAGATTTCGACTTGGCTTTATCACTAGAACCCCCATTATTAGTAGTTTCACCTCTGACAATCAAGCCTTCAGCTTTTTCAGAGCGCACTTCAAGATCAAATTTTTTCTTAAACATCAAATTAGATTTGACATATTCGAAAGACAGGGTTTCTTTGTTAGAATATAACGTGATTTCTTTAAAGTGCTTGTATGAATGGGGTAAAGAGACAACCAACAAAATAGTCTTGTCCATATCATCAATTTCAACCTCCAAATTTGCCATATCAATAATAATGGAGTTGAATTCATCAAGATGTTTTTGAATAGGAGTACCTTCAGCCATGGAGAACGTATATAAACGTTCTTTGAGACGGATTTTGTTGGCGAGGCTTTTAGTCATGTAGAGAGACTCCAAGGCCGACCAGAGATCTGCAGCAGTAGTTTTGTTCAACACCTCGCGGAGAACCTGAGGTGCTAGACATAATTGGATTGCGGTAAGAGCCCTGTCATCAAGGTCCTGCCAAACTTCGTCACTCATATCTTCAGGCTTTTTGGACTTCCCATCCAATGCTTTCTTCAATCCATTCTGGGTAAGAATGACTTTCATATGAACTCTCTAAATACTGAAACTGATCACACCGTCGAACTTCTCAATATCAAACTTAACAAGAGACATCCTGAACTAGGCAGAAAAAAGATTAGACCTCGCTCTGGTACCACTTGTTAGGATTGAGGAAATAACATAGTATTTGTAGCGGAAGAAGTAATTATCAGGATGTATAATATTGAGAAGAAATATAACAAGATTAGTAATCAAAAGATACAGAGTATAAAAGGACACACGATTTACGTGGAAACCCAAATCGGGAAAAAACCACGGACGGCAACTGTAATACCCCGGTTATATGGGTAAAGTATGACTTAAAAGGATTGAAAGGACTACTTATATCATCACGGTGCACCTTCTTTTATGGTAGCTCATTCGTTGGGAATTCCTCAGTTAAGCGTGCTTGGCTAGGAGTAGTGCCAGGATGGGTGACTTCCTGGGAAGTTTTCCCAGCCAGCGTGTGAGCGAGGACGAAACACGCTGGAAAGATTCGTGGTGACTTGTGGGGCCAGTCAGTGATCCTTGAAGTCGTTCCCGGTAATGTCCGCGGCCCGGGAGGGGCCGGGGCGTTACAACAACAGTGCAAAAATCCACTAGTATAAGGGGAGAGATTACAAGAGAGATCCCAAGGGGCTATATAACGCAAGGGAATCGATGGCACGATCACAAGGGGTTAATAGCGCAACGGGAATATACTGAAGACAAACGAGCTCTCTAAAGGACTCTTACAATCTAGGGATGGGGTAAATGTGAAGAATGCTCTCAACTTGCGTATCTAATAGGTTAACAATAACCTATATTTATAGTAGAAAGAAGGAAAGGAAACTAGGTTAAATAATGAATAACCTAAATGACAAAACAAGAAACCCGCCGCGGATAAAACAATGTGAATAGAGACGCTGGCCGCGCCAAAAATACGTTGGCAGCGTCTAGCATCGTAGACCTTCTGAACGTGACGCTAGTAGCATCCAGATGGAAGGGGCCAGCGCCTTGATTCCCGATTCCGTATTAAACAAACGCTAGTGGTGGGTGACCCCCTGGCGGCATCAAGGACAAGAGGCTGGCGTCGACTTTCCTTCAATCAATTTTGGGCCATAAGCCCAACAGACTGCAACAAGGGTCCCGGCGTCCGATTCATCCATGACACCCTTGATGACGTACAAGTGTCTGACATTCTGTCCCCAGCCAGTCAATACACTCCCTCGTCCGTGGTTAACTCTTTGTTTGATCACCATGGTGAGTGGGAGGTTAATTACGACGGCCACTCTAAGCCGCTTCTAACTGTCCAAGTGACGAAATTGGTTGACGGGATATTTAATTTATTGGGTGTTCCATGAACCATGCCGTTGCTGACGGAACCTCGTACTGGCACTTCTGGAATGCATGGTCTCAAATACACCAAGCTGGTTGGAGTGTGAATCCAACAACTTCCATGATCTCACCGCGGCCATTAATCCACAGCCGTTGGATACCTGAGGGTTATAGTCCGGTTGATTTCTTCCTTCCCTACATCCACCCCGACGAGTTCATACGTAGGTGTGAGCTTCAGTCACAACCATTGTTGATAGAACGATACTTCCATTTTTCATCCCAAAGCATCACTACCTTGAAAGCCAAGGCAAACGAAGAAACCAGCTCAGTGGGAATCTTAATCTCATCGTTTCAAGCTCTGACGGCCCTTGTTTGGAGGTCCATCACCCGAGCGAGGGGACTAGACCCGACCCGGATGACCCACTGCAAGCTGATGGTGAATAACAGGAGGAGGTTGGCCCCTCCTTTACCAGAAGAATACTTTGGAGTTTACCTTTCAGTAGCAATAGCAATAGCCAAGGTGGGAGAATTGCTTCAACATGGGTTGGGTTTGTTGAACCAAGCCGTAGCAAGTCGAACCGACAAAGCCGTACGTGAGTTGTTCACCGGTTGGTTGGAGTCGCCGTTTGTTGTGGGTCCGCTGGTCGGGGCTGGGGACACCATGGCGATGACAAACTCGCCGAGGTTCCGTATATATGAGAACCAGTTTGAGGGGGTTGGGAAAGCAGTGGCTGTTCGTAGTGGAAATGCTAACAAATATGGAGGGTCGGTGAGTACATACTCGGGATGTGAAGGAGGAGGGAGTGTGGATTTAGGGATAAGTTTACCTCCTGAGACCATGAAAGCTCTTGAATCAGATCAGGAGTTTATGGCTCACGTATCACTCTCAAATTATTAAGGTTCTATTTGTAATGGATGCATGCAAACCTACTTAATTTGGCCGTGGATGAAATCATCACTACCAAATTAAGTAGTACTTGTTATCTTGTATACTATATTATCCAATTGTTATATATGGTTTATGTTTTGGAATATTTATCTAGGTTTATTAAGGTTTTAGATGTTTTTTTTTTAATTTTAAAAATATAGTTAAAAATATGATTTTATACCATTTATATGTATTATTATAGTTATAGAAGTCAATCATATAAGTTTTTTTCAATTTAATTTACAAATATGTAAATTTTATACAATGACAAAAATACTTAAGATGTGTCTTACCCCAAGAAGTTTATCATTTCCGTATCTAAGTTTTCCATCCATTGTCCCTTAAATTGGGGATGCAACTGTTGAACCATTGAGTATGGTGGTATCCTGATGTTCCATTGATGCTCCCACAAGACTACACTCCATCCATCTCACTGAGTGTGCAACCATGATTGGCTGTAGCATGGAGCATGCTATAGCTTCTTCATAAACACCATGATAATGACCGACCTTTCAGTATATTTTTAGCTTATGATAACATGGATAGTTTCCATGAAAAAAAATACTTGTCTCTAATATTTTTGTTTTACTTTATAACTTCTCGTTTTTTAATATAACAAAAAAGTTCATATATACTAGCTCCATCTTCATCGGAGTTTTAACTTCAATCAAGCGCGCAACAAAAAGAAGTTCATATATATGACAGAAATGCGTTCCAAATCCAACAAAATTTTCTACCACTTTCCTAAGCCTCCTACCTTCAATTGTTATTCAGAAACTGCAATTTATTGGGTACTCCTGGAGCATGTGCTCCAAATTCTACAATTGTTCACCCGTATGTATTAGGTTGTTCACTCTGATTATTATGATTGTTCACTCTGATTCGCATACGACACGTAATACATCTAATATATATTGCTCAGAAACGTAAGCCATGAACTCATGATCCAATTCAAGAGCCCTCATGGTGTGAAGAGGCAAAACTATTTCTAAATCCACACTTCCTTGACCTTCAAAACCCGGGTACGCAATCACCTTCCCTCCATACTTGTTGGCACACCCACTACGAACCGCCACCGGCTTCCCAAGCTCGCCGAACACGTTCTCATACACAGGGAACCTCGGCGAGCTCCCCACCTGCACGATGTCGTCAGCCTCTAGGAACGGTCCAAGGCTGTAAACACAAGGAGACTCCAACCAACTACGAAAGTTCTTGCATATGGTTTCGTTCGTGTGGTTAGCCACCACTTGACCTAACAGCAATGCGGCGGACCCTATCCCGTTTTGAAGCAAATCACCCACTTTCGTCGTTGCTGTCCCCATTGAAACTGAGTTTCCGAAGTCTTCTTCCGGCAAAGCCGGGTATAACCTCCTCCTGTTGTCCATCACTAGCTTGCAATGGGTCACCCTGGTGGAGTCTAATCCCCTGGCTCGGATTATACACCTCCAAACCAGCCCCATAAGTGCTTGAAACGAGGAGATTTTCGCCGATGGATGGCTAATCTCATCGTTCGCCTTGGCTTTAAGGGTAGTGACTTTGTCTGATGTAAAATGAAAGACTCGTTCTCTTAGCTCTGCGGGTTGTAAGACGGGTTCGTGCCTATGTATGTACTCGTCGGGATGGATGTATGGAAGGAAGAAATCCGACGGACTATAACCCTCCGGGACCCATCGTTCCTGGACTATTGGTGGCCGTGAGATGGAAACATGGGTCCCGGACCCGCCTGCTCGATGTATCTCGGACCATACGTTCCAGAAATGCCAAAACGAGGTTCCATCGACAATGACATGGTTCATTGAACACCCAATGAATACCCCATCAACCAATTCGGTCACTTGAACGGTCAAAAGCGGCCTCGAATGGCCGTCGTAATTGACCTCCCCGTGACTATGATCAAAGAAAGACTTGACCACTACCGAGGGAGTATAGTGGTCAGCAGAGGAGATAATATCGGACACCTTTACATCATCAAGGGTGGCATGCACGAACCGGACGCCGGGTCCCTTGTTACAGTCTACATAGATGAGAGATCGATGGCGATCATGGTCGAGTATAGTGGCGAGTTGGCCAGCCAAAGGATAGAAGTGGACAAGGGTGAGAGCAAGTGAGTCCTTGAGACTTTCTAGGAGTTTGTCCATTGAAAATGTTGAACCATTGTTGTTGGTGGGTTTCATGAAGAAGAGACCCTTTTGATTGTAGTGAATGCCCAAGAGAGGCAGTTCCCATGGAGACAAGTAGTAGGGTTGTTTGGAGGATTCTACTTGAAACTTGGGCTTGATGAAGCATTCTGATATGTGCTTCACACCTTCAGAATTCATCCTAACTTTGGGGAAGTATACTTGGTTATGAGAGGGAAGACAACTAGAGGATAAGGAAAAGTGGTCACTTATCTCGTATGGGGTGGAGATGGATTGTTGCTATGTGTTACATGTACCATAATATTCCAAATAGTTATATGGTCCATGGTGACAAATGTACTTACGTAGATAGATGTAAAATGATAAATATTTTGATGCAAGATGTAAGTAAATTTAAATTATTATAAAAATATGTGTTATTACTTTGAAGGTCATTAAAAGTTATAAACAATATAAAAATAATTATTTATATTTTTTTATAAATATATAATTTGTATTAAATATTTTAAATATTTATCAATATTAATTATCAAATTTACGATAAATTTTATTATAAAATTTATAAATATTTTTTATAATTAAATAATTAATAAAATTCCTCACATAAAAATTAATATAAATATTTCTCACGGTAGATGATATTTTCACCTCACGCTTCAATAATTGAAGGGCGTGCCAATCAAATCCCTTTTTTTTTTTTGGCAGAAAGAAGCCAATCAAATCCAGCCTAAAAAAAACATAATGAAGAGTAAGTGTACGTACTCGGACAAATAATAGTGAGGTTATACAATGCAAAAGGTTCACGTATCTTTCCGAGACTTGCCTTGCATAGGTCCAAACCTAACAATATGAATCGCATTTTCACGTACGATTTCCAAGCTACTCCCCATCCCATTTGTTGTCGCTTTAACTAGTTTTCTTCTCCGATATTTGTCGCATTTTAAATTTGAGGTCAGTGGCAGACTATTCTTTGACTAGCGGCCATGATCACGTTGAATCTAAAAAGTGATTAAAATTTTAATATAAATAAAGGTAAAAGTTATAGATTGTATATTTATTATGAGCATATTAATATATTGATCTCCTCTAATTTGAATATCCAGATCAATCATTGTTTGAGGTTTATGATTTCTTCCACAATATCATTACTTGATGATGTGTCTTAACTTTGTGATTGTTCTCAACTGTCTAGTTGGGCTTGTACAGGAAAAAATGGCATATGACATGTCTGTTTAGAGTGTCTGTCGAACCATTTCAACCAACTAAAATTTTAAGTTGATATTTGAGGACCTAAAAATGGTTGTATACCCTAATAGGCTTCAATGTGAATGTCCTTGATATTCAACCATCAATGATTCAAAAGAAGCCTTAACTTGATCGCTAATAAATATTGTGACCGCTGAAATTCAAGCCTAAAATCCATCACTCAATCTAATGGCTCAGAATCGATGTGAAACCATTTAAACAAAATTCTCAGTACGATAGTTGTCTGACTAACAATAGCTTTATACTCAAAAAATGTCGTACACATTTCATAAATTATTCCTACCTGACGGCCTGCTTCTAACCTTGTCTTTGCCAGCTAAAACAGGGGCCAGCCATGGGCAGGACAACTACCATTCGCTTAATGCTTTCCCCTCTTGACCACTAACATAATCACAAATGAGCAAAAAATATTGTTATTATTACCAGCTGAGTGACATAATCGCGCAAACAATTTATACAGGGCAAGATATATAAACTTTTCAGGTGATGCACGATGCCGCTGCTCCCTCTAACCGCGCTCTAGCCGCTGTTCATAGAAATCTCTTATGGGTTATCGAAAAGGAAGAGGAATGTAAATTTCTGTATCACAAATCTTCATTTGGTTCAAATTGCTAGAATCCTCAACTGTCCCTGGCACATAGTGCAAATGCATATAGCTTAGAGCGGATGTGAATTCTGTTTGAGACTAGGAGAAAATTCAAGGGACTTCCACTCCTTAAGGCGGGTTACCACAAAGAGCGAACTGGACTGAGCAGTAAGACCACATATTAAGCCAAACCAAAGACCCTGAGTAAGTGCAGAGAAACCAATCCAAACTTCAGATATTGTATTCAATGCTAGAAAGAGAAGAAAAGCAAAATGAATGAAAGTGGGAGAGTGTAGTTGTTGCCTTGGAATATAAGTGGAGCTTGAATGCTAATAGAGATGCAATGGGCATGCCAATGAGGTAGAATGTGCCGAAATTTATGTATGTGGCTAAGTGCTGCCAACCACATCCCCTGCTTACCCCTGTTATTCCTCCAAATATCGAATCAAAACCAAGTTTGAATGACATAAGATCAGCAATGAACATGTAACACACAAACGATGCCAGGGTTGATGACAATGAACCTGATAATATGCCTTGAATCGAGTCCAAAAATATTGAGGCACAAAGTAGAGGTGTCATGGAAGCAAATGCTTTGATTATGTCAGGGCTGCCACTGAAGAAGCTTGCCCAAGTATCATGTCCCAAGCCCAGAACTAGAAGAACAAGAGCTGCCAGGAAGATTGACAGCTTCAGTGACACACACATCGCGTGCTTTGCACCGCTCACTTTTCCAGCACCGAGCTCATTTGACACCCTTGTGCTATTTTCATGAAAGTCGACAATGAGAGAAGGTATTCAATTTCATATACCAGGGTTAAAGTATGAAGGAAAGGTTTCCTTGAAAGTAACATTACCTTGCAGCAGCACTCAAACCATAGGTGAAATTGTAGGCAACATTTTCTGTATTAACACTGGTAAGAGGAGGGTCACTATCAAACACATGAAAAAGCTAACACTAGTGAAGGAGGAGAAACCAAAGGCACACAGTCTTACCACATTGCAATGACAGAAGTAGTTGTTTTTGAGTTGGGAGCCAAGCCAGCCAAGAGCACCAAGATCTCAAATGCCCAATACTCTAAACTGGCATAAAAAAAAAAAAAAGAGCCAAAGGAAACACAAACCACCATAAACTTTCTTCGAGTTTGTCATAGGTGAGACTTTACCACTCAACAAAGGAATGCGAAATAGGAAATAGGTGGTAGCATAAAATTGAGATATCAACAGTTTCCTCTTTTATTGTTATTTTCCAAGTTAGACTATTCATGCACTTCCTCGTATGATGGGGAAGGCTTCCTACATCTTTGATCCCCCAAGCCTCGTGTTAGCAGGACTATATTGGGATATGTTGTTTCCATGTTAATTGTTAAATAAAGCTGGTAAATTAGCCGAGGGAGAGAAGAAATTTACTAACCAAACCATAGCAGCGGAAGGCAATGCCAGTTTCAAGTTGACAAAGACGAATTGAAATGAGTCCTTTGATAGACCTGTCCAAGTATGCTCAAATTTTTTAGCTTTGTTGATGTAAATCACCAGCATCACAAGCGCTAGCCAAAATGTGATTGAGGTAGCCATTGGAGCTCCCACGTAACCAAGGCTTGTGCAATGGACCAGAATGTAGTTAAGGCCAAAGTGCACAAGCAACGGTAACAAAGAGCTGATCATCAAAGGTATGACTACGGATTGAGTCTGAAGGAACCTCAGGACATTCTGAAGAGTGCCATAAGCAAATATTCCTGGTATTAGATATCTCATGTAGACAGCTGCTTCTTTTGAAATATCCGGGCTTTGATGAAGTAAGATCAGAATTGGTTCGGTGTACCACCATATTACGGATATAATTATGCTGAAAAGGAATGATATTATGCACGATGCTTGGAGATAAACCCCCAACATACTGTACAGTTGTGCACCAAATCCTTGCCCACATAGCGTTTCCAGAGCACCACTGAGGCCAATCTACATCACATCAAAAAAAAAGTTGGAATAGACATGAAATATGTCCTGTTTACAAAGTCTTGTTTTTAATAATCATGCTTCTGAAGGGATCCCATTCATGATGCATCTCAGTTTCCACTTAAAGCACACAATTGTAATAATTTGCCCAGGATAGTAAGATGAAACCAAACCAAGCTTTGAGGTTTACGCCCACAAATTAGACCCCCAAATTAGACAAAGAAATCACATTCGTATTTATAGTTGTTGTCTACTTGTTTATATCCAGCGTCGATTTCGAGACACTTCGCTAAACTGCCCATATGGTGATAGGGTGGATGTTTAGATATGATAATGACACTTGACCCATACCCATGTTCGAATCGCCTACAAAGTCTCAAGTAACTTCACTCGAAAGGTTTAAATTTTCTCCTGCCATATTTAAAATCCTTTCATTCTTGACTTAAGTAATTGAAGTCTGATCTGTAACCGGCTCAAGGTGAAGCACGTATACATGATCACAACCATCCCTTCACATCCCATATATGTATCTCATGCTTACCACAACCACATAATTTGAATCAAAATCTGTGGTCATCACAGAATGCATCAAATGCAACTGGACTGAGTCACCCCTACAGTAGTACTGCAGTGCATATAATAACAAAACTTGAAGAGATAATGCAAAGTGCAAATACTTGTCTTTATCCGACACTTGATTTATTATCTACTACAGAAAGCATTACTCTATACGATGCAAATGCTCATCATTCCATTATTCTCCAATCCAAAACCCTTTAATTTTAATTTAGATAGAATATACCATTACAGCCATTTCAATCATAAGCTATCATATTGTGTGTGGGACCTGTTCTTTTCCCATGCCCTATCGATTCTCCTGAAAATTATGACCACCAAGATTCGAACCTCAGGGGTAAACCTCCTACTCTCATGTCACTTGAACTAATAAATCTTAGGCGCTTAACTATTAAATTGCACTTATTTTCTCTAGATTGAATTGAACAGAACTTGTTTTAGTCGAATCAAAGGAAACTTATTTTGAAAAACAAAATAGGCAAGTTGAAGAGACAGGGCATAAATGGCCAAATTAACCCTTTCAGACTCAAAAGTTGTGATGTGGCCCAACTTTTCCCTAAACTAAATTATTGTAGTCCTACTACTAATTCTAAGTACGCATGTAAAGCAACCGATTAACCATGCACTGGCTGTTCTTATTAAAACATTTGGCCGGTAAACAGCAGTACCTAGGCTAAACTTGATCGATTTTCAGTTTGATCACCACAAATTTAACCTAAATCAAGAAATTTCGCCGGCTGAAAATGTCAGAAAACAGCAAATAGCAGAGCAGTTGATAAGGATAGAAAAGTAGAGATGGAAATGTTCAAACCATGAAAGCGAAACCAGTGACAGTGGCCCAGGAATTGGCCAAGGTAGAACCAGACAACTGAGTTTCACCGAGGTGGCCGGCGAACATGACGGAAGCCATGGGAATTAAGCAGTAGAATACGTTTGTGAACACCATTGGAAGCGCCAACAGCAATTGACGCTTGGCTTCCGCCATATTCACCGCCTTCTCCCACCATCTCTCCTCCTCTGATGATGTCTCTCCTTGGCGGTCGATCACCGCCAACAATGGCTGCTCGGATCCTCCGCCGCTACTCATCCGAAATTCGAGATTGATTCTCGTGACTGACTGACTATCAATTGGATGTGTATGCAAATCTTGAGCGTCCAATCAAGTGGGCTGATTTTGATGTGTTCTATGACGTAGGTGCTTCGCCATATGTTTCTTAACATCAAGCGAGCGGCTCTTTGGCCTAATTTTTTAAAATTTGTTTTTGCTTTTATTAAATTATGGTATTTGACAGACTCGAAATTGTATACATTACTCACTCCATCTCATATTAATTGACACTTAAATTAATTTTTTTTATCCCAAAATAATTGTCATTTTTCATTTCCCAAAACATAATTTAATTATTTTAACTTTAATAATAATGTTAACTTTTTACTTTTTCAATTAATAAAAACTACTTCTACTCACATTCTCTCATTATCTACGTCTTGGTATCCGAAAAAATACCTTGGAAATTAGTGTTATTTAATTATATAGGTAGTTTTGTTAGTTAAATATTGGTATGTGAAAATTTTCAAAATATGTCAATTAATATGGGAAAGAGGGAGTAGTTTTTAGAGTTTTTGGACGTTAATATACTGAATTTTTGGGATATTGGACCATAATACACTGAACTTTGACCTTGAACAATAATACACTATACTTTGGGGGTGTTGGACAATAATGCACTCATAACAATTCCGGCGATGGCTGACTTGGTGGCAATCTTACGTGGTCCGCATGCCATGTAGGATCACCACCAAATCAGCCACCGTCTGAATCTTTCCAGGTGTATTATTGTCTAATACCCTACAAGTTAAGTATATTCGCATCCAAAACCCTTAGTTTTAGGATTACCTTGCTCGGTAGGGGTGAGCGGTTCTGGCTACCCTCACCTAAAATTAGAAACATTACCCTTACCCGTTTGATCGGTTTCTAAATTTTAAGAACCTTACCATTACCCGTTTAAACCGGTTTCTAAATTTTAAGAACCTTACCCTTACCCGCGGTTCCGGTTCCGGTTCCGAGTACCCACCTACTATACACTAAATATGTTTTTTGACATGTTTTTTTCTTATTTTTTTAAAAAAAAACATGTTGTGCTAAAATCTAGCATTTTTTTTAAAAGAACCCATATACCATTGATTATCATATACCAATCCCACATTTTTCTAAAGTACAAACAAACAAAACATTTAAAATAGTTGGTTTTACGGAAACAAACGATACTAAATTACAAAGTGTCTTAATAAATAATAAGTTTCAACATAAATTACAACTTCACGAAAAATAGCTAAGTCATATAACCAGCTTAAAATTCCATGAAATTTTCAAATTCAGTAACAATATCCGAAACTTAACCCTAATTGACAGGTTCTAGGTTTCGGTTCAAGGTAGTAGTTTAGGAACCTTACCCTTAGCCGTTTGACCGGTTCAGGTTCCGGAACCTACCTGTTTGATCAGTTCAGGTCAGGTTCCAGGTTCCGGATCTCGAACTGTTCACCCCTATTACTCGTCGTAGATTCAGTTAAAATTTCATAAAATTTGTCAAGTGATTTTTCTCTAGTTGACACAAAGGATCTTTAATGAGTCATTGTCGCCTAAATTCACTCTCAATCCACAGGCGTCGCCCACCCCTGTAGTACAGTGTATTAAAGTCCAAAAAATAGTATAGTGCATGATCGTCCAATACCCCTAAAGTACAGTATATTATAATTTAATAATCATAATATTAAAATGTTCACCATAATAACCTTGTTCTTTTCTATGGTGGGTAAAGTGTGGCAATGGTATGGTATAGTAAAAATGTGGATAATATGATATGATGTGGTATGGTGTGGTAAATGGTAAAATTTTTTGTAAGAATGGTCAGTGCAGTAGGTGATGACCGATGAGAGAGAAAAGTGAAAGGTAGTAAGAAAAATGAGAAGAGAGAAAGTTATAATTGTTGTTGTAAAGTGTGGTATAGTATGTTAATGTTACTAATATACGATGGTTTGTGGTTAGAGTGGTAAGTTGTGGTAGGTGCAGTATGATACCACACAAAAGAACAAAACCTAATAACACATTTGTTTTTTACTTTAAGTCCTTAACTTTTTTATTAGAATTAACTTATTATGTTTTCTTTTTATTTGATAATATTATTTATATTACTTTAACGACATAACGCATCAAATTAAGGTTGGTTGTCAAAAGTGGAAGACAACTTCATGAGTATTATTTGACAAGAAGATACCGTTTAAGCTTAAAAGTAATTACAGTGTATGTACCGTATGGTAATTAGACCAACAATGTTATGCGACTCGAAGTGTTGGGCTATATGAAGAGGTCACATTGTCGGAAGTTATGTGTGACAGAGATGAGGATGATTAATTGGATTTGCGGGTACAGAAAGTTAGACAGAATTAAAAATGATGAGTTTCATGAACAGTTAGGGCTAGCCTCCATTGCAGATAAGTTACGAGAGAATAGAATGAGATGGTTCGGTCATGTGTACAGGAGAAGCGACGACGCTCCTGTTCAGAGATGCAAAAGGATTCTGCTTCCATCAATTCGACATGGGCGAGGGAGGCTGAGAAAATCTATGAGGGAGATGATTAGGGGTGATTTGAAGCAGCTAGGCTTAGTGGAAGACATGACACTAGATAGGAGTCTGTGGAGGGCTAAGATTAAGGTAGTCAGGTAAGGGGATGAAAGGTTATCTAATGGATATCCCTTGTATTGATTTGTTGTGTATTCTCTTGTGTTTGCCTTGCAAGTGTTTTTCAGGAAAGTCTTACCTCATTGTGCCATTGCACCCCGATAAGAGTACATAGATCTGAATCTTTTTCTCTCCCCTTGACTCTATGACTCACTTCTTCTCTTCCCTCCCCTTTTGGTTTTCAAAATTTTCTCTTTTGGTTTCACCGGAATCATCGTCTTCATATACTCTTGTGCAGGGGGGAAGATTGTGTAATTCTGGTTCCCCTTGGACCCGCAGTCAGTGGAACTATAGTGAGGATTGTTGTTGTTGTTATTTATATATTTTTTTTCTTTTGTAATTTGTATATACATTTATATTTTAATTAACAATTTTTTTCATGGTAACAGACAAATAGTTAGGGAGAATCGAACCTAGTACCTCAATCTTAACTTTGTTATCTTCTTTTTATTTTTAGGTTAACCAACATAAGTCATACTTTCTTCACGAAATCAAGAGGAAACCCTGAAGAACTTGACAGATTTGAAGAAATTTCTGAGCTCATCCATTGAAGCAAAGAGCTTTTGAATGTTGTTCTTGACTTAGGCCCTACTCTTGCCGATTATAAATTACCTACAACCCAACTTTATCCAATTCTTTTTTTTTCTACTCAAATATACCTCAATTTTCCTACTTCTAATAGTTTCATTTTTATCCAAATTCTTGAAATTCATCCTCCCAAAACGCTCCAACGCTGCAAAATCTTCAATCAAACACATTAAAAAAGCTAAGTACTAAACGTACAGAAGCCGAAAGCAAATACAGAAAACATATAGCTCAACAGAACACATGCATCAAGATACAAACAGAAAATATATTCTAATTTTTTTTTTTACTTTTAGCATATGACCAAGTAAACTTTATAGTACACTTAACCTTAACCCCTTGAAGAGTATATACGTGAACAATCCTGAACTAATCGAGTCAATGGCTAATTGAGTAGCATAAATAAAACATGACATAGCAAAGTAATCCTAAACTTGACTCTGAATAGAATTGGGACACTGCCCAACAGTATCAGGGAATGAAGAAACTTGTAGGCTGTCCGAAAACACAGAAGCCAAGTTAACTAGCTAGAGAGATGGATAGAAATAAATCTGACCATGAAAGCAAAACCGGTGGCGGTGGCCCAGGAGTTGGCCAAGGTGGCGGTGGCGAGGTGAAGTTGGCCGAGTTGGGCGGCGAACATGACGGAGATCAACGGGATAAGGTAGTCAAATACGTTTGTGGCCACCATGGGAAGTGCCAACACCGCCTGATGCTTAACTTCGGCCACATTCTCCGACCAACTACATTTTTCTTGCTTGCTCTGATCATCTCCTACTACCTTCGCCGCCAGCAATGCCCGACCATCATGATCAGTTACTCCCGCCTCTATATTCATCTCCCAAAACATTAATTAATTAATTCGATACTTATATTTGATTGATTAATTATCAGTACTGCTGCATGGGATGGATATATATGTGTGTCTTCATTTATTGCGTATCTTTATAGCTTGGAATCAGGCCGCTGAGTTTGGCCGGGCATGCAGAGCTATTGTTATTTGTTAACTGTCAACGTCGCCTTGATGTTGACTCATGTATATATGATACCTTTGTCATCCTTTTTATTTCGCAAGTATGTTCATGTAACGTAACAACATGGATTAATGGACCCTATTATAACAAAAAAAAAAAAAAAGAGGATTAAGGTCATCTTCTTTAAAGTGGTAAGTTAAGTTTATTCTTGTCTAACATCACCTTACTTTACCCAATTCCTTTAAAAAACACTCAAACCAAATTCAAAATTTTAATAATAAAATATCTTCACCCAATCGCTAACTTACCTGCCATAAATTAAAATTTTATCTTTACCGTTTTTTTATTTTGCTTACTTACCAAACTTAACTTGATCTTACCACTCTCAAGAACAGGACTGATACTTTGAAAAAATATTCAATTTTAATGGACGTAACTCATACTGCTTACTAGCCATAATTTTTTATGTTGGAACACTCTTACTCTTTATCAAACTAGTATTTTTTATAACTTTTGACACTAAGGCCCCATTCTTTTATATTGTTGGTTGCGGTGTGGTAATTGTGCGGCGCGATGAAATGTGAAAAAGTGTGGTGAGTTGTAGTGAAAGTTATCGCGCGTAGGTGGGGTAGGTTAAGAGAGAGAATGTAAAAAATAGAGGAGAAAAGTGAGGAGAGAGAAAAATGAAAAGATATATTGGTAATGATTACGGTATGATGTGACGTGGTGAACTGTGGTGGAAAATTAGAGAGTGCGGTGCGGTGTGGTGCCGCACCGTAACCTACCGCATAAAAGAACGGGACCTAATTTTTAATAGTAAGTATTAGTTATCAATTATAAGAAGTCTTGAATGTTTTGGCTAGGCCAATGTACACAAATGATACTGTAATCGAATCAACATCATCTATTAAGCATATTTTATTTGTTTTCTTCCGTGTGAGAACCAATGATTTTATAGTGCTGCTTAATTAGTGACCGTTTGGAGAATATCTTAGTGTAGGAAATCAACGATTCCAAGGAAGAAATCAAAGTGTAGGAAATCAATTAGGGATTTGAGGATTTCTAAGTGTAGTTTCTGTGAGACGAGTAGTGAAAGTGTTTTGTAGCCAAAGGAAGTTGGCAAGTCTGTGTAAAAGAGATCCTTAAAGGAACTAGAGATCTATGAGCCTTGCATCCAGCTGTGTTGGTGCTTATATGTGTGGTCTTTTGAAGTGCCATTCAATAAGGCACTATTCTTCTTGCAGTTGCAACAAGGACCTCTGTCCCTTGTGCAATCAGGTTATTATGCTTCTCCAAATTATGTTTTATATTAATTCAATAAATGAAGTTTGTTTTGATTACAATGTTTGCCAGTTCTTAACCTAAGGTTGAGAAATCCTAACATCCTTGCTATAATTGTGCATAATATTTTATAACCCTACATCTTCCCCTCCCCCCCCCTCGGGTTCTTTCAGAACCCTTTAGAAATTGTAGACATAAAATGTTGATGGTTTGCCAATGAGAAGAACATACCCTAAGAGAATTAAGCACGTACGGAAAACCGTCAACACATTCAAAATTAAATTTTGACCGAAAAATTCAAATAAAAAAATTATAGAAAAATCTTGGTGGTAAAAAATAATCAGAGCTCCAATAAAGTAAGGTAAAAATCATTTTACAAAGGTGGTGTGTTAAAAATTACCACCCGCAAATCTCGGGTAGGTAAATATAAAATTTACTCCCTTGGTGCTATGACTGCTATCAACCTCAATTCCTTCATCCCTTCAAGAGGATGAGAATTGTTGGAGTCTCACAAGTGATGATATTTTTTTGATTAAATCAGCCTCCTGATTTTTCCACGACATAAGAAAACGAGAAAAATAGAAAGACAATTGGATTTGGAAACTTGACATTCAACCAAAGTTGAAAGTCTTTCACAGACAAATATGTCATAATGGTTTGCCTCTTAAAGGTAGCTAGTTCGACGAGGTGCCAACATTGACCCTACATGTACTACTTGTTTGGAGCATATTGAAATTGATCAACATTTAATCCATCATGGTCACTTCTCCCAAAAGGTTTGAAAAATAGCCAAAGACGACCATAGTTGGATAAACTCTACAATAGATTGGCTACTTAGCTTGACTCTAGTTGCAAGGACATTCTTCAATCTCTTCCCATAGTGAGTCCTATCTCCTATAGAGCATCTGGAAGGAACAGAACGGTTGCACCTTCAATAACTCCGATCCGTTTTCAGTCATGTCCGACTAACCATTAGGGCAAGGAAGAACTTCGCAGAATAACAAACTAGAAGATTCTTTCGAGCGTGTCCTACAACCTCTTCGGACCGTCGGCAAACGCCTAGAAGGGAGTATAGAGATGGCAATGAGTCGGGTCTGGGTCGGGTCCAACACTCTTACGTATTTTTTTTACAAGATTTATCAATTTTCGGGTTAATTTTATACGTGCACAATTGTATAATAGTAACTATTCTATTTCAATTCACATATTTTCAATGCAATAAAAACATCTAGTTCAATGTACGAAAAAAAATACAACTATACAACTTAAAATACAACTATAAAAACTTAAAATGCAAAAAAAAAAAAAAACACACACACAGACACACACAAAGTTCATGATTATCATACTATGCAACTCAAAGAATACAAATACACTAGCGTTTTCATTATATATATATATATATATATATATATATATATATATATATATATATATATATATATATATATAATTTGACGGGTCCATGGGTCGGGTCCACGAGTCTGTGCCTAGACCCAGACCGGACTTGCCAAATTTTCAGTGGACCCACACCCGACACGGACTCAATGAGTCCAAAATATTTGGACCCAGACCCGCCTAGCTAAATGGGTCGGGTCCGCACGGGTCTGGGTCGGGTCCAGAACCCGCTGCCTCCCTTAAGAGAGTACCTTACAAAGCATATTAGTAGGGATCGACCGAATCCTGGACGGGTCAAACTTAACTGTGATGGCTCCATTAATGAGCATAGCGCAATAGCAGGTTTTGTCATTCGAGGCCATCTCGGGAGACTTCTTCGTGCAAGTTCCCTCAAACTACACGCGGAACCTATTCTTCTTGCGGAGGCTTTAGCGATCAAGTTTAGGATGGAACAGGCTATTCAAGCAGGATCAAAGAAAGTTCAAGTAGAAAGTGATAACCTTGTGCTTGTTCGAGCAATCCAAGGATGCTTGAAAACACCATGACAGATAGATATGACTATTGGAATTTGGAGGCATTAGGAACTATCTTCAATTCTGTGAGGCATCTCGGTTAACCATGTGTTTAGAAAAGATAATATAGCAGCAAATTGGTTAGCTAACAAGGGACACTCCATCCAAAATATGGGTGTTTGAGTCTTATCCCTGATTCTAAGCTTTCTTTTATTTTGTTTCATGATAACTTAGGTAGGTACCTTGTAAGAAGAGTCGTTCCTCCGTATCCCTCTTTTACCTAGATTTTTTTTTAAAAAAAAAACATAGCCAATATTCAACAACTTTCGACCGCCTAAATGAATGGTTAATATTTCAGCTTCTAACAACAACAACAATAATAATAGACATAAAGATAAATAAACAATAACAATAATAATAAGGGAAATTCCAAATGGTAAACATGAACTATTGACTATTCCAAGTGGTGAACCTGCTTTTTACATATTCCAAATGGTAGACTTAAATATAAAAAAATTCCATCCCGTAGTCATTATGTTAAACAGACGTTAGATTTTTTTTTAGGGTCAGAGGGTCAGACTCGCTTCCTGAACCTGCACTCGGTCGTCGACTCGGTCCTCTCGGCGATTCCTCAGCACGACTCGGCGCCGGAGATGTCCGCGGCAGGAGGCGGCAGAGGAGACTCTGGGAAGCAGGACATCTCTGGAGATGGCAGCGAAGGAGGCGGAGGAGCGGTGAGCTGGGAGAATGCGAAGTGCAAGGCGGAGATCCTTACGCATCCGTCAGACGAGCGGTATTGGCCGCGCACGTGGCATGCTTGAGGATCGCGACGCCGGTGGATTAGCTGCCGAGAATCGACGCGCAGCTCGCACAGTCGCAGAACGTGGTGGCGAAGTACTCCGGCCTTGGGAATGGAAATGCTCAGGCGGCCGCCATGGTTGGGGATGATAAGGACCTTGACCAATTCATGGTAAATAATTCCCCTCCACTAATTATTTCTTCATCACTAATTTTTTCTAGAATTTATATTTTCTGGTTATTAAACCAATTTTCTTGAATTTTAGATTGTGAAACTGGAGTATAGTAAGACTATTGCAGTCTGACCATTCACACCTCCATTATTGTTTCTTAATCCCTAAATTTGCCTTTGAAATTGTGTTTTCTGGTCATTACACGTATCTACTTCTTCTTCTTCATGAGATACTAAATTTGCCTTTGAGATCGCAGCAGCTGTCACCTGGGACAGACAAGGAACGCCGGTGAGTGGCCGAAGACGAGTCTGACCGTCGGCAAGATTCAGGGGAGAAGAAGATTGAGGGAGTTTCAAGGGGGAGTTTGAGAGGGCAGCGTTTGGTTTCAAAGCAAGCAGTGGTTCGTCGACCTAACTATCATATTCAAAACACAACTTTTCTTTTTTGAAAAAAAAAATCTAACGTCTGTTTAACATAATGCCTACGGGGTGGAATTTTTTTGTGTTTAAGCCTACCATTAAGAATATGTAAAAAGTAGGTTTACCACTTGTAATAGTCAATAGTTCATGCATACCATTTGGAATTTCCCTAATAATAATAACAATAACTGTAATTATCATAATGATAAATCAAAATCAATACTCGAAAATCTTAAGCAAAATATGGAGGCATGAAGGGATGGATATAACAATGATAATAAAGATAATTGTAATAAATATACTGCTACTCAATACCGTACAAGTATTCAAATAAAATCCCAAATTTCTCATTTTGACAATTCAATTTTAATTAATAATTCAAGATATTAAAGAACTAATGTAACGTCTGTTTAACATAATGCCTACGGGGTGGAATTTTTTTGTGTTTAAGCCTACCATTAAGAATATGTAAAAAGTAGGTTTACCACTATTAATAGTCAATAGTTCATGCATACCATTTGGAATTTCCCTAATAATAATAACAATAACTGTAATTATCATAATGATAAATCAAAATCAATACTCGAAAATCTTAAGCAAAATATGGAGGCATGAAGGGATGGATATAACAATGATAATAAAGATAATTGTAATAAATATACTGCTACTCAATACCGTACAAGTATTCAAATAAAATCCCAAATTTCTCATTTTGACAATTCAATTTTAATTAATAATTCAAGATATTAAAGAACTAATGCTCGATCACTTGACCTCAAGCACGAAGTTGTGAACCTCAACCCAGCCACCAGGCTCAGACTCTCAAAGGCACTAGCAAAATCTTGCCCATGAATCACTCATCGAACTCAATATGTTCTTTTATGTGGTGCGGTACCACAATTCAATATACCATTCAATATTCTTCCACATTTCACCACAATTTACCACAATCATTACCAATATATCTCCCCACTTTTCTCTCGCCCCACTTTTTTGCTTTATTTTTTCACTCTCTTCACTTACCACTTCAACCACACTTTCCACAAATTTTACCCTATCATTTCACATCTTACCGCACTTTTCACAACTTCACCACACCGCACCATTTTCGTATCTTACCGACCGCACAAAAGAAAAGGGCCTCAATTTCCCAAAGCACACACACAATATGAGAATCAACTTGAACGCAAGAAAATGCGAAGAAAGAAACAGCTCTTGTTTGCAATTTATTAGGTGCACTCGGAGCACGTGCTCTATATAATATGATTGTTCACCCATATATATTAGATTATTCACCACAGATATTAGATTGTTCATTTTTGTTCCAATGATTGTTCACTTCTAAATATCTGGAGCATATACTCGGGATACATGCAATATATATTGGCTCTTGTTTGATTAGTCTAAATAAAAATTACCAAAAAAACAGAAAAAGAAAACAAGCAGAAGATTAAACTTAGTGAAAAGACCCAGAAAAGAACTTGACAGATTTGAAGAAATTTCCTCGGATCATGGATTCAAGCAAAGAGCTTTGAATGTTCTTGATTTAGGCACAGTTCTTTCACATTGTAAACTACCCACAACCCAACTTTAGCTACTCATATCCAATTCTACTTTCCTATCTAAATCTACCCAAATTTTCCTACTTCCAAAAAACTCATTTTCATCTAAATTCTTGAAATACAACTTTCCCAAAACAGTCCACGCTGCAGAATCTTCAATTAAACACAATTTTTTAAAAAAAAAAGCCAAATACTGAACGTACACAAGCTGAAAGCAAACACAGAAAACATAGAGCTCAACAGTATACATCAGATATATACAAGAATTATATCATTTTTTATTTTTAGCATATGACCAAGTTTTTTAAAAAACAAAAAATCAGTAGAGAAGCAATACACGCCTTACACATCATTGTCTTTAGTCACAGAGATTTCAAGCTAAAATTACACTTAGGAATCTTTCTTCTCTGCTTCCGGTGCTGGTGCTGGTGCTGGTGCTGGTGCTGGTGCAGGTGCTGGTGCCTTCTCTTTCTTCTCCTTGGGCTTCCCTTTCTGGGGTTTCATGAAGCAGAAACATGAGCAACAAGGACACTGAAACAAGAACTTCATATCTTCCCAACAAATGAACAAAATTTATCAGAGCTATCTCCAAATTGTATCAGAGTATATGCTTATTTGCCTGGTAGTATGAAAAGTTTGAGCTTTGTATTCTTCCATCTACTGTCTTCTAGTCTACTCAATCAATGTGCATGACCCCTTGGATGCCATTCAAATCACTATCAACCCCACAAATACAGTCACCTACTGATAATTCCAGCACTAAGTGGGGCAGACTCCTCATCAATGAGATTGAAAGTGAGGCTACCTTGTATATTGTTCATCAACTGATAGGGTCCGAAATTCACAAAAGGCTGGTTTTATGGATCATGTTCTACCAATAAAGTTTAAAAGACAAGGGAGGTTCACGGTTTTCATGTCTTTTTGTCCTAGAAAAAAAGTACCTGAGCTGGAAAGCAGGATAAAATTGACTTTTACTCATCACTGCTATCTGCCTTAGAAACTCGTCAAACACAGTTCGTGAACATCGACAAGGCTCTCAAATGGAGTAAACGAGCACAAAGTCGGTTCTCCTTACGGGGGTTTTGGGGAGATCTATATGTGGGCACACAATCTTACCTCAATAGATCTTTATACATGTTCTTTCGACTCTTCATTTTCATTTCGTTTGTAAATGCGTGTGGACCGATAGCGTCTGACGACAGACGACTCGACACTTCAGATTACAACGAAAATGAATAAAATTTCTTTGAAATAACCAAGTCCGACACCCATATTCATTTCCGATATTGAGTCCGAGTAACATAGCCCACAGCATGTGAAAATCGCTAAAAAGAACTACACTGACAGATATGCTGTTAGCCTGTTACATCAAGCATGATGTTGTTCCTGTTTGTAGTGGTACAGCTCAGACATGCTGGCTCATGTGCATGTGCTGCTAAGAAATTATCAATTTATCGTACCACAGCAGTATTCAGTTTGGTAAAAAAGTAGGATTCAGTCTTAAGCAAAGAATCCTCTGCAGGCCTTTGTACTTAGAATGGCAACTTGTTTGGTACTCAATATGGGGCTATGGGCTTTTGAAGTCCAAGTTATGTTCTCAACTTCACTGGCTTCTAAGTATTCCTCATTTGATGTGAATAGAAACACAAAGGGTTGTTCATCGGTTCGAAACCGAACCGGACCGAATAAGAGGTCAAGTCCAAACCGAAAACCGAACAAACTGGTTTGGTTTTGGTTCTCGGTTTATTCGGTTCAAAACCGAATAATGCGCACATCTATATGGTTTTTTCACAGGAACCGAGTCAAACCGAACCAATTAAACCGAAAACTGAATCAGGCCTAAAGTCCAAACCGAAAACCAACGGGAATAAAATCGGTTCGGTTTGGACCGGTTCAATTTGGTATTCGGTTCAAAACCGAATAATGCACACCCCAATCAGAGGGCCCACATCAGAAAGGTGTTAGTCCAACTCCCATTCCTGATTTCTTTTCCATTTTCCAGCTCTTTTCGAACTCCAAAACCAGTAGATTATACTTAATTGTTTGCATTCTGTGCCAAATTTTTCGAGGAAACACTGCTTACATATAGATCTCCCAACCCTGCGTCACCTAGACCCACACTCACTCTAAGCCAAACAATGTCAAAAACTCCTTCAATGGGTGTAATACATCTCCGAAAAAAAAAAACACAGAACAAAAAACAAAAAGAAAACCGTGGTCTCCACTTTCACAAATAGGCATCAACATCCAACATTAGGTCTATCATAGACTAGTTCACATGAGAGCGATAGAGCACAATCCACTTGGTACCAAGTCAGGTTTTCGCCAGCCCGGGAATTCTGCATTCACTCTCATCCCAGGCCTGGACTCATTGGTACTCAGTTTTTGCACCCAAGAACGAGACCGAAGAAATACCAAGTTCCAGGGTAGGGAAGGAGTAACCTTATACAGTTATACATGATCAATCCGTACCTACCTTAACTATAATGACCAGGAAGGGCAAGGAGGGACCAAACGTGGAAGTAGAAATAATATTCTACATAGAGTATGTGATTATCCTAGTACATCTAAAACCATGTAGAATGAAATATTCTGCTTACCTGAAATCATATCTCACTACACAACTGGAAACTGAAGGCCTCACAGCCTTGCTAACTGATTGGCAGTACTTGATTGTTTACGGTAGTCATATACCCCAACACCGGACTTTCTGCCAAGGCGACCAGCATCGACATATTGAACAAGAAGAGGGCACGGGACATACTTGACGTCCCCAAGGCCAGCATGAAGTACTTTAAGAATTGACAAACAGACATCCAATCCTATGAAATCTGCAAGCTCCAGCGGACCCATTGGCTGGTTCGTCCCCAGCTTCATTCCTGCGTCAATGTCCTCCTTGGTTGCCACTCCGGTAAACAATGTGAAAAAAGCTTCATTAATCATAGGCATCAGGATTCGGTTTACAACAAATCCCGAATAGTCCTGTGAGCATACGGTTGTTTTTCTCAACCTGAAAAATTAACAAAGCATTTATATGGAGGGTTATGGTACTATATGAAAGAACCACAGGAAAGCTGAAAGCATAAGTTCTGGTAGAACCCAAAAAAAAGACCGAGGGACTAATACATACATGCAGAGCACAACCCGAAACAAGTGAAAAGGAAGTAGAAAGAAATGCTGACACATATTTTTCAAAACAAAGAAAAATGGAAGACAACTACGTCATTCACCTTTCGGCTAACGACTTTGTGGCATTGAAAGTCTCATCTGATGTGTTGGCACCCCTTATAATCTCAACCAACTTCATTATAGGAGGAGGGTTCATGAAATGCATGCCAATTACCTGCAATTTCAGATATTTTAGTTCATTGTTTTGCCAAAACTAGAGCTGGTAAGCAGTCCATCAAGAACTAAGAAATCATTCCCCCTAAAGGGCAGAATTGTGCATTTGTGCATATATATTGCAAGGGAAATGAAGCATATACAAATAGGAAACATTAAAAGAAAGACAGAAGACTGCCTAACTTTTTCCCTGCACCCTTGTCCCCTGATATGCATTAAAAAAATGATTTGTCTGCTAATCACGCTAGGAGGTCCAATCTATTTCTATATCTATCATTATTAAAGACGCTGAGAATCCTCTCTTGCCTCACAATATATACCACTGCAACCAGCAAAGCTCTTTCAGTATGCTTGCAACCCCTTCCTTCAAACCAAGCAATACTATCATCCCAAGTGCAAGTAATGCCAACATTTAGCCATTTCCGCAACAGCACAGCAGAAAAGGCGCATTCAAAGAGTAAGCTATTGTAGATGGTGGCCTGCTGCATTGCGATTTACACAGAGCACATACCTCAAATATATCCCATTTATGACCCCCCGATCATACTATCATAGACTGTCTTAATGTGATAACGGATAAGTACCACATCCTTGAGCCAAAACCACTTATTTCAATCTTCTCCGCACCATTTCTTGAGTAATTAGCATGTATCCACCTCGCTTAAAGCCTCTCCTTCAAAAGATGCACTACCCGAGGTAATTTGCCCATAACCGCTAAATTCCAGATCCCAATCAAAAATCTCCAATCCTCCGGATACTTAGCTAAGTGGTGTCCACACCTTCTCCCAGGCAGTTGATAGCTTTCTACTCAATCAGAAGTTAGACATGTCCTTGTTCATATAACAAAAGTCCTACATGGTTGCTACTTAAGAAGTTAGAACATTTCCTTGTTCACAATTGTGAGTGTAAAAAGGATAATTAAGTCACATAAGTTTGCAAAAGGAAACATATACTAAACAGCAGGGGTGTGGGACTGCTACTCAAGAAGAACATAATTAGTATACAGACCTTATCTGGTCGGTTTGTTACAGAAGCAAGCCGTGTAATGGAGATCGAACTTGTATTAGATGCTAAAATGGCGGAAGGTTTGGTGATCTTGTCTAGCTCCCTAAATAGATTTTTCTTAGCAGATTCAGATTCTGCAATGGCTTCGATAACAAAATCAGCAGAACGAAAATCCTCCAAATTTGTGGTGCAATGTAGGCGTTTCGGTGCATCAGTGAGAACAGTCTGCCAGAAAGATGACACAAACATGAGCCTCAAGTAACTGATCAGGAAAACTGAATCATATAGAGAGATCAAGCAACCTGATTAACATAGAAGAGGACCATAACCATCATTTGTTTTCTTGAAGAAATGTTTTGTACAAAACACATTTAGAACTAGAAGGATGCATATTAAACACAAGATATCAGATACAAACACTCTTGCACTTTTCCAGCTCTGGAAGTCCAAGTTAAGCTGAAAAACTGCTGTATATTGAGCGAATCTATTCCTACCCACTTTTACTTTTTCTACCTAAACCTACACAACATTACTTACCTACAGAAAGAACAGGGCCTAATGCCCAACTTCACATTTTTTTTACTGACCTAAAAAAGATTGCATCTTGACCCAAAATGCTTTGAGAAGGGGCAAGCCACAGATGCTAGTCAAACAAAAGCTACTTATCTGGATCAAGGACAACTAGAGGTTTCATTACACACCATGAACACAATGGTGTCTCGATCAATTTTACCTTTGAATGCTTCGCTTCTAACAGGTCTGAAGTAAGAATTCCCACAAATATAAGCTTGCACAAAGAGCCAAGCATATACAGGCAATGAAACAGGTCCGAATTCTACACTATGGGCTATGAAATTTACAATCTTACCAGTTGAATTACCTTAAAATATCCAGTAAACACCAATTCATGCACACACCCACAACACAAAATTAACTTATACCTGTTCCAAGCGACCTCTGAGCACTGCTAGAGAAGCTTCAAATGTGGGTTCAATGGAGTTTACAACCCTAGCAGAACTACCAAAACTCTTTAACCAAAGCCCCAAATTTCCGTACATCACCAAACAAACTAAAAAATCAGCCACGCCCAAACATTCCGTAGCAAAATTACATGATATGAAACCCAGACCAGAGGGAGGAAACAGCCAATTCGACGAAAACAAACCCTACATAAGTCCCAATCCCCCCGCATTCACCCATGCACAAGCATTTCAAACATGCCGATTCCAGGAGACCCACATAGGAATTCACAGAATGAGCAAGTAATCAACGAAAAAAGACGTCAAAATGGGTATAGAAACACGATTCGAAGGTATCCCAGGAGAGTAATCAAACAAGTTTGTGGACAAAGTAGATTAGTAGTAACTTTACCTGGGGAAATTGGGCTTTGGAAACGAGGCGTTGGATGGATTTGGTGATGGATTCAGTGGCCCGAGTGAGAGCGTTGGGGTCGGAATCCAAAAGCCAAACGTGGAAGCCATGAACGGCGGCGAGCTGGGCGATGCCGGAGCCCATTTGTCCGGCACCCACCACACCAATTGTCTTGATGTCCTCCATTATCTCTCGCACGCTCTCTTGTTTGCGCAGTTTGTTGGCAGATGTAGCAGAATTACAAGTTACGTAAAACAACCGGTGATCCAACAAGGAGGGAAAAAAGAATAGAAGTTACGTAAAACAACTCAATTTTTGTACGCCAGTTTACTTTCCACGCTCGGCTGCTGGAGACTGGAGTCAATTTTTAGGATAAAGATAGGATAGCCATTAGTCCATCACATTCCACGAGTATACGACACAAATAGGGATGTTAGTAGGATCTGGACATACATAAGACGTGTCAGGTCTATCTCATTTAAGACTATGTTCTACTATTATATGTTGGTAGGTTGCAGAACCGTGCTATATTGCACCCTAATACACAATATTCTAATACACTTCACCACATCATACCACGTCACAATCATTATCAATATATTTCTTCACTTTTCTTCTTTATTTTTTACATTTTATCTCTTCACCTACCTCAGCTCCCACAATTCACCACACTTTATCAAATTTCAGCGCACTACACTATTATCATATAGTACCAACTGTATAAAAGAGCAGACCTAAATGGGTCTTCGGTCTAAAAATTGTGGACCCAATAATTTTTTGACAATAACTTTGTATGATAGAACATTGAATATGTTAAGAAATTAATTCTCAAAGTTTTAAAGTTTGGACAACACATTCATCAAAGTGACGATTAATATGCAACAGAAAGAATACTTTATTTTTTTAAAATGATAATCAAAGTTAAACTTTTCATTTTTTTAATAGTGGGTTCAAGATACTTATTCTTTATTCAAAAAAAATAAAAAATTCAGGAAAAATCCAAACCTATCAAACTTTAGGGCCAATGACTTCATTGGGCTTTAGAATAATGTGATCATAAGGTACTCTAATTACGTGGATTGGCTTAGTAAGGTCACAGAGCAAGGTCTGGTCATTTTGTTAGGCCCAACTATATATCTCTAATCTCTTTAGATAAGACTATAAGAGTATGTTCTACCTTGAATATAAGGATTAGAGTTGTAATGGTCTAGCCTCAAATTTGGTCAAAAGAAAATGAAGATGTCTAATCTGATATAACAAGACTTCGACCTAAAATTATTGATATATAAATCTAAACAATATGTTGTCAGTGTTAATCAGGACCGTAAATATATTTGATCTCACCTGCTCGACCTGAAAAAAATATAAAATACGGATAAAATTCAAGTATGAACAATGGAATATCAAAAAATATTAGTAAACTCGGACCGTGTTCAACTACTAATTTATCGGCAATAGATCACCACTTTCACTCCCTTCGGCTTGCTAAGCTAACTTGTGAGGGGGTCCTACCACCAATTGTTGTACCTTTTGAAATCTGAACTATGCATCTTTGACAGGAGAAAACTCTTCGTAAACACCAGTGAACAATACGAAATTAAGCATTGTATGTGCGTGTTGGATGGTTCTAAAAGTTTTGTTGAGTAAATTCGAGAAGAAAGCGCTTAAACAAGATTGGAATTCAACCTTGTGAAACATTCCAATGAGCAAATCAGATTGTTTTCCTTTGTTTCTATGTGAATATGACGTAAAAGTAAGATAAAATTGAGAGAAGAGGTTAGAAGGCTACAGGTGTGCATCGAACCTTGTACCACCATTAGTCCAATACTTGGTCATTAGCTAAGTATTAGTATAAGTATTACTCTCTATTAGTCTATTATAAACTAAGAATGTGAGACTTTTCACCATCGACTCTCTTTACTACCAAAATTGACAAGAAGTTTCACAATGTTAGCACAATTTATAAGAAATAGAATACCTTGCTTTGCCTCTTCCTAGGCAAGGCCAACTGATCTCTCATACTCCATGTAGCTCATAAGGACTCAATGAATTATGCCACCCACTAATTTTCATGCTTATCCTTCCAAGCCGATTAGGTAATCTAGTTCAAGAGCCATTAATTTTTCCAAGAGATGATAGCATTCTGTGTGGTAGTCCTCGAAATACTGCATTTCCAAACATGTTGTGCTAGTTCATGATCTTTGAAAGGATGAAGTGTTGTTTCCTTGTGCATACCAAAAATGCAATTACAGCCTCCTGAAATGTGTCTAAAAAGTCGTCTGTTTTCTCCTGTTCGTAAAGCATTATGGAAGCATTTTCATAAGAACGACCTTTATTTTGTGAGAATAGTTTGCATGGGGAAAACTTTTGCTGCTCTCTCAAAATTATTATGCTCCATCTTCTATAGGAGATTCGATCAGAAAGTGAAAATACTCGGACTTGGGCATTGTTGTTTGAAAGCATAAACTATCTACAATAGGTTTTATCCATTCTTATATAATTCTATCTACATAACATTTTTATTTCTAGAACACTCATTATCTACTTCTATTTAAAATTGATAGTGGGTTTCAGACCCACCCCATTTAACCAGGTTTGGGTCCGTTATTTTTAGACCCAATGGCCCTAGGGGAGGTCTAGGTCTGCACAAAAAAAAAAAAAAAAAAAAGTAGGATGGTCTGGGCCTACAACTGAATGCACGCACTTGACTCGTGGACCCGATGAGAATACTTTACATGATAATTTCAATTTTAAAATTTAATATTTAGGAGAAAAAATGTATATAAAATGAAGAATTTGAGTTTTCATTTAGAAATTTTATACTGAAAACATGTTACATGTTAGACAACTATTATTCTTCTAAAACTCACCATTCATGGATTACACTTGATATTTTCAGTATTTTTATTTTGATTTTATTTGTTCGTATTCGAACTTAGTAGCTGATATGGTTGTTGAAAATAATCAGATTTAGACATAACTCACAACGTGATACAATTGCATGTGGGAAACAAAAATTAAGTCTTAAAGTTGGTAGAATTCAATAGAATATATTAGAATGTTGGACACACTAAGGATCAGTTAAGGACCCACGAATCCACGATTCCGGGTTTGAGTATGATATTTTCGCACCCGATGGATTTGGGCGGGTCTGAGTCCAAAAAAATGTGACGATTATGGGTTCAAGAAGCTTTGGTGGGTCTGGGTCTATGTCCAACTGAGTCCACCCTAGCTAGACTCGACCCATTATGATTTTTATTGTTACCTATGTCTGTATAAACTACTCTAGTCAAACCTACCTAATCTTATTTAGCCAACTTCGACATACTACACAGTAAAACAACAAACCTTTAATTATATAATTCCATTTGTGGTAGCACTCCACAGTGCACACTAATGAATTTGGACAATATTGTATCCTGCTACTATTAATTTTCTTATGGAAATTAAAATAGAATTGAATATTTATGAATTGAAAATTCAATGTTCAATTTCATATATCTGCATCACGTTGTTTGTCAGTCAAAAGCAAATAGTCAAGGGGCGGGCAATAGCTTATAAGATAGGTCACGTATATTGACTTTTTTTTTTTAAATCAAATATAACGATTTCATTAATAGCAAGTCATATGGTATTTATAATGAAAATCGTGATTAAATAATTGTAGATCTAAAACATAGTTATGAAATTTAACTTCCAAATAACTAATATTAATCTTACTGGTGTTCGGCTCCAATTTCTTCGATGATTCTGCATCTTTTTTCAATAACTCTGCATCTTTACCATTGATGGAGAACCTCACAACCCGTGCTATAATGTCTAATGTATTAGATCACACCGACTGAACAAAAACTCTAGAAAGAGACTAAAAATCCTAAATAAGGGTATAAAAAAACTCTTATAAAAGAAGAGACTAACTTTCTTTGCATAAACGTAAAATCAAACTAATAATTGGGGTAAAACTAACGTATATTGACTTGGAATACTATTTTCTCCCAATTTAAGACAAACCAAATTGTTATCCTGTTACTTTTCCCAAATAATTGAAGAAAAATTAAATGTTTCCCTTAAAAAAAAAAAAAAGGCACCATCGCCCTACCCAGTCTCCGTCCGGCTGATTTCTAAGGCATTCATCTCTTATCTCACATTCCCTTAACCAAGCGGCCAAAAAATCTTTTGTGAAATATTTAATTTGAAGAGTAAAATTACATTGAGAAACATTGAGTATGTTAGGAAAGTGTCCTAAAATCACTCAGTTTCTTGATCCCACAATAATTTGTTTTCTAATTGTATTAGAACATTAATTAGGTTTTCTTATTATGTTAGGTTTCCTAATTGTATTAGATTCTAAATCTAATTGGAGTGGGAGTCAAGGTAGGTTTATAGGGAGTTTTCCATATAAATAGTGAGTCTTGTCCTCCTTGTTTTGTGTGGCCAATTTCGGGGCACCTCACAGGAGGTGTATTCAGATATTCTAAGATTTCGAATTCCCATTGGTGAGAGAAGTTGTGAGAGTTTATGTGAGTTGTTATACTCTCTTTCTATTGATCTCGGGGTGAGATCGTTCGTTGTAATCTCTACCAATAGTGGATTTGTTTGAGGTTGTGTCGCCCGTGGTTTTTTCCCGATTTGGGTTTCCACGTAAAAATCTTTGTGTCCCCTTTATCTTGCGCTCATTTATTTTTCTCGATATCAAGTAGTCATCATCTTATTTTCTGCTTCCGCTAATTAATATGCTCTTATAATTAAAACCCTAACAAGTGGTATCAGAGCCTCACAAGGGTATCTGAGCCTCACAGAGTATTTAGGGATAAGTTATTGATCTAGTGTTTAAGATTGAGGCCATGACCTATGAGCATCTGATGTCTCAAGTTTGATTCCCTTTCCCCCATTTACCGATTCCAAAAACAAAGGCAATTTTTTTTAGCGCTCATTTATATATTAAGCGGGAAATGAAAACTTTTCTATATGGAGTAAACAAATTATGGTCAACAAATTAAGCATGGAGAAAAAGTTGTAACCAACCATTCAAGCATGTCACTTTCCAGAGAGATGAAATTGGTGCATACACATTGATAATCGACCTAAAATGGGTTGTCCAAATCCAACATATTGCATGCCACTAATCTATTAACTAATTGATTAATTAGCTTACCAAGCCAATCACTAAAAAGTTTAGTTGGATTATAAAGTCCTTCAACCATTGTCAAAACCTAATATGTGAATAGTGGCTAACTTTTACGACCAAAAAAGCAGAAGAAATATTATGGTTGGTTTGGTGAGTTTCACATGTAAGCTTCACATTGGAGGAAGGGGAAACTTCACCAGTTGCAAACATTTTAGTAGTACTGGATTAGAGAGTTCTTAAATGATATGAATCTTTATAAGACTATTTTCCCCCCTTAATTAAGAAGAAATCACGTATGCATCCATCAAAAAGAAAAAGAAAAAGAAATCACGCATGCATACATCAGCCATTAAAGTATGATTAATATAATAAAAGGCGTAACACCCCCTCCCCCACTATCACACACACATATATGAGAACTAATCACATGAGCATGAAACTTTGGTGAGCGTGTAAATATAGATAGATATCAAATATTGTTTTTGAGGATATCAAGTATTAGTTTAGAGGACATCAAATTTGTATGGTGAACATTAAGGGAACATCAATTCACCGTACAAACTTGATGTCCCTAAACAATAATTAATGTCTTAAAAAACAATACTTGATGTTCATTCATACTCACATGTTCATCGAAATGTCATTTCTTATGTGTGTGTGTATATATATATATATATATATATATATATATAAAATCTTTTTTTGGGGGGATAATTTTAAACTAATTGGCTTTGGTATGATTCAAATATTAATAGGTCCATTTAAGAGCATGTTAGAGAATACTCCTAATTAAATCCTAAACACTAAATTTACATTTATGAGCATGGGCTGGCAGCCACAAACAAAATCACAAATTAGTCAATCTCCTTCATGTTAAATGGTAAGACTTCTTATACAGGGTAGGTATATCTATTACATAATATAGAGGGATAGATGAACTTTATGGAGACAAACTTCAACAATAATATGAATTAAAATTTAACCCTAATTAAACTTTCAAATAAATAGTACTTTTAACCTCATAAACGAACAAAGCTATGAAATATTTAGTTTTTACATTTGTAAATAAATTTATTCCAACTGGAAAAAAAAGATTTTGTAATCTTATGTTTAATGAGCAAGATGAATTCAACATATCACATATGTATGAATATAATTTATTTTTTATTTATGATATAGTTGTCATAATTAACAACCACTATAAATA
Source organism: Portulaca oleracea (assembly GCA_029582165.1). Classification (NCBI taxonomy): domain Eukaryota; kingdom Viridiplantae; phylum Streptophyta; class Magnoliopsida; order Caryophyllales; family Portulacaceae; genus Portulaca; species Portulaca oleracea. The sequence continues at coordinate 42,476,693 of CM055876.1, forward strand.
CAACCATAATATAATATAGGATAAGTTTACACTTCTTTATAAACATTTCACAAGTTATATGCATTTGGATTGTAAGTCGTGAATATATTTTCATTTTAGCGTTTCTATTATTTACTTAGAACTTTAACAATTAATTTTTAAACATATATAAGAATCCAACAATGGCTAATATTAGTTAAAGTAAAGCCTTACATGCTATTATAACACCATATATGTCAAAGTTTGACGTGAGAACATATTCACTAGTTCACCAAATAATATACGCCTAAACTTTCACATCAAAACAAACCAAATTCACCCTTTCTAGCTAACTCCCTTGTATAAAGCATGGGCCATGAGATTGGGGCCAGCCAAGAGCAGGTTGAGTAGTTGACCCGAACATCTCCAATTTTCAGCGTTTTTGCGATTCTCAAAAACATTGTACTAAATTTATAATAATTTTCTTTCTTCTTATTTATTTTTTTAAAAAAAAGTTGACTATATATCCTTTGCCACATTTTCATCGAGTTGGGTAGCCGTGAATCTCGAGTGTCGAGTACAGCTGAGCTGAATCGTAGGGGGTTACCAAAAAGGCTAATTTCATTTCACCTGCTTCTTTGACCACTCATGCACCTTATATAATACTGAAATATGTAGAAAGAATAATACTAATACAGTTAAGAAATGTGAGTTTTAATTCAAATGTCAATGACTGAAATTACAGTAAGATGAGGCCTTTTCTACTTTCATGCTCGTTCAAAAATCAACAATTACTTTCTATTTTGACTTGCAACAACCATAGAAAAATAGAGAGTATTAGATAATTAAATGCAATAATATTAGAATTAATAAGGACAAGCAGGGGTACTGTATATTATTGCCTTCTTATTTTAGCCAAAGGATATTTATTTAAGTTTTCAACACTTAGTTACATAAAGGGTATGATATTTCTTATCAAAAAATATAAAAATAATTAAACATTACAAATAGATTGACAAACACAACATAAGAACCCACATACGCTTGTTAGAATTCGGAATGACAAAATTTGGTCATCGATTATATGGCACCATCGTGTTAATTAAGAATTTAAGATATATAATAGTGTTTTCTTATGTTATTAGAGGAGAATAATTGGATTTGGAAATTAGTTGGTTACAGAACTGAGTTTTCCATTTTAATTTTCTACAATAAACTAAGTGTAAATGAATTACATTCTAAAATTGGAAATTAGATGATAAGGTAGGATCACGATGCTTAATGTTTGCAACCCACTATTATAGTTAAATTACATAGCTAGCTTATTTATTGTCTAAAAATTAAATAACAAGGTTGGGACCGTGATACTTTATGCTTTTCACCAACTATTACAATTCAACTATGAAGCCTAATCTCTCAGTATATTTATTTGTTAACCAAAACACGTGAAAAATGTGGCCTTGGACCTTAATGCTTTGTGATTTGAGGCCATAAACTAACGGTTAGTTTATGGTCTCAGTTCACTGAGCACTAAGGTTCAAGGCCACAGTAACTAACCATTAGTTCAACAATAGATAACAAGATTGGGACCATGATACTTTATGCTCTCATCCACTGCGCTTAGTCTCTTGACCGATTTATTTGCTAGTGCATATGCTTGAAAACCTGAGCCTTCGGACCATTGTGCTCTCTGATAACAAGACCATAGTTTAACAATTGATCTATAATCCTTTTTTTCCCGAGCCCAAACGTGTGAAAAATCTAGATCTTGGCACCATGGTGCTATGTGGACTTGGAAACATAGTCCAACCATAGGTAACAACGTTGTGCACTTGTGACCATGATACTTTATAGTCTTAGCAAACTATCAAAACTCAATTACGTAACATAATGTCTTAGCATATTTATTTGTTGGTTCAAACGCATAAAAACTTAGACTTTGAGACTGTGATGTTTTGTGAACCTGTGACCATTGTCCAGTCATGGTTGTGAAATTAGTTATCTTTATAGCTTTATGCTGGTCAATTGGATATGGTCCATATGGATGTGCACTTCTAAATTCACATGAATTACTTCATTTTTCTTGTATTTATATTCAAGTTTAAGGATATTATTATCAATAATTACAGGAATAGATTTTCTTATCTAGAAAACTTCTAACCGCATTTCGGGACAATCAGACAAGAATAACAAACAATTTTAATACCAAATGAAATCAAATACATTACTCATTTTCCCTAAAATAATTTAGACATTTACTATTTATAATCTTCAATTAATACTTTAATTATAATTTCTTATCAATATAGTACTAATAATTATAAGATTGAAATCTTATGATAGTATATTTCCTATAAATCTAGCTAGTAACTATAATTATTTTTATATATATAGAAAATCAATGTATAATTATATATTTATATACATAGACAAACTTTAACCCAATGATAATAAAAAAAGTTAGGTATTTTGATACGAAAAGAAGCATCACATTTTTTGACAGTATTATCCTGTCTATAGAAAGTAAAAGAATGATTTTTATAAAGACCAATGAACTAAAAGTCATAATATATTTTTATGTAAGTTGACTACAATTATCAAAAAGTTAATAGTTCACTTGGCATGATTGTGACCTTCCATTTTAGAGGTTGTGAGAACAATTCTCATATGCTCTTTCTTTTCCATTTTCAACATGTTGAGAACACTGTTGATTAACTCAATTGATTAGGTTTGTGAAGATTTGGAACATTTGCCTTCTCTGAATAACATGTTGAGGAAAGTGCAAGTGCAGATCTCAATTATTTATGAACATTTGGACGAAAGGGTTTACATCTTCAACAAAAATTTATAATTACTTTCAAATTGAATAACTACTTATCAAAATCTCATGTTTTAAAAAGGAAATGCAACTGAAATTACTTTAAAATTGAAACCTAAATTCGCTCAACAGATGAGGGCGGACTAGGTTTTCAGAGTTCATACATTCATCTTCCTCCGATTAAAGTTGCAACAATAAAGGAGGAGGATGACCTTCGTCCACCTAGCAACGACTTGGAGGATGACCTTCGAGACTTCAGCAATGGAGCTTCACTCACAGATGAGCAGGGGGTGGTCGGGTTTCGTTTCATCTAGCAAATAGAATGCTGTAGCTGAGAGTACAAAAGAAAAATTGGGGAAGGAGGAAATTTTAAATGAAGGGTAATTTAGAAATTTCACCACTTAAGTTGACTAAATAAATATGAAAAAGTATATATAATATAAAAAATGATTAGGTATCATATTTATTGCATTTACTATCTATTAGGTTTGGTAATTAAGATTTCTCAAATATGAAGGGTAAAATCCTTATTTTACAAAATTTCGGGAGAAGTATATGTTATTAGTTCTTTGATAAACAACTTTATACCTTTCAACTCATGGACCATAACCACTAATTAATATACAGTAACATTCAACACTAATCAATCCTCGGTCTGGTCATATTTTTTTTTTTTTGGATAATAAAGAACACAAGCCTAGAAAAAAACAACATAAAAGTAAAATGCTATTCAATATTATAGCCAAAATAGTATAGGACCCGTCAAGCCAAAATATTTTTTAGTTACACTTTTACCTCTAATTAATATTTGACATTTCTCACACTAACCCCATTCAAAACCAATAACAATAATTTTTTATAATAAATTGAACAGATTCAAGTCTAAAATTTGGCTTATGAGTGCTGTTCCTAAGCTTGACCAAAACCAATTAACAATAATCAGTCATATTAATCCCGTTTAAATCCACACCACACTTGAGACGATGCTTTTACATGTTGGTTATTCCAAGGTTAATGTGCGTCCACACCATGACTTTAACGGCCTCAATCTCCCTCTGCTTTTCCTACGCTTGACCAAAGCAATCAAACCAAAAGAAAAATCCATTAACAAAAACAAGAAAACAAGTACTACTTCCATCCCAAATTGTCTGTCCATCTACCTAATTCTTTTGTTCTAAAATGTTTGTCCATTTTATAATTTCAATGATTGTAATTCCTATTATACCCCTAATAAATACTCTTTTGTTTCTTTTTTTATTTTTCTTCACATAAAAAAAGTAAGGACAATTCTGGTACATTACATATTTTTCACCGCATTTCCCATAACCATTGAACTTTTAAATATAGTTGAATGGACAAACAATATGGGACGAAGCTATTACTCAATTTGGATAAACAAACAAATAAATGGGGACCAACCGTGAAAAAAAAGTAAGGCACGCGCATTGTGTGAGAGTGGGGAGACGCTGATACTACAAAATCCACAGCGTAGTGCACCTAAAACTTTGTCCAAGCTCAACCCCCCTGTTTAATGTCATTTTCTAGAGAGAGAGAGAGAAGAGAGAGAAGTAAACAAACATGATAAACGACAAATTAAGGCCACTTCATTGACAAATTTCCTCCCATCCAGATTTTTGGGCCTCTGTACAAACCGTGAAAACAATCAACTCACTCAACTAACCCTCAGAAAAATCCCAATTACAATACCCCCATTTTCAGCATCAAAGTCAACCCATCTGTGTCACCATTTTCAATCACCACCCCAACATTTCTTTATTCAATTTGGTACTGAGAACATTAATTTCCGATTAAAAAAAAAACAGAGGAAAAACCCAAATCAAATCCCAGATTGAATTGAAATATTAATAGCAACTCAGCTGACATCTTTCCTTTTTGAGTCAGTTTCCTTCTAGTTTGTACACCCTCTTCTCCTTCCCTTCTTTCTCTTTCTCTCTCTCTCTATCTCTAGGTTCTCTCCACATTTGTGCTTGTTTTCCTTTGATGCCCTTTTTGTGAGGAAATAGAAAGATTCAAGCTTGTTGATGACTTGTTAGTTGTGTTGCTTCATTTGCAAGAGATGGGCAAGTGAAAGGCCTAGTAGCTTCAATTCTCTCTCCTCATTTATGGTTGTTCAACTCTTTTTCTTGGGGTTCTGCCCATAAGATTGATTATTAACTCTCAAGGATCTTGGGATTCGTTCCTCAGTTGAGATTGGCTTTGTTTTGGGCCAATTTGAAGCTAATTGTCAAAAGATTCAATTACAAGTCGTTGTTAGTTGGGGTTTGTGCTTTGGAGGGTTAATTTAATTTGGGGGTTTCAGCTTAACTTGTGGCTTTCCATTTGTTGCCCACCATATTTCACGGCCTCAAGATTTCATTGCAGATCTCAGTGGAGTTTTGCTGGTGTTGAAGAGCTTGGGTATGTGACTTCCTCTCCACTTAATCTTTGTCTAATTTGTTTAAGTGGGCAGGGGTTAGTTATTCTGAGTTTGTTGCCTCGCATTCAAGACAACAAAAAAGGGGTTTGGAGAGTGCTGATTTGTGGTATTGGGATCTGATTTTGTGTTGGGATTGGTGGAATTTCTGGTCTAGTTGGTGGTTTGCTTTTGGGGGAAGTGATATTTTTGGAGGAAGTAGGTTGATTAAGTTCTGAGATTGCTTGTTGCTTGTGAAAAGCTGTGCAAAATGGTGTAATTCTGTGGGGTGTTTGAATAACTATAGGTTGGGTTGTTTCTGTTTTGGAATAGCAAATTTTCCCAAATGGTGGTAATGAGGGTTCATCCAACTACTTTCCTGAAATGGGTTTTCTGGGTTTCCTTTGTATTGGTGATTGGTGGCCTTGAAACCCTAGGTCAGGGTTGTGACCCTAATGATTTGTTGGCTCTGAAGCAATTTGCTGGCAACCTAACCAGTGGGCAAATTAAGACAATTTGGGGCAACCCTAACTCCCCAGATTGCTGTAAATGGGATGGTGTTTCTTGTGGTAGTAGTAATGGCTCAGCTCTGAATAGAGTAACCAGATTGATTCTGACAAAGAAGGGCCTCAAGGGGATCATTTCAAGCTCACTTGGTCAGTTGGACCAATTGCAGGTTCTTGATCTTTCATGGAACCATCTTCAGGGTTCGGTGCCCCGAGAGCTGTCCAATTTGCAGCAGCTGGTTTTCCTTGATGTCAGTCACAATGCGCTCTTGGGGCCGGTCGCTGAGGCTTTTTCCGGGTTGAACCGCCTGGACACACTGAACATCTCCAGCAACTCCTTCAATGGGTCACTTGTTGAATTTGGGGTGTTCCCAAATGTGGCTGTGTTCAACATAAGCAACAATTCATTCACCGGGCAGCTTGACTCTCGTCTTTGCAGTTCGGTCAAGATCAGGGCCATTGATGTATCGATGAACCGTCTCACCGGTGGGCTCCAGAGCTTGGAGAACTGTTCGTCGTCTCTCGAGCAATTGCATGCTGATTATAATATGCTGTCGGGCAATGTCCCGAGCTTTGTGTATGGTATGTCTGCTTTGGAGCAGCTCTCGATCTCTGCAAACAGCTTCTCGGGGATAATAAGTGAAGAAATCAGTAAGCTGTCCAACCTTAGAATCTTGATCCTTTCTGTAAACAAATTTTCCGGCCCCTTCCCTGACGTGCTTGGTAACCTTACCAAATTAGAGCAGTTAGGTGGAGAGTCCAACTCATTCTCTGGCCTGTTGCCTCGTACCATATCTCAGTGCTCAATGCTTCAGGTTCTCGATCTCAGAAACAACTCTTTTAGTGGCCCAATTGATATCGACTTTTCTGCCCTACCCAATCTCACTATTCTTGATCTTGCCAGTAATCATCTCTCAGGTCCCATTCCACCATCCATTTCGAACTGTCAGAAGCTGAAAATAATGAGCATTGCTAAGAATGAGTTGACCGGTGAGATCCCTGAAAGCTTTCGAAACCTTTCATCTCTTTCCTTTCTCTCTTTGTCAAACAACAGCTTGGTGAACTTATCCGGGGCATTGACAACCCTGCAGCAATGCAAAAACCTTACAACCCTTATCCTTACTAAGAACTTCCATGGTGAAGAAATCCCTAGGAATTTGATGGGGTTTACAAGCTTAAGGGTTTTGGCATTAGGGAATTGTGCTCTTCATGGTGAAATTCCGTCTTGGTTGCTGAATTGTGGAAGATTAGAAGTCCTTGATTTGTCATGGAATCACTTGAATGGTAGCATACCATCATGGATTGGTAAGATGGGGTATCTGTTTTACATGGACTTCTCGAATAATTCCCTCTCGGGGGTAATCCCCAAGGGTATGATGCAACTAGAGGGCTTGATTTCATCTCGTTGCAACTCATCCGACCCTTTTTCAGCCAGTGGTCTCCCATTATATGTAAAAAGGAACAACCGTACATACGGCCTGCAGTACAACCAAGTCTCAAGTTTTCCGCCTTCTATATACTTGAGCAGCAACATGATCAATGGGACTATAGCACCTGAAATTGGCAAGCTGAAGCAACTCCATGTTTTGGACCTGAGCCGGAATAACATAACAGGGACAATCCCAGATTCGATATCGAAGTTGAGCAATTTAGAGACCTTGGATTTGTCCAACAATGAGCTCTATGGGTCAATACCGTCATCACTCAACAATCTCACCTTTCTGTCTAAGTTCAGTGTGGCCTTCAACCACTTACAAGGGCCAATACCAACAGGGGTGCAATTTCAGGGTTTTCCAAACTCAAGCTTCGAAGGGAATCTCGGCCTCTGTGGATCCACCCAAGCTCCTCCCTGCTCCATTCATGACATGGGTGTGGGACCAAGCGTTCAATCCGGTTCAAGCAATAGACTTGGTAGGGGCCGCATCCTTGCCATCACAATCAGTGTTGGGGTTGCCATGGCCATGCTTCTAGCTTTCCTTCTGATCAGAATGTCCTTAAAAGAGTCCCAGGTTCCAATGGATGAATATTTGGACGAAGAAATAGGCCGAGCACCCAGGCTGTCTCAAGGGTTTGCTTCTGCGAAGCTGATCCTTTTCCAGAACACAGACTGCAAGAATCTAACAGTCGAGGAGCTCCTGAAGTCAACCGACAATTTCAGCCAGGCGAACATAATTGGGTGTGGGGGTTTTGGGCTTGTTTACAAGGCAACCCTTCCAAATGGGAGCAAAGTGGCAATCAAGAGGCTTTCAGGGGACTGTGGTCAGATGGAGCGTGAATTTCGTGCTGAAGTGGAAGCACTCTCCAAAGCCCAACACAAGAACCTCGTCTCCCTGCAAGGGTTCTGTGAATTTGGCGATGACAGGCTTTTGATCTACTCCTACATGGAAAATGGCAGCTTAGACTACTGGCTGCATGAGTGCATTGATGGTGGTTCGGTGCTCAACTGGTCTGCAAGGTTGAGGATAGCCCAAGGTGCTGGCCACGGGTTAGCCTATCTTCACAAAGTCTGTCAACCCAATATCGTCCACCGCGACATCAAGTCGAGCAACATTCTTCTTGATGAGAAGTTTGAAGCCCACTTGGCAGATTTTGGTCTCTCAAGATTGCTCCGTCCTTATGATACTCATGTAACCACTGATTTGGTGGGAACCCTCGGCTACATTCCTCCTGAATACAGCCAGACATTGACTGCAACATTCAAGGGCGATGTTTACAGTTTCGGGGTGGTTCTTTTGGAGCTTCTAACCGGGCGGAGGCCAGTGGAAGTGTGCAAGGGGAAAAATTGCAGGGATCTCGTATCGTGGGTTTTTCAAATGAAGTCTGAGAGGAAGGAAGAGCAGGTGATCGATCCATCGATTTGGGACAAAGACAAGGAGAAACAGCTTTTGGAGGTTCTGGGTGTAGCTTGCAGGTGCTTGAGCCAGGATCCAAGACAAAGGCCGTCGATAGACCAAGTGGTTTTATGGCTCGATGCAGTTGGCACCATCTGAAGTTTCTGAAAAATGTAGTAGTCTATAGAGGCAGAGGATGTTACTATTATTCTGTAAAGACATAGCCAGATGTTTCAAGTTGGGGGGTAATCAGGTCTTCATGGGTAGTTTTTGCTTTCTTTGTGGGGAATTACTGTATACAGGCAGGGTTAAAAAAGTTGTATACCTCAGCTGTTTTGGTTACATTAATGAGAAATAAGCATAAATGTTTCTCGCAAACTGTTTTCTTACCCCTGTGTTCTATGTTTTGGCTTCCTTTACTGCTTACATTTTCCTTTCCTTTGCTATACAAAATGTCAAGAACTAAGCATAAATGTTTCTTCATACTCTTTCATTTTCATCATTTCCACCATCTCCCATTGATCCACTTTGTGACACCCGAATTCCGGATTGAAAAGAACAATTCCGGATCGACATCCAAGGAAGACTAACACTGTATGATGCTTGCTTGTCCTTGGAACAATCCTCGTCGATGCCAACTAATCCGGGTGAAAAGTTCAAATGTTAGTTGCACAGCTTTTCATTTTACTGTAGAGTGTTCAACCTGATAGGATTATTATTACTTGTTAGTGGCAGTGGGTGATTGCCAAAGTCTGAATTCGGTAGCATAATTACTCTTTTCATGCATTCTCACCATAATGTCAATGGGTTGAATTCAACGGGAGAGTCGGTAAATGCTTTAATGTGAAAGTCCTCATTTGCAAGCTTCTTGCTGGTGCAAACCAATTTGTGTTTCACTCTGAATAATGCCTGTATTCAATGGTCAATTCACAGCTCAACTTGTCATTCTTTAGTCTAAACTGTCTAATTCACCCTTTTTTTTGGGTGAAAAAGTAAATTTAATTTGGTTTAGGTCATAAAACACAAGTTGAGATTATGAGTTGTTTTGCTTTTGGACTTACCTGTCAAATTCATAGGTAAAAAACACTTGGGTAAAAGTTAAATTTTGGTAATTTTTGGTAACTTTTGATAAATTCGAGTAATTTTTGACAAATTTATGTCAATATATCAAAATTAATTTTTTTTTATTTTTTAAAAATTGATAATTTTTGATAAATTTAGGTAAAAAATGGTAAATTTTGGTAGATTAGATTTACCCATGAATTTGACAGAGCCTAGTGGTTTAGATTTCGACGCTTGGATGGTACATATGAGAGTACCAAACATCATGCACCCACAATATCATGATGTCAACATAAATTTGAAAAATATCCTCTTAAAAAAATCTAAAAAATGGGTTGAATATGTAGCGCACGGGTTTGAACAAATCATAATGATCATAAAAACTTACCAAAAACAACACAAAAGTCATACAAAATATGAGACAAAGATAAAGACTCATCAAAGTATGATCGAATAGATTACAAAAATTGCTTTAAAAAGATACATAAATGCTCATAAACTAATTTATTCATTGCAAAAATAGTCATGTAATTTATTCATTGAAAAATTGATTACCTTCTTTATCTAATTTATTCATTGAAAAATAATCATATAATTAATATCTAGATGTGTTTTAAATGTTGTTCAGTACTGCCAGTTCAACGGTAATATAAGTATTTGGTTCAAAGCAAAGAGTCTATTTGTCTATGTCAAATGCTGTTTCCTCCCACGATTCAACGTAACATCCTATTTAATTGATTATACGTATAAAGTTTCTACGTCAATAAATTAATGTTCGCATAATAAGAACCACTTTCATATCTAGTCTTGTTTTAAACCTTAGTTTGCCATTCAAAAAAAAAAAAAAAACCTTAGTTTGAATTGACTTGCCCATGAAAAGTTACAGAGGAGGAGGGCGTGGGGAAGCTTATAAAAGTTCACCTTTTTTTGCAAAGGCCATTTGCAGTTTTGCACCCCAAAAACAATTTGAAAAGTAAATTGGTTTTAGTACAACGAAATAAACATGATGATTGACTTGGCTAAAGTATACCACTTTAACAAACTATTATGCTCATGAAAGCTGAGAAATTTTAAACTATGTGAATATATTCCCACCATTTCCAAGTAAAGGTTGTTTTATTTTTCTTTTGTGAAGATGCCGAAGTAAAAGTTAGGTCATGTTCTTTAGAATGGTAAATTAGGTTTATCTTATTATTTTCTTATCTTATCTTACCCAAAACCCTGAAAAACACTTAAACCAATGTCATTTTATTTTATTCACCTTATTTTTCTTTTTTGTACTAACCTTACTTTATCTAACTTAATCCTACCACTTTAAAGAATATAATCTAATAATCTTATTGCCATTATTCAAAAAAGAAATAAAAATTGTTAATTTTACCTATCTATGTCCTTCAAGGTACTAAATTATTTTTAAAAATATCAAATATTTTTTGTAGTATTCATTATAAATCTGTTAATATTATAATAAAATTCATCAATAAATACAAATTTATCAATTTGTTATACAATTCAATAATTGAGAAATTGATCAATTTAAATTACATGTGGAGGACCTAGCTCTAGGGTGTATGACATAGGCCCTATTTTTTAGAGTGGTATGATCATGTTATGTTTGTTAAAGTAAAGAAAAGAAATGTAACGATAAAATTTGTGAAAGATAAATTAGTGGCGGGATAAAGGTATTTTATTATTGAAATTTTGATTTTAATTTAAATATTTTTTAGAAAATTTGATAAAGTAAAATAAAATAAGATTAGATAAGGATAAATCTAACGAATGATCGAGTTGAGCTTGGCTGGGCTGTGTGGCCTAATTGGCATGGGATTTTTGATTGGGCTGAACTTAGAATGGATCCATCATTTTGTTCACGGGCTTGAGTTGTAGTATGTCCAATTAAATATGCAAACCCGGCCGCATCCTCTACATAAATATGCAAACCCATAGTAATTCTCCAGTTTTGAAATTATCTGAATCCAAAGTCTATCTTATGAAAATTATATTAGACTTTGGAAAGTATCATATTTTTGCATTCTTAAAATGAGTCTTATGGGCATATAATATATAATTGTATGAGAAAACAAATCAACTTTACATGTATCTTCAATTACAATGGCAATGTACGTTCATCATTTTGTGCCAGTTCATCTCGTTTCATAATTTTAATTATCATTGCCTCTTAATTCTAATTTAATGTTAACTTTACATGTATCTTCAATTATAATGAGAAGTTCGTCATTATTATGTCATTGTTTTGGCTACTATGAGCACCCAAATTATGTACTATTAGAGTTTGTAGTAGCAGCAATAATAGTAATAATAATAGTGGTAACAACAACGATAATAACAATAATAATATTTTTTTGCTCATTTTTGGTTCATCAACTAATCCCAATAGTTAATTAATTTCATCGAGTAAGTTCTTTATAAACAACATTTTTAACCGCTATTAAATACATATCAAAATGCAAAAACTATTTGCTACCTTAACAAAACTGTCCATCCTATCTGTTAAATTTACTGAATACAATCCTAATATAGTAATATTTTTCTGATCAATTACCACAAGGAGAAGAAAAGTACTCCCTAAGTTCCATATTAATTGTCCCTTGATATGATTAATTTCTCAACATATATAATATTTTAGTATACGAAAGTAACTATAAGTAGATTTATAACGACAAATACTATCATAAGAAAATAATATTGTAATTTTTTAATATATGCTATCAGAAATTCTTAGTTAAATATAATTTTTTGGACAACTAATATGGAGGAGGGAGTAGAAGAAATTAGAAATACATTTTGGTCCGTCACAAATCAATTATTAGAATGATTTCATATAAAATGTATGCCAATAGGTGTCTACTGTCTACGAAAGGTTTATCTTAATCCTCCATTAGCCCATTATTTTAGTAGAGCAATTGCTAACCCATTAAAGAAACTTTTTTTTTTATCACAAATTTATTTTACTATTTAAATAACTCAAATATGAGGTTGTGTTAAAGAAAGATAAATGCTAAATAACTTAAACTAAGTTGCAATGCATTGTAATTTACTGATAAAATGTTTGTAAATTTAGTACGCATTTTTAAGATGTCATATTTTGTAAGTATATTGACGATCGAGGTAATATAATTATTTTGTCACCTACGTACTTACCTAAAGGAAAAGGGAGGGGTTGGACCAGCAGTTGGAAGATGGCAATCCAAACAAATATAGAAGAATAGTTTTGGTCCTTTTAAAGTGTGACCAAGGAGAACGTTCCAAAGTGCACATTTCGACCTCACAAATGGACGGGTCTTTTGTTGTTTCCTACATATATTCCCCCTTTTCACAAGCCCTCGTGATGTGGTCTCTACATTTAACTTTCAATTTGCTTTGATCAATCCCTTTTTCTTGTATTCAAACAATATCTTTCTTTTTTTCTTTTACTTTATTTTTGGGCTTTGGAAGACTTTTCGAACTTGTGTGGATTTTCTCAATTGATCAAATTCGAATTGAGCAAGTTGAAGCAAGAATTACAAAACCACAATCATACAGTTCAGAAGAAAATTCAAATAAATCAAACGAAAGACAACTAAACCAAAGACCAAAAGACAAATACGTTTCAATAATATCTCGTGTGTATAGTACGGACGGATCGTTGCTAAGATTAACATCAACAAGTTATGTCCGACACAAATGTCCAATACATGTGTGCATGTATCTTTCGAACCTTATATTTTCCAGGTTAATTTGTTTCTCATTCAACTTTGTTTGTATCTTGGGGAAGGAGAAGACGTAGGATTCGGGGTCATTGCTTTGCATGTCCCATGGAAATTAAGTACAATGATCTTATGGTAATTAATCATCATCCAACTTCGTCAAAGCCAATTTTATAGCAATCAAAACCATATATATATATTATTATGTAAGTTGCCCCAATTAAGTTTTATCCTTTTGTGCGTTACAAATAGTACATGTATGGATGGTTTATGTTATAACTTATGTGGGAAGGAGATATGCAACTCGAAAGATTTGACAAGAAGTTGAGATGTGTCCAAAAAAAAAAAGAAAAAAAAAAAGAATACCTAGCCAAGGTTCTATAAAATTATATGACAAATAGTGCTCAATGAGCCTCAACTTCCATCAGTTCCATGTATGAGTTATTTTTTTATTAACAAAATATTCTTCCGTAAAACTAGCTGCCAAATATCTCTTCACAAAAACAAGACAAGACCATCGTTTTTACACCAAATATCTATTTACACAAAAAGACATCTTGGATGGGACTATCTTCTTATCATCATGCACATGCTAACGAATAGTTTGGTTTGATTGCTTTCCTTCGTTCATAAGCCTCAAAATTTTGCCCATATGAATGTCTATCAAGTGCTCATGGTTTGGGCTGATCATAAATGAATCGACAATATTTGGCATTGCTAGCTAATAATAATACACATAATTTTGTTAGATACTTCCTCCTTCCCAAATTATGTGTCACTTTGGACACAATTTAAAAGACCAAAAAAACTTTTCAAATGCATTAATTTAGTGCATTGGAAATGTGAAAATGGTGAATAAAATGGTAAATAAAAAAAAGGAAAAGGTGAATAAAAAAGAAAAATGAAAGAAAAAGATGCAATTAATAAGGTTAATTTGATAAATTAGTAATTAATGTATTGTTGGAAATATAAAATGACAGATATTACGGGAAAGAAGAAAGTTAGTTAAATTGACAAATAATATGGGAAGGAGGTAATACTAGCTAGTAGTACCAACTATTGTCCCATTTACCAGCCACATTATGTCACTGAGTTGGTATGTATTTGACTTGACGAACCGATGATGAGTCACCTATTCACCTAATTGTTTGAGCTAGAAGGTAGGGTATGTGGGAAAAACATTGATTGCCACTTTTTTTTTTTTGCCAACTAAGTGGCATTATTGACCAACTTAGCTAAAAAGCCAATTAAAGTTACATTATTATCTAGCTAACCAGTAATTCTTACGTAAGGTAAGACCATCTTACCATAAATTTATCGTACGACGTATAACATTTTAGTGACTATTTATATATACAGGGTGATTAATGATTTATTTGGACCGGCACTAATAAAAGTCACCCCTTGCTAAATTATTAGTCGCGTTCTCGTATTAAGAAGTCATTCTAATATCACATATTAGTCATCTTAAAATGTTAAAAATGTCACCTTGTGACGAGTCCGTCTTATGATAAGTTTACGTGAGACAGTCTTATACTAGAATTTGCGCTAACCAAATTGGTCAATGCTTCTTAGTCGAGAAAAAAATGTGGGAGTCAACATTTCTCCCACTTGCTCCAGCCTCCTGTTCACGCAATTAAGCAATGCATTATCTTTTATTCAAGTTAAACATCTACCAACTCACCGACCATTGCAGGAAAATAGGTTCATAGTTGATACTACCAGTGTCCCACAAAATTGTTTATATTATTATCAATCAATACCCTCAAGTTCGTATTTTCTACAATGGTATGCAATCCAACCTTATGGGTCTGTCACAGAGGGGGGTAAGGCGATACCAAATCCTAATACATGGGTTCAACCTTCCATGCCACACTCTAAACATTCCTCTAGGAAATGGATGCTCCACCCAATTAAGTTCGAACCAAGCATGCTTAATTGGGAAATTCTCATGAAGTTTTTTCAGCATGTTTCATTTTCGCTCATGCGTTAACTTCTCATGAAGTCATCCATTATGACACTATTCTTAACTAATCATGCTTAATTGGAAAATTCTCAACGAATGAACTTACTAAAAAAGAAGATAGATCTTCATAATATAAGTAGTCATCCCAAATATTTTAAATCAGACTTTAACCATATACCAAACTATTACATCTTGTCGCTAGAAATTTGACAAGAGCTCAATGTTATGGTGTGATAACAATTTGATAATAGTTTGATTCGACTTAAACAAATATGCATCTTGATAAATATAATGTCGTTTATTAAAACACCGTGTACGTCTATTTCATGAAAACGCTAATCACGTGGACAAAAATTCTCTATATGGTGGAATAAATTATCAAAAAGAATCAATTTATAGATAAAAATACACCTCAGGTGAGGAGTAAGAAATTGACGTAAATGCATGCTAGGTAGACTCAACAAAAAGTAACCATACTTTCCACCATACAATGAGGGCTTTAATTCTAGTTGGCTAGAACCTTTTGCATACCATGACAAATATGGGAATCAAACGAGTTAATTGCATTTGCCCTACCTGACATATGCGGTAATAATTTTTAGATACTCAACATTTGGGAAATAATTTTCACCCTACCTGACATTTAGTGAAAGTAATTTTTAGTGTTAGAATCCGATAACTTGTTATCGGAAATGAAAAAAATACAATAATACCTCTATATCACTATGTAAATTACGATGTTACGCTTTAATTTGAGAAGGAAAAGATTATGTTAGAGAGTAGAAGACAGACATGGTGGTTTGGGAGGGGTTAGGTTTTCATTTCCTGTATGGGAGGGGGGCTGGGGAGAGGAATCAGTGGAGTGGTTGGGTGTTAAAATGCCATAACAATTAATACTAAGGGTACAAAAGTCATTTCACATTTAAGTGAAAGTCAAAGAAAATAATAACAAGGGTATAAAGGTCACTTCATATTTATTTTTTTACAGTTCACCGGAAAAGTCAATAAAAAATCAATTATAACATATCTAAGGGGCTTTAAATTTATGATTACTTAAATGTCAGGTAGTGTGAAAATTATTTCTCAAATGTTGAGTGTGCAAAAACTTTTACCACATAAGTCAGGTAGGGTAAATGTAATTAACTCTTACTAGGCATCGTTCTTTTATGCGTTAACGCACCCCAACGCAACACAACATAACGCAAATTATCATATTTTTTAACCATTTCCAACGCAACTAAACGTAACGCAACGTCAACGCACAAAACAACGATGCCTAAACCCATTCAAAAAGACATGAATTAGGCATGTTCTTTAGAACAATTGTAAAGTGCAATTTCTAATTGAGTGTGGGTAAATACATGTTAATACAAGTGAATACAATTGTAAAAGTGCAATTGACTCTAGGTTTGATGAAGTTGTTTTCATTGATACAAATAATTAAATCCAGCTTATAAATACAATAAGGTCAAACACTCTGGATAACATATCCTTGAACACCAAAAATTGTCCAAAATAATTTTTGAATTGGTGGTAGGGGTTAGAGTATAAAATCACCATTGAGCCAGAAATTATCAGTTTAAACTTTTGGTTAAGATGATTTCACATGGTATCAGAGTCAATGAACAAGATGTCTCAAGTTTAAATCTCATCACTCTCCATATTCATTTGCACAAGGTAAAGGGGGGTCATTGCAGCATCCATGCACGTACGTATCAAGTTCAAAGGACATTCACATGAAGGGACGTATTAGAGTATAAAATGATCGGTGGACCTAAAACCATCAGTTTAAGCTTTTGGTTGAGATGGTACCCTAGGATTCCAATTAAAAGAGAGAGAGTAGATTATATAGAGTAGTACAAGCAAGAAGCAAAGAAGTGGTGATGAGTGAATTTGAGTACCAGACAAGGCTTAGCCATCAAACTGATTAACCTAAGGGAGAGTACGGTACTAGCTAGCATGCATAACGTGTAATCATGATTTGATGAAGTTGCATTGGCATCCAAGGTGGTAGTCATACCATTGATAAATGTACCATCCATCTTTCTAGTCTGCAATAAATTGAAGTGGTGATGTATGTGTACTTGCGATAAACATGAGTTGTCCCTCTCAATGGGGTGTCTTCCTCAATCTTCTTAACCCAAAATTCCTTTGCATCTCAGCTTTGGCATCCACACAGGGACAGGGGCCCCAATGCAACCCTTCTTATTATTAGCAATTTGGAGTCATGTAAATGGTTATATGTTTATGACAAAGGACATTTTAGAAGAATTTATGCTACATGTTTTTATTATTGGTCATTGTGTTTTGATTATTCATGCAACTTGTAACCATACATGGAGTGGAGTCTACCACAATTTTCAAATGTCAATTTTAAATCTCAGCTGTGAACCATGTGCATTGGTTTACATCGTAGGTGTATTCTACTCTTGTGCCACTTGTTTTGATATCTGTGATTATAGTTTGGCGGAAATTCATTGATACAGTGATAAACATTCCTGGAGGATTCAATTGAAAGGATCGATGATTGAGTTAGTGAGTGAGTTAGACTAAAAATTGGATCGGAAAAAACATTGGGTCTTAGATTAAATCGATTGAGTTCTTTTTCAGTAGTGGATTGAAGTGATTGAATTGTTGTAGGTTTGGATTGGATTATACATAAATTCTATAGAAAAAAATTGAAAGAAACATATCTTAAAATTTCAATAATTGAGTAACTTTTATTTTGTCTTTCAATTTGGTCATCTATGGAGTCCATGAATTAAACCAAGAACTAATTATTAAAATTTTTTTGGACAAAACTTTCCTCAGTTCATTCGGTGCAATCCTTAGTTCAATCCTTTTTTCAGTTCAATCGGATTACGCACAACTTGGCATTGAAATTTGCATTATTAATAATAATAATAAAGGAGAAAGATCATAATGTTATTATGTGTATGTTCTTTTTGGATGCTAATTTGAATTTATTTTGAAATAGAAATAATATCCTTTTAGTAACACACACATACATATATATATATATAATCTCTTTGTAGTAGTTTAATTTATATGCCCTTTTCTTTTACAAAAACAAAAAAAAATCTGTGTATAATTTGTGGAGATGGACAAAAATGTCGCATCGAGTAAAATTAAAAATTCGGATTCCTTTTATAGTTCGTTAATGATTTCATGCATGCTTAGCATAGTCATAAAAGGATGTGAGTAGCTAGTTTAGACGATCGATCATGTTCTAAAACTTTCTAATTGTGGTTAGAACTATAACATTTGAGCTAAATGATAGAACTTTTTCTTGATGTATAAAACTACCATTAAATCAACCTATACGTTGCAGGATGCGTAGGAAGTTGATTTAACGTAACCACTTTTTTTTTTTTTTTTATGCGGCCGGTGTCAATTTACAAATTACAATCAGTGAACATTCGAGAAGAATGGTAATTCCAGTTTTGTTTGTATATAAATATAAGTACTTTTGGCCTTTCGATATCGTAAAATCCAACAACTTTTGCTTCGAAAGTGTATGGAATATTGACCTTTTAGCCAACCATATATATGTAAAGAACATGAACTGAATTAAATGTACGTACTATATTCACATTTATACATAATTTAAGGATAACTATGTCTATTTTATAGATATTTTATTTTGATTTTTAATAACCTAATAATTATAAAAAGAAAAACTAATCTATAGTACGTCCATTGACAGCGTATTTTCTAACTTTAATTTACATAAAATATGAGCTAACTAAATAAATATTTATGTTAGTATTCATTTATGAGTAAAATGTCCCACATCGAAAAAGTAAAGGGAAAAGACATGATATATATAAGTCAAGTGGACTACTCCTTTTAACCCCAATTGGTTTTAATATG
The DNA here is from genome assembly GCA_029582165.1 of Portulaca oleracea. Taxonomy (NCBI): domain Eukaryota; kingdom Viridiplantae; phylum Streptophyta; class Magnoliopsida; order Caryophyllales; family Portulacaceae; genus Portulaca; species Portulaca oleracea. The sequence continues at coordinate 42,495,827 of CM055876.1, forward strand.
GAACCTCACTTAACTTGTATACTATGGGTCTTGGTTGAAGTGAACTCCCGTCTTGAATCTCCCCAACAATTTATTTTAATATTATAATTATATTTTTTGAAAATTATTTTTATCATAAATATAGTGTAGCTTTTATTAAGTAAAAAGGCTTAAGAGCATATACAATGGCAATGGTCTATAGTTCACATTTTAATTGAATTATAAATACGGTTGATAATTTCTTCCGTTCAATTGACACTTGCAATTTATTAAATGTACTCGGAGTATGTGTTTTAAATATTACTATTGAAATTCACCCATGAGTAAGATGTCCCACATCGGAAAAGCAAAGGGAAAGCACATGATATATAAGCTAGTCAAGTGGGCTACTCCTCTTAACACAAAGTGGTTTTAAGATATAACCTCACTTAACTTGTGTACCATAAGCCTTAGTTGAAGTGGGCTCCCCTCTTAGATCTCCCCAACAATTACAATTAATCATCCATAAATATTAAGTTGCTCACTCTAATTATTATGATTATTCACCCTTAAATATTTCAGGTACATGTTTCGGGTAGAATTTTCATATAATATATATCGATTAACAATTAAGGATTCACAATTTGGATGAACTGAAAAAGCAGTTAGCGGATAGACAAAAACATAGTTAACCAACTTTAACCCCTAGACGGGTATAAATTTAAAAATGGAGAGAAATGGGTTTTGCGTCAGTCGTTAGAGAAACGACCCCGTTGGTGGTGGTAGACTGGTAGGGTAGCAGGCTGACCAAGGCTTTAATCAGCGCCAAAACCCCATGCGTGGTTACAGTAACAGTAAGAGGGACCAACAAGCAAGACATTAAGACCTACATATATACATACATGCAGGCAATACTTAACCAAAGCAACCCCATTCATTCTTCAAACTACATCAATGCTTCCTGCAGCTTTTCTATTTGGCCTCCACCTCTCACTGTTCTACGTCCCTCTAATGTCCCTTTATACCACCACATTGTGGGATCATTCTTGTTTACGTTTTCTTCCGAATTTCCTATATACTTTATTATCAACAAAAAAAAATGTTCTTTGTAGATCTGTCGATCAACTCATCTAGTAGTATAAATATTAATGTTATCTAATAGTTCTAATACAAACTGCATGATCATGACAAATATGACTCATAAATCTTATAACTTTTACAAGTGAATTCTTTTTTGTGTCATTAGTCTTGATCAAGGATGAGGAACATAAATTATAACTAATAAGAATGGTAACAAACATATAAGTAATAACCACATTTTAGATTACCTTACCGCATAAAATGCTCATAAACTATACTGAAAATACATGAATATGGTACCCACAAACTGACAAAAGTATGATCTAATTTTCACTGTACATGAATCCAGGCTATCCAACCCACCCATATAGTTAAACCAGCCCAGCCCAACACACAAAAAAAAAGAAAAAGGAAAATGAAAAAGGTTTGATGATCGGGTGACAACCAAGCAAAATTGAGCAGAGCTAATGAAGTCCCTTTCTCAATCTCTCTCTGAATACAATGTCCTTGGCCTTGGGTGTGGTCCATATCTGCGTTTCTCTCTCTAATTCTACTTTATTCACCGCATAAAACTGAGACCTCCTGGGCTCCTTCCCTGTCCATGCTCCTCTGTTTCGATGGAAACTCTTTTCCAGAAGGCAGAGAACATCTCATCAGGGTTAGGGAGGAGGATGAAACCCCAGCAGAGAAGCCCTGATGAGGATGGTGAAGGTTCTGATGACAACGAGGAGGAAGCCGATCACGACAAGAAGCAGAAGCGGCCGACCGGAAGGAGGATCTCCGCCGGAGTCACCTGCCAGGCCGAGAGGTGCACGGCGGATCTCACGGAGGCTAAGAGGTACCACCGCCGTCATAAGGTCTGTGAGTTCCATGCTAAAGCCCCCTCTGTTCTCGTCTCCGGCCTCCGCCAACGCTTCTGCCAGCAATGCAGCAGGTCTCCCTGTTACCTTCTATCTTCTCTTTTTCCATTTTTTAAAAAAAAAAAATTTAATTTGAACAAAAATATTTCTCTCTCTGTTCCATAATAATTGTGGTTTTTGGAAATTGTACAGTCAATTTTTAAAAATTATGATTATAAATCTTTTCAATATATACAATAAATTGCTATATAAAATTATTATTATGAGATTTATAGTAAAAAAATTATTATAAAAGTATAATATTACAATTATTAATAATATTATATAAAAATAATCAAATAAAAAATGATATTAGAAATTATAAAAATTAAAATTATGATAATTAATGTAGAAATATGGCATAATATTCAATTGCTATATACTATTCACATGTGAATGTTTTAGTTGAGTTTGATTACTTTAATTATTATTTTGAGCCTCAGTTTGGTGATTGGTCACCTTCGAAAAGACTGCTTTTAGTTCATTCAGGACCTTCACTCGTGCAGTCGTCCTCCTAATCTATTAAATTATACCTTTTTTTATTGTTAAATTTATACCTTTTCATTAACTAGGTTCAGACTAAAGCCCTCATTTCTGCCCAAGTAATACACAGTATTTTCTGCCTATTTCTATTCGATCATTATTTATTGCTACCCATCTTTAATTATTTATTCAACTTTTACCTTTCAAATCCAATTACACAATTATTTTCCTATTTTCAATTTGATATGTATTATTTATGTAATAATATAGACTCAAGTATTTGAGGGCAGGTTTCATGGGCTGCCGGAATTTGATGACGCAAAGAGGAGCTGCCGGAGAAGGTTGGCGGGTCACAACGAGAGGCGGCGGAAGACCACATCGGACCCTCTGACTCAGCCGGGGGAAGCCGGGTCATCATCGGGCCGTCATAAGGCGTCCAACAATCCACAGTGTAGGCCAGCTGACCATCATGAGAGGGCAAACAGGGTACCTCAGATGTCATACACTACTACTACTGCTCCCAATCCTGCACCTTACAAGCATTTCCAAATCATATAATTAACTACATCCTTAACTATTATCCCAGCCCAGCTGCTCCCTCTCTTCTGTCATTATCATATATACCTAGCAGTCATATAGGACTTTTCATTCTATGTAATCAATTTCCTATCCTTAAGTTGATGGGTGACCTTGTCTATCTATCTGAGAAAAATATCTATATTGCTTCTTATCTAGCTAGCTAGATAGTACTATCTCCAAAACCTTGATCAAACGTTTAACTATAAGTCTATAACTATAGTCTATGGACTTGGATTATGTATGTTCATTTTACTGTCTCCTATATAGCTTTGTGAAATCAATCATTCTGTTGGGTATTTTCTTTTTGGCTTCCTTAATTTTGGGTATGAGTTCCAATATGATATACTCCCCCTGTTTCTTAATTTTTATCTGTTATTCACACTTTTTGAGGTCAATTTTCAATCACTAATTTCTCACATAATATTTTCATAAAGAATATAATATTATATTTTTATAATAGTATTTTTTATTATGAATCTAATTATATCAATTTTGTTTGATGAATCATTATATAAATTAAGGTATTAACGGTCAAAGTTTTTGATACAATTATCTAGGTCACACTTAAATAAAAATGGAGGTAGTATATATTTGTGTATTATCTGTGTTCTAAAATATTTGTCATAATTAACTAACAGTTTTGTCCCATTTTTTTATTATATTTATAATTCCAACAATTGTAAATTTCATTTTACCCTTAATAAATAAATTTATTTAGAACTCTAATAATTTTTTTTTTCTATGCAAGGATTTTGTACTAGTAATTTAGAAAATTTGTAAACCTTTCACCCTATTACCAATATTCATTTGTTTTGTAAAAGGGGTCAGTGTGACAAACAAATTTGGACGGGGTCGTCTAGAAATGTGGACAAACTTAAAGTAATTCACTGTCTCTAGATGTACTGATGTAGTGTTGTTGTGGTGATATAGGTTAACTTCAGGGCTCGTTCTTTTATGTTTTACCACATTACATCATAATCATTATTAATATATATTTTCATTTTTCTCTCTCCTTGTTTTTCTCCCCTACTTTTCACATTTTGTCTCTTAACCGACCCCACCTACCACAACTTTCACCATAACTCACCACAGTACTTTTTCAAATTCGACATCATTACCACATCGCAACCAATCGTATAAAAGAACGAAGCCAATTGATCATGAAGAGAACAATTTAAGTTAGAATATGACGCAATCCAACTTTTGAGGTCCACAAAAAAATGAAAACCATCTAAATGGCCCAAGGTTTATCTCATTTTAATCAGCTGATCAATTCAAAAGTGTGAATGTGTGATGATACAAAACATCAATGGCTGTTTTCAGTTGGTCGAATGCTAGGTACCATCGGGTCCCTACATATTAGTCATGGAGGTGAGCCAGTAACTATCGACATTGATTGCTGCTGGACGAAATAGTATCAACAGTTAAACACCCACTGCAACTGGGGTTCACTCTTCTCTTAGCAAGAATTTAAAAAACGTGCATTAATGCATTATTAATTAGTCTTTTTTTAAAAAAAAAAAAACAAACCATATAAATCTTCGATGGTTAAGCCAACTTAACATCATGCATCCTCATCAATCATCGATCAATCATGCCGGATAATTAAAGCCGATAAAATTATGAAAAAGGGAAATTTATTGGAAGAAATAAAGCAATCTTATAAGCTCCCATAGATTTCAAGCAATAGTAAATTTTAGTAATGGGGAAAAAATTGTGCTTTGTGCGAATTTTTCTAATTGCAATTTGATAGTACGATGAAATAATTTAATTTTTGAACTTATATAATTGAAAATGTTATGTATTATTTATAAGTAAAGCCAATAAAATTTTGAATACTATACTGAAAAGGTTGCTTCAATAAATTTCATCTATTTTATAAAAAATATGTTGGTTTATTTATAAGTATTCAGTAAGGTTAAAACTAATAAATATATTTTGTAATGGTCACCTCTTACCTATAAATCCCATTGTAATTGATTTATATTTGACCTTGGACCTAAAGTACGTTTTGGACTACTCCCAAGAGTACTTATGGGCCTAAGTAACTCCAATTTGAATAAAAGAAGTGTATTATAGTTTTAATATCAGTTTTAACTTTAATCCTGAAGTTTGGCGAATCGAGAAAGAAAGTCAAACATGGAAAGAAAAGTAGAAACATGACACGGGCCTTTTTTTTCAACCAACAACTTTAGAGTCTTTTTTTATTCGGTCCATAAAATTTAAGGTCCAAAAACATAACATCGAAAGGCAAGGGTTCAGAAATTTAATTATTCTAAAATGGAATGTCCAAAATGGGGGGGGGGGGGGGGAACCCTTGTTAGTACATGGGTGTATATGATGTGAATCGAGGCCTTACCAAGGTACCTCGCCAATCTTTAAAGTTGAGACTTTAAACTCGAACTTGATTCACATTAATTCCTCGGACTTTGAGCTTACATGGCTGTTTTTTATGCAACTTCACTGTAAAATAACATTTTGTTTCCAAGGATATAATCGAGCGAAACATAAACATTAACACTTAAGTTTTACACTATTTAATTGGAAAATTAAAAAAAAAATATCACGTTTACATTCATGTAAGCTTGATCTATGTAACTCAAGTTCTAGTTAGCATATACTATCTCTGTCCCAAATTATTTGTCCACTATTCCATTTTTGGATGTCCCAAAATTATGTCCACTTTCTTAAAATGAAAACTTTTATTTTCTCGAAATTACTAAAATACCCTTAATTTGAATTTTAAAAGAATTTAAATATGAGAGGGAAAGTATAAATAATAGTTTTGAATTTAAAACTAAGGATATTATTAATATTTTATTGCTAATGGAGACTAATTTGTTGATTTTCCTAAAAATGCGCGCTAAATCAAAGGGGACAAATATTTTGGGACGGAGGGAGTATTGCTAATGGAGTATTTGTTACTAAAAACTCTAAAAGAGTCCAGGCCTTACCAAGTCTGCATGTATGAATGTTTCGTAGAAAATTTTTGGTCAAATTAAATCATGTTAAGAGTCAAGTTGAATGACTATCGACTTTAATTGGGCCTTTAACTATCAAGTTAAGTTTTTAATGGAAATGGCTCAAAATGATGGAAATGGGACAAAAAGATGGAATAATGTGAAGATGGAGAAAGGAAACAGAGTTGAAAATAACAAGCACTTGAATATATGGATAGATAGATAGGTCAAATGCTAGTTGCAAAAGGGGGATGGGATGAGTTGAAGAGAATCGACTTTCTTACAAAGAAGCTCAGCAAACACCACTAAATAATTCACTAACTTCAATTCCAAAGTCACCTTCAGTGACACATTCCAACTTGCAACGTACTGTAAATTAAAAGTTGGTCCGGTTTTCGACAATGAAAGGAATACTAAACATTAACGTTAGACACTGATACACTAAACTTTTAGACATTTTTATTGTTAAATAACTAATTTTTGGGAGTGACAATTAAAACTGGATGTTAATATAATAATGGTAGGGATATTAATGTCCAATTTTACTTATCATTACTAAATATTAGTACATTAATAATAATGTCTAATGTTAAAAGATTGATATATTACAGTTAAATACTCTTTAAAGTCGGCAATTTTTCCAGTCTGTTTACATTACAAGAACTGAAAGGTGATGAAGAACGGTGTCGAAACTCAACAGAATGGAGATAGAGCCATCCCAAACACGTGGGCCCTGGTTACCATAGCCCATGCAATCACCTTTATTAGCAGCCCATGATCGAGCCCAATTGTAGAATTACCCTTTCAATACCTGCTGGCCCAAAATTGCCAGACTCTGACTCGGATGGCCCAAATGTAAGCCCATGGGCCTACTCCATTTTCCTTTACTTTATCAAAGTCAGAGAAGTATTGATCTATAGAAATATTAGAAAGATATATTCTTGTACTATATGTCTACTCGATCTATAAAATTCAATGCTCATAATATGTATCAAATCATGTTAAAATCTGTATTACAGACTAGAAAATTTATAATCAACAATCTGTCATCACATACAAATTAGTTTCGAAACATATCAATGTTGTACATACACATTGTAAGCAAGGTTGTTCGAATCGAGATTTTAACTTGGATTCATAGGGTATTAGGCTCGGAATTAACCCACGTAAAATTGTGGATCAGAATGTAAGTAGTAAAATCGTATCGATGATTTTGAATTTATAAAATTGTAAGATCATATATCAGGATCGATATTTTAATAAGTACCTACGATTGTAACTAATAATAACAATTGAGTCAAACATGTAAAAAAAAACGTATGATTATAATGAAAGCCATCGATTCGTAAACCTTGGGCACAGTAGTGAGGGTAGTGATTGGACCAACGAGATCACATAATTAATGGGAGGAAAAGGGAATATTATTAATAAGAGTGAGGGAGGAATTAAGGAAATGGAAGAGAAATGTGGGTTGACCGGTGGACCGGTGGTCCATATAACATGATGAAATGTAAGGGGACCCATTGACCACTCCTTTGGAACCTCCATGGGGGACACCCAATATTTCCTATTACGACATTGTCATCCTGCCCTACTTTAAGGAATTTAAGTGCTATGTACTCCTTGAAATCAAATCAAATATATATATATACATATATCCCTATATATTAATTAATATAAGGTATAGTCTGCTTTTCTTCTTGTAAAATTCATATTTTTTTTGAGTTTGCTTCATCAACAATGAGAAAAGAGCTTATTCTTAACTCATCATTAAGAGAGAGGGTATGTACAAACAAGCTTTTGCTTTATGCTAAAGTAAATGTTTGGGATTGTGACCCAACCATATTTAAGCCGAAGTGATGCACCATTTTATTTAGGGTTTCTAGAATTGAATGTCATCTTGATCTCATGTTATTTTAGTATTTAGTATATATGACAATAATCAAATTTTTAGGATTATTGGATATCGTTAAACTATTACTGTCCCACAAAATTAGAGTGATGAGAACTCGGTGGTGGCATAGTAAGCATATTAAAATTTAATACCCTCAAAGTTTGAATTACTGTCATGTGCCCATGTACGTAAAAGTTTGAATTATCCATCATTTCAAGATTTAAAATTGAGATTATATGTCCATACTCAAGAACTTTTTAGTTTATTATGTTAACAAATATGCAGTACATATTAGCAAAGAAATTGTGTTACTTTATTTTTAGGAATATATGTGGATTTAATACTTAAAAAATCAATTTAAAATAAATCATTTGATGAATAATTAATTCTTAAAATTTGGTGTAGATAGATCTGTATTTTGTTTTGGTACTTTAATTTTTGCTCTTGACTTCTAAAACCAAAAGAACAAATTAAAAAGTATTAGTTTGAATGTAATATCTCATTGCTTAACTAGCTAAAATGAAGAAATTAAAGTAACTAGACCATGATATGCTAAACATTAAGGGTCCGTTTGGACCTTGGAAAATAGCATGGAAAAAAAAATATTTTGGAAAATGAAAATCTTTCCTTTGTTTGGATTGAAGAAAAATAAATGGAAAAAAAATAGTTGGAAAATTACATGGAAAATTTGGAGTAACAATGAATAAAAAATTTTCCCTTCAAAAATGAAAGGAAAGTTGGGAGAAAATTTTTGGATCAAAGCAAACATTTCTTTTCATCCTCTCTCTAGCTCGTCTCTCTCTCTCCCTCTCTAACTTTATTCTCTCTCTCTCTCTCTCTCTCTCCCCCTCTCTAACTTTCTTCTCTCTCTCTCTCTCTCTCTAACTCTCTTCTCTCTCTCTCTCTCTCTAAGTCTGTTCTCTCTCTCTCTCTCTCTCTCTCTCTCTAACTTTCTTCTCTCTCTCTCTCTCTCGCTCTCTTTAACGTTCTCTTCTCTCTTTCTCTCTCTCTAAGTATCTTCTCTCTCTAACTCTCTTCCCTCTTTCTCTCGCGCACTCTCTCTTCTTTCTCTCTAAGTCTCTTCTCTTTCTTCTCTCTGTCTCTCTAACGTTCTCTCTCTCGCTCTTTCTCTAACTCTCTCTCTCTCTCTCTCTCTCTCTCTCTCTCTCTCTCTCTCTTTTCTCTCTCTCTCTCTCTCTCTCTCTCTGTCTAACTCTCTTTTCTCTCTCTCTCTCTCACTCTCTAACTCTCTTTTCTCTCTCTATCGCTCTCTCTCTCTCTCTCTAACTCTTCTCTTTGTCACTCTCTCTATCTCTCTAATTCTCTTCTCTCTCTCTCTCTCTCTCTCTCTCTCTCTCTCTCTCTCTAACTCTCTCTTTCTCTCCCAAATCACATCATATGATCTAAAAAAATGAAACTTGATATTTACAAGTTTTCTTGCAATTTTATTTTTTCATGTATTTTTCCTTAAACCAAACAAGGAAAAGAAAATTGAATAGAAAATCAATTTTTTTCCTTCAAAATTTACTTAAACCAAACAAGAGAAAGAAATTTACTTTACCCCAAAATTTTTTTCCTCCTAATTTTTTTTCCACGAGATTTTTTTTCCATCCTATTTTCCTAGGTCCAAACGGACCCTAAATGAAAGATTTGATAGACAAAGAGTGAAGGCAAATCCAATTGAGTAAGATTACTTGGAAAAAAAAATCGATTAAAAGAATCCTTCAAGAGTAATTATGCAATTAAGTGTTGCCATACTACTACTAGTCAGTACTCACAATCTTCTTTCAATTACTCTTTTATTTTTATTTATTTTTATGGAACTTCTTTCACTTCCTGGGTATACATTAATTATTATGTGTGCTTTTCTCTTTTAGTGATCTTAATAATATTATAAATTTTAGAATGAAAAATATAATCATAAGTGCTAAATAATTACAACAAAACAACAACCTTGTATTTAAATGAAATCCCAATATTTTGTGAAAAGATTACATCAAAGTTTGGATGGAAAGGGCTCATCTGATAAAATTATTCTTTAGTTCTTAGTGCTCACAAATATAGGACATATCATGACTTTTTCTAGTAAATATGAATAACAATTAGGCTATTTAGAAGAATATTAATGTCCAATCACTAAAGTCTATATAATACATCCCAAGGAGCCCCCTGGAAAGTAAAGGGAGATGAAAATAATTAATCACTCAAAATCAACTAAAGCAAATCTCTTAAAATTGTTGAAGAATTAATTATAAGAAGGAATAAAACTTTTTTCATGTAAGAAGGAATAAAACTACACTAAAGAGCAATATAATCATTCATATCCACTAAACCATAAATTAATTTACACAAGAAATTACCTAAATGGACCTACTTAGAAGAAGTAAAGAATATCTTATACACTAATTCAGCTTAGTAGTCCAAGTTGCAATTGATGTTGTCCTTGAGTAAATCTTAATTTATACAAGCAACTAATGGGAATTAGGAACTTGGCACATGCTTAATTAAAGGTGTCTCTTAAAAGGATGGCTAAGATCGCTTAAGATGGCTTAATTAAATATCTCTATAATACTCTGCCTAATACGGATTAATAATTTAACACGATGCTGGATCTAACTCATTTCACTAATACTAAAAATGTAATATGCATCATAATTGATTGACAAACATAAAATATATAAATTTAATGAAAGATGCTCCAGTAGATATAGACCGATAAAACTCTCCAATATAACATTATGAATTTTGATTCCTGTATCATATTATCAAGGTATATTTGGGATGACCCAAAATTTCAGAAATGTATATAATTGCAAAATAAAACATATTTATTCCGCTTATTTTTCAAATAAATATATAATTGCACAATAATGACTCATATATGCTGATATGCAGGATCTTTTTAGCTTATATTACTAGTTTTGTTCAGTTGATTTTTTAAGTGGTTTTCAAGATTGTTTTTCAAAGTATGCAGAAATCAGACTCTTCGTACACTTTTGTGCGTATGGAGAGAGTTATTTACATACGAGTCCTTTCAAATCTTATATTAATTGGAGTATAGTAGGATATGCTGTTTAAGTTACTCTTCTATGTTTGTTTTTGTACTATCTTGATAAACAAAGAAAAAGTAGTGTACTTATAGCTTGTTGATCCACATGACAGACACCAAACCATGCAGACAAATTACAGATCAGCAAGACAGGTAAAAAAGGAGACACTCAATGTAGATGTACTCCATTGATGAAATTGAGTTGGCAAGTTAAGCATACATTATAGATAGTCTAGTACTATAATTTCCCCCTTTTGTTTTTTGGACCACCATTCATTCCCTTTCTTTCATTTTTCTCACCTTTGTAAACCGGCCCAACACTTGGGCCCATCTTGCTTTCCTCCCTGTTCCCCGGAGTGACTTAAAATAAATCATCACCATTTCCCCTCTCACATAATTAATCACCAAAAGATTAAACAAATTCAAAATAAATCCCCCTGAAATTCCCATATATAAACCTCCCCAACACAAACCAACCCAACTCCAAACTGCATCATCACTCAAACCCACAAAAATGGAGAAGAAGAAAACAACTTTCGGCCTTAAACATGATGAACAACTACCCCACACCCAGAACGACGCCGTTTCATCTCCTTCCCCCGAGATGTTCTCTTTCCCGGGGACACCCACGGCGGGCGACGACCAGGAGTCATCTGAGTTCGAGTTTGGGTCGTGCATGACGGCTACACCCGGGTCGCCCGGTACCCCACGTGACCCGGACCAGCCCGCCGCAGCATCCCCGGCGGACCAGTTCTTCCTCAATGGGCGACTCCTCCCACACGCATTCCCCGTGGGCCGGATGGCCCAATCCGGCCCACGGGCCTCATTCTCGGGCCGTGAGAATATTATCATCAATAATAATAACAACAACAATAATAATAATAATAATAATATTCTTTCGAGGGGGACAAGTATAGGGAGTAGTGTGAGCAGCAAGGAGTACTCCTCCCTGCTGTCTTCCAGAAGCAACAGCACCAACAGCCGAGGCGGCGGAGGGAGCACGTGCAGCACGTGCAGCAGCGCCAGGACGAGCTCCAGCGAGGTTTCGGAGCGGCGGGCGTTTCAGAAATGTATGAAGAGCAAAGGGAGTTTCAGAGAGCAACAACACCAGCCACGAAACGTTTCAGGGCATCATCAGAGCTACCATCAGTTTGGAGGGTCGTCGCAGAGGTGGCAGTTTATAACGGCGGCTCCGGTGCTGGGCCCCAGCAGGTCCAGACGGTCTGCGGTGGGGTCCACGCCAAGCCCCAGGAAGAAGAAGAGGGACGAGAGAGAAGGCAGTAATAAGAACGATAATAATAATAATGAAGGGTTTTTGCAGAGGATGTTGAGGACGTTTCTGGAAACATGTATGGCTTGCCATGCAATGGAGACCAAAGACAAGGAGTTTGAGTTGGATGTTAATCATGGGGGTGTGCTCATTGCCAATTGAACTGCATTATTACATTAGATTATGTCCCCCTCTATTTTTTTTCTCCTTTTCTTTGGGCTTGGATTTTGGGGTTTTTTTGGAGAATTTTTCTTCTCTTTTTGCGTCCTTTTTTGGGAGGAGATGTCGATCTCATATCGGAATGATGAGGAATTGGGTAAAACAAAAGTGTGCTTGAAGAAAACAGATGCATGGGTTGAATAGCGCGCTCATAATCGTGTCAGTTCATATGCTTCTAAAATGATCAAATTTCGATGCCTTAACTTCTTCGTTCACAGTAATTGAGACAAATTGTGGTAACTTTTATACGTTCTGTTGCCTAATGGAGAACTCCCTCCTCCTTTTATTTGTCATTTTGAGGAAGTACAGAATAATCAAAATAATTAATCAAGTTAAAGGAAAAAATTATAAAATTATTTAAATCAGTAAATATTAATTATGAGGAATAGATAATATATGTAAAATTGGTAAAAGTTATATTGAAAGTGTAAAATGACATATACTACCTCTGTCCCTATAAATGATTGTCACGGTAACTATTTTACGAAAACCAATATATAGGAAAATAAGTAAAAAGTTGAAACTTTGTCAAATATGTCTCTAATGCTGCCTAATAAAAAAGGTGAAGGAAAAAACAAAATTAAATAAATTACATTCATTAATGAATGGTGAAGTGGATATTTCAGTTATTGAAATTATAGAATTGACAAATAAAAATGGATAAGAAAATTAAGTAATTTAATAATCATTTAGTAATTAGCGACAAGAAATGCTAGTTAGGTGGACAAATAAATAGGGATAGAAGGAGAATTTTTTTTCTCAAAAATGACATGAGTGTCTTGTCTCCTATAAGGTACGTTTGGTAGAGAAGAAAACATTACGAGGAAAATGCATGCTTTTCGAATTTTCTAATATTGGAAACCGAAAAAAAAAACCTTTAAAAAATAATTTTATTATTTTTCTCCAAACTAAAATAAAAAAAATTGACTTCCTTCTTTCAACAGAAGAAAAATACTTTTTGCATTTGGTTGTTCGATCCATTTTTAAAAAAAAAACTTTATAATACATAGGACAAGATTGATTATAAAAGTATAAATAAGAATTTTAAACTCCAATTTCTTTTTTCAATTTACAACCTATAGAATGGCCTTTGTTTGCATTTTTCGCTGCTTAATCTAACTGAAATTTAAGGTCAAAATTTAACTTTAACAGTTTTGCTAGAAACTTTATAATATGATAGAATATATTATAAAAAACTTATATAGGGAAATTGGATTATAATAATCCTTACTTTTGCAAATTGGATGGCAATAATCCTACTTTCAATTTATATTCTGGTGGTCCAAAAAAAAATATAATTGCATTATAGTGGTACCAAATCCATCACGACATTCTTTTTATTTTTTTCATGACTACCCATATTGTTTTTGTTTTTTCATTCCTGCCCCCAGATAGGTAATGAAGTGTAGTTGCTAAAAAAAATTTAAATTATTTTTTTGAGATTATGAGTAATTATTATGATTTTTTAAAAGGAACAAAATTGAAAAAATCACAAAAAATTGAAAAATTTTGAAAAAAATTGGGAGAAATGCTGTGAATTCATTAAAAATCGTGGTAAAGTGTTATAAAGTTTTGAATCAAATGCAACACAAAATATATAATATTTAGGATATACTCTTGATTATGTCTCACTACAATACAATTTTTTTTTTACCACCAGAATACAAATTGAAAGTAGGGATTATTGTCATCCAATTTGTAAAAATAGGGATTATTAGAATCCAATTTCCCCATATATATATATATATATATATATATATATATATATATGAATTTTTAGCTCCAAATACTTTTATTTGATAACATATATCGTCATATATACTAATATTTTTGCCACTGAAACTTGTTGAAAGTTTAAAGAAAAATTCAATTTTAGCATTATGGATCGTATTGAAACTTTATAATACGATATAATAAATTTTTCACTTGTTTTTTATTCCTTTGTTGAGACGCACCTATTGAGTTGGTGGCTCTACAAGTTACTTGTCTGACCAAGGCACCGTTCTTTTGTGCGTTGCGTTACGTTACGTTACGTTTAGTTGCGTTGGAAATAGTTAAAAAATAATGATAATTTGCGTTATGTTGCGTTAAGTTGCGTTGCTTTTGGGTGCGTTAACGCATAAAAAAACGGTGCCCAACTGTCATTGAATTTCAACATGACGCTTTGTACGTGTCCATGTGTTCCCTACTCTGTCCTTTATACTTCTTACGAGATCACCTTCCCACACTTTGCGACCAGCTAAGATTGTTCATAATCCAGTTCGGACCGAAAAACAGACTGGGCCGAAAGGATCGAACATGATTCTGTCCAGTCCTCGGTCCAGGAAATATGAACTTTCGGTCTTCGATCCAGTCCCCGGATCGAACTAAAAAGACCGAGGACCAAATTGCTTGGGGTTTTTATATCACTTTTAAGTCTTTTCTCCTCATTTCAGTCTGTCAGTCTGCCTGTTTCAGTATCAAAAATCAAAACTCCTCTTCTAGTCTTCTCTGCCACTTCTCTGACTCACGCCGACCGACCCCCTCTTCTCCGTCGAAGTCGCCGGCATCGAAGTCCCTCTTCTCCACCTCTTCTCTGTCGAAGTCACCACTGACCCAACGTCGAAGTCGTAGCGTCAAAGTCGGTTGCCGCTGCTCCACCGCCGTCGTCGAAGTCCCACCCCACCCTTCGTCTCTCAGTCTCTCTTATCGTCACCGACGTTTTGCAGATCTGAGATCTCATTGCTCATGCCTCGTATGAAACTCGGGTATGAAATTGTTCTTGAGGTTTTTTTGAATTGAGGTTACTCCTTTGTATGTCATTGCTCTATTTGCACATATTCAGTTCACACAAAATTTGATAGCAGAATTCAACCCCTTAATTCGATCCATTCGGTCGGTCCAGTCTAGGACCGAACTTTTTTCAGTCAATCCAGTCTCGGACCAAAAAAAGTTCGGTCTAGTCCTCGGTCTAGACCAGTCCCTTGTTCGATGTTCGGTCCAGTCCAGTCTAGTTCGGTCCAATCACGGACCGATGAACAACCCTACGACCAGTTAAACGAACCATTAATATTGATACTACTTGTTAGGGAGATCCAGGTGGAGTTCACTTCATCAAAGGCTCACGGTAGTAAGTTAAGTGAGGTTACATCCAGCGGCGAATCTAAACAATTTTATTATAGGGGCGTCTAACTAATATAAACTAGCAAGCTAAGTACATTCATTAGAGAGTGATATCATTTAATTAATTTAGTCACAATTGTTTGATTTAATTTGCTTACAATAAGTTGGCAAAAATAATAACTTAGACCAAAAAAAGAAGAAGAAAATAGTGGACTTAAACAGACAAGTGACAAACTAGCTTAAAAAAGTTGATCTAAAAGGTAAGTTTAAAAATAAATTCCCTAATATCTGGTAAGAATTTAGTCTAAACTAACCAAAAAACCAAACTTTAGTCTAAATTTCCATGAGTTAAGATTCTAATGAAAATGACAAACATGGAGCAAATATTATAAATGTCCATAATTTACACAAACAACAATATTTTTCCGATTATTCATGTCAAAAAAGGTATAAAGTTCACATCAAAAAATGAAAAAAAGCTATAAAAAAATAGCATAACAGTAAAAAGAGAACAATTTGCTTCCACACTCATCAATCTTTTTTCTTTTTCTTTTTTTTTTTTTTGATCACCACACTCATCAATCTTGGTTTTACTTCACTCAGTTTCCCTAAAACTTTTTTTTTTTTTTACGAAAAGGAACATCTCAGTTCATGAAGGCTGGAGCATGAACCACATAGGTTAATTGAATTGGGTTGGCCACCCCTTCGTTGATTGGGAACAACCTGGTTTATTGAGTTGGAGATGGCCTATATATGTCCAGGTTATATGGGGCACATTTGGTGGAGAAGAAAACATTTCAAGGAAAATGTAAGTTTTCCCAAAACATTTCAAGGAAAATGTAAGGTTATATGCATGGGGCACATTTGCTACCAAAAAACACCTTGAGAAAATAATTTTCATTATTTTTCTCCAAAAGAAAAAATTGACTTCCTTTGTTCAATAAAAGAAAAATATTTTCCGTATTTGGTTGTACGATTGATTTTTCAAAGAAAGTTTATAATGGGACAAGGTCGATTATAAAATTATAAATAAGAATTTTAAACTTCAATTTCCTTTTTCAATTTACAACATATATAATGATCTTTGTTGATTTTTTTCGCTGCTTAAACTAACTGAAATTTAAGATTGAAATTCAACTTCAACAGTTTTGCTCGAAACTTTATAATACGATACAATATATCAAAAACACTCATATATATATATATATATATATATATATATATATATATATATATATGAATTTTTAGCTCCAATTTTTTATCTGATAACATATATCATCATATATATTAACATTTTTGTCATTGAAATTAATTGAAAATTTAAAGCAAAATTAGAAATGTCAAAGCTTGAAAACTAAACTTGTCCTAGTTTGCTACGTAAGGCACCTAAGCTTGATAACATATCTCGCAAAGAGGTGCTTTCGGTCGATCAAGTATAAGTACTGGGCTTTTCCAAGGGCACGAATAAAAGGACTTCATCTTGTTCAATTTTAGTTGTGTGGATTGGAATTTTATAATACAATAGAATATATTTTTCACTTGTTTTATATTTCCAAAAGAAGTAAAACACGTATCATAGAGTGATGATAGGAATCTTACTCTATCTTACCCTTTTTCAAATTAGTAATTTTAATGATTTCTTACACCAATCTTTTTTAATAGTAAGTATTAATTATCAATTATAAGATGTTTTCACTGAGTTTGCTATGTCAATGAGAACAAATTCTACCTTAATCAAATCAACCCCATTACGTAGGCTCATTGTAGGCTTTTTTTTCTGAAAATATAAAAATAATCGATAAAAGTATAACTTTATGCAATTCATATGTAATATTATAGTTATATATTCAATGGTATCTTTTTATTCAACTCAATATGTCTTTAGATCAATACAAGATGGGTAATATCAAGAAGGCCTGCATGGCTGTATACCACAAACACTAGCTAGGGCAAGCCAGAATAAGAAGAAACAGAAAGTGCAGACTAAACAAATGCAACAAGAGCGACAGAAAAGACATTTGACATCTACAGCAATCAGCACCAGCAACACATAATCACACCATAACACAACATACCAACAAAAATTATATACACCAGCAGCAACCTAAGAAGAGAAGCCCTAGAAATCTAGGCTCTAACCAAGGCTCTTACTTCTATACTCTTACAGGCTCTTACTCCCTCATCTTGATCCATTTCCAAACAGATCATTAATGCTCCTACGTTGTCTTCACCAATTGACATTGATACTGCATGCCAAATCAGGGACGCAAACAACGAATACTTTCCTCACCTATATATGTTTTCAGAAACTTATTAACAGGGAAAATACTACATGAAGCTTAATTATGTTCACATAAAACCTAGTATAATAAATGGTGAAGAAGAGGGAAGTTACTGCATAAAAACCCCACGTACATAAGAACATACCAAAATACCTAGAAGGGAAAGAAAGCACAACATCAAAGTACACCAACACCTGACTGACAGTTAGCCAAAACCAAACTATAAGCTACCATAGTCTAGCTAGTTACAATTATCTAGGGGGTTTTCTTCCCTTTTCTTCTCCCCCCTCCCTCCCTCTCTCATCCTATAACAAGTTAAACCCTCGACCGATCGATCTTCTCACTCCAAGAATGTCTCCATTACATCCGAGTACATCCCGGCTTCGGAGTTCCTGTACTCTGGTGGGCCCTGAGGGTGGTGATCGAGCGAGGTTGAAGAAGCCAAAGAAGTCATTCTAGCTGGCAAAGTGAAGCTCCTCTTGAACTTGTTCTCCATGTTCTTCCTCATTTGATCCTGATGAGCAGTGTCGAGACTCAAGAACTCATTAGGGTTTCCCCCGCTGGTGCCCTGAAGATTAGGGTTCGAACCCTCAGGGTGCGGGCCCGGGCCTTTTCCCTCGAGCATGAGGGCGTGAGGGTGGTGGTGGTTGGGGTCCGCCTTGGGCCCCATACCCTCCGGGTTGAACAAGAGCTTCGCATCCTCGGCCCTACCGGTGAGAGCGCTGAAGAAGGAAAGCCCATTGGGCCACTTGATGTCGGACTCATGTTCCCCCATCATTTCCTCCATCCTATTCTCCCCAGAGTGGGGCATCAAAAACATGTGGGTCTCGTCTTTGGTGGGCGGGAACCCAAGAGGACGTTGGAAGTTGGGCGGTCCAAGCATTGCAGCAGCAGGAGACGGGATGGGACGCGGGCCCCAGTTGAAGAGGGGCGGTGGGCCCAGCGGTGGGCCCGCCTGCTTTGTGGGGATGGAGGAAGACGTACCCGCATTTCTGTTAGACGAGAAAAGTTGAGAAAGGTAGAACCCGGATTGATATCCAAGAGATTCAAAGGTATGCCTCATCCTTAGCACAAAGTGGAGATCTTCAGGGATCTGAAACACAGAAAATTGTCATGGATTTATCACTAGTACAGTGATTCAATGAATCTAAAGCTTCAACAAAGCCCTTTTTTTTCTTGGTTTTACTTTTATGTGGTAGTTGAAAGTTATGAAGGTTCAGCTTGCCAAACAAATTATGTTCATAAAGACTAAAATGCATAGTAAAATAACTTTGGGTTCTTCCAAGTGGGTCCGTCTATTGGAGCAACATATGACATTGGAAATATCTTCAATATTTCCCGACTCTAGACTCACCACCCAAAACGGTGAAGCCCTTCTGGTTTCTTCTTAAAATGTGGAAAATGGGCAAAGTTTCGGCAAAAACAACCGGGGGAGCATAATAAATCCAAAAGAAACTTCAAATCAAGAAACTTAACATAAGGGTACACAGTTCTGCCTTCCAAAACTCTTGAATGACCACTAAATTTGCTACACGCGATTACTTTAAATCAAGAAACTGTTGTACTGTTTCTATTAATCTTACGTTAAAGTAGTTTTTCATCATGAAACTTTGCACATCATGATCATGATGAAAGCTAATTAAAGTTTGCTTTGATTATGCATCCAATAATCTGTTATTAATCATATCTCTCTATCCTTTCTAATGCAGGAGCACAGTTAAACCTCAAGTTAAGAAGGGACCCGAGCCTAGAAAAGCAGTAATTCTTAGATGGGAAGCGGTAAGAAAAAGAAAACGGAAAGAAAGTCACAGGAACTCACAATCTTGCAGGAACCCAACTGCAACAGCCCATGACCAGCTTGAATAACAGCAATAGTCTACACCAACGACACGAGAAAAGTAACGCTTACTATGGTCAAACAAAGCATAACAAAAATATAGAAATTTGTGCGTTTTAATTAAAACGCGCAAATGTCATGATTATACAACGTAAAGTGATTAAACTTTTACCTGAATTCCGGACTCAAATTGATCGGTCCATTCAGGAGGAAGCTGCAACAAGCAACACAGCGGAGAAAAGGGTAGGATTACATCAATCAACAAATAGTAATTGGGCACACAAGTAGAATGATTATTGCATTGTTGAAAAAACCCCACCTTTACTATGCCATGAAATGATTGAAATCTAAAGTTTCTGATTTAGGAAGGGTCAAGTAAGAGATAATAATGGGCAAAGTTAGGACATAGCCTCAAAAATTTCCCACTACTGTCTGTTTCGATTTCTCGTTGATATATGCACCAAATTTGCCATGATATAGCACAGACAAAGGGGATCACCCTTTCAACATCATCTCCATACAAATTCACACTCAAGTGTGTTTTGACAACACCAAGTATATATTTGTGAATATGACACGGTAGGAAATCTCGATACAAACACTTGACTCTAACATAGACATGGACAATTGGAATCTATACTCTGACAATCCGTGTTCTACAAAAAATGTCTAAATTTTCAGAAGTGGGGAAGCCAGATGCCAAGTATGTAACAGTATGTGACAAAAGTTGTTGAGCCAACTCGTGTTGTTGTCTAGCATTCTTCTTTGCAAAAATCAAAGCCAAAGAAAAGACCGTGAAAAAGATAATTGAAAATTGAACCACATATGATATCAAAGACATGCATTTAGTATGGGTGCATTGGTTACATACAGCATCGAAGGAACTCTGCCAATAGTTGGAAATATTGGGTTCACATTCCGTCGGCTCTTTGAATACCCATTTGTGACATTTATCAGAAGCAACCTTCCCCATCAACCTGCACAAATCGACAACGACATTCAAAGCAACACCCGAAGATGAATAATTTGCAAAGCAGACCCAGAAAAACTTTCTACACAGCATATGAACTGAAGTCCCCACACACTCCCAAGCCCTGACTAATGGTCCAAAATCATATCGCGTACGAACGAGCCCACGGATTCGCAAAACCAAGTGATCTAGTCGTCCCAACAGCGGTCCACATTCGACAAATATATATAGCTAGCTAGAGGGCCAACAATGGTGGCTTCCATGGGTTTAGTTAATCACGATTCTAAAAACTTTACCAGTTGAACCATATAGTTGAACCAAGTGGTCTAGTTAATCACGATTCTAAACTGACCCGTTCGATTCGACAAAGGAAATAAGGTGAAGTATAAAAATTAACAAACAACACCTACCCAGTACCCACCCTTCTCCATAATTATATAACTGAATGGACATCTTGCTGAAGGCCTTCCTCACTGGATCTTCACCGTCCATCTCTTCCAAGCATTCTCCCACTCTTCCACGGCAGAAACCATCTTCCCACATCAACATCCTTCCAAAATTAACATTTGCAACAGTTAAATCAATTCATTTCAAACATATACCATTTTGATTCAGCAATTTGATTAATAACCAGGTTGATTTGAGAAAGATTTGTTTTTTATTGTTTCTACTGTAGTTATTCTTTAATAAAAAGTTGGAGAAAAAAGGAATCAAAGACAAGAACCCCTGTTTTTAAGATGAGAAATTGCCCGGTCAACTCTCCTTTAGATGATAATGATAGAAGCTTTAATTTAATCAGTAGCTTAAACTAAACCCCCCATTTTATGCTCATCAACAATCATAAAAACGTTTGAAAAATGGCATTAATCATTGAAGCACTTGCAAAAGAAAACAAACATCAACCTTAGATAATACTAATCATAAAACTGGACAAATTAGTAGATATTCAAACCAAGAACCCAAAGTTGTATCATCATACAAAAAGAGGAAAAAAGAAACTAACAGCCCATTTGAAGGAGAAAACCATCAAATTGAAGAAATAAACAAAAACCCACATCAGACCAAAGAGTAAATATCAAAACCCATGCAGCCCTTCACCACAGAAAAGAAGAAAGCAAAAAACTGGTCCAAAAATAGAGTGAGGACAAAAAGGGGATAGGAAAAATGTAATACTCACAAGCTTCCATTATCATCACCAACTTTGCAACCATTTCCACCTCTTACTCTCCTGCAATAATGGAGAACAGAACCCATTTCACAAATCAACCCATTTCACAAAACAGAAAAAAATCAGAAACTGAAAGAGTTTGATGTTTTTTGAGGGGATGTTTGGAGAAAGAGAGAAAGAAGGAGTTTTTTTTACGGGCGAGGGCGAATGGTCCAGAAGACAGAGTAAGTCCAGTCTGAGTTAAGACAGACGCTTCTGAGGGCCTCATGAAGGGCCATCATCCCTACTGCCTCTTTGCTCCTATCTCCTCCTGCTCCTGAGCCCACCATCTCTCTCTTCTTTCTCTCTCTAAAAATACCCCTCCTTTTTTTCCACTTCCAAACACACCCTCACCCTCTCTCTCTCTCTCTCTCTCTCTCTCTCTCTCTCTCTCTCTCTCTCTGTTGCTGTTTTCTCCTTGGATTTGCTCTCTTAAGACACTGGGTTTTCTAACTCTGTTTGGTTAACCCTTTTTTTTTTAAGCAGAGGTTTACAAGTAGAAAAGAGCAGCAACCAGAAGAGTACAAGGACTGATGACTATTTCTAGAGCTACTTCTCTCTCCATTTTTTTGTTTTTTGGGTTTTTTTTTTTTCCCCTCTCTCTCTCTCTCTCTCTCTCTCTCTCTAGTGTGGAGAAGTTTGAGGGAGGCTTGCTTGCTGTATGTTTTTATTGGGTTTGTTTGGGGGGCTTTTTATTTTAAGGATTTTGATTTGATTCTTGTAACAAGTCAAGTACCAGAAACAAAATGGGGGAGAGAGTGAGAGGTGGGGGTGGTAGGGAGGATTTGGTAATAATCTCAGAAGATGAGGTGAAAAGGAGGGCATGTACAAAGCACAAATATGTGGGGCTATGTTTGCCTTTGTGTGTGCTTCATAGTAGTAATATTAGGTCCTATTCTTTAAGGACATAGGATTACGTTAAGGTTCCGTTCTTTTATATGGTTAGTGCAGTGTGGTAATAGTATGGTACGATAGAATTTGAAAAGGTGTAGTAAGACCATCCGCAACGGTGAGTTTGAGACTGAAATAATGTTGATGTGGCGTGGGCGAGGACGAGAAAGACAGTGCAACGGCGAGGACGAGTGTCGGTGGTGAGAAAAACTTGAAGTCATGCTCGTCGCACGAGGACGAGGACGAGATTCTCGATATATTTTTTCATTTTTTTTAATTTCTGTTATAGTGTATTTAAACTATTAAATATGGGGCCTACATTTTTTTTATTTTAATCAAACTCACACTCACTATTAGAAAGCAAGTTAACAAGAAGAGTCTAACTCTAACTTTTTTGGTGGGTCATACTGCTTCCACCTCATTCAGTGAGTATAACTCATGCTCACCATTGCGGATGCTCTAAGTTGTAGTGAGAATTGTGGTAAGTGAGGTAGGTGAGGAGAGATAATATGAAAAATAGAGGAGACAAGTGAGGAGATAAATTGATAATGATTGTGGTGTGGTAAAGTATGGTGAAATGTGGTAGAAATTAAAGAGTGTAGTATGGTGCGGTGTGGTACCACACTACAACCTACCGTATAAAAGAACAAAGTCTAAGTAAGGTAAAGTGAAGTAAAGTAAAGTAAGGTAAGGTAAGCGAAGGAAAGGAAAGGAAAGGAAAGTAATGAAAATAATGGAGATAGGTAAATGTTATATCACATATTTATTTTTTATTTTTAAATAAATTATGCAAGTTGAATAAAGAATTTTAAATATAAATTATCTAAAATTATAGTCTTAATCTTTTGAATAATAAGGTAAAGAAAGCTTATGTTATGTTAGGTAAGGTAATGATAAACATATCCTAACAGGCTAAAGATCGAACAAGGCATTAGTCTCTTCTCATTTTAATTTTCATTTTGGCCCGGTTTGGTAAACTATTATTGGTTGTTAGTTGTATACATTGACAGTGTACTATAGGTTGTTTGGATTGGTTGTGTTTGTTGAAATTTCATCTATACATTTTATAAATAATATTTTTAAGATGATATTTGTGTAGTTTTAGACAACTTTGAACCAAAATGTCTTTCTTACAAAAGTCTGTTTCAATAGATTGTTCTAACATGTCTATTGAAAATTGGTTGATTAGAACGAAACAGTCAACCGAATAAATTACTTACCAAACACATAAATAATATATTTGACACACAATTAAACCAGCTTTTACAACAAACTGTTTAATAAGTTGTTTATCAAATATGACCTTTTAACTACTTTTTTTTTTTCTACTAGTATTGTGTTATAGCTTTGTAGTGCCAAACGATAAATACAACAATTTGGCTACTAGCTAGCACAAGATCTAAATAACATCAATTAATAAAGAAATCATTATGATACATTTTGATGTTGCTTTGAACCCTTTTGTATTTTTAAGACATTTTTAACATATTTCACGGTTACCTTTTTTTTTATCACTTTAAGGACCATAAAAATTGTCATTTTCCATTGAATCGAGAACAATTCAATGTATGCTATTGGAGTGAGATTCATTTGATTGGTTTAATCTTATAAATTTTACATTATAGTGAGATCAATTTGGCTCAAAATTATAGTCAAAAGTATATGTTATTGGCAAAGGTTTTATTCTTACTTTTTTTTTTACTTTTAATTTTTTTTTTTACTTTTTCAAAAAGATTCAAGACTTAAGAGTATACTATCTTTTAAGATTAACCAAAGTAATTTTTTTGGATTATATAAAAATAAAAAATGCCTATTACAATGGTACTGAGGAAGTAATATTCTCATTCGACTAATTTATACATGACATGATGTGTGAGAAATTTTAAGTTCAACCAAAGTAATTTTATTAGTTTGAATAGATATGCCTGTTAGAATAAGGCATCGTTCTTTTAATTATGTGTTAACGCACCCAAACGCAACGCAACATAACGCAAATTATCATCACTTTTTAACCATTTCCAACGCAACTAAACGTAACGCAACATAAACGCAACGCACAAAAAAACGATGCCTAAGGAGGTACTATTTTCATTTGACTAAATTTATACATGACATGATGTGTGAGAAATTTGAAAACCGATTTTAATTTGTCTTTTAGATCAATGTAAATGTCACCTCACACATGTAGGCGTGTAGCAGTTTCTTTTCTAAAAGAATAAACAATATTCCTTGGAGACAAACAATTCAATACAAGGGTAGATTTACTAGTAACATTCTTTTACCTATTTTTATTTAATCATATATTTTTTATTTAAATTCTCCTAAATTTATATTATTTTTCTACTTTTAAAATAACTCATTATTTACTTTTACATACATTATCAAAACTTATTCAATCATCTTATTATCTAATTTCTATATACCCACTAAAAAAATGCACCGCTATAAAAAAAAAAGCAAATTACTCTATTTCATAATCCTATTTTCTAAAAGAAAAATATATTAAATAGTACTTTAAAAACACAAAAGGTTTATAAAACCAAAAAAAAATTCTAAAATATATGTTCAAATTGAATTCACATTTGAAAACATTCTAAAAACAACATATTCGAATAAAAAATAAAGGAGACCTAAAATACTATACACAAGTTAGGAAAATTAGGTTGTATAATCATAGACTGTACAAGGTGGGATAATATTAATCCAAATTTTGGTATTTTGTTACATCAAGTTGAACTATTCACTGTTTCACCTCTGAATGGTTTTTTCTTACAGAATTTAAGGATGGTGGTGCCATAAATATATTAGATTGTACTAATCAAAACCATCATATATCAATAATATTTCATACTATCATATGTTATACCGCTTAAGTTGGAACAATTTAATAATAACACATTGAAATCTAATTAGTGCATGATTCAATTTGTTGTGATACGATTCTCACGTTTGGATTATTATTGTCCAACTATATGATTCTTATTATTACAATATAATTTAAACACTCACAAAAGGTTCATGCATTAAAAGAGTAAATTAATAAAATAATTTGTAATAAACTCAGTTGCAGATAAACTATAGACAATCTACTCTGAGAGAAAAGAAAGGAGGAAAAAAAAACGGAGATCATAAAAATTACATAGTTTTCTGTTTTGATAGAAAATGCCATAATGGGGGATCTAATAATTGGATACAAAATGAATTTGGGTTAGATCTCACGCACACACACGGCCTACACAAGGAATTTAGGTATAAAAAAATAATTTGTTGATTTGTGGAGTATTTATAATACTGTAGTTACAATAAATCTATTTAATTAATTAATAATACTATATTATATATTAAAGACAAAAAGGAAAAGTGGGGACAGCTTTTATCCTATCTTTCCAAGGCAAAAGCCCCTCTTCCCCTTGTGTGAGCAGTGAGATGGGACTTTGGGAAGAGAGCGAGTTTAGAAGAGAGAAGAGAAAGCAAAAGGGGGGGGGGGGGGCAAAACAGAGGTATTTTTTGCCCACACTAGGGGGTGGGGTGGGTGGGACTGGAAATGACCATATTGCCCCTTGTCTGTTAGGATTTGTGTGTGGAGGAGGTGTCAAGTTTGTGTGTGACTGAGAGAATGAGCTTTTTGGAATCAATTGGCAAATGGCAAATACCAATCACTCTTCTAGAATTGGCTTTGCTATAACCTCCAAACCAAGTCATCCTCTTACATGCCTCCCTTTCTTTTTTCCCCTTTTTGTTATTTTGAGGAAAAGCAATCCTTTACTCTAAGATCATACCGTTTTAGATTATGTTTAAAGGGTTAGCGTTTGAAATAGTGTTTAGTGTTTTGATCAAATTAAAATTTGAATTGGATAAATATTAATGTGCAGTAAGCTAAAGTTTTAAATAATGTTTCAAATAGACCTGACAAATGGGTGAATTGGTTTGGGTGAAGTTTGGGTTCAGGCACACTTCAGGTGAGTTTTATTCGATTTGGTTTTGAGTGAGGTTCCTTTAGATTGAGTTTTGGTTCGATTTGAGGTTATTCGGGCGTGGATTTTAATCCAGTCAGTTTTCGCATCTGAGTTTAGGTTTCGGTGTCAGTTTTGTCAAGTCTAGTTTCAAATAGCATTTCTGAAACATTAATAAAGTTTTTGGAGTAGTGTTTTCCTTTTTTGTCGTAAAACAATCTTTGAAAATTTTATCTTTGAAATTATCTGCATTCTTTAATGTCAATTTACACTAATCAACTATCTCAACCACTAAATTTGAACAAAGATTTTATTTAAAATAATATTCGATCTTTGCTATCCGAACCGCTATTTGTTACATAAACTGTTATTCGCTAACTAATTCGCTAATTTTGTCAATAAAGCCTTAATTTTATGGAAAAATAGTAAATTCATCCATTAAAAAAATTTGATGAAATACTTTTGAAATAGAGGCGACAGTTGTTTAGTAAAATTTACTAAAAGACCCTTGTTTTTTTTTCTTTTTTAAAAAACTGAAAAGAATTTATCATATCTTTTTGAGATTATTCATATTTCCTTACCTATCTTACATAATATATATTTAAAAATTTCATATATGTAGTACAACTTGCTTTACTCATAATACTTTATTAAAAATTATAAAATATATATTTAATGAAATAATGTGACTGGTGTGACCTACATTCCCGATCATCATCTTACCTACGAACACTTACAAAACTTTCCCCATCTTTCCTATCACTATCTTACCTTATCCTACCTTATATACATACATACATACATACATACATACATACATACAATTTCTACTTTAATTCAAGATATTCTGGTTCTCATTTTTCTTTGTAACTCGGTTTTTATTTCTCGAATTTTTAGGGAAAGTAATAGGGCTGCTAACTGGTTCACTAATTTAAAAGTATTAAATTTGAAATAAAGTATTGATACTGCGTTTTTTGAAAAATAAAGAAAATTATTTGTAAAATTTAAATAATAGATATTGTAACGCCCTGGAAATTTAATTATAAAATTCTAACAATCAACCTAGCGGTAATAGCGGAAGTCAAACTTTATTTGAGTGTTACTGCCGTGTCTCCGAAGAAACACAAGGCAAAATAGTACTTAACAACTATACTTTTTTTTTTTGATAATTTTGCGGTCAAGTGACCCTTTTATTCAAAGCAAAAGATGGGCTTACAAAGACAGCCATACAAATTGCAATGATAATAGCCAACAATGCAAACCGACACACCCACCCACTCTAGAATGAACTATGAGAACAAACCATTAGAGAGATTGTATCAGACTAACTATAAAACAGACGACAGCTGTAAAACCCTGGGAATATGAAGGAGCTGAGAGAGAATTCACTCCAAAACTTGAACTTTCCAGATGAAGGATTAAGCACGCTACCAAAGACAAAAACACACCAAACCTTTTGAATGTCGAAATCAAGAAAACCACCAATTTTGTGGAACAAAATATAGACAGTGAATCTGACTGAACAGCAGCAGCGACCCACCCAAAACCAACTCACCACCAAAAGACAAATGAAGTGGTTGAACTAGCCGAAAATCGAGGCCAACAGCCTAGCAGAAACACCACATATCTCAAGAGTGAGCAAAGCAGAAAAGCCACCACAAATCACAGAGAGATGAACTGTAAATTGGATCCAACCCATCATACCTGTCTGACCCACCATCCCATTCTAATCAGAACTGTAACAACCCGCCCCAAAATCACGATTAATTAAGTACTAATTACCGTAATTACTTAAATTGCGTATAAATTTTTCGCGTTTACTTCTAATTATTTATTTTATCGGTGTCAAGTCTTGTGCAGGAGATGGCAAAGAATATCAAGTTACGGGTTTATAAACCTTTAAGTTACTCTATTTACTCGTTAAAGTGATTTATATCGAGTTTTACCGTTTACGTTATTTCTTTAACCGGAAAGAGTTTAATTATTTCACTTCTTAATGTTTATATTTTATTATCCAAACTTTAATTTATTTTATTTGGATTATGTTTATTTTATTTTAGTACAAGTAATATTTATATTCCATTCATTTAATTTTATTAGTTCAAGTCCTATTTTATTTTAACCCAATTGCTACCGATTAATTTTATTCCGCACAACTAATTATTATTTGAACCTAGCACTTCTCTAATTATGTTGCTAAAGTAAAGTTTCAGATTTCATTGAGTTTAATTAGTGGTTAATTAAGGGGAGGGAGTATATATTATGTTATGTGGGTATTAGTGAACCCATTTCTTATCAATTCAAATCAAACCCACGCCCAAGCTCTTTCTCTCTCTACACTCCATCCCCCTCTCTGCTTCTGCCGTGGCACTCCCAGCAGCCGCCGGCCACCTTTCCGGCCGCCGGAGCACGTCGTCGCCGCCAGGAGGACGCCGGCCGCCACCCTCCTTCCTCCTCTCTTATGTTTTCATCAATTTTTTTTAACCCCAAGGGTAATCTCTCAAAACCCCCAATTTCAAATTCTCTAAACCCTAATCTGAAAATCTATGTTTTATATATGTTTCTTTTATAAATTCCATCTCTTTTACTCTCTTTATTCACGAATTCAAGTATATAATTGTATTGGTTAAGTTAGGGTTAAGTTTTGAAGTACATGCATGTTGATTTCTAAGTGTTTTGTGAGGTTTAGAGTTGAATTCATGGTGGATGATGAATTAGTGTTGATGCATGTGAATTTCTTGAGAGATTCTTAGTATATAAGGGCTGAGTTTATGTTTTAAGATTATGAATTAAGTGTTATTATGTTTAATTTGGGTGAATTAGTGAGGTTTTGATGCAAGAATTCAAGAGTATGTCTCATATGTTGAGTTTATGTTTAATCCATGGATGCATGTGGTTTTTAAGGCCTTTGATGAGTTGATTTTTCAAGGTTTATATTCTGGAAATATAGTGGATTAAAGTTTAAGTGAGATTTGGTTATGTTTAGTATGATTAAGGGAGAAAAATCCAATTAAAAACTGAATTATGGGTGATTAAAGTTTCTGTTTAGTTTCTGGAAATTTACAGAGGTATGAAAGTGAGATTTTTGCCCAGATTTTTACTCCATTTGATAGCTTAAGGTGTTAGCAAACCATAGGCTTTGGAATTTCTAATTTCCGACATGTATAGCCCGAGTTACGACCAAAACCGTAACCTCACGATTTTATATACGAACTCTGAGTCAGTGTTTTGAGGGCTGTTTTTCGTCCCTTTGGAGACCTCTTTGGTTTTTATGGTAAACATGAAAGTTTTAGGCCATGTTGCAAGCTTTCCGGAAAGGTATGGTTCATAGTCATCCGATATCGGGAGTGTGAGTTACGATCCCAGGAAACCGGGCTGTCCAGAACACCATTCTGCTCAAGTTAACCTTTGAAATTAATGTCTTGTGGGCCTCAAATCAACCCAATAAGGGGTTCTAGGTATAAATGGGTCGTGGTTATAAATTGTCATTATAGAGTTATGTGTTTGAGGCTAAGAGTACCAATTTGGAGTCCTAAGTAAGTCTTGAGAATACCTTTCAAGAGCTAGTATGTTTAAGTAATGTATCGTGACTCCCTTCGTTCTTTAAGTCTAATGTTCAATATCTTTACTCTAGCTAAAAGTTCCTTCTAGCTTGATAACCTCCAATGTCTAATTCAATTCATTCCTCATTTCATAATTCATTAATCCAAGCTTGCTTTTATTCACATTTGGACGTGTATATCTTGCTCCATTTCGCCATTTCACTCGATATCGTATTATCAAACCATATTTGAACTCGTTATCTCGCATCCTAGTTTCCAATTTATAATTACCCTATTCATCATCAATTCAAGCTAATTGTCCTAAGTTCAAGCCCTTTTATTTGACTCACCTTCTACGTCATATTTCTCGTAATTTTCCAACCCGAAAACTCCAAAGTTTTATGTGCACAGCTTCTGTCCGGGCCCATTTTGGGGCCCTTCCATTCATTTTTAGCTTCTGGTTCAGTTGACAAAGTTGTAGATCATGATTTTCCCTATTCCGAAATCTATTCTTTTATGTCATTCCGATTTTTCTAACTCAAGTTATACTTCAAACTCTATTTTTTTATATAAACCTGAAATTTTTATCCCTAAAGCTATTTCATGGATATTACTAAGTTTCTAAACTTATGAATCTAATTTAGAACCTGATTCGGTTCTTCATATTTATTTATTCTTATCTTAGTTGACAAGTTTTGAAAGCCATCTCCAAGCCGAGCTGCGCCGCCAAGGTCTTAGCGTTTCAAGGTACGCAAATTGTCCAGCTTTTATGATCTAAGTTATATTCATGATTCATTCAATTTATGACATGTCAAGCTTTATGTTTTATGATATCATTATGTTCGAAAGTGGACCCATTTTATGTATTCTATGTTTATGTTTTAGCTAGTTATGTGAAGTGCTAGCCTTTTTGATGCTCCTGATCAGAGTGACCTAGACCTGGCCAGTGTCGACCGCGTAGCGGTTACCCAATCCAAATCTAGATCGATTTGGGCATGCGCGTGTGTGAGATGCTTCCACCGATCATAAGGGTTCCACGTATTTTCTATATACCTCTATTCTATGTTATTCATGTTTATGTTTTATGCACATCATTGCAAGTTATCGTTTTATCCCCTTTTCCCGTTTTCAAAATGAATTTAAATGCCGGCACTAAAACCGTTTTCGAACGGTTTACGTGCTGAGTGTTTCCCCACTGACTTTTGCGATGTTTTATGGTTTTGTTTTTAGGAGGCTCGAGCTCCCAAGGCAAGGACAAGTCGGTTCCAAAGTAATTCAGGGCTGTCGAGGTAGTTCTCTAAGGAAATCATCGGTTAGCAAGGGCGAGCAGGATTTTGGAAGTTGTTTTAGTATTTAAGCTATGTTTAAGTTTATGTAGTTTATCCAAAGGTTGTATAAGTTTTATATATGAAGGTTTTTAAGCTAGTAGGTTATCTTGTGGTTTTGGAAGTTTCTTTAGTGTTGTTGCCTTGTCTCTTTTGGGAGACGGCGGTAATGCCTCGACCTAAGGTGTTCCGCTGCGCTAATCACAGGTTTGGGATTCTAAGTATAGTCTTAATCTTGTGATTAAGGTTGGGGCGTTACAAGAACGGAATACTACCCTCTGTTCAATTGAAACACACTTGTCTTTAAACTTGGACTAATTTAAAATAAACTGAAACCACAATATTTCAACTGAAACCCACACTAGCTTATCTAACGACTCCTACGACCGGCGCATCCTAAGTCCTAACTAAAACTTAATACACTTAGGAGCTACCAGACCGTAACCCAGAATTCTGATACCATTCTGTAATGCCCTGGAAAATTCAATGATAAACTTAACGGTCAAAGTCAAACGTTAACTAACATTAACAACGAAAGTCTCATTTTTTTTCATTTTAATTGGGCGTTACTGTCGTATCCCCGAAGGAATACAAAACCAGAAAGGGAAAACTATCTAACAATGGTAGCTATTAATTTAATCAAGCGAAATAAAACTTCCAATTTTAGAGCAACGCAACTAAACATTAACAACTTCAATTCTAAAACATAAATTAAACTTTATTCTCAAAACTGCTAACTTCGACGTCCTCACTTCTAGTTCCCATTTCCCATCACATAACTCTTCACCTGAAAACAAAACATTTAAAAACATGAGGAGAACTCAATAATGTCTACCTCTAACCGTCAAAGCAATTTAAAATCCATTTCAATTCATTTTTTGGGAGGAATGAACAAGTCAAATCTTTTTCAAAATCAACTTTCTTTCCCAACCAACCAAACCATCCTTCAAATATATTAAGCGGGCGGACCTTACTTATTTGACCCTCGGAGTCCAAGACTTCACAATAATCATATCTCAATATCACATTCCCAATCTCAATTTCATTCTCAATCAATCACAATTTCAAACATACGGATAACCATCCATTTCACACACGTGCATATAACTAACCCGGGGAAGTAGCACTTATTAGGCATCCCTGATCTCTTGACAAACTCCCTGCAGGAACAGATCCTGGTCTTTGAAACATTACCCGAACACAAAACCGTATCAGGGGTTTCCTGATTTCTAGATAACGTCCCTACAGGGATCCGCCTTGGTATTTGGGAACGCTACCCGAACCCGCATTTAGTCTCACTTGAATTATTATCCACTTTAATACTCGACAAGTTCTAAGTTTCAAGTTTCAATCAACCAACCCCAATTCCCAAAAGACATCAAACAACTTCATAAAATGATTGTCATTATTTAATAAAAAGAAAAAAAAAAATTGAGACTGCCGCTGTTAAAGTTAGTTTGACTTTGACTTTTTACATAATTGAATTTTCAAGGTGTTACAGATATTTTTACCTATTTAAATTTAATTTAATTATTTTTGAAAGAAGGGGAAAACTTCATTAGGCCTCTTGGGCTAAATCATCCTGTATCTTACAGAGCACATATTCATCAGGTCCCCCATTTGTTCACATTCTGATGTGATTAAACGGAAAGTCTAAGCGAGCTGCTTCATGAGCTGCCTTAATTAAATCTCTACTAACAAAAACAAAAATCACACTACGAAAATTTTCAACCAACTTGTAACAATCTTGTAGAATAGTAATTTAGATTAGAAGAATAAATTTTCAAATTAAATGGATATGCGAATAATTTGCGCAAAGCTGGGAAGTCGGAAGATTTATAGTAGTGTTGAAAAATTATGTCAAGAAATTAACTATGGGTAAAAACACTCATAGTGTAATACCCCGGATATGTGGTTAAGTGTGGCTTAAAGGAATTGAAATGACTACTCATATCACCAAGGTGAACCCTCTTTTATGGTAGCTCATCCGTTGGGAACTCCTCTCAGTTAAGCGTGCTTGGCTGGGAGTAGCCAAAGGATGGGTGACCTCAAACACGTTGAAAAGTCCCGTGGTGATTTGTGGGGCCAATGATCCCAAAGCGATTGCTCGGTAATGCCCGAGGGCGTGCGTTATACATAGTATGATTCATAATTTTGCCAAAACAACTTTAAGAAAAATTGATTTTAAGATATAAAAATAATTTTCTCAAACACAGTTAAACAGGTAAACACGGACAAAGTCATGACTCACACGAGACATGTTAGCATCCAGAACATCGAAAAACCCAAGATAGTATCAACATGGGTCATGTCATGTTGACAGGGGGGTGTGTTGGTGTTGCCACGAGTCATGTTAGAGTTAGACTGTTGAGTTGTTTTAATACTCTAATTACTATTTGACTCATGTCATTAATGGTTAATCTCAAATTATCACGTGATCCTAACACCAATAACTACATTTCTAATATAGTATGTAGTCAAATTCATAATAATCACATTGGCCCTCATTATGGACCCCTTCAAGGTCGTTGTTTAACCCTTCCTCTATAAATAGCAGTGTTCTTGTCATTTTTAAGATGCGTCAAGTGGTAGCAAGACACATCAAACACATCTCTCTCTTTAGGGTTGGTAGTAGAACAATACTCTAGAGAAATGTTCTTTGTATAAGTGAGAAGCAAGTTCAAGTTGTGTTACAAATTAGACAAAAGTTGTATCCATGTAAACATTTACAATATAGTAAATAACTCTTAAGACTACGGTATAACATTTCTATTTTCTAAGATTCTTTTTATCAACGACCGATAAAATATCTTAGCGATCGATACTATATCAGCAACCTAAAAAAATTCAGCGATCGATAAAATATTGGTCGTTGGCTTTGGTCGCTGCTGTCATGTCATGTTGTAGTATAAGGAAATGAGCTTTTACATTACTCTTTAGACTTATCCATAGTTATTCAAATTCCGATCCATATCTACAATCTTAAGATTTTATGATCCCAAAATGCTCGATGTAATTTTACGATCTACATTCCGATCCACGATCTCACGTGAGTTATTTTGATCCTAACTACCACACATATTCTAACTATCACACAAATTCTAACTAGAATCTCGATTCTAACAACGATTGTCTTATCCATGACTGAATCTTTTGGTTTCTATATATACACTTCATTTTGATATACATATCCACCAAAAGAACAAGAAGGCGAAACGAAAATGATAAATGTTCAAACTGCTCACGCATCATTTTCTAATAATAAATACACACAATATTCTTATTGGGGTCAGGTTACGCAATTACTCCGTAACAAAGAACAGAGGTGAAGGTCAGTGCCAAAAAAAGGGAAAAAAAATAAAAATGGAGTGGGGAAATATTTGAAAATTAATTTAATTGGAATGAAATTAGAAAGAATTAATTTCGTGTCTAATATTAGGAAGAGTGAAGCAAAATTACATCAATAAGTATCCGACAATATCTTGGTTGGGGTTATGCTGTCAATATCATTAAATCTTCATGGCTAGTGCAAATGCAATGCATTTGTTGCATTTCATCTTTTCCCTAATTTGACCAAATTAGGTATCTTTTTTTCAGAATAAGCTGCTGCTTAATTTAAGGTAATTCGCCAATTCAAGTTGGCTTTAATTTTGTTGGTGTCCTTCAGTTTTAGGGCCCGTCAAAAATCTGGGTAAAATGATCAGTGCGGTGAGTTTTTACTTAAATCTACTAAAATTTACCAAAATTTACTATAACTAAAAAACAAGAAAATTTAATTGGGGTACATTAGAATAAAATTTGACAAAACTTATCAAAATTTATTCAAAAATTATCAAATTTAATTTTTACCTAACTATTTTCACCCATAAATTTGACAGACCCTTAATCGGCAATCTCCTACCCCCTCCAAATTATATATGATTAAATTTTAAAATTTTAATCATTAATTTTTTAATAGGTGTAATAGTATTTTTTTATAAAAAAAGTATTATATTGATAATTTATCCATCAATATATATATACATATATATATATATATATGAGCAGGACATATGCCTAATCAAATTAAACATGCTCTTCCTCAATACGGATGACTTTGGCGATGGGCAACTAGGTTACCATCCCTTTTGAAATGTGACCAATTATATGTGCTAAAATCAACTATAAGCAATCTCAAATCTTCAACAATTGAGTCAAGTTCATTAAGAAACGAAGACAAACTACTAATTATACGTTGAATTAAGCTAAACAATCAGATTCAATATAATCCTAGGAGATTTAGACAATACTAATACCATGTAACTACAAAATGGTATTAATTATAAATAAGAATATTTTGATGGATAAATTATCAATATAATCCTCAATAATCTCCACCATTTTGTAACTAAATCTCCTAGCAAGCTGGACAGCAAAGCTTCCTTGCAGTTGAACCGCTTTCCGTATCTACATCACAATTTTTGCCTTGCAGTTGAACAGCTAAGGTTGCTGCTTAATCTTGTCATTCCATGCAATTTTCTACTGTGTGCTTTAACCTTACATAACACGGTCTTCTTACTCTTGACATATATATCGTCAGCTAGTAATATTTATCTCTAAATCTTATTTATGTTAGCCTTCATTCCCTAATTAGCTAAGGCCAAAGATCATCAAATCTTACGATTGATTAGGTTATAAAACATGCAAAAACTCCAAGGACGAGTTACAGAACCAAACTTATCAAATTAGACGTACGTCAACAATTAATTAATTATATATGTTCATCAACTACCAAATAAATATTGCTTTCTGTGACTCCACATGCACACACACACAACCAGGGAAAAGAGAAAAAAGAAATGAAAAAAGACAGGTTTGATAAATTTCAATCAAGATTTTTGGTTTCTTTAACAAGTAATAATGAGTCATAAATTCCATTAAAGATTAAAGATGCATATGGATTAATTTAAAAGAGAAAAGGCAATCGCAAAGTCAGTCGGCCTGGAATCTTTTCAGTCAAAGGGAAGAATTGTGAGGGTTAGATTTAGTCTAATAATCCGAGTAATTTTAAAATAATGTTGTGTTGGTACTGCCAATTGTCTGGAAGGACAACCGAAAGATAATCATAGTAAATTCATATTATTATTAATATTAATATACGTAGGTGGAAAGGATTATGATGAAAGGGAGGAAAAAAATATAATCATACAAGTACCTAGAGATTTGAGCGATTAATTTTTAATTGTATACTAGCTCTACATGTATCATATTCCCTTCCTAGTTAAGGCAAACTAATACCCTAAGCTA
The DNA here is from genome assembly GCA_029582165.1 of Portulaca oleracea. Classification (NCBI taxonomy): domain Eukaryota; kingdom Viridiplantae; phylum Streptophyta; class Magnoliopsida; order Caryophyllales; family Portulacaceae; genus Portulaca; species Portulaca oleracea. The sequence continues at coordinate 42,532,613 of CM055876.1, forward strand.
TATAAGTACCCTTAGCCCTTTAGCAATACTTTGGTCCATAGCCAAAAGACTTCGAGAAGTACTAATATATTTAAATATTACTATGTACTATACGTAAAAATTATACGGTTGACGGATTATATTGATTGTTGTGTATAATTTGATATTTATTTTTAATTCTAACAAATAAACTTGCTTGTAACTGTTGATTTAATATATCAAGTAAATTTATGGATTAATTCTTCATGAAAGTAGTATAAAACCATTCTGTATATCTAAGTAGGTTTAGGTAGTTTATATAGAAGCGATCTACAAGAACTAACAATATAATTACTACTTACTAGACATTCGAATTCAGTTTCTGATTCTTTACAAATCAATGATTCTCATCTAACAATTAACGACAAAATGTAGATAATCAGTCAAGTACAATTGATGATATATATATATATATATATATATATATTCAATGTAAATATCTTGAATTTTACTTGGCTTTAGTTTTGACATAGGAAATCTTTAAAAGGAAAATATATATTAAGGACCCATGCATCTTGAAACCTTTAAAATATCATACCCTAAATGTAGACTAAGCTGATGTTGAGGTTGTTAGTTAGTTGTGAATCTGTTAGCATTCTGTTCTAGGTGGTTAGGTGTTTAGCTAATGTGTATTCTTGATTGCTCTTGTAATCTATGTACTATATATACCCTTGTTGTATTCTACATTCAATCAAGTCAGTTTGAATGCATTTCTCCTCATCTCTCCAGACTTTTCATGGTATCAGAGCTAAGGATTTTTCTTTCCTGAAGCTTTCTTCTAATTGTTTCTTACAATGAGTTTCTGATCACACTGATCAGAACTTGTCTTGAGCTTGCATTCGAATATGGCTATTCTCAATGAAAACTACAACACAAATCCTCTTTACCTTCATCCTTCTAATCATCGTGGTATGAGTTTGACAAACTTCAAAATGGATGGTACCAATTTCCATCAATAGAGTTGAGCAGCACAGATTTCTCTTCGAACCAAGGTGAAACTGGGGTTCATAAATGGGAAATGTGTCAAACCTGCATCTACTGATCCCAAATATGAGCAGTGGATGAGGTGTGATAATATGGTGGTCAGCTGGCTGCTGAATTCCATTGATCCTAACCTCTCAGGAGCTTTTCTTTATGTTAGCTCTACTCAATATTTTTTGCCCCAACTTGTTGAGAGGTTTGGACGAAGCAACGGGCCTTTGTTATTCAAGGTTCAAGGAGAAATGCATTCAAACTGACTTGATTGAATGTAGAATACAGCAAGGGTATATATAGTACATAGATTATAAGAGCAATCAAGAATACACATTAGCTAAACACCTAACCACCTAGAACAGAATGCTAACATATTCACAACTAACTAACAACCTCAACAGTAGCTTAGTCTACATATTCACACAAAGGAATGTCACTTAGATCAGTCATCTCATCCCAAAGCTGTTTCAACTTGGTGTAATATACTGCAACCCTATCATTCCCTTGATACAAATCGACTATTTTATCCCAGAAATAGCAAAATGGAGATCAAGGCGTTTTGTGATGCAGATTGGGGAGCTTGTAAATTCTCTGCCAGTTCACTAACAGGCTTTTGTATCTTCTTTGGGTCATCTTTGATCTCTTGGAAGACAAAGAAGCAGAAGACAGTGGCTAAGTCTTCTGCTGAAGCTGAGTACAGGAGCATGTCAGCAACAGTGTCTGAGCTTGAATGGATTGTTCATCTTCTTGAAGACTTTCACATTCAATGCCCTTTACCCATTCCCTTCTTTTGTGACAACAAAGCTGCGCTTCACATTGCAACAAATCTTGTATTTTATGAACGTATGAAACACTTGAACATTGATTGTCACTACACACGGGACAAAATCACTGAAGGGCTTATTTAGACACATCATATTAGCTCTCAAGAACAGATAACGTACATATATCCTAACAAAACCTCTTGGAGAGGGTCAACATCAATATCTAGCTTCAAGGCTTGGCTTGGTTGCTTCTCCACCAATCCCACCTTGAGGGGGGGGATGTAGACTAAGTTGCTGTTGAGGTTGTTAGTTAGTTGTGAATCTGTTAGCATTTTGTTCTAAGTGGTTAGGTGTTTAACAAATGTGTATTCTTGATTGCTCTTGTAATCTATGTACTATATATACCCTTGTTGTATTCTACATTCAATCAAGTCAGTTTGAATGCATTTCTCTTCATTTCTCAAGACTTTTCATTAAATTTCAGCTCTTACCTCGATCATCATCTCATGTTTTACCCAGATGGATTTTGATGTTTCTTTTTTTTATATTGTGGGTTGGGGTTGTAAGCCATTTTTCTATGGTTTCCATTTTAAGGAATATGCTTGTGTATTTTTAGAATATTTTGTCTTTGTCTTTTAGAATTAAATGATTAAAAAAATAAACAAGGACCAATTTGCAAGCTCGTCATTCGTCAAGCCTAAGCTCAAGCAAAGTAATATGAACTAATTGTAAAGTCGATCCCCACCTCTTTAATGACTCAAAATTAAATAATATTTTGAAATATAGCACAATAAAATTGTTAATATCCCTTTAAAACTAGCCTAACACCATAAGTTTATGCCCCTTTGGTGTAGAATGTTGTACATGTACCGAAGTGTTTATACTCTTCAAATGAATTAATACTGGCTAAAGAGAAGTTAAAACAATGCAAGGACTTAAAATAGCAAGGGAAAAAATGGGTTAGACTTCAAAAATGGTACTCTGGCCCTCCATTCCATATTAATTGTCGTATTTGAAAATCGTACAGTCGAATTTCAAAAATTTTAATCATAAACATCTTAATATATACAGTAAGTTGCTATGTAAATCAAAGAGGAGCATTAGAGACCGTGAAAGTCAAAATTATGACAATTAATATAAAACAGAGGAAATATATGTATAATAAGTTTTAAGGCATAGATTTCGAGTTAACATAATTCATCTAACAATTTTCAAAATTAGGAATTAATGTAAAAATATCTATCTTTGTTTATAAGAGCCGGCTCATAAATCATAATCTTTACCAAGCTTGCTCTTACCTCCCATATTCAACCATTTTAAATTTCATAATTTTATCTACTTGATGACTTGATCTATACATTGGGATGAAGTTATACCCACCCGCTAAATTATTTGTTGAAAAAAAAATTTGGTTTGCTCAGACAAGGAAAGGCGCGTGGGATTAGTTGTAAGAGTCAATCCAAAGGTCATATGCTTCCTCCGCATTGACCGGTTTTGGTCTCACGACCGTATCTATGCAGGTCCCACTCTTCACTATATTTAAATTACGGTCTTAAATCTTAGGAGTAAATATCATAAGGTACCTTGTTTAAGTTCTGGATGTATTTAACTTTCTACGTAGTATTGTTTTAGGTTTTTAACTCGGGGTGAATATTGCATAGTTATAATTATTTGATAAATATATATATATATAGAATCATTACATTTTATTTCAAATTTTACTAAACATATTTATTTAATTTTTTGGATTATAGTGGTGGTGATAACTCTCATTCATAACACAGAAACGTTAGAATTGTCTCATTTATATGTGACAATTAAGAAAAAACTAACTTTTTCATTGATTAATATATATTTAACCCAAAACCATTTTTGTTTTTCACTCATTAGTACATCTTATTTATGGTGGGATATTATGATTCTATTCTTTTGGTGTGTATGTAGAAGTTTGGTAGGTTTGTAGAGGTTAATTTAAATAGTTTATACAGAGTACGTACGCAGAGGTAGGTTATACCGTTATAATTTATTTTCTAGGTCAATTTGGTAAGTACTTAAGCCCCGTTCTTTTACGCGATAACTTACAGTGTGGTACCGCACCATACCGCACTACTCGATATTCTACCACACTTCACCGTATTCCACCACACTTTACCACAATCATTTATGAAATATCTTCTTACGTTTCTCTCTCCTCACTTTTCTCTTCTACTTTTTACATTCTCTTTCATCATCTATCCTTCCTACCAGGCTACCACAATTCACCACAACCCACCACACTTTACCATATCTTTTCAAACTCCACCGCACCGCACCATTACTACATCGCAGCGCACCGTGTAAAAGAACTGAGCCTTACTGTCGTTGTCTTTACTAGCTAGTAATGAATTTCATGCTTAAAAGACTTGCATGAAATGAATTTTGTTCAATTATTATAATTCTGGGCAAGATTTTAAGAATCAGAACCTTTCAAATTCCAATTGAGTGACACACATGTAATTAAAATACAGAGGAGTATCTGGATAATGTATTGAATTTAGTTCTGCAATGTTTTTGTAAAAAAAATCATTATCAAGTCAATTACTAGGCATTAGGCAAGATAGCCATGAGATACTTGGAGAGAGAATTCAGATGCTGCTGATTTTCCTTGTGTGATAGGTAAGGTAGGTTTTCTGTGTGTCTTGCTCGCCTTTTCTTGCTTGTTCTTTATTTTATTTTATTATTTTATTTTTTTTTCAAGGTTGTAAAATTTATATTTTTAGGTTGCTAGTTAGGATTGACAATGAGTCAAGTCAGCGGGACAAATATCGTCACAAATAACATATTCACTAGAAAAATTGTTCCATTCACCGGAAAAGTTGCTCAATAAAATTGGTTCAAAAGCTTAGAGGGGTAAATATTAACTTAAAAATGTCAGAGTTAGATTTATAAATGACATAAACCTTAAGGGGGCATACGTAATTTTTTCCACATTTGTCCATGTGGGACAATTAAGCTTAATACCACATTACGGAGATCTCGTAAAATTTCAGGTTAGGGTTACGATTATTGCATTCAATCTATGTTGAGTTTTTCTACTCAACGTATATGCAACAATATTCTCCTTTCTTGGATTGTATTGGTTCTCCATGTCATAATCCTTGAATAACTCTACTAGTGACATTGCTTCAAGTTAATCTTTTCTTTTTTTTTTTTGGAGTAAATGTGAAGTGAATTTTATCCTCTGATAATTTGTATAAATTTTACCTGGTACTTTATATAAATATTAACCCTCATCAGTGGATGAAATTAAGTTGGGACTGACACAATGATGCAAGGTTGGAGGGAATTATGTAAGATATTAAAATGGAAAATCTCATGGTTTTGTAGCATGTGATGATGGAAATTTGAGATTTCAAAATCATTTATGTGTGCCTAATAAAGAAGATATATTAAAAGAAAAAACTTAGAAGAGACAGTAATACGTGTTACTTAGTGCATTCAAGAAATACAAAAATATATACAGATTTAAGACAATATTTCTGATGACATAATATGAATAGAGAAATAGCTAAATATATTGACAAATGTCTAATATGTTAATGCATAGTGAAAAGACTGGTCTTTGTGATTGAAAATATTTTTGGTGGGATAATATTAATTGTGCATCATAGATCATCAAAACTTATCAAGACAAACTAATAAAATATTAATTACAATGGGTAGGAAATTTGTGGTGGCTTACTATTATCTATGTTTTAGGCTTACTATATAAAACATAGATAATACTTCCTAGTAGGAGAGTGGGATAATATTATGATTGAAAATATTTCTAGTGGCTTACTATATAAAATTACTATGATTAAATTTGTAATGAAAAATATTATGATAAAATTATAATATTACAACTGTTAATAAAATATTGCATGAGAAATCATCAATCAAAGAGTGATATTAGAAACCGTAATAGTTTATTAAGAGACAAATAATGAGAAATGGAGGGTAATGGGGTATCATCATTTAAAAAAAAATAAATTAACTACCCGTGCATAAAAAAGGTAATAATTTCAATGGTAGAAACATTGCAAGTGTAAAATAAATTTAAATTGATTCATAACGATTGTTTCGCATGTCATGTTCCATTGTCGGACTGATTTCGATCCATCTTAAACGTAATCAATTTTTGGGCCAGGCTAAGATACTACAATGGGCCCTGAACTGGGCACTGAGGATAAGATAAGTCCAATTTGCTACAGCCTAATGTCATGGTTAGTGTTTTGTGAGGAAGGGGATAGGGCTGACAATGGATTAGAGACGAATAAAAGGTGGGTACCTACACCTCCGCTTTGATTAATAATTGGAGGCGAAGGTTTACCTCCAAATCCAATTAATCGGACGAGGGTGAACCACTACCTCTGATTAGGCAGGGGTCTTCAGATTATAATCGAAGGTCTACTCTTTTGGCTTCTTCTTTTATTATGGGGGTGAAAGCTATTGTTTCGCGTAATGGGCTAGCTCTACTATGCCCTCACACATGGGCTATCTTCTCTTCACATTGAAGGAGATAATTTGACAGTCATTAAATCTTCAAATGGTGAATATCAACCACCATGGTAGATACTTGCTTTACTTGAAGATGTTCGTCGAATGCTTCCTCGTTGTTCTTATCTTTCGATTTTTCATATTTTTAGAGAAGGTAATAGGACTGCTGATTGGTTGGCTAAGTTTGGTTTCGCTTCAGTTAGCAGCGTTTTGGTCTTCCCCCGTCAATGTCTTTGTTCTCAATTTTGCGTGATGATAAACTAGGTAAATCCCTTTAGAAAAGGACTATATAAGGTTGTACTTTTTACCTTTTATTACAAAAAAAAAATAAAATTATAATGAATTATTTTTCAAGACAGAATTCGCCGTTGCCGGGAGTCGAACTCAGACGGGCGCGTGAGAAGGAAAATAAGGCAATATCGAGAGTAATAAAAGAAAGAGAAAATAGAAAAAAAAGGAGAAATACGACCTTTCAATTCTTCGTAGTTCATCCTGTCTGGTTTTTCTTGCCAGCTTCGTTTTCCGGAGGAGAGAGAGAGAGCGGAGAGAGATCCATGGCTTCTTCTTCTTCCTCCACGCTTCTCTAACATTTTCTCACTCTACTCCCTCCTCCTCGATCGCTTTTTACCTTTTCTTCTCCTTCTACTCTTCAATCAGGTAACTTACTTCTTTCCCAATTTCAATTTTTGTCCGCAAATGAAGAAATCTGCAAACCCTAGACCTTCCCACAATTCAACAATTTCTTGTTCGCATTTCGCTTTCAATTTCACTTGTTTTCCTAATCGTTGCTTGTTTGTTGGCATGTCGCTATTTCTCGATGCTTTACGCATTGTTCATTGGAATTTGAATTTGTGTTTTTGAGTACGTAGGATCCCTAATACTTTTGGGATTGTTTTTGCAGATTTGAGTGTCAAGGTGGATGCATTCTGTGATTATGTAAATTACTTAGAGTGCTGGGAAATGGATGTGGGCGTCGTCGATGATTGTGATGATTGTGAAGATATATGATTGAAGAAAGCCAACCTTTTAGTCATAGTACCGATACTAGGGTGAGCAATTCGAGATATGGCGGACGTTGCTGGGTTCATTGAAGCTGCTGGATCGAGGTTCAGCAATTTAGAGTTGATTGGTAGGGGATCATTTGGCGATGTCTACAAAGGGTATGAAATCATTTTTAGGCAACACAATGAAATGTTGTTTACTTGTACTAATATCCTTTTGTTCGAGCCTTGTTTGGAGTATGATCTGTGAAATGAACTTCAGCTGGAAGTAGTCTTTCTTTTTGGTATTTAAATTTCTTGTGTGTTTTAGAATGCAATCTAGTGTCATACGTTAATACAGTAACTGGTTATGTTGTGTGTTAAATCTCCATATGTGATAGACAGCAGACAGGGATAAGCAAAAATTTGTAGCATTCAATGCTGTTCATGAGTTAATTATGTCTGTGCTGAAGCTTAGTACATTTGGAAAATGAATTCAACTTTTGAATTGGAGTTGCTTGTTATTACTACAAGTACAAATGTTGGACTGACGGTGGAATTTTATGGTACTATTTATGCTGTGCTATTATTCATTGTGAATTGTAATATCAAACTGGTTGGTAATGGAGGCCCTTAATGCTGGTACAGTACCTTAGTCTTGAAACAATGCTTGTTCAATCTCCTGTTTTCAGTTGTAATATTCTCCGTCTCATAAAGTAATTAACTAGTTACATTTGCACAATTCTTTGTTTTGCAGTTTCGACAAGGAGCTTAACAAAGTGGTTGCCATTAAAGTTATTGATTTGGAGGAGTCGTGAGTCTTTACACACATCACCTTTTTTCCAATACATGTCTGTTTTCGTTTTCGTTAGCTTTATTTCTCTCCCTTCTCATTGTCCAAGTAAGCATGAGAACATGCCCCACTATTCATATTATGCTTCTGGTTATATATGAGAGCACACCCCACTGTTCATATGATACCTCCTGTTATGTCACAACTCAGAAGAATACTTTGTGGCTTTTAGCTGAAGCTTTTCCTTCCTGGTCGGATGGGTTGGCTGTTGGTCTATACTGAATGATGAATGAGTTTTGATGGTTTCGATTTGGCTTCCCCCAAATCGGAGACATTGGTTACAGAGGGATTAGGAAGAAATTCCTTTGATGGTGTCTTCTGTTGAAGAAGGAAAAATGTCAAGAAGTGGAATCCTCTTGATCAACATGCTGCTAAAGATTTTGGTTGATGTTGTGGATGATATACATGCTGTCAGAATGTGTGTAATCAGTACGGTCTTTATTTGCATTTGTGATGTGATACCTTATTCAGTCTAATTGGCTACTAATGATCAATCAACTTCATCAAGCATGTTGGTTGTTGTCTATGTGTGCATAATATAAGTGTAACAAGGAAGTAGATGGTACAAATAACATTTGGTTGTAGGACTCTTCAGTCTTCATTCCATTGTAAGTTGCCTGTATGCATGTCAAGTATGGACACTTCGACCCAAATATAGAGGAGTTGAATCTGCACATGATCTAAGTACTTTTCAGTCCATATCATCCTCTAATTTCCCTAATGTCGCCATTAATGAATATATCAAGGGTCATGAAACTCTCTCAAAAACCTGAGCTACACTGATACACTCAAGGCGCCCTCTGATGTCAAATCGAGCTCACCAATGAAGTACAATTTATTATCTTTATCTTTTGACTATGAGCAAATACTATGTTTACAACACCACGTCCGAGTTTTGCTCTTAGGCCGAACTTAAAACCAGCCGACTAGGGCATAATCTGGTTTCTTCCCAGCCATAATGGCACAACGTATAAGTAAGAAGAGAAAGTCTCACCAGGTTTTGCAATGCAGAGCATCTCTAGTAAATTTTTTTAATTTTTTTTTTGGTTTCAGACTATTGTTTTATAATGTAGTTTTTTGGTTGCAGGGAGGATGAAATCGACGACATTCAAAAGGTGTGCCTTTATTGTTTGCCTTCATTGGATTTGAAATAATACATTTATCTTATCATTATTGTCTGCTTAACAGGAAATTTCAGTCCTATCACAATGCCGATCGCAATATATCACTGAGTATTATGGTTCCTATCTCCATCAAACAAAATTGTGGATAATAATGGAATATATGGCTGGCGGCTCTGTTGCTGACCTAGTATGTTGTTTCTGTTTCTTGTTCATTCTTTTCCTATAAAGTATTACATTTTTGGTGTATCAATTCTGATTTTAATATTAGTGTAGTAGGACTTTTTATCCCCCCCCCCTCTCCATGGGATTCCAGAAAAGAAGATTTTTTTCATGGGGTTATCTCCAAGTGCATAAATCCATTGTTTAATGAGTAACCAAAAATGTATTAAAAGACCCCAAGTGGGATGCCACCCATGTACAGAAGGAGGCAATCTCAAATAACCTCAAGCCCTTGAGCTATCATCAACAGATCCAAAGAGTCACCTTTATAAATACAATGATAATGAACTTGACTATCAGCTATACAAACTTCATAGAAAATGAAGTTTGATATCTTGAAGGGGCAGTTATTGTCAAATTATGTGACTGTAATTGGGTTTGTTGCTTTGTCCAGTATGTGGTCCCCTTGATGCAGGGGCGAAGCCAGGACATATTATTAGGGTGGACCATTTTTATGTAAGAAAAATAGGGAAAGAAGGGAAGAGAAGTAGATTTGAAAAATAATTGGTCAGAAACCAAAAATAATGTTCAAAAAGAGGTATTGAACCCTTGACATCATGCTCAAATAATGGGTTATAACCAATACTCTACAAATGGGTTATAACCAATACTCTACAAATATTTGACTAGATCTTAATGCTAAGAATTTAACTTTCTCTATCATGGGGAGGGCCATGGCCCTGGCCAGCCCCCCAAAGCTACGCCCCTGCCTTGATGATATGTCATTTGACAGATATTCATCTTTCTGCTGGAGATATGATGTTTGGCTACTAATTATCATTATGCATTTGCAGCTCCAGTCTGGTCCTCCTCTTGATGAAATGTCGATAGCCTGCATCTTGCGAGACTTACTGCATGCAATTGATTATCTACATGCTGAAGGAAAAATTCACAGAGATATTAAAGGTCGGAATCCTATTATCTTTACTTCATTTTCAATTTTATTGCATCTTCAGCATCTTATTGTCTCTGCTTTCTATTCTTTGTGGAAGGCCTTTTCATCAGTAGAATATTTTCTACCGTGGTGCGAGGGTTAATGTGACAGTTTTTCTGGAAGTTGTTATTTATTATTTTTCATGAATGCTCTTAAGTCTTAGTGCATGTATTTTCCTGACTATAGTACTAATGGTTTCCTTGTTTTAATTTTGGCAGCCGCAAATATTTTGTTGACCGAAAATGGTGATGTTAAGGTACTTTTTCAGCGACGTGTAGTCATTGCGTTGATTGTCTTTGGTGCCGGGGAATGCAGAAATACAATTCCAATAATCTTTTATTTGTTGCTTCTGTTTTTCACTTAGGTTGCAGATTTTGGTGTGTCTGCACAATTGACAAAAACGATATCGCGGAGAAAGGTAGTATACTGCCTTAGAATACAGTTAAGCATGGAGTTTGAACTCTTTTGTACTTGTAGCCGTCTCAAGTCTCAACCTTCTCTTTGACACTTGTTCCCACATTGGATTTCTTGAAAAGATGCCAAGAGCTTCAAATAAACAAACCCTGTAGAATAAACCTGTTGTGATGGCAACCTGGATGGTTGGTTAGAAACTTAGGATGGCACAATAGTTATCTTGTTATCCTATGGGAGTTTCCATGTGAACATTAGTCTTTTCTTAATCTAAAATCTAGTTCACTTTTAGACTTTAAAGAATCATGGATTGTGCACCTGGTGTTTCTTAGATTTATTGGTCCATCCAACCATCTACTTGGAGGCATCCTTCATTCCTTCTGTTCATTATGATGTTATGGGAAACTATTTTGCAGTTCAGCCAGTGGGCACTGTAACTCCTGTTCTCATAGGGGGTGGGTTATTTTATTTTATTTTTTTGTCTCACTCTTTGCCCACAGAAAACTTTCTTGCTTCTTTAAATTTATACTATCAAGTTTTTAAACTTTGATTAGTGCTGTAGAAAATGAAGGTATTACCTCTATTTAAGATGGCAACAATTAATTAAACTCATATGATTGTCGTTCTTCCATTTAGGAAGTGGAATTGGCTAATGAAACTAAAGTCTTAATTGAGTAGTCAATGGATTTGGATTCTTTCCTATATTTATTTTTTGCTTTAGTGCTAGCTATTTACTTTTTGATCGCTAACTTTGTGTGAATCTGTTTCCATGGAAGACATTTGTTGGCACACCATTTTGGATGGCTCCGGAGGTAATTCAAAACTCAGAAGGCTACAATGAAAAGGTATTCTTATCAAATTACTTCATTTCATTCATACAGCATGCAAGATGGTACAGTTTATCTTGCGTCTGATCTTTTCATCCTATTATTAATATCTCTTATTTTCCATATCAAAAAAAGATGGTACAGTTTATCTCGCATTTGATCTTTTCCTTAATTTTCATTCAAGTCATAAGAATGAACAACTCTTCAGCTACACATCAATATATCTTAAAATTATTTTCTCCGGCAAAATGTAAATGTCCTGCTACATTTGCATGATGCAGGCTGATATATGGTCCCTTGGTATAACTGCTATTGAGATGGCCAAGGGAGAGCCCCCTCTTGCTGATCTTCATCCTATGAGAGTTCTTTTCATCATTCCTCGAGAAAATCCACCGCAGGTAATCCATAGTCATTTCACTGATCTTATATTTGAATTCCATTGTCTTCCCTTCTTTTTTTGATAGGAGTGTCCTAGTAGTATCCATTTTGTTACCGAAACTTTCGTCTGTGTTCTTTGTAATGCTAGTCATATAATGACTAAGGTGCACATAAGCTGATGCCTTGTTTCTGATTCTCAGCTTGATGAGCATTTCTCTCGGCCAATGAAAGAGTTTGTCTCTTTGTGTTTGCGAAAAGTTCCTGCCGAGGTAAGTTTTATTTGAGCAACTCCTAAGGTAGTCACATTTTAATGTCTAGTGTATTTTTGGGCATGGGTTGTTGTAGTGACTGGGACAGTGATGTATTCAAAGTTGCTACCAATTGTTATGTTAATGGTCTCGTTAGCATGTAAACTTGTTGGGGCACTTGGGGTGCCAATGGGTGGAGTGGAGCTCCTAATAAGTGAGTTCATTTGTAAGACTGCTATATCTCTTTAATATTGGAAGTGCCCCACTGTAGTAATGTTCCTCGTGTATGCCTGTTCTGAGATGTCACATAGCCTATATGGTTGTTAACGTTCGAGGTGAATCCAAGTTAAGAATGCCAAAGTGTCACAATGTTGGGTAGGTTGAAGCTGTAGTGAATGTCACTGTAAAACTGGGAGTTCATTCTAGATCTTACTGCAGAAAATGTACTAGGTTGAATTTTTGTTTCTATTTTAGGCCTATGAGTCTACTTTGTGTTTGAAGCCATGGTTTTCATCTATTTGAAAGAACATCTTTAGTGGGTAGTCAATAGAAACACCAAAAACAATTTTGCCTTTTCATTTCTTGGGAGAAAGATATTCTTTCCTGAGGCGGGTTCCACACCTATGGTGCTAGTTCTAGGAGTTGAATTTGAGTATGATTTTGTTCGTTCTGATGATTTTTTGGAATCAGAATGCATTGTGCCAAATACATTATCCTTGGAAGCACTTCAGTCTTCCACTGGTTTTCAATGATATTGATTAGATAGCTTTTATAATGTTTGATGCTTTGGAAATTGCTTACATAGATATGATATAATTGTTAGCCATGTTTCCTTGTTTTTCCCTATTTTTTAATATATTTTCTTTTTATTTTATATCAGAGACCGAGTGCCAAGGAACTTTTGAAGCACAGATTTATAAGGAATGCCCGGAAAAGCCCTCGACTTTTGGAAAGAATAAGGTGTGGTGCTCTATTTACCGTTGAATTGATTATAGTTTGTTTGCCCTTGGTTGTTTTTTTGGAGCTTCTGACATGGTTCAAATGAGAATTGTCAACTTGATTTTCTTGATGACATTATATGTTACTCAAAAGTCTCAAATAATATGTTCCCCGGTGAGATATGGGAATGACAAAAAGGGGCAATCAAAGGCTGTGCCTGTTTGATTAGCTCTCATGGCTGAAGGTAAGTCATCCTTAGAACCAAGGAAAATGTTTAAAACGGGAAGCATTGTTGATTATCATTTTTGTGAGCAAAGATAAAGCATGAGCTTATTATCTAAAATCAAAAGTCTACATCTCTTCCTAGGTTGCCTTTCCTCTGGCCTAGATTCTCTTTCATGCTCACACGTTTATGGTGGGAGGAGTTGTCTTCTGGCTTGTATGAACGATCTCTTAGGTAGCTCTTGTGCGCCTAGCAGTGTTTGATGCCACATCCATGTTTTCCTTGAGACCTGAATCACCTGATTCTGAAGTTTATCCCCTATTTTGTAGCCACACAACCTTTATGTTTTGGATATGTTTATGTTTTGTTATCCGAGTTTCTGCTCAATGAAGAAATGACTGGTCTGAGTTATTATTATCATTTATTTTTGTCGTGCTGTTATGGATTGTTTTCCCCTGCTCAGATCAGTGTTCCTCTTCCTTTTAAAAAAGTGTTGTGTGGCAAGATGCTTGGATAATGTGCAATTAATTTTACCCTTTTTCCCTACCAACACTGATAGAGAACGGCCCAAGTATCAAGTGAAGGAAGAAACCGATATTGTTAGGAATGGCCTCAGAGGTTATGATGAAGGATCTGGCACTGTTAAGGCGACAAGAGAACCAAGAACTGACGGAACTGTTCGAGCCAGGTGGGCTGAAAGCTTACATGACCAACTTGATTGTTTTAATGAACGGGTTGACTGACATTGATAACCTCAGTAATCAGGGAAAAACATTCAGGAATGCGGGGTGGGACTTCAGCATTGGTGGCTCTCAAGGTAGTGGTACTGTTCGAAGTGCAGTGAGACCCCCGCCAGTGAGGTCAAAAGGAGAAGAGAATCCAAATGAGGCTATGGCGACACCGAAGAGAAATTCAGATGGGGATAGTCAATGGATATCGGCATCTGGAAATGGGCTTTATGAGTCATCAGAAGTTTCCCTGGGCAGATATTCCCGAGATGAGGAAAAACAGAATGACTCGCATGAGCTTGTAAGTCTGTTACTCTCTTTCATTATGCCTGTTCTTGAATGGCCATTTTGTTCTCTGCTTAAATGGATGCGATTGTATGTCTAGGATGCTGGATGAAGCAAAATCTAAGTAATACTCCCTCCTTCCCATATTATCTGTCATTTTAACTAACTTCCCCCCCCCCCCCATAATATCTGTCACTTTATAATTCCAATAACACATTAATTACTAATTTATCAAATTAACATTATTAATTACATCTTTTTCAACCATTTTCTCTTTTTATTCACCTTTTTCCTTTTTTATTTACCATTTTATTCAACATTTTTACATTTCCAATGAGATCAATTATTATAGAATGGAAGTTTTTTTAATTTTCTAAATTATGTCTAATGTGTCAAATAATATGGGAAGGAGGGAGTATATTAAAAGGTGAGTCATTCAATGTGTGAGAGGCACATAGGTTGCCATCTAGGATAGAAGAAAATAATAGTTAATGAGACAAAAATGTTGGCCACATAGGATGCCATCCATAATGGAATAAATAGAGTTTTAATATAAATTAAAATAGCTTAGTTATGTGAAGAATACATTTTGATGCTCCATATAATATTTATTTAGTATGAAATATTAGGAAAAAAAATCATAAGAATTTAGCTAATAGATAATCATAACAAAGAGGGTAAATAGTTGTGTATCATGATAGGAAAATGATTATGTCTTAATAAAATGCATGAACTGATTTAATTATAACCACGAACAAATATTGTCAAACTATTCTTTATAAAAACTTTAAAAAAGCTTTTGTTATTAAGTTAACAAAAGAAAAATCAAAATTTTGAATTTTATGTTATTTAACAATTGCTATGAAAATATTACTGTTAGAATAAAAATGTAATTTTAATTATGAAAGAAAATTTAATTTCCCAAGAAATTGAATTAAAAAATTGAATATCAACTAACATTAAAAGAGTTATTCCTGTAAAAAAACATTAAAAGACTTATACATAAAAATAATCTTATTCAAAGAAATTTATAAATGCAAATGACAAGACATTTGTTTCGTTGATATGAGATTCAGTTTAAAAAACATTATCTAGCCAATCAAAATATTATCAAATCATATATCATTATCAGAAAAGTATACATTTTCTTATCATGGCAATAACATTTTCAATAATGAAATAATTAATAGTAAAACTAATATCTATAGGCTATAGCAGTTATATAGTAATGTAAATTGTCATTGAGAAACTTTGAACAGATATTCCACAGATGACTCTATGCTACTCAGACTTGGGTATGGGTATCTGATAGGGACATGGATATGGGTGTCAGACTCGGCTAATTTTAAGAAAATTTGCATATTTCCATTGTACTTTGAAGTTTATTGACTGTCGTAATCTTGTCCTGGTGTGGAGGGTTGGACACAGGTATGGCAAGGAAGGTGAAGAGTCTGAGTAACATAGGATGAGCTACAACATTTTTCAATTGATAATCCAATCAAATATAGCAAAGTGTTTGTTGAATGCAAAACTAACTTTGCAACAATGTGAGGAATTGTTTATTTGTTTGAATAGCAAAGTACTAATATTGTTTTTTAAACAGTAAAAAGTATCTAATAGTTAATTGTTGAACAAGTGATATTTTCGAATGATGGGTCTTTTAAGTAACTTTTTGTTTAACTAGAAAAATTATATGTTCATGTGAAATTTAAAATAAAATCTAATAATGATTTCTATACAAGATAATTATTAACAATAATCGTTTGAAGCACGGGCGTTAGACTATTTACTTCTTAAATTGGTCTCGGGAACTCAATCGAATATGTTTTAAGTCTGTAACATGTCAGAGTGTTTGGATGCGGTTGACATATCTTTGTGCCAGATTCTTATAATTCATGCATTTTAAGTACAAAGCAGTGCAGTTCAGCCAGACCTCCAGCTTCATTATGCCCTTGCTAGTGTTTTTTAATTAATTTTTTATTTTTTAAACTTCTGATCTACAAAAGTTCATTGGAAAAGTGATGCTTGTCTGAATTGACATTAGTCTACGTCAGAAACTTGTTGCCAGCACCAGTAATCACTATTTATGCTTGTTTTGATCGAGTGATTGTGGCAACCACATATTTGTCTTGGAATGGTGATTGGTTAGGATCTGTCGAACAGATGATCCACATGAAGTATCCAAATTTATTGATTGAATAATATCCATTTTATTGACCCTTGGTACTGAGTTTAGCTAAAACTCCTTTCATATAGACTAAACCAGAGGAAGAGTGGGCGGTAAGGATGCTGTTCTAACATTCTTTTTTGCTCCATGTAGCTTGTTGACCATTTGTGCACTTTCAGTTCTATGATTGTTGTTTTGCTGCTTCTCATTTTTTCTTGCTTCATTAGTCAAACATCTATATCTAACGATCATCATGTTCACAGGAGGATGGGTCTGGAACAGTTGTTGTACGACCATCTGGAGGACGCCAGTTGCCTTCAATTCACAGTGATCAGAGCTCTCCTGTATGATTCTTGTTTCATGTGATGATCATATTTTGTAAGTTTGTAAGTTTCTAACCCACTGCTATTCCAGTATTTCCTGAGCAAGCCTTCATTTTTTCATCGTCATGCAGTCTAGTAGTGCTTATGCCTCTCTCGAGGATGCCTCCACGAGTGGCACTATGGTTGTCCGGGGAAGACGTGATGATCCTGGATCTCCTAAAACTCCCAAGTCTAGACTTGGAGACCAAGAAAGAGCATCAGGATCCTCTACTGAAGACAGTGCTACAAACCTGGCAGAGGTTAGTTCCAGCAGTTTGAACTCGTATGAGTTAAATATAGTGTCAAGCTGTATTTCCAAGTCTCTCAACAATAGTGGTTACTTGCCAAGTCAACTTCCAGGTTATATAAGAACAGACAAATTGGGAAATACTTTTTTTGGTTCCAAACTATTTGAGGAATCAATGTGGATAATGTATTATGTTGTACTATATCATGGGCAGCCTGATTGTGTTCATTACTTGTGCAGGCAAAGGCAGCCATGCAAAAAGGTTTAAGAAAAGGTATTGCACGAGGAAGAGCCCCAGCGACTAAAGCAAATAAAGACTCCCATGATAATAGAACGACAGATCAAGTATCTCCCAGGTATATGTAGAAATTAACCATTTTAGTGTTGATAATATCAATGCTTTAATCCAATCAAGAATTAACTGTTCCATCCCATTGCTGGTTGTAGACGGAGTAGTGATTCTTTGGATGCTCAAAAAGCTTTCCCAAGATCACATCCAGCAAGTGACGATGAAGATAACGCAAGGATGTCCGTTGTCTCATCATCTGCTGCATTATCTGCCCTCCTTGTACCTTCAGTGAAGGAGGTTGGTTCAATTGTTGCTTTACATTTGCTTCTTTGTCGTGGGATTGGATACGACTTTATGTCAGTTTAGGCCACATTGATACCTGAAAGTGTGGATTAGCAAGTTAGGGCTCTAATTGTGTTAAGCACCCAAATCGACTATAATCTTTTTTAACTTGATGTTTCTGGGACAGGCTGGTTTGTGTCCGCTGGATCAGCCTCTTCATGCACTTCCGTGCATGGGGGAAGGCTCCCTACATTTGGACTGCCTCAGACCTCGCATTAGCAGGTCAATATTGGGGATTGTGGTTGTTGTTGTTGTTGTTTCTGGGACAGGCTGGCCGAACCTAGTCTCTTGCAGTTGGCTTTTTGCTGCTTGGCGTCTTCCTCCACAACCACTAAAAAAACTGAACAAAAAAAGAAAAAGAAAGAAAAAGCCTTTGTGCATTTGCAATTTTAAAACTCTTGCCGTCAGGGGGGGGGGGGGGGTTCGGATATAGAATTTAAGAATGCAGAAATTGAAAGACAAATCAGCAGTTGATTTTTCCTTTGAGGCCTTCCTAACCAGTTTTGTTACATGTTTGTTAGGTCACTGCTGATGTTTCAGAAGGGTCTCGAGCTTTGTCGAATGCACTTGTTGATATGGAGCGGATGAAGCCTGGTTCTTCTGAGCTTCTTGTCAGTAGGCTGCTTCATCGTCTTGGAAGGTATCTGTTCTTGGTTCTGTATGGATTGTTCGTAGTTTTGAGTGTGATGTATGCATTTATAATTAAGACAGCTAGTGAAAATTTTGCAGTTCGAGGGATCCTTCGCTGAGGGATCTGCAGGAGTTGGCAGCCCACATCTTCTCAAGAAGTGGCAAAGATGTTGAGCAGAGTCAGGGCATGGCAGCCTCTGATTCTGATAGCAAGAAAAAACTACAGAGCAAGGATTTCCTTTCCAATCCAAACATAACTCCCCTTGCAAGGTTCCTGCTTTCAAGGTAGGTTTGTCTAAATGCTTCTCCTAGTACTCAACAGAGCAATTATTCATCCTAAACTCACTTAAGTTCAATATTGCTGTAAACTTATGGGTCATAGTGAAATATACTTTCATAAAAGTATAGTCTTATAATTTTGTGATAAAATGCAGGTGGCATGGCCAAGCCTCTCGCGATCTGAATCCTACATGAAAATTTTTGGGCTATTTGCATATAGGCATTTTGTTGTGGTTTTCTTTGGTGCAGTCAGTATAATTTTGATTGAATGTAATATCTTTTTTTGTCTTTTTAATCTTTTTCATTGTCATTATTAATTTTTTTTCCCCACCCGCTAAGGAAATATGGTTATCCCCTACCCTAGTACTACTCTTTGGAAACTTTTGCTTAGTAAATTAGTAGATTACATTGTCTTGTATTCTTATAGATAGATATCATATTTATCAATATATATGCTTGCGGTATGAAATTACTGCTTTGTACTCCATGGAAGTACTATAGTTCTAGTCTAGTTTATTTAATCTGTACTGGCTTTTGACTTTTGAGAGAGTACAACAGTCAATCCTTCTTGTAACATGTAGATTGGTGTTATAGAGCTTTGTCAGGTACTAAAAATGATCTCTAAAATTGACGTGGAAGTATCCATGTTTTTGAGGAAATGATTTCAAGGATCTTATATTTTGAAAACAATTTTTTTCTTTTTGCAAAAGGAGACATTAAACAACAAAGAGAATGCCATTGTGGTTGTATTAAGGCCCTGTTCCTTTATGGGGCGGATGGGGCGGGTTGGTTGCGGTTCTACACTGCATTACAACTATCTATATTTCACCACAATCTATCATAACCCACCACTATTTACTTTTTTAATTTTATCTTTTTATTAAAAGTTAAATTTTTCCTAACCCACAATAATCCACCAGAACTTTCCCAACTCACTACAATTCATCATAACTTTTTCCAACCCATCATAATCCACCACATTTCTTCTCTACCGACCGCAATCAACCGGAACCAGCCATATAAAAGAACGGGGAACTCATGATTTTCAATGAACTTCACGGCCAATTGTGTTGTTGCCTTGGGTCATCCGTCATGGTGAATAACCCTTATTCCAAACGGTCAAGTCTTTTAAACCAAGCACACATAAATTTACTCCCATTAATTTGTCAAAATTAGCTTGATTTATTATCAAGGTTGTTAAAATCGGGATCCTAACTCGAATGGGGTAGTTAGGATCGAAATTAACTTATGTAGGATCGTGGATCGTGTGTAAATAGAAGAATCGTATTGAGAATTTTGGATCATAAAATCGTAAGATCGTAGATCAGGATCGGAATTTTAATAACTATGTTTATTATATGAGACTAATGGCATAAGAATTATTGTAAAAGATATTTTCATAAAATCACAATAATCTAATAATTTGTGCGGTGATTCATTTCAAACATATAGATGTTTAAAGTGTTGCACTACAGATTATATACCAAAATAATGAACAATTTTTTTTTTCGTTTTTGTGTGGGTGTAAATTAAAGTAGTGGTTAGGTAGTGTTATCAAATGTCCTTTTAGTGTAATCGTTGTTTTCTCCACTTATTTCCCAGAATTATTGCTTCAACTACTGAACTTTTTGTGTTTCCTTGGTTGCATATACAATAATCTAAAATGCACGGATGAATAGTGTTTTTTTGTTTTTTATTTATTTTTTCTGAATAATGAAGACAATTCATTAGGTAGTAACCACAGACATATAATCATGAAATTACGCGACGAACACAAATCAACCACGGATGTATACAGCTATATGTGGAGAAGAAGGACGTAAATGTTGTGGCTTGTTTCTTAGAAACTACAGGACAAATATAAAACATCCCAATGAAAACAATAATTCAGAAAGGCAATGCATAATGCATTTGTACTCTATCCTACACAAATTAATAAGATATGGCCCTACACAAATGAAATTATTTCATCTGGGATTTGTATTCTATCATTTCTGCACCACACATTTTTATTATTTTTGAATAAAAGTGAGCACTGAATACTGAATAGGCCAATGAATCATCGTAATGCAAAGCCCAATAGATTTTTCTTCAATCTAAATAATATCCGCTATTTTATTTTGGAATGTAATAAATACTATCTACTTTAGATACAGTGGTATAGATTTTATTTACATGTCAAAAGTACCCTCGTTTTGAATTCTTGGAATGGAGTAAAGATTACTTTGTTCATCTCATATTTAAATTTTAAAGTCCATTATGAACATAAGAGGTACGTTTTTATGAGATATAGATATGACTCTTTAATCTACTCTTCAGTTTAAAATGAACTCTAGATAAGGAATGGATAAATATCTACCTTAAAATTAATGTTTAAATTTTATTAAAATGTCAAAATACTCTTATTTTGAATTCTAAAAAGATAGCTACATAAAAGACTGAGGCTCCGTTCTTTTATACGGTTGATACCGTGTGGTAATAGTGCAGTGTGGTAAAATTTTAAAAAATTGGTGAAATGTGGTGAGAGTTAGGTGGGGTATATGAGAAGAGAGAATATGAAAAGTAGAGTAAAGAAGCGAGGAGAGAAAAAAGTGAGTAGATATATCGGTAAAGATTGTGATGTGGTGTGGACCGTGTGGTGAAATGTGTTAGAAATTAAGAAGTACGGTGCGATGTGATATCGCACTGCAATCTATCGCACATAAAAGAACGGAGTCTAAAATTTAAATTAATATTTTTGAGTTTAGAAACCAATTAGGATAGATCAAATATTTGATTTATCTTTGAAACAGATTAATTGATTAACTTTTCATAAATACATGACTAATTGACTATTCAAATTAAAGTGATATTTTTTTTCTTAAGAAAATTCACATCCTTGTTAATCCCACAACAATACTTGCTTCACAATAATGACGATAAATTTCTCAATATTTTATAGAAAACTATCATATCATTGTACATATTTTTTGGATCCAACATTGTGGAGTAACTCTATATCTTATGCAATATAATGTTTTTCGCATCATATATTTGAAGAATAATTCAATTATCTAATTATTCTTCAAATGAAGCTCGTAGGGTAAATCTATAGAGACATATATATAACCAAACATAAGGTCCCATTTTTAAGCGATGCAAGAGAAGCCACGTATAATATCCTCCAATACAAATTTGAAGACGTGTTTATATGCGTGTGAAGTAAGATGAATGCCATCCCAACTAATATAACTCTCCGGATTTTGGCAAACTTGAGTTCCTTGGGATCCACACAATCTGCTCAAATTAAAATTATACGAGTTATCTCCACTACCACAACATGCATTTTGAGTCTGTTCCTCATCAAAACCTACATAAAAAAAAATGAACATTAATTAGGTCTCAACATATATAATAATCCAACAGTAATTATTGTTCTATAATTAACTACGATTACTGACCAAGTAGAGAAGCATTGCGGATAACTGCTCTGAGGGCATTGAAATAGTCAGCGTAGACAATCCTGACATGGGGATGCTCATGTTGAAGCTCTCTAATTGCATGTTTAAGATTGTTGTTTTGAAACTCTGCTAATTTATTCCATGTTTTTAAGCATTTTAGTTCATCGTACATCGATTGATCATCTGTGCTGAATCGTGCCAAGTAAATTGTCATGCACCCCATCGGAAAGTTTCCTGGAACAATCACTTGAGCAGCACCTAGCTTTATCAACTCCTGCAGTAATTTATTATCAAAGGTAAAACATTAACATTTATGGATGGATATACAAGTAATTAATTTATTACCGACCAATAATAAGTGTCATGAATACTGATACTGGAGTAAAATACACATAATTAAATAGGAGACGAAATATACTTTTTTTTTAATTTAACAGGAGGACAAAATGTGTGCTTACATTAACAGCAGCTTTAATTTCTTGAACAATATCTGGGACCAAATTGCGGAGATCTTGCATAGTTTTTCCTTGGAGTACAGCATTATTAATATCATTACCTCCTATCTCTCCCACTATAAAAAGTGCCTTTCTCAAATTCTCTTGGCAATCTAAACAAAAATCAAATAGACAAATCTGGTTTTATAAGTGTTGAGTCTAACTAATTAGCTAAAACATGAATCTAAGTAATGCATGGGAAGGTAATTATATAATTATACCTGTTGAGGTAGAACAAATGGAAGGCAGGTAGGATTTAAACCAGTGGAGCTGAACTGATAGAGAAGTGTTGGTGACCGACAATGAAATATCTTTAGCAGCAAGTGTGTATGGGTCCAGAGCAGTTGCACCCATAACTGCAAAATTCACCCCATTATCAAAGTTTCCATCTTTCTTCAGGAATGGTTCTACCAATGGAAGCTCCAAGAATTTTGCTGTATTTTTCAAATTAATTAGTTACAAATTTAATCACTACACCTGAACAGTACATCAAATAAAATTAATTGCTTTTTATTTTTGAGGAGACCCACAATTATTATTACGAAATGATAAATGTATTGAGTAAGACACATATTAAGTGTTTTATCATTTGTATAAAACTTATATATTTGTAAATTAAATTGAAAAAAAATTACATAATTGACTTCTATATATAACTATAATATTGTATATAAATGATATAAGATCAGAGTTTTATCTATACTTTTTAAATTTACAAAAAAATGTCTAAAATATGTCTAACGGATGAGGTTCATTCGTTAAGGTGTCAATTTTAATTACTGGCGTGACCAACACATTCCAAGTTTCTTATAATCGATAATTAATAATATCTGTCAAAAAAATTAAGATTAGAAACGATAATAAATATTAATTTCATAAGGAGTAAAATACTTAAACAGTATTTTACCGCAAGACAGATGTCATCACTCTCACTATTATCATTGTTGCCTGTAATTTCCTTTTGACAGTTTGAATTTTTGAATCCAGTCATAAGGCAAGAATCATGCAACCTATACTATGGCCCTGTTCTTTTCTGAGGTATTTTGCGGTATGGTGTGGTGTGGTAGAATTGTGGTGGGTATGGTGGAATTGTGGTAGGTTATTGGTACGTGGGGTAGGTGAGGAGAGAGAATGTAAAAAGTAGAGGAGAAAAGTGAGGAGAGAGAAAAGTGAGGAAAGACAAAAGTAATGATTTGTGGTAAAGTATGGTGAATTGTGGCAAACTGCGGTATGCTGTAGTACCGCAGTTTGCCAACCGCAGAAAAGAACATGACCTATATTGTATTTTTAGTGGTAGATATTCTCCTTTTTTTTTTTGATGAAATAGTTGTAGATATTCATATTCATATTCTCAAGATCTATGCTGAATTGTTAATATATATTTATTCACGTATGGTCATATGTCCTATGACTTGTGAGAATATAAATGCCCCAACATTTGAAGGTAAGATCGAGAACCATTCTTATATTTTATTTGCACGTATTTAATTATCATATAAAGAAATCATAACACTTATTAATATTTTATGTCACCCTCTCTTTACTTTTTGCTTTATTTTTGACCTTAATCTATATGTAAGTCAAATTTAAAAATTTTTAATAATCAATTTTTCAATATATATAATAATCAGATCAAGAAATATTTGATATGTAGCAGATAAAATGAGAAAGGGCTGGGTTAGCATTTTTCTTATTGAATTTATAGATTGGACTGACTCCATCGCTCACAAGTTCCAATTGTTGCCTCGTTGAACACATCGATGCATCCAATCTGACATATTAGGAACTTCTTTTATTTTTTTCGTACAAATTTAGGTTTATTTGAACCTTTTTCATGAATTTTTTTCGTATTAATTATTGAATACTACTTCCTTCCTAAAATGTTTATCCTTTGACTAAATTTTGACCATAAATTATTTACAAATTATGATGAGTTATGATATAAAATTCCTGCTATTAAAAATATACATTAATAGAATTTACAAAGACGGTAATTTCATATCGTAATTCATTATAATTAATGACGAGATGTAAAACTGTTTGTAAACAGCTTAACGTGGAGGAAGCTAGCTGCAATGAGTGAGTTAAAAATTGGGAAAATCATGAATGGTTTAGTGAGTACTACGTAAGAAGTATTTTAAAGTTTTTAATCTACTCGAACAATTGAAGTTTTTTGCTCAATTTCAGTATGCTGTTTTCTTGGTCAATTTCAGTATGCTGGTCCGTTCATACAAAACTTATGTAATGAAATAATTTTGATCCCGCTGAAAAGAAAGAGACAAAATTTTATGGTACTCTACATGGACCGTACGTACAATCTAAAAAGAGACGTTAAAATGTATTGAAATTAACTCTATTTTTAAATTTATAGATACGAAGTTCCGGTTCTTACACATTCACATATATATCAACTGAAGTGATCAAGTACTAATTAAGATGTGATGCAACATATGCACGAGTATAAAAAAGTGAGTAAAGATACCAATATAATCGATAATGAGAAAGCCATCGGAGTAACGACCAGTTGGTTGATGAGAGTGGAAGTTGATGCCATATGGAAAGTTTGCAGCTGCAGACTCATGTGGATTTGGGATTTCCCTCATGAAGTTGCCCGTGTCCGAAATTGAATCCCCGAACTGATAGATTGATTCTATACACAACCCATTATTAATATTCCGGAGTCGAGCAGCATCCACGACCACCGTTACAGAGCACACAAGAAGACCAACGATCACCATTAATAACTTCTGCATTTTATCTGTTCTATCACACCAAGTTATGGTAACTTTTTGTTTGTTTTTCTTTAAAAAGGAGGATTGGAAGAGTATTTATAGGCTTCAAATTGAATAAAACGTAATCAGATTAGGTGGACACAGAGATTTTTGTCATTTTCATATTGTTCCATTAAGGGTACACAGTGGACAGTGAGGAGATGTATAGGCTTTAAATAAATAATAGTAAACGTGAATTGAGATGTGAGTAGTGAGTAGTGAGTAGTTCTTTCTTTTGTTCATTCATTACAATAAAAAAGTGTTGCTCTAATTTGGGGTTTCCCATCAGATGTTTTGCTATCCGCTGTTAATCAGGAAAACACGTTTTTATTTTAGAAATGATAAATGTCTTGTGCAAGACACATATTAAGTGTCTTGTCATAGTATAAAACCTATATATTTGTAAATTAAATTGAAAAAAATTACATAATTGGCTTCTATAACTATAATAATATATATAAATGGTATAAAATCACACACACACATATATATATATATTTTTAAATTTACAAAAAAAACGTCTAAAATATGCCTAACGGCCGGGTTTCATTCGTTAGGGTGTCAATTTTAATTGTTGGCGTAGCCAACACGTTCCAAGCTTCTTATAATTAGGGATGACAATGGGTCGGAGGCGAATCGGAGGTAGGTACCTCCACCTTCGCTCCAATTAATAATCGGAGGTGGAGGTCTACTTCAAATCCAATTAATTGGAGGTGGGAAGACCTCCAAATTCAAACTTAATCGGAAGAAGGTACCTCTACCTTCGCTCCAATTAATAATCGGAGGTGGAGGTCCACCTCCAAATCCGATTAATCGGAGGTGGGAAGACCTCCAAATCCAAACTTAATTGGAGGTACCCAACTCCAACTTCGACTCCGATTAGCCGTTATACGTTTCCATAAAATGATTTCCACTGACTCCGATTACTTCTAACTCCAATTACCTCTGATTATATATCATACTTGTTAAAATAAAACACCAACAATAATTCTTAAAAATGTTTGCATAACACACAACACACATATAACATATTAAAAATAGTCTCTCAACCATCAGAATATTTCTGGGAAATTCCAAAACCATAAATTCCAAAACTTTTACAATCTATTATAAAAAAATAGGTCATTTTAATTTTCAGTTTTTTTTAAAAAAAATTTTTATATTAATTATTATAATCGGAGTTAATCGGACTTAATCGGATCGACTATAATTGGACTTAATCGGATTTAATCGGACCGGAGGTGGTCACCTCCATACCCGCCCCAATTATAATCGGAGTTGGATTTTTTTAATCGGATTCGGATTCGGAGTTTTTTTTGTCGAATTTGGACTCGTATTTTTTAGTCGGAGCGAATCGGAGCCGCTTCGGATTCGGACTTGACTGCCATCCCTACTTATAATTAATAGTACCTGACACAAAAATTGGGGTTAAAAATGATAATACATATTAGTTTTATAAAAAGGAAGACACTTAAATAGTATCTTGGGGCAAGACATATATCATCAGCCAAATTTGTTATAATGAAATCTTATTTTCTATCTTCTAATAAGTTATAGTACATCAATTTAGTGAATCATGTAATATTTTTATTAAGTTGAACCAAGCTTAATTTGTTAAATATATCATGTTCTTTGGTTTGGTTATTTTAGGTTTGGATGGATAAGTTTGGATAGGTTTAACTAGGTTTGGATAAATTATGATATTTTTTTGTGGAATTGTATTTTTAGGGTGGATGCTTTTTTTTTGGGGAATTGTATAAGGATTAGATAAGTGGATAAGTTTGGATATAGATTGGTTAAACCTAACCAAAGAACAAGGTTGTAGTGATCAAGTTAGATACTATCTTCATCCCAAAGTATTTAATCATTTGATTAAGTTTTGACTGTTGATTGTTCATAAATTACAATTAAAAATTAACACCATTGTAATTTTTAATAAATATCTTTCTGATGGTAATAATTTTATATTGTAGTTCATTATAATTTGTGACTAATCAACGACGAAAATTTAGTCAAATAAATAAATATTTTGAGACAAGACATTAAAATGTTCTACTGAACCATCATATTACTTATAATAATATACACATTAGTGATTTTTTTCAATAATTAATGAGCTTTAGCGCTGACAAAAATTCGCGTTTGGGTAAATTTAGGTCAGACAAATTTGAATGTCAAAATTCGGAATGAGAAATGCATGTTCGGACTCAGTTTTTTTTCAAGTTGGACTGGGTCGGCCAATTGGAGGAAGCTAAAATCGGTTTTGAACAATATAGAAAAAAAGAGAAATCTTTTGTCTCAATTTTGATCAATTTGGTCAATATCAAAATTCCAAGGAAAAATCTATAACCAGACCCGATTTTGTTCAAATCATACAATTCAAATTTTGTCATCAATGAGGTTGTGCTCAATTTACTCAACAATTTGCTAAATGATGCCCTACAGCACAAAGTCAGATAAGTTATATCTGATAGGTTTTGGATAAATTTTTTTTTGGAGCTTTACATGTAGAAAGATTATATAAATTAAATTTACATAGATTTAGACAACTTTTATAAAAATAGATAAAAATAGACAGAAAAATATTGTGACTAATTTATTCATGCAAATAGCAAAACCTAAATTAAATTCTGACAGAATTGAACTTTGAAAATAATTTTTTTAGGTAGAATCCGAAGACAAAATATGTTCGGTGTTGTTTGAAAATATGAATCAGTGTATGCGAAGGCCCGCACAAGGTTGACGTACTGGACAACAACCCACCATTGGTGAATTAATAATAAAAAGTAAAGTCATTATGTAATCTCTACAATGAAAAATGAGTTTATATAAAATAGCAGGAAGATTGAATTAAATAACGTAATTCATACTTTGGGGTAAAAGTTAATCTCAATTTATAACATTGTTATCATTGAGCTTAATTTTTATTTTAATTATTTTTGCTATTCGTGGCGGAGATAAAAAATGCTGACAATAGATTCTTCTTCATTCTTGGGACATGATAAACATTTTGAAGTCGTACCCAATACACACTAAACTGTGGAGTGATTACTGTCTAGCTAGCCAATATATGAAATCGACAACTTAGAATCATTCACCGTGACTACGACTCGATCTCCCTTATAATTAGACATGCTTTGTAGTTTCTTCATATTGCCTATCATGTGGTTTGAGTAACCACAATCCACTTTCCAATCTTCTTGGTAATTATTGGATTTGTTGCTTGTCACAGAATGTACATTTTCTTCTTTAGGTTCATATGTACGTGCGATCCATAGCACAAAATAAAGAATTGAGGGTATGAATGTGATGATCAAAAATGGGTGGCAAAACAAAATTCGGATAATAAAATTCAATGAGTTAACATTCTCTTCATTTCTCCTTTCTGTTCTCGAGTCTTTGCTATCTTCTGCCATGAGTACTCGCACTTTGAAAAGGTTAGACCACTGTCTTCGAGTCCGGTTGAGAAATAGCGGATTTGAGTACCGGGAAGTAAGTATGAGTAATTCAGGTCTTAAGTAAGTTAATTAGTGTCACAAGTACAACATGGAAGTTTCCAGTACCATACTAGGTGTAGGTCTCTGCGGCTATGTCAACTTTCATTTGCTGATGATCAACTATTGTTCTGTAAAGCCGATCATGCTTCTGTTAGCATCTCTTATGTATCGATTGCTAGAATATATTCTTCTATTACAAAGGATGCTTGAAAATTTCATTCTTCTTTATTGTCATTATTTTTTAAGGTTACTGCATTACCTTCCAATGAAGGTGATATGCAGTCTCGAGCAATGTAGCCCTTCTTGCTATATACACCTGTAGTGTCGATCATAATACAATACTTATACTCACCATCATAATACATTACTAATTGACTATTCAAAGTGACATATATATTGAGAGTGATAGATTTTTTTTTCCTTAAGAAAATTCACATCCTTGTTAATCTCACAGCAATACTTGCTTCACTATAATGATGAAAAATTACTCAAAATTTTATAGAAAATTGTCAATCATTGTACATATTCTTTGACCCAACACCGTGGAGCAACTCTATATCTTATGCAATATAATGTTTTTTGCATCATATATTTGAAGAATAATAATTCAATTATTTAATTATTCTTCAAACGAGGCTCGTAGGGTAAATTTATAGAGACATATATATAACCAAACATAAGATCCCAGTTTCAAGCGATGTAAGAGAAGCCACGTATAATATCCTCCATTACAAATTTGAAGACGTATTTATACGCATGTGAAGTAAGGTGGATACCATCCCAACTAATATAACTCTCCGGATTTTGGCAAACTTGAGTTCCTTCGAATCCGCACAATTTGCTCAAATTAAAATTATACTTGTTATCTCCACTACCGCAACATGCATTTTGAGTCTGTTCCTCATCGAAACCTACATAAAAAAAAATGAACATTAATTAAGTCTCAACATATATAATAATCCAACATTAATTATTGTTCTAATTAACTACGATTACTGACCAAGTGGAGAAGCATTGCGGATAACTGCTCTGAGGGCATTGAAATAGTCAGCGTAGACAATCCTGACATGGGGATGCTCATGTTGAAGCTCTCTAATTGCATGTTTAAGATTGTTGTTTTGAAACTCTGCTAATTTATTCCATGTTTTTAAGCATTTTAGTTCATCGTACATCGATTGATCATCTGTGCTGAATCGTGCCAAGTAAATTGTCATGCACCCCAGAGGGAAGTTTCCTGGAACAATCACTTGGGTAGCACCTAGCTTAATCAACTCCTGCAGTAATTAATTATCCAAGGTAAAACATTAGCATTCATGGAGTAAAAGATATAAAGTATTGAAGGATATCCAACAAATCAGAAGTACCCTATGATAAAAATAAAAGCCCTTTATAAAATAAATATTATTCGTACATATGTTAAGTTTTAGTGTTACTGTTAGTTTTTTTTATTTAATATAAATTATAAAATATAAATTTTAATTTTTTAAAAATATTTAAAATAAATATTTTTCAAAATATGCTTGTTTACTATGCTAAAATTTAGAGTTAATATATTTAAATTTAAAAAATTTCGTAAAAAAAATTTTAATTGAAAAAAATATATTTCATAATGTTGTACTAAATAAAAAATTAATGACGAAAATAAAAATTGACACATATATCGATAAACATTGTTTTCATTAATTGTGTTAGTGTAAGTTTAATAGGAGAGACAAAATTTACTTACATTAACAGTAGCTTTAATTTCTTGAACAATGTCTGGGACTAACTTGCGAAGATCTTGCATAGTTTTTCCTTGGAGTACAGCATTATTAAGATCATTACCTCCTATCTCTCCCACTATAAAAAGTGCTTTCCTCAATTTCTCTTGGCAATCTAAACAAAAATCAAATAGACAAATCTGGTTTTACTAAGTATTGAGTCTAATTAATTAGCTAAAACATGAATCTAAGTACGTAATGCATGGGAAGCTAATTAATTAATTATACCTGTTGAGGTAGAACAAATGGAAGCCAAGTGAGATTCAAACCAGTGGAGCTGAACTGATAGAGAAGTGTTGGTGACCGACAATAAAATATTATTAGCAGCAAGTGTGGATGAGTCCAAAGCAGTTGCACCCATTACCGCAAAATTCACTCCATTATCAAATTTACCATTTTTCTTCAGGAATGGTTCCACCAATGGAAGCTCCAAGAATTTTGCTGTATTTTTCAAATTAATTACAAGCAAATTTAATCACAACACTAGTCCATTAAATAAAATTATTTGCTTTTTATCAAACAAAAATAAATTAAAAATAGTCGCCAAGTAATGGTTTCATGATTTATAAAGTCAGTTCATATTTTAGTCCCCTTAGGTTATTCCCTGTTCTTTATTTTTCAACATTGTTTTCCGGTTCTTCTGCCTACTGTAGTCTGTAGTCACCATTAAAGTCTTAAGGGGGTATACATTTGCGGTTATTATCGAAAAGCATGAATGTCAGATAAAAGAAAATGGAGGGAGTATTATTATTTGCCGGAAATTTCCTGTTGATAGTTTGAAACTTTGAATCCAGTCATAAGGCGAGAATCAAGCAACCTATACTATATTGTATTTTTAATCGTAGATATTCTCCTTTTCTTTTTATGGAATAGTTGTAGATATTCTTAAGATCTATGTTAAATTGTTAATACATATTTATTCACATATGGTCATATGTCCTATGACTTGTGGGAATACAAATACCCCAACATTTGAAGGCACGATAGAGAAACATATATATATATATATATATATATATTTATATATTATGTGAGAGATTATCTACTGCAAATAAAATGAATACTGAAGACCTACTACCTCCGTCCCAAATTGTTTGTCCATCTATCTAACTCTTTTGTCCTAAAATGTTTGTCTATTTTATAATTCCAATGATTGTAATTCCTATTATACCCCTAATAAATACTCTTTTGTTTCTTTTTAATTTTTCTTCACATGAGAAAAGTAAGGGCAATTTTGGTACATTACATATTTTTCACCCCATTTTCCATGACCATTAGACTTTTAAATATAGGTGGATGGACAAACAATATGAGACGGAGGTAGTACTTTGTTTGATAGTATTTATACAGTACCGTAATTAATGATCATTGTATTTTATGCAATTTACTAGACGTAAAATCAGTTTATAAACACCTTAACGTGGAGGAAGCTGGCTGGAAATTGGAATGAGTGAGTTGAAAATCGGGAAAATCAAGAATGGTTAGTATTCTCTCCGTTCCATATTAATTGACATTTTGATCAAATTTTGACCGTTAATTACTCACAAATTATAATGAGTTACAATATGAAATTACCATTATTAGAAATATATTTTACTAAAAATTACAATGAAGGTAATTTCATATTGTAACTCATTGTAATTTGTGAATAATTAACGATCAAAATTTAGTCAAAATGTCCATTAATATGGATGGATAGAGTAGTATGTAAGCAGTATTTTAAAGTTTTTAGTCTACTCGAACAACTGAAGTTTTTTGCTCAAGTTTCAGTATGCTGGAATGATATAATTTTTTTTTAATCTTTTACAATTAGTAACCGCTATGAGATAAAATTAAGGGGTTCATACAACTTATGTAATGAAATAATTTTGATCCCACCGAAAAGAAAGAGACAAAATTTTATGGTACTGTACATGGACCGTACGTATGATCTAAAAAAAGATATTAAAATATATTGAAATTAAATAACTCTATTTTTAAATTTATGGACACGAAATATGTATGAATACAAAAGATAAACAGACAAAAATCATGAACGGTTCAGGTTCTTACACATACACACATATATCAATTGAGGTGAAGTACTAATTACATGATTGCTCTTAGAATATACCAAGATCGATCGGCGATCACTATTACTATGATTATAAGGTAGTTGACGAGTGGCAGCCATTATGAAACAAAAACCATTGAGATGGTAATTAAGATGTGATGCAACATATGCACAATACATATTACATGTATCTTAAGCACATACTCGGATATATATAAGTGAATAATTTATTGATAGTAAATAATTTAGTATATGCAAGCAATGTTGTTAAAATCGAGATCCTAACTTGAATCTATGGGATAGTTAAGATAAGAATTTACTCATGTAGGATCGTGGATCGTGTGTAAATAGTAGAATCGTATCGAGAATTTTGGATCATAAAATCATAGGATCGTAGACAAGGATCGAGATTTTAATAACTATATATGCAAGTGAACAATAATAAGTAAAGATACAGTATAGTGTATTATTTACCAATATAATCGATGATGAGGAAGCCATCGGAGTAACGACCAGTTGGTTGATGAAAGTGGAAGTTGATGCCATACGGATGGTTTGCAGCTGCAGACTGCAATCGACTTGGGACTTCCCTCATCAAGTTTCCCGTATCCGAGATCGAATCCCCGAACTGATAGATTGCTTCGATACTCAACCCATTATTCCGGAGTTGGATAGCATCAACCACCATCATAGCAAAGCACACAAGAAGACTGAGAATCACCATTAATAACTTCTGCATTTTGATTTATTGATCTACTGCAGTAAGTTATGGCAACTTTGTTTCTTTAAAAAAGGGTTTAAAGAGTATTTATAGACTTAAACAGTAACGTAATCAGATTAGGTGGACTGACAGATTTTTGTCATTTTGATATTCCACTGGGCACTGGATAGTGAGGAGATGTGTAGGCTTATATAATAAATATGAATTGTGGTATGGGTAGTTCATTATTTTGTTCATTCATTACAATAAAGTGTTGCTGTAGCTTGGAGTTTCCCATCAGATGTTTTTGCCTGTCCATTGTCATGGAAAATTAGACCTGTCAATTCGGGCTGGGTAGACAGGCGGGTGATAGGTCGGTCGTATATTAGATTTGAGTAAATGTGAGTTGGGTGTATTTTGGGTTTGGGTATCCGCCAGTATGTTTCGGTTTTGGGCTAACCCAACAGATTATGAATACGACATTTTCCCGCTTTTTCTTTAAGAGAATTTGTCTCTAAATATTCTTTTTTGTACAAGACACATAATAAAATACGATTATCTTCTAGTAACGATAGAATATTATAAATATTTCAACTTAAATTAGAGAAATGACACATGAATGAGTTGCGGCTATAGTTTAATTGCAATGAATTCCCACGAAAAATCACAAATTCTAATAGATTTGAACTTAAAAATAAAGTTTCCGGATCAAAAGCGCAGATCGGGTTTGACCCGCCAATTTGTGAGTTTTCGGGTTCAGTTTATTTCGGGTTACGGGTCGAAAAAACCGTGTTTAAAATCCAAAATTTTGGACTGGTTCGGGTCGGGTTTTCGGGTTGAGTCAAAGATTGACAAGTCTATGAAAAATTAATTTCCAAACTAATTTTTATTATGCTATAATGAAATCTTATTTTCTATCTTTAGTATTGTATGATTAGAGAACTCTAAGCAAATTTTAGTGAGTTATACAATATTTTAGTGAATTATGTACTCCCTCTGTTCCAAATTAATTGTCATATTTTACAATTTTATATATACCAATGTTCAACTAAAAAAACTACCTAGGTAATTAAATATCACTATTTTTTAAGGTATTTTTCGCATATCAAGGTGTGGGTGATGAGAGAATGTGAGTAGGAGTAGTTTTATTAATTGGAAAAGTAAAAAGTTGACATAATTATTAAAGTTAAAATAATAAAGTTAGGTATGGGGAAATAAAAAGTGACAATTATTTTAGAACAAAAAAAAGTTAGTTTAAGTGTCAATTAATATGGAACGGAGAGAGTAATAATTTTAGTAAGTTGAACCAAGCTTTGTTAAATAAATATAGTGAGTTATATAGCATTATTGATTAATGAGTCAATACAAATTTTCTTTTTCAGGTTAAGGTTCTGTTCGGCAAAATTACTGTTTTAGATAGCGGATAGAAGTTTATGTCGCGGATAGCAGTTTACGCAGCGAATAACAGTTTAAGTAGCGGATAGCGGAAGATTATCCAAAAGAGAATTGTGTTCGGTAAATTTAGCGGTTGAATTAACAGATTAGTGTGAATTGACATAAAAGGATATCAATAATATTCAAAGATAAAATTTTCGAAGGGCATTTTTTGACCGAAAATTATGAACCACTACTCCAAACGTTAAACGTTAACTTTACTAACGTTTTACAAAACGCTCCTTAGAACGCTAAACGCTTCTCAAAACGCTAACTTACTGAACTCTAATATTTATGCAATTAGAGTTTTGACTTGGTCAAGACACTAAATGTTACCTCAAACGCTACTGTCGAACATAGCCTAAAATCCTGTTAAATAGTTCTATATATAACATCATTGATTACTGAGCCAATACTACTATGAATATGTGTGCAACAGACGTTGCGAGGAAAAGATTATATATCATTTATCATACTAAGAATAATGTATTAGTAATTATTCGTCTCATTCTTGATTCACTATATTTGCGGTCTAGGCCTTGAATAATTGTCGTTTCATTCTTGACTCACTTATTGTACTTTCAACATCTACTTTGGCTATTTTAACATGTACAATTTAATTTTAGTGAAGTATCAACTCGCTACTTGTCATGTCTCCTTGCTTGATGGGCATGAGCTTGTTCTCCAATTGTTGCAAGTTGGCTTTGTTCTTCTTGGTGAAGAGCATAGACAAGGTCTCCCATGCTTTGTCAGGTGTCTCACAATCGATCCTTAATCTGATGTAGGTATTCATCTTCCACTATAAGTCTTGCCCCTTCAAGCAATAATTGATACGTGTGCACCAAGCACTATAGTTTCTTCCATTAAGCTTCTCAAATGAGCTAGCTGATGTCGAAAGATCTGTCATAGTAACTTGCCATGCGTCTTACACTTAACCAAGAACTTGTGGCCCTAGACCAACAACTCCAACAACTATCACAGTCCCTGACTATGCAAGTAGAGTCACTTCTATGCTTCAGTCCTTGATTGCACACACAGTCACACACAATAAATGCTAGCTTAGCAAGACCCTTATAAGACATGACTATAATATCACTTGTTGGTAGTTAAGGAGCAAGTGTTAAATACTTTTATTGCACACTACTATTGCACACTACTAAGGTAAGACAATTATAATGCTTGAACACTTACACACATTCAAAATTTTTGAGGGAAATCACTTTAACTCTCTTAAGACTCCTCTCTTATTTTCTATTATTCTTCTTATTCTCTTACTCTTCCTTGTTGTGTATGTTATTTAAACTCATCTCTTAAAGCCTATTTATACTCGTTCACCTCATTAAGGAATGGTGAAGATTAAACCACTTGTCACTATCATGTGAGGGTTCTAACTAACAATAATATATTGATAGTTAATTAAATGAAGGAATTATCTAAATTAATATTTAGATGATACTCTCTCCGCTCCATATTAATTGTCATAGTTTTGACTTTTATGGTTTCTAATGTCACTCTTTGATTGATAGTTTCTTACATAATATGCTATTAACAATTGCAATATAATACTTTTATGATTGTATTTTTCATTACGAATCTAATGGTGATAATTTTCTATAGCAATTCATTGTATATATTGAAGATTTTATGGTCAAAAATTTTATAATTTGACTGCACGATTTTTAAAGATGACAATTAATATGGAAAGGAGGAAGTACTTATCTAGATCTTTTCTCCAATAATGAAGTGGGCCATTAATTTTTTTTTAAAACATTGTTGTGGTTCAAAGGCTTTGGTGAGCAATAATGACCTCGTTCGTGTCAACCATTTCTCTTGCTCTATAATTTGGAATGTCGATGTCATGGATGGGCCTATTGACTCTTCCTTGTTTAATATAATATAAGGTAATAGTGGTGATATTTGGTAATACTATTTTTAAAAACATACTTTGTTTATCATGTTAAAGTATGTTGAAAAGTTTGGGTGTAGATAGTCGATTTGATCTCAACGAAATGATAGGATTATTATGATTCGCAAATGTTTATCATGGTGAGAAAGAAACAGACAGATGTTAAAGAGGAAGAGAGAGAGGTGAACGAGAAAGAAAGAAGGAAAACAAAGTACTACTAGTGAACAAGTGCACCTGTAACAAGGTGAACATATATTTAAGCAAAAAGCATAACACTTGTTACATGCATTAATGTAGAAACTAAACTAAGGCAGATCATAACAAAACCCAATAAATCCAACCAAATTGCTAGACAAGTTTCAAAAGAACCACAAAAGGGAGGCAAAATTCTTCGTCGTCTTACTCTTTAGTATATGATATATATTATGATATTATGTATCACGTATACATTTATCATGAGTGATATTGAGTGATGTTTAAGCAATATCAGAGATTTATTTTAAGAAAGCAAAGGTAATAAAAAGGATATGCTAACTACGGATAATATCATTCAGTAAAAAATAAGAGATATGTTGATATGCATGTGAAGTGAGGTGTATGCCGTCCCAACTGATATGAGACCCAGGATTTTGGCAAACTTGAGTGCCATTGGCTCCACACAATTTTGCCAAGTTAAAATTGTATGCGTTTTCTCCACTACCACAGCACGCTCTTTGAGTCTCTTCTTCATCAAACCCTATGCCAAGCAATTTTAATTTAACTTAATTATGTCTTAAGCAAATAATTATCCAACATATTTAATAACTTGTTGCATTAGAGATTATTAGCAACAAACACTCACCAAGTTGTGAAGCATTGCGAAGAATTGCTCTCAGTGCATTGTAATAGTCACCGTAGATAATGTTGGCATGGGGATTGTCTCTTTGAAGCTCTCTAATAGCCTGTTTAAGATAATCATTCTGAAACTTTGCTAATTCATTCCATGCTTTTAAGCATTTCAGTTCATCATACATTGTGGGATCGTCTGTGCTGAATCGGGCCAAGTAAATTGTCATGCAGCCGATGGGAAAATTTCCCGGTACCAACACTCGAATAGCGCCAAGCTGAATCACCTCCTACGAATTATATAAAAAAAATAAATGTTAACAAACACCCGTATTTACAAAATCAACTGAATTATTCCATTTAGTGGAAACTGTTATTTGGGGATCTTATTTTTAAAATTGATTATGAGATACCTCCATGTCAGATCTCTTAAAATACGTACGTACCCATATACCCCATAAAAAATCCAAATATCCACAATATATTTTGGTTGGGGTATTACAAGTAACTGTATGGGTTGTTGCTAGGTTTCGTTCATGTCTTATCAAATTGTCTCTTTAAATAGCATCTATTAAATGGGGTACTTCATAATCCGTCTTGAAAATGTGACTTATGTTTATTGTAATATAACAATAGGTGTTTTCAAAACAAAATAAGCACTAAATATATAAATACTTACATTAACTGCGTCTTTAATTTCTTGAACAATGTCAGGCACTAAATTTTGAAGATCTTCCATGGATTTTCCTTGGATTATAGCATTATTAAGGTCATTACCTCCTATCTCTCCCATCATAAAGAGTGCTTTCCTTAATTTCCTTTTACAATCTAATTAGGACAAAACAAACAGAGAAACAGTGTTACTAATTGTCGAATGATGAATTAATTAATGAATACAAGGAGAAGAGTTAATTAATTTACCTATCGAGGTAGAACAAGTGGAAGCTAAGTGGGATTTGAACCAATTGAGTTGAACAGATAGAGAGCTGTTTGTTATTGGCAGTGAAATATTTTTAGCAGCAAGAGTTGACGTGTCAAGCGCAGTTGCACCCACGACGGCAAAATTGACCCCATGGGTAAAGTCTCCATCTTTCTTCAAATATGGATCTAGAAATGGAAGTTTGAAGAATCTCGCTGTATTTTCATTCAAAATAATACAAATTACAAATACTTCATAAACTAATGTTAATTAATCGCTAATTACTGATTTAAAGTCACATTACAAACTGTAGACGAATGACACTTGATCTTTTAAATACTTGAGTGCTGATGTTTCATTTACGGCCGGATGCTTTTTACAAAAGATGCAAATCATACAATAAATAGACAATAATACACATCTTGTATCAAAATGGTTAATAAACATTTAAATTACCTATAGTTTATATTTTTGTAATTTTTATTAATATTTTTTCAATAAATTATATATATTTATTAAATATAAGAGTAAAAGACCTATTAGCTTGATCAACAAATATAAATAATGACTTTATTTTATCAAACATACTAGATAATGTACATTTTTTTGTATAGTTTTATATTTATGAAAAAATATAAGTAAATAAATATGTTTATATAGCTTATAAATCATAATAATCCTTAGAGTAATGAAATATATCTTTATACTGATTTAAATATCTTTATATTTAAAGTTTTAAATGATTTAGGTAAAATTGAAGATTATTATTAATCCATCTCAAGATGTTTATCATTTATTTTGCATAATAATAATAATAGAGATAAATGGGAATGGAAGACACTCTTTACAAGATTACTGTTATTACTCTTGATCTGATGAGATTCTATTTCTATAATTAGTGTTTTTTTCCACTCTTATTGAGGACAATTTATATATGTAACACATTTGAAAGATGGGTTATCCAATTATTATTCTACTCAATAATTCAAAATAAATAAATAAATAAATATGTAAAAAGACCAGAATTCAACAACTTTTTTCTTTGTAATTTATTTTAAAAGAAAGTTCCTATACATATACATTTTAAATTATATTGGTTTTCCCTTTTCTCTCTCTAAATCTAATATACACCCACTAAATTTGACAAATTTACTTCATTGGTCCCAATCCCAACTGTCACTCAGCTGAAAGTCAACGCATTGACGCAAAAAAATCTGACAGATTAGGATCGAATTTTTTGTATGTTCATCCATTGAGATATTGACTTTCATGAACCCTATGACTTATTTAATTAGAATTAATTTTAAATATTTAGCCTTTTGAATTTTATTTTTCTAACTATTTAATATTGTTCGGTTATACAATAGGGTACTTATTTACATTATATTGATGTACAATTTTCACGTAATCGCCAGCTAGACACCTAGAATGAGGTAATAAATTAGGAAAAAAAGGGACCACTAGTATGGGAACACTAGTAATTGTTTAGTACGTAAAAAACAATTCATAACGAAAATTGGATTCTAGTAAGTGTCCAATTGCAGCGGTTGAAATAATAATGAGTCTAACAAAGTTAGACTCTAACTTTAGAGTTATATTATAGTAGGCTAAAATATTAAATCATTGGATTTTAATGCATTAAAGGAGGAAAAATTGGGAAAAAAAATAATAATTCAAATTTTGAGGGTATTGAAAAAAAATAATCTGAACATCTAACTTTGTTATGTATGAATTAAACTTTAACCTCTATTATTTTTAGCATCTACCACTTAGTTAAACTCGTCCAAAAAGTGACATGATGGTGGCGATATTATACGTGGAAGTTTTGGCAACTCAAAAGTAAGTTAAAAGTAGGCTCCGCGTATAATATCATCACAATTACGTCACTTTTCGAAGGACATACATTTGTACATGTGTGCACCAAGTGATAAAAGTTGATGTCAACATGAATCAAAAACTTTTTACTATATCACTTTATAGTGATATAAACAAAATATTGTATTAGAATAGATATATTACTGTTATCATTATCATTATTATTATTGTTATTATTAGGGAAGACAAACTATATGAAATCTGATGTCAGCATGAATTGGAATTTCTAACAAATAAATATTCCCCATTTCCTAAAATATTTCCCAAAATGATCTTTTGGGGTCAAAATTTGTAAAATTTGACCATCAATTTAAAAATTTACTTTGATTCATAGTAGGGCTTACCGACATATGATCACACAAACTATTTGTCAAAATAGTACTTTTACATATATAAAAGTAGTTCTAATAATTTTGAAACTATGTATTTTTAAAACTTGACGGTTTAGAGTTTGTTTAGGGTTCAGGGGAATACATACAAAAGCGAACAAAGAGCGAGTGATAGATCTAGGTCTTAATTTGTACTAAGGGTATCCAATACATTATTATATTTACTCGAGAAACATATTATCCACAATTTTTAACTGAAACTATACTAACTTTATTTTTTTTTGGCCACCTCAAACCCCTATGTATATCATAAGAGAAAACAAAAAAAAAAAGAAAAAGAGTAAACATATTAGTTACCAAAATAATCGATGATGAGAAAGCCATCAGAGCAACGACCAGTAGGGTGATTGAAGAAGTTGATGCCATACGG
Organism: Portulaca oleracea; assembly: GCA_029582165.1. NCBI lineage: Eukaryota > Viridiplantae > Streptophyta > Magnoliopsida > Caryophyllales > Portulacaceae > Portulaca > Portulaca oleracea. Next base: position 42,573,786 of record CM055876.1, read on the forward strand.
AAGATTTGCAATGGAAGACTGAAATCCATTTGGAATCTCCCTTATAAAGTTACCTGTATCTGCAAGTGAATCTCCAAACTGATATATTGTTTCGATACCCAGTAATTGCTTCTGCTTCTGGTTATGATCATGAATAGCATCAACACCTGCATGCCCATGACCATATTGCAGCATGATCAAAGCAAGGGAGAGAATCAATATTTGCTGCATTTTTCCTAATATAAGATCGTCTCATACAACAATTACAAACATTTAGTTGTATGTGGGATCTTTTTTATGAGGGTTGGAGGAGCATATATAAGCTATTCTGATTGTACCCACCTACGTAGGCCTAAATTAAGGACCTAATCTCCAGACGATAAGTGAATTAATGGCATGCTATATCAAAATGACAAACGTAACTCTTTATGAAAATCATTAGGCCAACATTTTTTTAGGTTAAACTTTTCAGTACTAGCTAGTCATGTTGAATTAAGTGCATTATAAGTTTGGTTGAGTACTTCATAATCTAAACTACTTAAAAGTGTATTATTAATAGTACAATAATGTTCAATTGCAGTAACACAGTTGCACATAGTTAGTATATTTGAAAATTAGGGTTGAAAATGCTGCTTCATCAATTTCAAGAAATTTTTAAAAAACAGACTCAAAGTTGTATTTTTTTTGGAAAATAGTTTGCTAGATCTTATGTGAGCATCCAATAGGTAACAATGTGTGATGTACGTACTTTCTTATAATCATATAATTAGTCAAAACAGTCCGATCTTTTTCTGTGAAATAGGCCTTGCCTTTGTTTGTGAACAACATTATTTAATTTGTGGATAATTATGTAATCAATCACAACACGTCCATATTAATTATCATAAACATATGTATTTTCGGGCGCAAATGAACATGAAGGAGAAGAGTGTGCTTAATTAGACTCCAAAGCTCTTCAAACATATGTATAATTTGTGGATAATTATATATCCTCTTTTCTTGATTTTGATCGCAAGTTTAGGAAATGCTTGGCGTAAAGTACGTAGTATTATCACAATGGTTGACTATTCATCAGAATCGATAAAGCTAGATGCATCGATAATTATAGGAGTATTGAATGATTTGAATCTCTTTTGTTGCTTAAACTGGTAACTTATGTTCCCCCGCATGTGAAGAATCTGCATCCACAGACCAATTGTTCATTATTAAGACTAATTAACTTTTCTTCTAATTTAATCAATATATTTTATCCAAACACCATTACAGTGGTTGAATATTCATTTCAATTTAAATAAAATATTTTCTATATTAAAAATTTATCGTGATGATATATGCCTGGTTTTAGAACACTTTTTAATTATTTTTTTCAATAAATTAATATTATTGTGGTTTACACTGATTTCTTTAATATTTAGTGTTTGTTAATTGTGAACCAAAAAGTCTTGATCGCATAATGTAGTACATGTCTATAAGGATGGATGTCCATAACCTAAGGTCTAAGTAGATTTCATTTTTGTCAAAGATGGCGGCTAATTTAAGATGGTTGACAAAAGGAGTCAATGGAAGCAAGTTTTACTAAGTTGGTGAGCTTGATAATGATGATGATGTCTAGGTTCCTTTCCCTATAAAATGGGTATCATGTAGCATCAAGCAAATACTTGTTGGGGAGATCCAAGGAGGGAGCCCACTTCAACCAAGGCCCATGGTACACAAGTTAAGTGAGGTTCCATCTTAAAACTAATTGGTGTTAAGAGGAGTAGCCCACTTGACATATATACCACATCCTTTCTTTTTACTTTTCCGATGTGGGACATTTTACTCATGGGTGAATCCCAACAAAGCAAATAAACAATTTGTCCATCAATTCCTTCTCATTCATCCATCTATTCATCATCCAATTGAGAGCAAATGAATTAAGTTTGGAGAGTATAATTAATTTGTGTGATACAAATTAATTCATCTCACCTAAATTCACTATGTTTGTGAGTTTGAGAGTTTTAACTGAGAATTGTATTTTTCAATTTTGGTCATGTGAGGTCACGTTGTATCTCTCCCTATTATTCATAGTGAATTTGACGTGATCATTGCTGCCCATGGTTTTTTTCCCGCATTGGGTTTCCACGTAAAATTTGTGTGTTATTTCTCTTCCTTTATTTTCCCTAAATTTTTTTATATATCACTACTTCCATCTCTGTTGCTTCCGCTAATTTGCATTAAAAGGAATACCACTTCCTTACAGTGTTAATTATTAATTATAATAAATTTAGCATGTATTGACTATACAAAGAAATATAAATAATACTCTAATTGAATCAATTCAATCTTATCCATTAAATATATTTTAGGCACTTTCTTTTTGTAAATTTAAAAAGTAATGGATAAAAACAAATTATTTTATTCATTTATACGTGGTATTATGGTTATATAATTCAATCATATATATTATTTTTTTTATTATTCAAAGTCATAAAAGACTAAAGAGATCGCAACAGCGTTGCAGAAACTAAAGAAAAAATAACAGTGACAAGACAACAAACATATAACATAGAAACACCACAGCCAAACAACTAAAAATACATAGTAGAAATAAATCTACAAACTTAACAATTTGTTTTTCAATTTAATATATAATTTATAATTATTACACGGACGCAAGACATTTAAGATGTGCATTCAGAAACTCATATCATTTTCATTATTCTTTCTCATTATTTAAGTGTACCAATAATAAAAGCCTTTTAGGCATTATGTTGCAATATCTTTCATTTAAGCCTATAGTAAGTACCTTATATGTAAAAAATTGTTAGTAAAAAAAAATATTAATTAGAAACTATAAATAGTTTCATAAGTGGTAGGTAAAATGAGAAGGAAAAAAAAATACTGGTAATCAAATTTACTAATTAAGTGCTAATTAAATAACAACACTAAGAAGGGCATCAATTCACCATCAATTACGTGATACAACATAACTAGTTAATTCCCCTAGATATATCCAAAGATTTGAGTTGTTATTAATAACAATAATAGAAACTCTCAACATCTAATTCAATGAAAAGCAGATCGAATAGGGGGAACAATGGGACAACATCAAATGTATTAAGGAAGTGAAATTTGATCGATTTAAACACTGCGAGAGATGCTGGGTACGATGTTCTTAATTAGCAAAAATCTAGCGATGTGTTTATAAGCACTTGAGGTTAAGTGGACACCATCCCAACTGATGCGAGCATTAGGGTTTGTACATGCTTCAACCCCTTCCTCTCCGCACATTTTTGTCAAATCGAAATTGTAAGCGTTATCCCCGCTTCCACAACATGTCTTTTGAACGCTGTTCTTGTCAAAACCTATAAAAAAAAAGTAAATAGAAATACGATTATTGGGCAAAAATAAATTGAAACAAAAGGTTTGACTCATGATTGAATACCCGTAAATAATTTTATACTTTAACAAGGGTCCTATTTTTACTTATTAGATGGAAAAATACCTAGTATATGCTTCAAACCATGCCAATCATAGGAGAGAAGCTTTTATTTTTGTTTAGATAAGTGAAGCCATGGTTTAGGACCATCTTAAGTGGAAGTTATCAAGTCAACTAGCCCTAAATATTGTGCTATGCATGGACTTTATTTATTTATTTATTTGTGTACAATTTTTATATAAAATATTTGTCTAAAATTTGATAAAGTAAATCACAAATTACCTTATCCTAATAAAAATAATAATCAAAAAAATATAATAAATAATTGTTAAATAACCTATGGAGCTACGTTTCTTTTAAAAAAAACGTTAAAGAAGACTTTTGGTTTATCATTTTGCTTATGTATATATTAAGGTAACTATTTTCATTAATAATATCACTTCCATAAATAAATATATATTTATAATACAACGTTTTAGGTGCACTGAAACTCGGTAGTTGCTTCGTTGCTTTGTATCTTTTGATTCCTTTGAGCCTACGTTGGCTTTGATTAATACAAAAATAATACAATATATGTTTTATTTAGTACTATGTCATTTTAATTAATCCTCTTTAACAAATTTTAAAAGAAAGAACATATATTAATAGTTCCCATAATTATAGATAGAAAGATTTGAAACTAAAGAATGAATATAGATAGAAAGAACGAACCGAGAGAAGCAGCAAAAAGTAGGGTATCCCTGAGAGCATTGAAATAGTCAGCATAGACAATATTAACGTGTGGGTGGTCTTGTTGAAGCTCTTTAATAGCTGCTTGCAATTGTTCATTCTGGAACTTTGTAAATTCATTAAAACTTTTCAGGCAATTGAGTTCGTCGTACATTGTTGGATCATCTGTTTTGAAGCCAGCAAGATAAGCTGGGATGCAACCTATTGGGAAGTTCCCTGGCACCACTATTTGGACTGCCCCAGCCTCTATTACTTCCTGCAATAATATTAATTCTTCAACATCAATCTCGATAGTCCTGAATATATAAGACTTATATGTAGAGAATATTTTTTTTTTTGGGTATATTATCGATTGTTAATGATGGTAAGATCATAATAAGGTCTAGAAGAAAAATTGAACACTTACATGCACAGCATTTTTTATGGTTCCAACAATCTCTGGCACCATCTTTCGAATATCATCTAAGGTCATCCCTTGAAGCATAGCGTAATTAATATCATTTCCACCAACTTCTCCCATTATAAATAGTGCTTTACGCAATTTATCCTTACAACCTGTGATACAAAATTAGCCATTTATCAGATCGGATGATGATATGTGTTTTGGCCTGTTATATATTTTATGTGTGTTTTTCTCAACAAATCAATATCTATAATGATTTTTCTTACTCTAATTGTTTACGGAGTAGATAATTATGGTTAATTATAACTTGTAAAGGGTTTAATTAAATCTTAATTACGCAATTTAACAAATGATATGCCAATGACTTCAAATGACTATGTTAAATGGTATGGATAACACAAATAATTAACTACATTTCATACCTGACGGTGTAGAGCAAAGGGTCTTCAGATGAGACTTAAACCAATCAAGTTGCACAGAGAGAGAGCTGTTGGTGACCAGCGTTGGGATATTTCTAGCCTGTAGGGTTGAAGTATTAAGTGCAGTTGAACCTGCAACTGCAAAATTCACCCCATGGCTAAAATTCCCGTCTTTTTTCAGGTATGGATCCAGAAATGGTAGCTTGAAGAACTCAGCTGCATTCACATACATATGAGAGTATTAATTCCAAAATTCTTAATGAATTTGCATGGAATATGACCACCAAATGACCCAATGCAATATAATAAAGGCTATGAAATTAAAAAATGAATTTAGGGTTTACCAAAATAGTCGACCATGAGAAGGCCATCAGAGCAGCGACCGGTAGGTTTATGAAAGAAGGTTTGGCCATAAGGGAGTCGTGCGAAATTAGAGTTAGCTCCAACGGGGCCATCACGTATTAAATTTCCGGTGTCGGAGATAGAATCTCCGAATTGATAGATGGATTCTACTTCAAATGCATGAATGCCATGCACGAGAAGGAGACCGAGATGAGCCAAAAACAATAACATTATCTTCATGTTTGAAACGGTTCTTTGAAAGATATGCAGCTATGATGGACTATGGATAATGTTATTGTTGTAAAGCTCAGTGCTGGGGAAAGAAATGAAGGGAAGATTGTATTTATAGCTAAGCCCTAAGGCATTGGGGGTTTAGAAACTATGATTGGTAGTTCTTAAGTTAAGCTCGAAATTGGGAAGATTTTTGGACCTCCAAAATTCTTACCCACTATTGAGATGCAAGTTTAGTTAAGAATAATTGTGTGTGTGTGTGTGTTGGGGGGGGGGGGGGTGACATGCTTAAAGACCGACATTAGAATCACACTCAATCGCATGCCATGCTTAAAGATCGACATTAGAATCAGTGAATCACACTCAATCGCATGCAATACACAAATTATGTTTTTTTTTTCAATGTAATTTTTGGGTGTTGGAGGAAACTATATTATCAAAAATGATAGGGCAGTGAGTAAAAAAAATTAGTTAAATATTATTAACTCAAGTAATTTTTTGGACAATGTCAATATTTAACGAATGTTAAGGTCAAATAAATAAAATATTAAATTGTAAAGTAATGAATGACATAAAATACAAAAAGAAATAAAATATTAAATTGTAAAGTAATGAATGACATAAAATACAAAAAGTAGCTAAAAGGATAGATAAAAAGAAAGAAGGAAGTACCACATAAGTATTTATTTAGTATTTTTAGTTTTGATAAAGTTGATGGAAACTCTTTGAAATTTACATGTACCTGTAGAGACAGATATGAAACTGTAAATAATATAGAAAAATTATAGGAAATTTCGTAGGTATTCAATTATAATCATACTACTCAATCCATCCAAAAATAAATGTCCTTGTATACGTCATAATGTCAAACTTTGTAATCTTCAACTATATTATATATGAAACTTGTGTATATATATTATATTATAATATTGCAAGTTTTGCAAGAATATAGTACAAGAAATAGTCAATTAAAGTATTGCACTTAAATAATCTTTTGTCCCAAAAAAAGTGTCATGATTTCATATATAGATGTGCAACGTACACTTAGACTTACAATAGGAACAGCATGGCTAGGTAGGTAGCTAGCGTGAAGACAGGTTTCCTGTTTTCCTGTCTTGCGTTCCTTCCTGAGCTCCGTTTATTCAAATGTGTACTTGTGAGTTTGGTAATCTACCCATGTTTCTTTCGGGGCAGAAGTTGCCCCACCCATTTGAGGCAGTCAATAGTCCCCCTTAAGATTTACATGATTCACGGTAGAGCAGTGCAAACTATAAGTTGTGTATACATCCTAGCTAGCTGTGAGATGGAATTGATCAATGGTAAGCCCAGAATATCCTCTTAAGACCACACCTATATATTAGTTGGTTCAAGGGCTGTTGGTATTCAGTAAAGTCTCCAATGTAACTTCTATGGGTTGATATATATTATGGTTAAATGGTCTATTATATATTAGGAGGATATTGCATATTTATGTTGAGTGGACGTTCTAAAAAAAGGACTCAAAATATTACTTGTTATGGGTCTCAATTTCATAAAACAACCCAACTATTCATTAAAAAAAATCTAGAGTAATAAGAGTTTTCCTTGAACATTTACTTGACTTGGCTTGACCTTGATAGTTTGACCATTGACCATTGACCATGTTGGACTCATTCACCGGGTGACCAAGTTTGACTAAAGCTAAAATTTCTTAGAAGATAATTTTTGCCTTCATTCTTCAAGAAAGCTTGGTCAAAGTTGGTTAAGTTTTGCATAAAGTTGAATGACTAATTTTTGCCTTCATTCAAATTATGGACGTACATTATTATTTGAAATCATGAAAATATAAACTACAAAAATTTAAAATATTTAAAACTATCTTTGATTCAGGATACATATCATCTTTCTAGTGTTATATACAGTGTGGATTACGTTGGGGCTGAACTCAAACAATCTACACAACGTGGGAAATGGCATGGACTATGTCTTTCAATAAGAATTTTGCTATGAACTGATAAGCATGTGAAGTGAGGTGGACACCATCCCAATTGACACAAGCATAAGGATTAGGGCAAACTCGAGTTCCTTCATTCCCACACATTCTCGAGCTGTTAAAATTGTAAATATTGTCACCACTCCCACAACATGCGATCAACACAGCATTCTTCTCAAAACCTACACAGTAGTGCCCATTAGACCATGATTTAATTTGAAGCACTAATTAAAATATAGTTAAGGAGATTAATTAAGCATACCCAGTAGAGTAGCATGGTGAAGTAGTTCTCTGAGTGCGTTGAAATAATCACCATAGATGATAACTACATGTGGGTGCTCTTTCTGAACATCCCTAATCGCTTGCTGCAAGTGATCGTTATAAAACTTAGCAACATCATTCAGTTCTTTTAGACACCCCAGTTCATCATACATTGCAGGATCTTTTGTTCCTGTGCTGGCTAAGTTGACTGTGATGCAACCAATTGGAAAGTTTCCTGGCACAACAATTTGGATTGCACCAACCCTAATTACCTCCTGCAACAACGTAATTCTGAACAATTGTCAGTCATATTTGTCAAAGGTCTCTAATATTTTTGTTTTTTCAAAGGAGGGAGGGCTTACATCAACAGCAGTAATGATGGCTTGAACAATCAAAGGAACCATGTTGTGTAGAAATTGTAGGGATTTCCCTTGCCTTAGTGCATAGAACAAGTCATCACCTCCTATTTCTCCCATGATGAACAATGCTTTTTTCAACTTATTCTTACAGTCTGCAAGAGTAAATGTAAGGTAGGTCGTATGACATATTACTTAGAGATTTTATCATTTTCAGAATGGACAACATAATCAAGATCTTACCTGAAGAATTCATGGAACAAACAGAATTGATGTGAGATTTGAACAGTTGAGTTGTACAGAAAGAGAGTTGTTGGTGAGTGAAGATGGAGAAATATTTAGTGCCGCAAGAGTGGTAGGACTTAGTGCAGTTGCATCCGCAACGGCAAAATTCACGCCATGGGTGAAGTTACCATCTCGCTTCAGGTATGGATCTAGAAGTGGCAAGTTGAAGAACTTTGCTGTACCATAAATTAATATAAAAATGCGTGACAGAATTGTTAGTATGAATAATTAATATCATCATTAGATGATACTTAATTATGAATGATATGAGTTCTGGCATAAGATACATATTAAGAGTGGGTTGGCTTAGTCTAGCATATATAATGTCTGTCTTGGTACATATATATTAAATTGCAAACAAATATTCATATAGTTGAATTCTATAATACATATTAAGAATGTGATGGCTTAGTTTAGTATAATATTTATTTAAGTTCATATTAAATTGAAAAAGAATGATATAATTGAATTTTTAACTACAATAGCACATACAAATTGTGCAAACTTACATTTTTTGCATTATCTTTCAGGTTTACAAAACAATGCAATAGATGAGATTGACTCAATTAGTGTCATGCATTATCATTTGTTGATATAGACAATGCTAGCTAAACTTCTTATAAACAATATTTAATACTAACTATCAAAAGTTAATACAACATAATAAATATTAACTTTATCATAAGCAAGATACTCATTTGAAGGAGGATACGAGTATCAAAATAATTGAGTTATCAGTTAACTAAATTAATACCAAAATAATCAACCATGAGAAGCCCATCGGAGCAACGTCCAGTTAGATGATGGAAGAAAGAGATGCCATAAGGAAGCCTTGCGAAATTTGAATTAGCAGCAGTAGGGTTTTACCTTATCAAATTCCCAGTATCTGATAAAGAATCTCCAAACTGATAGATGGCTTCTATTCCAAAAGCATTAGCACCATAAGGAACTAGGAGTAGGAGACACAAAACCTGGGGAAAGATGAAGGATATCTTCATACTTATAAACATCCTAATTTAATTCCTTAATTATTATAGTTGAACTAATTAATCTTAATTATAAGATCTTAAGGAGAATAATATATATAGAGAAATTGTGATTATGATTCCAAAACCAAACGTCTAGACTTAAAGAAACAAACAGCTCATAATTAGTTTTTATTTGTTGGTACAAGCAACTTTAATTAGTACATTATTAACAATTAATAATATATAGTTGTTGAATAAATATATAACTCGTTCGGTAGTTGTTGTATGAATGAAAGTCATATTTACCAAAATCGTTTCAATGGATCCTTGGCAATTGTTAATAGGAGGGAATTTAACTTAAGGAAGTTGTTATTAGTATGTTACTGGTGTTAACATTGGTCAAGCCTGGTTTTCAAGATAATGTCACATCATCAAAGGTGAAGTGTGCCACAATGTGTTATGATGGTTCAACTTGGGAGTTTTAGTGTACGTATTTATATGATGTAATGGTTAAGGGCAATGATACACGTCTTGACTCAAGAAGGTTAATAACTATCTTAAATTTTCAATATTTTACATTTTTATAACTTTTAATAATATTTTCTCTAATAGTTCTATATATTCATCAACTACAACGGTATAATATTTATTAGTTAGGTCAAAAAATATAAATAATTACCTAATTTCATCAATGATACCAGAAAATGTATATTTTATACATAGTTTCATATTTACGAAAAAAATGTAAATAATTAATTTTATATTGTTTATAGGTTGTAATAACCCTTAAAATAATGAAACATATCATTATAATGATTTAAATATACTTACATTTAACTAACTTTATAAATGATTTAGGTGAAATGTAAGAAGGTTAATAACCATCTTGCGGTAAGATGTTTATCATTTTACAATTGTTAATAGCTAGGGTGATAGGTGAATATCCCAATTATTTTTCCTAGTCAAAATCAGTATTTTAAAAATTTCAAAGGTAAGGTATGAAGCGTCAAATGTAGCAATGTTAACTTTTAATTGTACAATTTAAAGAGAATGGTTTCACTTATTCTTAAGATTTAGAAATTGTTCATTATCTACTATTTCATGCAAAAAAAGCAGATGAGACTTTAATGACCTTTTTGCTTTAGTCCATTATAATTTACTTATACTAGAAAAAATATTAATAATCTTATTCAAGAATCCAGATTATGGACATACTTTACTCTACCATAAGAAATTTTATATTTTTGAACAAAATTATCTTTAATAATTACAATTAAAAATGAATTGTTAGTGGTTTCATATTTATAATTAGCCTATACATAGTACCGTTACTAGAGTAACTGTATAATTTTTAGATGAAGATAAGATAGTGCTTAACAAGTGTTGTTAGGCAAGGTGTATATGATCATTTTATTTCATATATTGTCCTTAATTGAATTGATCAAGAGTTGGCTGAATAATATATAGCATAAGTCTCAGATCATTGTCCCATTGAACTTTTGATCATATGTCCTGTAAGAATTGCTGGTTGAATCCCAAATCGAAACACCATGGCTTCAGCAACTATAATAGAGTGTGAAACTTGCTGCTTGTGGTAAGCGTCCCATCAAATCTCAATCAAGAAATATTTAACATCTGAACTTAAAGTTGGCCAACGACCCATGCATGTAAGAGTATTAATTTGAACAAATTAATGAAAACATCAAATCAGAAATCTCACATTTTTTTGAATCAAGAAATCTCACATTCAATTCCAACTAAATGAACAAAAATAAACATATTATTTTACATACTTTTGTAGGTATGGTATGAAATACAGTGTCTACAACCGTGTATAAATATAGGCCTTTCTTAGAGTTCATTTCAACTAATAATTAGCATTCACTATCAGTTTCGCATTATTTAGTATTGATCAACACCAATCAGTTAGTCATATTTTTTAAGTTACATTTTTGAACTCCAATTATCGTTATGAACATGAATCGGTATTGATCAACATTCAACACTCATTAAAATACTGATCAAATAATAAATTGCTTATTATAAGTTAAATGAACAAGTCCTTAATTACCAAGAAAAATGGCATGAACAATGTCTTTCAACAAAAACTGTGCTACAATCTCATAAGCATGTGAAGTTAAGTGTGGACCATCCCAATTGACACGAACATAAGGATTAGGGCAAAGTACAGTTCCTGCACTTCCACATCTTCTCGAATTGTTAAAATGGTATTTATTGTCTTCGTCCCCACAGCACGCAATTAGCCGAGCATTCTTCTCAAAACCTACACATAATTATATTAGTTGATCTCCTTCATTATCAAACGTTAATTAATTTGAACTGCCAAGACAATTAAGGAGGAAACTAAGCATTAAGCATACCTAGTAGAGGAGCATGGTGAAGAATTCCAGTAAGCGCGTTAAAATAGTCACCATAGATTATGACTGTGTGTGGGTGCTTTTTCTGAAGATCTCTAATCGCTTCCTGCAACTGTTGATTGAAATCCTCGGTTAAATCATTGAGTTCTTTTAGACACCCGAGTTCATCGTACTTTGTCGGATCTTCTGTCCCAAATGTGGCCAAGTTTGCTGAGATACAACCGATAGGAAAGTTCCCTGGTACCACAATCCGAATGGCACCCAACTCAATTATCTCCTGCATGTACCTCATAATTAGATCATATCAATTTTCGACTTGACCCGATAATCTTTAACTTGAATCTGAAAATTTTGTATTTTGAACGCCATTTTCTTACCCAGAACCCGAAATAAATCAAACAATAAAAAACCGTAAACTAGAGGGAACCCTACCCACCCATTTGATATGAAAATTTTAATCTTTAAGTTCAATCTTGTTGGAATTTGTGGTTTTTCGTTAGAATTCCTCACTGTTAAAATACAAATACAACTCATTCTTTTTTATTTCTCTAATTTAAGTTGAAATAGTTATAATAATCTATCGTTACTAGAAGATAATGATATCTTATTAGGTATATTGTACAAAATATAGTATTTAGACACAATTTATTTCATAAAAAAGGGAAAATATAGAGGTCTTAATCCTTTGGGTTACCCCGAAATCAAAGTATGTTACATATATTTACCTGAACCCAGAATACACACAATCCACATTTTCCCAAACTGAACATACACCCGACTCATGTTTAACTCGCCCACCAAGTTGACAGACATATTATATTCAGAATTATTTACAAGTCACTGTTAGGGCTTGTAATTTGTTTGGGATTTCTTATTCCTGATTAGTTTTGTCCAGGGAACTTACATTAACCGCACGTTCAATGGATTGAATAATCCAAGGAACCATGTTATTGTGCAGAAATTGTAGCGACTTCCCTTGCACCAGTGCATCCTTAACGTCATTACCTCCTATTTCTCCCATGAAAAATAGTGATTTCTTCAGCTTATTCTTGCAGTCTGCAGGAGTATATATATAGTTAGCTGGAGTACTAGTCATTGATTTTACTGTAAAGGAAAAACATGACTGAGATTTACTGAAATACCTGAGGAGCTGGAACAAATAGTATGCAAGTGAGATTTGAACCAGCTGATTTGCACAGAAAGAGAGTTGTTGGTGAGAGTTGATGTCGAAATATTTTTAGCTTCAAGAGTGGCAGCATCCAGTGCAGTTGCACCCGTAACAGCAAAATTCACCCCATGCTTGAACTTACCATCTTTCTTCAGATATGGATCTAGAAACGGTAGGTTGAAGAACTTTGCTACACCACCGTAAAAAAATACACATATAAGGAAAAATAACTGCACCAAATTAACCTCCAATGCATGCATAAGAGAAATTGTTGCATGCATTTTAAGTGAAGTTGCTTCACTATAATAACTGGATTTTTTTTATAAAAAAATTACTTGAATAAATGATTAAGCTAAGACCAGAATTATTACCAATATAATCAATCATAATTGGGCCATCAGAGCAACGGCCAGTGGGATGGTGGAAGAAGGTGATCCCATAGGGAGGGAAGGCGACATTAGCATACTCTCCCCTTTGACTTTCCCTAATCAAATTTCCCGTATCAGAAATTGAATCCCCAAACTGATATATTGCTTCTATATCAAAATTTGCATGACTTCCACAAGCTACGAGGACCAATAGGAGACTCAGAATATTGAATATTAGCAATTCTGGCTTCATAATTCCCATGCTTAATTAATTTAGTAACTTTGATTGCTAATGATAGTTATAGATACGATTCTGTATATCATTGCAAAACTGAATATATATATAGATAGCCTATTGAAATTTCTATTTGTTGTACAAGTTAATTTTATTATAGTTAAATGGGGCTAAATTGTGAAGGTTGATTAGCTGATAATTATGCTAATGAATCCTTGTCAGTTGTTAATTGGAGGGATCATAACTTTGGAGGATGGTATGAGTGCTGCGTGACATTTGTCCAAGGGTGGTTATTGGGGTAAGTGTTGAAAGGGAATGTCAGATTAAATCAAAGGTGAAGTACCAAAATTGTTATGAGAAGAGTGTGAGAACTCCATGAATAATCCATTCACTTCAAATTTGGAAGCTTTAGTTTATCTAATTACGTATGTATGTAAGTAGTAGTGTATTTACACCCCTTCTCTCCAAAGTAATTGTTGCTGTTTTTTCATACTCTATAATGCCATCTTTTTAATAATTTTACGTAATATTTTTCAAAAAGTTACATTATTATTTCTTTATAAATAATGTTTTTATTATGATTTTTTTTTTGTGATATTGATAACTCATATCGTTGTAAATTTTGACAATAGTTAACTCACAAAAATTTTAAGTTAATATTACCAAATACTTGGAGATGGAAAGAGTAATTATTTGATAATATAGTCCCCTTTCAAGACGGATTCAAAAAAAAAGAAAAAAATCAAAGAAGATATTGCATGTTAGCCTCCTTTCTGAGCATATAATTAAGGTATTTTGTCACCATCATTGCATATTGTGTTGGACAAATAACTTTTGATAAATTCCTTCTGAAGTTTAGCGGAAAAAAAAATGAAGCAAGATGAAGTTTTGGAATGATCAATCCCAGATTGGGCATCATGCTTTTCCTGCTAAAATTTGGTTTTCGGATATCATTCTCCATTTGGCCATCAGATTTATATTCTTAAGATATATTCTTAAGGATATTCTAGTGTGTGGTAAAGATTATTATGCAATAAGAGAAAGCAGATGGACAGCGCGAACCAATAATATATAATAAATTAATTGGAATTGTCTTACAACTATAGAAATTGGAGGAAATTAAACAATAAGTTTTAAGGGCATTTGGGTTTGCCTTGTCTAGACTTCCAATCCCTATAACAAGGGCATTCATCTTTATGGCCACATGTCCCAGAAGGCACACACAAACACTTCTCACAGCACATCTCACAAAATTTCAGGCACCGTTCATGTTGTGAAGCAACTGCACACCTTCTTCCACATTCCTTTGGGCATTCTGCCATTCCATTTTTCAATTAATTAATTAATTAGTCACAATTAATACAAAAATTAAACAAGAATAAATATTAATCCATCTGTTAATGAAAAATAGTATACGTCTTAATTTGTGTTTCTTACCTTGTATAGGAACAGATCCTCCTCCACCGGCCTAAAAACAATAACGTAAAATTAGGTTAATTACATGAAATTACAAGAACGTAACAATTCATGCGTGATTTAGAGAGGGAATATAGATTGAAACTTACGTAAGAAGATGTAACGAAGTAGATAAGAATTAGGCAGAAGATGGCAACACTAATGGCACAGGTTTTCGCCATAACTTTGGTTGATCGAGTGTATGAAATTTTATATAATGTATATTATGAATAAGTGGGTGATTAACTCGTTCAAGAATGAAAAACATGAACATGATTTCGAGTTATTATATATAGGGAGGCCAGTAGGGTTAGTGTTGAGGCATGTGACTACTGACTGACTAGCTAATAGAATGCTCGTGAAATTCATGAAGGATGACACCATGTTAAACACACTTCTTACCCAGCTAATTTATTAGCTGTAAAATATGAGCAACTAATTAAATTGCCCGATTCTTTCCCTTTTTAGGGTTGGCTATTAGAGACATGTCTTTAAGATTTATTAATGATCCATTTAATTCTGGAAAAATAAGATGCAAAAAATGTTTTTATCTGTCTTCACTAAGTTAGCATATATAGAAGTCTTTTATTTTTCAATTAATCCCTCTTTATTTTCTTTCAAAATGACAATGAGTCAAAGTCGCAACACATTTGTAAACCTCTTATACTCGTTTTTATCACCTCTCTCTTGTCATAAGTTATAATCACTCCAAATAGAAAGTTCCCAAGAGATCAACCCCCCCCCCCCCCCCCAAAAAAAAAAAATTTACTTTATAATTTAGTGGCCGGAGAGGTGAGAAAAGATAAGCATGCAATATTTTTAGAAATTTATCAAGTGAGCAACGGCCGGAAAATAGAGAAAAATAATACATGTTAGAAACATTAGGGATGGTAAAAGTTACTCCCTCCGTTCTTTTTTATTTGTCATTTACGGTTTTCAGTGCTAATTTTTAATTAATAATTTCTAATATAAATGTTTTGCAAAAAATTATAATATTATAGTTTTTTAATAGTATTTTTTATTACAAATCTAATGACATCAATTTCGTATGATGAATCATTATACAAATTAAAATATTAATGGTCAAAATTTTTGGCACAATTTCCAAGACGACTAATAAAAACAAACAGAGGGAGTAATTCAGAAAATAAAGGGGCAAAAACTTATGCCAAAAACCATGTAGGAAATAAGTACATCGGAAATTCTAGCGTAAGAGCGTCTCACGCAAATGTATTGTGAGACGGGCTCTTTCTAAGGTAACATTTTTAATATTTTACTATGACTAATAAGTAATATTATAATGACTTTTTAACGGAATATAACTAATAATTTATTATGGGGTGACTTTTACCTGAATAAGTTCAAATAAATTATTAGTTACCCCTCTATTAATAAATAGCCAACACAAAATTATATGTTTTACGAATAAATTTATGATAAGATAGTCTTATATAAGAATTACTGTAATAAATACATTTAGCACCTCTGTCATTCTTGCCATTAATGATTTTACCTTTCTATTTTCTGAATTAATTTTTACCACAATTGAGATTTTTGACGTGCATTATTTCATTGTTTTCTGTGTAAGTGCTGATGTGACAATATTTCTAATGCTTTATCAATTAGTGGAAACGACGAGAGAATACATGTAGATAATATATGTCAGCTGTTAATGAAGGGAGATTAGGTTTTAATTAAGGAGTTGTTGTAGTGTCCTTGAATAAATCCTTACTAAAGTTTGATTTATTATATTAACGAAGAACTGTCGCATACAACAGTATGTAAATTACAAATAAAAATGGAGAAAAAGTTCAAGGACATTTGGGGTTGCCTTGGCTGGATTTCCAATTATTGTAACATGGGCACTCTTCTTTATGCTTAAATGTTCCAGAAGGCACACACAAGCATTTCTGGCAACATATGTTGCAAAACCTCAGGCATCGATCATGTACTGCCGCCTCTGCACACCTTCTTCCACACTCCTTTGGGCATTCTGTTTATCCCATTTTTTTAGTTAGTCTTGACATATTATTTACACAAAACACTACAAAATTTGTCCAACTAATAATAATTTAGAAAAGACTAACATCTTGTTTTCTTACCTTGTATAGGACATGATCCTTGTCCACCAGCCTAATTAAACAAGTACATTACTCAACAAATGAACTAATTGATGAAATTAGCAAAATTTGTACGATTAAGAGAAAGGATACGAACGACTTACTCGAGTAGATGTAATGAAGAAGATAGCAATGAGGGCAACTAAGGTAAAGGTGATGACTGAGATTTTGGCCATAGCTTGTATTTTTAGTATATGAACTCTTGGATGATAGGACCATAAAATAAAAGGGTTGATTAGTTCTGTGAGAGTGAAATGTATGGGCATGTCTTTTGAGTTTTTATAGGAAGAAGAGTAGGGGAAAGTGAGTGATTTTTTGAGAGAATGTTGCAATTAAGTAAAAAAAACCTAAAAGAACACCCAAAAACACACTTTGTATCTTGTATTTATTAGCCAAAAAAGTTCAAGAATTTGATGGGTTGATTTTGTTATTATTATATGAAGGTTGGAAAGTAGAGAATTGTCTTGATGATTTCTACAAGGGTTATAGAATCTACCCTTCTTATATCAATTAGGAGGATGCAGAAGATATTGTCTTATTCAGAGCATAAAAACATACTTAAAGAGATTTAACGTTAGGTTGAATCATATATTTTTGCTTTTTTTCCCCCCCTTATAAGGGAGTGATACTTAAATGCTTCAAACTAAAAGATTGTATCTATGAAGTTCTTGTTTTTCATCTTTGGAGAGGTTGCTCAACCATACAAACTTCTTTTTAAACCCCATGGCGAACAGCGCGAAAATCGAGAGAACATGCACATTTTTTGAGGCAAACGATAGGGCTTTCTATGTGGGGAGGACTAACAATAACAACTTTCTTTTCAGAACAACATGCATGAAATAGGCAGTTTGTGCGGAAACTGTGACGATGATTGAGATGCGCCCTACCACGTCATGCGGGCCACCACGTTTCTTTGGCCCAGAAATTTCAGTACCAGCAGCTTACTGTGTTGGTCAACATGAACTTGTTGGGCCTGGGATTGAATTTTATCTTTTATTTTTTTGCGGTAGCCTGAATATAGCTAATGGAACATCTTGAATGTTATATTTTGACCAGTCTCAAAATTAATGAAAAATCAACTTCCGACAAGTTTTTCTTTGTTTATTAATATTTTCTTTTGGTTGAGCGCGGGCTGTCTGTACCTCATGCATAAATTTAGAATTATTCATGCATATAAAATATTTTGTTCATACTAGCTAAGTGCATAAAGTTTCATAAAGTATTGTAGATAGCATCATCTAGTATATATCAAAGTCTTGTACATTTTTTTTAATACATAGGTCATAAGTAGAGCATACATAAGAATTCATTTACACTCCAACCTCAAAAGTAATGTGAAAAGCCATGAGATTTGTGATGGCTAGAGCTTGGGCCCACATGCCCAAAGCCTAGCCCACGTCCAGAATGTTGATCGTTCCAGATTAGATCACCTGCAACTCCAAAAATGTTATCCACAAATGTGTCATCTGTAGGAGCGGTGGAATGCAGGCCAGTCTTATGAAGAGCCTAAGGGGGCCAGCAAGACGAAGAAAAACATCTTCGACAGAACTGAAACTCCTCAGTATTTCTATACCCCCCAGGCCAAGGCTCCTGAGTATCTCTATACCACCTGGGTCAAAGCTGCCAAGTATCTCCGTGCCACCCACGCCAAAGTTCCCAAGAACCTCGGTCACCGAGTTCCTCCAAGAACCGTGCATCTCGACGTCACACAATGGAGCAGGCGCATCGTCAATCATCATGGTACAATACTTTGATATATACTAACAAATAAAAATAAAAAAGGTCACGACCAAAGTTTCCAAGAATCGTGCATCTCGACATCATGCAATAGAGCAGGCATATCGTCAATCATCATGGTACATACTTTGATATATACTGACAAATAAAAATAAAAAGGACGCGGACGAAGTTTCCAGGATACACCAACAGAAAAATTGGATGAAGAGACTAAACGCCACTAATCCTCAAGGACTATGCGAGTTCCTTCAGGAACTGGGGAAGATCCTTTCGGGTTCTTCCTCTTCTTGCCCAAATTACTTCCCAGGGAAGTAAACGGGTGGAGCTGCTTGGCGATGCTCCACCTCCCAAGTCTAGATTGGGTTCCTTTGAGGATAAAGTCCAGTTCCATCAATCCACCCCTACTCCAAATCAGCTTCTTGAGCATTGCTCCGTAGTCGTTTTGAGCAAATCTTGTGAAAAACTCTTGAATCTCATATTTGAGGCTTTGATATTTTAGTTCATATGGTTGTGCCTATGCAGTAAGAGTTCTTGGTGTAACTTTTCTCCTAAATGTTTTAGGTGTGATAGGTGAAGGTTTGGGTGATGGATTGGGTGATGGATTGTGTGAATGGTTTGGTATTTCTTGTTTGATAGTGGGTACAGACATAGGTGTTTGAGTTAAATTCTCATTTTCACTTGTTGAGTTGGCCAGAGTTTTCATGGTGGAGGTGGGAGACTTCATTTGACTTGTAAACAGAATGTGTTGGGTTTGAATGTAGTGATAATTGAAGAAGAGCTACTAGAATGTGTTTGTATGGAATGATAATTGAAGATGTAGTAGTATTTATAAGGTGACTTTCTTTGATTTGAATTTTGATCTTAAATCTTCAT
The DNA here is from genome assembly GCA_029582165.1 of Portulaca oleracea. Taxonomy (NCBI): domain Eukaryota; kingdom Viridiplantae; phylum Streptophyta; class Magnoliopsida; order Caryophyllales; family Portulacaceae; genus Portulaca; species Portulaca oleracea. Next base: position 42,593,483 of record CM055876.1, read on the forward strand.
GATGAAAACTAATTAAGGCAGAATTGATTGTTGTGGTTTACGAAGGGTTATGTCTGAATTTTGTATGTTTTATCTTTTTTTAAGGTAAAGTTCGGGGAGGGTGTTTTTATTATTGTTAGAGGAATTGAACAAGCGTTTTTGACATTTCATAACAAAGTTAGGTGTTATTTTTGACAAAAAATAGTTTGTGATGTTATTTTTGACATTTTAGGATAGATTAGGGCTATTTTAATCATTGAAATCTTGTTGTCACCTCCACGATGGTATCTTCCATACCTAACCCTCAAAACGATTACGGGGCAATGCTCAGGAAGCTGATTTGGAATGGGGGTGGATTGGTGGAACTGGACATTATCCTCAAAGGAACCCAGTCTAGTCCTAGGAGGTGGAGCATCGCCAAGCAGCTCCACCCGTTTACTTCCCCGGAAAGTAATCTGGGCAAGAGGAGGAAGAACCCAGAAGGATCTTCCCCAGTTCCTGAAGGAACTTCCATCAGTCTTTGAGGATTAGTGGTGTTTAGTCCTCCATCCAATTTTTCTGTTGGTGTATCCTAGAAACTTCGGTCGTGTCCTTTTTTTATTTTATTTTTTCATTTGTCAGTGTTTAGGTTCCCGTTTCTTTTGTCAGTTTTTCAATTCTATCGTTACTATATCAATCAAGTGAGCTCCTTTGTTTTAATTACTTTCAGTGTTCAATGAAGTGATGCTTTTAGCTTTCATTATCCAACAATTTCAGAATTTGAACAAAAAAAAAAATCAGATTCGAACCCAGAAAATCTGAACCCAGAAAAACGAAGGGAAACCAGAATTTGAACAATTTCAGAATTTGAACATAAATTTGAACAATCTAAATCTGAACCTAAAAAACGAAGGGAAACCAGAAAAACTCAAATTAACACCAGAAACCATAAAAATTGAACAGAAAATAAAGGATTTGAACTCAGAAAAGAAAAGAAAAGAAAAAACAAAATCAAAACCCTAAATAAATTGAAGACAAACGAATAAACTTATCTGAATCGAGGAACAAAATTGTCGTCTTCATTGATGGCGGTGGTGAAGAAATATATCGTCGGATCCGCCGTCGTCTACATCTCCAACGTCTATGGTTCCGCCCTCGTCGACTTCTTTTTAGGGTACTGGAGTGTGGTGGTTAGTGGCTAGGATCTCGATGGGCTGGGGAGATGGGGGGAGCCGGAGGGAGGCGATTTCATTGGCTGGGGAGATGGAAAAGGAAGGAGAATGATGAGGGAGCTACATGCGAGAAAGGTTGGGGATGATGAGGGTTTTGGGAAACGTGGGCGACGGCTTCTGGAAAATAGGAAAGAGGGAGAGTGAGTAATGATATTTATGAGGAGGGAATAATGATATATATTTAGCATGTAGTCCTCCAGTTTGTAATGTCATGTCATACTATTTGCTAATATGACATGACATGTGAGTTTTTGACCGACTAGATCAGTAGAACTTTTTCCCTAATCATTTTTATCGGTCTCATATAGTGTAATTCTACCAGTGTTGCATTATCTGAAACTTTACATCCCTTTGAGATCATACCCAAATCAGTCACCCTCTACTTTTAATTTCTCTAACTTTTATGCTCTTTTTTTTAACCTTTAATCACCCCCTTTTTCTTGATACAACAGCTTTACTCCCTAGGAGTACAACTCTAGCAAACATGGTGAAAGCAGATAGCCAGCGAAAGAAAAACCACACCCACAAATGAAGAGCAGAAGCATTTACATTACACATGAGTTCCACCGCAAAGGTTGAGCTCAGCACAAACACAATTCGTAGATACCCATTCACAAATCATCAACTAACCATATTACAGATTTAAAATATGCGACAAGGGTTGGATTACTTACCTGAAACGCGACGGAGATGGTGAGCAAGAAGATGGTAAAGGAGGAGTGGAGAAGAGCTGTCTTCCAAGACACAAATCGAAATGATTCAGACTCTAATTGAACAAATCTGGTTCAAGAGAACAATATCTAAACTGGGTTTGCCAAGAAACAATCTTCAAGAAGATAAAGACGATGAGGAGTGGAAAAGAACTGGAAAATCAGGGGGTTCTTTCATGGTGAAGGAGTAGAAGAGCAGAGCCTCTCTCTCTGTTACTCTCGTTTTTCTCTCTCTAGAGACGACAGTCTGTGCTACTTTTCAAATAGGACTCGAAGATGGTGATTGGTGACATAAATAAAGTGGACACAGTAAGTAGGTCCAGTCAAAGCTGATAACCGTTGGATTTTTACAGTCCCAACGCAAATACCCACATAGACTCATAGAGGTTAGATCAGGTTGTGGACACCCTACAGTCCACACACACACCCATCACCTTCTGCCTCCCTCCCTACCTTCCCTTCTCTCCAATGGCGGATTTCGACGCCCAATCCCAGACCGTAATCCCGAAAGAAACGGCCCTTCAAGCCCTAAACACCATCATCCAGCTCCACTTCGAGAAAACCCTAGAAAAGAAACGCGCAGTAGACCTTCAGAAGAAGGAGCTATGGAAGCTCTTCCAACACTTCTTCCTCTTCCTCTCCGTCGTCTTCGCCGCTCAATCCTTGAGTCCCCGACTCCAATGCCGCCATTGTTGGGTCCCAATCTCGCTTCTCTCTCTCGCCCACCTCATTTTCTACATCTCCGTCGCACAAACCCTCCGTTGCATCAATGGGCTCAAGTACCAGCGCCGATGCCACAAGCTCACGCTTGGATTGGCCACCGAGAAGCTCAGGCTTCTGCAGCTGCGCATGGCTGCTATGTCCGTCAGGAGTGGTGCCGGAGATGGGTATGAGAATGAGGGTGTCGTCAATGGGGATGAGTTTGAGATACATTATCAAGAACCACCTGAGAGTTACTTTGGTAAATTTAAGAGGAATTGGGCACTTTATTTTGGGTTTTTGGTATTGGTTTATGCTTTTATGGTGTCTTCTTCTGTTGTTATTCTTTGCTTTTGAGGGATTGGAAGGGATTGTTGTAACTTTTTGGTGTCAACACCATGTATTGCTCTGTCTTCCTTCTAGTAAAGTATTTTTGTCACTGTCATTGCTTGCTTTGTTGCTTGGACAAAATACTAGCAACTTTTAATGTATGTCACCCTTACTTTGAATCTGAAGGACGTCAGCGGAGTATTCTAATGAAGTTTTTTTGTTGGACCTCTATGAATTGTACATCTCAATTACTTTAGGCCTTAAAATTATGAGTATGCACATCCATAATTTAACATGAGTGGTTCAAAGATTTAATAGTGGGCATTTATTTGGAAATGGTGTCCTAGTAAAATGGGTAGGTTCCTAAATTTGGGACTTCAGAGTCAAAACCATTTGACCAACTACTATGTGAGTGAGTATGGAAATGGAGACCATTTGCCTGGTTCTATTCATACTTCAATTCCAGAATATCTGTCAACTGTTTTTACTGATCAGGTAATGACCCGATAAATGTAATAAAAGAAACAACTACAACATAAACCGACACAGCCTAACAAAATAAACAAAGACTATACAAAACAGATAGTGATGTAATAGCAAAATTAAAATAGATTTGCCAACAGAGACTCTCATACAATTCAACTGCAGATGTAACAGTAACAGGACATAATTAAGACAAAGCGACTCAACCAAAACTGGAATTTGAAGCTGGTTTGAAATAGTTAAGGACATTTGGGTTTGCCCTGGCTGGATCTCATATCTCTGTAGCAGGGACATTCTTCTTTACGGCCAGCAGTCCCGGACGGCACACACAAGCATTTCTTACAGCATATGTTGCAAAATTTGTGGCATTGAGTGTGTGATGATGCTGCACACCTTCTAGCGCACTCCCTTGGGCATGCTGTTTTATTCAACCAAACACTACTCATAAGTCATAACACAATGAAACTAATCAAAAAATCTCATTCTGTTTTGTTACCTTCAAGAGCCAGTCCTCCTTGTGCAGCAGCCTAAGCACAGATATATTCAACAAATTCTTGTTAGTTACTTGAGTAAAGTCTTCATGCATGTATCAACTCTCGAATCTTTTAACAATTTAACACTGTGGACACTAGTGGATCTTGGGCTAAGTCAAGGGTGACCCTGGCTACCGGTAACACCAAAACTAAACAATAATAATTCAGTATCATTTGGGATAAAAATTATAAATTTTTGGTATATCAGATGAATACAACTACATACTGGCAACATACATTGGTGACGACTATAACAAGATACAGTAACTGGGTAAGTGACATACCATGGAAGATGTAACAAAAAGGCTAGCAATCAAGCAGAAAAGGGCTAGGCTGATTACTGAGATTTTGGCCATAATTTGAACGATTATTTGTTTGAAGCTTTACGATTGAAATGCAATGGGGTGTTTTAATTTTGAATTTATAGAGGCAGAAGAATGGGACAAGTGTTGAGACATGTGTTCAACGGAGAGATACTGAGATTCATGAAGGCTGCCAAGTGACTGGTTTTTCACTTTTTCAGGAGTAGCAACTCAGGAAGCAAATCCAAAACACCACTGTCTAATCCTGCCAACTATGAGTATTATAGAAAAAAGAAAACTAAAATATCACTCGAATTTATCCCAACGGTTTCGTCTGCTATAAATGTAAGGAGCTTGGTAAATATTTATCTTTTTTTCAGGTTGGAAATTAGAGATATATCTTCAAGATGACATGATTGAGATTTGAGGCGTCCACTGTTAACCCCAAATACTTTTGATCCTACCAAATTAGCCTCATGTATCTATAAATAGTATAGTTATATACTGTATTACTGTTAATAAATGATGATATAGGAGGCAAATAATCCAATATTATCAGCTTACTTTTCATATACTATTATAAATGAAACTAGTTTAAGGAAATAAGCTTCGAGAATCCTGTATAAATATAATAGTGTAAGAGACAGCCTTAACAGAGAGATTAGAGAAACAAAAAGAAATGGAGGTAACTAAAAGTGGGGTTTATTATGGGCATTCCATATGCTTCAAATGTACAAGAGATCTGCTTTTCAAGGAACTCAAACACCTTAACAGGAATAACGACCCAGAACCCGCTAACTACCTTTACGTCCAGCTCAGCCTAGCAGTTATCAACTAACTTAACTAATTTCCATCCTGTTTAATTATGCAGGACTTAGTCTTAGTACTTCGCACCTGATATCTACCTGTGATTGACCCAACTACTTGCTCATGCAGCACCAAAACTAGGAGTGTCAACCTTCGGAACAAGATCACATAAAAGGAGATGCAAACTTGAACTCAAATCATCGAACGAATATATATATATATATATATACCCATGGTCCATGGATGAGATCTTGTGATGGATCGATCATCTCCCTCTTCCTTTGGGCAGTTGCTTGGCAGGGGTCAACTTGCGGAATGATGCATGTAACATCATAACTGAAAATGAAAGCCCCTCTTCGACATCAGAAAACAGCACCACAGAAAAAAGATTGAAACAAGTAAAGAGGGCTTCTAGTACATACCTGCATAACCAACAGCTAGCGCAGAGAACACCGCCATCTGAATGTTGGAAAACATTAGGATAACTGCAACTGCTGCAATGCGATAACAAGAGAAATGTTTATCAGTTCAAGATTTCAAGTACTGTTGTATTTATCTTTTTGAATCCTTTCATCATGTATAATTGCACCAGAACACACCATAAAGAACCTTTTTTTGTTTCCGTCAAAGATTAGAAATGAAGAGCTGGAAATAGTTACATTTCATCTGCCCTTACGTCTTAATATCAAGGTATGTTTTTCCTTTCAAACACGAATATGAAACATCCTTCAACAATGATCAAGAGGTGGATAGGAAATGAAATACAGAACTAAATGTATTCAGTCTTGTGTACAATTCTCCTTTCTTAAGTATTGTGCACCAAAGGAAAAAGACCTTCATGTTATTAACACATTCGTCGGACTAGCAAACTATCAAATTTCAGAAAAAGTACATCATCTCAGTCCAGATCTCACCAAAGTAACCTGTCGGAAGATCCAAGTATAAGCAGCCTACAATGTCACTAGCCTGACTCTTGCTTGACACCAGTCTAAAGACTAAACCTATGGGTAGCATATGAGGCATGCAAATTCCTGTCTCTGACCACAATCACAAGCTGTGGTGGAAACAAAGATGACAGTCACAGAAAGTTGCTGTAACAAAACGACAAAGTAGTCTGCCTTCAGGGAGCTCTCATTGTGAATAGGGAAACATTAAACATACTACAGAAATGGAATAAACTAAAAAGTGAGGCAGGGACAATAATTTTGCACAAGATGGACTAAAAATTCAAGTAGAACATCTGCCTAAACAATCAAACAGCATAATGGGGGAAAAGAAAGACCCTAGATTTGAAAGAATGACTTAGAAGCCTAGTTTAACTAAACAAGAGGATTATCACCCAATTCCTCTCTAACTACAGAGTCTTTCAGCTTGATTCCTTGGTCAAACTACATCTTGGCTTTCAAGCTACTGGAACTGCAACCAATCATTTCTGGTCAAAGTGGTCATACACCAACAGAGTGGCTTGTACATAGACTGGTTTAGCCATCACCGAAAAGCTCCAACATTTCATTGGGAAACATGAAAGTTTAACTCTGAACTCCATCCACTCCACATTACAAAAATCATTCATTTACATTAAATTGACTTTGCTCTACATGATAACAAACACTTCTTGAACAGTCTGATTTCTGAAAAAGGCGCACCTAGTCCTTGAGAGTCACAAGGCTCAGACCTTGGCACCTCACAAAAGGTAAGGGGAGGCGAGGCTCGTCCGAAAATCCCACAAAAAGGCACGCCTTTCGTATGCCTTTTGAGTGCCTTCTGTACACCTTTTGGATCCTAGTGAAAAAGAAATGTAAAAAAAATCTTTTTGCTGTGTTTCCTTCTAATTCAATCCCCTCAACCCTAAAACGTCTCCATAAACACTCACAACTTCTATTTTTCTCTAGTACATTCATGTGGAAATGATTTGCATGCTAAGAAAATACAAACATATGAAGTGCGCCTCATGTCCAAAAGGCATGCGCCTTTGCGTCGGTGCCTAGGCTCTAGGACCCCTTTGAGGTTTGCACCGTTTTGCTCCTTGGGCTTTGTTAATCTAAGAGCTTTCACGATGATATCATGGGAGAAGCAAAAACCAGAAAACTAGTACAATACATTTTGACAAATACGAACAAACATAAAAAGTAACCCGCAGCGCCTTTATTCTTGAAAGAAGAGAATGCAGCCTACTTTTCAGTCACAATACACTCAACAGAGAAGAAATATGTCATACTACAGGTAGCTGAAAACAACATATAGTTACCTATCATGAATTAATTCTTAGTAGAGGCCATTACAAAATACAATTCACTACTACTCAAGCATGCTCCATTTCCATGAGGACCATGACTCCATGTTATACAGGGGTTCAAAAAGAGGGTTCAATAATGAAAACCATAAAATGTTGATAGAAAAACTAACCACACTGGCCAATTCGAACAAGAACTTGGCGGATAGTGGGAAAACGATCAAGTGCCCATTTCTCATCACAAAACCTGAACGCCTCCCACACTGCTAAACATCCCAACAACCCAAGCAGAGCAAGTGGCATTTGGTACCTAACATCCAAAAACAGCCAACATAAGAGTGTAAGACATGGGCTTTGCAAGTAGTAACCCAATCAGGAAAGGTTTAGATACTACAACATAGATAATAAAATTGTGCCCCATACATAAGTATGTAGCATACATCAAGAGGTATCCCAATTATAAGTGTTCACCGACCTATGTACCTGTCTCAGTTTTGGGTTCTAATTCCTTACAACCCCCCCCCCCCCCAAATTCTAATTCCGTACCCAACCCATTCCCCTTTCCTCTCCAAACAGGCCCTCAACGCCATAGCTCGCAAGCACCATCTTACTACATTATACCCCTCATATGGGACGCCGAATGAAATAGGACTCCTTTGAAGTCAATCTACTATCAAAACAACCAAAACAGTTATATGGATAAATATCAGCCCCATCCCTGAAACTAACAACAATCAGTGTAGGAAATCATAGTGTAGATATCCTAATTGTTAGACATCTAAATCAGAGAGCTTGTGAGAGCAATTTCACTCAAAATACATCCTAATCAATCAGAAATTCACAATCCCCATCTTACAGGCCATGGAACTAAATTGAAAAACAGAACCCTCAAAATTCAAAGATGATTAGTACCGAGGACAAATTCAGACTGAATTACAGCGAATTCCAACGCCCAATTGTCAATTAACATTGTAATCACACAAACAAGTGAAAGCACAAACCAAATAGAGTAATCAAATCAAAATTCAACCAACAGAATCAAAATGGACATACAAGGAGCAAACGAAGAAGAGGATAAGAAGAGTAGCGTAATTCCGAGCAAAGCGCTTAACATTTTCATGAACCCGCATCCTAGCCTGGGTTGGGGAGGACGGAAAGGAGTAACAATCGGCAGAGCCCAGAAAGCCACCGGTGGTCCAAGGGGCGGCGTTGCTATCGGAGAAGTCGGAGGTGGTGAGCTTGGCGAAGGGGTTGAGGGTGAAGAGGGAGAGGAAGGTGGCAAGGGAGGAGACCATGGACATGACGAGGACATAGATGATGGCGGTGACAGTGGCTGTTGGGGTGGCGGTGATGGTGGTCGGGGTGGAATTGGGGAGGGCTGAGGCGGAGGAAGTGGTGGTTGTGGTGGCGGATGAGGAGGAGTGGAGGCGGTGGAGCTCGGTGGTGCGGTGGTCGAGGAGTTCGAGGTAGCCGGAGTCCCGGAGCCATGACTCGAAGGCGGGTTCAGGGACGGATAGGGATAAAGGGTTGGATGTGAATGCCATTTTTGTGAGGTTGTTGGGGAGAAGAGGTTCACAAATACTCCCACGGGTCAACACTCGACAATTCCAACGCTGGGGTTTTTTTCACAATTCACACAAGCATGCTAAACGTGATTTTTTTTATATAAAAAATAAAAAAAAAACATCATGAAATTGACCAAAAAGGCAAAAAACGACTTTAAGATATCTTACATTTTGTAGAAACAACTTTAAGACATTCACGTTCTTAGGATGTATTTTGTGGAAACAATAAAAGGGAATGTTTGGTAGGAACCCTGGAAAAAATTTTCTATGGGAACTTTTTCATGGGAAAAATTTTCTTTAGCTCCCTAAGGGAAATTTTTCCTAGGAAAATGGAGAAAATTGTGGATCCCTCGTCAAAACTTTCCCGAAGTCAACCCGAATCCAAACATGGGGAAAATAAGTCAACCCGGGGAAATTGACCATTTCCCTGGGTTATTGACCAACCAAACGCACTCTAAATGAGATACTATTACGGTAATAAAACACATTTTCTGGTAACTTAATGTGTTTTACGGTAGATTAACAACACATCTTAACTAAAAGTGACGGGAGTTTGATGAAATTCCAAATTAGCCCCCAACTATTTGGTTTAAGTGCTCCACCCCAAGTTTTTATTGTCTTCCTCCTTCATTAGCCACTGCCAATTAAATTGAAAGGCTCGACTGAAGCATCCATTTAAGAGAAAACTCCATTGAAGAATTAAAAGTAAGAGGTCAAAGGTGAGTCTCTCCTTATCTGTTTAATCTTGATTTTCATTGTTCTTATCTTTATCTTTATTCTTTCATCTTCACTTGAATTTCACAAACTCACCATCTTTCGCACACTTGATTTTATGCAAATTTACTCTTCCTATAGAATTTTAACCTTCGTCGAGAAATTTCATGACTCCAAAAACTTTTTTAAAACTTTTTTGGTCATATAAGACTCAATAATACGAACTTTTGATTTGGTGATTAATAATACGAAATTTGACCTCTGTTGCCTTGGATAGTACGCCACCGAGTTAAGTTGAACTTAACTCGGTGGCGGGATGACATGACGGCCGGAGGAATATATTATGATTTTATTATGTACCTAGTCAGCATTTGACTTGTCCACATCACCTCTCCTCCTTTCCCTTTCTCTCTCCTCCTTCCCCTCTCTCTCCTCCCCCTCCTCATCTTCGATCCACCAGTCACCAGACATGGCCATGGCTTCTCCTCCTCTTCTCTCCATTTCTCTCTCTACAACATCTCGTCCCCTCTTTGTGCAAAACCCACTTCAATTTGACTCTCCAATTCTCTCTACAATATCCACCAGACATCCACCAGACTTTATTAGGAACTAGAACAATCAATTTGACTCTCCAATTCTCAAAGCAAAGGCAGCCAGAGCAATTGCAGAAACGTTTGCGGACGATGTTTCCGACGACATCCTTCCTCCACCGGTCAGGGTGTCGCTCGGGGACAGTGTCCGCTTTGGCCCAACAAAGATTCTTGGTGTTGCTAATTTGAGGGTTTGTATTTACAATTGGTGTTGCTAATTTAGGGGTTTTCTTGTTAATGCGTTGCCTGCCTAACTTGATTGTTCTAGTTCCTAATAAAGTCTAGTGGATGTCTGGTGGATATTGTAGAGAGAATTGGAGAGTCAAACTGAAGTGGGTTTTGCACAAAGAGGGGGCGAGATGTTGTAGAGAGAGAAATGGAGAGAAGAGGAGGAGAAGCCATGACCATGGCCATGTCTGGTGACTAGTGGATCGAAGATGAGGAGGGGGAGGAGAGAGAGGGGAAGGAGGAGAGAGAAAGGGAAAGAAGGAGAGGTGATGTGGACAAGTCAAATGCTGACTGGATACATTATAAAGTCATATATTCCTCCGCCACATATCCCCGCCGAAGTTAAGTTTCAACTTAATTCGGTGACGTCTATTCAACAACAAAACAAAGTCAGATATTAATCACCAAACAAAAGTTCGTATTATTAAGTCTTATATGATCAAAAATTTGTATTATTAGAATCCAATTTCCCAAAAAATTATCACATGTTAACATGTCACATCTTTTTGCCAAACACTTTTAGTTTATGTTGAATAAAACAAACTATAAAATTTATACTGTGTAGGCCAACATCCCACATCATGCCAACGATTGTTGATTATAATTTTTTGTCTTTTTTTTGGGGGGATGATGAGTTTCAATTTCAACTTCTAGTAGTCAGCACTCAGCAGGCAGGGACAAAAGAGGGTTACCCATGGACCAATTTGACGGCAGATTGTTCTCAACAATTTCAACCCAAAGAAACAACAATAACAACCAGCAAACTTGTGATTCTGAATTAAAGCTGAAGTGTTTCTCACTTTCTTCACATCATATTCACAGATGAACGATAATGAAATGGCTACCACAAGAGTAAACATCCCTACAGTATGTTTACATATAAACGCACTTGGATAACAAAAAAAACTCTTAAGGCTGCAAAGTCTGTCATTCCACCACCAGGAGTCGTTCAGATGCATACAGAGTTATTCGTAGGCTGGGCACTGGACATGACAGGCACATAACGACGAGACTCTGACTATGAGTCTGCTGGAGGTTCATCTGCCGAAGGCGGGTCTTCTACTGTAGGCTGGTCTTCGTTAGATGGTTCATCATCCTTCTTGGCATTTGCCTTCCTTTCCTGCCACTTTGACCATGCCCACTTCAAGATGATGAACCCTCCTAGAGCATATACCTGTCGAGTGCCCCCAATGAGTGACTTTTCTATTTTTCAACACAAACTAGATCTTCGGATTTGTCTTCTTCACGGGTATGAGAAGGTCAGGTAAATTAGGCATTTGTAAGTTTAGGTAAAAGTTGAAAAGTTGAGTGTTGAAAATATGAGCAAAATTGGTAAACTTTGGTTGGGTTAGGCAAAAGGGAAGGGGGCATTAACCCCCTAAACAACAAAACTTCAGTTCAATGATTGCACCAAAGATAAAACAGGAGTGGTTATTTTCACCATCTGACATGCACCTGATTACCTAAGCAAAGAGTGGGATATCTAGTTTGACTCCTTACTACATACCCCACTATGAAAGAAGCTAAAATGCAACAGTAATCTCACACACTCAGCCAAGATGACAAATGCACCTTCAGAAAATTAACAGGATCCAATCCTTAACAGCAGTTTGACGTTTTGAACCCATTAAATTTGTCTCTCATTTGGTATAGTTCGGCCTTGTTTTGGGTACATCAGCATTCAATAACACCACAAAAGTGAGAGTTAGTATTGACTGTTTTTTCCTGCCATATTTGAAGCAAAGCACATTCATTCACAAAGGCAACATCAATCGCAAATTTACAACAGAATTCACCAGCAACTTGAGAAGCATTTTCAGAGAACATAGCCTACATAAATGTGAGATACAATGACAGCAATAGCCCAATGTGAATCTCATTAAAATGGCCCTATTTACATCAACGAGGACATGCTAATTGCTACATCATTTTGACAATAACAGCTAGCTCCCGCAGGATCTAAACACATAAAGCCTTTATCTGAGTTCCTAACCTAATTACGAAATTTATCCCAAAAAAAAAAAAAAATTGGTTTCTTCATAGAAGGTACCACAAAGTCAACCATACAGGTGAAAATTACCAACTTCCATCCGATTAACCCAAGATAATCAACCCTTTGACGAATCCATCAGCTAATCAAACAGTAAACTATCCTTATCAATCACAGCTCTCGTCAAATTTTTCCCCGAAAAAACCCCAATTATACCCATTAATAACAAATCAACCCACGCCCATGATAAGTTCTCCACACTTTTAAGTATCAAAATTACCCAGAAAAAATTCGTCATTCGACTTAAAACCCATAAGCTAAATTGCTCATGGAATCACTAATTCGACAGAAACATGCAAAACCAAGCAAAGCAATCAATGATTTAAGATTAAAACAAACCTGCCAAAGGACAATAGGGTTGGTATCCTTCTCAGCCTCCTCATTCTCAAGCTTCAAGGGAGGAACATCAGGCTGCTGCTTAGGAAACCTAACAACTTCCGTCGTCGGATTACTTCTAGAACCTTCGTCCACATCAACCTTCTTCACCAGCTGCTGCTCTGTGTTGACACTCTCGACCTTCTTTTCTGGCTCACTCTTCACTTGTTGTTGGGGTTTTGGGAGAAACTTGGAGATGAAACACAGTAAAGGGGAGAAAAGAGACAAGAAAGGGTTCTTCGGTGGCTCCTCCTTCGACGGTGGTTCCGGCAGCCGGACCACTATCTCCGTCACTTCAGTCTGGGCCATCGCCTGTGGCGGTGGTGGTGGCGGAGGCGGCGGCGGAGGCGGTGCTAGCGGCGGTGCGGGAGCAGGCTTTTTTTGAAAAAAGGAATTTGTGGCCGTGAATACGATAAATATGTAATTTGTCAGGTTTTATGCAAGTTGGGGCTAGGCATTTGGGCCTGGGCTAATTTTGTTTTGTTTTTTCTTTGGGAAAATACTTGGTGTCATATGAATATGTGATCCAGCAAGTTCTACTCAATTCTCACTTCATCCTAATTTCGGATATTTTTCTTCCTTGTGGGAACATCAATCTCCCAAGGCTAACATTGTCAAATTCAGTTTTATGGCCACTCTTCCTTTTTGAAAATTACTAGCAAATAAAGCCCGTGCTCCGCGAGGCAATTATTTATCATTTTTAATTGACAAAGTGTCACAAGTATTTTGTTCATATTCTTTTATACGGTTGGTTATAGTATGGCGCGGTACGATGCGGTGTAGTGAAATTGTAGTGGAATTTGGTGGGTTTGGAAAAGTTATGGTAGATTATGATGGGTTGTGGTAAGGTGTAATGTGTTTTGTTTTTAATAATTGTAAACTGTGTTGGTAAATGTAAAAAAGTAATTGGAAAAAGTGATATGAAATAAATTTGAAAAAGTTAATTATGGTGGATTATAGTAAATTATGGTGAATTAGTAAGACGGTAGCTATGCAGATCAATAAGATTCAAAAAGAAGCTACTCCACCAAATAAATAACAATGTTAAATTATCAATAGTATAGTGGTAAGCCCAAAAAATCACGTTTTTCTCCACCAAATGCATCAACAAGCACCTTACTAAGGATAAATGGATAATCCTCATTCCCCTTTGTCCATTGGGTGATGCAAAATGATGCACAAAACAAACGGGTAATATTTTCATCCTATTTTTGGAAATTTCTTGATAATTTTTAACACTGTTATTTATTTGATTTCTTGAATAACTTAAGATTTCATGCATTCTTTCAGCCATTTGCAAGATGTCAAGCTTCTACAAATACAATATTACTACAGTACTCTTTTAAACAATACTTTTTTTTATCATTAAATATATTACTTTAGTCACCACAAGATATTCAAGTTATTAATTGATAATATTTTCTCCTAGGTTACATTTGTAGAAAGATTTTTTTTGGCCTCTGAAATAATTTATTTTAATATTATGGTTCTAGAAGTTACCTACTATTTGTGTATGACTTTTTAATTAGTAGAAAATTTTTATTTTCAGATAAAAGTTTAGGTAGTAATATTTCCTTAACAAGTCGATTACGCAGCAGGTAAGCCTTTCTGGTTAGATTAAAAGTATTAATATTGATGTAAGTTAGATAAACAGTTATTTAATACATCCCTAGAAGCGAGAAAGTTTCATCTAGAAGAGATTCCAATAGGCACAAGAGAATTGAGTGTTGGGTATGAGAATGTTCATGGTGGCTTCATGTTTGTAGTTCGTAATAGCGGTGGGGAGTCGCTTTTAGATTGTACAGTTGTTTTTGATCTAGTTATGGTGAATTGTGGGTTTGAAAATAGAGAAAGGCATTTGGTTACTTTATTGAGTGGGTCGTCTAAGATTCCAATAGACTACCTTTTAACCAGGGTTAGTATTAAGTTGACATGTAGGGATTGTATATAAAGTGCTATCTAATAAAAATTGATAACTCTACACATTCTAGATGTGGAAGTGAAGAACTTTAAGAGGAAACTAGTGATTCTGGATTATGTAGTGTCAACTGATGAAGGCTTGACAAAAATAAGGTTGGTTGAATTATTAAAGGAATGGATCAGAAAAAGCGCATTTTTAGTGTTATCAGGAGATAGGTCTCTAGGCCAGTTGCTTTAGCAGAGTGTATCCATAATGTGGCTAGGAATACTATGGGTGTTTCCATGGTGGAAGCATTGATGGAGAGGGGCTTGGTGATGAAATGATGAAGTGAAAATCGTGGTGATCAATGCAAAACATGCGGCATATATCTTGCATTAAGGTGGTGTACATGTACTAGGGAGGAGGTAAAACTAACCACTAAGAAAAAGTATAAGATGACAAAAAAAGTCAAGAAACTAGTGACGAAGGTGAAGACAAATGCGTATGATAGTTTATATGGCAAACTGAATACTAAGAAAGATGAGAAGAGATTTTAAAGTTAGCTAAGATTCATGAGAAAAGGACAAGAGATTTAATAAATATCAATTGGGTATAAAAAGGACAATGAGAGGAGCTTTGGGGAGGAAGCCAAAATTTTGGAAAGGTGGATAGGTTATTTCGTTGACATTTCGAATGGGGTGAGGAGTGACATTTTCATGGTGACCCTTATTGTTTTAATTTGCTATCCTACTGTTGTTTTATGCACTTATATACAATTTTTATTGCAAGATCTTTAGCTCTTTTGGACTTTGAATAATCAAAAGGAAAAGAAAATAAAGGTAAAAAAACAATGGGTACTTTTTTTTTATAAAGGTAAGCGGTCCAATTCATTAGACCTCTATTTCAAGGGTATAACGCCAACAGATCTGTAGCGGACGGCGAACGGGGATTTCAGTGGTTCAAAGTTGAACCTTATTACTACCCACAACATTCTCCGAATAGGTAAGGGGAGAAATGTGCCGCCCAAAATTCAAACCTTGGACGGTAGATTGCAAAGTAATCCGTACTTAGAAAGTTGAATAAGCTCCCCTAATTTGGGCTCATGGCACTGCTTTGTGTGCTTTGTATAAGGCTTCCATACAAGCATGGGATTGGGCTTTCATCCGCTCCTCAGCCCATTCAGATCCACTGGCCTAGCCTTCCCAGTGGAGTGGGTAATATTTTGGTTTTTTATTCCTTATTTAATTATTTTTAGTATTTTCATTGAAACATTTTCATAAATTCAAAGTATCTCTCAACGAAATCTTTTTCTTACATTTTATCCCTATATACGCTTTAAGTGAGATTTTACACAAATCAAGAGAGATGACTATAATACGGTAATTTTCCCATACCCATATATTATGATATCATATGACAAGATTTGCTTCGCTTCTCATTTGATTAAAAAAAAAGGGACTCCATTATTCCTAAATTTTACAGCTCCATAACTAGACATATACCAAACTCTTGTTTCCTTTATTTTCTTTGATAGAGGAATAAGATCACATATATACCATATACATGCATAAATCTCAGAAAGAAGATTTTCTTTACTGGTAACCATAACTAGTCCTTAGTAAAAAAAGATTACATACCATTCATAAACCCTAGCAATCCTACCGTACTCCCTATATAAAGTGTGTGCCAAGGGTTTTCAATTCATCAACAAATTAACTTCATCAATTCATTAATTCTCTCTACCTCTTTTTTCATTCCTACAAATTACACACAGCAAAGCCATGGCTAGAGTCTCATTCATCTGCTTCTTCTTGCTCGCTCTTATCACCATCTCTTTGGTGGCCCCTTCATATGTAAGCAAGCATTTTCCCTAGTATATTATATACTTAAATTTAATTGTTGCTAAATATTTTACTAATTTGTTTCTTTTTGTTCCAGGCTGGTGGAGAAGGATCAGTCACAGTAGAACGTATAAAAATTCTGACTTTTTCCTTTATTTTATGTAAACTAAATTGCATGATAATTGATTAATATTATTGAAGCTAAAAATGAAAATTGCATGGTGCATGCAGAATGTCCAAGTGAGTGTGACAGGAGGTGTGCATTAGCAAAGGGACATGAAGATTGCATAAAGTACTGCAACATGTGCTGTGAGAAATGTCTGTGTGTGCCATCAGGAACATCTGGACACAAAGAAGAATGCCCCTGCTACAATGATTGGAAGTCCTCCCAAGGGACATCCAAGTGCCCTTGATTATTTACATCTTTTATATGATTACTATAGTTTAGGACTTAACTAAACCTTAGGGCGATTTAGTTATACTATATATGAATCAGTGAGTAACTTCTCAGTTATTGTAGGACGGCTTAAACTGCTATATGATGGAATAAAATTTAGTGTTTTGTTTATATTTCGAGTTTACGTGCATTGATGCCATGTTACATTTATCGTCAATTCAATTCTCAATTTTGCCCAAAAACTTTACAAAATGTTTGAATTAATATGGTTTATTGGCTTTGCAAAAGTCATTGGGGATGTAATTGCTTTGTTATATAAAAATTGTATTATTCTATATCAAATTGAATTTATACAATTGAATTCCATAAGTAAACTTATTATATATAACTTATATAAAAATTATGTCTTTATTCATAGTTTTGTGGGTAAAGTGGTCTGTTACACCCTAAGAGCATCTGCAATGGTGAGTTTTAATTCGACTCACTGCTGACGTGGCATGAAACGAGAACGAAGTGAGGTTGTGTAGGACATTTCAGTGGTGAGAATGAAATTCGTCTCGTGAGAATCTCTCTTCCAGTCTCACGAGACGAGTTTTAAAGCGAGTTTGAAATATTAGTATTTTAATCATATTTTTTTCTCTCTCCTCCTCCATCTCATTTTTATCAATATAACCAAATTAATTATTTTCTTAAGTGGGACTCATTTACTTTTTTTAAATTAATATGAGTCAAACTTATTCTCAACATTGGAAAGCTAACTAAATAAAAAATTAAACTTTGACTCTCTTGATAGGGGTCCAGAGATCCCACGTCATACAATTAGTCAAACTCAAACTCACCATTGTGGGTGCTCTAATCATAATCACCAAAGAGACACTTCAAAAATATATTAATGTAAGACACATAATATTAATGAACTCTAATGTGTCTTTTCAGACATCCCATGAACTCCATACTATGTGTAGGAGGTAAAAATTTGTCGGCAAATCAGAAAATGACACATGAAAAATAATTTAAATTTATTTAGCTGTCACGTGTTAAATTAATTATGGCGGTCCATTTAATTAAATTTTAAATGGAAATATATCATGGCCAATAACGTCGCGACACGTGTCAATTATGATGCAGAAAATCATAATTATTTCTTTATTTCAAATAAAGGGATAATTAATTAATTTGGGCCCAAGCCCAAAGCCGGACTCAAACCCTAGGCAACCTTAGGCCTCCAAAGGCTATAAATAGGGGTCATCTCCCTCTATCTCAACACACACTGCAGTCTACCCCGACGGCATTCGGCATTCTGCACTCCAGAGACTTCAGAAGATCAAACTGCCAGCAGTCCCCAGCTACCAAGCGCCAAGGATCGAAGTCTGCAAAAACTCAAGATCGAGTCTTCAAGCTTCTACCACATCAAGATCAAGAACTGCTTCAGAGTTCTTCACCTAGACCTGCAAAGCCTTCAGAAGATCGAACTACAAGCGACCTCCAGCTACCAAGCGTCAAGGACCAACGATTGCTAGTTCGACAGCTTCTGTTCTTCACATCAAATACTGCATTCATCTTCTTCGTTTGGTTCGTCGATCGAGATCAAGCACTCAAGCCCTCGCATCCAAGAACCTGAAGAACTACTGCTTAAGATCTTCAACTATTAAGCAATGATCAACGTTCAAGACCTCCAGCTCAAGAACTACTGCAAGAATTCTTCAGCTAGACCTGCATTTGAGATCGAGATCAAGCGTCCGCGCCCTCAGCTCGCCCAAATTTCAGGAGATCGAATCAGAGGACTACTTTATTATATTTAATACAGAGATTGTACCTACATATATTCAAATATTAATACAAATTAATTTGTTTCTCATATTTCTTGTCTTTATTTATTTCAAGCTCGAAATTTGTGTTTACACTATAATAGAAATATTTTCTTAGGGTGTGTTTGGATTGTGAAAAGGAAAATAGGATGGAAAAAAGTTGGTTAAAATATGTGGTAAGTATGTTACTTTTCCTTTGTTTGATTTAAATAAAATTTTGCATGATAAAAATTAAGTTTTCATTCCACTCTTTTCCTTGTTTAGTTTCAAGAAAATATGCATGAAAAACTTTAAATTTTATTAGGAACTTGCATATATCAAAGTTCCCATATATGTACAAAATGGTTGCATAAAGTTGTGAGAGTTGGAGGGAGGAGTTGTTTAAAGTTGTTAGTTCGAGAGAGAAAAATGGGTGTGTAAAGGGGACGAGACGGCAGATTAAAATGGATGCATAGGGAGGGCTAAAATTGATGAGTAAAATAAAGATGGTAAAATATGCATGGGTGTAAAAAAGATATTGAAATGGTCGTGTGAGAGAGAAGAGAGTTGAGGGACAAAAAGAAGGGGGGAGAGAAAGTAGCAAGAGATGAATGGAAGAAAGACCAATTTTTCTCTCGTTTTTGTACAGTAAGATTTTTATTCTTTCTTATGGCAATCACCCATCAACTTATCCAACAATTTTTTTTCCCGCACTTTTTTTCAGTTTAAACAGAAAAGACATTTCCATTTTCTATCTTTTTATTTCTTTCCACTGATTTTTTCATAGCCCAAACATACCTTTAGAGTAAGAAACTAGATTCTTTTATCGGTAAAATATACCAAAAAAAAAAATAATTGTCAATTTATATGTTGGTGTACAGTATACTTTTGTACAAATTCTTTGAAAGAAAAAGTGGAAAAAATTCATAGTCATAACCCGTTTGGTTGACCCAAAATTGAAATAAACTGGCCATATTTTCCCTAACCTGAAATATATTCAACCCATCTTTATCTGAACCCAATATATGATCGACCCGTAATATACCGCGCGCCCGAATTGACATGTCTAGACACAAGTAACAATCAAATAAAATATCGTGCGAAATCTTGCAAAAATAATTTTGAATACAACTTGCTAATTTTTCTCAGAATTCTAAAATGATAGCGATATCTATACTCAATTTCAACAATTAATATTTATTCCCAAACTAAGGTACTTTGAATAATAATATACTCTGTACTAGTGCTACCAAAGTTTTTGCTTCTGCGTCCCAAAAAAAAAAAACAAACAAAAACAAAAACAAAGATTTTACTTTCATTTATTAAAGTCAGAGAGAGAAAGTAAGGATCAGGATTAGGAATGTCATTATGATTTGCTGTCATAATTAGTGGTAAGTAAAAGATAACGTACTCCTTATTTACGTAGCATATATGCATGAATGTTACGAGTAGTCGAGTACCCGACGACCCTTAGGCCTTAACCTACCTCTACACACTCCCTATAAAAACCCTTAAACCTCCCAAGGGTTTTCACCTCATCACCAAAACTACATTCATTCTCTTTAATACAAGTCTACATTTAAATACATAACAATCCATGGCTAGAATCTCCTTTGTCTCCTTTTTCTTGCTCTCACTTATTGGCATCTCCTTTGTGGCATCTGTATATGTAAGTATTACTCCACTTTTAATGTTTCTACTTATATGTGTTTGTTAATTTTTACTTGTCATCTGTTTTAAATATGACACTTCCTAGCAATATATATTATACTTTTACAAAATTGACAAGTTAACGAATGTTTTTACTTTTCCTACTAGGCTGGTGGGGAAGGATCTGTCACTGTAGAAGGTATTTTTCATTGGTTTTGATTTGTCCTTTCATTGTAATTAAGTCCATGATTAAGATATGGGATGTTGTAATTAAAACTAATAATAAAATTAATATCTGCAGAATGTCCGAGTGAGTGTGACAGGAGATGTGCATTAGCAAAAGGACATGAAGATTGCATAAAGTATTGCAATATGTGCTGTGAGAAATGTCTGTGTGTGCCATCAGGAACATCTGGCCACAAAGAAGAATGCCCCTGCTACAATGACTGGATGTCCTCCAAGGGGACACCCAAGTGCCCTTAATTAAATCCTTTTTTTTAAACTATAGTTTAGGGCTTAGTTAAATTTTATATATGAAGCAACTAGCTTCTTGGTTACTGTGCGACTTTAAATTATTATGGAGGAATATAAGTTAGTATTTAATTTTGGTATATTTGCTGCTATTTTGCTACTATCCATTTTGATGAGTTACGTTTGCAATTTATCAGATCCGTTCAAATTTTATATGCACAAAATTAAAAGTTTGGTCTTTTGAAGAAAGACACTGATAAAATATAGGGTTAATTGCTTTGTGGTGTTGGACTTAAGATTTATTTATAATGAGGTACTTTCTTTACAACTTGGTGTTGCCATCAATCAAACTCACATTTGACCAAAAAAACGTTTACAGTTTGATATTTTTTAGTAGGTGTAATGATGGGAAATGAATATTTGACAATTAAAATTGGGTTTGCAGTTACTCTATTCGTTCAACTTGTTAACCTACTGTATTTTGGGTTAATCACATCATTGGTTTGGGTTAATTACAATGAACTTCATGTACTCCAAACGCATAGTTCCAACATAAAGTTTGTATACTGAAAATGGTAATTAATAAAGTAAAAACTATAAGTTATGCTAGCTTTAGGGTTATGAAGATATGCCATATGGGTAATGATGCTAACATAAAGTACTCAACATGGACACCATGGACGGTTAACCCAGAACAAGTTCATGTTAACCTACTGTATTTTGGGTTAATCACCTCATTGGTTTGGGTTAACCTACAATGGACAGTTAACCCATAATAAGTTAATGTTAACCAAGTTATGTCTGGGTCAACCACCTCATTGTTTTGGGTTAATCTACTACATTGAAGTTCACCGACTACTTATGTTAAATACATCAGACATGTCACATCAACAGCAGGCCTACTTGCTTTTACCAAATTTTAATCAAAAATAAATTCTTGGTCAAACCAAGTTGATTTATAGCAACACCTAGTTATAAAAAAGTATCTCATTTTAAGCTCAATCTTAAACCCAACACTAGAGAGCAATTTACCCTAAAATATATATTTGGTGTAAGTGTAGTATTTACATTTTACAACAAGATTTATAGCATCTAATCTGCTTCCTATGATTCAGTTTTAGGGTAATCTTTATGTAAAAGACATTTTCTAGGATATCGAGCTTTTGGATCTTACACTAAAAGTGACCTAACAAGATACTATATTGTATTATAAGTTAAGACAACTTTTCATGTTAAACTTCATGCCACCTACAGATTGAATACTAAAAAAAGGGAGGATTGATGTGTAATCAATAATTAGATTGCTAAGAGTATTTTAATGGCATTGGTCAACTTTGGGTACTTTTAAGGTTGTCAGATCATAATAATTGCTAAAATTTAAATCCTAATGTGTAGGCCTTATATCTAGCTAAGATACAAATTGTAGGGTATTGAATTCTTAGGAATAATTTAGCTAAACCTTGGATCTAATCAGAGTTAGAAATTTAAGGGAAATTTATCAAAGTTATTATATTTTCCATTGTAAATGCTCTAAAGATTAAAGTTTGATTTGAAGTTTTAATATAACTAATGAGCAAATTCGTGAATGACCTTGTCTCATGAAGTATTTGAAGGTGACTAACTTATTTCATAATAAATTTACGAATATAACTCACTTTAAATGTGAACTTGACTTGAAAGCTTATACATTAATTAGACCAAGCGACAATAGCCAAGTTCTGTACCAATCCATTCAGTGACGGATTTAAGTCTTCAAATTAAAGGTATCCAATACATTATTACACATATTCAATAAATATATAATCCATTTTTTTCCATAAAAAATTATACAAAATTTCAAAAAAAAAAAAAGTAAATGGCCACCCTTAGGGCTAATGGGAATACGCCCATGAATCCATTACCCATAATCTATAACCTACTAGTTGCTTACCTTTTATATAAAAAAGAAAAAAAAATGTCAATTCTCAAACAAAAGCATTGTTTTACTTTAAATTAAAGATAAAAAAGAGGTATCTTAGAATGCCTTACAGAAAACTTCCCACAATTAGTGGTTCACGTACCATGCATGAACATTCCAGTTTATAAATTTCATTGGTTGCTTAGATTAGACATATAAAGCTAAACCTACCCCCCTACGTTCTGCCTATAAAACCCCGTAAAAGCGTCCTGCCTTACCAATTCAATCAAACTCATTCTCGTCCACCTCCTTAATATATACTATCATTTTGCAAGTAATAATGGGTAGAATCTCCATCTTCTTCTTGCTCTTTCTTGTTGCCACCTCCTTTGTTCCTTATACATATGTAAGTCTTCATTCTATATACTAACCTTTGGACCTCTTCTTTTCAATTTATCATAAGTAATCAATTATTGATTTTTAATCAATGTTGATTGGCCCTAATCTATGCTAATGCCTAATAGCATAATAGAAGTTGATGAATGTTGATCACTAAAAATGTGTTAGTCAAATGACAATCGCCCTATCATTCAACCTTCTCAGTAAGATTCAAGCTTTGGTAAAAGTAACAATTTCCTATTTGATGGAAATTATGGGTAAATGGTTGATACTTGTCATGGACAATTTAGTAACTCCCTTAACTGACCTGTAAAGCTTATTAGTGGTTATCCATGAAACTGGGACCAAATAAATAGGCTAAATTTCCCCAAAGTAAAAAGGGAAAATAAATTTGATGGATGTAGCTCAATGTTGAATTAGTTAAAAATATAAATTAAAAACACAACCAAACACCAATCAATGCTCAAAGATGGGTTGGCTACCACAGTATCCTTCATTAAACTTTTACAAGCAATATGTATTGTGGTCCCTTACTGAGCAGACTCATGATATTTCCTGTTTCAGGCTGGTGGAGAAGGGTCTGTTCCTTTAAAAGGTATACAAATTAATGTGCAATTTGTTTCATTGATTTTGATTAGCCTGTTAAGGATGTAAAACGTGGCGCTATATTAACACATGAATTGGAATTGGAATTGGAATTGTAATAAAACAGAATGTCCATCAGAGTGCGAAAGGAGGTGTGCAGTGGCGTCGCTGCATGATCAATGCCTGAAGTACTGCAACATCTGCTGTCAGAAATGCTTGTGCGTGCCCTCTGGAACATCCGGACACAAAGAAGAATGCCCTTGCTACAATAAGATGAAGTCCTCCCAAGGAAAACCCAAGTGTCCTTGAGACCCTTCATTGCTACACTTTGGACTCAACTATTGTTAGCTTAATCCACTTGAATCTGTACTTTTGTATCTCATTTTTATATTAATAATAAATAAGCAACTTATTGCAGTACAAAAACCACAGATAAAAGAACCAAATTACCAAAATTATCCAAATGAAACAACCATTTTCATGGTTATACATGAGGAATGAATCATCTGGTACTTCATGGTATACAGATACAAACAAAGAATGGCCTCTTTTGAGTCTTTTCCCAGTGTCCACTAATACAATCCAAGCCGGTGAATTGAAAATGTTAGCTTTGGAAAATGTATAGGAAGATTCGGGAGCCCAGCTAATGACCGACATAGAGCAAGAACTAAAATCTGTTTACAGAGAACCAGTATAAATCATTCCGAGTACATGTCTCCCCGGTTTGAGGAAAGCATATAAACCAAGATAACTCAAATCTGCTTACAGAGAACTTTTTAGTGGTTCTAAAGTTCAAGGGTCTTTAAAACAGACACAATGAAACAAATCAGATGATAAACCTGAAATATAAGTCCGCACCGTGCCCTGGCTTCCTTTGTTTGAGAAAGGCTCTTTTCTCCACTTCTTGTTTCCATGTTCCAAATCAGCACATGCACTTGACTCTCAATGACAATCAAGGAAACTCAACCATGACTCCGGTTGATCTGTTTTCTGTTCCTCAATTTCTGAATCGTCATGGCCTATTTGAATGGTTGATAAACATATTGCAGTCAAACTAAGTTCCCTATGATGCAGTTCGAAAAGTAATGGTCCATTATTTTGATAGACAATAAAATGAAAGTTTCCAGAACAATATATGTGACCCAGAACATGTAACTCAACCAACAATGTGGACAGTTAGCAAATTGGACTGACCTTTATAACTCTAGCAAGTAAAATGCAGGGCAAATGGGAGAACGTTAATCTCATTCGATTTAACCAAGTAATTTCAGACTACATCGCTCAAAGACAGGCCACGAGTTCTAAAGTATTCTGGAACATGATACGATGACATGCATATACCATGAATATCAAGATGGCCGTTTCAGTTGCCTTCTGGCCAAAGCGCGGGCTTTCTTTGGGATCTTAACCTTGTAGCTTACCTACAAATATGTGTCAAAGGCATAAGAAACTTGAGCTGTGAAAGAAATAGATCACATCTAATGAAAGTTAAAATACTATCCATGAAGAAAATGAGGCTTACCTGCACCAATTCGCCACCACGCATGACAGTCATCGTCTTTTGCTCAAACTCAGAGTCCTCATCCACTTCATTACTCTCGTCCTTACGATTTTTCTCGCCAGAAGGGGGGAGCTCAGAAGCAGATGGACCATCAGCCTTCTCAGTAACCACTTTGGTATCAGGAAATTGAGATTCAATGGCCCTATCGGAACCCTTATTTACATTGGAACCCTTATCTACAGTGTCTTTAGGGGTTGGCAGGTTGGATTGAGGAGAGTTTTGCGAGGTTGGGTCCCGTCTCCAAGTGTTGCTGGATCCTAGAAGTCTTCTAGTTGATGTTAATAAACCCATCTTAGGTCTACTAATCACAGGATTAGTTGAGGCACTACCCTTCTCTACCACGGTTTCAGTCTTCCTGATGGGTGGGTGAACGCGACTGTCTTTTGGCAGCTCAGGTACACTAGAAGTATCCTTAGCATCATCATTCCTCCCAACTTTTTGTGCAGATACAAAACTTCCTCCCTTTGGATTTTTCGATTCACTTTTATCACCTTGGGTAACACCGTCATTCTTCGTGGGTAATTTACTTCGGCGTTTCAGTAGATTTTGCAAAGCTTTCTGTCTTAACATTACCTCCAGGTCAACAGAATTTGAACTCCCACTCGCACCAGCGGTTGAAACACTCGGGTTTTCAATCGTGGACTCACCAGCCCCAAGTTCAGTAGGACTTGAACCAATTCTACTAGTTCTTTCCACATCTCGTCTTTGCACTGTTGAAAGTTCAGAAATCCTAACATCTGAACTTCCAGCCTCCCTGTTTGGCTCCTCTAATAACAAACCTCTCTCATCACAAGCATCATGTGAATTCAACAACCCCTCCCCTCTACCAATGCCCTCATTGCTGTCATTACTTCTAGTAGGGTAGTCATCGGGTTCATAAACAATTTCATCCTTGGGCTCCTCCCTATTCAAATCTCCAACCTCTGCTTCTTCTATCTCCCTCAAAACAACTATAACCGATTTGAGTCTCTTAGGAGGGTTCTCCTCCATCAGTCTTTCCTCGCTACTATAACTATGATCCTCACCCCGCAAACTACACGGGGAGCAACTCCTAGAACTATACCTACTTCTCTTAATTCTTTCCCCGCCCCTGTCTTCCCAATCCCACTCCTTCAATTCCCGCTTGTCTTCTTTCCTCTTGAGTTCCCCCGAGCTATCATTACTATGTTCAGACCTAGACAAACTTTGAGAATGGCCGCTAGAAGAACTACTACTTGGCTCCTTCCTATTCTTTTTCCCATGGCGTTTCTTCCTAGAATCAACGTCCCGTTTCTTCTTTGATCTTTTGCGCTTTCTAATGCGACGACTACGAGAATCCTCACTGCTATCACTCATTGAACTATCTCTATTCCTTTTGATCTTCTTCTTCTTAGAGCCCTTTCTAGTATCCTTTCTATCACGAGACCTAGCTCTCCTTCTACTCCTATAATTATCCTCCGAGCTAGAATCAGACTGTGATATCGACGAAGTAGAGACCGAATTATCGTCGTCAGAGCAGGAAACTGAATCATGGCGTCGTTTAAGTTTCTTGGATTTCTTTTCCCTAATGCTTTTACTTCTCTTCTTGCTATGTTTCTGAACAAATGACATAGATTAACGCCCATGAACAGGCACACAGAAAAGGGGTAAATCCCTAATGCCAAAAGCGCCAAACCCAGATAATAATTTTGACACATTCGCCAATTCAGGCATTAGGGTTTCAGAAAAATTGCAGAAAAAGCCAAATCCAGATAGAACTAACAACCAATTCAGACATTAAATTTGAGTGAATTAGTTAACATGCCCAAAAAAGAAGCAAACTTCAAGCAGGATACAAAGGGATTGCTAATCCAAATGAGAAATCTATCAAATACAGAGAGACATGAGAAGAGATGAACCTGAGAACGCTTCTTCTTACGCTTCGATGAATGAGAACCAGTGCCCATTTTGGATTATGCAGCCTTCCAATTGACAATCAAAGAAAACCCAGAAAATATGGGAGATTTGATGCAATAAATCAAATATGATTAAAGATTTTTTAGGGGAATTTTAATGAATTTCCGTGGGGTCTTTTGGTGGGGTGGAGGGAGAGAACGTTGGGTTAGCGAATTAGGTTAAGACAAGGAGCGAACCATGAGCGATCGAGAATTGCCTGTCGTTCACTCTTCCGAGCACCAAGAAATATTAGGAAAAAAAATAAATAAATAAGCTTTGTATCAAAAAATTTCAAGCACTGAATATATACAAATATTGGAAAATTTGTCTAACTTAAAAAAATAACTATTTAACTAAGGTTTTTTTCCAACCAAATACATCATTGGGTTTTTATCAATAACATAAATTCCTTGATTAAAAAAGAAAGAAAATTACACATAATACAAAAACAATTTCCATTGAAATTCAAGTTTTATTTAACAGTGCACATTTGATGAAAGAATCACTCAATTTCTTTAGTAGTATTACTTAAGAGCAACCTTATCCATTATTACGTAAGAAATTATTTTATTGGTGCATACCATAATCCAATAACACCCCAGCTAAAATCTAAAAATGAAATAAGTTTAGGTAGTCAAATGATGAGTTATCTCATTGGCTCCCTTTTTAATAGAGGACCGAAAGAAATAATCTAAGTTTGAGCCAAGATGAAAGAGATCAGCGCCATAGTGTAAGTTTTGGTGGAAGGAAAAATTTCTTATTATGTAGAAATTGTGGGGTTGATGGGTCATGTTTGTCATTGACGGTTTGATATCTCCCTCCCTGACTTGTATAGCTTACCAGTGGTTGCTCTTTAGAGGTTACTATTGATATCTGATGAGTAAGTCAAATTTACTCAGAATAGAAAATTATATCAAAGGTGCTTAAATAATCTAACTTGCTCCAACATCTTGTAGATAACACCAAACAATTTGTTTTGAAAAGGACGTCCTAGGTTACAAATCTTCTAGCGAGACTTTACCTTCTTCGTTTATAATCATAACTCGATCTCAAAGTATCTGCATCAATCCTCAAAACTTTTATAAACGAAGAAAGTAAACTTTTATCTTCTTTGTGGCATACTTTACAATAATCAAAGTATCTGCATCAATCTTCAAAACTTTTACCTTCTTCGTGACAGACTTTACCTTCTTCGTTTATAATCAACCCCAGTATCTGCATCAATCCTCCATGCACCCAATCTCGAAGTATGCCACGATAATCCCAAGTATTGTATTGTGAGGTCTACCAAGCCAAACTATAGTACGAACGTCATCCTTCTCTTCCATTCTTCATCTTTACAAAAAATGATGAGATTAAATTTCAACTAGTTAATAGCCAAGTCAACTCCTCAAAACTTTTCAAGATAGTCTTTATGTTGAGTAATTGGTCTCATTTCCCTTAGTAAAAATAAGCGTATCATCTGCACATTGTAAGTGTGATACTATTTGATTTGCTATCGCCCAACTTCCAATCCATCAAAGTGTTCTTTTTCAATCCCATCTTGTAGCATTTTGTTCAATACCTCAACCATCAACATGAATAGGAAAGGAGTCTCCTTGTCTCAGTCCGTGACCCATCTTGAACGGTTTTGTCGGTGTAATAACCCGATCCTAACTCCAACATAATTAAGTTAATTAATGAGTTTAATTAACTAAATCGCTTATTTCAATTCATGTTAACTGCTTGTGTTTTTGCAGGAGTCAAGCATAGTAACGACCGTCATACATCAGTTTAGTATGTGACATATAAATTACCTACTCTTGAAATATTCAGGTTACTTATTTGGCCAAATTTTATCAAGTCGACTAATTTGTCGGTATTATTAAGAATAATAACAATATTATTATCATACCTTTTTATTCCTTAATTTATTTAAATTTAAATTTATTTCACCTTCCGATTTTATTTCCAACCTTCCTCTCTATTTTAGTTTTGACTTTAATTCCGAACCCCTAAATAGTATTGGGTTGGAGTAAAATAGTATTAGTAATGGGAAGATAAGAATAATTAGGAAATAATGTAGTTGTTTTGGATAGTCGGGTCTATGCACTACAAATAATCCAAGTCTTTTTCTTTCTTTCATTGAGCGGTGCGTTCAAACCTTTAGACCCAAACAAAAACTTCTCACACCCTCCTTGTCTCTCATTATTCCTCGGTCATTGTCCCTTTCTTTGTCGTTCCTTGCCGCCAGCGCCGATCAGCCACCGCGCCACCACCCTCACCGGCGTCGACTGCCGGCCAGCCACCGACAGCCGGCAGTCATCGCATCCTTTCACTCTTTGTTGTTCTTCCTTCTCTCCCCCAATTGAAGGTAAACCTAATTTAATTTTTCCCAATCCGATTTTCATGCTTAAATTTGCAACTTTTTTGTGCTTATCTTTGAGCTTCTCAGTTAGTAATAGTAGATATTAGTTTGGTTGTTAATTAGGTATGATTGGTGTTAAAATAGTAGATTATGTGAAGTGTAGAGTAAGAATTGGGTTGGATGATGGTTGATTCTCAAATTAGATTGTTTTAGAGGTGAATTGGGATTGAAATTGGTGAACTTTGTTTTTCTAATGATGAAGTTTAGTTGATTATGGGTGCTTGTGGAGAGTATTATGTTTTGATGCTAACATTTCTCATGAATATGGAAGGTTTATTGTTAAATATGGTTGCATGTGATTAAAATAGTGTTTGATTGAGATAAGTGATGAGAATTGGGTATAAAAAGGATGAATCAAGTGAGGATTACTGTTGGATGGACTTAATTGTGATTATATGGTGCATGCATGTCGTTTTTAGCATCCAAAATGGTAATTAATTAGGGATGTAGCTGCTGAACTAATAGTATAATGCCATGGAAACTCTATATGGAAGAAATAGAGGGATTAATGGCACTAAAACACCAAGATAAGGGCCTTAATTAACCATTTAGGGTCAAGTGATGAATTTCTCTAGGACAATTAAAGCTTCCCTTAATCAAAATTTGGATGCGTATGATAGCCTTGAGTAATAGTTTTCATATGGTTTTGGAATTTCGGGATTCCGACGAGTATAAACCCAAGTTATGGTATTTTTAATAGGGGTACCTTGCGTATATACGATTTTGGGGGCAATAAGTTCAGGGACATTTTTAGGCATCAAGGATGTCTTATTTGATGGGTTATGATGGTCTAGACCTATCTAGGACACAAGAAGAGATGAGCCTGATCTAAACGGAACCACCCTGAGGTGGGCCTGATCCGGTCGGAACCACCCCGATTAGTGGCGGAATAGGAATCCTAATTATTACGATTTTCCCGGTATCCATTGAATCTCAATATAGAGACTAACCTTATAAATGGCCACTTGGGATGGAAAGACAATTTCCATCAAAGGCGAGAACCCTTTTATATAGGGGAGAGGGGGAGGAAATGAGCATTTCATTTCCGATGTGGGACGCCTGCATGGGCATCACCACGGACCGTGTCGAGGTCCATAATTGATTTTGTAACCCAGGAAGGCACCACAGACCGTGGTGGCCCTTGCCACCCTCCATAGTGCTCATTCTTCTTCTCCTAGGGTTTTTTCGGCCTCTCCGGTTCAATACCTTATTGATTCGGCCCTCATTTTCACATACTTTTGCCTCAGGGTACTGGCTTGTAGGACCAACTAGCATGGTTGTGATTGAACTGTTCAATCACCAGTTAAGAGATCTTCTAGCAAAAACATCAACCACCGTGGCACGTTGGCTCGAGTACTCGGTTCTATTTTAACATTGTCGGGGCACTCCCAACAATCTCGTACTTGCCCCACAAGTGTTCAAAATACAAAATTTCCTTGTGACTTTAATGTCTCGTATTCGGATAAGGTAAGCCCAAGTCATCCTAGTTTATCCCGAATGTTTCTCGATCTCCGAGTCAGACTTGAAAACAGATGATCAATTGTTGATTCATCCAGACTTGGCCAAGCACTTTCCAGTCTAAACTCATCAAGTGGCCTATGAGACATGTAACACTCAAAGAGGGTGGACAATGTCGTCTTATTCAACTACAAATCATTACACGATTGAAAATAGCCCGGACACCGCCCACTTCACCTCCTTTTATGAGAGGTTTTGGACGCGCTCTAAAGTTATCATGAATCATGTATGAAAAGTAAAGTAATCAAGATTTAGGAATTTCTTTGAGTTGGTGAGAATTCTTACAACATTACAATAACTTAAAGAATTTATCATCGCGGGTGAGTTCCATAAATGTTCTCCAACATTTTACCCATGTGATTGGCTCTTGACATCCAATGTCCCTATGATCATGAAAGTTCGATCATCATATCAATCTCAGATGCTAATTGTTTGCAATCCTCATTTTTCCAACATGATAATCCGATTAGGAACTCAATCGACATTCGACCAGATCTAGTATTTCCAATTACACCGAATGGGGCTTCATAAGAGTAAACATCATATGTTCTTCCCATTTTGGAACAAGCTAACCTTTTGGACGTTCGTTCAATTCTAAATCTTAATTGAACTGAACCTTTAGAGTTTTATTAATGATTAAAACAACTTGTGAAACAACGCAAAGATAAGAAGCAAGTTAATCGCATTCTCCAATGCGTTTGCAACTCATGAACTGTTCATACAAGAGTATCAAATCCTACACATTCTCTAATGCGTCTTAATACCTATTGCCTTGACATAACCATTATGTCAATTTATGTTAAGTTAAGCATACCTATAGGACCCGGGAAAAACTCCATGGTGTCCCACGCGATGTATGACTACTCGAATGAGGTGTCTTAATCTTTAGGGGATTTAAATGCATTTTATTATGATGTCCAAGTAAATCAAAATAATAAAAATCAAACGAGTCACCAATTAATTTTTAATGAGAACTTATAAACTCAAATTTAAACTCCATAAACCACGAACCATGAGATTTGGATCCGGGGTTAAAGTTACGAATTTGAAAATAAAAACTCTCGAATTCGCCCGTTCAAAGAACGAACTCTACTAATTCGGTTAATTTAACGAAAAGAGTAGAATAGAAGAATCAATTAATTTAATTAATATTACTTAGATGCATGTGGATGAAGTAATTAAGATGCAAGAATAAAATAAAACAAATAAATGCGGGTAATAAAATGAAATAAAAGAACAAAAACATAAATATTTACAAGTTAACATTTAATTAAGTATATTAGACCATTGATATTATTTCTTTAAGTCAAAATTTACATCATAGCAAAGTGAAGATAAAGTAAGAAAGACCAATACTAACCTCAAATTATTACCAAGATTATAAATGCAAGGTGATGATGAGAAGAAGGAGAAGGTAAAATTACCTAGTGTCAATACTTATAGGATGATTTTGAGGTGTGAAAAAAAAAGTGGAAATGAGGTTGTATTTATAGTGGTGGAAATGAGCTTATTTATGGTGGTGATGAGAGGATATTGGGGGGGATAAAATCAAATAAAGGATGATTTTATTTGATTTGGAAAAGAGAGGAAGAACGAAATAAGATAAAGGGAAATTGGATTCTAATAATACGAACTTTTGGCCATATAAGACTTAATAATATGAACTTTTGATTTAATTTAGTGATTAATAGTACGCCGCCGAGTTAAGTTGAACTTAACTCGGTGGCAGTCTGACGTGGCGGCGGAGACACGCGCCTGGTTGTTTTGACTTTGCCACGTTATCCACGTTGACTTAAAAAATAATATGAACTTTTACATATGTTGCTCTGAATAATACGAACTTTTTTCTCTCTCTAAAAATCTCAGATCTCATTTTTACTTCTTCATCTTCTTCAAAATAAATTACATAATTACAAAGCTAAATTTAATGACAAAATCTAGTACAGTTAGCCCCCACTTTGATCGAATCCGAGTAGGACATTGATCAAAGTATAACATGGTGTTTTTCGGTCTTTCCCGACATCGATATTGATCTTCCAATCTTTTCCGGTGTCGATTTTCGTCTTCCAATCCTTCCAAGGTGTCCATGTTGATCTTCCAATCTTTCCCGGTGTCGACGTTGATCTTTCCCAATGTCGATGTTGATGGTCCTGTCTTTCCCAATGTCGTCCAGTCTTTCCCAGTATCGAAATTGATTTTCCAGTCTTTCCCAATATCGATGTTGATGGTCTAGTCTTAACAATGACAGATGTTAAAAATATTAAGGATTAAAGTTCAACTTGATCCCTCGCAACAAAATGATAAGTTTGAATGAGTTTTTCAATACCCTTAAAATCTAGATAATTTTTTCCCATTTCCATGCCTAATTTACCAACACATCCAATAAGATAGCAGCACAGAGGCTACAACCTATATTATTTCTTGCATTAACTGTTGATGTGAACATTGCAGCAAACTACACAAATAGTAATGTATTTTCACAAATTTCAACGTCTTTGTACTTACAAAATTATATTCTGAGGCACCCCTTTTTTTAACTTTTTATAGTTGATATTGTGTGAAATGTCCTAAAATGAAAAACTTTATTGTAAAGTGGCAAACATGATTTGCAGAAGTGATTTTGATTTAAAATGAAAATCTAATCCTTTTCAATAATAGAACTACTTAAAAAATAATAAAGTAATTCTGTTTCACTTAACTAAGCACGTGACTAATTAATTATTATCTTATCAAATAATTTAGCAAAATTTTTAGATCACCATATTTATTTTTAATTTGCCACTGCAACGACTTGGAGATAAAATAAAAGACAAAAAAGAACACGTAATAGATGAATTGACATCTATGAGTGGCTTTCATGCCCACAATGCTCCAATGAAACTCAATTACTCCCTCCATTCCATATTAATTGACACTTAAACTAACTTTTTTTTGTTCCAAAATAATTGTCACTTTCAATTTCCCGATACCTAATTTAATTATTTAACTTTAATAATTATGTTAACTTTTTACTTTTTCAAACAATAATAACTACTCCTACTCACATTCTCTCACTACCTACACCTTGATATCCGAAAAACAACTTGGAAAATAGTATCATTTAATTATGAAGGTAGTTTTTTTAGTTAAACCTTGGTATGTGAAATTTTTTTAAATGTGTCAATTAATATGGAACGGAGGGAGTATAAATTACGCAAGCAACTCCAAACAAAATTTCAAACTCGTCAGTAGTGCGTAGCTGGAATAGACCCTATACTGACCTATCGCTTACCAAATTATTTCCAACGAAACTGAACAACACCAGAACAACTGCTTCCAAACTCAAACAGTGTGAGTTCAATTGTTCAAACCAAATAATTTGATTTGATAAGTGAAAACTATATATCAACTAAACTTAAACTCAACTAGAAATGTTGAATATGACATATCTACATTGCCAAAAAAAAAAAAAGAAATTTGTACATTTTTTTTTGCAAGACAAGACAGAAACAACAACAAACAAGTAGAAACAAAACCAAATAAAACAAGACGCCAGCTAAAACATCTAGGTAATGCACTCTGATCGACGAATGGGCTGCTGGGCCACCTGATGCGCTGGTTGAACAAACTATCTGGGTACTTTCAAAATCTTGCCCGAGCCTATCTTCTTGGTTGCATCCAAGCAACTCCAAATAAGAGACCTGCACTCAACAAGCACTCTGTTAGATTTTAAAAAAGCCTCCACCACACAAGTGGAGTCAGTCCAGATGATAATGTGATCAAACCCATCCTGTCCCCTTCTTGTAAAGCCAGAAGGACAACCAACAGCTTACAAAACAGGACGGACACACCTCTACCACCCATGTCCCCCTGATGGACTCGAACCCCTTACTTCATCAGAACCCAAGTCACTACCATCAAGGTCGATTGCCATTGCTTAGCTCCATCCACTATGAAAAGAAATTCCCCGTCCATATCAGCCACTCCACCCCACACAAACTCAACCGTTTTTGCACCCGGATTTATGTCCGTACCCTGACCCCCCCTGTTTCCACTTCTTCCTCCACGTAAGTAACTCCTTCATCACTTGGTTCATCATGTTCTCCAGTAGACTCACGGATAAAGGGTTGTTTCCCAATGCAAACAACATTCCTAGCCTTCCATATAGTCCACATTACAGCCACAAACTCCCCCACTAGCAACGGACCCTCCTCCTTCTTCTTAGTCAAGTAGAGCAACCACCCTTTCAACCAGTCCCACCATCTAATATGCCGGTTTGTTTGTAGGACAAATTCCCAGCTGCGACCCTCGCCACACATGTTTCGCAATAATACATCTCCTAAATAAATGTTCCACATCTTCAGCCTCCTCTCCACACCAACAAGCATTTGAATCCACCAACTTCCTTCTCCACCGATTATCTCCAGTTGGCAGAGCATTCACAATACACCTCCAAACAAAAGTTTTCCCTTTAGGGGGGAAGTCACTATGCCATATAATCCTCCAAATCTTTGTATCCACCTCATTTAGTGGCTCCCTCCCCGTAGCAGAGACAAAGAAACTCATAGTATCCATATTTAACTTTATAAGTAGAAGAGTGCTTACCAGGCCACAGCAGAACGTCATCCATTCCCGCCTGGGGAGGGAAGACACAAGCAATGTCATTGACTGTGGTTGGTGAAAAAATCTGTCGAATCTGGTCCCACTTCCAAACTCCCCTCCCCTGCCCATCCCTGGTTACCAAACCATCAACTGTCAACTCCCTCAGCTCCTCCTGGCCCTGCCCCTCACGCATGTAAACCTTTCTTCCAGGAAGCCACCTCCTATCCAGCATCCTAATGTTGCTCCCATTTCCCACACTCCATTTGAATTTATGTCTCACACTATCCACCACCTTGTGTAGTCCCTTCCAAGTAACCGAACTACCAGCTTGCACTTTTTCCCCCTCATGCTTTGCAATGGGTGAAGTAAACCCATATTTCGCCTTCCAAATTCTTGAAATGAGCAACTCCTGATCTTCATACGTTTGCCACGTCTGCTTCAACAACAGGGACTTGTTATAGCATCCTACATGTCGTACTCCTAGGCCCCCTGTACCCCGAGGTTGAAAAACCGACATCTTATCCTTCCAATGGATGGATTTAGTCCCATCCATCTTTCCCCTAAGAATTGAATGATAACTAAGTTAATATGATCAATAATCCTTTTTTTTTCATGTGTTCTTGAGAATAATTATGTACATATATGCTCCAAGCCTTATCCCATGAGAAACGGTGAATGAGAAGTTTGTCAATGAGATACAAAACTAGCTAACCATGATCTTGGAGAACAAGGATTGAACTTCTCCTTACTCTTTGTAGATTGGATTTCTCCTAAGTCTATGAAGGTCGGGAGATACACGGTTGACGCCTCCATCTTTTATCGTCGTTTCCTTTACAAATTCGAATGAAACAAAACAACAAACCCTAATTAATTTGAATGAAATTGACAGAAATTGAAGCAAATATAATTTACTAGTGATAAATCCTAATTTGAACGAAAAGGGTTCAACAAATTCAAATGCACGGAATAACACCTTTCTTTCATTCTCAAATCCGACTGACAATAAGAGATCATGAATTAACACCATGCCGCTTTTAATTTTAGAGGGGAAAGACATGATGAAGAATGAAACTTTTAATTCAAGGAGGAAAGACGATTGAGGGGAAAGACAATGAGGGTGGGTGAGTTTAATTTCTTACATGGTTAAATGAAAATTTTAAATTGAAGACAATTCTGTCAGTTCTCATTACTTTACTAACTTCATCCGAAAATGATGTATTTAATTTTTAATGTAAATATTAGCTAGTCACTTATTTATTAATTTCAAGTTAAAGTATGATAAACCTAATTTTCAAAATTTAGGCCCTGTTCGGCAAAGATAGCGGATTCAGTAGCGGATAGCTGTTTGAGAAGCGGATAGCTGTAACATTTTGGCGGATAGCTGATAACTGTTTATGTAGCTATTTGTGAAACGTGTATTCGGTAAAATCAGCAGATAGATTCATGGATAGATGGAAAATTACCAAAAAGGATATGATTATCACCTTATTATTATTAGGGTTTTTGGATGGTAAGTGTTTAGTCCCATTTTAGGGGCTAAATACTACTCGTTTACGCTCAAGTCTATTGTCGTTCCCTAATAAAATGGTTATTTATTACGTGTTTTGTGATTTTCAGGTTTTAAGTTTAGAGAATAATAAAAGGGGGCGAAGTTGCGGAAAAAGGCGATAACTCGGTCGTCCCGAGACCTTTGGAGCCGATTTGATGCCGTGGTGAAGACCCGGGAAGCAAGCGAGACCAGTCATGCGTAAAGGAGAGGGATTTCGGGCCAAAAGGCTAAGTATGGGGGCATCCAGGCTCGTAGCGTTACAGCAATCTGATCGCTACGCCCCCATACTTAGATGGAGATCACTTGAAGAGCGTAGCGGTCGCTACGCCTATTGTAGCGATCGCTACGAGCCCAGGCAGAAGGTTCTGCCCAAGGGCGTAACGGTCGCTACCCCATTCATAGCGCCCGCTACGATGAAGCCCTGATTTTCCAAGTTTTCTCGCTGACGGTCGTAGCGTTCGCTACACCCTCCGTAGCGTTCGCTACGGATGATTGACTGGGTCGCGACACTGGGCATAGCGGACGCCTTGGAGCTGAAATGATTCGCCTGCTTTGGGTCGTAGCGAACGCTACGATGACCTTAGCGTTCGCGACGTCCTTATTTTTCTGCATAATTTTCGGCCAAAACGACTGTGTTTTGGCCCTTCTTCCCCTAGGTATTAATGAGGCCGTCTTGTCACTTTGAAAAAGAGTTTTTAGTTTTGGCTAGCTTTATTTTTCTTCCCCTTTACATCTTCTATCTTTCAAGAGTTTTAGGATTAGCTTTTTGGGGATTAACTTCCACTTTGTTGATTAATTACTTTCTTCAATCAAGGCCAATTGCTCTTCATCATTTGGGTATTATTGCTCTTCATTTATTGTCAATTCATTGCTCATCCATGTAGGTATAATCTCTTTTCTCCTCATTTTAATGTCTCCAAATGCTTTGTTACTTGTGTTTAGTGTAGTATTATGTTGTTAATCGTAGTGGTTAGTTTTAATATCCATCTTTTGAGTAGAATCATGCTAGAGTTTTATTAGTTGTGTGTTGCTAATTTCTCCATCATGTCTAGAGGCTAATCTTCCTTGAGGTGAGGGGGTGATTAAGGCCTTAATGGGATTTGGATAAGGTGTTTATTGATTAAAGTGTGTTTTAGTTGGAAGAGTCTATTTTCACTTGGTGTGTTCTCATTGGGGGTGGCGGTTCAAGGTCCGAGAGCTCTTTGAATCGTTATACACTCAATGAGAAGCCTAGAGTGGGATAGTTAGGTCTACGCTTACGAGGGTAAGTGTAGGGTTAACTAGGAATTAACGCAACTCTCAACCCCGATGGTCCATGGTGGACATAGGGTAGTTAATTTGAATCTTCCTCGAGGGAGGAGATTCATCGTGGCCCCTTTCCCGCGTTGTTCCATGGATAAATCCAACTTTATGCGCTTTAGTCATGAAAACTCCTTGATCCGAGATTTTGTTAAGTGTCTAAAACCCCTGAACCTCTCTTTGTCTAATTATCACCTAGTTAATCATCTTTCTAGCTTTAATTTTGTCATAATCAAAGTGATCTTTGCTTCGTAATTTATTCCTTGATTCAAGGCTAAAACCGAAACAAAATACGAGATTTTAGGCCACAGGCTCCCTGAGTTCGACAATTTACACCGGCCTGCAAACCGCTGTACAATAATGTACTGAATTTTTGGGGTGTTGGACAATAATACACTGAATTTTAACCTTGGACAATCATACACTGTACTTAGGGGGTGTAGAACAATAATGCACCCAGAACGATTCCTACAGTGGCTAACTCGGTGAAAATTTTAATTAGTAGGTGGAGGAGATGAATTTGCCTAAAAATATTTAAATTTATGGCATGTCAGCTAATCCACACATAAGCAAAGAGAATCAACTTTGAAAAGAGTAAAAAAAAAAAAAATCACATTTTTTTAAACGAGTTTTCGCTGAGAGATTGTTGTTGTAGTTGTATAAAACCACCTATGTTTGTGTAGATTAGCTGACATGTCATAAATTTAGATATTATTTAGCCAATTTATCTTCTCGGCCCGCCCCGTAAGATCGCCACAAAGTCAGCCACCATCGAAATTGTTTCGGATGCATTATTGTCCAACACCCATCAAAGTTCAAGGTTAAAATTTAGTGCATTATTGTCCAATACCCCAAAAGTTTAGTATATTAACATCCAAAAATCCTTATTATTATTATTAGTATTATGGTTTTTGGACACTAATATATTGTAGTTTGGTGCGAAAAGTTAATACAATTTTTTTTAGACAATTATCCACCAAAATTTAGCATAAAGTTATACTAAAAACCCAGCATCCAAAAACATAGTGGATTATCATACAAAAAAAAATAATTATATAGTACATTATTGTCTAATACTCCAAAATATAGTATATTAACATTCAAAAATCATCATCATCATCCATCACAAATAAAAATATAGCCCCCTTCCAAATTCTTTGTTTACAAGAAAATAAAAACCAGTGATCTTAAATTGATCTTGCCTAACCAAATGCGCACCCCCATTAGTATTCCTTTTGTAAAGTATCTATATTGTTCAAACATGAATGGTTGATACAATGCAAATTTGCAACTCATTTTTGGAGGGTGGTTTTGGAAACATAAATCACAAACGCTGATTGTTGTGTTTGACGTTACAATGGGTAACGTTTGAAAATCTTTATGTCAAAATGTCATTCACTAGATCAAAAAGTTACTTAATCCAACACTTATAATAGCTTTTTTTTTTAAAATCAAACATAGCGATTTTATTAATAGCAAGCCATACGACACTTACAATGAAAATCGTGATTGAACAATTGTAGATATAAAACATAGATATGAAATTCAACTTCCAAATAACTAATACTAATCTTACTGATGTTCGGCTCCGATTTCTTCGATGATTCTGCATCTTTCCTCGATGACTCTGCGTCTTTACCATTGACGGAGAACCTCACAACCCGTGCTATAGCGATTTGAAAGTAGATCTTCATCCAACGTATTAGACCACACCAAGTGAACAAAAGCTCTAGAAAGAGACTAAGAACCCTAAATAAGGGTACAATAAAAACTCTAGAAAGAAACTAAAATCTTAAATAAGGGTACAATAAAAACTCTTACAAAAGAAGAGACTAATTTTTATAGAAATCAATCAAATTTGGGCTTACCATCGACAAAAGAATCGATGACAGCCGAAGTGGAAGCTAGGGCTTTTTAGAGAGAAAAAGAGAGGAGGAGGCTAACTTAATTAAACTTGAACTTGAAGCAATATAAGGTAACACTTATAATAGCTACAATCCTAAAAGACCAATGATAAAAATCCAGTTAGTTCCTTCAAATGTGTTAGAACTTAGAAGTAAACATTAAAACATGCATCTGTTTTTAGGCGGAAATTTAGGCATTTGGACCTGCAACTTGATTTTTTTTTATTGGCAACATCTAGAAGCAAAACAAGTGATCTCAATTTTATTTTCCTTTTCCCTTTCCCGTGGCTTCTCGCGATATCATCCATCATTGTTGGTTTGTGGGGCCATACAAGGATTTTATCAGTTACAAAATCAAGTCGGTTTAATTCAGCAATGAGATATTTATTTATTTTGTCTCATACATTATCTTGAATTCTCAACGAATTTTTCTTCAAAAATTAACAGTTTATGAGTGGTTTATCTAACCTCAAGAATAATAATGTGAAAAGATGAATAATAGAACCTATACTATTGACAATTAATCCAACATTAAAAAAGAGTGAATTTAGATAATGTGAAATATAGTACAAATTAGATCTGGCAATTTCTGACCCGATCCGATAACCCGATCTGAACCCGCGCCGAATTTTCTGGGTTTTGAACACAATTTTTTCAACTTAAC
Organism: Portulaca oleracea; assembly: GCA_029582165.1. Lineage (NCBI taxonomy): Eukaryota > Viridiplantae > Streptophyta > Magnoliopsida > Caryophyllales > Portulacaceae > Portulaca > Portulaca oleracea. Next base: position 42,634,616 of record CM055876.1, read on the forward strand.
CCGAAGTACACCAAACCCGAAAATTAGCGGGTCGAACCCGACCCGCCTGTTTGACCCGAAAAATTAACTTTTTAAGTTCAACTTTATTAAAAAAATTAAAAAAAATCAGAAAGTATCACTAATCCTTGACTGCTTTGGACTCTGAAATAAATTATTTTGGTGCAAATAACAATAATTATTTTGCTGTTGCTTATAATAATAATAATAATAATAATAATAATAATAATAATAATAATAATAATAATAATAATAATATATAATCTATCTATATATTATAATAGAAATCATTGGGAGTCCCACGAAATAAAGCTACGAGAGCGTTTCTCGAAGTCTAGACCAATCACAGCGCAATAAATTGTATTTTATTTTCAACTTATTTCCATATTTTATTTACAATTAAAGAAATTAAAAAAATATTTATATGTACTTACATTTATATTATAATTGCTTTTAATTATTAAAAACATATTCTTTAATATACCCGTGGATCGCACGGGCTTAAGACTAGTTTAGATAATGTGAAATGTAGTACAAATTAGATCTGACAATTTCTGACCCGATCCGATAACCCGACCCGAACCCGCCCGAAATTTCTGGGTTTTGAACACGAGTTTTTCAACTTAACCCGAAGTACATCAAATCCGAAAATTAGCGGCTCGGGTTCGACCCGTCCGTTTGACCCGAAAAATTAACTTTTTAAGTTCAACTTTATTAAAATTTGTGAGTTTTCATTGGAATTTTTAACTATTAAACTATAAGCGCAACTTATTATTTGTTATTTCTCTAATTTAAGTTAAAATAGTTACAATAATCTATTGTTATTAGAAGATAATCATATTTTATTGTGTATATTGTACAAAAAGTAGCATTTAGAGACCATTTTTTAAAAAGAAAAAACGGAAAAAGATCGCAATCATAACCCGTTGAATTGACTCGAAACTGAAATACACCGCCTGTATTTACTCGAACCCGTTGAATTGACATGTATTTACCCGAACCCGATATACGACCGACCCGCAACCCGCTCGACCGAATTGACAGGTCTAGTAGAGATAATGTGATATCTTGGATGAAGTTTTTTACAAAGAACTTTTTAAACAAATTTTATGCCCTTTTTCTTACAAAACAATTTGTAAATTTTAATGTAAAGAATTCCTTATGAGGAGTATAATCAATGAAAATAAATGTGGACACCCCGCCCATGAAAATAATCATAAGCAAAATTTTGAGAAATATGCTAAACAATATAATTTATGAGCCAATTCGAAAAATATAGCCTAATTTGAACCCAATGTTTATGTTTTTTTATTAAAATAACTAGTAAAATATTAAACTACGTGCCTTATCATAATGTGAAATTTTAAATTAAAAATTACACATATTACAATATTATTTTAGGGGATTTAGATAAGGTCTTATCATCTTTTGCTGCTTTCTAAAACTATTTTTATATTATTTTTATTAAGTAGGTACATTAGGCTTTTATTTTATTTATTTATTTATTTTATAAGGTAAGCAGCGAAACCTAGGTAACCCTTCTCTCAAGGGCCAAACCTAAACTATCTTGCTTAATGAGAAGCCCAACTCGAGGTTTGATTCAGTACACCAAGAAGTAGTCGAAGAGATCTGAAGTCCAACTTTAGCCAACCAATCTGCCACCCTATTTGCTTCTCTGTAACAGTGCTTGAAAGATATAGAGGAACAAAGTGAGAGAGACTACTTTGTTATCCCCTTCAGCAATGATATTGGTGAAACCGAGACTAAGAGCTATTTTAATACCGTTCCTCATTGAAGTAGCTTCCGCGACAATAACTGACGCCGAACCAAGGTTAAAAGAGAGGTTGGAGACGCAATTCCCGAAGCAATCTCTGATGATGAATCCTCCCGTAGCGCCTGAATCAATTTTGGCTCCGTCGAAAGTTAATTTGATGTAACTCCTTAGAGGGGCGGTCCAGGAAACCCACCTTGAACAAGAGTGGGGGTGGGGAGATGACTGAGATGGTTCCTCTGGCAGGAAGGTGGCATCAAGATTGGACCTGAACCGCCATTCAGCTACAACTCTTTTAGCCCTAACCAGAATACTCTTGGTACCAGTTTTGGAATGTTCGAAGGCAAGGTCGTTTCTAGCTTTCTAGAGGCTCCAAAGGAGGTTTACTATGCAAGCCATATCATGGGTTTTAAGGGAATTCTTACAACTTTTAAGAAGTTGCAGAATATTAGGCGTGCGAAAAGGAATGGAACTCGACAGCCAAGAATGAGAGCAGGCAAGATTCGAAACCTCCCTAGCTACAGGGCAGAGTAAGAATATATGATCCTGGTTTTCCGGGCGAGCGTTGCAGAAGTTACAGGCAGAGTCGATAAGGATATCCTTTTTGGTAAGAGCCTCCTTGGTGGGGAGAGCTGAATGACAAAGCAACAACAAAAAAGTTTTGAGCTTGGGTTGGATATTGAGGTGCCAGATCCAGCTGAATTCCCAAGCTGACGCCTCCCTAGGAAGTTCATGAGCTAGTCAAGTGGCAGATTTTGTCATGAAAGAGCCTGACGAAGAAAGCCCCCAACAACATTCATCTTCCATATTGTTAAACGGTATGGTTCACCGATTAGGCTTTTATTTAAGGATAATTATTACTCCCTCTATTTTTTTAAGTGTCCTAAAAATTTGTATTAAAAGTTTAACTATCAATATTTTAATTTGTAAATGATTAATCATATAAAATATTATACTAGAAATTATTGACCAAATATGGACCTTATAAGATATGAAAGACAAGATTAAAAAAATAAATAAAAGGAGTAATAATTATATAAATTGACTATATTAAAATATAAGCATAATCCCTCAATTTAACAACTTTCACCCATGATTTTTTTCCCCCTGAGATCACATTGGCAAAAACAATAAAAATATCCCGATATTGTGCTTTTGTTTAAGTTAAATTTGTTTGAGTGAGTCAATCAATGGATAACAATTAGCAAACATATCCAAATCCTTGAATACAAAGGCCAAAAATTAATTAATCAAAGAGTGATGATCCGTGTCTTGCGATAACACATTATTTATGATCTTTTTTTATAAAATTAATATAATTATTATTTTTAATTTTAATTTTTTGAGAGTTACTATTAATTATCAATTATAAAGAACTTGTAATGTGTTGGTTACATCAACAATTAAAATTAATATCCTAATGAATAAACCTCATTAATTAGGCATATTTTAGATTTTTTTGTAAATTTTAAAAAATATAAATAAAAGTGTGAGTTTATAATATTTATTTATATTATTATAATTGTATAAGTCAATTACATAATTTTTTTATTTTTAATTTTAAATATATAGATTTTATACAAAAACAACAGTCTTACCCTAAGATATTTATCAAATTTCGTTAATCATCAAATGTAAAAAGAATAAATAAAAGAAAGTTACAAAATATAAAGACAAACCCTTCCTTAAAAGGAGACAGGGGAGGTGTCTTTATCTCAATTCTCAATCACATTAATACCACCTCACCACCACCACCCCCCACACATCACACTCACATCCAGCCAGCCAGCCACCCTCCCTCATCCAGGATTTAACCTTTGCTCATCCTCATCTTCTGTGCTAATCTCTCTCTCTCTCTCTCTCTCTCTCTCTAACCTTCATTAGGGTTTTACCCCATTAATCTCACTCAGTTTCCTTCCTCAATCAACGCTGCAATTCAGAGGCTCATATCTCTGTCCAAAGTAACCATTTTTCTTCTTCAAACACACAAACCCAGATATAAATGGGAAGGATATTCGTGGTAGAGCTTGAAGGCAGGACTTACAAATGCAAGTTCTGTAAAACCCACCTCGCTCTTGCAGATGATCTCGTTTCCCGGGTATTCAATCACCTTCTCCCTTCATTTACTCTCAAATTAATTACAGTTTTTTCCCCTTATTGAATTAGTGTTACCTCTCATTTCCCCTGTTTTCTTGATCAATTTGTTCTTTTCTGGGTTTTGTTTTTCTGGGTTTGATCTGATCTGGGTTCGAATCTGATTCTCCAACGATTAATTAAATAAAAAGAATCACCTATCTGTAACTAATTGTTTCGTTTTATTAAGACAGACGCATGAAATGGATGTGTATATTGTATTCAGCGTTGACATCCTCACCTGCGTTGGCATAGTCGAATTTGTCACTCAGAAGCTTAAGTGTTGTTAACCGTTGATGGGAAAAAAAAATAACAAAGCATGTGTTTTTGTGCTGGATTTTTTGAAGTTCATCGACGTAAGGAATGAGGTGGTGTGATGGAATAAAAATACCAAAACTTTTGGGTTGAATTTCTTTTTTTCATTTTATAAGATGAATTGTTTAATGCTGCATTCTCCCTTAAAAAAAAGAGTAAAACTGAGAAAATAATCTGCGATATGATGTTATTCTATACATTGATTGTGTAATGTTTGTGAGTATTAGTAATCTTTCATTGCAGTTACTAACCTTGCTTGTCCTGGTGATATGATCAGGCTTTCCATTGTCGGCGAGGAAAAGCGTATTTGTTTAACAAGACGTAAGTTTCTTGCTTTTAACTATGTTTTGCTTTAATCATGATTTGTCACAATTGGAATGTCTTTTTCTGTGGTTGCCTGAGGCGGATTTGTCGCCCAAAATGCTTGGTTTTAAAATAAGATAATGGTATGCTTGTGAAATGATTAACTTTCTTTGGCGTATCTGGAACGTGTTTCTTTATACTAATCCTTGTGGCAATTTCTTCATCCATAAATGGATTCACGCAGAAATTAGATTCTAGCCCTTTGTTTATATCTTAATTGGATCATTTGGATGCTTCAAGCATTACACGTCCTCACTTGGATAATGAACAAGACGAAATTTTGGTGACATTCTTCCACAGTCGATGCAATCTATGAGACTATGGTTCTGTGGGAAGAAACTTTGTATCAGAACCCAAAACGCAATTGAAATGATCAAATTAGTTGGCAGAGTTGAAGACAGAGTGTAGAACTTAGAACAGAAACAAGGTAGAGACTAATTAAAACACAGGAAAACTTGAGAGTTTGCTGTCAACCCCACGAGCTCGGATGCGTTAATTCTAAGGTCATACGTGTACGATTTGAATAACACGGCGAGAAAGATTAAGTATTTGGGTGTTGACCCTGAGAGTGTGAGTGATGTTTGAGTTCATGAAGGGATGGATGTATGTATGTCTAAAACAGACCTACTCTCCTTGACCCATCAGAGCTAAAATTTCAAGCCACCTTGTGGGGTCGCTGTTGTATGCCAACACGAAAAAGATCAAATCTTTTGAAATTTCACAGGTAGAATCTTCAACCTGAGAATTCTTGGATGGGAGTAGTCTTCAATTGACCAATTCTAGTGGTCACTGCAGAAGTCAGTGTGGAAATAATTAAAGGCCGGCTATCATTTTCATGCTTACTGCAGCGAAAATCCGGTTATTCAGTTGTTTCTTCATCATGTTGGAATTGCCTTGTTGTGATTCTGAACAGCTCTTTGTTTTTTTGCATGTTTCTTATCTTAATTTTGAGATATCTGATTGAGGACCGCTGTTACTTTGGAGACTGACCTCTGCTTTGTTTTTCTGTTATAGGGTGAACATTACCCTTGGAGCTTCTGAGGAAAGACTGATGCTATCCGGGATGCACACGGTAGCAGATATATATTGCTGCTCCTGTGGACAGATTGTTGGATGGAAATATGTACCGTTCTATCCATATCTTCCTATACATATACATATCTATTTACAGACTTTCTAGAATGTCTTTATTCACTGACTTCTATGCACCTTAATCTACCATTCTAACCTAATCTACCATTCTAACCACTAATGATTTTGAACCTATTGACAATGACCACTGATTACATCCCGTAACCAGAAATCGATAGTTACCAATGGCAGTATGTGCTCCAAAGCTAAGCAAAACGAACGCCAAATTTAGAAAAGTTTGTGTAAGAGATGTCCCCACTTGCTAGAAACCATGGTGGGAAATGCAACTGTCAATAGTTTGAAAATCAAAATACTTAATACTTTTGTGCTCCCTTTTGTGGAAGGAAAAAGTTCAGTCCAGCTGCTTTAGTAGGTGTCCCTCCTTGCTGACTGTCTCAGCTTGACTTCTAAGTATTAGTAAATCTCAACAACATACACATTCTGCTGTTTTCTGTTGACCCTATAACTGCTGTTGGATAATTAGATTATGATAATTTGAGTCAGTGTCATGTCAGGTTACATCGTCGGTCCTTCTTATAATCATACTATTATATCGTACAATCTCCGGGTGTAGTTTGTTGAATGTTGAGGATTTCATGAGGTGACTTTTTGGAATTTGACCAGGTCCGTTTAATTTACTAAATACTCTTTCATTTGTCTTTCTAATGTCCAGGAATCAGCAAGCGAGAAAAACCAGAAGTACAAGGAGGGAAAGTTTGTCCTCGAAAGGTATTTCACTATTTGCTTCTGGAGTTAAACCAGCAATTTCCTGATTCACCATTGTTAATTGAAACTAACTCCTCGATTTGTTTCGGTATAAACAGAGGGCGAATAGTGGATGGTTTGGACTCAGAATTCTACATTGATGCCCGTCCAATTAGTGACGCCGAAGATGCCTAGACATGGCTACACAGTTTATGAATAACATGCATGTGTTTGTGAGTATATAACATGGTTTTTGGCTGAGATTGTAATGTTAGAAACTTACACTTAAATGTGTATATTAGCTTGACGAATATCCAAGTATCATGACTCCGAATTTTGCATTTGAATCGTTGTTAGTTGTTGCTTGTTCTTTGCAATGGCGGATAGATTGTGTTGATCGAAGACATGAACGAGGGCTTTCTAGCTTGTGCATGAAACAAACCGATCAAATGGGGTTCATTCTGGTGGAGTTGTTTATTGCAAGATATATATCTCACAAATTTAGAAATCATGGCATTAACATATTGTCTCACAGAAGAATTGTACTTGAAGTGCTTTACAAAATGCTTTCGTCATTTTGGTTATTTAGGCGCTGTTCTTTTCTGCGGTGTTTGCCACAACCCACCACAAAATACCATTCTACCACAATTCACCACAATCCACCACAAATGATTTTTTCACAATTACCAATACAATATTTATTTATATATATACAAAAAACCGACCACAACATATCAATAATTCGCCACAATTATACCATAACCCGTCACAATTTTACCACACCATACCGCAGAATACTGCATAAAAGAACAGGGGCTTAATTTCCGGAAAAAGTTGCCTCTTAATTTTTCTTTTCAAGTAAAACACACGAAAAAAACATTTATTTTATAACATATTTTTGATACAAAATGACAGCCATATCGAAACGATATTAAGAATATTAAAGTAGCATAAACATTTTTTTTTGAGAAAAAGTAGCATAAACATTAATCATGCATTTGTATGGATAGATTTCTTTGTCGATCAATTGGTTGAATAGGGAAACTATATCATTGTTAAAGTGCTCCTTCTATTATAAAAATAATAGAAGTGACTTGTTAGAGAATTGCTTTACTAGTAACAAATAGTAGCAAATTACATGATATATTTTAAATTACAAGGCTAACTTGTCCAAATAAAGAAATAAAAGATTTTACTGAAACTAATGAATAAATTGCATCCCTAGAAATATCAGATACTAATAGACTTATTATTGGGTGGGATCCTCCTGACCCTACACGAAAATTTGCGGATCATAGCTAGATTTTTCTATAGATTAACCCAATTTGACTTGAAAATTTCAAAACCCCGACTAAATAGGGTCATGTTTGAGTTAGATGTTCCTTAACCCGATCCAATTCGATAACTAAATATATAATATAATTTTTTATTGAAAAAAATTGTTGGAATCTTTTGTGTTTGTAACAAGTTAGATACTTGATGTTAGCATTTTTTTTTGTTTTAAAATTTGAAACTTATTGGTAGATCTGTAGCAAACTAAATTTTTTTTTATTTTTTCAATGAAAATGGAAAAGATATAAATCTTAAATTTTAATGTCCTCAAGGATTCAATAACCCTACCCGTAAGGTCAGGTACGTAATGAAATCCTCACTCGAAGTCCAAGTTGTAAGTCATGTGACTTTCAACTCGACTAACCTGACCCACAACCTAATCGGATCAAAATTTTAAGTTGGTCTAGATATTAATATATTATGAACCAAAAATTGTTATATCATGCACTACCCTATTTTTTTATGCAGTGCGATGCGGTACAATATCACAACTCATTATACTACTTAGGCTCCGTTCTTTATGCGGTAGGTTGCGATGCAGTATCACACCGCACCACACTCTTTAATTTTTACCACGATTCACCACACCACACCATACCACAATCGTTATCAATGTATCTCTTCACTTTTCTCCTCTACTTTTCACATTCTCTCTCATTACCTCTACCACAACTCACCACAACCAACCACAATTCACCACACCTTTTCAAATTCCACCGCACCGCACCATTACCACACCATATCAACCGTATAAAAGAACGAAGACTCAGTATTGTTCCACATTTCACCACACTATACCACAATCATTACCAATATATCTCCTTATTTTTCTATCTCCTCACTTTTCTCCGCTATTTTTTCACATTCTTTCTCCTCGCCTACCCATCGACCATACTTTTCACAAATTTTACTTTACTTTTCCATATCTTACCGCACTTTTCACAATTTTACCACACTGCACCATTTCTGAATCTTATTAACAGCACAAACGACACCAGAACCTTAAATGTCTTAAATTGATCTAGATATTAATGTATTATGAACCAAAAACTGCTATATCGTGCACCCAAGTGACATATACTGCGATTGCGTGCCGTGCAAGTGGCAAGCGATATATCTATATGTATACATCATTGCAATCAAATGAAATCATTTTTGTTTATGAAATGTTGATAAAGCTACTGATCCATTTTCAATTAATTTTGACGTTGAATATACAATCAAAAAATTGAAAGATGTCAAAAGAAGGTGGGATTTTTTTAAAAGAAAAAAACCTAATCAGCTGAATCTTTTGTCTGCGAGTATTAGCTAACCAGGGCATTTATTAATGCTAACCCACCGTTGTAATCTTGTCAACATCAGTAGTCCCTCTCATATTTTAATTTAGATTAGATGGCCAATAAAATAAGAATGATATCATATCATTAAATATTACCTGTTTAACCGCAGTTCACAACACAATTTTTTATACGTACGTAGTTCATAGTACTACTAACGAACTAATTTTAAAATATTAAAATTCGAGCTGTTTAAAAAGAAATACATAAGGTATATGTCAATTTTTTTATTAAAAGCATATCAAAATATTTTTAAAGTCTAACACTAAATTATCTTTTAGTAAAAAGTATCACATAAAATTTTCATAACCATTAATATCTAATGAAGCAACATACATAAATTATTTCTTTTTAAGAGGTCATTGTTTTGTTTGTTTTGCCCTTTTTTGTATTGTTGCATTGTTGTTTTCTGTATATGTATATTTATTTTGTATTGCAAATTATTTAAGCATTTTAAACAGTATGGTTTGATGAAACATATGATTTATTGATCAGACTATCTCATTCTCATCTACTATAGAATAGACTTTTCTTGTGAGTTGCGATGAGGCTAAAACCTTGTAAATCTTTCCAAAAAAATGTGATATTAGTCATCTATATGATTGATTATTGATGATAATTAAATATACATACCAACAAAAAACTTTTAGTCACCTTTAACGTAAATGAATTTAAATCCACTTTTTATTAACTTCATGCAATGATGCAAATTAGATCATAAACTGATGCATGGCCTATGTTGTAACTTGTAAGAGTTGAACTAGCCCAAAACTGCATGCTTAATGGCATTTTCATTATTTTTGTATAATTATGGGAATATATATTTTTATTATAAAGCAGCTAGGTAAGGCATACATTTCAACCTTCAAAATAAAATAAAATAAAATAAAATAAAATAGGTGTACGTTTGAACATTTTATTTTGTGAATTAGTGGATGATAGAGAATCAATTCAACAATGATGTTCTAACGTTTTTGGTCATCATCGAAACAGAAATTTATTGAGAATGAAATTGTATGCCAACAAAATCCCCATGTCATATGCTTCGACTTATCCTTTCTGGACGGGGAAATCAACTTCAAAACCAATCCTTTTCCTTCAACATACAACGCCTGCTGTTTTAATTATTAAAATTAAGGATTTATAAATGGATGATGTCGATTTGAAACATTGCTGCTTGTGACCATAGAAAACATTGGATTTATAAATGGGTGATGTCGATTTATAAATGGATTGTTAAAAAATGACGTAGAAGAAAAAATTTAAATTATTGAAGTACGTAGAAGAAAAATTTTTATCGTTGAAAATTATAGAGACCATGTAAGTACTCCTTTGTCCCTAATTATTGTTGTATTTACATTTCAATTACAATTTTACTATTTTTTAACTTTAATATATGGCTTTGTAATATTTGATTATAATTGAGAGAACTTTTGTTATTTTGATTTTTTTTTTGGACCTAAACTTTTGTATTACACTAATTTCTTCACTTTTGTAAAAATGACAAATAAAAAGAACGGATGAAGTTACTAAATGGGTAAAAAAAAAGGAATTGGTAAAATGAGCTGGAGAAAATGAATAGAAATTAAAATTGGTAAGTTTTTAGTTTAAGAAAATGATAAAAAGAAAAAGTAAAAAAGAATAGCGTGAAGTGCGTGAATTGTGAGTGATAATTTAGTGAACTTTCCAAGTTCCAAGTTCCAACAATAATGATTTGCGTACTTGCGTAGGTCCTTGGACTTGGGCTTATGATAAAACTCCGGATCATCTACTTATAGGGCCCAATACCAATGTTTACTTAATTTGCTATTCATGGTATTGGAAAAGGTTTGTATCTAATAATAGACAAACTGGTCATCTTATTCAAAAAAATAATTTGTTGGAAAATTTGATCAAATCAAATAAGTTAAATAGGTGTTTGATAAATAATCTATTCACTTGACTAATTGGGCTCAATATGCTGATTTATAATAGGTTGACATGCCATCATAAAAGTAATTAACCCATATTATTTTAAGATTGGTGATAAAGGGAATAAATGAAATTTCAAGACTTTTTCTAAAATAGGTAACTTTACTAAATAGCACTTTTCAAACAACAAATCCAAACAACTAATAGAAACAACCAATTTAAACAATTAATAGTAAACAACTAATACAAACAATCAATAGTCAACAACTCACAATTGTTTGCAAACAGGACGAATGATTTGAGAAGGTAAAAGGGTTATGCAAGTGCACCACTTTCAAAAGTAAATTTAGTAATGCTCTCCAAGTTTGTCACATAACAGGTCTGCCAGGCCTTTTAAAAATCTCATTGTAGGAGGCAAACATTTGTCGGCAAATCAGAAAATGACACGTGGAAAATAATTTGAATTTATTTAGCTGCTACGTGTTAAATTAATTCCGACGTCCATTTAATTAAATTTTAGATGGAGATATATCATGGCCAATAGCGTCGCGACACGTGTCAATTATGATGCAGAAAATCATAATTATTTCTTTATTTCAAATGAAGGGATAATTAATTAATTTGGGCTCAAGCCCAAAGCCGACTTAAATCCTAGGCAACCCTAAGCCTCCAGAGCCTATAAATAGGGGTCTTCTCCCTCATTTTCAACAGACACACGGGCTACCCCGCGGCATTCGGCGTGCACTCGGAGGTTTGAAGATCAAAGCTGCCATCTCCAGCTACCAAGCGCCAAGGATCAAAGTCTGCAAAGCTCAAGATTGAGTCTCCAAGCCTCTACCGCGTCAAGATCAAGAACTGCTTCAGAGTTCTTCACCAAGACCTGCAAAACCTTCAGAAGATCGAACTACAAGCGACCTCCAGCTACCAAGCGCCAAGGATCAACGTCTGCTAGTTACAACAACTTCTGCTCTTCACATCAAAGATTGCAGTCATCTTCTTCATCTGGTTCATCGATCGAGACCAAGCACTCAAGCCCTCGCATCCAAGAACTTGAAGAACTGCAACAATACCAAGCGGTCGAATCCTCGGCAAATTTCCAGCTACCAAGCATTAAGGAGATCAACGCTCAAGACCTTTAGCTCAAGAACTGCTACAAGAGTTCTTCAGCTAGACCTGCATTTGAGATCGAGATCAAGCGTCCGCGCCTTCGGCTCACCCAAATTTCAGGAGATTGAATCAGAAGACTACTTTATTGTATTTAATACAGAGATTGTACCCGCTTACATTCAAATATTAATACAAATTAATTTGTTTCTCATATTTCTTGTCTTTATTTATTTCAGGCTCGAAATTTGTGTTTACACTCATATTTATGCATTGCATTTCTGCAGGTAAATGAATGACTTAGAGGTCTTATATCTAAGGCCTGTATATCTTGAAAGAAATGTCAAAGTCTAGAAAACCAATTCTCACAAGGCATATGACCCCCTTTTATCTTCAAGGAGAAAAATGTTGTTACAATTTCTATAATGCAATAAGGAATGTGGAAACTTGATCAAACAATTTTACATTATTCCAAAAGGAATCTCTTTCACGAGGTTGAGTTAGTGCATAAATACCTGAAAGCACTTATTTTTTGTCGGAACATATAAATGTATTGTTACAATTTATATACACTAACTAGCTTCCAAAGATATGGTAGTCAAATGACTATTATCTCCATCTTCAAGTTCCTCATCAAAATTCAATTCTTGGTGACGTGAAAAAATTTATATATGTACAGATTGCATGATTGATGAGTCATATTTATCATGAGTAATTTGGCACTTACATTTTGCCATCAACCTTAAAGATTTACTGATAATTATCCCAAAGTGAGATAGAGGCTCAATAGATAGGGTCAAATATGCTATAACTAGCTAATTGTAAAAATCAGTGTAATATGAACAAAACTTACAAATAATTGTGGTGGAAAAATTGGCACAGCATGGAGCCAAATGTTAAGCACACATCAGTGCATAAAAAGTCAAGGATAATATGCATGAAGTATTATATATATGGATGCAATTATCCTAGCTTGTCACAGAGGAAGAAGAAGCATCTGGAAGGGAAGTCATTGCTTCACTTGGATTGGATGTCGAAATGGGAACATTAGCTGTAAACTTATTGACAAAGACCACTCATTCAACAGTTGAATACACACGCACCGTTAAATTTGCCCCAACTACCACATCTATGTATGTAGCATGTGTGTCAACTGTCACACACACCGATATCACGTACTTGATCCTAAACAATCTTTTACTTTTAAATTATTCATTAGAAATAATTTAAAGTGATTTTTTATTATTAATAATTAAATATTTTGATTTATATTTATTTTTATTTTTTTATCTATTCACCTACTAAATAAATTTTAATTGCTAAAAATAGATATAAAAAAAAATTGTCATAGAAAATAAACCAAAATTTTGAATCATTAGTGATCAAAAATTAACTATTATTTTTTATTTTATCATTAATATTTATTGAATCAACGTCAAATTTTTTAATTTTAATTAAATATATTTAATTAATTTTCTAATTAACTATCCTATAAATATTTGTAATATTAGTTTCCCCTTTCCCGCACATCCAAAAGAGTGATAAAATGAAATGAAGAGAGTAGTATTTTGTTGTTTTTTTTAAGTGTCATGGTGGGTTCTGTGAGCAGCTAACCTGATGCGAACAACAATCCTGTTATGTAATTAGAAGAGTCAGGTGGTGGAGGAATGACGAGGAGTGTTCAGTCTATTCCATATTAGCCAGACCCAAGGCCAGTTGGCTTGATTGCTTTGGAGTAAACCATAAGCCTTCTTGATTTTGTAGTTGGCATAGGCAGGGACGAGGTGTTTGAGTGTATCCATGGCTCTGCAGAGCTTCTGGAAGTATCAACAATTATCCTTAGGGAGGTCACTAGTTAGGGTGGAAATGAGTCATGTTGAACCTGAATTATAAAGCTTGAGGTTTGTCTTCTTACTTTTTGAGTGAGCTTGAACTTGGTTTGCGACTTTCAGAATTTAAATATAGTCGGCTTAGGCTTGGCTTGGCTTGTAGGTTCGACTTGGCCAGTGGCTTAGTCTTTTTGTCAAACAATAATCATTTATTTTAAGCACTAAATAATTTGCAAAATAAAATTAATTTTACCATGAAGACAGGATGATGTTTAATGCTTTGATTTGGTTGCGGTGTCATGAAATGCTAATATCCTAATACAATAATATTTGATTGGTTGTACTCTCTATGGTTTAATAATATTTTTAACTATTTAATTATTGGCCTCCTTGATTAAATTTTGTAAATATATGTAAGCCAATTTAAAAAAGTCACATGCATTGTAATTAAAATTAGAATACACATACACAAGCATACTAATTAGTCTTGGCAAGTTTAACAAGTCGAGCTACTTGTTGCTTGGCCTGACTTGTCTAATCATGAGCTCAATCCCGGGCCAAGTCGAGCTAATCTCGAACCAAGTTGTACGAGCTTCCCGCCAAGCCAACTTGCGAAGGCTCACGAGCCAACTTGACTAATTTCTGACCTCAGTTAACAGACATGATCTTGGGCGTATCTTTTGTGTATCCGCTACACCCATAAACACTACATATGATTTACAATGGTCTAAATTTGCTTGTCAATGAGAGCAAAGATCCATTTCTCTAATATAGATGCTTAATCCCCAAACCACCCTTAGCTTTAGGATAGCAAACAAAGATCCATTTCTCTAATATAGATGCTTGTCAATGAGAGCAAAGATCCATTTTTCTAATCTAAATTTATCTCTAAAGCTGGTAGAATTGCCCTTATTCAATCTAATCTGGAATCGTTGCCTGGTCATTCAATGCAATGCTTCCAGCTCCCTTGAGATACTGCCAATAAATTAGATGCCATCAATAGGAATTTTTTCTGGAAAGATCTCAACACCAACAAAGGTTTAGCTCTAATTTCCTAGGACAAAATTTGCAGACCGAAAAAATATGGTGGCCTGAGTCTCCGGAAGACTGGTGCTGTGAATAGTGATTTCCTCAGTAAACTCTCATGGAAATACCTGTTTGGCTCTGGGATCTGGGTTGACATTATATGCGCCAAATATCCGATCACCGATAATTTTTTTGACAGAAAAATTAAAAATAGTGATTCATGGGTTTGGAAAGACATTTTAAAAAATAGAGAGATCTTTCAAAAAGGTCTCTGTTGGACTGTTGGTGACGGTACTAACATTAATTTCTGGTATGATCGTTGGTGTCACTCAAACAATCTCATAGAGCTTAATCATATTACTAATACTGCGCTTATTGATACCTCTTTAAAGGTATCGAATTTTATTACCCCGGATAAAATATGGAACATTGATCTCCTCCAGGGAGTGGTCAATGCCAAGTCCCTTAACCTTATTAAAGATACCCCTATTCCCTTCAATCATTCGCAAGACAAATGTTGTTGGGGCCTCTCCAATAGTGGTCGTTTCACTTCCAAATCGGCGACTTGGTTTGCCCATGACCTATCTCAAGACTCTCTCCCCTGGGAATACAATTGGATTTGGAAGCTTGATATCCAAGCCAAACTCAAGGTTTTCTTTTGGCTCCTTTGTAAAAACGCTCTACCCACCAACGACCTCTTGGTTCGGCGTGGTCTTTCAGTTTCCTCCATTTGTCCTTGCTGCAACTCAGCGGTGGAGGATAAAAAACACATCTTCTTGAACTGTTGTTTAGCTAAAGAAGGCTGGAGTGATGTTGTCTCCCAGCATTGACCGCCTCTTCTCCCTTCTTCTCATAGGGACATTCTTAATCTCCTCTCTCATTGCAAATAAAATCTCGATTTCGCTAGCCTTGACCGACTAGTTGCTTTATTATGAAGTCTTTAGAAAGCTAGAAATGATCTAATCTTTCACAGATCTAAAAACCCCCTGAAGGCATTCTCGTCAGGGTGAAAAAAGCTAGTGAGGAATGGCGTTTCCGAACCCGTTTGGACTCTCTTCACCACGAACAACTCCTCCTGGTACATCACAATCATCTTATACCCTCATCAACTTGGATTGCCTGGCCCCCCTCCTATTTACATTGTCAAAATTAATTGCCTGGGCCTCTTGGCGTCGCTGTTGGTTTCATTATTCGAGACTGGCGTGGTTATTTTTTTTCCGGCAGCTCTTTTAATCTTGGTCATGCATCCATCCTTGTTGCGGAAGCTACAACCCTTCGTAATTGTAACACCCCAACCTTAATCACAAGATTAAGAATACACTTAGAAACCCAAACCTGTGATTAGCGCAGCGGAACACCTTAGGTCGAGGCATTACCGTCGTCTCCCAAAAGAGACAAGGCAACAACACTAAAGAAACTTCCAAAACCACAAGATAACTTACTAACTTGAGAACCATCACATATAAAACTTATACAACCCCTGGATAAAGTATATAAACTTAAACATAGCTTAAAAACTAGAACAACTTCCAAAATCCAGCTCGCCCTTGCTGACCCATGATTTCCTTAGAAAACTACCTCAAGAGCCTTGAATTACTTTGGAACCGACTTGTCCTTGCCCTGGGAGCTCGAACCTCCTAAAACAAAACATTAAAACATTGCAAAAAGTGAGTGGGGAAACACTCAGTACGTAAACCTCCAGCACGTAAACCGTTCGAAAACGGTTTTGGTGCCGGCATTTAAACTCATTTTGAAACAAGGGAGGGGGATTAAAACAGGACTTGAATGACACGATCATGAATAAATGCATAAACATGAACAAATGAGAATAGAAAGTAGGTGGAACCCTTACGATCGGTGCAAGCACCTCACACACGCGTATGCCCAAGTTGATCTAAACTTGGAATGGGTGACTGCCAAGCAGCCGACACTGGCCAGGTCAAGGCACTCTGATCAGGAGTGCTAAAACATGAAAGTAAAATAGAAGCATAGAATGCGAGTCCACTGTTAAATATAAAGTCATTGTAACCATAAAACTTTTCATGACATAAATTGAATGAATTATGACTATAATTTAGATCGTAAAAGCTGGACAATTCGCGTACCTTGGGACAAAAGAGGGCTTGGAGATGACTTTTGAAACTTGTCAATTAAGATAAGAATAAATAGAAATGAAGAACCGAATAAGGTTCTAAATTAGATTCACAAGTTTAGAAACTTAGTAATATCAATGAAATAACTTTAGGAATAAAATTTCAGATTGTCTAGAAAATAGAGTTTATAGCATAACTTGAGTTAGGAAAATCGAAACGAAGTGAAAGAGTACATCCCGGAATAGGGAAAAACATAATCTACAACTTTGTCAACAGAACCAGAGGCTAAAAATGAGTGGGAGGTCCCCAAAATGGGCTCGGACAGAAGCTGTGCACATAAAACTTTGGAGTTTTCGGGTTGGAAATCACGAGAAATATGACGTAGAAGGTGATTTAAATAAAAGGGCTTGAACTTAAGAAAATTAGCTTGAATTGATGATGAATAGGGTAATTATAAATTGGAAGCTAGGATGCGAGATAACGAGTTCAAATATGGTTTGATGATACGATATCGAATGAAATGGCGAAAAGGAGCAAGATATACACGTCCACATGTGAATAAAAACAAGCTTGGATTAATGAATTATGGGATAAGGAATGAAATGAGGAATGAATTGAATTAGACATTGGATGCTACCAAGCTAGAAGGAACTCTTAACTAGAGTAAAGATATTGAACATTAGACTTAAAGAACGAAGGGAGTCACGATACATTACTTAAACATACTAGCCCTTGAAAGGTATTCTCAAGACTTACTTAGGACTCCAAATTGGTACTCTTAGCCTCAAACACATAACTCTATAATGACAATTTATAACCACGACCCATTTATACCTAGAACCCTTTATTGGGTTGATTTGAGGCCCAAAAGACATTAATTTACATAAGCTAAATTAGGCAGAAACGTTGTTCTGGACAGCCCTACTTCCCGGGCTCGTAACTCATACTCCCGATATCGTATGACGATGAACCATACCTTTCCAAAAAACTTGCACTGAGGCCTAAAACTTTCATGTTTACCATAAAAAGTAAAGAGATCTCCAAAGGCACGAAAAACAGCCCTCAATATAGTGACTCAGAATTCGTATATAAAATTGTACCTTCACGGTTTTGGTCATAACTCGGGCTATACATGTCGGAAATTAGAAATTCCAAAGCCTATGGTTTGCTAACACCTTAAGCTATCAAATGGAGTAGAAATTTGGGTAAAAATCCCACTTTTATACTACTGTAAATTTCCAGAATCGAAACAGAGGCTTTAAACACCAACATCACAACTTTTAATTGAGTTTTTCCCACTCTTAATCATATTAAACATAACCAAACCTCTCCTAACTTTAATCCACTATATTTCCAGAATATAAACCTTGAAAATTTACTCATCAAGGACCTTAAAAACCACATGCAACCATGGATTAAACATAAACTCAACATAAAGGACTTGTTCTTGAACTTTTGCACCAAAACCTTACTAATTCACCCAAATTAAACATAATAACACTTAATTCATAATCCCAAAACATAAACACAGCCCTTATATACTAAGAAACTTATCAAGAAACTCACATGCATCAAGATTATAACAATATCCATCAAGAATTCAACAAGAAAGCCTCAAGAACTCATCCAAATACACATGCACATACTCCAAACTCAAACCCTAACTTAACCAATACAATTATATACTTGAATTCATGAATTAAGAGAGTAAAAGAGATAGAATTTATAAAAGAAACATAGATATAACATGTATTTTCAGATTAGGGTTTAGAGAAATTGAAATTGGGGTTTGAGAGATTACCCTTGGAGTTAAAAATGGATGAAAACACAAGAGGGAGGAAGAGGTGGTGCACGGTGGCCTGAACCACCGTCGGCTGGCCGGAAAATGGCCGGAAAATGGTGGCTGCTGGCTGGGAGGGTGCTCGGCCAAGAGGGAGAGAGGAGGAGTGGTGAGAGGTCTCTTGAGTTGTCAAATTTGAAATGAAGATGAAAATGAATTAAGGCCCTCCCCACTTAAAACATATATACTATCATCTAATAACATTAAAACTAATAACAATTAAGAAATACACTTTAATTAAGTAATAACAAGATGATAACATTAGGAGTAAAAATATTGTAATTGTTGTAATAAATTGAAGTATCGGGTTTTTGTAGGAAATTTAATACATTGATAATAATTTGGTAACATAAGAAAAAAAATAAAATACAATGAAATTTGGATAAAAAGATAATAAAATGGGAAAAGTTGCCTCTTGAAATTATGTAAAGGAAATGAAATTAACTAAATTAAAATTGGGACGGTAAAATATATATATATATATATATCGAAACGTAGAAATATTAGCCGATTCTCGGTAAATGAATTTATAACGTAAAACGTATAACTTGAAACACTTTAACTTATTGAACGAATATGTAAAGTAAACTTTTAAGCCGATAGTTCGGCACCTTAGCCATCTCCTGCACGAGACTTGACACCGATATCGATAAATAAATAAATAAATAAATAAATAAATAAAGGTAAACGCGAAAAATTTATAATGCGATTTGAATAATTATTGTGATTTATAGGTAATTAAACATGATTTTGGGGTGGGTTATTACAGTAATGCTTAAAGGAGGCCCTTAGGTTGGGCCTCAGAAATATTATCATTGAAGGTGATAACAAAATTGTTATAGAAGCTGTTACTAACAAATGCGATGTGCCTTGGTCTATCCTTTAGCTCGTCGAGGACATCAAAGCTTTTCTCTCCGAGTGATCATACAGTCATATGCAACATGTGTTTCGTGAGGCTAACAGAGCTGCGGGCTGGCTTGCAAAAACTGGTATTAATCTTGATGAATGTATGATTTAGAACCCCTTATTGAATAGTGCTCTCAATTGTATCGTTAGGAACGATAGATTAGGTAGAATTCTTGAGAGAAGAGTTACTTAACTTTTTTTGTTATAAAAAAAATAAATAACTACTCTTTACAATTAAAAAATTTAGTATAAAAATACAGGAAATATTAATTTGATGAAAAAATATTTAAAACAAGATATTCGAAAAATGTTTGACGGTAAAATTCATATCATCGCCGCTTGTGAAAATAAGGGAGAGAATATTCCCAAGCGTGGCGACCAACGGAACCACCGCCGAAAAAGTAGCATCATCAGTTCTTATAAAAAATGGTGGGGCCAACTGGAAGCGAATGTCCCCGCAGACGCCGACGGCTATGTAGCTCCCTGCTCCTCAAAAACTTATCTGATTTCATTATTTAGTTTAATTGCATCCGACAATATTATACTCCATCCGTTTCATATTAATTGACACTTAAATTAACCTTTTTTGTTCCAAAATAATTATCACTTTTCATTTCCCAATATCTTATTTAATTCTTTTAACTTTAATTATTATGTTAACTTTTACTTTTTCAATGAATAATAACTACTCTTATTCACATTCTCTCACTATTTACACCTTGGTATCCAAAAAAATACCTTAGAAAATTGTGTTATTTAATTATATGGATAGTTTTTTAGTTAAACCTTGGTATATGAAATTTTTTCAAATATGTCAATTACTATGGAACGGAGGGAGTATATAATTAATCGATTAATCATCTAAATTTAATTTCTATTGAGTTGATTAAAATTTCAAACTCAATATTTTCTTTTTCTATTTTTAAAATCTAATATTAGTTTCCCTAAAAAAAATCTAATATTAGTTCAAATTTAGACTTGTTTAAAATTGATTAATTCCAGCCAAAATTGAGTATAAAACATAAAAATAGTTTGACAGCCATCAGTCTGAATGAGTGTCAGCGTCATACCCCTTTCAAAGCGCGTCGCTGCAGTCGGCGGGCCACACTCTCCACGTGAATGCCAGCACGTGGCTACTTGCTGTTGCCTGCATGTCAATTTATCTCCCCACTTCCACTGTTTCCCCTTTTTCTAAATTTCATTTTGTGTTTCTTAAATGGAATATTTCTATTTGCCCCCTGGAGTGAAGTGTGGTACT
Organism: Portulaca oleracea; assembly: GCA_029582165.1. Classification (NCBI taxonomy): domain Eukaryota; kingdom Viridiplantae; phylum Streptophyta; class Magnoliopsida; order Caryophyllales; family Portulacaceae; genus Portulaca; species Portulaca oleracea. Next base: position 42,655,667 of record CM055876.1, read on the forward strand.
CACATGGAACAAATATATTTATTAAAAAATATGGGAAGAGTGGAGTGGGAAATAGAAGGAAGACACGGCGGCGTTTAATGTGGGTCCCATCCCTAAAGTAATAAGGAAGCGCGGCCGCCTCCCAAGTTAGGGACGCTCTTTTATATCCACACTTAGATCACACGTGGAACGTGTTCCCCCGTCTTTTGTCCTTTCTTATACTTCACCATTCTTTTTTTTCTTTTTTTTTTCTGGGTGACATTATTGTCGTCGTTAGCTGTAGAATTGAATTAGATAACGCAACACCTACATGCCTCTCTCCATTTTGACGAGGCTTAAGTAGGTTAGTTGATAGGTAATGCATCTTGGTTAAGTTAGTAAACATAGTTAAGGACCCATTCTTTTATACAGTATCGCACGGTGCGGTACTGCAAGTTACCGCAACTCACCACAATTCATCACAATCCACCACAACTTACCATTTACCTTTTTAATAAGTTTCAAAAATATTTACATAAATTTATTATTTCCACCACAACTAACCGCAACTTATCACACTGCAACGGTACCGTATAAAATAATAAGGCCTAAGTTGGTAAATAGGTAGAGTTAAAATAATATTGTAATTTATTTTTTTTATGTAGAGATAAAGTAGGCAATTAAGTTGGTAAATAGTTAAAATTGGTAAAGTTAGTAAGCCTTGTTGATGAAATAACATTTGATAAAGTGAAAATAAGTGAATAAAGTGTGACAGGTGAAATGAAATATAATAAATGGGCAAAGAAAAAGTTCATTAGCAGGAAGAGAAGTTATTACAAAAAAATAATAATAATCAGGATATATGTTTTTGTGTAACTTACATTTCAAAAAAAAAAAAAACAATGGTCCATTTTTGGGGATGACAGTGGGTCCTGGATTCGACTCAGACCCGACTCATATAGGTGGGTTTGGGTTCAAAAATTTTGGACTTATTGAGTTTGAATCAGGTCAGGATTTAGGCACGGTCCCGTGGATCCGTCAAAAAAATAAAATTGTATTATAATAGGACACTACCAAATCAAGTGATAATAACTCAGTAGTTTGCTGATGTGTATACATATGAATCTCAGCTCTTCATCCAGTCCTGGGTTTCCTACAACCCTCTATATTTGCTTCGTGCAGTGACATTCGCATAGAACTTGAATAGAAGTTTCTTCAGCCCCACCACATATAGGACAGGTCTCGTCCCTATTCTTCAATCATCGAGTTCAGGGTTGTGGTTGCCTTCTAGGTAGCGAGCCTACATAAGCTCTCCAACTAACTACTTTTTATCTTATTTTTTTGACATAAATATAGAAAAAAGTAATAAAGGGAAAATATAGTAGCACTTCAATATTATTCTTTCATAAATTTTCATATAACACAATGTTTAACCAAGTGATTTGCTTAGATTTGAAATTTTAGTAAAATGGACAAATACTATGCCACAGTACATAGGGGCAGCGAGTACGAAGCTAAGTACGTAAACAAAAAAGAAAATAAAAGAGGCAATTAATATATTTGGACGGTGGATGGGAACATGTGAAGAAGACAAGGGGAATCCTGACGTTTCTCCTCGTCAATGTCAAATCTACTGACCCAGTGTGCAACTGGAGTTAGATAAGGTGTGTAATTGTGTAAATGGATTTTTTTTACTTTTTCTTTTTTCCCACCCAGGCTTCCACCACGTTGACTATATCATGTGTTTGACTCCCATGCAGCATATTACTAGCTAGTACTTATAGTTACAGAAACATCAACACAACAATCATATACTATGTGCTCCCAAGCTGTCACATTTGCTTTCTTTCACACCAACTTTGAAGGGTTCTTTTTTGTTTGATTTTTATCTACAATAATTAGTTTAAAAAGATCCCAAGAAAAAAAAAAGAAAGACCGACATTGCAAAGACTCTTGGAAGAAATTAAATATGTAAAAAGAAAAGTTAACTTTAATTATAGATGAAATAATGTATTTACTCTTTGTGTTTTTTTTTGTGTGTAGGTTATTGTCCAATTTATTCAACCCAACGTAAATTTATTCATTCTTAAATATTTTTAATGGTAAACTTTTTGATTTTTACTTAAATTTACTAACGTTACTTTAATTATTTAAAAAAATTGAAAGTAATATGAGTTTTAATACAAGATATTTTTGAAATATTTTCCCTTGGTTTAAAATTTGTATATATATATATATACACATTAAATCGAAAAGGATTATTTAATTGACTTCTATATATAACTATAATATCACTTATACATTGTATAATTTATATTTTTAATTTTCTATAATTTTTAAATTTACAAAAAAATGTCTAAACTATGCCCAATGAATGTGATTACTTTGATTATGATGTCATTTATAATTGTTTATGTATTCAACGAACCTCAAGCTTCTTATAATTGATAATTAGTAGCAACTATCAAAATTTTAGTGTCAAAAAATCATAATAATTGTTAATTAAAGAACAATAAGACACTAGAACAGTGTATTGGGATAAGGCTATGGTCAGAACTTCATCCGGGTTCAAATGACTAGCTAGACCCTTACTTGGAATATTAAAATCTCACACCCAAGTTGTGAGAAATATTAATTAAGATTACCCAATTCAAATAACGAGAACTATGCAAATACCTAAAAACATACGTCATGTAAAGGGATGAAGACAACCAAACAAGCCATAATATCCTTCAAGAGAGGCATATTTTGGTACTAGTATAAGTACGTTCAATTAAGCTATATATGTATGTCCCCCTATATCCTCTTTTTCTCTTGGCCACACGACTAAAATAAGCTACTCGATCTCTTGTGTGTAAATTAAATATCTCCAAACCCTTCTAAATTGTGTTTACAAAACATGCCTAGCAATTGGCAAAAATGAACAACCGCGTTGAACCAAATTGACACTAGCTAATCTCTCACGTCAAAGCCTGTATTTCTACTAATGTCTTGATAAATTTTAAAATAAGAGCGATAAAATATAACATGTTAATGTTATATGAGATATATGAGAACATTCCATAATGAATTTTAAGCAAGAAAATGAGATCGATGATTCGCAAGTTTTGTTGGCTTGTAAAATTGAATCTTATCTCAAAAGTCCCACAATACTTTTAAGATAGAGCAATCGCATCCAAACAATATAACTTCATTGATGATAATATAGTTAACAATCTAAATCTAATATTTTTGTTTCTAACTTTACTTTTAAACTCAATATACTACTGTAAAGGGAATATATCACACCAGCTAATAATTTCAGTAAAATGCAAATATTTCACTGTCAAGGATTAGAAACACCACCAAATGGATGTGGCAAAAGCCAGATAGATGTCAATTTATATTCATAATTACTGATTTCCAGTTTCAGGAATACTAGATTTCTCATAGGATAATTTCGTTAATATTACCGATGGAGAAAATTAAGATCTAATTAATTAACATTTTATAGTACTAACAATTATCAAAAACAAAATGGGATGGATCCATAAATAAGTACGATCGATCCCTAGCTAACTGTGTTGTCCTTTGAAATCAAGCTACTTCCTGGGGTGGGGCCAGGTTGAGATCAAGATCAAGCATCAATCTCTGATTACGATCATGATCAACGACGGAGGAGGAATCTGACACGGACACGGACGCAGCAGACTCGTCACTGCTGTGGGTCGCACCATTATTCCCGAGCGCCATGCCGCACCTGAACGCCTCCCGGAAGTCGGTGACCAACGCGCCGTAGATCGCGTACTGTGCACGCCCACGTCCCCCGAGGGTGAGCTCAAGAGGAGGGTGGGGACACGCGCCGGAGAAGTCGTCGTGGGGAGGCAGGCAGGGGAAGTTGGTCTTGGCCTTGGGGCCGCGGAACTGCCTGGCGGCGGCGTCGTATGCACGCGCGGCCTCCTCGGCGGTGTCGAAGGTGCCGAGCCACACGCGGGTCTTTTTGATTGGGTCACGGATCTCGGCGGCGTACCTCCCCCAGGGACGCTTTCGGACGCCGCGGTAACGGATCTCTGTGACGGCGGCGGCGGCGGCGGTGGGGAGATGATCCTTAGAAGTTGGAGCCATTATGATTGTTGTGGAGAAATAGAGGAGAGAGAGAGAGAGAGGGATGGATGGATGGATGGATGTAGGGGAAGAAAGAGAGAGAAATGGGGGATGAGTTAAATAGAAAGGGGGGGCGGCCAAGGGAGCGGGTGAGTTAGTAAAGGGTGACACGCACACAAAGGAGGCAAGGCAGCCGCCCAGGAACTCACGCTCTCTCCTTCTTTTGGTTGGTTTGTGATTGTGAGTGAGCCTGCATGTTTTGGACTTTTTTTAATTAATTAATGACCGCCAGATAAACTTATGACATTTTTCTAATGGACATCCAAAATTCCTACTCTCTCCGCTCCTCACTATTTGTGTGGAGATTTGTATAGGGCCCGTCAAATTTATGAGTAAAAAAAAAATAATTGGTTAGAGTTGAATTTTAGGAAATTTTTAGTAATTTTTAGTAATTTTTGATAAATTTTGATAATTTTGGCATATTTATGTCAATATATAAAATTAATTTTAAAAAAAAATTTAGTATTTTTTGGTAAGTTACGGTCAATTTAAGCAAAAACTGGTATATTTTGGTAAATTGGAGTTACCCATGAATTTGACAAACCCTTAATTATTATAAATTTTGGCTATAAATATTTTTTTATATATAATAAATTATTATATTATACTATTATTAGATTTTTAGAGAAAAATATATTTATAAAAATATAATTTTATAATTTTTCAAAAATTATATCATTAGAAATTAGTAATCACATCCTATATTGGAGAAAGATAAAAAGATGACAAACATTAAGAAATTAAGTTGGTGTTCTTTTGTCAGGTTATGTTGGTTAGGTTAGGAGAGGAAATGAAAGGAAAGGAAAGGAAATGACATGATATAATATGATATGATGTGATAGAAAAAGATATGATATGATTGGTTTGAATTAAATTAGATGTTGGGTGGAAATATTTTATTAATAAAATTTGATTATTTTAGGGAAAATAAATGAAATAAATTAGCAGTGTTGAGTGGATTAATTTGATATTATAATATTATTTGAATTTTTTTATCTAAAAAATTGTTTTTGGTTTAGACGTTTTTTAGTGAGTTGGGTTTTACATTAGGTTAGGTAAGAATAAATTAAATTAAGTTAAATTAAACTAAATTAGTTAGGTCTAACTCAACTGAAGAACAGGAAATAAACGGAAGTAGTGTCGGATATTAGCCTAATTTGAAGGCTTGTTGTTTCCCCTATGGAGTATTCTTTATCCCTAACGAAATTGAAGAATCTCTTTTTACTAATAAAATAAAATTGAATTCGAAATTATTGTTGCTCCATAGTTTGTTAGATAATTATTTTATTTTTAATTTATTACCCAGGATAAGATATTTTAAGTTTCAGAATTCTAAATTACATAAAAATTGTCAAAATAATTAAGTCATTTGATTTAGGAAAAAAAATAATTGAAAATACTACCATAGTTGAATATTTTTCCAATTATGATAATTGAAAATTTTATACCACTAATTTATCTAGAATAAATGTCATCTATTAGAAAGATTAATAACTCAATAAATACAATCAAATGCTTCAGTAGGCTAATTTAATCCATATATATTGACTTCAATTTTTTTTAAATGTTAAAATAAATGATCATTATACTTTTTAAGTAAAATAGCAGGAAAAATTAAATCATGATAGAACATTACTCAAGACAATTATAGAGGACTTCTGTCGCTCTTTGCAGGCCATTATAACACGATTTTGGTGGGGGCATACCCAACTAACCCAAGATAGTTCATGGAAAATACAATGGATTAGTGGATATAAAGCCCCGACCCGTCCCAAGTCACGAACATTTATAATAACTAATTGTATTTGATCTGAAATCATTATATGTTGATCAAATACCGTGCTAAACAATTAATTGTATTTAATTAAAGTAACTTGTTGAACAATTAATTGCATTTGATAAACTGTCATAAAATTATCATTCAATTTATCACTGGTATTAACAAGAAAGTATTAGAATAATTATCAAAAATAAATAACTAAATTTGATAAATTAGTCATTACTATAATATTATTATATTATATTATATTAAATTAAAGCAAAAATATTGTGAAAAGAACCTTAAGCTTTGATTAATTCACCATAGACAGGAGTGAATAATGACGACTCGTATTGTGACGAGCAACTGAGCAAATTAAATACCATACGTATTTTATTGTTTTCACTAATTAAATAGAAAATAAATGATAATGTGTAAAGAAAGACTATAACAATTAAACACAGTCAACAAATCAACTTCAAAATAATGCTTTAATAACTCTGTATATAATTAAATATGGTAAACATAGTGTAACATTCTAATGACAAAGCCTAGTATCTTAAAGACTATATTGAACGAGTACGGGAAACCTAATTGTTAAAGTAACACTAAACAGTATACTAATTACTGCCTACTAATATATGTAAGTATGTATGGAAATCTATTAAGTAGAACGGGTGATCCCAGCGCGGATCATGTCTTTTACTAAAAATCTTGCAACATGCTGATAGGCATGTGTAGTAAGGTGGACACCATCCCAATTGACATGTGATGCAGGATTAGGGCAGACTTGAGCTCCTCTATTTCCACACATCCTACCCATATTAAAATTGTAGGCATTATCTCCACCACCACAACAAGCTTTATGTGTAGCGTCTTTGTCGAAACCTACATATGATAAACATTGTCAAAACTCTTGGCCAAAAAAACTAAAATTGAATTCAAATTTATGCATGCATTGGCATAGAGACTTACCAAGTTTAGAGGCATGGCGAAGAACATACAATAATCCGTTAAAATAGTCGCCATAGGTGATTGTAACGTTAGGATGTTGTTGTTGAAGTTCACTAATTGCCTGTTGTAGATGACTATTCTGGAATTCGACAAATTCATTCAATTCTTTTATGCACTGAAGGTCATCGAATATTGTGGGATCACTGGTTCCGAAATTGGCCAAATAAATTGGCATGCAACCGATGGGAAAATTTCCAGGAACAACTATTCGAATTGCACCCAACTCAATCACCTCCTGAAATTTACATTAAAGAAACATGTAGCCATTAATCTACAACCTTATACAATGCATAGTTTTTTTTTTTTTTTTTTTTTTGTAGATATGGTGGGTAGAGTGACAACTCACGAGAAGTAAAGAAGACATGATAAAGTTTAAAAAGTGAAATTGAAAAATATACTTACATTAACAACATCCTTTATCTTTTGAACAACTTCAGGTACCATATTACGAAGTTCTTCCATGGATTTGCCTTCTAATATAGCATAATTAAAGTCATTGCCTCCTGTTTCCCCCATCATAAATAGTGCCTTCCCTAATTTCTCCTTACAATCTAATAAAAAAATTAAAAAAAAAGTTACACACAAGATTATGTATTACTAATAATTAATCCAATAATTCATCTATAACACATTGAGGGAAAACATAAAAAAAAAAGTTACCTGCTGGAGTAGAGCAAACAGAATGTAAGTGTGACCTAAACCATTGCAATTGAACAGACAAAGAACTGCTAGTCACTGGCTGCGAAATATTCTTGGCAGCAAGGGTGGAAGTATCCAATGCAGTTGAACCCGCAAAAGCAAAATTCACTCCATGAGCAAAGTTACCAAATCTCTTCAAATATGGATCCAAAAGCGGGAGCCTGAAAAACCTTGCTGCATTATTTTTTCACAAAACAGTATTAGGTATACAATAACAAATAATGATTCTTAAAGATAGTTAATCAGATACATAATGTAGGTCATTAAGTAAATAATAAAGTTGATTAGTTACCAATATAATCGATCATAAGCATGCCATCGGAGCAACGACCGGTGGGACGATGGAAGAAGTTGATGCCATAGGGAAGCCTTGTGAACGTAGAATGAGCTCCGACTGGATTGTCTCTTATTAGGTTACCGGTGTCAGAAAGCGAATCTCCGAACTGATAAATAGCTTCAATGGCTGGCCGTCGAGGATGGTCTCGAGCTTGAACAACACTGTAGCTATGAGGGATGATGGCAAAAAGAGCAATAACACACAGAATCATCATCTTAGGAATAGCCATTGTGGATTGATTGATCAACTTAATTGGGTAATTAAGAAGGATTGATTGCGATTATGGGTTAATTCACGGGGTTTAGGGATGTATTTATAGGACTAATGGAAAGGTGAATTGAAGTACGTACGTCGGTTTAATTGCTACGAGCATAGTTGTAGTAGGATTAGGATTTAACTTTGACTTCAAATAGGTGTTTTAGCAATATTCTTCCTCCTAATATTATTATTACCTTTAAAGGATTTTTTTTTTTTGTTGGAATCTTTCACGAATTGTTATTGTTAATATTAAAGAAGAGCACATTAACACAAAATACAATTCTTATTAGGGGCTTCATTGCACTACTTATTTTTTTGAAACGAATTGAAATCCAATTATTTATTCGAAACCAAACAGCCAAAGTAGTAATTTAATCATCATGGTATTATTATCTATGTATGATGTATCTATATATTAAAAACATACGCCTAAAGAAATTCTTATTTAAATGGTAATGTTTTAAAGAATTGGTTGATCCTAACATGTTTTCAAACACAAATAATTAATTTGAGATTAAATCTTTTTTTTACCTGTTTTCACCATAGTTTAATAAAATATTAAAAATAAATAAACTTTAAAAATACTAAAACCAATTTTGTATCTATAAAAATTCTGTAACGTAATTATGTTGTATTTTACTAAAATTAGAAACAAAAAAATAAAATTATATACCATCATCATTGTTACATTTTTTAATTGTTTACATATAAAAAAAAGATTTATCAATCATTTTCAAAGTGGAACTATTTTGGGATTAATATATACTATACAATGGTTAATTATAGATAATTAAAAAGTAATTTTAACACATTTTAATTTAACAAATATTGTTTCAAACCTATCCGATGGGATCATTTGTGGTTCCACACCGCACCGCAAATTTCAATTTTCCACCACAACTCACCATAACTTTCCACTTCCCCTTTTATTAAAAGTGAAACCTTTTCAAATAAAAACTCAAAAAATTCACTTTATTTCCACCTACCATTATTTTCTAATTAAAATATATCAACTCACCTTCCATTATTTCCACCACAACTTTCCACCACACCACACCGCAACGTAACGTAACCAACCGCACAGTAATCGCACCGTAAAAAAGAACGGGGTCTTATTAATTAGTATGTATGTATGTGTCTGTATGTGTGCGTGTGTGTTTATATATATATTGCATCCTGAATGATTCCGACAATAATTACTCAATGGTAGGCTTATGTGGCAGGCTAAGGAAAAAAAAATAAAATTTTTACTTAATTAATGTAATTTCAACAAATCTAAATAAGAAAAGAGTGTATTTTGAAAAAAATGCTAAATTAAGGAAAATGTGGAGCAGTGATACATTTTTTTTTTCAAAAAAAGATGTATAAATCATTTGACCTTGCCTAATGTTATTAATTTAATCAAGATTTTAATTTCTCTGTATGTAGGACTGGTACCAAATTAGTCATCATGAGACCGTTCAAAGTGTATTCTCCAATACTTCACAAAATACAATATATTATTATCCAACAAACAAATTCAATATGTTATTATCTAATATTTCTTTTTTTAACTATTATCCAATATTTCAAAGGGAAATTGGAAAAAAAGAATTCATACTTTAGGGTATTGGAAAAAAGTAATCCAAACTTACAACTTTGTTATGGATGAGCTGAACTTTAATCTCTATTATTTTTAACATCCACTACCTAGTTAAACTCGTCTGAAAAGTAACATGGTGGTGACGATATTACACGCGGAATATACTTTTAATTTGCTTTTGAGCTGCGAGAAGTTCCACGTATAATATCGCTACCATCACGCTACTTTTTGAACGAGTTTGGATTAAAGTTCAGCTTATCTATAACAGAATAATATGTTCAAATTATTTTTTTTCCAATTTTCTTATTTCATAATGCTACGTACAAAAATTTATAAAGGTACGGAATATTTGACTAGGAGTATCAAAAGGCGCAGCCGCCCACCAGCCGCGTAGAGTTGTAACGTAAATAATTGCAACTACTTTCCACCATTTGTTTTTTCTGTTCTTGGGCTCCTTGGCACCTTATCCATATACTTAATATTTTCTCCATTTCATAATAACTGTCATTTAATAAATATTACATAGTTTTCAATATTCAATTTTGATTAAGAATTTCTTATAATATATTTTATCAAAAATTATAATATTATATTCTTATTATGGTATGTTTGTGATGATAGTATTTTTGTTTAATAGAACATTATATATGTTAAGATTAATAGTAAAACTTTCAAAAAATTGTTGTCACAATTGTCATAGGCAAAAGTAATTAATGCATCCATTGTTGTCTCATATATTTCACATTTTCACTTATAAATTAGTGAAATGTAAATACAGTAAAGAGTGATTCATGGGGAGTACTCTTAACCTTATGATATCATGTTTGTTTAATAAATACTACTTTCAAACCCATTGGCCATTAGGTTTCATTTTTTTATGTGATAACTTGCGGTGCGGTAGCACACCGCACTGTACTCATAGGCGGATCTTGGGTAAGGGGTGGCTACCCTTAACCCAAAAAAAAATATATTAAATTCAGTTCAATTTGAGTTAAAAATTACAGATAACATATTTTTAAATGAGTGAAATAATGTATTGGACACCCCTAATATGATTGTTTAGATCCGCCACTGACTGTACTCTTTAATTTCTAGCCCACTTCATAACACCACACCACAACACACGACAATCATTATCAATATATCTCTTCATTTTTCTCCTCTACTTTTTATATTTTCTCTCATCATCTACCCCACTTACCACAATTCCACCGCACCATTACCCCACCGTACCAACCATATAAAATAGCGGAGCCTTCGTCTTTTGTAAGGACACTATCCATGGATCCACCAAAACTTTTGGGTCTAACATAGGATCTATTTAAAAACCTATTTGTCTAGGTAGGTATCTAATGCGTTCTTCGACTGCAGAAGTTATTGTTGTAGGCAGAACAATCATTTTTTGAATTTGTGCGTGGCCTGGCCTGGTTAGAACCCCTTAGAGACTCAAATGATTTGGAATTGAATCGACTTAGCTTGTTTGTGTTTCCATAAGTTGAGTAGAGCTAACAACGCCAAGGTTTCCCCAGCTTGGCCCAATAGGCATCACTGCATCGCGATTTCTGAATACCACATCTATTTTAGTTCTGAGAATAAAGAAAAGCATGGTCTTAAATTGCAAGGAATTACTATATTAATAACAAAAAATATGGATGTAGTACAACCCAAACTGAACTGTGACATATAATGTCATGTCCCTCATTCATATTACAATTCATTAACAAGATAAGAAAACTTCTAAGCAGCAACTGATGAAGGGGCAGGTGTGTACCAGCCATGGTGGATCTCGACAGCCTTTTTGTTCCTAGCAAGGCGAGATTTGCGGTTTGCACCTGTGTTTCTGTGCAGGCTTCCTTTCACCACGGCCTTGTCAATGGCAGAATATGCTTCTGCAATCAGCTTCTCTACTGCTACTAGCTCTTCTGGTTGTGCACCTGATTTCTTCTTCAGCTCCGCCAATGCTTCCAAAACCTACATGTTTACCAGCAAACCATATTTCAAATCTCACAATGCTTTACTCTTTCTCACCCACTCACTTCAGTTCAGTCATGTAAATCATTTGTTCAGAATCACACAATGCTTTACTCTTTGACAGCAATCATGAGTGCAACCAGAAACCAGCTGCACTGACCTTGAAGATACACACGTTTGCTTTCCCAAGATTCTGAAGTGCTTCATATCAAAATGAGGGAGCCCAAACCTATTTAGGGTCGAATAATGGTCGGGGGGGTTGGTCGGGTTGGGATGCCTTGACCCCACCCTATCCGACCCAATGACCTGATCTTATATTATAGAAAACTATAAATATCCATGTATACAAGTTTGATTTCTCTTCACAAAACACATTTTTTTACCTCACATATAAGTGTTGACAGTGTATTAATAATTTGGCGATTGAAGTTTTACTTGGTCAAGCATTGTAATAATGTGGATATTGAAGTTTCAATTGGTCAAGTGTTGTAATGATTTAGATACTCGATGTTGGAATCTTTCTTTAATGTTTGGAATTTCAAATCATATTGGTAGATCCGTCCGTATTGTTGAAATTTTAAGATTTTCTTACTATGAAAATGCATGAAATGATAAAATATTATATTACAGATTTTAGGGTCGACCAAACCGTGGCCGTGACCCGCACTCGGGTCAGTCCTGGTTAATAGTCCAGTGATTTCCGACTCAACCTGCACTTTGCACATGCCTAGTTATAGTTTTAGAGCTGAAATAGTTTTTGCATTCATTGCCTAAGTTTCTCATGTCCTCTACACTATCCGAAATGCAAGGGATAGTTCTTCCTTTACAGAGGAGTAATGTGCAGGGACTTTTTTCCAGAGCTATGTTACTTCTTCACACATGACAATGGATTTCGACCCCCAAGGAAATCGCCATGTTTCTTATCCCCTCTCTGTTTAGAGAAAAATGTCTGATTTACAAAATGCGGCGCTTGTGCGCACATTCTGTGGAGGGCAGCATATATGTGTGCTCAGTGCTCTTAAGAGATCATGTTTTCCACAATGCACATTTGAGTAGATGTCCTACATCTATCTAATGATGAAAAGTGTCAAATCAAAACCATACAGGTTTGGATATTCAGACCTAACTAGGTAAGCCATCAGTTGCAGGGACTTTGTTTAGTCAATAAGAAGGTTACAACAACCACAGGGAAAAGAACAATGAACAAGAGCTTTTAAGACTCCTAAACCTTCTCATACTTCCTATAAATTTCATTTGTGTTTGCATGTAGCAGAGCAAGTTTCCCAAAGACATACGATACGAGTCCCAATTATATGATATGTGCTAGGTAAGGCTAGAAATTCACAATCATAACAGAATTTTATGTTACCTTCCTCATACGAGTCCTAACTTCAGATTTGCGAGCTTTGTTCCTGAGGCGGCGTGTCTCTGCTTGACGGGCTCTCTTAGCTGCAGAATCAGCCTTCTTTCCTGGAGCAGCCTCACACACGATTCTACTGCCACTCTGCCTTTGGGATTTGCTAAGAGATAAGCTCCCTACAATTCAGATTCCACAAACAAACCACATTAGGAGACATTTGCAATACCCACATTCCCCTGTATGAACAACTATTTACTAGTGACTTCAAGACCAAGACACCTCAGAAAAGGCTACTTGGAAATATTCAAATAACATATCAGAAGCTTGTGATGCTCGAAGCATATAATGTAGTATGTCCGCCGTAATTTGACATAGGGAAAGTACAGCAGACGAAAATACGCCACACTCGATGCATATACTACAGATTAAGGCAGCAACCAAGCAAAACCAGACGATGACTGGATGGGGTTAGATATCCAGCAGAACACCACTACAATAAACTTGTGAAGAGGCTATTTATGACCCTAGATTAGAAACACCTGATATACCAACATACTTCAAATTCGTAGAAGATACATTTTAACCCAAGTAAGCCTATCCAATCAGGCAGGGGGAAAATCATCAATTGCTTCATGTTCTGCACCAAACTATTTCAGAGAAAGACAGCAATTTGGACCCGAAATCGTATCAACTTACACAAAACCATAACAAACAGTCCCAAATAGACAATAATTAAACGAATTTAAGCAAAACCCAACAAGCCACAACCACAAAATGATGAAATTACATAAACCCCGAGGTACCCAATTTGCAAAATCAAACCAAAATCAATAAAAGAGACCGCAACTAAGCTTTAGTGAGGAAACCCAACAGCCCAAAACCACAGAAACACGAAAACTTCACAAAATTCAAACCCCCAAGTACCAAAAACCCCTTAAATTTTCACCATTCACAAACAAAACCAACAATCAATGAACTCACTCCAAGTTGAACCCAAAAGAAGCAGTAAAAACTGAAACTTAACTCGAAATGAGTAATGGGTGAGTGAATATACCTTGAGAGAAGAGGGAGTGAGAGAGATTGGCTGAAAAAGTGAGAGGCTTAAGGTGTAAACTGGGAGAAGGAGAGGAAAGCGAAAGATTATTGAGGTGGGAAGAAAGCGAAAGACATTGTGAAGAGAAACAAGCCATGCTCATTGCCATCTTCCTTCAAATTCTTTCTCTTTCTCTCTATCACTATTTCTATCTTTCTTCTTCTCTTTTCTGGTCTTTCGATATCAAATTTACAGAACGCAGCTATAGTGGGAGGGAGAGGGAGGGCTTCCTTATCCGCTCAATTCACAATGTCTATTTTGCCCTTTAGTTCAGTCATGTGCCAATCACGTGCCGATCTGTTGGGCTTATAGAACTTCACAGAGTTGGTGGATTGGGCTAATATGGATTAAGATGTACAGATTCTGCACAACATCTTTTGGGCTCTAAATAGGTTTCAAAAAGTAAAAAATCTTATGGGCTCTAAGTAGACCCATCTTTCTTTTGATGTAAAATTGAAAATAATTGTTTGATTTAAAATTATTTGACAAATTATTTTATTTTATTAATAAAAACAAAATACTATATTAATTAATTGACAATTTTTTATTTTTTTATTTTAAGAAATCTTGCAATTACCCATTCAAAATAATAGTGAATATTCTGTCTAAACGTAATTGTTTTCAACATAATAAAGACAACTAGATATCACCATCATCTACTAACTATTAAGTTCAATATAAGAACAAAGTCAAGGATAACAAATGTTACAAATATCATGTAATCTGCGAAACTAGAAATGCAAAAAAAGGAAAAGAAAAACAAGTTTATGGTTGTTTAAATATTAAAAAATTTTCATTTTTATATCATAATCTTATATATAATTATAATAACGGGTGGCAGCTCCTGTCTATGGGTCCAAGCGTAGACCTAGAACCAGACCTGCCAATTTTCTAGCGGAACCAGACCCACCCGAGATTCATTGGATCCCGAAAAATTAAATCCAAACTCATCCATATGTTTCCATAATTACTACTGGCAACATTGCCACTAGCTAATAGTTGAAGATATTACAAAGAAGACAACGATAATTAGGGAGAACAATAACAACTAATGACTGAGATTTTCTTCATAGTTACTCAACTAACTTGTTTTGGATAAATAGTAGGAATGATCGATGAACCTTTTTTCTGTTAAGAATGAAGTGTATATGTATGGGTTCGAGTTTCTTACGCACAGAAAAGAGTGATGATTAATAAAGCTCCTACATGAGATTCATGAATGAGGGTAATCAAGGGAATGTTTGCGGAAAATAATTAATTAGCTGAATTGTTCCCATCATATTTATTTGCTAATTGTTCTTGCTTAATTCGATAAGTATATTAGAAGTTAGACTCACACAAGATGTGTAGCTATTAGTACGCTTGCGCAAATGGTATATTATTTCATGAGACTTATTGGCATCTTCAATTTACTTTGTAATTAATTTTCCGTTTAAGTAAAATATTATATAATAACTCATAATCTAATGAGAAATTATGAGATACCACGAAAACAAAAAAATGCATCTACACTTTCATTAACCATATAAGATAGTTCTGGTTCCCCCATTCATTAACATAAACTAATATATATTAAGTAATATATATTAAGTCACAAGTTTCGCGTATAATTTCCTCTTTCCCATTTGTATTTAATTAATTGTAACATTGTATTCAACTATATACCAACTGTGATTATATATATGCATTAGAAAAATCAAATGTAAAAGGTCTACTTTATGATGTATTATTCATTAATCGAACTTATGGTGGCATTCTTTATAACTACTTTTCTTCATAGTGTCACGTCGTTCTCCAAATAATTGTACTTTTGAGATAAAATCATATCCCTATACAATTTACAAACAACCACCTCTGTGAGAACCCCTCAAGGACATTGCCCTGGCAATCGGATCTGTTTTGAATAAAAGCCAAAATACATTTATCCAGAAAGCTGAAAGAGGCTGAAGGACATTTACGTCAAGGCGCCAATGGATAAGGACATTCACGCAGAAACAGCGCCAATGGATAAGGACGTTCACGGAGAAACAACGCCAATGGATAAGGACGTTCACGCGAACAGGAAGTTTTCGGAAAACTTATATCCTTTGTTTAGCGGTTTCAATATCCAACTTCTGGAAATCTCAAATCCACTTTCCATCTTATTTCTATCCAAACTAATTGATTGCAATTACTTGACTTGTAGGAACAATCAATCAAAGATTTAGGAAGAAGATTTGATCGCGAAATCCGGAAGACTCAAAGGAAAACAAATCGGAGCAAAAATGGAAGGAAGAACAAAGCACGAAGAAGGAAAGTATCAAGGGATCTCCAACGACTCTATGCTGCGACTATAAGAAGATAACCTGTTGATTGAAGAAGGTAACGATTCCACGGAAGAAATCGGGTGGTACAAAACAGAAGAGAGCTTTTGTTTTGAAATCCTTCACTGTGAGGAAGGTCGAATTCTGTGTGAGAATTCGTTTGAGTAAAATCAAATTCCTTAACGGATTTAGGAATTGGTTTGTGTTGTTTCAATCGACTCCTAGACGGACTTAGGATCGATTGGAGTTTGTACCGAATCTGTGCTTGGTGTGTGAGTTTACCCAGAAACATTGTTCGCGATTTTAGGTTCGCTCAAAACCCTAAGGACATTTGTCCTTGAGATTTCTGTCGATACAACTCTGCTGCAAAGGTCGTTTCTTTATGCAGTTGAGACACCTCACTGTGAAGGCCCTTGCCGACAATAAGAAGCGTCCACTGTAAGGCGCTTGGTTCTCTGTAATACCTAAGGTCCTTTACCTTAGGTCGTTATTCTGATCTATAAAATAAAGGAGGTTATTCAGTTTATATATTCTGTCCTTTATTCATTCTATCTCTATTCTGTGTAAAGAAAGTTCTCAGTCTGTTTAGACCGAGAACCTAACGTCCTTGTCAAGTTGTGATTTGTGCAGAAAAGTTCAGTAACCCTATTCACCCCCCTCTAGGGTTCTTTCAACCTCCTATAGTCATAGTCCTATGGGACATTACAAATATATGTGTTTTTTCACTCAGCATGACTGATCTCGTACTTGCATATTCAGTTACGTTAGTAGTGAACCATTACTACATCACACTGCATGTATCTCTATCTCATTCTCGTTTGTGCGTGAAGTTACACAGTACAGACAAATATTAACATCCAAATGCCCTAAAGTCTCCTGCCCCTCATAATTATTGCTCTCTCTCTCTCTCTCTCTCTCTCTCTCTCTCTCTCTCTCTCTCTCTCTCTCTCTCTCTCTCTCTCTCTCTCTCAACCAGGCAGAGTACACAAAATACAACCGAAAGTCCAGAGCCCAGCTTTTGGTATTTTGGCTCATTTACTTTTTTACCACCTCACAAAATTATGCCCACTACAAAACACTCAACAAATATAGATATTCACCCTCCAGCAGCAGGAGGGTCCCCCTCCAAAAATTCTAATAATGATTCAAAATGATCAGAAGCTCCAAAGTTTGCACCAATTTGGTTAAGTGGCGTGCAATCCCATCTGCATGGCTAGGTTTTCTCTGACCTTGGACCACCCCGGACGTAGTACCTCATACAAACCCTAAAATATATTGAAAAGACCTAAAGAATTGCATTTGTGACAAGGTCAGGTTTCAGTGCCAAAAGTAGCCCTTATCTTGAACCCTAATTTTGGCTAAGTTGTTTTTGGGGTTGGACCAGTAAAAGTGTGTCGTGGTTAATGATGGTGAACTAGTTAGCTGTTTGTCCCGATTGCAGATTCAGATACTTAGACAATTATGGGGTGTGAAACATGATGATATTTGGGATGAAGTTGTTGGGTATAACTGTGGAAGGAATGTAATTTTATATGGGGCTTTCATTGCTCATTATCAATATTGTTGGGAACAAGAAGAATGTCATCATTTATACTACTTTTGAGTTTGACTCAGTTCATTATTGGGTTTTTACACTTCTCGAAATTAATCATGAGTGGGTACGTACGTAGTATTATTATTATTATTATCATCTTCTAAATTGAAATTGAATGCAATTGAATTGATGATATATATGGCCTTGTTGAGTTTCAACTGAATTGATAAAAGTAATGAAATGAGAATAATACTTTTCAGCTTCTTGCTAGGTTGTGGATTTTCGCTTATGCTTATTGTGAAATAACCAATGAGTTCTTAGCTTATTGTGATATGTATATATATTTATAACAATTTAAATATTCATAAATATAAATTTTAAAATAATTTAAGTGAAATTCAAAACAGTTAATAATCATCTTAACGCGAGATATTTATCATTTTCGTTATTTATTTTGGAGCTCTACTTATATGCATTCCATACTAACATTTTCATTAATCCTAACTATAAAACCTTATTGTCAAAAATCACATCAAAAATCATTTGATGAAAAACAAGACATTTTAAAAATATCTAAAACCATGAGTCCATGACTCGTATGATCCATCCAACCGCCGTCGACGCTAGGGGTGATCAACATTGGGTATCTGCCTAAAATTTAAGGATCCATTTAGTAATGGATATTGATTTTAGGATCCAGTCTCGGGTCCATTTCAAACTAGATCCTAAAATCAAGGTCCAATCATAGATCCACCGGGGATGGATTTGGATCCGGGTACTTGGATTGGAAACTCACTAGCACGGTACAAATTTCTATACTTGTGTTAGCAACCACAATTCAGAGATTTTAATGACATTGATCCACTCAGTTACTACTTCCAACTTCAATTTGGAGAGGTTTGAAATAGAAGGTCCATTTCAAACTGGATCCTAAAATCAAGGTCCAATCCCAATCCATTAGGAATGATCTGGATCTGGGTACCCGGATTGCAAACTCACTATCACTGTCCAAATTTCTATACCTGTGCTAGCAACTACAATTTAGAGATTTTAATTAATGACATTGATCCACTCAGTCACTACTTCCATCTTCAATTTGGAGAGGTTTGAAGTAGAAAAAGGTATGTGGCAATGGAGTAACTACTTAAGTTATAAGCAAAATTAAAGTTTTTCACCATATGGGCTTGGAAATGGATTCAAGAGTGGATTGTTGCCTAATTGAGTAGTACGTAGTGATCTTCACTTGGTTTTAGGTCCTTAAATAGTTTTTGTATTAAATAGTTATATGAATTCTGGATACAGGATCCCGTTTTGGATCCTAGAAGTCAAGATCTAGTCCCATATACATTTAAAAATGATTTTTAATTTTAGATTCCAGTCTCAGATCCTGATAACTAAGATTCGGATCCAAATCCACTGGATCCAACCGGCCGATTCTGTATTTGAATCCAGGTATTTTTGTGTTCACCCCTCACCGGCTCCTTCCATCCTCTCCCCTCCTACTAAGATTGCTTTTCGATGTTTCCCAACTGAGTTCTCTGGGAACAAACATCTCAGATTTGCCCTAGCGTAAATCAAAACAAAACCACGTACGTACAGTCCCACATACGTCAACTTGGCATGGTACCATGTCGACATCATAAGCCAATATCACATTTATTTAATTATGACTTCCCAATCTAGGTAATAATCTAGTTTTGAATAACACAAGTGCTTTCTTTAACCATCAATTGTTTTTTTTTTTAAAAAAAGTTGCTTTTCTTTTACTATTCTATTTCTTTTAAAATTCAATTATCACTTCTTTATCATATCAATCAATCACGTGCTTTCTTCTATTATTCAATGCCACCACTATGTGAATTCAGGAGACCCAGCCGCACACGCATCATGGTCCATACTCCTGTTCATGGTGATTTTTACGAGACCACCTTTCCGCACCTTGTGCCTAGCCGAGCGAACCATCAGCTCTGATACCACTTGTTGGAGAGATTCAAGATGGAAGCTCACTTCAACCAAAACCCATGATACACAAGTTAAAGTGAAGTTCCATCTTAAAATTAATTGATGCTAATTAAGAAGAGTAGCTCACTTGACTTATATATCATGCCCTTTCTCTTTACTTTTTTGACGTAGGACATTTTTTACTCATGGTTGAATTCCAACAATAAATTTATGCATATTGATCATAAATTCTATAATATTACCGAGTGCAAGACCATTACAAGAGATATTAAAAAAACTGTAACTGATATGATGTTGTAGTAGGTACAATTTCGTTGCCAATCCCCATTCTACAATAATTTTCTTGTCACAAGGAATGCGAATGACAAAGGGTGGAAAAGAAATTAATTAAATATAAAAAAATGGAATGGAATTGAAGGAGGGAGTATGTAGTGATAGATCCCTTGGGCAACCCCTGAAATTATGCTGACAAAGAAAAGATGCAAAGAGGGTTTGCAGTTTTGGGCGGTGGAGAAATCAGATACAAAGAGATAAGAGACAGAGACCAAGAGAGGCTGCATTTAATATGTCCCTTAAATTAATTGGAACAAGTAGTTGAAAGTCGGCTTCCTACACAGTTAGACTCTACCAGTTTCATAGTCCTTTCAAATGTACATACACTCTTCCATGCTATTAGGGCCCGGGTACGGGTTGCTGGGTCCATCCAATGTTCGGGTTTTAAATCTTGTTTTTTTCCCTTGGTGGGTATAGGTTCTGCTGGTTTATATATGTTAGAACTCTTCCTCTCAGCAGTCCCCGGTTCAAAGACCTTGGTAGATCTAGGTTCAAAAACCTTGAGAACTGGAACAATTTTAAATAAAAATCAAAATTCAAATATTATTGGCATATGAAAGAACCCTAGAAGGGGGTGAATAGGGTTATGAAAATTTCTGCACAAATAATCACTTGTAAAGGACGTTAGGTTCTTAATCTAACTAGATTAAGATTCAATATAATGCAGGAAGAAGATAAAGGACAATAAGTGTATACTAAACAACTTCCTTTATTATATTGAAACAGAATGAAGTAATACAACCTGAGATGAATGTCCTTAGGTTGTACTGAATCAGCCTTTGAGACGCTTCTTATTTTATGAATAACAACACACACCAAATTCACCCTTTGGTGTTTACTCTCAATCGATCCTAAGTCCGTCTAGGAATCGATTTCACAAGCATCAATCAACCCTAAATCCGTTAAGGATTGATTACACTTAACTTCTCACAATCACCAAATTTCGCACAAAATAGAAAACGCTATTTCTATTTCGAACACCCGATTTCTTCCATGGAATCGTTGATTTTACTTGAGCAAGATGTCTTCTATTTATGTAGCTTCCAGACGCAATAGAGCCATTGCAATTTGGATTCCTTCCTTCTTTGTGTTGAATGATAACTTCCTTAATTGTTGTTTCCTTCTTGGTCTTGATTCAGAATATCTCTACTTCAATCTTTTCTTCTCTTTCCTTGATTAGGTTTCCTGAAATAAAGGGATCAATTAGTCAATCTTAAATCAGAAAATAGGTGGCCAAAATTTCAGAGAATCAATTGAGAGATACTTCCCTATTACGACTGCGCTTTTCAAAACTCCTCGCATATGGTGAACGTCCTTATGCTGCCTTGGGTGAACATCCTTATGATGCCTTGGGTGAATGTCCTTCTGCCTTCTTGAGATTTCTTTCCTTGCGCATTATATCTTTTCTGGATATTCGAATTTTGACTTTCATTCAAAACTGATCCAGTCGCCAAGGTCCTTGAGCCTGAGTCTATCAATGTCCTTGAGGGGTTCTAACAGCATATAATCTGGATATCTTAGAGTGATATTTTCCTGATTGATTTGACAGATTTGTTGTTGCCTCCTTCCATGATATCAAAATCAATATCTAATTCAATAATATGTTTACTAATTATTGGAATATCTCTATTGGAAGAAAGGAACAGTAAATCATAAAGGAAATAATGTTGAAAAGAAAGAAAAGTTGAGCAAGGAAATCCATATAATCATGTTTGGAAAGAAGATCAGAGGAAGCTCTCAATGGTCGCTAAACTCCCCTATAAAGACATTGCTTCCCATACTGAAAAAACTATCGATTCCAAGGAAGAAATCGAAGAGTAGAAAATCCGTGAGGATTTCTGAGTATAGTCTTTGAGAGACAAGTTTTTAAATGTGTTGTAGCCAAAGGGAATTGTCGAGTTATTGGTAGCAGAACCTTAAGGGAATTAGATTCTATGAGTGAAAGCACCTTACTGAATTGGTGCGTTGATTTGTGAAAACTTAAAGTACCCTTCTGTAATGCATTTTTCTGTTTGCAGTTACAACAAGGACCTCTATCCCTTGTGTAACGAGGTTACTTCTTTAATTCTCCTTAATAGTGTAATGCCCTTCAAGTTCTTTCAATAAAGAAAAGTTTATTTTGATTAAACTGTTTGTTGCTTCTTAACAAAAGGTTGAGAAGCCCTAACGTCCTTAATGCAAGTGTGCAGAAAACTTCCATAACCCCATTTACCCCCCGCCTCTAGGGTTCTTTCAGTGTACAAGTAAGTAACAAGTTTGTTTGAAGAAGTAATAAGTTGTTTTAATAATAGAAAAATTACATAGATTTAGATAGATTTAAGGACTAAAAATTGAATTAAATTAAATATGTAGGCTGTTTAATTAAAGTAAAGACAACTTAACTTAGTTTGAGATCAAATTAAATATGCATGCTTATTATTCTTACATATCTCGATCATGAACTTGTAGCATACTTAGGAAATGATAGAAACCATAGTTTGGTACCATGGATTCAATTGCAACCTGAAGCAGGAACACAGGAAGGTATCATCTATTCATCTCAAGTCTCATCTTTTTTTTCCTTGTTCTTTTTTTGGGAGGGGTTGAGGGGTTTAAAGACAAGTGACCTAAATAGTATATGCGTTAGATTTACTAATATTCAATGAAGAGAGAGAGTAGGTGAGTTGGGAAGTTCTGGATTTTAAATTGAAACACTGTGGATATATGAGCTTACACTATTGTTAGATTTGACACTTAATTTTTTACTCTTTTACTTTTCGAATATGGCTTTGTTTGGACTTTGGACTGATGGTACTGGTGGGGTTTGGGGGTTTGCTCGTGCAAAGTATTGTTTATTGAATTATTATTCCATGCATAGAACAATAGAGGTAGTCAAATTCCCATCAATCTGCCTGGCCTTCATATCAATGACTACACGATTGAACCACACCACTCCAGAATATTGTTACACAAATCTACATTTTACTGCAGTACCTTTGCTTAATTATAGATTGAATGGTCTCTTCTTTTAAGCCTGAGGTGGAGTGCGGTTGGTAAGATATAGAAATGGCGCGGACGTGCAGTGTGGTGAAATTGTGAAAAGTGCGGTTAGATGTGGAATGATATAGCTAAATTTGTCGAAAATGTGGTTGATGTGGTAGGTGAGGAGAGAGAATGTGAAAAGTAGGAATAAAAGCGAGGAGATGTTTTCATAATTATTGTGGTAAACTGTGGTGAAGTGTGGAAGAATATTGAGTAATACTGTATATGAGTTGTGTTACCGCACTGTACTGTTCCATGTAAAATAACGGGGCCTAGGATAATCAGATTAGTGTTTGCTAATTTTTGACAAATATAAACGAATGAAGTTGAGATACGTATGAGAAGTGAGGACAAATTTACCCTACCACGCCCTAAAAAATATCTCCAATAAGATATTTTAGATACTTTACCCATTGCTAAAGTAATACATTGCTAATATATTACAATGTACATCGACATTTATTTTTAAGGCAAATATATATAAATAATTTTAAATCATTACAAAATTTCACATGTTACTTATTGACCGTTTTCTTTGAAGGACATGCCAATTGAGTCATCAAATTAGTACAGTACACTATCAACCAGGAAAAAAAAAAGTAATGTAAAGCAAAAAGATTAATTTATTATTCAAAAAAGAATTGATAATTGATTTCAAGGGAAAGAAATATACTTAGATGAATGCTCAATCAGGAACCACTTCCTTGATCTCAATTCAATGCCTTGCAAATCGATAATCTTCTCTGCAGCATTTATCGTCCTTTTATAGCAGTGCTTTACTTGACCGTTTGAATCTTCTTAGGCACGAAGTGAGCCTCCAAAATGCATGGATGCTCGAGATTTCTTCATTGATTCTTTCCGCAACTGCTTCCTTTCAAAAATAAATCCACGCTAATTCTGCATGAATTACAAGAGTATCAATCCCAAGTATTTTATCAATGAATAACACATACTTACCCTTGGCAATTTTTGGATGAGATCCAAAAATTATGGAGAACACACCTTCCTCCACAGTACTAGTCTCATCGCTCCATGCTCCAAAGTTGGTGAAAATTTTGTCACAAATGTTCTTTTATAATTTTTGTATCTTTTTTTGAAGATTATGCATCATTATCATTGATGAAGAAATTCGTAATCTGCGTCATATGATTTGATTATTGATCTTCATTCAATGTACTAAACCACATCAATTGAACATAATTCTAAAAAGAACTGAAAATCTTTTATAAGGGTAAACTAAAACTCTTACCAAAGAAGAGATAAACCAAAACCAAACTAACAATTGGGACTTACATTGGCATGAAAGATTGATGGTAGCTCCTCCAAAGAGGTTGAGACTATGGTTTTTTTTAGGATTTTAATTAGATTATAATATTCTCACCTTTCGTAGTAATGGATCGTAATATACACACATTTACTATTGGATACAAATATATCGATCATTATACCTAAGTGATTTTAATATACTTACCATGACATGCATGACTTAATTGGTGATAAACATATCTCAAGGATGATGTGACTGACGATGAAATTTTTTTGAGACCCATAAGGAACTAATACAAGCCTACTTAAGTCATCCTTGAAATCAATTTACTACCATTAAAATCATGGTAAGTACATTAAAATCATTTAGGTAAAAAGGTTGATACGTTAGTATATAATACTCAATATAGACATATTACAATCTAATACCTTAAAAAGTGGTTATACTATCATCCAAAAATTCTTTGTTCTAAAAGGGAGAAATTCTAAAGACACAAATATCAACCAGGTTATAAATAAGATCAAATTAATATAGCAATATTCCCCAATGATATGATTTCAATTGTGGATTTAAGTTCCTGAATTAAATAGCTAGGCTGTATAAAAGTATCTATGTGTTTTTTACAACCGTAAATGCTCAAACTATGCAAGCATAACATCATATTATACTATAGAAAATTTTATTCATAAATATGTTTATCAACTAATAATTGGAAATTGACGAAAGCCCTTGAATGTGCTACGTGAATCTCAGCTCAAATACACCATGATAACTCCATTTAATAACTATTATGACACTTGGAACATATGATATCCCCAAGCAAACAATAGGATATTGACTCCACTAATATTATTGTAAGCAAAATAATAAATATTTTGATTCTTGAATTTTATCTTAATCATTCAAAAAATTAAATATAAATATATTTATATTATTATAAATATTTATCAATAAAGTGTTTTATAATTGTATGATACTATACTTTTAGTTACAATATATATTTGTAAAAAAAAATATTGGCAGTTGAATTATTGTAAAATTATCACATATACTATCTATACAACCATTCATTTAGCTAGAGAATAAAATACTTGAAACATGCCTTTACATTAAGACTCGAAATTGCATAGTTTAAGTCCACAATTGAAGAAATTCTCTTTCCATTAATGTAGCCGTTAATTGATATTGATTACCTGTATTTTTTTGACTATATAACCAATAATACAATCATATTAATTAAAAAGAGAGAGGGACAAGAATAAAAGACAACAAAGGCACATTGATATTACTGGTAGACAAGATCTCAATACATGCATGCATGATTAGACAAATACATAGCAGAGACTCTACAAACACGACCATACGTGATTAGACAAAATACATCGAAATTAGAAAAGTTACATGCAAGTACTCCACGTAGTAGTAGTTAATCCAAACCCTAGACCATCATCATGTCATCATCCTACGAACAACAACATTATCACTAACAATTAATAACCAACTGATTAATTGATTAATTAATTTGAGACAAGACCATTCCCTGAAGTCAAACCAAGTTGGATAAGATTAGACAACACCCTTACACACCTACCTCCACCCTAGCTATAGAGAGGGAACTCGATCAGTAGTTCCACATGCAATCAAGCTCGGTGGCTGTAGCGCCGCCGCATCCACCGCCACTTCCACCGCCTCCCCAGCCGGCCATCACCGAACCAAGGTCGCCGGCGGCGGCGTTGGTGCTGTCGCCCAGGTTGGGGAGTCCTTCGACCCAGGGAAGGTGGAGATTCTCCTGGAGAGACCTGAGGCTTGGGAACGCCGGCAGACCGCCGAAGCAGATCCCCCTCTGCGGCGGAGGTGGCGGCGGCGGGGTGGAGAAACTCAACTCGAAGGGGTTGAAGTTGCTGATCATGCTGTTGCTACTTGTGTTGTTGGTAGCGGAGAAACAGGACACGTGCTCTTGCTTTGAAACTGCGCCGCACTCGTATGAGCAGCTGTCGGCGCCGCCGCCGTATGGGGAGGCGGAGTCGAGTAAAGCCGGCAGCTGCTGCTGCGAAAACGACGCCGTGGAAGGAGAGCTGCAGACTTCGGAGTAGAGACTCATCCCGGCAGCCGCCGCTTTTCCCTTCTTCACTCCGCTACTCGCCGCCGCAACTGCTCCTGCGCCGCTCTTCTGGAACACTCGAGATATCACCCACTCATCCTTCACTCAATTAAAAACCCTCATCAACAAATAGGTCAATTTTAAACTCAGTAATTATCACAACTTCATAAATAAAATAAAAAAACACCATCATTGTCAAATTAGCTAATCTAAACAAGCATTCATACACTCAAGAGTTGATGCATGATAATCAAGCCAACCTTACTACTACTTAGCAAACATTACATCCTAGGATCATAACATTGATACAGGTTCACTTGCAAAATTTTACTTTTCTTGCTTTAAGTCACATAAATGAAGAAATTAGCTACGTACGTTGGTTCTACATACGTAACTGAACATGAAATTATCTATAGTTTATCATGTTTAGAAATTACCCGCTACATATGCGTAACATATCAACCTAGCTACATAATTGAATTGAAGAAACTATAAACAAAAATAGTAATGAAGGAGTTAATGATGAAGATTAACTGTGATGAATGGAGAGTAAGGAGGTACTTTGGAGGTGCGAGAGAGATAATGGTAGGCAAATTTGCCCTCAAGACGATACTCATGCATAACCCAGTTGGTCTTCTCCCCCTTGGGAGCTCTACCCCGGTAAAAAACGAGGGTTTTCTTCATCCCAACAAGAGTGCAAGTCTTGGAGCTGTAAATCTCCCGGTCTTTCCCAGTTGCCTTCCAGTAACCCGCTTCGGTGGCCCGGTTTGTTCGGAGCCCCGTCGGGTACTTCCTGTCCCTTAGACTAAAGAAATACCACTCTTTCTCCCCCATCTTCGCCTTCTCTACAATGTCATTTTTTAAACATTGTTCATTAAACATGTACAGTAAAATCAAGATTAAGTAAAGAAGAAGTATGTATATAATCATACCAGGAAGCTCCCAGGGCTCGCATTTGTTGAGATCAACTTCAGCAATGGCACGACCAGTGAAATTACCATCAAGGACCTTCTTCAGTAGGTAGTAAGTTATGAGCTCTTCATCAGTAGGGTGGAACCTGAACCCTGGGGGTAAACTCGTCTCACTGTTCTCAAAATGCAGGAAAAATGGCTCCATAATTTTCCAACTTACAGATATGATGATGAGCAGAATGAGTGAGAGAACAAGGGGTTGAGGAGGGGTCCTTTATATTGGAGAGGGAGGGTTTATGGGGATTTGAGGAGGTGAAATTGAGAGTGGATGGCCAAAATAGTTTATTTTTAAAAAAAAGAAAATAAAATGAGGAGAGGTTGTGGTTTTTTCTGAAATGTCTTGTAGTGTGATTTTCTCTATCATAATAAATGAGATTTGGATGATTTAAGAGAGAGAAAGAGGGAGAGGAGTATGCGTGCGCGTGTGAGGAAAATGTTGCAGACAGGGTATTCCTCTTCCTCCTCTTCGCTCCTGTCAGTGAAGAAGAAATTAAAAAATGTGACTTTCAGGTTTCTGTTTTTTTTTTATATATATATAAATTTACTGTCTTAGGCCTTGTAAAATGAATGGGTAATTTTAATTTATTAAAATGTATCAGTTTTTATTTAGGTTTATCAAAATTTATTAAATTAAAGTTAAAAAATGAAAAAATTAATTTTAATATATTAGCATAAATTTGTTATAAATTATCAAAATTTATCAAAAGTTTATTAAAAATTATCAAAAGTTATTAAAATTTAACTTTTACCCAACTATTTTTTACATATAAATTTGACATACCTTCAATCCTGTAATAATTTTCATTTTAACTAATTTTTCTTATTTTATAATTATAATATTTGTCATTTTATAATTTTAATATAACATTTTTTAACTAACGATTTTTTTATTAATTTTTCTGATATAAATATAGAAAAAATAAGAGAAAAAATATTTTTTATATAATTTAATATTAATATTTTATAATTTTTCATGTAATATAACACTTAACTCATTTATTTTATTGATTATCTAAATTTTAGCTAAATAGATGAATGTTATGGGATGGAGGAAATATTTATTTTGAAAATAAATAAAGTATTTTTGAGGGGAAAAAGCATGGATCGAGAAAGCTGGGGCATATCTCAATGTGTCAGGGGGGCAGCATAGTACAAAAGATTTTTAAGAAAAAAATGAAAAAGAAAAATAGGTTGAGAACAGAGAAAGACAGGGCTAAAGCTAAATAGGATAGGAGAGGAGACTAGGAGAGGGTTAAGTTGAGCCAGGCTAAGGTAAGGTAAATCTATTTACCTGCCTATCATTCAATTTTTTATATGTGAAATAATTTTAAACTTTTTGGCCTTTATGGCTTTATTATATTTCTGCTGCAGAATTATTGGAGTTGTCATATGGAATGTACATGATGGATATCATATATCATATGTATATATATATATATATATATAAAACTGGGTACAAAGGGTAATGGTGAAATTTGTGTGATTTTATAAGGGTATTTTTGGAAAATATTAATTGGTTACTTTTACCTTTTTCCTTACATTAATTACATTCTTTTGTATATACTAATTGATGTGGCAAGTTACTACTAACTTTCTAACAATGAAAAAATACCACTACTTAAAAATATAATATTATAAACATACTAAAATGAAAATTTAAAGAAAAGTTATTTTATATATATTAATTTACAATGAGAGTTACTACAAGTTAACAATTAATAAATAATATTATCTAACTATTATAAAAATATCATAATATTAAAAAAAACTACTTCCATATAAAATAGAGTATATTTATAAGAGAATATTTATTAAAGTAATCTTCTTTTTAACAAAAAGGGAAATTCTATAAAATGAAATATATAGCAGTAAAATGATAAATTAATATAGATAAGGTGTTGATTGACCTTAATTTAATAAAAAATGTGTTAATATCAAAAATATGTTAATATAAAAGGACCACTTATGCTATTTAAAAAAATATTTAGACTTTGCACAGAGTAATAGGAGAGAAAATTAATTTCATATGTTAGGGTGATAATATGTGGCTTTTAAAGTGATATTATCTTTGAAAAGACATTATATTAAATTCATTTACATTTTTTTGGAGGGAGATATAGCATTTGACTCATGTTTGTAGCAACGTTTGCCATGCATTGGCTTTCAATCAACTTTGACTTTCATAAAATGTCTTTCAAATTTTTATTTAAGATACAACATATAACCTAATTTCTGTTCCAAACAAGTTATTGGTTTTTTCTGTTCTCCTTTTCAATTACAAAGATATTAATATCAAGTTTAAATTTTATAAAATAATTATTAATTATTAATAGTAAATGTTGTAAGTTACAAAATAAGTTAATATATTTTAAGTTACAAATAGAGTTAATGTATTCAAATTAAATTTTGTAACCTATGGATATTATGTCTTCATGGATGTCCATTGACATCTCTAACGATTTGTGTATAAATCCCCTAAAAAAATGGTGTATAAATGGTTGGATCAATTGTTTGTGACAACCTACTCATTTAGCATAAAAATATATTCTTTGTCCTTTCAATACAATTATCATATCGAATCTAAGGTTTTTTTTTTCAAACTTGAGTATTAGTTTTGCTGTTGTTAGATTAATAAGATTGATAATTATACATTTCATTTTACTATTTTGCAGTAATTGTCACAATGTATGAAGAAGGCAAATCTATTTTGAAGGTTGAAAAGTGTCTGGCTCATGAGCTTCTACTTTCAATTTGGGTGTCTTCACTTACTTTAAAGAGTGAGTTTGTATTTTCATTTCGATCATTTTAAGATTTATCAACTTTGTTCCACTAACTATTATGTAGATTTGTTTTATATCATGAAGTTATGTATTACTTCGAACTAAAAAAAAGTTATGTTTTAATTGCCACTACATATGTAAATATGTTAAAATTTTGTTTGTGTTTTCACTTAAACTACATGCATTGTTGTTTAGATGCTTGGATTATTGCGTTTTTACATTTAGTTAATGTAATGAAACTGCATGTTAACATTGATTGAAAAAAATTGATACATATGAAATATTATGAATTGAATTTTAGGTGTCATATATTAATATTTGATTGACACGTTAGAATTTGTCACATTTTCAGTTTTACAAAATCATATGCATATATATTGTCGTAGTAATATAATATAGCTATTAATTTATGTATGTATTTAAATGTCAATTAAAGATTGAACATAATGGTCAATTTTATTGAGAAGCAAAATGATAAGTAACATTGTAACCTTTGGTTCTAATGGATTTTAATTTATTTGTCTTAACAAATTCAAAATAACATTGTAATATATTTATATTTTTATTTTAGTTACAATTTAATTTAGTTTAGCTACTTTAGTTTAATATAAACATCTTATCATCTTAGTAAGCATTTTCATACTTATATAAATAGAGGTGTTTATAATTTTAAAAAATATTTATTTATTTATTTAATCTTCTGCTTCATTTTAATTACCACCATTTTCTATCATCATTTGACAACTTTTAACCTTAAGTGTTCAACTTCTTCCTCCATATGTATCATAATATATGTAAGATAGTCAAACTTGCTTTATTAACGATCACAATTAATATGTTTGAGTTGATGATTAAAATGCTTGGTACAATTTTCTAACAATAGAATCACAATAATTGACATCCTTTCATATATTAACTCAATTTTATATTTCTTCGCTTTCGTCTATGTGGGATATGTTGGTAAAGTAATATCTAATATAGCTCCTACATTTCATCTATTAAATAGCCTATCATTTTTTTAATTAAATTTTAAAGTTATAACCAATTATTGTTATATATATTCCCTAGATTTCATCTATTAAATAGCATATCATTTTTTTTATTAAATTTTAAAATTATAACTCATAATTATTTTCTATTTATACATACTCTATCTATTTAATTATTTAGTTTTGTGTAGACAATTGTTCATTAAGCAGTTTAAGTTGTTATTTTTGTTACTCAATAATTTTCCTAAAATTTCTATCTTTTTTCCTATCTACCAATGATCACTTGGTCTACTTAAAGTAATTTCTAAACTTTTTTCAAACAAAATTTTTCTAAACTATTAATTTAATTGTTGGCTAATAAGACTATCAAAGAGTTTTTAATTAAAAAAAATCAAAGAGTTCAATGTCATAAGTTTTTTTTTTTTTTTGAGGTACAATGTCATAAGTTGTCATTAACGTACTGTATATTCCACTTCAATTCATATATATGCATTATGAACAATTTATATGAATAATCATACCATCAATCTATGAATTGTTAATGTTTACTTCATTTATTTTTTTAAAAAAAAGAGAAGAACTATTGCTTTAGAATTTTTAAATAATGTAATTCTTAACTTCTTAGCTAATGAGGCTAATAAAACTGCATTAATTTGTAATAACATAAGTATACATTCATTTGAGAGGGATTTATGTATTAAAATTAAAGAACAATTGTAAAATTAGTTATGAGTTTAAATGAAGTTGACAAAAATATTCAAATTTCCATTAAATAAAGAAAGAACATATTTTTAAAAACATACAAACTATAACAAATTTATCATACAAATAATTTTAACAAAAAAAAAGATGGATCTAATAGTGTCCCGTGCAACGCACGGGTCAGAAGACTAGTTTATCATATTAATCAATCTGAAAATAATAAGTGTATGTTATTAATCAGGCTAGATGGAGAAATATCAAATTCTTCATGGCATGTTTAACTCATCACTCTCATAATTTTAAATTAATGGGAAAAAATTTATTTCTATCATAATTTGAATCTTGATTGTTGTTAACTATCTCTTATATTAATTTCACTCAAGGTACCTTAATGGGTATATTTATACATATTTAAATTATTATAGGTATATGATTTATTATTTTAAAGATTATACAACTCATTATAAATAACATAAAATCAATTATTGGTTTATATTTTTTATAAACATAGAAATATACATTTTCTTTATAATAGTTGATATAATTAGGTTACTATTAATAATTTGTTATGTAGTGGATGATTGCAATACTTTTATACTTGATAATAATGCAATTAGTTACTTTAAAAAATAACTTAAAATTATACAAATATAAATTTTAGATAACTCAAGAGGGTCTATTAATCATTTTGATTTAAGATATATAAATATTATGATCATTTATTAGTTATAGTTAGGTCGTGTTATTTTATACGGTATTTTGCGGAATGGTGCGGTGGGGTGCGGTGGAATTGTGGTGGGGTATGGTGGAATTGTGGTAGGTTATTAGTATGTGGGGTAGGTGAGGAGAGAGAATATAAAAAGTAGAGGAGAAAAGTGAGGAGAGAGAAAAGTAATAATTTGCGGTAAAATGCGGTGTGTTGTGGCAAATTGCGATAGGCTGTGGCACCGCAGTTTGCCAACCGCAAAAAAGAACACGGCCTAAGTAATTCATTCTTTTGACTGATATCATATTCTTTTATATGGTGGGATAAAATTATCTCAATTATACCACTTTATTCTCATCTTTACCACGCCATTTCATCTCATTTTACCTACATTACACATAATATATATCTAAAATTCATATATTTAATAAGTGATGTGACTTATATGACTTATCTTATCAATAATAAGTACTTATTAAAAATTAAAAATTATATATTTAAAATTAAATGATATGATTTATCCCACTATTCCACCCATCTCACCTACCATTTATCCTACCTCACAAAAGACTGAAAATAGAATAGGGTAAGGGTAGAATAATTTTAACTTTTTCCAATGACAGATTGTCTAAGGTTATGTTCTTTTATGCGGTGTAGTTGCTGTGCGGTTGGTTGCGGTGTGGGAATTTGAAAAAAGTGTGGTGAGTTGTAGTGAAATTTGTGGTAGGTAGGGTAGGTTAAGAGAGAGAATGTGAAAAATAGAAGAGAAAAGTGAGGAGATAGAAAAATGAAAAGATATATTGGTAATGATTGCGGTGTGGTATGGTGAATTGTGGTGAAAAATTAAAAAGTGCGGTGCAGTGTGGTGTAATACCGCACCACAACCTATCACATAAAAGAACGGACCCAATTGAAGTATCAAAACAATGTGGTAATGTCACTTATTTTTATCTTTATTTTGGCAAAAAAAACTATATATATATATATATAGGTGTATTATTTGGTTTATTAGGTTTATTTTGCAGCTTTCTTACTTGTTTGTCTAGGAGCTTGTGTAATAATTGAGACTCACTATGTATATTTTTTAATATTATATAATATATAATTTATCAAAATTTCACATATTTTATCCTTAAATTGATTGGTTACTTCTTTGTTACGTACATGATCCCTAATTGTGACATCGAGAATAATTATTACATCAGCTATGTACATAATTTTTCTGAAATAAGATATAATACATAATGATCATGATGTTGCATCAAATTTAAATAGGACGTCATTTATTTTGAGGGGGGAGGAGTGTATATATATATATCAATCTCCTCAAATCGTTTCTACAGGTGAACCATCTTCTTTACAAGTATCTAGAATTGATGTTATTTGCACATTACATTTCAAGTGGATGAACTCAACTGAACATTACTGGTGGGGGACTTAACATTTGTTCTATCAAATATCAAGATATCAAAATCAAAATCAGTAACCCCAACAGACTGAGCCCAACAGATTGAACAGAAGACACAGAGAGATACTGCAAAACCTGATGATGAAAAGTAAGTTTTTTTATTACAAACAACATTTCTACATCTTTCCCTTTCGTAATCCTCATGATCAAAGGATAACATAAATACCAAATCCTAATCATTTATAGAAGACTACTAGAGTAGTAGTTGTATAGCAGTGTAATTAATTAATTAGGAGTATATTATGTCACTTTTCATTACTAACTTCATCTGCATGCATGCATGCATGCATGCTCAGAGAATTCGATTTTGAATCACTTGCAATCAAAGTGGATCATCAAGCGAATCCATAATTTAACCACATCCTCGTTCGTTTTTACCATGCCACACGGTAAATATTCCATGGAAGCTCAACTCGTGAAATATGTAACATCAAAATTAAAGCATTACTACCTAGATTGAATAGCCATGCCTAGGTAGCTAATATATATAGTAAAAAGATGTGGACAACTCTCTAGGCTTCAACTAGGTAAAATGTACACACCTATTGTCATTTATTTTTCCACTCATCAATAATCATTTTATTATTATTATTATTATTATTATTATTATTATTATTATTATTATTATTAAGAAGTATAAGTGAGAGTGCAACCCTAGTATTACCATTCGAATGTTTTTAGCTAATATTTCCATGTTAAGCAGTGGCGAATCTCGACATTAAATTTAGGGGTGTCCAATATATTTGCTATTACTGATATCCAATTACCCAATTCATTGACTTACTGATACCTGATTACCCATTCATTAACTTACTGATCCCTCAAAAGAAAATAATAAAATT
Source organism: Portulaca oleracea (assembly GCA_029582165.1). NCBI lineage: Eukaryota > Viridiplantae > Streptophyta > Magnoliopsida > Caryophyllales > Portulacaceae > Portulaca > Portulaca oleracea. Next base: position 42,690,820 of record CM055876.1, read on the forward strand.
TAAATAAAAATAATAAAAATAAATGTAAGTATTAAATGACATATTCACAAATTTAACAAAATTTCACATCATCATATAAATATTGATACTCAATTGCCCAATTCATTGACTTACACTTTTTGTTTATAAAAACAAAATTGGTACCCCTTCGTACGTCCTAATTAATTTGTTCAGCTTACTAACGCTCTTCGATGCAACATTTTGACCGCTAATTTTTCATATTTTATCTTAGCAAGACTATATTGTATTCAGGTATGAAAATAATTTTCAACACAAATCTAATAGTGGTACTGTGGTAATCTTTTATAATAACTCAACATACAAGTTGATAAATTAACGGTGAAAATTTAAAATTTTGACCTAATCAATCTTGGACAATTTATTTGGAACGGATGGGTACCATTTCAGGGTTTTTGGGTTGCTACTAAATTGGACACCCCTATTATATTTTTTGGGACTTTTTTTACGGTGTCCACTTGCTCCAATTAAAAAAATTTCGTCCGAATAATATTAGAGGATCACAAATTTTTCTTTGGCTAGGGGTGTCCATAGACACCCTTACACTAGCTATGTATCCGCCCATGATGTTAAGTTACATTTTGTGGAATTTTTTTAAATAAATTTAGAATGCTGGGAGTTGGGATCTTTATATTCATGTGAGTTTTTAGAGTACAATAGAATACCGCAGATCGAATGATATAGGCACTGTTCTTTTCTGCGGTTGGCAAACTGCGGTGTCACAGCATACCACAATTTGCCACAACCCACCACACTTTACCACAAATCATTACTCACTTTTCTCCTCTACTTTTTACATTCTCTCTCTTCACCTACCCACATACCAATAACCCGCCACAATTACACCACAATCCGCCACAATTACACCACACCATACCGTGTCATACCGCAAAATACCGCAGAAAAGAACATGGCCAGGAGCTTCTATAAAATAGCGTTTATAAGCCAAAATATTCTGGCTATTCTAAAACTATCTTGGATGTTTTAAACTTTTTGCTAAAAGGGTAATTACATTACATGATATAATTTTTCCTACGTTATAAATTATGTATTTTGTGTTGTACATTACACAATGTTCAATTGGGGAGAGACAAAAAGATATAAGATATTAATGCTTGATACAAAGTAGTTACAAACAAACCATAAGAAATGGCTATCCCTACATTATCTTGCAACTTTGTTTCTATATCTACATATTTTCAATCCCATTGTCGAAAAATTAAGGTTAACAAAAGAAAGATTTGACTTGCATCACATTTTTTATTATATATCTTTATTGTATTATTGTACCTCTTGGCTCTTGCATGAGTGTATTACCAGGGTAGATTTAAAAAGAAATAAAATGTATTTCGTTTTGGCTAAGCTAGAAACAAAAAGTACAACTCTTAGAATATATAAAAACAAAAAGTGGAAATGAATGAAAAACAAGAATTCAAACAAAAAAAAAAGAAAAAGAAAAAATAGTATGCGTGCATGAATCAACTTCAGCAATCCCATCCATCCATACATCCATCCATACGTCCATCTATCCATCCATCATCATCATCAAAAATCTTCAATTTTTCTGAGAAACAAACCCCAAACCCAATCGATTGATAATCTCAGATTTTGATGCGTCATTGCTCGGATTTTCATATTTTTTCCCTCCTTTATTTTTCTAAATATTTATAATAAAATTATTTACCCTAAAAATAATTGACAAATAAAAATTATTTACAGCCCATCTCAGATGCAGGCTTTATATCAAATCACCTCATCAATTTGCTTGCTTTCTGAATCCTCTCTTTTGTCCACATTTCCATAGTTGTTATAGGGGTGGCAGAGGGGTGATAAATATACTTCTATCACTAACTAAGCAAAGGAAATAGTAAATCCATGAAAAATATTTCAAAAAAAATAATAAATTAGGGTGGTTTTTTTCATTTTTACTGCCATAAATGGGTAGAGAAATGCTCCATTATTTTGTGCTGTATTTGTGATCCTACTTGTTACATTTTTCCAGCCTTTCTCCATTTACGGCTCCTTGGAACTCTGCCCTTCTTAAAATTCCCCAATCTATTGTTTGTTATGGGAGTTTGATTATTATCTGGTGTTTTCCTTTTTGTATCACAATGGTGGGAAATCAAAGATTACACTCTCATTTCTGCTGCTTTGTATGTACGGCTGTAATTTTCATACTTCGTAGCTAGGGCATGTCCGGTTTATGAGTAAGCTGATGAAATATAAACTTAAGTTCTGGGTAATTTTTGGCAATATTGAGTAAATTTAGATAAATTTAAAAATGTTCAACAAATATAAGGTACCGTTCTTTTATACGGTTGGCTGCGGTGTGGTGTAATTGTGGTGGATTTGGAAAAGTTGCGGTGAATTGTAGTGGGTTGTGGAAAGTTGTGGTGAGTTCTGGTTTTAATAATTGAAAATCTAGTGGAAAATGTGAAATTGTGGTGGTTGTGGAAAGTTTAACTTTTAATAAAAAGAAAATTAAATTAGAAAAAAATAGATTGTGGTGGGTTGTAGTGGATTGTAGTGGGTTGTGGTGGAGTATGGCAAGTTGCGGTGAAGTGTGACACCTCAGCCAGCCAGCCGCATAAAATAACATGGCCTAAGTATAAAATAATTAATAGAAAGTACGTGAAGCTTGGCGGAGACCAGTTCCCACCTAGACCAATGAGATTACTTTGTTGGAATTGCGGAGTAAGTGATAACCCTCTTGCAGTGCAAGCGCTCCAATTTGCGAGCAAAAAATCACCCCCAATATAGTCCTCATCTCTAAGACTATGTAGGAAAAAGGTTTGGTTCAGTCTAAAGCATTAGGGTTAGTGGTGAATGAAAGCATCCGTGGGAGAGATTGTGATGTGTCTAAGTCTTCGGGAAATGCTCTGGTTATTAGGGGTAGGAGGAACAGTGGAAGCTGAAATCGGGGTCGATCTAAATCTAGAGGTCGAAACATGGAGCACGTATTGTGTTGGAACTGTGATGAGAGAGATAATTTTTGCAGGGATTATCCTAAGCGCAGGAAGAGTAGTTTTAATGACCATGACTCGGTAAATTCTGCTGAGGATTTGAGTGATGTCATAACAGTTAGTGTTGACGAGTCAGAAAGGAGTTGGATTATAAATTCGGGTGCGTCGTTTCACTCTTTGTCTAGCAGGGTGACCTTTAGTAATTTTGTGAGTGGGAGGTTTGGTAGGTTAGGCTTGGAAACGGTCATAGTCTATAAAGTTGATAGGAAGAGGTGAAGTGAACATTAAAACTTCTAAGGGTAGGGCTTGGAGGTTGAAAAATGTTCGCTATATCCCGGCTCTAACCAAGAACCTTGTATCTGTAGTAGATACGGATGGGTTCACGACGAGATTTAGGGATGGTCGTTGGAGGGTAATGAAAAGATCTTGGATAATTGCAAATGGTAGGAAGGAGGGGAAGTTATATACTACCATTGATAATTCTAACAAACCTGTTTATGCTCGTCAAGGCGTGTTACCTTCTCTAGTGAGGGAATGGTACCAGGAACGAGGAGGTTTCCGGTCGAGGCTACGAGAACAGATAGTCAGCCAAAGAACGCATCTAATCTGCACAAGAATTCGACAAGTTCAATACCAGGTAAAGTTTCGTTTCATTATTCCCCTAAGTTGTTGACGAGGATGCGTATGTCGAAGTTGCAGCGACGTGATCAATTTAAGTGAGAGCCTATTGATAAAAGAGGAGTTGATGGGAGGTCAACTGACACCTCTGTTGATCTTTGCTAAATAAGATCGACGTCATGCACTAGAGGATCCAAGGAGGTGTAGAAATGGTGATTGATGATATATAATAGACGAAGGCTGCATTTACAATTGATCTCCAAGTGGAAGATTGTTGGGTTGAATGCAGAGATCAATTTTGGGTTAGTCTCTGTGTCTTGCGGAGCAAGGTAGAAGAGTTTAAGTGGTAATCAAGTTGTTGATTTGTTAGTCGTCTCTTTTTGTAATTCATTAGCAATTGAGAGTGTTTCGTCCGACTACAAGAGATTGACCTGTAATCTCTGTGCTTCTGAGAGAGTCGTGAGATGTTCAACTGTGAGTATTGAGTTTTTGGCTTGTAACTCTAGTCAGGTTGTGAGAGATTGTGAATGTTTGAGATCGAATATCTGAAACATTGTTATAATCTTATGATAGTGCATCGTTCATGATTTTTTCTCGGTTTGAATTTTTCCACGTTAATTCATTATACCGAATATTTATTTATTTTTTCACCCTTTATTATTGTTTACCTGCTAACAACGACCTGAATATCCTAACATGAAATACCAACCAAAATTTAAAGGCTAAGATCTGTGTTTTGACGGATTTTATACAAACATTTGTGGAATGATCATGGGATGGATTTGTTAATTATGAGATAACTCATAACTCATAATGACAAAGGAAATTGTTTGATGAAGAATACTCACTCTGATGCTTGAAATGAAACGGACGTTGATGTTGGATTGTGTGTGTGTGATAACGTTGAAGGAAAGAGGCATTGTCATCTCAAGTTCAGAGCCCAAAAAGCAGTTGACTTTTGCTTTTGTGTACATCATCTAACAAAATAATAACTTCAAAAAATAAAAAAGGTGATATTCTTGAAATCGTAGTAAATTTTGGAGGTTAGTGCATGGTGGATTGAAGTGAAAAGACCGAAAAGGCGCAGAGGTCAAGAGAAATCACTGTGGAGAATATATTTAGGGAGCAGTGAATGAAAACGCAGCTTAAGCAAGCAAGCAAGTAAACTGTAAAATGTAAATATAAATACCCGGTCATGTAATGGCTTTCTGATTATTTCTGAATCTCAATCTGTTGTAAAATTTTACCATCACTTTTAAGCCCTTTTTATTTTCAATGTCATCTGATTTTTACCTGCAACTGTAAGCAGCCTCGGCAATCAGCCGCCCCATACCTCCTACGCAACCCCTTGCTTTCATCCTCCAGCAGTCCAGCTTCTTCTATTTTTACCTCTTTTACCATCGTTTTAAACCTTTTCTATTTTCCAATATATATAATTATAATACTACCTTTGTTCCGTTTTATATGCTTTTTGGTTAAACAAAAAATAGAAAATCAATGTAAATTTTTAATTTATATGCTTTTTTTAAGCAAAATAAAAATAGTTTATCAATAAAATGTCAAACAATAACACTTATAAAGAGAATTATGAAAGAAATAATTGTAGATATAAAATAAAAATATGAAAATTAACTTTCAAATAATTAATATTAATATTATTGACATTAAGTTCTGAAATTATGACAATCTTGGCATGAATATTCAATAACTGTGAATCTTTAATACCGAAGGAAAACCCTACAATGTGTTGTAGGGATTTGAAAATTAACATTCATTTAGACCCTGTTCTTTTATACGATTGGCTAGGGTGCGGTGTGGAGGAAATGTAGTGAATTCTGATGGGTTGGGAAAAATTGTGGTGGAATGTAGGGGTGGGCATAACAGGTTAACCGCATTTGAGGTTTTTGGATTTTGAAAACCTAAATCGCAACCGCAATATGCGGTTAAAGCGGTTAACCGCTTTTGAAATCTGGAAACCTAAACCAAACCTCGAAACCGCAATTTAGAAGCAGTGCCGGTTAACGGCTTTTAAAATCTGAAAATTTACCCGGTTAACATACACGATTTATGATTAACCGATTTCCTGGAAATTTACAATAACATTTATGCAAATAAATGCAATCATATTACTAATAAATTCATATTCCGATACGACGATACGTGGTTAAATTAAATTCATATTACTAATAAATTCATTTTCTTTCAACTTAATTGAGAGCGGTTAACCGCGGTTAACCGTTTCATGAAAGTCCAAAACCTAAACCTAAACCGCTTTTATGCAAAAATCAATTCAGTTAACCGCATTTTGCGGTTTGGTTTATGCGGTTTTGCGGTTTAGGTTTATGGTGCCCACCCCTAGTGGAATGTGTGGGTTGTTGAAAGTTGTGGAAGGTTGTGGTTTAAATAATTGTAAATGTGTTGGAAAATGTGTTGGTAATTAAAGTTTAACTTTTAATAAAAAGATAAATTAAAATTGAAAAGTAGATTACATTGGGTTGTGGTAGAATATGAAAAGTTGCGATGCGGTGCGGTACCGCAATCTGCCAACCGCATAAAAAAACGGGGCCTTAATGTAGTAAATCATACAAGTTGCACAAAAGTGTCACCAAAAGTGACACTAATAATAAGCTTGTTTCGGTTCAATAAAACTCAACAACCTTCCACAATCCACCACAACATTCCATAATCCACCACAACTTTCCCCAACCCACCACAACTTTTAAATTTCCATTACACGCACCGCAACCAATCGTATAAAAGAACGGAGCCTAAAATGGCGCTTACTATCGACTAGAAAGATGGATGACAACTTCTCTAAAAAGCAAAGGGTAGGTTTTTTTTTTTTTTTTTTTGAGATGGGGGAAGAGAAGTTCTATTAAATTATGGTGCGTTTGGTTCTTTTGTGGGAAAATGTTTTCGTGAAACTTTTTCCAAGATAAGTGTTATCTTGGAAAGAATAATTCACAATATTTAGTTTACATTTGAAACACAAAAATATGTAGGAAAATTTATTTGAAATGTCCAAACTATCTTATATATTAATTTATAAAATAGTTTTATGCGTATTTTGGGGAGTAAAGTTTCTCTTTTCCATTAAAAGAAAAAACTTACCCAAGGCCCCCATGAAAAAGTTTTGGGTCATCCTCCATAGCCCTCATGTTCTCCATGTCAATTTATATTTTGGACCATCCTTCGTTGTCAATAACCCTAGAACTTAACTTGAAGCCCACATTTTCTGAAAGGGACAAAAGCCCAAAAATGAAAGAAACCTTGTCCGGATTTCCTCCCTCTCTATTTCTCTGTAAGAGTGTATGTGACCGAGTTAGTCTGTGCGACTCAGTGAGTAGGTATTGTCGCTTTGATCGTCCCATTTTCTATCTCCATTTCATTCTTATGGGCCTCTGTCTACTGAACTGGGTAAGTTGGTATCTCTTATATTTCTTCCCCCTTATATTTTTGAGCCCAAATTAAGCATGCTGAGATACTTTGTATTGAAACTAGATATGAAAATATGATTGTTTGGTGCAGCCATTGATGTATGACTACAATCCAAATAGCCTTATCCACTTATAACCTCTCATTCTGTAACATTAACACTGATGCATGGCCTGGCCATTACAGACTAATATTACTATTACCTCAAAGCTGCCCCTTCCTCTCTACAGCACTGCTAATTGTATATGTAACAGTGTTTTTGAATGTAGGTAACTTCCTGTTTGAGCATTTCTTCAATTACTACCAGTCTGCCTGCAATTTTCTCCCATAGGTTAGTATCTCATTTTCCATTAGTGGTACTCATTGTGATAAGATGTCTCAGTTGAACTCTCTGCTGCTCTCACTTTCAGAACTGTCATTTGGGTTGACATATTGGGGTTGAACTCAAGTTCAGTTCCCCATTTGTGGATTTTCATCATTTTTCATTTGCTGTATCATCCAAGATTGTTTTTGTATGACAAGCTAATGGGAACCAAAAATGAATCAACAGAATATGTAATGATCCAACCCTGAGTTGTCCAAATGCCAGGTCTAGTATTGGGTTGCTGGTGTTAGGCTGGATTATTGCTCTGCATATGAGATCAATTGTGTGCTTGCATCTTAGTGATGACTAATACCCTAAATATAAGTTAGGAAAGCAAAGACAATTCACAATAGTTCTTGAAGTAAATGAAAATGTTTTTCTGTGCACTTATATTTGCTGTGCCATCGTTCCACCAGGTGAACTGTTGGAAACCGCCTCGAACAAGGGCTGTCCACATTGAATTTTTGTTCCTTGATGGATAAATGTGGATCAGTTATCCAGGCGTCGACTTTGATCGACCAATGCTTTATTGGGACTTGCTTCAATACATCAAACACCCTCAAGAGATGGTACATTATAATCATTCTCTCTGCCCTTAACTTGCTTAGAATTTTGTTTCTAATTCATCATATTACTATGTCAACCTTTGTTCTGTTCTGATCAAGCTGTATTTGTGTGGATCAATGCCGATTTTGTAGTGTGTATCTTGATCATAGAAGATATAAGGGTTGTGGCAGATGGAGAATAAGATGTTCTGCTGTTGAGAAGCTCAATCAGGGTAGTAAATATGTTGACAGACGAGGAAAGGTGAGAAGTTTTGATAATAAAAAGTTGTCTCGAAAAAGAGGTACACCACAATTTTCCTGCTATGATGTTTTTCTCAAGCATTCATTTTGTAGATTGTAGTACTCAAGAATTTTTGGGCTCTTATTTTGTTCCAAAAACAGGTGGTGGCCTAAGAGGGCGTGGGTGGAAATTCGGTTCTGGCTTCATTGATGGTGTTTTCCCCGTGCTTAGCCCGATTGCTGAGAAAATTCTCGAGCTTGTCGAGAAGCAAAATGACAGCAGTAAAATCTGGGCTGCCCTTGACACTCTCCCAACAACACATGCTACTTGGGATGACATTATCAATGTAGCTGTCCAACTCCGCTTGAACAAAAAATGGGATCCAATCATTGTGGTAAGAAAAACCTTGTGTTCAACTCACATCATCTATTCATGCAGAATTACTACTATATTGCTTTGGGAGGAAATTTGACAGTTATTTACATCGATGCAGTTGTGTCAATGGGTGCTGTATCGGAGCTCCTTTCAACCGGATATCCTTTGCTACAATTTGATCATCGATGCTTTTGGACAAAAGTCAGATCTTGCAAAGGCCGAGTCCACGTATTTGGAGCTTCTGGAGGCCCGATGCATCCCTACAGAGGATACTTATGCGATTCTCTTGAGAACGTACTGTGGATCACGGTTGTTTGCAAAAGCAGAAGCAATTTTCTCTGAAATTCGCAAACATGGTCTTGCTTTCAGTATGCCTCTGCACTATCTTGTATGTCTTTGCTTTCTTTTCTATACTACTAGCTAGTTTAGATATCTTGTGTCTTTTTTGTACTATTATTTCAGAAGCATTGTTGTCTGAAATGCAGTAACTGGCTTTTCCAGGTGCCAGTGTGTACAATGCCTACATGGAAGGGTTGATAAAAGGAGGAAACTCTGAGAAGGCTTTGGAGGTATTCGAGAGGATGAAACGGGCGAAATGCAAACCTACTACAGAAACTTACACGATGTTAATCAATTTGTATGGGAAGGTGAGACTATGTATTTAATTCCGTCATTGTCAGAGTGTATATGCTGCAATCTGTCCATTCGAGCATGCCATCTTAATTAATAAGCATACTGATTGATATGCATGATGAAGACTGATCTAAATGGACAGACATGGAAATTATGCAGGAAAACAAATCGTACATGGCTCTTAAGCTGTTCAATGAAATGAAAACGCAGAACTGCAAGCCGAATATCTGTACTTACACTGCACTGATTAATGCATTTGCAAGGGACGGGCAATGCGAGAAAGCAGAAGAAATATTTGAGCTGCTACAAGAAGCTGGCCTTGAGCCTGATGTCTATGCTTATAATGCCCTGATGGAATCCTACAGGTTAATGCCTATACTTTGACTTACATGCTTTAGCTTCTACTTTACCCATTCTTACCCGATTCTACTTTTTCTATCTAAACATACCTAAACCCTGTAACTAATTTAGTGTTCTGCATACATGTTGTTACAGTCGTGCAGGGTACCCTTACGGCGCAGCAGAAATATTTTCACTGATGCAACACATGGGGTGCGAGCCAGACAGAGCTTCCTACAACATCATGGTTGATGCATACGGAAGAGCCGGTTTGGTTGAGGGTACATAATTACGATGACAACTTATTCATTCACTGCATTAATTTGAAGATCATTCACTGCATATATTCTGATGACAACTTCAATTCAGATGCAGAAGACATGTTCAAGCAGCTAAAACAGCTTGGGATGACTCCCACAATGAAATCCCACATGCTGCTCCTCTGCGCCTACTCAAAATCCGGCGACGTGGCCAAATGCGAGGACTTCCTCAACGAGATGTCAGACTCCGGGCTGAAACCCGACACGTACGTCCTCAACTGCATGCTGAACCTGTACGGCCGCCTCGGGCACTTCGACAAGATGGAGCAGGTTCTGACCGCCATGGAAGGTGGGGCCCACCCCAGGCCCGACCTCAGCACGTACAATATACTGATCCACGTGTACGGGCGGGGCGGGTACGTGGACAAGGTGGAGGAGCTCTTCCGCGGGCTCGAGTCCAGGAACATGAAGCCGGACGTGGTGACGTGGACATCGCGACTCGGGGCGTACTCCAGGAAGAAGCAGTACAAGGCGTGCTTGGAAGTGTTCGAGGAGATGATCGACGCGGGGTGTTTTCCGGATGGGGGGACGGCCAAAGTCCTGCTGTCTGCTTGTTCCAGTGAAGAGCAGAGACAGCAGGTTACTACTATTCTTAGAACAATGCATAAAGATAAAGATGGGAGGGGGGATGTTCATTCTGTTCTTGACAATCCTGTGCAATGAAATGGGATTGTATCATATGAAGCTGTCTGCAATTATAGATCGATTTGTGAATAATCTGATCTTCTGGACAAGTAAATGCAATATACTAAAATATTTGTCACAATAGCCATTTTCACAAAACCAATAATATAGAAAATTGAGTAAAAAATTTACACCATTGTCAAAACTCAAAAATTATCAGGGATAAATAGATATTATAGTCACTAAAATTGTAAAAGTCAGATAATTTGACAAATAAAAACAGACGGAAAGATACAATTTGACAAATATAAAAAAAAAAAAAACAGAAACAGTATACCATTTAGAGGGTGTTTTTCTTTCTTATTTCAATAATCAGTGGGCAGTGACCCAGTTTGATTCAATCAACTACAAGGTCAGTGCACAGAAGCACTTTAAAAATGTTGTGGATTTAGACAATAAATCAACAGCTTACAAAAACCATAGAAGAACAGGTTAGAACAGCTTACAAAGCCCAAAGGCCATGGCTGGAACAGAGGTTCCCAAAGGCGGTGAATACAAAGTTCACATCTTTTCCTCATCAACTCAGGTAATAAATACTATTCTCTAAACCCCACTTCTTTTTCCTTATCTTTCTCATGCTGGTAATTAATTGGCTAGAGCTAGTGTTGGGTGGTCGTCTTATTCAACTTTGATTCTGCTGAAGCTTGTTCGGTTATGAGTTGAAGTTGTGTACTTCCATACTTATTTCTGGGTTCATTCTGCCTTTTCTACTCAAAATAGCAACATCCATTCAAATTGAACCATTCAAGTCAACACTCGCAAGAATTAGGTCACTTCCTCTTCAAATTAGGCCGCTTCGCACCGGCAAAAATCGGAGTCCCGGTGAATTTGGGTTCACTCCGACAAGAATTGATGTCCGGACCCAGTTTTTTTGGGCCATGAGCTCTATTTGGGTCAAAATCGGTTCAGACTATAGAAAAAGAGAAATATTGTGTCCAAATATATTCGGTCAATGTCAAAATCGGGTTCGGACCAAACTAGGCTCTTTTCTGATCGGACAAATTTGAGTATTTGTGTCGGACAAATTTTGCCAGCACCAAGGCCACTGTGTTGGGAATAGGACTCAGTGTTGTCCTGAATTCTGACACAGATAACCCACCTGCAAACCAAAAGATATTGTTGTGTGAAGTTTGTGTTGTTTTTGCTACTATACTATGTAATTTTAATAGTGTATCTTTGTTCCTCCCTATTGAAATTAGTTGATTGAAAAATTGAACGAGAACTGGAATGCTGTGAAGAAGAATCAACCATATCGAGCGATGTATTCTAGCATCTTTGGGGGTATTGTTTTAGATCCAGCAATGATGATGATACCTATGGATGATCATATGGTGCACCGAGGTCATGGTGTTTTTGACACAGCCATTCTATTTGATGGGTAAGCCTTACTATTGACACTATACCAATTGGAATGTGGAAGATACTTTTGGTCTGTCATAGTATGTGTTTCTGAGAGTTTTTCCTACCCTGCAGATATCTGTATGAGTTGGATGATCATCTTGATCGGTTTCTCAGATCGGCATCCCTAGCGAAAATATCTCCGCCCTTCCCACGGTCAACCCTTCGAAGCATTCTTCTCCAACTAACAGCAGTGTCAAAGTGCAAAAATGGAGAACTTCGATACTGGCTAAGTGCCGGTCCAGGAGATTTCCATCTGTCTCCTTCCGGGTGTCCTACATCAGCTTTCTATGCCATAGTTATCGAGGAGGATTTCTCACAGAAAAAGGATGGAGTGAAAGCTGTAACAACTTCTGTCCCCATGAAAACACCTCTTTTTGCCACAATGAAGAATGTGAACTACCTTCCAAATGTCCTTTCGCAGATGGAAGCTGAGGAGAAGGGGGCGTATGCCTCCATTTGGGTCGATGATGAGGGTTATATAGCCGAGGGTCCTAATATGAATGTGGCGATCATAAATCATGATAGAGAGCTGATTATGCCCCAGTTTGACAACATCTTAAGTGGGTGTACTGCAATGAGGCTCTTGGAACTGGCATCCAAGCTGGTTGAAGAGGGTAGGTTGAAGGATGTAAGAACTGCCAATGTCTCAGTCAAGGATGCCAAATCAGCAGCCGAAATGATGTTTGTAGGAAGCGGACTACCAACAGTGCCCATTGTTACCTGGGATGAAAACCCCATAGCGGATGGTAAAAACTAAAAACCTTTTACCTCAAATTTCCTACTTTGTGCTGTCTCATACTTTGGTTGTTGCGTCCCTTTTGGGTAACATATCGGATTTTCCTCTTGAATCTTATTCTTTTCTTTCTAAGACTCTAATGTTTCCAAGTGAAATTGGGAGAAGGGATATGATCGGTTGTTGTTGTGTATGTATTGTTGTCTCATGAAATGCTACATACTGTCACAGGAAAGGTTGGAGAACTGACATTAGCACTGTCGAATCTGCTCTGGAATGACATGGTATCAGCACCTGAGACACGGAGGATTCGTGTTCCATATGAATAGCAACTGCCATGCTTGGAATGTATTTGCTTAGTGAAAGTCTGTAAGCTTTTCTATCAGCTTTTCTCTTGCACTAAGCCTTTGAAATAATGCTACTGTTGGTACATACACATCTCTGTTTCTGTGTCATTTATCATTTTGTATATATCAGCTGCATTTTGATGTTGCCTTTTTGGCGTTAACTGATGGTAGTTGTTTTAGCTCTCACATTTTAAAGAAATTTCTCTTACATTAAACTAATTAATTGTATCGTGGATCCAGCATTTATAAGGTTTTATGATCATGAAGAAATCATCATACAACATGTCTACCAGAACTCAGCAACTAGGTCAGAAAACATTGTATGGCAGAGAACTAAAATGAAAACATGCATGCATTCCACACCTTCATTCATCTATATGTATTAAAAACAGAGAGATCGAAAATCCAAACAATATAGAATCATACGGTGGAATATCATCGTCACTGACTCACTGACACCATAATCGCTTTAACCATCCTATGTCTAGCAACAAGCCCAATCGTTGCTCAGGACATTTTAGAAACAAGAAACCCACATTCTGAAACCGCATATCATTACTGGGTACATGCCAAATTAACCAAAAGAGCCTTTCGAAACAAACTGAACCATCTTCAACAGAGAGAATCTGAATTGAGTTTTGTTGCACAAACTTCCTTCACTGGATCGTCTTACAGCTGCATTGATCAGATCACGGCCCCTCATCAACAACGTTGACAAGCTCATACTCAACCAGTGACAGATTGTTGCCTTCTTTGACAGTAAAAGTGGCTGGATCAGTTGGCTCGATCCGGCCCCATTTGTCTACCGCAAGTCTCATGGTTCCTTTGAACATGTCGATCTTTGAGTTGCACAGAATGACAGTCCCCCCAGGTTTCATCATGTCAACTGCAACAGTAAAGTACCAATCAACATTCAATTCATCAACCAAAGAGGATTATTACGAAAATGAAAATGAGACCGAAAAGAAAGATATATATATACCTTGATCATTACGAGCAGTGAAGACAATGGTGCCAGTGTCGTCACCAACGAGACACTCAGCAATACGAGTGTTGCGGGCATTCTGATGAGACGCAGCGCGGCCTCTCTTCAAGACAGTGCAGGATGAAAGAACCTTGACAACCAAAGTATGGCCGCTCGTGCCGGGTTTCAGATGATCCACTTTAACAAAGGTGGGTTTTTTCAACGGTCGTTTCACGTTCGCATGGGACTGGGACTGGGATTGGGACTGGGAGATGTTCGTCTGTGAATTTGACGACATAGTAACTACTCAAAGAGATAGGATTGAGATGATCAAGCCCTCAAACCTTGAGTAACAACCCTTTTCTGGTGTTGTTTTGTGAATGGTTTTGGAAATCAGGAAATTATGTCTGTCTGATCTATTTCTGACACTTTTGGATCTCTAGCGAGTTTTACCTTACTAAACTCTTGAACCTCGATTCTGAAGCGAGACTCGTGGTTTATAAAGTTTGTTTGATGGTTTTGTTTACCCCTTGTTTTGTTGCATGAAATTTGGAGACTTCATATATGCAGCTATGTACCTTATTTTTCTGAATCACAGTTTTCTACTAACCAATATGTGCAAGGAAATGAGAATTTAGGTGAGCGAATTTTCTTGGCTTTTGGAAAAATTAGCAATGTAGATTCTAGATAACGATTTAGGTAGCGGATAGTTTATATAATAATATAGTTTAGCACCTATTAGCTAGATCAATATATATAAATAATATCTTGATTTTATCAATCATAGTAAAAAATACACATTTTATTCATAGTTTTATATTAATGAATAAAAAAATAAATGAATAATTATTTTTACATACTTGATAATTCAAAGTAATGAATGGGGTATGATCCAAGACGTTTTTGGATAAATATCAACTTAGAATTGAACACGTGTTTAGGTTGACCATTCCTCCAAATGCCCGCCAGTAATTTGGTTGAACAGGGCCTATAGTATGTAAATGTAATTGATTGGGCAACAAAGACACCATCCCTTGATTAAGGGAAGAAGGAAAGAATCAAACCAAGCTGGACTAACAGTTGATGGAGATCTGGGAAAGCAGCAAACTTAATGATTGAAGCAAAAGGGTATAAATTCCCACTAACCTTAAAAGTCAAAATCTTCCCTATTCCTCCTCCTGCTTTTATCCCTTTCTATCTGTCCTACACTTTCTGTGAATTCTCTTGAAAAACAGAACCAGCTAGCATTTCCCACTAATTGTATGAGTTTCAACTTTTAACCATTTCTTCAGATCTAATCTACCCTTGAAATGAAAGAAACCATAGTACAAGTTGAAGTTCAGAATCATCATCATCATCATCATCAACAACAACATAAACAAGGAGAAAAAGAAGAAGAAGAGAAAAGGCGTAGAGGTTGCAGGCCATTGGCATTCTTGCTTGGATTTCCATTTGCCCTTTGTGCTCTTCTTCTCTCACTTGCTGGGGGCATTGTTTGGATTCTTGGGTACGTGGGTATCTCTCTCTCTCTCTCTCTCTCTAGAATTTTGTTAATAAACTTTTCTCTGTCTAGAGTTGAAATTGATTGATAATTAGTGATGATCAAATACAGGTCTTTGCTGAGTTATGTGTGCCCGTGCCTGAGATGCTGTGCAGAGCTTGCAAACACAGCCATGGATATAATAAAGTTGCCCATCAATGTCTTCAGATGGTTTATCGACAAGATCCCCTGTTGATTCCCATTTTCGTCCTGCTTAAATCATCATCTTGTATTTCTTGACTTTGTATTTTCATCCATTGCGTGTAATGTAATACTAGTTAAAATGGACTAATGGAGATATGTGGTTTCTAAGCCAAGGATATTTATGAATACATGTTCTATTGTTGTTGGCCTCCCGCTTATAGTTGGCTCTTTCTTTCTTTCTTTTTTCTTTTCTTAAAAATAATTCACTAGGTGAAGTAGGAGCGGCAAAAAACTATCTGATCTAAATATCTGATTCAATCTCACTAAGAAAGATCGGGTATGATCATTTAACTGTTCGTCCGAATTTTGACTTCAACCAAACTGACCGAAAAAGTGCAAAAAATATTTTTCATTTTCCAATTGATCGAACGTGATATTGACCCAAATTTAAGTTTATTTGACCTGAAAATACCTGATAATATTGGGCATTGGACATCAACTTTAAGTCTGATTTCGAGCTCAAAATCACCCGAACCAAAGATTTCACAGCCCTAACCGGAATCAAATATTACGCCAACTAATAATAATTCACCGTTAACCCTATGATTCATGTGAGCGAATTTGATTGGAGAAGGGTTCATGTGACTTTTTACCATTCGCCAGTGACGGTATGTATTGATTTTCCATTGATCATAAATAAGTATCGCTTGTAGTGATTTCTAAAAAATAATAATTCACACACAATCGCTCTCTCATTGTGCCTAGATATTTGTACTGTGATAGACCTATTCAAAGTTCGGGCCAGTTGGACGTCGCATGAACCTCAACTAGGACCTGACTCGGACTTCAAGTTCCCTAACCCTATGGGTCACAAGGCGGGTCAGCTGTAATAACCCACCCCAAAATCATGTTTAATTATCTATTAACCACAGTAATTATTCAAATCGCGTTATAAATTTTTCGCGTTTACCTTTATTTATTTATTTATTTATTTATTTATTGCTATCGGTGTTAAGTCTCGTGCAGGAGATGGCTAAGGTGCCGAACTATCGGCTTAAAAGTTTACTTTACACATCTATTCAATGAGTTAAAGTATTTCAGGTTATATGTTTTACGTTATAAATTTATTTACCGAGAAACGGTTATTATTTATCCGCCTCGATTTCTATATATATATTTTACCGTTCCACTTTTAATTTATTTAAATTACATTTCCTTTACATAATTTCGAGTGGTAATTTTACCCACTGTATTATTTTTTTAATCCAAGTTCCGTTGTATTTTATTTTTGTGTGTAACCAAAAAAAGGGGTTTAATTATTCTACCTTTTAACATTTATATTTTATTACCCAAACTTTAATTTATTTGGGTTATATTTATTTCATTTAAGTACAAGTAATATTTATGTTTCATTTATTTGGATTTTCTACATCCAAGTTTTATTTTATTTTAACCCAATTATTACCAATTGATTTTATTTGGTACAAACTAATTATTTAAGTTTATTACATTTACAATTATTGTTTTTAGTTTACAATTTCAGACTTCATTAAGTTGTTTAGAGGAGGTTATATATGCTTTAGCAAGGGGGGGTTTAAGTCTTTTTTTCCTCATTTCATTTAGACAACTCCCCAAACTCTTTCTCTCTCTACCTTCCCTCTCCCCCCTTGCTCTGCTGCCCAGCCGTGGCCACCATACTGCCGCCGCCCAGCTGGTGTTTTTCGGCGCCGTCGGCCACCCTACTCCGGCCACCACCTTCTTCCCCCTTCTCTTGTTCAATCTCTCACCTCAAATTCAAGTGGTATAGTCTCAAACCCTAACCTAATTCTCTTGTTTATAATTTGAAATTCCATGTTTAATATATGTTTCTTTTATAAATTCTATCTCTTTTACTCTCTAAATTCATGAATTCAAGTGTATAATTGGTTTGGTTAAGTTAGGGTTTGAGTTTGGAGTATGTGCATGTGTATTTGGATGAGTTCTTGAGGTTTTCTTGTTAAATTCTTGATGGATGTTGCTATAATCTTGATGCATGTGAATTTCTTGATAAGTTGCTGAGTATTAAGGGCTGGTTATATATGCTAAGTTTATTATTTTAGTGTTATCATGTTTAATTTGGGTGAATTAGTGAGTTTTTGGTGAAAGAGTTCAAGAACAAGTCTTTTATGTTGAGTTGTGTTTAATCCATGGTTGCATGTGGGATTTAAGCTCTTTGATGAGTTAACTTTCAAGGTTTAATTCTGGAAATATAGTGGATTATAGCCAAAGTGAAGTTTGGTTGAGAATTAGTATGGATTAAGGGCTAAATGAACCATTAGAGCTGAAAATAAGAGCAAGTTAGTCGCTGTCTCAATTCTGGAAATTTACAGCAGTATAAAAGTGGGATTTTTGCCCAGATTTCTACTCCATTTGATAGCTTAAGGTGTTAGCAAACCATAGGCTTTGAAATTTCTAATTTCCGACTTGTATAGCCCGAGTTATGACCGAAACCGTGAAGGTACAATTTTATATACGAATTTTTGAGTCAGTGTTTTGAGGGCTGTTTTTCGTCCCTTTGGAGACCTTTTTGGTTTTTATGGTAAACATGAAAGTTTTAGGCCTCTTTGCAAGCTTTCCGGAAAGGTATGGTTTGTAGTTATACGATATTGAGAGTGTGAGATATGAGCCCGGGAAGAAGGGCTGTCTACTTGAAGTTTCTGCCCAATTTACCCTTTACTAAAATTCCATCTTTAAGGTCCTAAACCAAGTCAATAGGAGACTTTAAGCATTGATAAGTTATGGTTATATGTTATAATCTTGGGTTAAAGTCTTAAGGGGGAAAAGTATGGTTTTGGAGGCCTAAGTATGTCCTAAGGTCTTTTAGCCAAGAGTAGTGATTTAAGCACAAGTATACATATCTCCCAATAAGTGTTAGCTAAGAGTTCAATATCTTTGGGTTGAACAAGGTTTTATCTAGCTAGTGTCTTCCAAGTTCTAAATAACTCTCAAGTTAAGTTCCTCTAGTTTTCAACTCAAGGTTTATTCCTCAAGCTCCTTTATTCATTCCTCTTTCATCAATCGTGACATCGACTTGCTTTTCTAAATAAGTATAGAGGAACCCTTTTAATCTCATTTTCACCTTCAATCTTCGGTTCTCATACTTCATCAATCTAAGTTATCTTTCCAAGGTTCAAGTGCCCTTCTTTGATTTCACCTTTCTACATCAATTTCTCTATGTAATTTCATTCCGGAACTCCTAATTTATTCTACTCTAGCTGTCCGGGCCAATGTTGGAGCCCTTCCACTCGTTTTTAGCCTCTGGTTCTGTTGACAAAGTTGTAGATTATGATTTTCCCTATTCCGAGATGTACTCGTTTGCCTCATTCCGTTTTTCCTAACTCAAGTTACGCTATAAACTTTATTTTTATATAACCTGAAATTTTCTTCCTAAGTTATTTCATTTATATTTTACTAATTTTCTAAACTTGTAAATCTAATTTAGAACCTTATTCGGTTCTTCATTTTTACTTATTCTTATCTTAGTTGACAAGTTCCAAAAGCCATCTCAAGCCGAAATTCTAAGGTCTCTAGCGTCTCAAGGTACGCGAATTGTCCAGTTTTTACGAACTAAATTATAGTCGTAATTTATTCAATTTATACCATGTCAAGTTTTATGGTTTACAATGATTTTATATTTAACAGTGGACCCGCATTCTATGCTTATTCTTACTTTCATGTTTTAGCACTCCTGATCAGAGTGCCTTGACGCACTTGATGTCATCTTGCTGATCACTTATTCCAAGTTTAGATCAACTTGGGCATACGCGTGTGTGAGGTGCTTGCACTGATCGTAAGGGTTCCACCTAATTTCTATCTTCATTGATTTATGTTATGCATATGTTTATGTTCATGTTATGCAAGTCCTATTTTAATACCCTTCCCTTGTTTTCAAAATGAATTTAAATGCCGGCACCGAAACCGTTTTTGAACGGTTCGTTTTTGAACGGTTTACGTGCTGGAGGTTTGCGTACTGAGTGTTTCCCCACTCACCTTTTTGCAATGTTTTAATGTTTTGTTTTAGGAGGTTCGAGCTCCCAGGGCAAGGACAAGTCGGTTGCAAAGTGATTCAAGGTTCTTGAGGTAGTTTTCTAAGGAATTCATCGGTCAGCAAGGGCGAGCTGTAATTTTTGGAAGTTGTTCTAGTTTTTAAGTTATGTTTAAGTTATGTACTTTATCCAGGGGTTGTATAAGTTTTATATGTGAAGGTTCTCAAGTTAGTAAGTTATCTTGTGGTTTTGGAAGTATCTTTTGTGTGTTGTTGCCTTGTCTCTTTTGGGAGACGGCGGTAATGCCTCGACCTAAGGTGTTCCGTTGCGCTAATCGCAGGTTTGGGTATCTAAGTGTAGTCTTAACCTTGTGATTAAGGTTGGGGTGTTACATCAGCCAACCCAAAATGTGAAATTTAATGTTTTATCATTTTATCTATTTTCATTGGAAAAAGTCTTAAAATTTTATTATGTGCTAGTACATGCTCCCATTATTATAACATATGTATTTTTAAATATATATTTATCATATGTTGATTATTTTAAATCTAAAATTAATTGACATAAATTCTAAATTCTAAATTTAATTATTTATTCACTTTTTATGCATTTTTTTATTTTGTATTAATGTTAAAACTTCTATTATACAATTATGTACTTTTAATTCATTTTTTAAAAAAATTTATACTCAATTTTCATGCATAAAATTGATTAACGTAGTTTCTAAATTATTCTTAAAGCACTTATTTATTTATACTCAATTTCCATGCATAAAATTGATTAACGTAGTTTCTAAATTATTCTTAAAGCATTTATTTATTTATACTTCATATAGCAAAGTAATAATTTTTTACATATTTGTTTTACGGTCTTAATGCTACCTGATGAAGCATTGACAGGCTTGCGTTTGTAGTCCAACGGTTAGGATAATTGCCTTCCAAGCAATAGACCCGGGTTCGACTCCCGGCAAACGCACATTTTCCATTTTGTTTCCCCTGGGAACTTTGAATTTTCCCCGGCCTAAATCATTCTGTATGAGTGAATCTTCATTTTCAGAGTGAAGGAAGCAATTGAAGAGGCTCAGATATTCAAGAATGGCTTGTTGCAAAGCGTTCTGCAGCATTCCACTGATTCGACGTTCTTCATCGGCCTTATTTTCTGCAACCCGTTTCTCTTCTTTCTCTCCCTCTCATCGTCCTCTTCCTCGAGCCCGTAGAGTTACTCTATCAGCTTCTGCTCCTCCTATTCAAGACTCAACTTCTGCAGAACACCCATCTTCCTCCATGAAACGTTCTTGGAAACCCACTTGCTTGTACTACACACAAGGCAAGTGCACCATGGTAAGTAACTAAGTACCCGTGGCTCTTCAGAAATGATTTTGTCTCTGTGCTTGTTTTAGTGGAAGCTAGGGTATTTATGGTAGAATGTGAACTGGGTTTTGTTAAATTTTGACGGGTTCAAGCGATGTGATTAGTTTGAAGGGATTTAAGCTGTTTAGCGCTGTGGGTATTGTTTTGAACTTCGAATATATTTTGCATACCACCTGTTCGAGAAAATGTCCAGCTGAAAGGGTCACCCACTCCCAAAGCCTTGAAACGTTTAATTGTCATTCATTAAGTAAGCTAATTAACAAGGATAAACGTTTAATTGTCAAATGATGTCTTCATGAGCTGCAAATGTGCCAAGCCCTGCATTAGGATCATCCGCAAAAAAGTTCAATCCTGGGCATCAGCATAAAGGATACTAACCTCTCCACATTCTTGTAATTCGGGGGCAAGGCTGCTATGTAGGTGAGGGTCTCAAGTTATGGATATGGATTTGAGTCTTCTTCCCTTCCAAAGATCACCACTTTGCTTAAAAGGAATAGCTGCCTATCTGCTTGTGATGTTTGTACTCCTATGGTCTGTCCTTTTCTGTAATGTTGTTATTCAGCTAATGTGCTGAGTATGTTTCCATGTATTGAATGCAACTTATCTGTATGCAGATGGATGATCCTGTGCATCTGGATAAGTTCAGCCACAGTTGCTCCGTCCCCCTTGAAGGAAATGTTGCTCAATCCAAAAACCTACGTTCACAGCACGTTGATTTCTTCTTGGTGCTTGATTTGGAAGGAAAAGTTGAGATTTTAGAGTTTCCAGTCATCATGGTTGACGCCGCTACAATGGAAGTCGTCAACTTTTTCCACAGGTTTTACCGTTCTCACACAATATAATCCATATTCCCACAGTCTTCTCCGCGTTATAATGTAGGATTTTCGAAAACTTCTTAAACGTGATAGTGTTGGTCATGCTATCTCAATCAATTGCATGCCTGTGGTACATGTAAATACCAATTTTAATCTAGGAAAGCGAGGCTGAGAAACGCTCACGAAAGCACAAAGCCCAAACTCCTACGCCTTGCTATAAAAGGTCAAAAATTCTGTCTCATTTTTATCACTCTCTCTATCCCTCGTTGCCCAAAAGAATGCAAAGCATGTGGTTTTTTGGTAGTTATAATACAGTCTAAGTCACTTTTTGATGCGATATCTGACTGTCAAAGTATTATGCTTGGAAATGATTTTTAGCATAAGTACGCCTCTTGTCCAAAAAGCCTGCGCCTTCGAATTGAAGCCCCCTTTCGTGCTTTTGTGTGCCTCGAATAAGGTTGCACATTTTTTCTGCTTGGGATTGAAAAGTGCATTCTGCTTGCAGCCTGCCTTGCGTAGCCTACCCGACCCTATTGCATAATGTACTAACCTCAGAAGTTCAAAATGGTTACTGCCCTCAATTGACAATCAAATCCAAATTGGAAGACCCTTTGTTTTTTCCTTTTTTGTTGAAGAGCTTAGAACGACATAACTTTTATCCTTGATTGAAATTGCCTATAATACACTTGCACATAATGATGAATTGATGTTACACATACTCATATCTTTCTTGTTTTTTGTTGATCGCATTTTCCAGTCAATTTCTGTCTTATTTTTTGTTGAAGAATGGTGCGGTGGATATGATTTACTTTCTAGATTCTGTACCTGCTGTTGAGCTTGTAAATCTATCTTGCTTGATCCCTGTTAGAGTGTTGCTTATTCATTTTTTTTTTTGTATATCGTGTGCAGGTTCGTTAGGCCTTCAAATATGTCTGAACAGAGGATAAATGAATATATTGAAGGAAAATATGGGAAACTAGGAGTTGATCGGTATCTCTCTTACCCTTTGGAGGCGTTTAGGACTGTTCTTAGTTATAGCTTTGATTCTGTTTTGGAAAATCACGAGTATTGTCAAGACGGGTGTACTATGATTTAGTTGTCCTATACCCCTGTATGTTTGTCAAGATGCTTCAAATTTTTGATGATTTAGGGGGCTTGTCTCATTAACTTTCTGGAGAAGAAGTTTTTTCCTAAAAAGAATTTTGAAACTAAAGAAACAGATGGCAACAAGCAAGCGAAAAGACAAAAAATATTGAACCAAATAAAGAAATTTTGATTAACTCCCATATGGTCTGATCAGTCTCACTTATTTTCATGGGCAACATGTTTGCGGATTTTTTGCTTTATTGTTCTATTCTAAGCCCTTGGTTTGAATTTCTGCTGGGTATCTTCATTCTGAATGCAAGGTGTAGCTTTAAATTATATTTGTACAAAGCAGGGTGCTGATGTGATTCAATTAACTATTTGCAGTGTCTGGCATGATACAGCTATGCCATTTGTGGATGTCATCCGGGAATTTGAGGCTTGGATGACTCACCATTACTTGTGGAGAAAGGAACTTCATGGACCTCTCCAGAAGGCTGCATTTGTGACTTGGTACATGCTTTTTTTTGGAACAATATGATATTTTCTGAATCTTGGCCCATGATGCTAGAATTTCCCTTTTATAATTACTAGAGGACATGCAATTGTGTGCTCGATTTCCGTTGTAA
Organism: Portulaca oleracea; assembly: GCA_029582165.1. NCBI lineage: Eukaryota > Viridiplantae > Streptophyta > Magnoliopsida > Caryophyllales > Portulacaceae > Portulaca > Portulaca oleracea. The sequence goes on from CM055876.1 coordinate 42,714,406, forward strand.
AGTGTGTGTTCAATGGGGTTGTAGTGGTCTTTGATAGTCCTGTTGGTTTATGTTCCCCTCATGATTTTATAAAACTCTGTTGACATGTAATAAAACATCATGAAGAGTTCGTTGTGGTAAATGGGCAATGCTGGAAGGGCATGACTCTAGGTTCCTTGAATTGTATTTAATACAAATTCCTTCTTGTGGGAAATACATCTTTTCTGAAGTGGACGATAATGAGAGGATGGTATTCATTTGTGATGTATGCTCTGGGTTCCTTGAATTGTACTACATGCAAATTCCTTGTTCGGTTGAATCAACCATATTTTAGTGGCATTTATACTTCCATAATTGAATTTGCTGCTGCTCTGTGGAGATTGTTGCATTGAACTTGCTTCCATAGTGAGAAATTTACGTGTAAGGAAAATGAACTTCTAGGAGTTTTTCCATCTTATCTTCCTGAAATATCGTTGTCTTCTTTTCCTCGTTCCTTTTCTGCTTCTATTGCCCAACTTGATGCTTTCTGAGAAACTATCTTCTTGTTCCATGTTTATTTTTGCTTCTGTCTATTGCTGCGCAGGCACACATAGTGTTTTTCCTTTTTTGGGAGTGATTTCAGATTGTTTTGTAGATGCCTCGATGCTTATGATTTCTTTTGCCGACAGTGGTAATTGGGACATCAAAACAAAAATTCCACAGCAATGTCAAGTAAGCGGCATGAAGATTCCCCCTTATTTTATGGAGTGGATCAACTTGAAAGATGTTTATTTGAATTTCTACAATCGGAGGGTAAGTTTCTCAGTCTTTGTAAATGAGAATGGTCTCCCTTTAGATGATAACAAGTTTCTGAACTCGATCTTGTGCAAGGGAGTGCATAATATCCCTTCGCTGCTAAATACCCTTGTTAGTCAGCGTCAGCGTCAGCGTCAGCGTCACTTGCTGTATTCATTCTTACAGGCACCGGGAATGAGGTCTATGTTGAACGAACTTGAACTTCCATTGGTGGGAAGTCATCACCTTGGAATTGACGACACAAAGAACATCGTAAGGGTGTTGCAAAAGATGCTAGCAGACGGGGTGTTAATTCAGACTACTGCAAGGAGGGATCCTACCAATCCTAAAACTGTGGAATTCCTTTTCAAAAACCGTATCAGGTATCATTTCATTACTTTCCTGGTTGTCTGTCATTTGCGGGTTTTATAGAGATCAATAATGTGCTTTTGTAATTGTATTGGATTTGGTTCGATTCAACATCAATAACCTTCCGAGTTGTGATCAATGCCCTTTTGTTTACAATTGTAGGTGAGATCCACAAGAAAATAGCTGGGGTTTTGTTTCAAAACTTGAGGAAATTGTAACTTGTAAGTAGGCATACTATACTTTTGTGTACTTAGAAATTAAGTTAAATTTATGTATGTAAGAACAGTGAATTTTGTCATTCAATTTTGATAGAAGCATTCAGCATCAGACTATTTGGCTCTGGGCAAACATATTACAGATTTACAGTTGGATAAACTGGTTGTCTGGGGTCAATTTATTGGCATTCAGAGGGAGACAATCCTTAATACAGTAGTTAATTAATACTAGTGGGTTATTTATACAGTTTTGGAGCTCTATTTGTAAAGAATTTTAGGGTTATTCAGCCAAAGGCATTTTCATGTGTTTGGTAGGGTGAAAATTTTTACCCTTTATTTTCTATCTTTATTTTTTTTATTGTAGTCTCTTTAATGTTTATTTTATTTCCATAACCTTGTAGGTTATTTTAAATAAAGTATCACATAAGTCTAATAATAGTATATAATACTAATTTGCATATTATAAAGTTCTTTTATGAGTGTTAAGTTAAACATAGTTATTAAAATCTCGATCCTGGTCTACGATCCTACGATTTTATGATCGAAAATCCTTGATACGATCCTATTATCTATATTCTGATCCACGATCCTATGTTGGTTAATTTTGATCCTAACTACTTCATAGATCCGAGTTAGAATCCCGATTTTAACAACCTTGCTTACAAAATAAACCATGGTGTTTGATGACAAAAGTATACCGTTGGAATCTTAATATGACAAACTAATATTACATTCTTAGAATAATAGCAATTCAGAAATTACAAAGTGATTTGATATGAGTGAATTTATTGTATCAAATCGTAATGTTTGATATATTAATCGAAATATATTATGGAATTTTAATATTGGTAATATATAACTGCAGGGTACAATGTGCAAGTTTCAATACTTGAAAGCTTTAAACTCTGAAATGAACGACAAAATTATACTCTTGTATTTGGCGGCAAACGTTTGGTGGGAAAATTAAAGAAAAAGGGTGGTCTGATTGGATGTTATTCCCATGCCAAATCATAAGTGAACTCCACACTCTATTCTCAGCATGTACTGTACAACCACTCAGCCCCTTGCAAAGTCCTTACTCCTTACAACTAAATTAAAATTTATGTTTATTTCATACTAAAAACACTATTCTTTGATATTCTCTTATTTGAATGGATTCCATTTGACTTTTCTTTTTGTTTTTAATAAACCAATTTAAACATACTTGTTGCACTCTTGTAACATGTTAACTTGAATTATCACAACACACATTATATCAAAATTAAAATTTGTCAAATTAAATTTAATCCCGCATGAAGCTATCTAATTTTAAGTTCAGATCAACCCTATTTATTATTTTAAAACTTTGCATATAGTAAAAAAAAAATTTTCATCGTGACACTTCAAGTTGAATAAATCCATTGTTAGGTTTAAATCAAACCTTTCAAATAGAAAAAATGATTTCTCACTGAAATATTGCATGAAAAGTATTTTATAGAAATCTCCTAAAATCAACTTTTCCTTATTAAGAAATAATAATAGAATAATATTGTCACATTTGGATAACATATTTCATATCAGTGACATGACTTTCAGTGAACAGGAGGTGGCAACAACTTTCATAGATTTACTCACAAATTTTTTTTTCCGATTATAAGGCATTATAAATCAATAAATTTTATGGAAAACCATCTTGCAGGGAATTTATAGTAAGAGGGGTAATTCTAAGATGAATTTTTATAAATATAAGAGTGATTAATAATTTATTTAAGATGATTTAAATAAAATTTATTATTTTATAAATTATTAGTCATATTCACATTAAAATATTAATATATTATCTTAAAACAAATTCATCTTACAATAACAATAATTTCAGGTGAAATGATCTTACCTTAAAATTTACAATATGCATAGTGGCTATCTTCGCCCTCACCTAAAGTCATAATTGGTTATTAGAAAGAGCCCAAACCCTTAAAAAAAAACAAAAAAAAAAAACTATGCGGCGCGTGAATGCACGTGACTGCCTTTCGCGTGGCTTTAGTATGCAGTGGATTATGAGTATGAACGCTCTTTCTTTCCCCTGCCCTAGCTCCTTCATATTTAGAAGCAACACAACACAGTCACCACTCACCACTCACCAATGAAGTCAGAGAGAGACTAGAGAAAGGAGGAGATACACCGGGCGATGGATTCTCAGACCCATTCGATTCAATAAACCCTTGCCAATTTCAATCTTTGATTCATCCTTCCTTCAATCATTTCAATCTGCATTGTTACTTTGCCCTAAATACCTTTCGCCTAGGGTTTCTAGGGTTTAGCTTCTATCTCCATCATCTCCGTTTTTTTTTTTTTGATCGATCAACAGGACAGAGGTGAGTTACTGGGTCGTATCTTTCGTGTTTCGATTCAAACTGTTGAATTTGATGGAAAAGGGTGTCTGGTGGGGGCGCATTTTGCGTTTATTTACTGTTTGAGATTGAGGGTGGTTAGGTTAGGGTATCCTCTGTTTTTTCGGGAGGGCTTTTGTCATGCGATTGTCTCAATCGGCTCCCGTTTCCTCTCCAAAGGGAGGGAACGGTCACCGATTGGGTACAAGGACACGTAAGAAGCATAAGAGACTTGATGCAATTTGTGAAGATGTGTTCAAGCAGAATCTTAGGGATGATAAGATGGATTCCAATGAGGGGGGTACTAGTAAGAGGGGAAATGCTGATTTGGGGGATGATTCTGAGCTTCGACGGAGTACTAGGGTGAGAAAGGCACCTGTGGTTCTTGATTCTTCGCCTCCGCCTCCTAAGAAGAGGCGGAAGATTAAGAAAATTGGGAAGACAATTGGTGGGGCTTCTGGGAAGAAGTTGAAAGGGAAGGGGAAGGGGAAGGGGAAGGTGGAGAGTGAGACTGAGACTTCTTCAAGTTCAGGTTCTGAGAATTCGGATGATGAGGAGCTAAGTGCTTGGAAATCGAGGCTAAGATCTAGGGTTTCGAAAGTGAAGGGTAATTTGAAAGGAGATGGGAATCGGTATCAGCCTCGAGGGAAGAGAAAGCTCTTTCGGGATGGTGAAGAGGATGACAAGGACGTAATGTTGGAGGTTGATGTTGTGGGTGATAAAGATGCTGGTGATTCTAAGGATGGTGGGGTTGGGTCTTCAATTGACAATGAGGAGAAGTTGCATGATGGTCATTTGGAAGATGGAAGCTTGGAAGATAACATTGAAGTCTCAGGAAATGGGGATGACGGCAACAGTGATTCGTCATCAAGGGAAAGGATTGATGGAAATGATGACATGGCGGAGAGTGAACCTGATGAGGTTGTTGAAGAGGATAATGAAGCTCCTGATATACCCGTGCAGGAGGAACGTAATATTGATGAGAAGATGAATGATAGCGTACAGAATGATGAGTCATCAAATTCCTCCAAGTCTGTTAAGCACCCTGAAGACGACAGACTTGATGCTGAGATTGCCTCACTTCACTCTGAACCAGCTGAAGAGGAGGGAGGTAATGGTGAGGTTAATGTGGCTGAAACTGAGCCAAATGATGTGGAGCGCAAGGATGATGCAAAAGTGGAGAACCACAAAGTCATCATGGATAGATTTTCTAAACCTCGTATAAAGGAGGGCAGGCGTTGTGGTTTATGTGGGGGAGGAGTTGATGGAAAACCTCCAAAGAGGTTGCTAAATGATTTTGCTGGCAGTGACCATGAGGCATATAGTGGTTCATCTGCTTCAGAGGAGGTCAATTATGATCCATGGGATGGGTTTGGCGATGAACCTGGTTGGCTTGGACGTCTTCTGGGTCCTATTAATGACCGGTATGGCATTGCTGGAACTTGGGTTCATCAGCATTGTGCTGTTTGGAGTCCAGAGGTGAGCTTCATTAATCATATGAGTTTAATTATTCACTTGTCATTGGTTTTTGCATATCAGTTCCATAAGTAATTAGGCAGGCATAAACTCCTTGATTTGCATCATTCTTACCTCGTTGAAGTTGAACCTGGTATCCTTGAAAAAAAAAGGGATAAACCTGAATATATAAGGGAAAGAAAGGTCTTTGAGCTCCTTTCCCTGTAGTACCCCAATGTATGGCATGGGGTTATTCCAAAACCACCCCTTGACCCTTTATACTTGTTTGGCATGGAACACAAATACTCACCACTGATCTTGATTTGTACAACTGAACAATAAAGAGAGATCAAATATTCGAATTTTTAGTTGGTTACTCATTTTCTTTGCTTCACCACTTGTTCATGTTGGTTGATTGAAACTTGAACAGGTTTGGACACAACACAACTTTGAAGTCACGAAAATACGATGGAAAGTTTACTTACCACTGCTTTATATCTGTAGTCAAGTCCAAGTAATATAGTTCTTATAATATTAGTACACGAGGTTTTTCAACCCTTTTGCGTCCTGTGTTATCCGTTTTTCTTTTTGCTATTTGGATAATGTACTGGGTTACCTTTTGTAGAACTTGTCTTGTATCATAGGGAGTGAAGATACCAAAACTGTTTATCATCATTATTGGTCTTTTTTTGCTCAAATCATCATTATTGGCCTTGGTCTTACATTCATAGAAGACTTGTAATGATGAAATGGTTGAAAATAGATATCAGAGTATGAATTCTAGATATGTAAATAGCTTCAGTGAGGAATTGTGATGAGTTCTTAGCTTCATAAGCATTCGGTGTGAATCTTATATTAATTAGGGCTGATGCATAATACACTTGTGAGAATTATCCAGCAGTCCTGGGTGTAAGTTTCTTGAATGTTATTATATAGACCAAAGGGGATATCACTGCCAAATTCAGCGTTTTCTATTTGTGTTACGCATCAAGAGAGAAACAATTGATGTGTGTGTGCTGCACACGTTGGTGCATCTTTCAGTAATATAGGTTTGCAGGGAAACTGGAAACTCCCTTCTGAATGTTTTTGTTTGCCACTGAGCAAAGATTGGGGAAAAATCAAAAGCAACTATCTTGCAATGCTATCATCCTCTGGAAAAAGCTTGCATATAGTGACGTAATTGTTTCATGCACTATATCTGCTCAAAACTTCCTTGTATGGGAATGTGCTACAGTATTGTAGCTTTCCTTTTCTTTTTTTTTCCTGGTTTACTTTCCCTTGTACTTGTGCTTTTCCACTTTTCATTCCATTTGGAATATACCGTTGCTTCTTTCCATCCTAAGACAGCTTTTGTTACTTGTCGTTTCACACCTCCAACTTCAACCAATCTCTTATTGTTAATCCATGTATGCAGGTCTATTTTGCTGGCCTTGGGTGCTTGAAGAATGTGAGGGCTGCACTTTGCCGAGGAAGGGCATTAAAATGTACCCGCTGTGGAAGGCCTGGGGCAACTCTTGGCTGTCGTGTAGATAGGTGTCCAAGAACTTATCATCTGGTTAGTGTCTTGGTAAATCGGGCTACCCTTGGATAAGGGAAGCAAGTTTGTAAATTTTACAGTTGCAATTTTGGTGTCCGTTTGTCTTTCCATTTACATTTTTCGTGTGCTTACCATTCATTTACCTTATTTCATATAGCATTTACTTTTTCTTAGGCTTTGAGATTTCTCAACCTTTGCTTTCTTTTCTTTCCCTTTTTTCTTTATCAGCCTTGCGCGCGTGCCAGCGGATGCGGTTTTGATCACCGGAAATTTCTTATAGCCTGTGCAGACCATCGATATCTATTCCAACCTCATGGACATCAATATATAAAAAAGTTAAAAGCTAAGAAAATGAAGTTGGAATTGAGGAGGGTCTCTAATGATGCTTCACGGCAAGATATTGAAGCAGAGGAGAAGTGGATGGAAAGGTGTGGTGAGGATGAAGAGTTTCTGAGACGTGAAACAAAAAGGCTTCAGCGTGATTTGTCAAGAATTGCTCCTGTTTATATTGGTGGCTGTAACTCTGAAGGTGAAAATCTGTTTGAAGGTTGGGAATCTGTTGCAGGGCTTCAGGATGTCATTAACTGTATGAAAGAAGTTGTAATTATGCCTCTTTTATATCCAGAGTTTTATGAGAATATGGGGATTACTCCACCCAGAGGTGTTCTATTGCATGGCTACCCTGGGACTGGAAAGACCCTTGTTGTTAGGGCCCTGATCGGCTGTTGTGCCCGCGGTGGAAAACGCATAGCTTATTTTGCTCGTAAAGGTGCTGATTGTTTGGGAAAATATGTTGGTGATGCTGAGCGCCAGCTAAGGCTTCTGTTTCAGGTTGCTGAGAAATCTCAACCTTCGATTATTTTCTTTGACGAGATTGATGGATTGGCTCCAGTCCGCACAAGACAGCAAGATCAGACTCATAGTTCAGTTGTCTCAACTTTGCTTGCCTTAATGGATGGTCTGAAATCTCGAGGATCTGTTATAGTTATAGGTGCAACAAATCGCCCTGATGCTATCGATCCTGCGCTTAGAAGGCCAGGTAGGTTTGATAGGGAGATCTATTTTCCTTTACCATCTGTTAAGGATAGAGCTGCTATTTTGGCTCTTCACACAAGAAAGTGGCCTAAGCCAGTTACCGGCCCCTTGCTTGATTGGGTTGCCGCTAAAACTGTGGGCTATGCTGGTGCTGACCTTCAGGCTCTTTGTGCCCAAGCAGCGGTTATTGCCTTAAAAAGGAATTGCTCCTGGCAGAAAATTCTTTCCTGTGCTGAAACCGAATATCTGGGGGGAAAAAGGCCGCTGCTTCCTGCTTTTACTGTAGAAGAGAGAGATTGGCTGGAGGCTCTTTCCCTTGCACCTCCACCTTGTTCACGAAGAGAGGCAGGGATGGCTGCAAGTGAAATTGCGGGCTCACCGCTTCAAATACATCTTATCCCTTGCCTGTTTGAACCACTTTTGAATTTGATAATATCCCTTTTCATTGATGAGCGTCTCTGGTTGCCTCCTCGTCTCTTAAATGCTGGAGCAGCCATAAAAAAGGTTCTTGTTCCTGTCATGGAGAGGAGAAGTCTTCCAAGTGACAGATGGTGGTTCCATGCTCCAAGTATGGTTCAAGAATCAAGCATAGCAAGAGAGATAGTTAGAAATCTTTCCAGTGCTGGGGTTCTTGATGGGGACGCTTCCTTTGCTGGATCTGATTTGTCAAACGATGCTTCTTGTGACACTGACAATAGCAGATCTGTTCCCTGTAGTGTTGATTTTGACCCTTCTGGTTCGTCCGGGAATTTTTGCTATGCATCATCAAAGAAAGCAGGGTATAGAATATTGATTGCAGGAGATCCCAAAGCTGGCCAAAAACATCTTGCTTCTTGTCTCCTTCATTGTTTTGTGGGCAGCATAGAAGTGCAGAAGGTTGATTTGGCTACAATTTCACAAGAGGGGCATGGTGACATGGAGCAAGGGATTTCACGTATTTTAAGTATGTTATGCTTCAGCCTTTTCAAGTCCCTATATTCTGGAGGGTTCTGATTGTTCTTTATGAATGTTTTTCTCTTACAGTTGTTGCTAATTTTAGCGTGAGTGATTAATCAAGTGGGGAAGGCAAGGAAAATAAAATTGATTTTATGTTTCTTTTTGACAAGACTGCTATGGCTTGAAATTAAACTTTGCTTGTTTCTTGGATTGAAACTCTTTTGTATTAAGATCAATAGAACTGTTTTTTTGACACAGATCAATAGAACTTGATGTGCTACACATAAGAAGGGACAGGAAAAGTTGTGAATTTGATAAGAGCTTCTCTCCATTTCTCTGGAGAGCAAGCCTACTTTTCTAGTTTTCTTGGATCATGTAGCAAGATAATCTGACAAAGGAACACTTCTCATTTGTATTTTCTGTGGCAGTGAAATGCGCAAGTACAAAGTTCTCTGCAATATACATGCCTAGGGTTGATCTCTGGGCTATTCGGAATGCACATCAAGAGAGTGAGGCATCACCAAGTGGGAATTCTTCTATGGAATCCTCTCCAACGTCATCCCCAAAAGGACGTGAAGGGTGCAGTTCATTGCCATGCAAACCTGAGTTGGTAAAAGCCGCAGTGCCCCACGATGAACTTAAGAGTGCTTCAGAAACTTGGAAATCTTTTGTAGAGCAGCTGGAATGTATTTGTGTGTCCACATCCTTAATTATAATGGTATGTTTACTCTTTTGTTAACGTGGTGTTTTTTGATCTTAGGGAATCAACTTCTTAATCTTTGCAATGAACTTTTTCTCATGTAGGCCGTGCTTTGCTAGTGCTTGTTTGTGGGCATTCCCGCATCCAACATGAATTTATTCGCTTCTGACTTAATCCTGTATCTTTATCTGCTTATAAAGCTACATAGTAGTCGCCCAGCCTTGCTCGCATTCTCAGGAAGAGGGCTTCCTTATCTGGAAGTCTTTCCTTACTGTCATGTTTCCTTCTGGAATTAGCCAAACAGGATTTCTTTTTCCTTCTCACCGCCCCCTGCCCCCCAACCCCATTTGGCAGTTTGGACTTATTTGCTGTTTGTGTGATCAGGCTACTTCTGAACTTATTTGCTCTTTGTGTGATCAGGCTACTTCTGAACTGCCATGTGAGGCACTCCCTTGTAAATTGCGCCAGTTTTTTGGTGGGGATTCATCAGTTTCAAAACCATTGGGTATTTCAAAAAATCCAACTCCTCGATTCACCGTGGAAGTGAATGCGGAGTTTGACCGGGGGATATTCATTCATTCATCCGCGTTGGATTTATCAAGCGGTTTAATTCAACAATTTATACAGTTTGCTCATCATAAAAACCACACTCAATCAGATTCAAACATAGCCTCCGAATCTCAGTCTGATGTTGAAAGAAACGAGGCAAGTAACAAATCAGTTGAGGCGTCAGGGGAAGAAAACAAGATCCCTAAGAGCTCTATTACTAAAACATCAGCCCCTTTGAGTGCTGGATCTGGGAAAGGAAAATCCACCTTGGCATTTGCAATAAGTACTTTTGGTTATCAGATTCTCACTTACCCCCATTTTGCTGAACTCTGTTGGATCACTTCAAAGTTGAAGGAAGGTCCAAGTGCGGACACCCGTGGGCCTTGGAAGGGATGGCCATTTAACTCTTGCATTGTACGCCCTTTCAAGTCCGTGCAGAAAGAAGCTGTTTTTGTGAATTCAAACAACATTAAAGGGAAAGACAAGTTTACTTTAGTCAGAGGACTAATGGCAGTGGGCTTGTCTGCGTACAGAGGAAAGTATACAACTCCAACTGAAGTTACGGTTGAAGTGCGGAAGGTGCTGGAGCTTCTTGTTCTACAGATTGGGGAGAGGATTCAATCTGGGAAAGACAGATATCAGTTTATTCGGGTTTTGTCTCAAGTTGCTTACTTGGAAGACATGGTTAACAGCTGGGCACACTCATTGAGAAGGTAATTTTAATTTTATCATTCGTGTGCTTTCAAGATTTTCTCTTTGAGCATTATTTGGCTGACATATTCTGTTTTTTGACTTCTAGTTTGGAGCCAGATTCTCAAACGCCACCGGTGCACCCTAAGCTTCCCAGTGCAGAAGTGCCAGATGGTCATCAGAATCCAGCTGATAATTCGGTGCAACTTGGAGAGAAGTCAAACATTGCAGTTAACGGCTTTCATGAGCCAGAACTATTGGAAGCAGACAATGTGACTGAATCACTGGAAGAGATCGGGAACGGGGCAGTGCCAGTGGGTTCCTCAAGTCACATTGCTCCTCAAGATTGTGTTTCTAGAGAGATTACAACTGAAAATACTTCCCCACAGAAAGCTGTCTTGGAAAACAACACTCCAGTAGTGTTGGTCAACAACCCTGATGGTTCTGCGGCTGTTGATCAATCATGTATTGGGATGTTCACTGAAAGCAATGGCACAGAACGGGCATCATTGAGCCCTAGACCCATTGAAGATCTTGCACTAGTTAGCGAGCAGCCTACTCGTAGGTCCCCTCAGCTTGATTGTACCAAATGTCCTGATCAATTGAAAAATGATACTTCCGATTTAGGGGAACTTCAGAAGATTAAGGTCCATGGATCTGATGATATGTGCAATCAAGACAATGGACGAATGGTTGAAGATGAAAATTCTGTTGAAGAAAGAAATCAAAATATAAGTCGTACCCATGTCCCAGATTTGAATGTACCGTCTACAGCTCCCGATATTTCTTTGAAGTCTGAAGTTGTATGTGCATACAGTTGTTTGAAGTCTGAAGTTGTATGTGCATACAGTTGCTGCATCGGATGCATTCACACTCTCAATCAATTGGTGGAGAACTTAATCACCCAGGCCTGGGAACAATCTGAGTCCTCCTGCACTGTGGAAGGTGCCCATGATCTTGTTTCCTCGCTATCTACCACCCTCTGCTCAGCTGTCAGAAATTTATATCTCCTCAGTGAAGAATCCAGATCCGACACTTGCAGAAAACTGGTTGAATCCCAGGAAACTAGTTCCTGCAAATGTGGAGGTTCAGAAAGTAAGTTGACAGAGCTCACTGAATGTTCCTGCCATCAAGGAACAGCTTTTCCTGTGGAATCAGATCCTCGGCTTTATGATCAACTGTCCTCTGTGCTCCCCATATACATGTTCAGAGATGGGGTGCTGATCGTTGGAGATAGCAGCAAACAAGTTTCTAATTTGCATTGTAAATATGACAGATTATGCCTTTGTTCTCTGATAGATTTGATAGTGATGACCAAACATCCTAGAGATTGATCCGGGCTTGATGCTTGCCTTTGCCTAGGGTTAGTGATAGCAAGCACAATTTTGTTGGCCCTCCTTAATTTTGCTTTTGGAACTTCTTTCTTTGCTCCTTGACAGGGAGATGTACAAAACTTGGAAATTTTTGTGATGTTATCATGTACATTCAGTTACTGTTGGTTCTTACAGTTGAGTTTTGGTGCAATGCTCCAATATTCAAACCCTTCAATTTTTTCTCGGTCTCTGGAAATCTTTAGTTTTATAGTTCAGTTTTCTTCACTTGCTCTGATTCTGCTTCAGTTTTCTTCACTTGCTACTCAATCTGAGGCCTGAAACTTACCCTAATCCCTCCAACATCCCCCGAGTCTCCATTCTACCTTGGCAACCTCACCACCTCCCAAAAGATCAAAAAACTCGCCACCCATTCTCGAGCTCGAGCCCAACTCCTGTCTGCACAGAAAAACAACCAAAATGCAGACCCGAGTCCTCCTGTGGTTGGTCTCGACTACTACGGCCTGGACTCAGTCTACATCAACCTGGGTACATTTGGTGATTTGGGGAGCTCTTTGTCCTACCCTTTGCTCATGGACCTAACTTCTGAGTTGACATGGGTCCAATGTCAAGCATGCTTACAAACCCAACAATGTTTCCCTCAAAGACCCCCTCTTTTTCCCAGCCCCAAATCTCGGCCCTATGCCCCGCTTCTTTGGAGCAGGGACAAGGATCAACCCCTGTGTAACCCATATGATCTCCAGGGTGAAATATGCTGTTATTATGTCAAATATGGGGGTCTGTTGGTCCTAAATGACATGGTCTCATAGGCCAGTTGCCCTACAGAGCTTGATGTTGTAACAGCATATTTCACCCTGGAGATAAATCATTATAAATCATTTATTCATTCGTAGACAAGTGCAAGGAAACAAAAAATGAGCAACTTACTCCCAAATGCAAAAATTATACAAATTGTTGATGTTTTACTGTGAAAATGAAAAATATTACAAAGAAACCAAAAACTTCATCATCATCTTCTTTCTCATTCTTATTCTTCTTCTTCTTCTTCTTCTTCTTCTTCTTTGATTTCTTCTTCTTCTTCTTCTTCTTCTTCTTCTTCTTCTTCTTCTTACATTGAACCCTTTTACACTTAAAAAAATCAAACCAGTTTTTACATTGAACAAAAAAAAAAAAAACCCGGACATATGGCAGCCCAGTTATCATTGCAAAAAAGGACCTATAAGTCCTGCGAGACTTCATGGTAATTTTGGTTCATGGGCCGTCCTTCATAGTCAATAACCTTAATCAAATTGACTACTAGTATAAAGGATTGTGATGATTATAAGGTCCTAATTTTCAAGAGCATGAATAATGTGAATTTTATCCATGCAATTTTTATCTTCTCTCTTAGTTGGCACCCTCTCTCTCTTTTTCCTCATCCCTTTGAGTTTCGGAATGTTGCATTTTGTCTTCTCTCTCCTAGTTGGCACCCTCTCTCCTTTTTTTTCCTCATTTCTTTAAGTTCTGGAATCCTGTAGCATTCTAAAACTCAAAGGAATGAGGAAAAAAAAAGAGAGAAGAGATGTCAACTAGGAGAGAGAAGGTAAAAATTTAATGATAAAATATCACATTAAACATGCTCTAAGAAAGAAGGGGACCCAATATTCGCTTATGTTGTGACTAGGTTCTGCTATGTCAGTGCCTACTGAGTTATCTCCTTTCTTACAAATTAAACTTTATGGTCCTCACAACTCTTAAGGTCAATTTGGTTATTGGGTCGTCTCTAAAGGTTACTAACCCAATTCTTTTGGGCTTTTTCTGGGAAATTGAGCCGCTGAAAGCCTGAGACTGATGGCCCAACTTGTTAGAGTTCTTGTCATATTCCATTTCGTCCATCAGATTCATTTTTCTTCCTTAACCTAAAAATATTTAAATTCGTAGAATGCATAACAGAAAAATCATGTCCTATTAACCAAGTACAAAATGGATGAAAATAAACAAGCTCAAAATTGTGAATCAATAAATGTAGAACCAGTAACAACTTCAACTTTCACTACTTTGCATCCAGCAAAAACTTCAATACTAAAAATTGACAAGATGTTACATTCTTATTTGTCTCCTTCATACATAAAATTCATGTCCTATATATCAATCAAGTACAAAATGGATGAAAATAAACAAGCTCAAAATTGCCAGCCAATAAATGTGGAACTAATAATAGACCTTGCAAAAACTTCTCCACTGAAGATTGACAAAATGTTACATTTTTATTTGTCTCCTGCCCACATCAAAATAAATGTCTTTTTACAATGTGTTTAATGAAAATTTTCTGTCAGTAAGCATCACCTATTTGATGATTGAAATTTAATATTGGACTGCCATACCTATATTTTTATTAGATTGTCGAATATGCATGCCAAAAATAAGTTCGAGTATACGTGGCAAAAACAGGTTCAAGTCTTATTGATACGGTTAATTAGCTCAAATTATTTGAATTCAATCTCTTATTAAATTTATATTTCACCAAAACTAATTCAATTAACCCATATGACAGAACACAAACCCAACCTAAATTTACATTCGGTTATGACCAAATGACCGAATTTGTTAAGAAGCTCCATTCATATTAGGAAAAAAAAAACCTAGCTACCTTGTAAAAACAACAAATTATACATATACTCCACCTCCTTACTAATTTTGACTATTATAAAAGTAACTAAAGTCGATAAATTTTAGTCCGAGAATGCTTAAAATGCATCATCCCCCGTAAATGAAGGTATTTATATAATTATTTGTTTATTAATTATTTAATATTATGATTTTTGGATATTAACATACTGATTTTTGGGGTATATATTAAATTGTAATATACTGACCTATATTATTGGACAACAATATCCTTAACCTTTACACTTATGTGAGATTATTTATACCAACAGTGACTAAGGAGGTCGTGAATCAGTCTCCGTGCTGATGTGGCAGGCGAAGGGAAAAAAACTGGCCCAGCCCAGTAATCCTGTTAACCCTTCTGTTTTTCTTACTAACCAATGTTACAAGACATTGGTTAGTTGTGTGTCATGTCATCACGTAGACCGATTCACCATCCCCTTAGTCACTAGACTGTGCCTTTTTTTTCTTTTTACATGGGTTAGTAAGAAAAATGGATGGGGTTAATCCTGTTAATTGTGTGGCCTTTTTTTTTTTTCTACCAACTACTCCACATGCATCATGAATCCATTGTTTTACCACCTAACGTACATTTATATTTAGGTGAGTTTATTCTGCCTATCACATTAGCACGAAGACTGACTCATCATCCATTTAGTTACTGTTCATATAATAATCTCACATAAATATAAATGTTAGAGATATTACTGTCCAATAATAAAAATCGATATATTACAATGCAGTTGATATATTATCATTCAATATCTCTAATATTTACCCAAACAATGACAATGCTTTGTCATCTTGGTGGTAAAACAATGGACTCATGAAGCATGTGGAGTAGTTGGTAGAAAGATCAAAGTTAACGTGAATGGTGAGAGGATTAAAAGTCTTGATATTGTCATTATCCTTAACCGCCACATCTATATAATGGTGAATTTGTCTTATATATGCTTATTAATTAAATAATTTATCGCCCCAAAAATCATTGCCAAACCACAGGCGTTCATTCCGTTTCCGTGGGTTTTCAACAAACTTCATTCCTAACCTTTTATTTGGACACCAAATCCATGCGTGATTTATCTTCAACCATACATCAATTTCTTCCAATTCTACCTTCAATAATGCAACACATTTAGCTACTATTTTTCTACCATACCTTGAATTCAAACTTCACAATCTCAATAACTCGTGATTTGTACTATTACAAAAATTATCCTCTTTATATTAATCGGAGTAAGGACGAACTTTTGAGTATATGTGGAGGGGATATAAAGTAAATTCAATAACTTAATATTCACTATAGTAAAGTATAACTCGTTTTTACTGAAATTATCACATTACATAAACCCCCATAAAAAAAATAAAAATTGAATATGAAATAGTGGTGCAATGGTTGATCGCACTATATTCAACCATCCTTAAAAATGCATGATAGGTTGTAAATAAATTATAGTAATTTAATTGTAAATTTTAGTGTGAAACATTTTCAACTAAAAGTTTACATTAATAAGTGAAGGTCCAATCATGATTCTGTATCCTAATTTCTTACCTCTATATTTCAAGGATGAAATAAGATGTTTAATATATCATGTTAGATATAAAATATTATCACCCACTTTATAAGATAAATATCTAGGAAAATTCTAGAGAAAGATAATTATGGTTGAGAGAAAAATCTAGAGAATTGTCTAGATTAATCTAGCTACTATAATATCTAGGATATTTAGCTAGATTAATCTAGTTATATAGAATATCTAAGATATTAGTAGAAGTATCTAGATAATCATTAGGATGATGACATATGGCTTAATATCAACCACACATTAAGGAGGTGGAGTTAGTATAAATAGGAGTTATGTGTCATAGTAAGGCACATGAGTGGTAAGAGCATGAGTGGTGAGGCATCCTACATTGAAAAGAGTAGGAGAGGTATCTAAGAGAGAGTTTGAGAGATCTTCCACAAAATTGAGTGAATGTATGTATCTAAGTATTGTGTAAGTGTCTTGCCATATTATTGAGTAATAAGAAGAGTATAAGTTCTAGTATACCACTTGCTCCCAAACTTCTCAACAAGTGGTATCAGAGCAAGGTTCGAAGGTCCTTGTTGAGCTAGCGCGCATTGTGTGTGCAGTCAGGATCGAAGCACGTGATATATTTCACGCGATGCAGGGACTGTGATAGTTGTTGGAGTTGTTGGTCTGGGACCACAAGAGTGTTGGTGAAGTGCAGGGCACTTACCAAGTTGTCATGGCAGATTTTTCGGGATCGACTAGCTCGCTTGAGAAGCTCAATGGGAACAACTACAACACTTGGTGTACACGCATGAAGTACTACTTGAAGGGGCAAGGCTTATGGGAGATTGTTGGTGGCGTAGAGAAGACATCACCAACGGAACCGAAAGAGAAGAAGAAATGGGAGATCAAGGCAGGAAAGACAATGTTTGTCCTTTTCGTTACAATGGAAGACGAGTTTCTATACCGGATTAAAGATTGCGAGACACCCGAGGAAGCGTGGAATACCTTGGCTACGCTATTCACCAAGAAGAATGAAGCCAAGTTGCAGCAATTGGAAAATGAGCTTATGTCTATCAATCAAGGAGATATGACGGTGAGTCAATACTTCACTAAAGTTAAATCTTTATGTGTTGAAATTGCAAAAGTAGACCCAGAAAGTGCAATAAGTGAATCAAGGATGAGGAGGATAATCATTCATGGCTTAAGCCCCAAATATAGCGGTCTTGTAGTGGCAACTAGGGGTTGGGCTACACAACCGTCCTTAACAGAATTAGAAAGTCTCTTGGTGAATCAAGAAGACCTAGACAAACAGATGTCTAAGGTCTCAGTAGAGGAGAATGACCAAGCTCTCTTTACTAGAAGGAGAGCACCTAAGAGCCAAGGTAGAGTCACATGGAGATATAATGGTGATGGAGAACCATTGGAAGGGAGATCACCAAGGTGGAAACAAGGACAACATAGAGGTCGTCCATATCAAGGGAGAGCATTTCAACCATGTGACGATGATGATGAAGATGAAGAAGAACAAGAAGAAATAAAATATGGACGAGACGATCGATGCTACAAATGTGGAAGGAAAGGTCACTTTGCTCGAGATTGTAGATCACCTCCACTGGAAGGTAACATAGCAACCTTCAAAAATTATGATAGTGAAGAAGAATGGGACTTTCAAGCATCATTAGCGATGGAAGAGTCCATCCAAGCATTTGAGGCTAAAGAGACCATTCAAGCATCCGAAGAGATCAAGGAAAGCATTGAGCAAGGACTCAAACAATCATCATCAGAAGAAGAGCAAGGCTTGAGTCAAGAGAAAGCACCGCAAGGTGAACGCGTAGAAGGAGAAGATAAAGATACACTGTTGGATGGAGAAGTTCAAAAGCAACTACCGAGAATGATGAAGACGACACAAGAGCAGTATCCCAAGAATGCGGATACAACTATAGTGAAAGAATCATATACACGAAGAATCAAGCATGTGGAGATTCAAAATCAGTTCACACGAAGGAAAACGTTAAGAGGAGATACCAATGTGTGGACGGAAGACCAAGAAGAAGATATCAACAAGAAGATTCTAAGCTGCGTGTAGCTCAAACAAGTTCAGGCAAACCTCACGAAGATGACATTGAAGGAAAGTGGGTGATGAGGGGGAGTGTTAGATATAAAATATCATCACCCACTTTATAAGATAAATATCTAGGAAAATTCTAGAGAAAGATAATTATGGTTGAGAGAAAAATCTAGAGAATTGTCTAGATTAATCTAGCTACTATAATATCTAGGATATTTAGCTAGATTAATCTAGTTATATAAAATATCTAAGATATTAGTAGAAGTATCTAGATCATCATTAGGATGATGACATGTGGCTTAATATCAACCACACATTAAGGAGGTGGAGTTAGTATAAATAAGAGTTATGTGTCATAGTAAGGCACATGAGTGGTAAGAGCATGAGTGGTGAGGCATCCTACATTGAAAAGAGTAGGAGAGGTATCTAAGAGAGAGTTTGAGAGATCTTCCACAAAATTGAGTGAATGTATGTATCTAAGTATTGTGTAAGTGTCTTGCCATATTATTTAGTAATAAGAAGAGTATAAGTTCTAGTATACCACTTGCTCCCAAACTTCTCAACATATCACAATAAAAGTTTTGAGTCAAAATTATACGTCTTGTTTTTTTTAAAAAAAAATAATAATCAACGTGTGTGTAATTAAGCAGTAAGATTATAATATTCTTATCAATCAAGTCAATTGACAAACTGGATTAATATGTATACTGAAAGATGTGCAAAGTACACTTAAATTCGTAAACCAACCAAACTAAATCGCAAATTGACATTTTCGTTCGGCCAAGGGCAGGAAAAACTACAGTGATTTTTCTTTTTCAGTTTATGGTTAGGTTTAGGTGTCCAAAAAAAACTTAAACCAAACCATAACTGAATTTAAATTACTATATATATATATATATTATAGAATTTCTTCCCAATCATAAAATATGGGGTAGCATTATGTCATTATGTGTTGGATGATACAATTGGATGATTAATTGTTTAGTTTGGTTGAGAAAATATTTAATATTCACTCCGTTCCATATTAAGTGTCATAATTTTGACTTTCACGGTCTCCAATATTACTCTTTGATTGATAATTTTTTGCATAATATGTTTTTAACAATTACAATATTATACTTGTACGATAGTATTTTTCGTTACGAATCTAACGGTGGTAATTGTATATAGCAATTCATTGTATATATTGAGAAATTTGTGGTCAAAATTTTTGGAGTTTGACTGCACAATTTTCAAAGACGACAATTAATATGGAACGGAGGGAGTAGTATTTTTATGGTTTCATTTAATTCAATGATAAATCTTTTGGCAAAGACACATATTAAGTGTCTTGTAATGGTGTAAAACCTATATATTTGTAAATTAAATTGAAAAAAAATTATATGATTGACTTCTATAACTATAATAATATATATAAATGGTATAAAATCACACCTTTATCTATATATTTTTTAAAATCTACAAAAAGACATCTAAAATATGTCCAACGGACGGGGTTCAATTTCAATCATTAGAGTGTCAATTTTAATTGTCGGAGTAGCCAACATGTTCCAAACTTCTTATAATTGATAATTAATAATATCTGTCAAAAAATTTAGCGTTAAAAATGATAATAAGTATTAATTTCATAAAGAGCAAGACACTTAAACCGTATCTTGGGGTAAGACATGTATCATCACCCTTCACACATATTATCGAGACCAAATTAAACCGGGCACCATGTGTTATTACTACTCCGATCCATCCATTTTTTATAACTGATATTCATGCTTTGTAAAGCTCATCTTTAATTAATCATTTTTCACGTCATATTATTAAAATATAATATTGCATTTTTTTAATAGTTCAATGACATTAATTTATAGAATAAGATAGTAACGATACAATTTTTTAACGCAAAAAGTCTGGCGGCAGTTATTAAAGCAGAGGGTTAGTAATTAGCTTGATATTCAATAAAATTAAGAGTAATCATCAAACAATCATTTAAATATTAAGAAATTAATGATTGAGACAGCATACATATGCCCAAATAGTGGAACTTAATTATGCATTAGTTACCATGCATTAACATAATGGGGTCAATGATTAACAACACATATTATGTTGCTTGACTTGAATCATCCACTTGGTGCTATGCAGACACTATATATGAGTAAAGTTAAATGCTTTATTTATTATTTTATGTATATTTTCATTAGTTTGCATGTCTATCCCTTTTAATTTGTTATGGTATTTTATATATCACTTTAATATTAAATTTCTAATATAATATAATATATTTGAATTTTGAAAGTAATTATATAACTATATTATATGAAAATATTTTCAGGATGAATTTAATAACTCTAATTTTGATTTTGTATTTCATACCATTATATATATATGTTTGGATATATAATTGATAGGTAAAGTTTACAAAATGAATCAAGAAATTTTCAGAATGGAGCTGCTTGGACTTTTCAATTCGGTCAGGTCGGGTCGGGTCGGTCAGGTACGGTATACCCTATAGTCCGGGTTTGTTAAATTTCAAGTTTGAAAAATTGGATTGGTTTCAGATCGAATTATCTTTTGTCGAACAGCCATGTCTTTTATATATAGAAAAAAAAACAATGAAAAATCTAAAAAGGCTTAGCTGTCACATAATGGAAGAAAAATACAATATTATAATCCACTACAATTATGCCTAAATTTTGTTTGGTGGTGTAGAAAAGAACAATAAAAAATGATAAATAAAAAAGGGGAGCACATGGGGTGTTAGCTGGCATAGAAACCCCTTAATTAGTATGCTCTTCACTTGGTCCTCCTCCCACTTTTCTAAGCAATCAGTCTTCAGTCTTCCCCATTCCTCCCTTCTGCTCACAAATTTAATATATATCTGCACCAATCTATCCTTGCCAAACAGATAAGGATAAAAAGTAAAATACTAGTCTTCATTAATTTGTCATTTGGTTTAAATCGTTTGATTTCACATATTCTAGTCACAGATTGATTTTTAGGGAAGAGGTCTCTGTTTATAAATAATCATCACAAAATTGTATGTATTATGATAATTATGATAAGATGATCTTATATAAGAATTATTGATTTGAATTTGAGATGTTTATGAATTGGATATCCAAACTAGTCGCATTTTTTATTCGGATGATCATAATCCTAGGTCAGTTATACGTTAGCCTGTAGTCTAATCGTGTTTAAAAATTTCGATTACCCGAATTTTAGGTATCTAAAACTTTCAAGTTAGGTTACCGATCAGCCAAAGCACCCAATTATTTTAGGTTTAAGCTGTAAATTTTTGGTTTCACTTTTTAATCTTCAACTTCAGTTGAAGCTAGCCACTTATTTTTTTTAGTTATTTCCACATTCAAGAAGATCAATGGATAACATTTTTAAAAAAAACTTCTGTTTTATGATACAAATAAATGTCCAGCATAATATAGATTAAAATCAAGTGCAGGCGTAATTTTTGAATGGGTGGTTTTTCGTATCGATTTTCTACAACCATGGTTTGATTCATGCGAATTTCGAGCTCATCATATTCTCATAGGTTAAGTCTGGAATACTCCCTCCGTTTTTTTATGTGTCGCTTAGAAAATTGTGTCAAAAATTTTGATCATTAATATCTTAATCTATATATATAATGATTCATCATACAAAATTGATGTTGTTAGATTCGTTATAAAAAATAATATTAAAAAAATATAATATTATATTTTTTTATAAAAATCTTATGAGAAATTATTGATTAAACATTAATCTTGAAAAGCTTAAATGGCAGATAAAAAACGGAGGGAGTACTAGTTTTTCGGTCTAATTTTTAAACTTATGATATGCAGAATATAATTGAAGACAAATAACTACTTTTGTATTGTTTAAATTTGGTTTTAGGTCACTATTGGCTCAATCATATATTTTTTTGTTTAGTTTGTTCATACATTTCTTTAGTTTGTTCATAAAAAAATGTTGCATGGAATTACGTCTTCGGTTCTCCATTTGATTGGAGTTGAGCCGGCCAATCATACATTTTCGTTAGTTTGAGACCTTATTATTTAAGGAAACGAGGGACAAATCTTTTAGACATCTTGCATGGATAAATTTTTGAAATTATGTGACCATGCAATCTTGGATGTATAGTGTGAATTGATAAGATAAATGCAAATTGACACACATGCATATGCATAGCAAAAGTTTTGAAAAGACAATTATTGATGACATTTTATCCTAGGAATTGAAATAGAATACATCACTTAACTTGTTTTTCATGTCATATACAAATTCTTGGTATCTTGTTTTTGATGCCATATACAAAGTCTTCATCAAGTTTGAAGTTATCAATTTGTCTCTACTCCTATTTATTATTTCTTTTATAAACAAATAATTGCTAGTAAAATTATTACCTAGTTTTTTTTAATCCCATCTCATCCACAATACCAACTTTTTAAAATTTGTGTACTAATGAAGCAACTCTCAAATTAAATTATCCATAATACAATTGATCGGCAATACATTCTAAATAAAATACTAAAAAATTCACGCCATGAATAAATGAATAGCTAGATTCTTTAAGCCATATAGTATGAATTCAAAATGTGAACGATCTACATCAACTCCAACTGCATCAGAAATGGTTTCTAAGTTGATTGAGCTATATATTTAACCGACAATAAACACGATTACTGCATGTTACCTATATATATATATATACCTATATAGGTATATATATTATACGCAAAATCAAAATTACAATGGAAACTAGTTCTAACTCCCTACAATATCATACAAACTATATATGTATATTAGACTACAACTACATGTGGGCATCCAATGGTCTTAGTTTTCAATCTATAGGCCATCCCTTTCATATCCAAAGATGTAACTGTCATTTGAGAGGGTCTACACAAACCCCATCACAAAAAATGTGAGCACACAATATATACAAATCAACTAATATTAAATATACACCATATGATTACATAGGCTCACATGGCCAACCCCATGTTAGCATATGCACAGCTCTCTAGACAACACACCACAGCAAATAGACCACATACAGCAAATAAAAACAGACACATATATATCACATATTAAACCTAAACCTAAACCAAACAACCCCCCCCCCCCCTCTCACTTTAGATCAGAAAACCTGGGATCTCTCATGTGGGGTTTGTTTTGTTGTATGCATATAATAAGTTGTGCAAAGTAGAAAGTAGAAACAAAGACAGAAACACAGAAAACAAAGATTATGGATCATCAAGAAAAGGGCCATGTAAATAGGCTGCTGGAACATGGCTGGTTCTTTGGGAACAGCTTGGCAAACAAATCAAGATCAGTAACCCCAACCACCAGTACTGGTGGTTCGAAGATGGTCCGGTGCTTCTCCGACCCGAGCCCTTCCACCTCAGCCGCCTCGTCCGAGGCGGCAGCGGTGGTGGTTGACCGGAAGACGGCCAACGGTCTTCAGCGGACGCCGTCTCTGCCGCCGTGTTGGGGAAGAGACGCCAAATATTCCGATCAGGAGGAGGATGAGGAGGAGGAGGAGCCGAGCATGGGTGACTTGATAAGGCAGGCTATGCCATTGCCTGTGCATACACGTGGCGGTCGCCGGAGGTTGGATCGGACGCCGTCTTTGCCGCCGTGTCGTGCCGGAAAAGTGGGCCCCACGCCGCCGCCGGTGCAAAATGGGGTTTTGTTGCAGGGAAATGGTCTAGCCATGCCATCTGGAATGCCTAAACTCAGTAGAAGAGCTACCATAGATTCGTCCATGGTTTTGCCGCCTAAATACACTTCCAAGGTACGTACCTATCATCATATCATTTGATCATTTCTAATCCCATATGAAAACAAAAAATAAGTATGATCATCTTTTGATATATATTATCGAAAATGATAAATTTCTTGATCATTCAGGATGGTTATTAATCATCTTGAATTTCACTTAAATTAGATTAAAAGTATATTTTTGTATATTTGAATTATTACAAATATATACTTTTTCTTGTGAAATTAGAAATTAGATCTTGTGGGTATGGTATCTCTCCAATTGTACTTTTTTAAACCCATCACATAAATATGGTGTACACTTATTACCATATTCTTATGATCCCCGTTTTAAGAACAAGGTTGGTTCAGATAAAATTTTATATCCGCAACATAAGGCTAGTTCTATAATATGTGACAATTATTTTGATAAATTGTTAGTCATTTAAGTTTAGAACGACTTATCAATTATTGTAAAATTTTTAGAAGAAAATAATATCTTTAAAGAAACGGGTAATCTCAATACATAACTCTTAAATGAGATGCAAGAGATGATCTAACATTAAAATTTCACATAATACATGCATGTGTTCTCCTTTGGAGTAAACTCTTTGAACAAAGACCAAACCTTGAATCACCAAAAATAGCTAAACACAATCATCTGAATCAAGCCCTCTTGATTGGGACACAAGACTATAGTATAGTACACTTATTCTCAACAAAGAGGGAAATTCTTTAGCAAGCATAGAGAGATTAGTTTGACTATCAAATACTAACTCCGTTCTAAATTAATTGTCACTTTGACTAAATTTTAATCGTTAATTACTCACACATTATAATGAGTTATAATATGAAATTACAGTCATTAAAAAGATATTTTCCTAACAATTACAATTGAGGTAATTGTATATTGTAATTCATTATAATTTGTGAATAATTAACGGTCAAAATTAGTCAAAGTGACAATTAATATGGAACAGAGGGAGTATAATGAACTAATTACTCTATCGATTCCTGATTTTTTTTTTTTTTTCAGAAACTAAATATCTCATGGATTAGTCACAGCCCAAAAAATGATACAAATGTACCAATTGGTGTGTGTGGTTGGAGTAGGACTTGGATAGGTCATGAACATTCATTGATAATAATAATCACAATCACAAAAAGGGGGGGCCAAAGGGTAGAAAGGCATATGGTCCCATGTGACCCTCTCTTTTACAATAATAATGTGAGGGACATATATTTGTTTTTCACAATAATTACTCCCTTGATAAACCCTAAAATTCTGAATCTAGGTTCAGTAGATTTTGGAACCAATTGATAATAATGTCTCAAGTCTAGTTACATCAACCATCAGTCTGATTATTACATGTACTTATGCTGTATTTATTGCTACTTTGTAGCTGGAACAAGGGAATTAACCCCTTTTGGGACCACTGCAAAACTTTTCCCTAATCAATCCTAGCAAAATGTTTCATAAATTTGTCTTTAGTATTCACTCTTTTTTTTGTTCAAATATTAAACAATCATTGATATGTTTAATGAATTAATGTCAATGATACTAGCTAGTGTATATTTTTTTATACAAGATACTTGTTTAGTATCTCACCTATGTTGTTAGTCTTTACGATTTTGAGTCACTAGTTTTTTTGGCTGTTACAGTTGATTATCAATTGTATATTTGCTAGCTATATGGATCAATATGAATAAGAAGTCAGTTTATTGAGCTTGTGAAGAAAATAGTGGATCCTACATTAAAATTTTCTCATCTATTAAGCAGAATCAAATATAGAAAAAAATTTCATCCAAACACTCCCTAAAAGTATCTATTAGTACTTCTAATTTTATTATAACTTGAAAAACATAGTTTATGCGTCCAATATAACGTTCATATTTTATGTCTTGACATGCTACAAAGCAGAATAATAGCAATTCCAAGAACCGACCACAGAGAAAGGTGGATGTTCCCAACGTTAATATTGAACACAATACAAAGGAGGAACCAAAACCCCAAAATCTGAACAAGATCAAGTCCCAAAAGAGCCCAAGTGCCCTAGAAATTGAAGAGTTGCAAGGCTTCAAAGATTTGGGCTTCTCATTTGACGACAAAAAAGTTAGCCCAAGTGTGGCCCAAGTACTTCCGGCCCTACAAAGAAGAGCTAGCATCGGTAGTAGTAGCTTCGGAGACAATGCCAAGGTTAGGCGACCTTATCTATCCAAGGCTTGGCAACGCCAACCCTCGTCGTCCCCTGTATCGGCCCCTCCGATTCTTAAACGGGCAGATCAGAAGGCCCCGTCGCCTGAGGATATGAAGGCCCAAATCAAGTTTTGGGCCCGAGCTGTGGCTTCCAATGTTCGCCAAGAATGTTAGTGCAAATGCCACTTGATATATACGAGTGGTTGTTAAATAAGCTTGTATGGTATCAGAAATCTAGGTTCGACTTTAACCTACATCGATCAGCATTTACTCGACAAATAAGAAGGTGAAAACAAAAGAGCACGCGATTCGTGATGAAGTTTAGTGGTTATTGGTTGGCCACTAAACTAAACCAGCTCTTAGATGTTGCCATTTTTTGATAAGAGACTTGTTAACTGCTAATTTGGTGTCCAATATTCTTTCTGATTGCTAATTGACAGCATATTAAGAAAAGTGAATCATCGTTCTTCCTATCTTCATCTCTGTGATTATGTTTATATCATTTTGATGTTGGACTTTGCTTATATCAACTTTTATCAGCTCGTAAAGTCTGTCATTTGCATTTTCCATCAGTTGCTGCTAAGTCATCACTGTCGTTGACCGACTACCGCTCATATCGATAGTGGGATTTAAACTCACGACCTCTCGAGTTACAAGCCTTAGTCCTGATCAGCTAGAATAACTCATGACATGCTTGCTAAGTGTAACAATAATCGATAAACAAATAAATCGTGAAAAGGTCATTAATCCGGCCAGAAAGGGCAAACAAAATCACATCTTTCTTTCCTTCTATGACAGTCTTAGGATTTCCTCGCAAAAGAATGACAAAAGACATGGTAAAGGAAACCAAAATGAGAACAATACAAATCCTGACCTAAACTCAAAACTATGGTTTCAGTGGAACTAGATTACCACGAGAATCGACTCAGCAAGGGTGTAACAAGATATGAATACACAGAACCCAGCAAGGAAGGTGAACTAACACCAAGTAAAGGTAAGTGGCACTACTCCACAGCCAAAGTGACTCAACCCAGTTCCAAAACTCGCCAACGTTGATTCCGCCAAAACCTTCAAACAAGCCTTTCATCAAAAAGAAGGCTACAGGTGGAAACGCGACCAATGCCAGCACCAAATTGCAGATGACTCGGGCAACACTTTTCGTGTTTCTACTTCGGATGTCTAGCCGCAAAGGATGAGCCATCAGGCACAACGGGACCAACAACAATGCCCCAATCTCTGCTGTTGCAAAGTTCACCACTGACATGAGAGACAGCCCGATGAAGGCAGCTGCAATCATCACAGACTTCAGGATGAAGCATTCATGGCTATACGAGTTAGTAGCAGCAACTAAGTGGGCGAAAGGGGAGCCCAAGACTGTGTAAAAGATGTGAAGGCTAAGTATTGATAGTGAAATCCAGGAGAGAAGGCTTGTTGTGGGTGTTTTGTTGGGTATTTGAGAAATGAGATAAGGAAGCGAGGCTACCACAACTGCCCATATGTGAATGACAAACACGGTTTTTGCTGCATGGAGCCATCTCCAGGAACTGTTGCTGATGTTTGGCTTGGGAGAACTGTTTGAGTTAGAAGAGGCTTCTGATGTGTCAGACTTAATTGCATCAGAATAAAGGGATGCAGCAACCACTGGTAAAGGTGCAACGAGGAGTGCAAAAGCGATCATGTAAACTCCAACTGAAACAAACTTGCTGGGCCCAGTTAGAAGGTACAGAAAAAATGATTGGTGAAACTTCTCGAGCAGGTTGTTAACGGATCTAATTACTCCTTCAACCAACCTTGCATCATGAAACACAAAATCGTTAGCACAGAAGCATTAATTCGATCTTCTAAATTTCTGAGCTCTATCAAGAAACCTCCATAAGAATCAGTTGTCTGCCACACTAAATTATGGCAGTTAAAAAGAAATAAACAAAAAGAAACTAATTACTAAATAGAAGATGACTTTTGAGAGGAATACTAAAAGTTACACTTTGCAAACACACCTACCTCCCACTTCGCAATAGAAATTCACTCAACATGGCCTTGTTGAATTGAGAAGCTTTGGGAGAAATCACCAATGTCACAGCATCAATTTGGTAATCACGGAAAGCACCATGCGGACCAGTTGGAACACCCAGAGCCTAGTCAAAGAAGGAACAATACATGATGTATTAATAAGTAACTAGAGCAACAAGAAAGGATTCTAGAAAGATATACAAATCACCAGTAAAAGGAAACAAAGGAATGCAAGCACGCAACAGCAAGATAAGTAAAAGAATGGTCGTGACTCATGAGGTGTATAGGGGAGAGATGACTAGACTAGGATGAGGAATAAGGTTACCTGAGCATACAATGAACTAGCAAGGGTAGCAGCACCTTCGACGTACTCCCCAACAGGGAAACCAAAGCCCCATTGAGAATTTAAGCTTCTCGCAAAGTTCCCCAAATTCCTAATGATTTGACCAACCATCATCAGCCATTTTGAATCTAATAATGACCCGAGTTTCCCCACCTTTACATGCAAGCCCTGCCGATGCACTGCTAAATAGTTCACGACATTAATGAGGTCTAGATTGGGCATTTGACCATTGGATGCCTCAGCATATATACTAAGAGAGTCGCGAAAATCTTTATTTCCATTTACAACTTTAATAACCAGAGCAGCAGCCATAGTACCAGCACGCCTAAATGTCTCCAGTGGCTCTGCATCTGAAACAT
Organism: Portulaca oleracea; assembly: GCA_029582165.1. Classification (NCBI taxonomy): domain Eukaryota; kingdom Viridiplantae; phylum Streptophyta; class Magnoliopsida; order Caryophyllales; family Portulacaceae; genus Portulaca; species Portulaca oleracea. The sequence goes on from CM055876.1 coordinate 42,743,239, forward strand.
GCAGATTGCCGGCAGTACACATATCAGCAGGAGATTTCCCTGAGTAATCAAATGTCGGGGCAAAATACTCTCTCAACCAGGCAGCAACTGACTCCTGCTCACCGTATCGAGAATCAGCAGCAAGCCAGATGATATCCTTTGCCAGCCAGGTTACTCGTGTGAGCAAAGAGAAAACTGAATATGCCACACCTAGCGACAAAGCTTCACCAGCATCAAGGCTTGTCGAATTAAAAGGAGTCACCAAGACAATAGACTCCTTTCCATCGCCGCGTGGAGCCCTGATTATACCAACAGTACTAACAGCTTTCCAGGAGCAGCTTCCATTTTCTGGCATCATGTCGTGAGCTGGATTAGAGAAAAAATGAAGAGGATGAAACTTTTTCGACTGAGGATGGAACTGGAACAGGCTAGCTTCAGCACCCAAGTCTGCAATGTGTTTTGCAACTGTCCTTGGAATTTCTCTGCATAAGCATCATAGGAAATCATTACAGGGGGCATCACATCAAGCCCATATGGTTGCGGATAACCAAGAATGCTGGGTTTCAACAAATAAAATATAAATGAATGCTTGTTTCAGAACAAAGTATAGGATAGGGGCTAAGGCAGGTATAGAGATGAGGGGACTATTTAGCTGTACAGAGACTGTCATGTTAAATGCTAGATATGCAAAGCAATGATTGTCTGGCTTCACCAAAATAAGGTAACAACAATCCAATGAAGCACTTTTACTAAGTCTATTATCATTGCAAGCTAAAAAACCGTGCTATTGTGAGTTTGTTGCTCTTTCCTTTGTGTGAAAGTGGAGTGATGGACATGAATCTATCTAAATAGGTATGCTGCATCAACAAATAGACCCAAACAAAATGGACAGCTAGAAGCACATTGTTCTCAAACTGGGATAATCCTAAAAGAACAGCCATTGTTGAATTCCAAATTTCAACACATCAAAGGAGCTGCAAGTGGGTCAACAACATAACATAAAAGCATGTGCCAAAAGCAATACATTCATTACAGTCAGTGCAACAGAGAAGGCACATACAGGCCTACCGTATCGCCTTTCAAACTCAAGCCCTTTATCTCCGCAACAAGTTTATTAGCATCTGAAACATCCTGACTGGAGAGCATGGGATCAGCAGAACCTACGACAATGAAACCACATGTACTTAGTTACCCAATTCTGTGTTTGTCATATCACCTAAAAATTGATCCTAGAAACAAACATCATATTACCTCTGAGCAAGAACCTTTCAAGTGCAAAGGATATTATGCAAATATGTGAAGTTAATATAAATTGTATGTTAGTTGTTTAGGTCAACTGGTCAAGCAGACAAATGTTTCCAGAAATAAAACCTTCCTAGAGAGACAATATTGCTCATTGTTAGGGTGTCAAATGTCCCAATGCGTAAATACCTCAAAAAATACCAGCAATGAAATCTGTGCACTCCATTCTATATAGTTATCAATATCTATAGTTCAAAACTCCAGTTCACTGCCATAGAGACAGATACTTCTAACTGTATCATGCCACTAACATAGTAACATATTAATAAGACCAATGAATGTTTCACATTTAGCTCCCCCCCCCCCTACGTAACCAGGGAGAAAATCTCATATTTTTAGTTCCGGTATTCAGTTTCATACTGGTTTGTGATACTGTATGTTTGACAAATAGCCCCTATATAGATCATATTTGGATGCCTTCATAACATTCTTTTGTCTTATTCTTCAATAAGTCTGACCTCCTACTTTGGGAACTCGAGACATTCAAGCTTTGCTTTCGCATAAGCATAATTGCAAGGATTAACAAGGATATTAAATTACAAAAATAACCCAGTATCCTCCTTCCTTAGAGGTGCAGCAGCAAAATGCCCAACCCCTACACTCATTTTCTCGAGGTGGTTTAAAACTGGTTTAACCCTTTTGACATGCTCTCTTCCCCCGTGACTTTGGATCAAAAATTATGCACAGATCAGCATGTATAGTAAGCATCATTTGCCATTGATGGAACTAATTCAATTCTAGCATAGTAGTGAACAAATTACTTGAACGTTAATCTTGCCTTGTGAGTTTGGATCAACAATCACGCATGATTAACATGTATTGTAAGTGTCATTTGCCACTTCATTGATGGAATTACTTCAATTTCAGCATTGTAGCGAACAAATTGCTTCAGTGTCAATCTTGCAATTGTCATTAGCCATTTTATAGGTGGAGTTACTTCAATTTCAGCATAATAATGAACAAAGCTCAGCTAAAATCAAACCTGAATCATACATTTCAAATTCAGAGAGAGAATAAACCATTCACCTGGCATAAGCGCATTCTCTGAGATGTAAGTGTTCTTAGCAAGAGAAGGCAAGACCAAGAGAGCGACCACCCCAGCAACACAGCAAAGAAAACTGAAAACCAAAATCGAAGAAATCAAACCAAATTTACATATCCAATACAAATGAAGTTAAGAACAAAGAGGAGTGGAAATTGAGAAGAAAGAGAAGTGCACCTGACAAGAACACGATGAGACATGAGAAGAAGTAAGATCAACACCAGAAGCCGAGGCTTCTCCTTGCTGGGCTTCGATTCTGCAGCTGATTCCTCCATTTCTTCAAATCTGAAGAACAATCTTCTTCTTCAACGATCTAAATTGACCAAGATGAAGAAGCAGCAGTTAATAAAGCGGTTCAAGCTCAACCATGGTTGCCAGATACGCGCCGTGCGAACAGGTTTCAGGTACGAAGAAGGAAGCAGTGGAACAGCAATGGAGATTGGAGAAGAAGATGGATTGATTTCTCGTTCTTTCGATACAGAAACACTGGCATGGGCTCCGATGACTAGGGGCAAGCAACATGGCAGGTTTTTTCCCCCTTTTTTTGTGGGAGATTTGTCTCAAAATATTTTTTTATTATTTTTAAATTATTCAAAGTCTAAAAAACCTGAAAATATACTAATTACATAGATCTGCCAAATACAAATATATAACTCCTCAATAGCAGAAAGAAAATATATCAAAAATCTTCAGGTATATAAATAATAAGAAAACAACTCATTTATATTGATATTTCATCTTTTTATTATCTTTGTTTATCATTCCTTCTTAAAATGATTTACCATTATCTTTGAGTCTCTAAAATAAAAGTCTCTATCAACCTTCACTATTTCATGTGCCTCCTTATCCAGGCTATCACAAGCTTTCATCAAATTCCTCTAAAATGATCATATTGATCATTCTATGTACTCATCTGACACAACAAGTTGTAGTTTGTTTGTTATCCCTCTTATTAAGATTCGAACTCCTCAAAAGAGTTACCGTGTGAGCTAGTAGTTTTATCAAACACCACTTGAATTTCAATAAAACACGCTCCTCTCTCTTCCTTCTAGCAATGACTTTCTTAGTCTCGACGATAGAGTCCTTAAAACTAGGATGCAAATTAGAAACCGAGTTAATGAGAAACGAGTCATCCATCGTACCAAGAGTGCGATCATTATCAAAAAGAGTCTCATTCCTGTTAACCACCTCACAACTAAGCTGAATCTCATTGATAAGACAATTTCCATAAGATATCAAGCTAGCAACTTTAGAACAAACCTCACTGTATTAACCCTCCCAAGGAGCCAATCATCAGTAAAACTCATGTCTTTAATTTCTGGATGTTTGCTAAGGCGAATCATGATTTACCTTTGCAGATATCTAGAAAAGATGTGCCGGAGTTTGAGAGGGTTTGGGGGCTCGAGAAGAGAAAAAGGGGGTGGTCTGGGCGTCGATCGCCAGTGCTGAGAGTGGTCGGAGGTGGTTTCAAGCGCCGGGGTGGTGGGCCAAGCTTGGGTGATGGTGGTGTTGCAAGTAGTGGTGGGCGGAGAGGAGTAGAGTAATTGAAACAAAAAAATAAAAATAAAAATAATTGGAAGGTGTAGTCGCCATGTCTAGTCAGGCTTCGTGATCATGGGTCCCCTCATTTCACACAAATTAGAACCTCATGGTCTTGCAGGGTCCGACGAATGATCTCACCACAAACGTGTAATGTAGACAAATCTTGTCTTGCATTGCTGCAAAAAACTACTTCCAAGACTTGAACCTATGATCTCACAATCACACGGCAACAACTCAACCATTGTACTAAGACTCCCCTTCAAATATTGTGATTCATATATAACTTTTGGTTTTTCTTTTCTTTCTTTCAAGATAATATTTATGATTACAATTATTTGGAATTAACTTAGGAGCAACCAAACCTACAAAAATTGATTACTTAAGCTTTGAATTCTCCTTAGTAAATTATGTTTTAATACATGTAAGATAGAGAGAAGAGGAGAATAGAGGAGGGTCCAAGAGGAATTCTTTTTGTTTTCTTCCCAACCTCGAGTCATTTTATGCAATTAGACAAGGGAAATGATAAAAGTCTTGTGCAAGATACATATTTTGTGTCTTGTCATTATAGAAAACCTATATATTTGTGAATTAAATTGGAAAAAAGTTACATGATTGACTTCTTTAACTATAATAATATATATAAATTGTATAAAATCACACTTTTATCTATATTTTTAAAAATTTACAAAAAAGCGTCTAAAATATGCCCAACGGATGGGGTTCATTCGTTAGGGTGTCAATTTTAATTGTTGGCGTAGCCAACACATTCCAAGCTTCTTATAATTGATAATTAATAGTATCTGTCAAAAAAATTGGGGTCAAAAACGATAATAAGTATTGATTTTATAAGGGAGAAGACATTTAAGGAGTGTCTTGGGCAAGACACTTATCATCACCCATTAGACAATTAGCTGCTGTGCAACAAACAACACAAGTAAGTTAAGGTGTAAGAATCCACATTTTGTCTAAAACATTCCCATAATTCGATCACCACTGACATTCAATTCGATCTACTGATCTACTCTACCGATGCCCAATAACCCTAGTAACACCAAGTATTTCCTCCTCCACCTTCTTCAACCCCTGACTCCCCTGGCCCCCATGAAAATCATGCAAAGGCTTGGTATTAACATCCAACACACGCAGAACCACGACAGTAACCACAGACGCCAAAAACATAGGAATTGGCCCAAACACCCACAACAGCAATGCAGTAGCAAAGTACACCGCTCTGAGACCCACATGCCAGAAATTCGACCCATGAACGAGCGCCTCGACAATGACATCCTCTGGATAATCATGTGCCTTGGGGATGCTGAGGAGGAAGTTGGCATGAACATAACACCTTGAGCACTGTATGAAGCATGCGAACGCCACCAAGAAGAAGAACAATATGCTGATGTACTTAACCGATGACAGCGATACTCTTGTGTCCCCATAAATGATCTTGGTCGCCAGAATGCTGGTGCTGCTGGATCCGCCGCCCATCCACGCTCCGATCAGAGATGTCAGTGCGAGGGACGTTGATGCCATGAATGTCGCAGCTGATATTGTGCTCCCGATCACACTGAATGCCGGGCCTCGGTTTTCCGCTTCGATCTGAGTCATATTCAGATGGATTCATCAGCAACATAATAGTTAAGATTAACATGGGTGAGTATATACTATATAGCAGTTAGTGAAAGGGGAACTGAATTAAACCTGTAGCATTCCTTTGACCCAGGCTTTCTTGGTGTGATTCTCGTACCCAATGGAGGTGGACTTGTAATTGTATAGGTATTTGTACAGAAGGAAGACATGGTAGCCCAACATGATGAACAAACCACTTGGGACCAGGATCAAATCCAGGTACTCCTTGTTCCACTCCATTGATGTTATGTTTTCTTCAGAATAGAGTAATTGTTAGAATATTGATCAAAATTCTAAAAAGTTCAAAACAACAAATAGATTGAACAGGATGGAGTACATATGCCAGGACAGAAGTGTATGGGAAAGCATATAAATAATCCGTTGGATTTGGGGATATATTCTGTCAACACATGCAATGCACACTACTAGAATGTATTGAAATTCTCGATGGTATAAATCGAGTGTTAAAAGTTTAAACACTCGAATGATTAGAAAATATCGAGTGGAATAACAGTCGAGAAAACAGACATCGAGACATGTATATTCTCGAGTGTCACATGATTCTTTTGTGATTATTCTTTTTTTCTTTTTTCAACTACCCCTCGAGTGCCACTCCCTCCCATCTGAACTAAGTGACATTAATTTTTTTTTAAAAAAGAAAACCAAACATATCAAGTGCCACACGAGAATCTTTAAAAAATTAAAAAATATATTTTATTCCTCTAGTACCACCTACAATTATTGTAACAAGAAAAAGATTATTTTGTTATATAATTAAAGATTATTGACAATATTAATTACGTTCAATTAATTTGTTGAATAATTGTTAGTGAATATCATTAACAATTATTACAAAATTTTAAATAATAAATGGAGAGTAGTGATTGAGATCTATATGAAGTTAAATATCTAACTAAGAAATGAAGCTAAATATTTACAAAAAATCGTAGCTAAATTAGTCTTTCAATATCACCGACATAATATATACTATATAAAATATATACAATTAATTAATCAAAACAAAACTCATAAATAAAAGCTAAGTAAAAGTTATTCAAATTACAAATATATATAATAAATAAAACTCTAATCTAATAAAAAATCAATTCAAAATTAGTAACTATCCTCATCTTCATCTTCATCTTCATCTTCATCTTCATCTTTGCCATTTTGAAAATTAAGAAGGGAGAGATATGGGTACAGAGAGATGAAGAGGAAGTCAGGAGGGAAATAAGGGAGGGAAATGAATAGAGAAATAAAAGAAAAGTACTGTATGGTGCATGTATATATATAGATAGGAGGGAAATAGTTTAGGTCTTTTTTTTTAAAAAAAAATGATTGAGTGGCACTCGAGAGATATATGGAGGATTTTATTATTTTTACTTTTTTCAAGTGCCACTAGTCTTATTTTCCTTTATCTTTTTAACCAAATATATATGTGTAGGTGTGTTATGGGTGAGGTTTATTTTTTTAATGTTTTACTCGAAAGTCACTCAAGTCATATTTTTATTTTTGTTATATATATATATATATATATATATATATATATATATATATATATACACATAAAAAATTAATCTAAGGTACCTCACCTTTTTGGAAAACTATTTTTGGTACATCAAATTTTCGAAACTCATTTATGAGTACCCTAAGTTTTTAAGTTTGTAATTCTTTGGTAATTTCGGATTATAAGACTTGAAAATTGCATTCACTTCACACAATATCTTCATAACCGACTTAGCTTGTTCAAAAATAACGATTGGTACGCAAACAATGTCCTTCGGAATAATGTAGGAAGTTAAGGACTTCAATTCATATTGAAGAACAAATTGATTGAATGGGAACAACAAATTGATTAAATAATAACTTAGCCTCTGCTATTTGCTTTTATTTATGTATTTCTTTTGGGGTTAATATAGAGTAAATTAGGTTGGGGTGGGCCCGATTAGATTGTGCCTACCACTCTTGTGGCCTAGTTAGGACCAGACCCCCCTACTCAACAGAAACATCACCCGGCGGACCTGGAAAGTAAGAGTTCCCCATGATTGGATCTAGGATAGTTGTATCTGATGTACGTTTGGGCTAAAAGGAAATAATCAAGGATGAAACAACTCAGTCAAGTCAGCCAGTTTGCGAGCGACGACTTATCAATTCAAGGTGGTTGATGGAAATTGATGATACAGATAAAACTAACACCTAACCTAGATACAGATACTCCACCATGCAGAATGTTAGGGTTGTTGAATCTTCCTAAGAATACAGATAACACCACCAAAGGAAGAGAACATGACTTTACTAGATCACCACTCTAATCGGCCTAATTAGAGATAAGCTTAAGAGAATTTCGAGGGGACACAAAGGAGCTAAGCTCGACTTCTTTTACAAACTTCAACATGGGTTTACAAACCGTAAAGAATGCTATTTATAAATTGTCTTTCCCGCCAAAACATTCCTTAGTAATTAGGAAAGGTTAAATAGCCTTAAAACATTATTTTCGAAATGACGTACTAGGCTGCAAGCCTATAGCTCAACTTGATGTAGATTCATCATGCACTTCAGCACTAGCCTCACACTTAGGGACCCAAGGTCCTTGGTGGGTGCATTGGAGCCATATTGGTAATTTGATAGTAGGGTGCCATCATTTTTAGTAGTGTGCGTGCTTGGGCCTAGTGGGTTAAGTTGGGCTTATTACAATCTGGGTAAGGAGTTAAGCCCAGATGTAATTGGGCCTACAAGGAATACATGGAAATTGAGAACCCGCAACCCTAGTAAATTAGAGCTTGGCACCTTCTTCTAGCCATGGTCTTAAAAATAATGACATGTTATGTTATAAACACTAATTATGTTATAAAATACTATTGTGTGTTCAAAAAAGTACTGTAGTTTTTAATTAGATATTATATGTATTTAAGACTATAAAATATTTAATAAGTGACAAATAAAATGAAAAAGGAGAGATACTACTTATTAGCAAGTATTGCATTAAGAATGAAATATGACAAATATAGTAAAAATAAAAAATTAACTAAATGTAATAAATACTGTCAAAATAACATAATCTTTGAACATATTTGTCTTGAATATAATACTCCATCCCACAGTGAGAATCTCTACTATGAAATGAAAAATTTTAAGAAAACTATTTAATGCACAATTAATTTTGTATTGATTAAAGAGTGGATAATTATTTATGGGATTTCCATTAAAAAAATTAAAAATGGACTTATGATCACTATAGGATGGAACTATAACCTTTGGTTATTAATTAATTAGTTGCATATTTATGTACTCCCCCTATCTGACTATCTGTTCCCATTTTATTAACTTCTTAATATATATATATATATATACATATAAATAATGATCAATAATTATAAAAGTATTATGATTGGATTTATAACGGAAAATACTATCGATAAAAATTGTACACCTTTTAGTAAAATATTATATAAGAAATTAACTATCAGTTGAAAGGAGACATTGGAGATTGTGACGCATTTAAAAAGCAACAGATAAAATGGAACATAATGAGTTAATTAATGCCTAATAGTATAACGAGAGTTAAGTTTATCCTCTTCATTAGAAGTTGAATTTTGATAGGCATCAATGAGAGATATTGTAGTGCTTCTAGAAACTCCATGTAGGCAAACTGCTTTTAGAGCTAGACTTTCGTTAAATCTAGTTCAATACTAGTGTGACCCACCCTATGCTTGTAATCACATTGTAATTTATCCATAAAGAAGAATTCGATTTAATAATTAATTATATTGATTTCCCTTTCTAAAAAAAAGAATACTCTCATAAAATGTTGTTTTCCATTCAAATGTGAATTTAATCGAACTACATCTAACTATTAATCGAGAAAGAAACGAAAATCATCTGGCTACATAAAACACTCCAGCTGGTTCCCAATGTGGTTGAACTTATTAGAAACAAGGTTACATATTCTGGCTAAGTTCAGTTGCATAGTGATAAGGATGATCAATAAGCATTGGTGGGACATGCATGACATTGGCAGTCAAAAGTAGTTGTGATGATCTTTTAATTTATATTGGCCACCTTTTCCCAAATGCCATATGCTATGTTTTTTGCATGGTGGAGAACGTACACATACACCATGCATTTAATCATCCTACTAACTTTTATCAATCAATCTTTCTCCCTTTTTCAATGACTCACATCTTTACCATATCTAATCATGCAAACTATAACCACAAAAAAGCAGCATATATGTACGTGCTAACATGCATGGTTGCAAAAGATGCAAATACAAATAACCGAATCATAGCTCGTTACCTTTATAAAAGAACAAACTAACAAAGAAAAAAAGCGTCACATGTGTGACTATAGTTCCAATTGCTATTAGGTCAAGTTGGCTTTCCATATATAATGTCACAATTGTGACCCACTTCATACTGACATGACTTAGTTTTTCTTTGTAAAACTTAAGTATATGATTACTTGTAATTCTGTGATGAAAATTTTCATTGCATTTTGTATCTCTCAATCTGTGAATATAGAGCCCGTAGCAAATTAAAAAAAATATATGATGTGAATTTCAAATACATAACAAAGTTTTAATTTGAAACAGATCAACAATGAGTAGATAGATGTATATTCATTTTAACGTCTTCCAGCTCGGCCGAGAAAATATTTGTCAAAGTATATCAATATTCATAAATAACGATTAGCACTATTTTAACAAATGTAATAACATTTAGAATTAGCAATAATCATCAATATTTACAAAACAATGTCATAGACATTATATTGAAATAAAGAGGTTGTTACAGATCGATAAACTCGCGAGAAGGCACACGGTGGTGGGTGACTCCGTTGAGGAGGTGGTAGGTAGGGGTTTCACTCCGAGCAAAACTATCACTAATCTAATTTGTGGTAGATTGGTAGCTATACTTTCCCTATGCTTAATACCAACTTGTCCTACATGGATGTCCTAAGTGATTCTCACTCTGGTGGTAACTAGGAGTTTGATAAGTTGACTTATTCTGAATTTGAATGCACTATTAATGTCTTGACTAGTTCTATTGAGGGTGATATTTAGTTTGATTTCATCCTTGAGGCTTCGAATGTCTATAAGATAAAGCAAGACATGATGTTGAAATCTAAATGGCGTTGTGTGAGCCAAGCAACATATAGGGCCGCTCCCTCAAGGTTTGTGGATCCTAGCTAAATAAGAAGGAAAAAAATGTCATGACAATCTTAAGAACAATTTTGACAATGTTGAGGAAGCCGAAAAGAGCTTTCAAGGTATCTTGGATATATAAGGGCCTGGTGCGCAAAGTGGCAAAGGTAGGATGTGGTTGATGCTTCATTTGTGAGGATCCTGGGACAGCGACAAAGTTGCTTAAGGAGAAATGACGAAAAAAGAGGAAAACAATAACAAAGTGCAATTAATCTTGTTGAGCTGTGTTTTTTAGTTGTGTTGATGTTTCAGTGTTTTTTGATTTTTTTTTTTCTTTTACTTTCTAGTTGTTGTTTCTTTAAAATTCTATGCAACATCTGTCACGGCCCTTTGCCCTTTGACAATCAAACAGAAAATAAAGCTAAACCTAATTAGATATGTAATGCATACGATGTAACGCCGTAGCCCCTCCTGAGTTGCGGAGCGATAACTGCTTCAAGGATCGCTTACTGATCCAACAAATCGCCATGAGTCTTTCCAGCGTGCTTCGTCCTCGCTCACATGCTGCCTGGGAAAACTTCTCAGGAGGTCACCCATCCTGAGACTACTCCCAACCAAGCAAGCTTAACTGAGAAGTTCCCAACGGGTGAGCTACCTTAAAAGAAGGTGCACCTTGGTGATATAATTAGTCATTTCAATATCTTTAATCCACAGTTAACCATATATCCGGGGTGTTACAATCACCCACACTTAAGCGCACAACGTCCTCGTTGTACTTCAATCCACTCTAGAATCTTTGCCCCCTAGGTGACTGCCAATGGATCCCAGGTCCATTGGAGCAGTTCACGGTCGTGGATCGGCTCTGATACCATATGTAATGGCTCGACCCCTCTCGGACGCGGACATTACCGATAACTGCTTCAAGGATTGCTGACTGACCCCACAAATCGCCACGGATCTTTCCAGCTGCTTCGTCCTCGCTCACACGTTGTCTGGGAAAACTTTCCAAGATGTCACTCATCCTAAGACTACTCCTAGCCAAACACGCTTAATTGAGTTATTCCTAAAGGATGAACTACCTTAAAAGAAGGTGCACCTTGATGATATAAGTAGTCATTTCAATCCCTTTGAAACCACATTTAACCGTATATTCGCAGTGTTACACATAATCTATTAAGTATCAATTTTGAATAATTTCTCTTAGTCCCCCCCCCCCCCCCAAACCAAAAAAAAAGCCTCCATAGGAGTCCACTTTGGGGTCATATATAGATCTTGATCTTATAATATATAGGCATTATATATGCATGGAAATGAAGATGATGACTCATGATGCATGAGTGTGGGTGGCCATTCAACAATTCACATTCATCAAGAACTTAATAATTAGATTCGGATTAAATATTTTGTAAAGATATGGTCACAAAAACATTAATTTATATGTGTGCTAGTATTATTCTATTATTATTATTGTCCTTGAGAAAGCTACTTGCTCAACACTAATGCTTGGGACATGTACTACCTAGTACTCTACTCCCGGGGTGTAGCCACATGAGACAACAAGATGTGGAACCATTTTATTCAAAGCCTTGACATATTTGTCATTATTTACCAAAAAAAAAAAAACATATCTGTTTTATAAAGTAATATTCAAATTGATGGAACAATATTAATGTTGTGTAACTTTATAGCGTCTATTCTTTTCACATTTCATGATAAATTTAGTTTAAAATGAGTTTATAATTTAAGTTTAATTCATATGTTTACCTAAAAAAAAAACTTTCCAACACATGAGTCACGTATTCATAAATTGTTCTAGAAGTTCTTTAGAAATGAACCTCCTAAAAAATGTGCACCACACATAAATAATCATTTTTCAATTACTCTAAAACCACATTGTAACTATATCTACGATGATGTTACAATCTCACACACAACACAATTGCAATTACCACTATTATTAGAACATATGGGACCATTAATACTGTGGTTGCATCATCTAATCCATTTTTATTAAGAGTACAAGTAGTAGAGTTTATGTCATTCTCAATGTTTATTGCTAATTTATTTGTTAGAACGCCTTTTAATAATGATCTTCTCAATAAAATTTGAATGATACTACATTGAATTTTAATAAATACTGATCATGAATGACAACAATAACAAACTTATAAATAAAAAAATAAAAAAAACACATTCAAGCACTATATAGAAAATCTAGATATAAACCGTCTTCCTCCATTAATTAAAATTTATGAAGAAACAAATATTAATCATGAATGAAAGATAAAACATACAGGTCCCAAATAATAATTTTGGTTAACATGTAATTATATATTACTGTACAATAGAAATAAAAATGAACTCAAACGGTCAAATCACAAATAAACAAAAGAAGATTTTATATCAAAAGAATAGAAACAACAATGATTATTATAATCAACAGAGTAATTAAAGAGATGCCCTCACATAAGTAGAAGTAATACAACAACAAAATCTGACCAATTTCTTTACATGGCATGAAAAGACTACAACCTGTAATTAATCTTGGTAGGAAGTAGGAACAGTCAAATTATCATTTGGAATGGACTGTGTTACATGCAAATTCCGAGGAAAATTACAGCTATAATTTCATAAACCAGTAAAGTTGAACTTATGGGACTCCATACTGCAAATTTGCAATCATGATAAAGGTACTAGTAAAATTTATCTCCAAAACCAAAACACCATTTATGTGAATAATTTTAACCTAACTTGTCATCGTTTATCAGCTTTCCAACCCATAACAAATGGTCCAAAATGACATTTTTTTTTTCATACCAACAGAACCCCAAAATACTAATATTACAATATTCTTCTCCCCAGGCTGAACCCTAATAAAAATAAAATCCAAAAAAAAGAAATAAATAAAAAAACCCCCACTAAAATAAAAGAATTTACAAAAAAACATGCCCAACACTCCAACAGCTCTTCTCTGACAAGCCAATGTCACGTGCCATTGGGCCCACCTCGATTAGTTCAGTTCAGAACCCTACTCCAGCCGCGCCGACGCCGTACGTCGCCGGCCGATGCGGCTCCATTTTCCGGCGATTCTCCCTGCACGCAAGCTCCGTCGCCGCGATCTTGGCCGTAGATCTCATCGGCGCCGACTTACATCTCGTGAGAACGAACGGCTCGTATCCGACGCCGGCCTTCACCGCCTTCTCAACCGCCGGGAAAGAGATGGAGGACCGCGCCGGCTGGGGCGGCGGCGGCTGCGGCTGCGGCGGCGCTTTCTTCTTCTTCTTGGGCTCATCTGGGCCGTCGGTTTTGGCGGGCTTCTTGCTGTGGTGGCGCTCCGGGAGCCACCGGATGAAGTCGGTGCTGCATACCCACGTTTCCTTGGAGACCTCCATGGACAGTTTGGGCTCGCACATCATCAGAAGCAAACAGTCTGGTAAAACCGGGTCGGGTTTCTGATGGGTCGGACCGGGTTCCGGCGGGAATTCGGGTCGTTGGGTGGGTGGTGTAAAACACTGCAATTCTTCTTCTTCTTTCTCCATTGACAGTTGGATGGGTGGACCTTTTTCTTCTTCTTCTTGATCATCCATTGACTTGACGAATTCCTTGTCATTTTCTTCTTCTTCTTCGTCTTCTGGCCTTGACTCGGCTGTTGACTCTTGGGGTGAGGAAGAAGAAGAAGACGATAAAGAAGAAAGGTCGCTGATTTCTGCCCTTTCCTTTATATTCTTCATCCAATCAGGTTCCTTTGCGCCTTCTTCGAACATTTTTCGTATCGTAATAGCGTCAATTGAGCATCTATTTGGTTCATTTTCATCTTCCATCAACTGGGTTTCTTCTTCTTCTCCTTCTTCTGGAGTCACACCCAACCTGTGTTCTGTATTTGCTCTGTTTTCTGTGTTCTGTTTTTCCTCTGTTTCCTCTTCATCCTCTATTTTTGGCTCACTTTCTTCTTCAGCTGGAATGCCCAAATCCTGACAACCCATTTCATGCCCTTGTTCTACGTTTGCATCAGCCACAACCAAATCTTCACACATTCCATCAAATTTCTCCCTCTTTTCACATACATCCTCTGTATTCTCCTCCATTTTACCCAAAGCCGCACCCTTTACATCTGTCTCTTCATTTTCTTCGTCTTTGTCTTCATCATCTTCATCAGAATCATCAGAATCATGAGCAACAGGAGCCTCCCAGACCTTGTGAGAAAGGGTAGACATCTTAGCCGGATCAGATCTACATCTCATCAACAAAAGGGCATTCTTGGGAGGAATACAAATGCTAACCCTAGCCCCCTCCTCATCATCTTCCCCACCATCCTTGACATCAAACATCTCATCCTTAAACTCCACATCATCAAAAATAGACCTCCTTCTTGAAGAACACTCAAGACCCATCACCATCCTCTCCCTACTCTCAACATCCTCCTCATCCCCCACAACCAACTCAATATCCCTCTCTTTCCCATCACCCCCTTCCTCCTCCTGCATTGCCACCAGCCACCTGAAAACAGCCCCACAAGACCCTCCATTGCTACCCCCCTCCCTCTCCTTCACCTTCCCACCTCCACAACTGCTAAAACAAGAAGATTTACAAGGTAACAAGCAGCTAAACTCAGACCCAAAAGCCCTCAAAGCCTCACAAATGGTCAAAGGAAGATGAACCCACCTCTGATTCCTATCCCCCTGTTGATTCTGAACACCCTGACTGTTCTGATGCAACAACCCACCATCATGGGAATGTTCAATCCTTCTGAAACTAGCCTCACCACCACTCAATCTCTTAGACCTGCAAGCCCTCATCTTCATCTTTTTCCCCTGCTTCTTGGTCTTCACCCTCACCTGACCGATGCAGGTGACTTTAGGGGAAGAAGGTTCCGGGTTGTCAAACCCGGAACCACCGCGGGTCTTCAACATGGCCGGAGACTGGGCCCCACGGAGGCTGCCGTTGTGGCGGAGGCGGCGGCTGAGGGAGGAGGAGAGGGAGAGGGAGGCGGCGGACTTATCGCCGGCGCGGCCGGGGCTGAGGATGGACTTGGAAGTGAGGCGCATGGAGGAGGAGTTAGAGAGGCGAGATGTGAAGCAAATGAAGAGCTCACTGGTAGTAGTTGGAGTGCTGCTGGTTCTACGGGGACGCTCTATGTCCATGATTGGGGGATATTTCTGGGGGGGTTTGTTTTGATTGGTTTGACTGCTTCAATTTTGTTGGGTTTTTTTAATTATTTTCACTGTTTCGGTTGAGGGTAAAACGTAAAAATGGGGACTTGAAAATTGAAAGATGAGAGATGTTTGGTGAATGTTTGAGGAAGGAAGAAATGGTGAAAAAAGAGTGGGGTTGGATTTGGATGGGGATAGGAGAGAAATGAGGTAGTGGGGTTGTGTTCTTCTGGGTTGTAGAGAGAGAGAGAGAGAGAGAGAGAGAGAGAGAGAGAGAGTGAGAGAAGAAGACGAAGAAAGGAGGAGATGATAGAATGGAGTTTGTCGTTTAGATACACACACAACACAAGTAGTCAAGTACACGACACAAGTGTGGTTTTGGTTTGGTTTCGTTGCAGCTTTGCTATGGGACACCATTGCCCTTCATCCTGGCTCCCTCTTTTGTTTTCTTTTTCTTTTTTTTTAAAAAATTGTTTTAGTAAGATAAAAATAGGTTTAAGCATTGCTACATACATTTAACTCTGTCACATGCTATAGCCTAGTCTATAGAGAGGGTCATTCTATTAGAGGGTGTTTGGCAAAGAACTCATTGACCTCAAAAACCTATTTTAAGGTTAGCATTTAATCATCCATTAACTGAGAATTCTATCGTAATTGAATTACACCATTCATTTTATATTAATTGTTATCTTTATGAAATCGTGCAGCCAAATTTCAAAAAAATTTACCATAAATTTTTCAATATATATAATGAGTTACTATATAAAATTACCACCATCTACGGATGGTAGTGGGTCGTAGACCCTATTAGACTCAGCCCATTAAGACGGGTCTGGGTCCAAAAATTTTAAACCCAATGGGTGTGGGGGCCGAGTCTAGGTCCGGATCCAAGCACGGACCCGACCCGTGGACCCATTAAAATATAAACATATATAATTTTTTCTTTTGAAAAAATAAAACCCAAGTACTACACTTCTACTCATCTATTGTCTGGTGCTTGCTGAGACTCTTAGGAGTATTGGACATATTGAAGTGTTGACTTTTATTTTCTAAAACCCTAGTACACTGTTTTTTTCATTTGAAATGTTTTTATTGTGTTGCAAATAAATGTATTTAAACATAATAGTTATTACTATACATGTGTACAAGTATAAAATTAACCCAACAAATTGATGAATCTCTAGTAAAAAATGCATAATAGATTTAGACCCATTAAGGACCTGCTAAGGACCCATCAACCCTTGGACCCACTGAGTCTGGGGTCTGGGTCTGAATTTTGGGACCCATCGGGTCACGGGGTGGGTCCGGATCCAAAAAAATCTAGCAAGTCCGGGTCTGGGTCAAACTGGACCTGAACCATCCCTATGATATCAGATTCGTAATGAAAAATATTATCATGATAATATAATATTGTAATTATTAATAGAATATTATGTATGAAATTATCAATCAAAAAGTGACGTTAGAGGTTGTGAAAGTCAAAATTATAACAATTATATGGAACAGAAAGTATTTTTCAATTATGGTATTTGAAAGTTCCTTACCATTAATTCAACTAAGATAAATTATATCCGTTAAAAAATTTATGTATCAATAGATTTCAGAAATTATCACAAGAAGTTATTTTGATCAAAAACTAGCAATTTCAATTATTCAGGGTACGATCAACGATCGTTACATTTTTTAACTATGATAGTTGAAAAAGCTCCAATTATAGTAGAATATCCTTAAAAATAATAAAATTTGTAAAAATAATATTCTTTTGCCACGTTAAACCTAACTATCCTAACTTGAAAATAATTCATCCAAAGAACATGATAGTATCATTACTTGTTGCAATAAGTCATTTTGATCAATACAGATTGATTTTAACTTTTTAAAGGTAAAATATACTTTTCAATTACCATAATTTTAAAAAAATCAACTATAGTAAAATCTCCTTTGATTAAGAAGTTATTTAGAGAGTTGGGTAAATAAACTTCTATATTGTTTGGTTAATAACTTTTATTGGCTTTTTAAATTTTGAAAGCTAATTTTCAAAGTGTTATTTGGAATACTTGTTTCTAAATAACTTATCACAAATAATTAGTTGGACCAATATTTTTTTTACAGTTCAACAACTACTTTCTAAGAATACGCATTTACTTTTTATACGGATAACTAATTCACATAGTTAAGTTAAACAATTAATTCAAATAGTTAAATTAAACAATTAAATTAATTAGTAAAGTTAGGTTAAGAAAATAGTGGAGATAGGTAAATGTCATATCGTATGTTTGAACTAGTGATCCATTGGTCAAGTTCAATTTGAACTAACGATTCATATATCTTCTCATCCACATTTCTATGTTGATTCATACCACATCTTCTCATCCACATTTCTTGAAGAAGACACTCTACACTCCCTTCTTAGTTGGACACTTATATATTCCTTAATCTCTTTTTGTCTACCATACTATATCTTGGAGTTCGAATTTAAAGGCCTACTCTCGAGCCCCTGATGGATGTTATGAAGTTCACGAATAATTCCTGTAGGAGTCTAACATGAATGTTTGTTTCAAATCTCGCACAATTTATTTTTGGTGATCCAGTTTAGCAGCTATTGCCCTCCTAAAAAACCCTCGTATTACTTCATGAGTATAATTTGTAACTCAAACACCACCAAGTCCTTGATCAAACAAAAAACCCCAAACTAATAAAAATTGACACTCCCACTCAGTTCCTCACAAATAAAGTTACAACTATATTATACCAACCATGATAAGCAAAGGCTTGGCAACAAGAAGCAATATCTAATCCAAAGGCACACTAAACTAACCACTGACCAAAACACACCAAGAGAACATCAACTTGAGAAAGTTGATACAGTCCCAATAAGCCTAAACAATCAGACCTCCATATGTTTCCAAAACAAAGAAAAGTCGACACTACTATTGCGTTTAAATCAAATTTACATCAAAAATGATATAACCAATTTGGTGAATTTAGTTCTTTGGATTGGTTAAAATCAGGTTTGGATTGGATTGAATAGAGATATCAATCCAAAGAACAGGGGTATTGGGATACTATGAAAGAGGACTAATTAAAACCATATTTAATTAATAGTTTAGTTTTATTCAAATTTTGCAAAGCCTAATCATCTCTTTCACACACCCCTATAGTAATATAGCAACAATATGTACTGTCTGGATTGAGAATAATTAAAAAGTTCTTTCTTTAATTACAAAAACTATTAGAAAATATATTTGAAGTTATTAAAGGATCAAAACTATTATAAGATGTATCAATTTTTCACTAATTCTATAAGAAAAAAAAACCATACATATATAAATTACTAATTACATCCGTATTAAAAGTAATTTTACAATGAAACTTTTCCAAAAAATCATCTGAAATCATCCATTAAAATTTTTTAATAAAAAATGATAATTAATTAAGAACTTTATTAGAGGTGATAGAAAGGAACCTCGGGATTTAATAACTTTAGCAAATCTGCAATGCTATCAATTTTTTGTACCATGCAAAATTAAAGTTGATAAACAATAAATTAAAGTAATATGTAATAATCTCAGTGAATTGCATCAAGCCAAAATAACACCTATAAATTCATGTACGTACTAGCCTACGTTGTCCCACTTGGTAGAGTCAAACAACATTGTTTGTGGAGAGCAAACAATATACACACAAAATATAGATTACAAAATCATTGAATATAATTGAAGATCATCTACATATAATATTTATTAATAATAAGAATCAAACACTAATGATTTATTTGATTTGACCAAGGGCTAGCTTGTTACAAATCTAGTCTACTAACCTCATATGCATTATCTAACGTGGCCAGATCACTAATCACACTTAAACTTTGGCTTAGATAAATAAAAAATACACACAATAAAGTGGTGTAGAATTCAAGTCTTGTACTATATTACTTTTTGTCAATTTTCTTCTTGTCTTATTAGCTAACTTTTGTAACCATTGTGTAATTTATTTTTAGGCCCTGTTCTTTTCTCATGGCCAAGAAATCAGAATCTTACACCAATTGATTCTTACAACTCACCACATTTTACCGCAAATCATTACTTTTCTCTCTCCTCACTTTTCTCTCTCCTCATTTTTTTCCTCTACTTTTTATATCCTCTTTCCTCACCTACCCCACATACCAATAACCCACTACAATTCCACCATACCCACCACAATTTCACCACATTTCACAACATCATTCCGCAAAATACCGCATAAAAGAACAGGGCCTTAAAGGATAGGATATACATTTTGATATACAGTTTTTTTTTTAAAAAAAAAAAAAAAATTTACCTATAATGTTACTGAAAATATTCCAATAAATTCTAGAACCTATTATGAAAAATTTAATTGGTGTATGAAATAAATCCAACAATTAAGAAATGTTGGTCATGTTCTTTAATTGGGTTAAACCTAACATAATCTAACTTAATTTATTCTTACCTAACTTAACCTAAAGTAATTCCTTAAAAAATACTCAAACCAAAAATAATTTTTAAATTAAAAAATTCAAATAATATTATTTTTAATTTCAAATCAATCAACTTTTTTCAATACCTGTAACTTTTTCATTTATTTTCTCCAAAATATTCTGTTAATAAAATATTTCCGTCCAACAAGCTGAACTCAAACCTTTTCTTTCTTTTCATATCCTAACTTATCATAACTTAACTAACCTAATATGAACCTAACCTAACAAAAGACAGAGTCGTGTGCCAAGGTCCTGATCATACTTCCAATTTATAAGGTAATTTTACTGGGAGAATATTAAGTATTTGTTTTTTTATAGGATGGTTAATATTTCATTTATCTAATTTAATCCAAATTTATACAATTAGCTCGTTTTACTTTCACGTAGATTTATCAATCAGTTTATGTCTTTATCCAACTTTTTTATACCCCTAAAAAGAATATTCCAAGTTTACTAATTTTCTCCATGTGACATAACCTTTACATTTTGTGTGGAGATTCCCTTAAGTTGAGTGGTACCCTAACTTTTATCTCAATATTTGAGTAGCAATAGTTTGTCCTTTATGCTAGTTATTTTCTAAGAGTGAGAATTGAGTCTATAAATTACTCTATACACTTTATAACAGATATATTGCTTTAGACACTTTATGATAGTTAGTCCTACCAACTTATAAAATTGGGTAACTATGTAAAAATTGACAAATTGAGTATTAAAAAAATAAGTAAAAATGGATAAACTTGGGTTGATTGGATAAATGGGATATATATTTATTCATCTAATAGTAGAGACTTGAGGTCGTTTATCTTAACTCAAGTTTACTAAATCTTCCTATATTATTATACTTCTGAAAAGAACACTTTTCTAATTTTAAATTTATAAATATTATGTTTGAATTTACAATTTGGTGTCCTCATTATTTTTTCTTGGAATTATTCAAGTTTAAATTGATCATAATATGATTGAATTCGCTAATATTTGACCCTCGAGTATTCCCTTGATTTTATTGTGGGGTTGAAGAGGAAAAAAAACAAGGAAAAACCAGATAAGGATGATGATAAATGACATTTTGGGGCTCTCATCACATGTGCCCTTCTTTAAATTCTAAAAAGAAAAAGCCTTTTTCTTTTTTTTTTCTGTTGAAACTTTTAAAATGGCGACGAGGGGAGGGGGTTAGGAGCGAGGACAGAACACACAGAAAAATATCCAAAGTAGCGCACGTGAGTGGAACCCGAGATAAAGTGCAATGCCCAATTACACAACAAACTCGCTCATTCCCCAATCTCCATCCAAAAAAATTACTAGGGGTATCCTAATTTTTGGTAAAATGTTTTTTCGGTACCCCAACTTTTAAAAATCAATTTTGGGGTACCCTAACTTTTAGAATTAGAAATAATCAGGTGAATTTCCAGCCAATGCGGGAAATTGATTAAGTGTATTTGTGGACGAAAATGCCGTTTGTTTTTGTGGACGAAAATGATTTGAATCAATCGGAGTTTCACCAGAAATTCACCTAGTAATTTCTAATCCTAAAAGTAAGGGTACCCAAAATTAGTTTTGAAAAGTTAGGGTACCAAAAAATTGTTTCTTCAAAAATTAGGGTACCTCTAAGTAATTTTTTGCACACATCAAATCATAATAAACCATCAAACATTTAGAGTGCGTTTGTTTAGTCAAAGACTCTGGAGAAATTGTCAATTTTTCCGAGTTGACTTATTTTCCTCTTGTTTGGTTATACATTGACCTCGGGAAAGTTTTTACAAGGGGTCCACAAGTTGCAAGGTTTTCCTAGGGAAAATTTCTCTTGGGGGGTTTCAGGAAAATTTTTCCCGAACAAATATTTCCAATGGAAAACTTTCCAGGGAAACTTTTTCCCCGGAAAATTTTTCCTAGAAATCTTACCAAACGCACCCTTAATGAAAATTTTAGGATAATACTACCTCCGTCCCAAAATGTCTGTCAATTTAACCAATTTCTTTGTCCCAACTTGTTTGTCACATTTACAATTTTAATGACTGTCATTCTTTTTTTACCTCTAATTAATAAATCTATTTATCACTTTTATAATTCCAACAACTATTATTCTCAATTAATGTAGAGGGAATCTGGGTAAGTTATATATTTTTCACCTCCTTTCCAATACACATTGATTTTCTAAATTTATGTAGAATGACAAACAAAATGAGACGGAGGTAGTACTTTTTTCATTATAACATTAATAAAAGTAATTTTATAAAACAAATAAATATATATAGCGACATATCGAATCTTTTAAAGTTTGACGATACAATTTGCAAAGATGATACATAATATGGAACAAAGAATATTTAGGCTCTGTTCTTTGGTTGAATTATTTTTAGGTTTGAATGGATAAGTTGATAAGCTAGGATAAGTTATGATGTTTTTTTGAAGAATTTTATTTTTAGAGTGAATATTTTTTTGGGGGAATTGTATAAAGTTTTGATAAGTTATGATAAGTTAGGATAAGTTGTTTAAACCTAAGCAAAGAACAAGTCCTCAGCTAGAAGTATCCCATATTCCCATCTCGTAAACTTCCCATCTTGTAAATTTTATAAACTGGATTACTTTTTCAAAGTTTGATGACTGGTATTCAGACAAGTGACAATCCAGATATTTGTGATCCTAAACCCTAATAAAAAGTTTTGAAATTCTAAATAAATTGTAAAATGAGAATAATAATTGTTGAAATTACAAAAGTGAAACAAAAAATGACAAAGAATGTTCTGTTCTTTGGATTGATTCAACTATCTAATCCAATCCAATCCAAACTTATTCAAACCCTACACAATTCCTAAAAAAATCATCTCTAAAAATAAAATTCTCTAAAAAAGTATCATAACTTATCCAAATCATTACAATCCAATCCAATCCAATCTAATTCACCTAACCTGATTTTAACCAATTCAAAAAACAAGGCCGAAATGAATTATTGGACAGGGGTAGTAGTTATGCAGATACCTTTCCTTTTCAATAATTTTGATTATATGTTAGAACAATATAATCAATGATTAAGAAAAAAAAAAAGTGAGCGGAAAACTGGGGAAACCCAAACTCCAAAAAGAAAAATGATAGAGAAAGCGAAGTTGTCAAGTGAAGACTGAAGACTGAAGACTGAAGACTGAAATGAAGACTGGAGAGCATACGGATTACGGATGGAGGGAAGGGAAGACACCAACAAAGTCGTTTGACTGGGCATTCATTCAACACCCGAAAGTGACGACACACAACAACACAACCATTCAAACCCTGTCCTTCCTAATTTATTTATTTATTTATTTATTTATTTATTTATTTATTTATTTATTACACTAGTTATTAATTATCCTCTTTTATGCAAAAAAAATCCCTTTTTAAACATAGTTTATTACTAGGTTCTTATATTCTACAATACTGTAGGCCATTAGGACTGACTTTCCCCACCCCAAATTCAGGAGGCTGCTGTTTGCACTTTGTGTATAAGTAATGGTTGTTCATTTTCCATAATAATGTAAAGATGTTTAGCTAAAAAAATGGGTGGCAAAGCAATAGAAAGTATTATAATTTGTAGAACTGTACTACAATTTTAGGTTGCCTGTGGAAATACTTGATTCCTTCCCGAAAATTATTTTAGCAAATAATAATTTCTCTTTTCTTAGCTTGCATGATGAAACATATAATACATAAATCTTTATGTTTTAAATTAGATAGATGGAAGTGTTGTTAAGTTGGTATGAGATGTTTGGTAGGAAAGCCCATGCACGTACCACATGTCGCCTGGACCCTCTTCGTGTTTTCTAGAATCCCTGTATACCCTTCTATGCCTGGAATATTTAATTTTGCCCCCCCCCCCCCCATTTAATTTACTATTTTATTTTATTAGTGGATCCCCTTGGAAACTCAAGAAATAAATACATTTCGGTCCCTTAATTAATAATGGCTTTACCTTATCTTTTTCTTGGGTGAAATTTAGCAAGAAAAAGTGGATTTGTCTCTCTTTGAAGAGAACTTTTGTCAAATGGGTTTGGGTGCTAGAAGCTGCCCAGACTGTGGAGGTTGAACTTTCACCTGATAAAGATGTTCATTCTGTTGAGGTGGTGACAGATAGCCTTGGGAACTCTCAAATCAACACAGTTGTTTGTTCCTCTAATGTCCAACTAGTGACCTTTTTTTGAATTCTAAACAATCACAAATCTAGTTTGTGTAGTTCATGTCCTACAAGGAGTGCTACTTCTATCCATGCTAGTTATCCAACGTATAGTGAGGGAATTGTCGATTCACTCTCATGCTGATTTTGAAGAGTCCTTTGAGGGTCCTAAAGCTACCAACTAAAAATTGATCATTGAAAAGACCATTAACTTTCTGTTCGGACCAAATTTTAGGTCAAAATTAGAACAAAGTTCTAATTCAGACAAAAATAATGGCACACTCTACCTCTTTTAAGTTTGTTAAGAGTACAAAATTTTACACAATTTCCAAAAATACAGATTTATATATTTTATTTCAATAGTATTTACTCCCTCCTTCCTATATTATCTGTCACTTTAATTAACTTTCTTTTTTCCCATAATATCTGTCACTTTATAATTCTAATAACACATTAATTACTAATTTATCAAATTAATATTATTAATTACATCTTTTTCATTCATTTCCCCTTTTTATTCACCTTTTCCATTTTTTATTCAACATTTTTACATTTCCAATGAGATAAATTAATATAGAATGGAAGTTTTTTTGGTTTTCTAAATCATGTCTAATGTGTCAAATAATATGGGAAGGAGGGAGTATTAAAGAAAACATGAGAGTTGAGACTGAAAAGGCTGCGTTTGAGTACAATTTTAGATGGTTCCTCAAAATTTATTGACTTGAAAAAATAAGGCTCCAATTCACTTTTAAAGACTCGTAGGGAAAGATAATACTAGGAAATAAATCAAACTTAAATTACCTTTGCTTTTTTGCAGGTCAAAGAACAAACAAACAAAAAAAAAATCGACTTTGAAGTTTAACACCGTCACCCCTACCCCCTAAAAGAAAGGATAGCAAATGGATGACAAATCTGAAAATCCCATGAGTACAAGATCTGGATTGACACAGTACAGCCAAATTATAGGCTACATTATTTAGTATACCAACTATCAACAAACAATTTTAACAAATATTGACAGGAAAAAAAAAAAAAGAAAAACCTGGCAAAGTGTGTGATTTAAAGGCACCTCTTCTGGCACATTTGTAGCTCAACTTCAATAGACAATGCTGTGATGATCATTGGCACTCTTTCGCAAGTGCCCTTTATTTGTTCTTCACCGGAGATTCAGAGTATTGCGCGGCAAAGACGGGGGACCGTACCACTACTACACCGGGAGAACCGGGTCAGCCAGTCGAAGTGAAATGTTGCAGTCAGTGGGGCCCAGGCTCGGGTTTAGTCGAATTCCAGTACCACTTTTCCGGGGATGATCCTTTTGTCTTTGGCCTCATGGGCATCTCTCACTTGTGCAAATGGGAATGTCTTTTCAATGGGTACCCTCAACTTGCCAAGCTCAGCTAGCCTTCGGATCTCGTGTAAACCTTCTGGATCAGCTCTCATGTATGTCCACCAATATTCTGACACAGGAATACATGTTGTCCACTGATTAATTTCAAGAATAGCTGTGAGGTTATAGTAGTTATTAGATGCTTGCCACTACAAAACCTAGAATCCTGATGAAATTTCTGAAAAAAGGTATTTGGTTTGCCCAAATACTAAGTTAAGCAAACAAAATCTAAAGGAGTAAAGGAATGAGTAAAATAACAATAGTAATAAGAAGCAAGCAGGCACATCTGATCATCATAGCGAATAAAAAATCAGAAGTCAGAATACTTTTAGCCCCTAATCAAACAACACAGATTTTTCCAATTGCTGCAGTCCAAAACCGAGTAGTCTCTAATGCCAGTATGTTTTCTCCTAAAGTCTACCCTTTGACCCTCTTATCACTCACCTGAGACAGCATCTGTGGGTCAACTTACACCTTTATAATCTGTGGACAATCCCCCCCCCCCCCCCCAACCCTGCAATGAACCTATAATTGAAGCTTCAATATCACTGGTTAGTCCAGCTGTCTCACAGTCAGTAAATATCTCTCGCCTCTCCACCATGCTTGTGAGTTTGTTAGATCATGAATACATATTTTAAATTTTGACAGTAATGCATTTCGACAATCAGTCTCACTTCTATCCTGTCCTCGACCAAACATGCCTTATTAACTGCAAGATTCGGTTTGGAAAAATTAGCAACCCTAGTGTTAGCTTCATTTAAAAGTATAAACACATCTTACTGTTCTGGTATATGCTCGTACTCTTGCTCTTTATGTATCTAAATCATGGGCCTCGCCTCCATCTCCTCTTTTGTATCAGTGCCACTCCTCTTTAGTTGCTTCATGGTTTTTTTTTACATCTGTCTGCTCTTTTCCCATTTGCCCAAGTCCAACACAAAGTTATCCACTTTTACCTCTATTTTCAAAACTCAACTTTTCAACTTTACCTAACTTATCCAATCTTATTTTACCGAACCTTACCTCACCCCACTAAAGAACAGACCTAAGTGGTCACACCTCCAATAGATCAATCATCCTCATCATTTTCATCACTGCAATAGCCCTCTTTCAAATGCAAGTCTTCCGATTTGGCCAACATAACAAGCCACAAGTCACATTAAGGCCCATATATCATACAGTAAAATCTCCACTCTGGTCTTAACGAGATTGAATAAACATACAGGACTTTAGATCCATTTCCTTAAACAATAAACAATGTCCTTATACATACCTCATCACATTGAGTGACCAAGCCTACTATCTGCACTTTGCATCCATCGATATTCCAATATTACGCACAGTTCTGAACTCACAGGACTCGAAAGTATCCCTCTATCACTCCCAACTTCGTAACATTTTCACTAGTCTCATTATGTCACCTTCAGTCTTTCTACCCCTTTTATGAGCTGAACAATAATAATTGCAAAAGGAATTAAAGTAGATTGATAATGTAACACAATTGGATCCTAAAATTGTTACATTCATCTGCGCTCCCTTGTACGTATGTTTAATAACTTTAATGACTAAGTCTAAGACATGGGCAATGCCTTCCTTTCTAGGAATTTGCACACCACCTCTCACTGTACCTTCCCAAACATCTTCTTAAGTTCATAAACACCACGCAAAATTCCCTTTTCTAGGTCATATGCCTTTCAATAAGCAAAATTGCATGAAATGAAATAGAAAATACTGACACTTCCATCACTGAGAAAGGTGAACAAATAAGATAGTAACCCCATGATAAGGATCATTCTACACAAGGATTGAAACCTAGGTCACTCCATCAGAATAGCTGAAAGTATATGGTTCAAGAAAATCTACTTTGATGGTCTAACCAAAGGCACCACACCAGTAAGGCAGTAAGCATTCTGCATAATTTCACACGTACAATGCCTTAAATTAACCCGGCAAGCACAACAATCATCAATCTATCCCAAACATTGAACACACGCACGGGCGCGCACACACACATTCACATGATAGAAGCATTACTGGTTTGAGGGTATATGGTGGGTAAAATGATACCGACAAGTCGCAGAGGAAAAGTGAAGGGAACCTTTTGACAGCTCCTTAGATCCAGATATCAGAACCAGATTATTACAAGATGCAACAGAAACCAGAAGCGTCTCTTATTGCATCAAGTGCACAAGACCATACGTCAACAGTAACTAGACTGTCTGACATGTACAGTGGATGCTTACTAGATCATCAACTACAATGCCTTGACTTTCCGAATTTGATTATTTGAGCACAGCATTAACTAACAAGCTTTAGTTAGTGTGTGCTTTCCAGACTGAGAGCAACTATATCATGCCTCATATTACAGCAGTAGTCAAGTATGAGAGCATCTGCAACTACAAAAAATATGGATCCTAAGTACAACATTATGTGCATTGAAGAGGATAACTGCTCTTATTCCAAATAAGTAGAAACATGGAAAAGGTAACATGGCCATTTACATCAAAAAGCAATTAAGTAATTCGGACCAACATACCTATTCCATGAGAATAACGATATTGAATCTGTTTCTTTAGAAGAAGGGCTGTAGCCATAGGAAGACCGATTGCCAGACCATAATGATCAGACAAGGATGCTGCCTCTCCCTACATCACAATGAAGCTAGGCTTTCAATTCAAGTGAATTAAAAGAAATTGGAAGAAAAAAAAAAAACCTTTCCTTCAAGTAGAATTGCATTTAGGAGCTCCCCATTTCCTACCTGTAGTGTCATGTAATGTCCACCACGCTTTAAAACGTTTACTCCTAGTTTTTCAGTGTCTGGTACACCAATGGTGTCTAAAACAGCATCAAAATGGCCTTTTATAACTACTTCGCAATCCTGCCAATCAAATGCTATATTGAAGCTGCATAGTGGTAGAGTTGTTTACGAAAGAATCTGAACTGAAACATAAATGCAATGAGCAGTCCTGCAACAATAGGCCCATAAGATAGGTGCATTACCTCAGTGACATAATCAACAGCCTGTTCAGCACCAGCTTCTAAAGCTCGTTGAACACTCTCCCCACCGACAGTAGTCGTCACATGGCAACCTGCAGCAACTGCTAGTTGAATTGCTGAAAAACCAACTGCCCCTCCACCACCTATTACCAGTACTCTTTGCCTGCAAGATGGAGCAAACTTGAGCATGAGAAGAATGGTACAAAAGACTAACTGGAATTTTGAATGAAGAAACACAACTACAGGTCAAGGTCAACCAGTTAAAGAAGTCAACAATGAGAATTATATGATTGTAAGTTATGCAACAGAAGGGTAGGCTTATTTGCATAAACCCAATTTTATGCACAATTGGTAATCACTAATCACATAATGCACAAATTACATCCCAGCAACCCTCCCACTCGACTCCCTCCTCCACTCTCTTCACAATGATTATTTGTCTGTGTTCTCTCATACTACGCAATTTAGATCTTATAAAACAGAAACAACAAAAGAGAAATGCAGCCACATATGGCATTATGATTTCTTTTGCATGATGAAATTCTCAATGGCTGATTCATTCCACCATGTTCTAATGAAATTTGTGATTCACCCCTTGACTCCTTGTGCAAGGACCATCACATATCTCACAATTTCCAAAGAATGGCCTGAAGAGATCTAAATGGAGATACCTTACCCTCTTCAAACTATTACTAGATCTAGGCACCTAGCTATTGACTGATCAAAACTTCTGGGGCTCAAATGTTTAGAACATGTGACAAAATTTTAATGGCTCAAAATTGTCTTGCAATTTTTAGTGCAACCATAGAAAATGGATAAAGTATCAAGATAAAATATATCAACTCACTTCTGTTTACACAATCAGCACATTATAAATCTATTAGTACACAGTAGGACCTGATCGATAGAGGAAAAGGGGGGAATCATAAGATATCATTAAAACATTAGTAAAGACTTGTGGGGAGCAGAAGAAAAACATAAATCACCCTAAGTAATATATAATACCGTCAACAGCCAAAACAAATATAAAAATAATAATGTCTGCTTAAAAGACTCAGAGACCCGGGGGGGGGGGGGGGATACACACCCTGCAGTTATCCTTGCGGTACTTTTCAAAGCACGCCATGCTGTAAGTGCAGCAAATGGAATTGCACTTGCATCCTGCATCCAGTAAGACACAGGAGATAATTTGTAACAGATAAATGGCCATTCAATAAACGAGCTTTGCAAAATGTCTGACCCATATTCCATGTTAAGCTGACCACAATTCCTGCATTTAAGCATAACCATCTAAGTTGGAAACCCAAGAAATATCAATCTCCTAAAGATTAAAACTACCACATACCACCTTAGCAAGCAAAAGATAAGGATGACTGGAGAAACATAGGTACCAAGGAAATGGTCTAATTTCTAAATCACTTATGAAAGCTTCACAATTTCAAATGACTTACCACATGTGTCATCGTAGCTGGCTTTTTTGTAACTTCTCCTTCCGCCAGGATGGCATAATCAGTGTATGTCCCCCTTACAGCAGTTGGGTGCAGTGCCCCAAAAACTTCTTGACCCACAGTGACTGATCGAACTGAACTTCCAACAGCAGCAACTTCTCCACTTATATCACGGCCCAAAATGAGGGGAAGAAGACGCTCAAACAAAGATTTACCGTACCCTGCTCGCATCTAGAGGAAACAATTAAAATTAATATTTTAAAAATTATTAAAGTACAAATAGGGGTGAATGAAGCTAACATGTGGTACCCGAAAAACTTAAGACGAGCTTTGCCAGCAATAATCATTAATCAAGAAAGCTAGTGGAATGGAAAGCCACAGCCACAACCGCCACAAATTTGGTTCATAATTTGACCCGGCCCATTCAAGCTTCATGAGTATGTCAATTCACAATATAAATCACATATACCCATTTCAGCATCTTCAATCAGCTGAACAAATCATTTTTGGCTACAGAACCTGATCAAAGAAGTATAGATCTGGTTGGGCTGGGTTGTGGGTCCAAAATCAAGGGACCTTAACCTGCATCCAACCCACATGCAGGTCGAGGCACCCCTGACAATGACCCTGCAGGTTGAGAGGTCAGTCTGCGGGCCAACCGACTCTCAATGGTCAAAATGACATTTTTACATTCCACTTGGTTTCATGGAGAAAATCCATAATTTTCAACTATATACATCAATTTTCCAAAAAAATTCCAAGCTCCAAATGAAATGAGCATTTTACCAAATATCTAGTAGATGAAAGGCCAAGAAACAAAAAGTTTCAATATGGAATATCATAATTATAACAACACTTCGCCAAATAAAAGTCCAAACTCCAAATGACACCAGCAAGTGTGATTTTTTACCTTTGTTTCTTACCGTCAAATTGAGCACATTTGATTTTTGAAAGTTGGATCGTAAAGCCCAGTACTTTAGGCCATGGGATTGTGGTAACCCGAACTTTAAAATTGTATCTCAGTAAACCAAATTGTGAAACTATTAGACAACACTGCACCGCCACCGAGTTGGTGAAACCAAAGCATGACATATCGGACTCTAGTAGGTCTAACATTCCATAACTTGGAGTTTAGTACACCATAGTGAAGGAGATCTAACCAGCCCTCTGTCATTTTGCATTCCTAATGATGGAAATCACCAAAACCAAGCTACATTGGTGCAATCTAGTTATTTCTTATCTGGCGGCTCAATAAGTCATGCAAGTTTCAAACAAGGTGGAGTATCATTCGTCCAATTTGGTACCTAATTTGTTTACATGTATATCTCTTAATTGAAAGGTCTCTTCGGGTATAGCCCTATGGGACTTTGAAAGGCTATGAATAAGCTTTCCAAAAAGCTATCACACGTCCAATTTTGAGTTCATTTGGTATGTCATTCAGATTAATAAGTTGAAGTGTACCGGGTAGAAGCCAAATCTGCCCAGCTTGGAATTTTGAGTTTGTTAAGGAGTATTTTGGTCTTTTCACCCGGTTTTCAAATTCCCCTTGTTACTATGAGTCATATGGATGATCCAACTGCTTCTAGGTGAGTGAGGAGGATGAAACCATGCAAGAAGAAGGTGAAACATGCAAGAGATGTGTGATGGTCCAATCACAAGCCCCCATTTTGCAAGTTTAGCTTGGTGGCAAATTTTCACTTCATCTTATATAACTCAGCATGCTTGATATCTTAAGCAGCTGACTTTGATGTAATTAAGCCTAATTAAGCTTGTTTAGAGATTACTTCTTGCATAGGAAATCTCAAGTCCACACTTGAGCTAGTTGCTAACCTCCTCATATAAATACTCCAGCCTTATATCATTTTTAGCAACTTGGGAGTTTGAATATAGGGGGTGACCTTTTGAAGCCCCCTTTGTTTGTGAGTATCTAACAACTCTCAAAATTTCTACTTCTGTATCTAGATTTGGCTAATTAAGTGGTGATAAGTAGAGTTTGCTAATCAATCAAGTGGTGTTTCTGTATCTTGGTCTTGCTTCCTTGGTGGTGTTTTTGTATCCTAGGACGATTAGCAAGTCCAACCCTTGTAATTTACTTTTCTTACCCTTGTAATTTACATTTGTGGTGATTCTGTATCAAACGTAGAGTACTTGTTTTATCTATTCATCATTATTTTTTCTTTCCTTAAGCAAAGATCTCTCCTGATTAAGCTCAAAACTTCTAAAGCATCACCGAATGTATTTGCAAATATGAACACTATTGCAACTTTATTTCATGTGGTCATGCCGCTAGTTGCAAAGCTCAATAATAGACAGCCATAGCCCATAGGCACTACAGTACCTTACATGTTACTTTTTGATAAAACTACATGCACAAATAAATTAAGCCCCAAAAGCAAAAGGAGACAAAAGCTGCGTACTGGTGAAGATATTCAGTTTTAAAGATTTAAGGAAGCTAGCAGTTGAAGAAAGAGTCAGTGAAAAGCAATGAACAATACTGAAGCAACTATATCAGCAGCTGATGACAGACTGTTTCCGCAAGTGATGACATCCCGAAAGTTCAACCAAATGAGTTGATTGAGTAGTCTGCGTATAGCACACTACTTGAACATAGAAGCTAACAATTAATTGACCATGTAGTACATTCCAATTTTCTAAGCATATTTTTGAGGTTAGTACTACTAGCACCTTAAAAGCAGCAAAGTTAACTAGTCAGTCACTTAGACACCATAACCAACTTAGCACTGATTTTCTAGTATTGGGTCACTGGAAAAATCTGGCAACCATACATCCAAAAGCTTCAACTTCAACATAGTCCTAGGGAAACAAACACTCAGAAAACAATTATACTACACTACGTGAATAAAACCCATTCCAACGGCAGTGAGATGGAACTGACTGTATGATTTCATTTATTCCCATCTTCAAAACTCCTCACAAGTAAGAACCACTTGAATACTACTAACCCAAGTAAACAATCATCCGATTACACTCAATTGCCAATCAGAAACCTCATTGGGTTAATATCCATTATAAGTTTGTTTCAGGGCCACTTCATCTGAAAATTAACAATCTTAAAGGAAGCCAGGATTCGCCAGGGAACGAATTCAATGATCAACATTACTAATAACCCGTTGACAGGCAGAAGAAGAATTCAACTGACAAAATACAGAGAGATTGAAAGGAGAGACATACACGAAGATCGAGGGGGTTAACAGAGACGGCACGAGCACGAACAAGGACCTCATTCGGCTTAAGATCAGGAATGGGAACATTGTCGCGAAGCTCAAGAACCTCAGGCCCGCCAAACCGAGGCAAAAGCACCGCTCTACAGGAAGTCGATATACTTCTGCAACCATTACCACCAAACCCTAACCCTAACCCTAAAGAAGCATCGTGCCTCAAAGATGACGAACGAGAGATGAAATACTTCTTCAACATGCTCAAATCAAGAGATTCATTAGAAAGTAAGCCATTCGATAATCTGACAAACCGCATTGTGAATTTGAATGCTGAGCTGCGAACCGGTAGAATTCGCCAGGAATTTATTGAAGAGTTCTTGAGAGTGTTGACAAGACTGCCATGCGAGGTTAGCGAGAGAGATAGAAGAGAGAAAGAAGGGTTTAATTTTATGGAGGGGAAGAACCAGAAAAGGGAGGGTTGTGTTAATCAACATGAGACGTGTTTGGGTGTTGTCCGCAGGGTTATTAAGTGTAAAAGGCGATTCTGACCATGTTAAAGACACTGACAAGTGACAACAATTTCTACAATATTTTTTGCAGAAATTCTATCCTAAATTTTTTCAAACTAATTGAACATTTCATAATTATTATATATCAAAAATAAATCACATACATTAAAAAAATTTAGTCTCGTTAAATAGGATTAATTGTTGTAATAAGTTACTTTCATTACTATATTTTGATTTTGATTTTTTATGGTAGAATTAATTATATTTACACTTTTCAACTATGATAGTTGCAAGAAAAAAATGATTTTGGTAGAATATCCTTAAAATATTAAATTTTGTAAAAATATATATCTCAACAAATAGGATTATCTATTGTAACAAGTTCTTTAATCAATATATATTAATTTTGATTTTCTTAAAGGTATATTTAGGGTAATTATGCATTTCAACTATCATAATTGAAAAAATTTCAACTATAGTAGAATCTCCCATTTTGAAAAGCTTATTAGTCAATATACTAATACTAGAGACTAATTGATTAGTTTAGAAAGCTACCACCTATTAGAGCATCTTTAGTGGTAGGATTCTCTTCGAACTTGGAGGAATATGTGGAAAACTTTCTGAATAGATTGGATGAGAAGACACGAAGAAATATTGTAAGAATCATATCCCTACTAACTATAGCAAACATACATATCATCTACCAAATGAGCAATTCATCACATATAACCCATACACATAGAAATCAACACATGTCAACCCAGGATTACATTGTGTACAATGCTGGATTACAGCTTTGAACCCAGTCATTCTATTGGTTACACCTCTCATTTTAATTGATAACACGAAACATCCAATATTTAATTCACACACAATCAAAATTACCAACTTATAAGAAAATGATAATAAAAAAATACATAGAAATCAACACATACAACCCATACACATAGAAATCAACACATGCCAACCTAGGATTACATTGTGTACAAAGCTGGATTACAGCTTTGAACCCACCCATTTTATTGGTTGCACCTCTCATTCTAATTGATTGCACAAAACATTTAACATTTAATTCACACAACATACAAATCAAAATTACCAACTCATTAGAGAATGACAATCATAACCATAACGAAAAACATTGTTTGAATTTGAACACCAACGAACATATTTGAACACCAACAAACACATTTCTCACATGTACATAAAACCTCTGATTCACAACATTCTTCACCATTTTTGCATTGTGAGCTTCAAGGTTTCTTCTTCTTCTTCTTCCTCTTCTGTCTCCCTCCTCTTTTCCCAGAATTTCTAACTCTTCTTTTTTCAAAGTTGAAGAAGAAGAATGTTTGAGGCAACTTAATGATTTGGGGCAGCATATATGAAAATTAAAAAATTGAAATCCAACTGGGATGACTGCTCAGCAGTTAAGGTCTCATCTTTTATTACAAATTGGGACTCCATTGTCCCTCAAGTCCATTTATGTCAAATAGTCTCTTGCGCCATCCTTTCTAGTCAATAACCCTATCAAATTTACAACTTTAAGATGGCTCATACAATTAGAAACTTAAAGGATGTCTTATAGTTAGAGTAAAGACATTTTTTTTGGATATCTTGAAAAATAGTCTAAAAAGAAGGGGGAGGGACTATGGGCCTATAACATGGGTCCATTAGCAAGGTATTCTTACTTAATTATTCAGTATGTTACTGTACTAAATTAGCTTCTCTAAAATCATGAAAATTTGAAAAAATAAAAGAAGCTCTTAGAGAGAGTTACAAAATCTTTTACAATGAAATCTATTTGCCAAGGTGTCTTGATGTTACCACTGATGGTTTGAATAAGAAAAAGGTTGTCTCTCTACATATTATGTTTGTGAGAAGTGAGAACCATGTTAATCACATGGGTTAAGCCAAATCTACGAGCTAAAGCTTCCACTGCTAGAATTGACTTGGTGCTGAACTTAACTGTTCCTGATGTTGCTCTTATTGCTATCTCTTACGAGGAATCCACTTATTGCTCCTATTTGATTAAGAGACCCATCAAAATTAAGTTTGACCAGTCCCTCCAACAGTTCTACGAAGACATGTATATCATTAATTCATTATTGATTTTGCCAACTTATAAATCATCTCAATTGTTAGTATACTCACCACACTCGCACGTAAATTGCAACATATATTACATGCGTCTAAATTTAATTTACACTCCAAGATATGTGCAAGTGAGTAATCACATTATTGAAGTGAACGACTTAATATCCGCAAGTTAACAATCACATGATTGAGAGCAAAATGAACAATCACACTATTTGAAATACAAATTCCGGAAACACATAATAAATTGCATGCAAATTGTTTATCTTAAAATTTAAATTATTTAATTAGATAGCACTTATAAACACTTCAACATACTAGTAACTAACCCAAAGGAACAAATGCAATAGTTACATTTGAATTACTCTTGTCCTAATTTTCACCTTTCTTACCTTATACTTTCAATTAGTCATTTCCACCATATTGTTTCACATAAACATATAGCAAGATATCAACATTATGTCAGCCATAAACTACTTGTAGCATTGGTATGTTAATTAGTCACATACATACCATGTCATTAGTATAACAACTCCTGTTCAGTCCACATCAGGGTCATAATGTGTCTTTAAGATAAGACCACCTATATCTGAATCTCTCCGTATCTTGCAGTAACAGGGCGCACTAGGACTAGTTCTAAAGAAAGAGTTGAGCTTGAGCACCAACAAACATGACTCAAAAACTATACTTGACAAACATAGACACAGACTACAGGGATCAGTGCAATACTACATGTACTGTGATCTTCACAGAAAGAAAGCTCCTACAGCAGAAGATACTAACTAATAACTATACTAAGCATAATCAACAAGTGATTGGTCATTCCTTCACATCTTCAGGCACAACACTGTTCGCTGCTGCAGAAGTTCCTGCCAAGTCAGGCTGCCCAGAATTGTTTACCTCACTCTTTTCCGGCTGAGCAGCAGCAGCTGTCATGGTAGGGTTACCACCAACCTGCTCCGATGACGGCTTGCTTCCCTCCGACTCGGATGGAGGAGGAGTTTCTAGGTTAATGTTTTCAGCACCATTTTTTGTTTCGACAGGTACACTTGCTGCAGCATCCACAACATTGGCAACATTTTCGGACACTCCTGCACTGTTAGCCTCGGCCTTGTTTGCTTCAGGATCCAGAGCCAAAACAGGAGCCGGAGCCGGAGTTGGAACTGGAGCCGCAGCCGGAGCTGGAACTGGAGCCGAAGCTGGAGCAGCAGGAGCTGGAGCTGGAGTTGGGACTGGAGCTGAAACTGAAGCTGGAATTGGAGCTGGAGCTGAAACTGAAACTGGAGCCAGAACCGGAGCTGGAATTAGAGCCGGAGCTGGAGCTGGAGCCGGATCCGGATCCGGAGCCATAGCCATAGCCGGGGCCGGGGCCGGGACCGGGGCGGGGGCGGGGGCAGGGGCAGGGGCAGGGGCAGGGGCAGGGGTAGTCACAACGGGCAGAGGGGCAGCTACTGACGGAAAGCTTGGATTAGGGTTGGCGGTCCTCAACATAGTGGAGGAAGGGTCCACTGAAACAGGCTTTTGGGGGTCCAAGGACATTGATGCTGATGCAGATGCAGCAGCTGCTTCATTGGCAGCATGGAGCTGCTGCAACCTGTAATCGGTTTCAGGGCGACGGCAGATTTTCCTCAGCGGTACAATTTCCTAGGAGTTGAATCAAACGGAGTTATAGTTTAGCGCCTGAGAGCACACGGAAAACAAGCAAAGGTCCGCGCAATACAAGATGACAAAGTTATCCCATATTATACCTCCTTCTGTGACTTGAGTTGTACATCATTTAGGGGCAACAATCCAAACAAAGAAATGTCCCCAAGCTGTAATTATATGCTTCACAATAATATACAAGACACGAACGCATATGCAGCTTCTTCCCCCTTTTAAGTCCTTCAAGGCATATAAGTTTCACAATAATATACAGGTACTGCCTTTACTTATGATAATGCCCAGTGAGTTGGGCTATTCGGGCTTGGTAGGTCACTCAGTTGCATGCATATAATTATGATTTTAAGTCTTTAACGGCAGAATTCTGAGTAGTCATTATCATAAGTAAAGGTAGTACTCATAACCATCCCATACTAGTTACTGACAAGCAACGGATGGCTTTCAGAAGTTTGATCCCACAAGAGCGAGTGAGTGACTGCATGCCATTCTTAGCGTGTGCACGCCTTACCCTAGTATAAATTCTCCAACCATTGAGTCCACAATTAACTTATTTTACAAACCATCATGAAAACAGGGCAATAATTACAAAAGGTTCTCCTGCCAAGTCACAAACCACTGGCTCGCCACACACCACAAGGGCTTGAGTCAATGTAACAAGACATTCATTATTAATATATGAAAACGATCATAAAAAACATAAATAAATAAAACATACAGGTGGAGTACCTCAGACTGATCATGATCATAACGGACCAGGAACCTACAGCGGCAGCCTCTTATGTCATGTCTCCTCCGTTGAGCATCAAGAACATGAGCGTCAAAATAAAGGGCTTGCTCTTTACCTTCCTGGATAAATTTTTCATAAAATACAAGGTGAAATATTAGAAGATACTGCCAATCCAAGAATCCAGTCAACACCTTCAGTGCTGCCTAAATCAACAAACTCCTACCTGAAAGCAGAGTATGAGATCTCCAGAAAGAACTGCTACACATTCGGATGACTCGCATGGGAGAGACCGTTGTCTCACATGTTTACGAACGTTAACCCACTCATCTTCTTCTGGGCCAAATCCAGCAAAACGAACTAAAACCTCCTGAAATGCATGAGTTTTGCAACATCATAGGGATCATACCTCAAAATTAATGATGAGAAGATTGTAACCAAAACAATTCAAAGATACAAGCCATATCTACAGTACATTGTACATTCTATATTATTTTGCCAGTGGAAGCAAATGAAACTGACATTAAATCATAAAAAGCTAAGAACAGCCAACACAGGTTGGTTGTTCAGCACTTGTTTACCTTCAGTGGACCTGTCAATTCGGGCCGGCAGGTTAAATATACGTCAGGTGTACATCGGGTTCAGGTAAACACGGATCGAGTGTATTTTGTATTCGGGTAAATGCAGGCAATGCATTTCGGTTTTGGGTCAACCCAACAGGCTATGGCGGCAAATTTTTCCCGTTTTTTCTTTGAAAAAATTGTCTTTAAGTACTATATTTTGTAAAATATACATAATAAAATACGATCATCTTCTAGCAATGACAGGGTACTTTGAATGTTTCAATTTACACAAGAGAAATAATAGATGAACAAGTTGTTCTTGTAGTCTTATAGTCAGGAATTCCAACAAAAAGTAACAAATTTAAACAGAACTGGAACTTCAAAAGAAACAAAATTTACAGGTCAGAAGAGCGGATTGGGTTTGACCCACTAATTTGCGGGTATTCGGGTTTTATTTATTTCGGGTTCAGGTCGAGTCGTGTTCAAAACCTAGAACTTTCAGGTGGGTTTGGGGCGGGTTATTAGGTCAGGTCAAAAATTGACAAGTCTAACCTTAAGCAAGGTCTCAAGTTCGAGTCTTGTGAATGGAAGTTCTACCCCTTTATGGACCAAAGGGTAAGCTCAACCTCTAAAAACATAAGCAAAGGACCCAAAAAAAAGAACTAAGAATGATCAGGAGAAAAAACCGGTGCTTTCCTTTAAACGATTCATAATTGAGAGTCCTACCTAAGAGAGGTAAGAAGGTTCCAGTGTAGCAACCCTACGGTCCTTCCCCCCCCCCCCCCCCCCTTTTTTTTTGCAGGAGAAAATATATGTTATAATAGAATACGATGAAATGCTTAGAAAGCATCAAACATAATTATGTAAATACAAAATACAAGCTATTCATAAAATCTACCACGTCCAAAGAGGAAGAACTACACTTCCCATTAAACAAAAAGAAAAGCGACTCGATCAAATTGTCCTTCAAACGCTCTAGAGGTGTTTCAACTCCCTCAAAATCCTTATGATTGCTTTCTCTGCAAATCCCCCAAAAGATCCATAACCCTTACCATTAAGTGGGGGAGTATTGAAATGAGGCCGCTAGCTAGTTTTGTTAGGCCGTAGATTTAAAATCCACAGACAGCCTCCTACCCCACAGAAATGATGTTATGCATGAAGATCTATGCTTAACAATGAAATCTACATAGAAGTGTCAGCAGAAGGTATACCTCATTACCCAATCAGAATGCAACGGATTGGAGAACTAAATTTTAATTGTGCTAAGAAAGAATTTTACTAGTGACTAGTTGGATTTGTTTCAACCCGAAAATGGTTACTGTATGAAAAATTAAGTGCAGTGTAATTCAGAGGTCAACGTATAGTCAGTTATGCAAAAACAGGCATAGAGGGTAGCCAATGAACCTGGCGTGTCGTGGGAGCAGTTCCTTCATCATCCAATCAAAGCTATTTGTAGCTCAAGATGTGATGACTAGTATTCCTCTTTTTTGGAAAATTTTTCTGGTTATAACCAAAGCTAGAATATATAGGTAAGGTGCCTATATTGGGATCTTCCTACAACCTACTCTGGGAAGCGCACCTATTTCAGTTGTTACAACATTGGCCAAAATTTTTATACAGGAAGAATGACCACGTCACAAGATCAGACTCCAAACACACGCATCCTTGTCAATGACCCAGTGACCATCTTGCAGCCTTTTTATTTTCATAGAAAGGAAATAGAAGAAAGAGAGATCAGCAAACACTTACTGGGTTACCAGTCTCAAGATATCTATGAGAATGAAAAGCTTGGACATCATACCTAATGAAGAGAGGCATCAATAATGTATTAATATGGAAACAAACCATAAATAAATGTAACACCAAATCAACAGCTATGCAAAACAAAAATGAACAGAAATTTGCAGTAACATTTGAATGGTAATTACCATGCACCATCTCTAGCTGATTTCGCCTCAAATTCCATTTGCGGATTGTCTGATGCAGTTCTCAGCATACTAGGACCTAGCACACAACTCACACCCATCAGTACTTTATTTATCCGTACAACTTACAAAGGTATCCAAGTATCCAACAGCCTTTGACAGACAATCGTACAGATCTTTTGCCAAGATCCTGGACAGACAGAATCGCATACAACATACTCAATGAACACTCTGTAATGCTTCTAAGAAAATTAGTTAGGAGACAAAGGAAACACCTTTGAAAACCAAACTAGACAGAGGTGCACATTCGATCGAAAGTGGAAATCAGGCAACGACTGGCTTCATTCTAATAAAAATGAGTGGAGTTCATCAGAAACTCAGTTCAAGTCAATCTCCTGGGCATTTCTGTCAGTAACTCCAAATAAGGAACTTGATGGGAGGGAAACGATAGATGGATAAAGAATTGAAAATGCTCAACTTGAGTAGCTACAGGGACAGCGTAGGTAAGGGAATGATATACAACACCATATACCCGATGAAGGGTACTGTACAAGTAATTTATGGTAGAAGTATCTCAAGAAAAGGAGATGTTTGGAGTGAGACAAAAGTGCCATATGACAGCTTCCAATCCCCCCCCCCCCTGTTTTATCAACGCCAATCTCTATATCTTGCATGGTACATTTTCTGGATAATGGGACTTTGAGATGCATAAATTAAGTAACGGAATATGTAAGATGGGCACGCAGGAGGACCACCAAACCTACATGGTAAATATCCTATGAGAAAGGAGATTTGGGGGGTAAAAGAAAAGCATCCGCGCTGCTTACCAACCATGTCGCTTGAAATTCAATCTCCAACGTGACAAGTTTGCTAGGTTACGGACTTTTCTTCTGATGGCTAGATCTGTTCATGTGATGTCAGGTATCTGATGCTAGAGGAATCCTCTAGACCTCCATATCTAGGAATGGGGAGGACGATGATGAGTGAGAAGTTCAAAGACTTACGTTGAGAAGAGGGGGGGTTGTTTGGAGGTAGAGGAAGAAAAAAAGGAGGAAACCAAGCGGAAAATGTAACAGTAGGGAAGTAAAGGAAAGAAATCTGGGGAGATTTCTAGGAGAATTAATTTCACAAGATTTACCCCCTTTCTTCTTATGTAATTAAAAGATTTTTGACACTTCTTCATTGCTCTCTTCACACTCCCTTCCCATCCCTTCATCCTAATACATTCTCTTGCTACATAAATAAGCCATCCCTATATGGTGTGAAATCTAAGCCTAAAATTTCAAGCCTATATTTGATATATCACTAGCCAGAACATCCCCAGAGAAGAGTAAGCAAAGATATTAAGAATTAACTACAAACAAAGAGAAAGTAAAATCTCGGTAAACTTATTTGGGATACTACTAGTAAGTAGTAACTAGTAAGGCTGACACTCTTTCAGTCAAATGGGTAATGAAGTCACTTATCACTTAAAAGGTTGTGAATTTAAGGATCACATACTACCTGCTGATAGCAGCCGGTAGAGGAGTAAGATGCACATCATAGAGGTCAAATATAAAGAAGGTTATAAGGATGCTAAGTGGCTACAAAATGGTAATGGTATTTATACATTGCAGTCTGGGTAGTTATGGCTGATAGGGTCTTTGGAAAGTTTCCATTACAGCAAGTTAATATAGGATACTAATGCTATTCCAAAAACAAGTATACAATTTGGTTATTGACGCAAGAAAGGATGCTCAAAAGATATAGAATGTTGCATTTGGGGGAGCTACTTGACGAACATGTTTGTGTTCTCTGTACTGAATACAGGAAACCAAAAGCACTTATTTCTCTGCTGCAACTAGAGCAAAAAGGTGCTTGTAAATATTTGTAAATGGCTCATTTTGGCCTAATCCTGAGAATTTCCCTTCCAAGTTGATCAAACTGAGAAGATCTAGGGTCAGAACTCAAGCATATTTCATATACTATTGTTGCAGCCTGCATACATCATACTTGGACAGAATGGTCCAACAATGTGTATCATACGCAACAAAGTAATACTCGTAAGGAGGTTGCTATTAAATGGAAACTGTTATAGCCATGGCCTTTTTCTACATCATGAATCATGAATAAGCACCCTCAAAATATAGAACTGGTTATTTGCCACAGAAAGGGATGCCTGGCACAGCAACTGTAGAAGATTTAACTAAGACTAATATTCCAAATTACCAGATTTCTAACAAACTTGATGAACATTAAGCATTGACGCAGATTTATTATTTTTTTTCTTGGATAACGAATCAAGAATATATTAATAAGACATTAAGGGGGTGTCACCCCTATAGAAAAAGGAGTGCACACACAGAAATCACGCCTTCACAGCTCAGACTCTCCAACCTGATTTTATCTAAAACCCAAAAGAGACAACTTTGTACCACACTTGAACACTTGCCTCCAACTATACAACAACTTCAAAAAGTGGAGCTCAAATTCAGCACTGTTGCAGAATTTATAGGTAGAAATTTGAACAAAGTTAACTAATGCCAGTCCTTTGAAACCTTATCCAGCAAAATAATACGAATGCCAGCCCATGTAAAGATTCCAATTGGATTAATATGCCTCAAGCAATTCATGTTTAGATATTTCAGAAAATCACTTTAACACTTGACATATTCCAATCATTAATATGTCTTTCTTTATTCTTTCTCCTTTGTATCTTCTTATCATATACTGCACAAGTTTGACAAGGCCAACAGACAAAGCAATACATACCCATTATATAATAAGTCAAGTTGACGCACACTAACTCTTTTTAAACAACCTAGAAAAGCATCCTTCCATCAGAAGGTCTGGTGAATGCGAAGATGGCATGCTTGGATAGCTAACTAATCCCACCTGATGGAATTGGCATCTGTTGGGGAGCAGGAGGCACATTTCTCACAGGAGCCCCTTCTTCCCGTGGCATGGATGAGACATTCAACTTTCCAGGTGACTTAACCTTTGCCCTCAGGGCATAACGCCTGTTTTGGAACCAGTTCCAGACCTGAGCAGGAATCAAAATGAACCAAGTAGCTCAATATGTTTTTCCTTGAAGAGAAGCTAGTCATAGACTCATAGTTATGCATCAACACTGAAGAAGTTGACATAATACCTGCTTCATTTGAACTGTAACTTTTCCAGCTCGTTCCGGTGAATTACTACATTCACAGTAAATAACTTAGGAGACATCAAACGAAACCACGTAAGAGCTAATCTCAAGCGAGCAAAGAAACAAACCTAAATTTTTCTGCAAGAGCCACGAGGAGCTCCTTTGCTGGAATTTGCCCTTCATGTTCAAGTAAAACAGTCTCCATTTCAGCAACCT
Organism: Portulaca oleracea; assembly: GCA_029582165.1. Classification (NCBI taxonomy): domain Eukaryota; kingdom Viridiplantae; phylum Streptophyta; class Magnoliopsida; order Caryophyllales; family Portulacaceae; genus Portulaca; species Portulaca oleracea. The sequence goes on from CM055876.1 coordinate 42,787,493, forward strand.
ATATACACACAAATCCCTCACTGTCATTACATACTTTGTCTCCCTCCCATCTCATAATGATAATAAAGAAAGAGATATTATGCAGCAATAAGACAGTAAATTCAGTTTACACTCTAGATTGTTGTTAATATTTGAACAAATTGCTCAAGAAATGTTTCATGTTCAAAGTAAGGATTGATTCTACACCTAGGCATCATACAAATTATGGACTGCAGATGAAACCATGTTTTGGAAATTGTTCCTATAGTTTTTATCAGAGATGAAGCAATATCAGAGATGAAACTCATAAGTGAAACCATGTTTGAAAATGTTTCTAATCTTTATTGAAGAACCAACTATCATCCAAAGTCTACAGCATTAAGATGTTATTTGGTTTAGTTTTTTAGTCCTAGTAAGAGACCAGAGTCCTTCATAGTTACACTACATGTTTGCTTTCGTGGGTTCTCATTGAGACTTACATGTCAAAAACCCCCAAATATAAGTTTACTCAACCCCCCCCCCCCCCAAAAAAAAAAAGGCCACATGAGTTTATGCAAACCTATAACCTTAGGTATCACTGCCAACGTCTCAAGTCAAACCCGACACATGGCACTAGGAACTCCCCTAAGCACTAAATTTAACAGTAAGAATTCAACTTGTACTCCACTAACAAAACTAATTTGTTGTCATTGATTATTCTTGCACATTTAACCCAATTCATATGGGGATAGACATCATTGAGAGCTCTTGCTAAAGGAAAAACTGTTACAACCAAGAAAATGGCAAGCCATACGACTATATAGCACACATTCAGAGTAAAATTTGTGGATCCAATCCCACAAACAAATACATTCTTTCAGCAAAGGCTCACAACTAATACTTAAACTTTGAAAAATGACAACCCCAACAAGCAGCAAGGTGATAGAATTACCAGGCACATCCAAAGAACAATTGAAGGCCCATCCTGTCTATATTTTTCGAACCCAATTCACTGGCATTTCCCAATAACCACTGAAAACAATCATTATCTGAAAGTAACAAGTTGGCAACTCCAATTCCCTAGACAGCGGTCGAAACGAGTGGTGAAAACAGCATTGACAATAGCATGCACAAACTAGGGCATGAAGCATATACATGCTTCACCAAAGTACCCAACTAGTAAAATACAAAACTAAGTTGAGACCATCACATTAGCATGATTGATTCATTATTCCAAGACCAAACAAGCCATTTACCAGCTAAACAGCAACTGGGCTTGAATTTTAGCAAACGCCATGGGTAATGCTTCAGAAACAAATTACACACCCAGAAAACCTAAACGAACTAAACCCAAAAGGGAAACCACACCCAAAAACACGACGACAAGGTAAAACCAGACAATCAAACAAACAATTGGACGAAAACAAGAATCTGATGTCCAATTGAGTGGTTGAAGGAACCCTAAAACCACGGAAAACCGACGAGTAATTGACACTGATTTGGGAAGGTTCTGAAGCAGGAATGCGAGAATTGAAGCAATGAAATGAAAGGGGTAAAAGAAGAAAGAAAGAAACCTCGGCAGGATTGAAACGAAAGGCGGGGGCTCCATTGCTGGGAGGTCGACCCATCGGAGTTCCAAATCTTCTTCTTAAAATTGATGAGTGAGATGAATTCAACTACGTTATCAGACTCAGAGAGATAGAGAGGGAAGAAGGTGGAATTTGAAAGTGTGGGGATTAATTCCCAGGGTTTGCCGCCGTGACCAGGTGGTCTGCGAGCAAGATCTTCGACTCCGGCTATTTTTTCTCTTCGTTTTTCTATTTTGGGGTTTTGTTTTTTTTTTTTTTTGTGTTGGGTCCAATACATGTTACATGCACCTAAAGACAATACATATTACATACACCTAGGGTGAGTTTTAAAGGGCGAGAAGCTGCATTTATTACGCTCACCAGATGTCTTTCCAAATTCTTAGTTCACTTTTAATAGCATAATATGTAGGTTGTAGTTTATTAAGTGCAGTTGGAGCATGTGCTTCAGATACTATGGTTGTTCACTCACATATCACTTTGACTATTGTGGTTATTCACTTTGATTGTTATGATTGTTCATTTGTTCACTCGCAGTTAGGAACACATACTCAAAGCGCATTAAATACATGTACTGATGAAACCCCTTGTTGCTGAAGTTAAATATTTGGATCCATCAAAGTCGAGTTTGATGAATCTTCTTTTGGGGCTTTTGTCACACAATGTGTTCAGATTAGTGAGGTTGACGGCTGGATGGAGGTGGAAGAATAAGAAAGAGTTTGTTTAAAAGCTTACATTTGATTTGTCATTCACCATGAGCTTTTTTTGCTCCTAGAAGAGTTGTCATTTTATAGGCATGTTCAATTGGAGAAAAATAGTTGATTATAGCTAATAGTCACACACACGATAACCAAACTTGTTATGACTTATGATTACGATTATATGAACAATTAGGATCATTGATTGTGGATATAACAATATCTATTAAAAACAAATTGAATATTTACAAACGTACGATATCTTAAAAATTTAGATTAAATTTATCACACAAAAGATAATAAAACCATATGCATTGTCCTTATTATCATATACTTTATAACCACTCAATACAAAACTAATATATTATATTAACAATCATTTAAAGCCCTCAAAATGACCCATTTAAATCCTTGTATACTTTTATTTTGAGCGTTGCCATCTATCAAGGTACGTAGTACTGTTAGCTAATGGTACGTTGTACCATTAGTTGCTTAAGTCAATTTGCCATGCCAATATTGTTAATAATTAAAGCTAATCAAAATTAAAACTGAGAAATATACTGCTCCACACGTAGGATTAAAATTTCCTTTCCACATATTGATAGAAGCCCTAGGTTGATTATATTTGTTTTATGTATTTATTTAATCAAACGAGAATATCTGTCATGCTACTCAGAGTTGAACATATCCATACTGAAGTATCAAGGAATATACATAGATATCTAATCAAGACAACATCAATTTGTTGGAAAGTCATCATTTGGTCTGAAATGAGGTGTCAATTGCCAGTGTTGATGTCCAAGTTTCCACTATTTAGCACATACTTAAGATAGAATAAAGAGTCCAAATTATATTAGCATTATTCAAAAACTCGGATAATATTACCCTCCAAAAAAGTCATTCCAAATGCATAAAAGGCAAGAAAACTTAACTCTACTAGGAAAAGGTCGATTACATCGCAACATTACACCATATCTCTTGGGGAAAAAAGCTCTCAGAAGAACAACAAAAACACAAATATAGGGAAATGAAACCTACATGCATTATTAATTACTTATACACCCATCGACTGCCACTTTGATTAACATCCTATGTAGCAGTGGGTTATATGTTGGTGCTTGGATGAGAGAGGAATAATAAAGCCTTCATAAGCTTAATTAAGCGTGCTTAGTGATAATCCTACTGACACAACAACAAGTATCAATTGCAATGCATTTCCCTGTTGAATGTGCAACTTTGTTCCGACAGTCTGTTGCACATTGAGGAATTGAGCATCTTTCAATTTCCACTGTTCCATAAGCACATAACTGGCTTTCCCCTGATTTTATTCCTGCAAAATTATTGATAAGTAAACAATTAATTATACATTTATCATAGGATCCTAGCTTGAAATATACTATATTGTGTCTTAGGGAACTTTCTTTTTTTGCCTTTTAAATGAAAGCTAAATAGTCTCTTAATACACATTATTCAAACTATAGTTTTACTTCATAATTTTCTGCCTCGTATTAGCTTTTTTTTTCATCTTTTACTTACAATAAAACATATTTCAACTTTTACCGTTGATTGTTATAATTAATATAGAGATGATAATAAATTAAGTTCAACTCTAGTTGGTTGGCTTCACTACGAGCCTATAGCCCCAACCTTAATCTCAATCATTGCATTAAACCCACAACAAACTCAAGCAAATATGAAATGTAAATCTATTAAGAAACTGTTCGGTCAAATTTTTGAGAAAAGTTCTCTAAAAAATTTACTTTACCTTCTTTTGAATTTTTTTTTTTACTATGTTTAAGAGTGAAATAATGAATCCAGATAACATTTTCACATTTATTAAACTCAATAAAATATGAAAATAAATAGCTAACATTATGAAGGAAATTAAAAGAAATTAGCTCACCAAATGAGAAGATCAAAAGAAAAGCAAGAAGAAGGGCAGTTGATGCTGAAGAAGTTCTCATGTTGGGAAACATAGATGCAGCTTTGGATTTGAATCTCTCTCTCTCTAAATAAGTCAAGGAAGCTATAAATAGCACATGAAATAAAACACACACTTACATATGCACCAAATATAACACATACCGCATATTTATAGTATGCAGCTTTTGCACCTAGTTACAAAACTCCACCTTAAAATAATTAATAAATCAATAAAATAATTAAATAAAATGAGAGAGAGAGAGATCAACTTTCTGCGAAGCATAATCCTGTTGGTGAAATTAGTGACCCTCATAATCTCTTCTCAATAATTGTCACTTGGCTTCTTTCTTTAAAAAAAAAATGAAGAATGATCAATGTTATTATATTGCATCTTTATTTTAGTGGTAAGCACTAATAAATTTTATAGATATGAATAAGAGAAAGTATTAAAGTTTTAATGATGAACATGAACTATAACCTTACAATTTTTATTTTTTCGCTTCTACCAAATTTTAATTCTTGATAAAAATTAAGTTTGAAAAATAGTTTTAACCAATTAAACTACTATCTCTTTTGTATTAGGGTTTTGGCTCAAGATAATCCGAAGTTAGATGTGAGTAGCTAAAAATAATCCAAATTGATATTTAAGTTGAGAATGTGACAAACTTTTAATTTATTTACTCTGACTAAACCAGAAGTGAATTCCGACATCGCAAAGCTGACTTGGCGCCCTTGAAAAGTTCGGACTTGACTGAAAATAATATAAACGGACTGAACCAGATATTAACCCGCTGCGTCTTTGAATTTTTGAAAGGTGTTAAGTCAGCTTTATGACATAAGAATTTAATTCTGGTTTAATAAGAGTAAATAGGTAAAAAGTTTGACACATTCTCAGCCAAAAAAGTCAGTTTGCATTATTTTCAGCCACTCATCTCTGACTTCAGATTATTTTAAGCCAAAAACTCTTTATATTATCTAGTTGGTACTTCGTACTCCCTCCATCTCTAGTATCCATAGCTATGGGCATGTAAAATCCATCTTTACAAGCTTTAACCCGTAATTATTTAATATATAAAATAATTTAAAATATAAAATTATGCTTTCATGTGAATATATTTCAAAAATCGAATGGGAGGTATTGTATATTTTATGGAAAGTATTATTAGATGATCATATTTTAAAAATTAATTGTGAGATACCGTAAATTTTATAGTAAGTATTTTGAGGGCACAATCCAAAAATTACTAAATATACTCATTTAATTCAAATGATGATTTGTAAATTACAAAATGCCCCCCCCCCCTTCAGTATCCAAAAAATAATAGAGAAATGCTCAAGTGCAGGATCATCGAAATGGCATGTACATGTGATTTTTTGTGATTTTGATACTTGCTTACGAATTCTTCATTCAACCGAACCAACCTTGTAATTCGTCTAAATTTGATTGATTCATGCATCGTTGAAACAACAGATAACCAACCAAGGCCATCATAGTTTGATCACAACAACAACACATAAACCTAAATTCCAACAGTCGTAGTGCGGTGCAAATCATACGCAAGCTCTAAGAGTCCATGCTCAAGCATGAAATCCATGTTATAACATGAAGGAACTTTTACACCATTAGAATGGGCATGGTCTACCCATTCTAACAATTGCCAATTTTTCAAACTCAATGGCATGAAGTAAACACATAGATTATTATCAATGAACTTATAAATAGTTCAATAGAAAGCAAATTTAGTAACATAGAACATGTAAATCCACACAGAAATGAAAATTAAACACGTTAATGATATCATATTGAGAAATTGATGGAATAGAGAGTGAAATTTGCAATTTTCTACATTAGAACATTTTTCTATAATTTTTACGAGACAGATGTCAATAAAGGGGCAATTTTTTAATTGACAGATCATCTTTCAAACTAAATGAGGTATGTTTTAGTAATTTTCAAAGGGCCTCACCGAATTCTATCAAGGTCTCGATGGAATATCCCCTCAAAATACCCATTGTAAAATGTAAGATACCTCAAAATTATTTTTTAAAACATGGTTCCTTAATAATACTTTCCACAAAATATTGGGTGTCTTCCAGTCAATTTTTTAACATATTATGTAATATCTTTTAATATATTTATGTAATATTTTTGAATATACAACAACATATCCAGTATGTTTTTGAATGTATCATACTAAAAATTAGGAATTAGGATAATATATTTCTTTATTATACTAATTAAAATGATATAGTGAAGACAAAAAAAAGGGTGATATATTTAGAACAAAAGGGAGTAATAAAGAAAAGCTAACAAAAAATTAAATGATATAGAGTGGCATTATAATTGATGGAGATGCATTTATGCGGCAAAGCGCCAATTGGAGTAGGATCTTTTTTGTGCTACTTTATCGTAAATAAATAAAAATGTGGCAATTTGTAACTGAGTGAATCCTCGTCATAAATAAAATGTTAATGTATTAGATTAGATTAACTATATCCTCCTATACAGTAGTCCCTTTGGGTTATCAGAGAATAACTTTAGCCAATATCTAGTTATTTAATCTAATTATTGTCCTTGGTGGTATATACTGTTTACTGCACTAACCCCATTATCAACAGGTATCATGATTCTATGCAATTAGGGTTGCTCCAAACTAGATTCAAATTTATTGTCATTGAGGTCTTCATTAGTTCATTTAGTGGATAGTTCAATGCACAAAACATCCCTGTAAGTATAGGTCCGAGAAAGGATCCTACCATAAATGTGTGTAATGTAAGTGATTCTTACCTTACATTTTTGTAAGAGACTGCTTCTGCTTTCAGGATTCAAACCCGTAATCTTAATGATCACACGACAACAACTCAACCGTTGCGTCAAGGTTCTCCTTCGTTCTTCAAAATAATAAATAAATAAGCACAACACAAGGAGTGATCTACTAGTGTTAGAGATCTAAACTTAAGGCACAACATAAGGAGATATTGATGTTGTTGATGATTCTTCCATCTACCAAACTAATATTGTTGATGACTGAATTGAATTGTTACTGATAATTATAATGTCAATGCTAATATTGTTGATCCTGTTGGATTTTAATATATGGAGTTTCAAACAATGGATCAAATAATAGCAAAATCATTTCAGACCCTACAAATGATGGTTTGTGTTACCGACTTTTCATAGACATAGGATCCTATAATTCATATCTTGTGAATTATTCATTTATAGACATAGGATCTTATAAATCATATCTTGTGAATTATTCATTTACGACCAATGTTGTGGATTTCTATCGACTTTATCTCTAGACAACCTTGTAAGATCAGTTGTTCAACGCTATAAGATATAATTGTTCGCAACCGTTCGAGATAGGACAACTGCAGAAAAACATTGACACATTTTAGAATTGTCAATTGAAGTCAATCAAGATCTAATAACCATCTAGCAGAAAATTTAAGGATGGTATTGGTAACAAGACTCATGCATGAATTGGAGAGTTTCACTCACATTTTACAAAAACACAGCCCTTACTTTTATGGTTGTAATGCAGTATATTTAGCATAGTTTCAAAATGAAGGGACTATCAGCTAACAACTACCTACACAATTAAATAATAGTAACTAAGCTTAATAATCTTTCACAACAGGTGTCATTCCATCATAATTTAGGACAGAAACCCTTTAAAAAAACACTTCCACAACCAACTTGGTACACCACAAATAATGGACCTCTGTTCCAGATAATCTAATAAAAGAAAAGTTGCTTATTTAAGAAATGTATCTCATCCACATTCCCCAACCTCTGCCTAGTCATCCCTACCTAAGATGCCCATTACAATGGTGCACTCAGAATCTAAACCATGATTAAACTTGAATTAAACTACTAATGCTCAAATAATAGAGGGTCAGGGCAGCAAGTGAAGCCCATGATAAGACTATTTTAGTGTAACCGTAACCATCTGATTGGCAATCCAACTAAAAAAAATGGTTGCATTTGCCACTTTACAGAAGCATTAAAAGGGACAATGACAGATCTCTCAATGCCTAATCTCAAGTGGGAAAAGGAATCAACAACAACACTTGATGTAGATCTGACTGCAACTCAGTTTTTAAAGCTTTTCTTTCTGTTTCACAGAATACAATACAATACAATACAGAATTAGTGGTGCTACCAATTTCAATTCTCAACTATGATTGCTGTCTTTTTTGGTGCCTGCACTTCTCTGGTTATCTATTTGATCATTTTTCTAACACCCAATGATAACCTGACAGCGGAAACCATCAATTTTGGTAAACGGGACGCACGATTGAGGGAAGGGAAGAAGGGGGGGATGCTGAGACTCGATCGCTTAGCAAGTCCTAAGAATCCTGAGATAAAGAAAATGTGTTTTGGAGTGTGAGAGTGACTGACAGGTTAACAATCACTTGGAACAGGAGCTCCCACTGCTGTCTCTTTCGTCTTTGGTTTCTTCTTGTTTTTCCGCTTCTTTTGCTTTTCCATTAGCCTCAGACGATCTTTCATGCTCCTTTCCCACTCTTTCTTGTGCCTTTGGTAAAGTAGCATTGCTGCACGAGCATCTTCGATCTGAGAACACATGTGGATAAAAGGACGCAATATCAGCATCGCAGATTTCACAACACATTCTTCCATACCTTCAATTGTTGGTGTAAGCAAAAATTCACATGTGGAAATTGTTGGGTTGGTTGGCTATATTTGTCACGGGCAGTTTGGTCTTTATCCTTATTCGATCTGTATGTTTGGGTTCGAACCTACCTGGATACTTTTCCCTTATGTATGTCTGGGCTCTTCGACAGGGACATACACTTAGCATCACTAATTCCGTACTTGAAAGCGTCATGTATACAGTATTCAACATACATGGAAGAATGATGAAACACACTTGCCAAGTAAATAGAGCAAGCATTGACTAGGGATAAACATGAGTGTCATTTCAAGAATGTAGAATGATTACAGTCTGACTGTCTAGATTGGGAATGATATGAACTTAAAAGCATCGTTATCACGGTAGGCATGCCTGTCAGATCATGGTCAACTACAGTAATTCCAGGGAAAAACAAATCCAAGTAAAGTGGGCAAAAAGATATTCATATAAAGGCCATAGCTGCTCTAGGTTGTTTACTAGAGTTCCATAGAGTGAGCTGGGTCTGTTTTAATGGTGCTTATTGCTGGCTAATGCCCAAATGAGCTGACCTTGTCAGACTTCAATTTTGTTAATTAGAGAATTTCTTATTGGAGCCACGAAGTGTGATATTCTCCAAAACAATACATTTGTGCTTTAAAGCAAACATGACAGCTGTCAGTAATCTGCTCTGAACACAAATGTACAGCCAAGATATTCAACCGGAAGTAAATAAACAAAATAAATGGAAAAAATGACACAATTATCACAAGCTTCACAACCCCATACCAGAAACAGAAAAGAAACCCCTAGCAATAGCCAGCCAAGACCTATCCATCTTTCCATTTTCATTTCGCCAGATATGGACACAAAGAATGGTCCGATCTTATGCATTCACTGTTTGATGAAATCCTTAATTAAAAGAAAGGGGGACATAAAAAAAAGGGAATTTCATCAATAAAACAAAGCTACTTAGGTCCCTCTTCTTGATCTTACCATTACCAAAACCTTCAACAATATATAACGAAAACTAAAAGGGGGTTAGACTAGTGCAATTATTCTAAACCAATTGGGGAAAATCACAGCACTTTGTTTTATAAACCTTCGCTGCAAAACCACTATCTGTATCCACCTAGCTAGCAAGGAAAATATTCTATAAATCTTCATTCAAAAGCAACCATCTATACCCCAGATACAACAATGGCCATCGATACTTAACTCCTGTTTATCAATGCCCTTGTTGGCTTTGTTGCCAAACATATCCTACAGTTTCTGATATATTAATCCTCTGAGCGTTTTTCCTTTTGGTCTTTTATCATAAAGAAACATAAGATCTAGCTAGTCTGCACTTACCTTCAACCAAGTCTCCGGTTGGGCATTGTTCGAATTTTGGGGTGAGCAACTTATATCAGCAAAATATCTCTTCTATTACAAACTAGAAAAAACTACAAACCAAGAATCTCTCTTCCATAAAAGTTTTCAGGATCAAGTTGAGACCTGACAGCTTCTTATATGAGAGGTTTGTATAAGATTGTAATCTCTTTAATATCTAGTTGCAGCTGCCATGCCCTTTGAGATCCTTCACTCTTCATTGATCTAGATCAGTTTGTTTCCTCTCACCATCATTAGATGATTTTCTCATTGCCACCCATGGCTTTCCCCATTAAGGTCTCTCTGTTAAAATTGCGCTATCACTTATGTTGTTTATTTATCAATATCCAAATCCCAACATTAATTTTATTTTTGCTTTCATTGCAATGTTAAATCTGCTCAATTTGAACTGAATCCTAACATCTCTAATATTATGGGGCGTTTGGTTGAGGAACTTTCCCGGGAAAGTTGGTCAACTTTTCCAAGTTGATAAACTTCCCCGTGTTTGGTTTTCCATAATATTTAAGAAAGTTTTACTGTGGGGCCCATTATTTCCCTCACAACCCCAGGAAAAAGTTTCCCAAGGAGGGGGGTTAGGGAAAATCTTTCTCGGGAAAGTTTTTCCTGGGAAAGTCTTTCCCGGGAAACTTCCAAACGCACCATAAGATCATATGCAAGATTCATCATACGAGATTCATCTTACAAAAATAAGAACTACTGTTTCTCTGTTTCCCTTCGACCGCAAAAGGGATGGATTACAAGTTTCTTGAGCAAGAGGATTAAGTTATAGGCGGACCAGCACTGAACAAGTTCCGGAACGGAAGCAATAAGTTTGTTGGAGGGACGCAGCCAAGGACATGGTGTAACAGCAAAGAATGAACACCATGTATACTATATGTTAACAGAAACAGGCAGAAGGAACATTACTTTACCAATATCTAGAATTCTCCTCGATAACAAAAGGGGGACAATATCAGTTAACTATTGACTTACATCACAAGGGAGTGATGACAATCACGAGGTCAAGGTACTAACCGGGCAATGCTCTCCATTCTGAATCTGGACACCAAGAAACTCATCAGCAAGATGCCGAAGTGCCTTCCTGCGACTTTCTCTGCTTGCATTTAAACAGAAGCAGAAACCATTTAGAAAAAGTAACAGTTATTAGTTATTACAATCGAAAACTCAAACATACACAAGTACCGGTACACAACTCGATTTTATGCAGTAATTAACTCGCTGAAAATAACATCGGTGGATGACAAACAGGTATCTATAGGGCAAAAGCAATTCGCAAGATGAGGAGAATAATGTAACTAACTTCACTTATTTACACTATGCTTAAATTTATAGCACAAAACTATTAGCAAGAAAACGAGAATAATGTAACTAACTTCACGTACTTACACTATACTGAAACTTATAGCACAAAAACTATTAGCAAGACAATGAGAATAATGACAACAGGCATTTGTAGAACAAAAATCTCTGGCCTTCAGTGAAATACACCCAGTATTAATCAAAATAACAACAAAATAAAAACAATACTACTATCTTATTATAAGATATAGAACTTAAAAATAAAAAATGTCTTATTTCCTTCACTTGAGATGCGCAAAACTATCTTAACTGCCTTTAAGTTATTCCAAAAAAGTCAAAAAGTTCCATAAGTGCTCAACAAGAGAAGACCATGTAACTATTTTCACTTATTCGTGCTATCTTCAATTTTAACCTTCAATTTATTGTGCATCACTCATGAAAATATAAAAGGAGATAATCTTATCAGGAAAAGAAAAAATAGGAGAATGAAAACCAGAAGCACCAAAAAAAGGCAGAGGCATACCCCAGAAATGGCTGGTATTCTGACGTGTCTCGTATATCTTTCTTTGGATGACTCAGCAACAGTGCCTGTTGAAAAGAAGATTATGCTAACACTTACCCTAGTAGTTGACGAATTCTAATACGAAATTAAACTAGAATTGATGTGACCTTCAGATCATTGCGCAAAGCATGGCCAACAAGAATCCTCCCTTTAATCAACTCTGCCACCCTTTTCTGAACTTTAGGAAAATCTTTCGCTGCAGCAGCAATCCAGAAGAACAACATTATAATCACTCAATAAGTCATTTTATCCATGACCACAGATTCACAATTGATCCTTTTCAAGAGAGACGCTGATTTGTTATCCCTACTTGAATAAAATTATTTAAAAAATCCCTTTGTATTGTGTAATGAATAACTCGTGGATGTTAATGCAAGGGCTGGAAGCAAATGAAAACAGTCCATCAATTAGGATGCATGCACAGGATTTCCATGCAGATTATATTTGATCCAAGCATACATTGGAGTATTTATCGGAGACCTTATGCTTATATGTATTACAATTCACCACTCACTATACTACACTGAGGTTTCACGATCATGCTACTTGTGTTTCGTCATCGATAGCTCACGATAGCATCATTTCACTATAAACTACTGTGCAATACAACTATTGCAATATATATGGCGTTGTTCTTTTCTGTGGTAAGTTTAGGGATTCAATATATATGTTGAATCCTACACACCTAGAAAACGGTACGACACTCAATGGCGATGGTTCAAATAACAAAGAAAATCTGCAAAGCTTCTTCAAAATAATGGAGTCAGACACTCGTATCTATCTCCATATCAAACACCGGTGTCCATAGTCACTCGCTGTTAATGTGATGGCGAGTCTTGTGGTTTCTCTGAAGGAATAGGATTGAGGAGCAGCAGCAGCTAGTTGCTTGCCACTTTAATTTTTTATGATTTCCATAGAGGATCTCTCTAGGGGTTGCACTTTCTTGGTTCAACAGAATGGATTTCATCTCACATCCTCAGTGTGAAATGTGAACTGCACATTTGTTTTTTGCTTACAGCATACTGCAATTTGCAGTGGTTATGTTTTCTTCTCCAAATGTGCCTTCAGAAGGCTTTGATGCTATTTCTGAAGTGTCCAACCAAGTTACAAATCCTAAGTTTTCAGATATTAACTTTGGTGGTACAAGGAATTAAAGCTAAAGCCAATGTTTTGGGGTCAACTAGTTTTCTACCTTCTATCATGTGGATTTCGTTTTAGATTCCCTTGACATGACTCTCATCAAAAAACACGCAAGAATACTTATTCTTAAGATTTTGAAAAATATTTCTTTGCTAAGGAAACAGCTAACTGATTGTGTTCTCAGTGTTCTTGTTTTATTTGGATCAGTGTTCATCCCCACAAATGTATAAGCGAACCATGAACCCATCCTAATGAGTGAGATGAGGGTTCATAACTACATGTACATCAAGTAGAGGTAAAGATTGGTAGAAGTGTTTGAAGATTATTTTCTTGCATGATAGATCAAAATGGATTATATCATGGTTCTCAAATGTTGGGGATTTCAAGAGCATTACAAGGGAATAAGGCAATCTCAGGGCATCATGGAGGAAAGCAAAGGCCAGCACATGTCAACCAAAGCAGAGGCATAGCCGACAGACAGTGGCTTGGCAGCCATACACCATGGCGACGGATTCCAGCCATCGCTACGCTCACTAGCAGGCAGCCCACAGTCCATGAGAATCCGTACCCTAGGCCAACAGAGGCCAGTTGTGTTGAATTTTCCTTGGCTCTTACTTCTTCGTGAAAAGACGTGTTGGTTCATTAGTAACTCACCCCAACCCATTTTTTCCTCCCCATGCTTGAATATAAGAGATACTACAGCCATATGCTTAGTGCAAGAAGAAACTAGGTCATATTGAATACTATTATATGAATCAAGCTATGGGTATGGAGAGAATACACAAATGAAATAACATTGGATGATTGGAACACCCCCATCGATCAAGATAATCTTGTGATCATCATTAGTTAGCTTGCTTAACCTCTGCTTAACCAATCACATATACTTCTATCCTCATCATCTTCAAATATTAAGTTGCTAGCTTAGCTTTGTTCAGAATGTTGAGTAGAGTAGTAACCAACTTCATTCTGACCTTTCCCTCCTCTTGCCAACTCATACTTTGATGAGTGTCTCCCCCACTAGTACAGTCGAAGGTGATTATTTCCTGCGTTTTCTTGTTTCATTTTTTTTAAATGTGAAATTATTCTCTGATTACTCTCTTACCTCTGTACGCAGGAAGAAGATTGGTTGAGGGAGCTGTGAGACACGTAAACTCCATCCATCTCCATCTTCAGTGCAGGAAAGAATGAAAGGAGGAGAAAAAGTGGAGAAAGTAGCACTGGTAGGGCAGATGGGATCAAGACCCCCTTCACAAGGAAAACGCAGCATCTAGGGGCATTGTGAAGCCATGCAAGTGCCAACAACAAGCTCAAATTCTCCAGCAGGGAGATCAACCGTGGCATATGCCACAGATCGCTGCGCTGATTACAAGCTTATGAGTTGAAAATGCAAATGTGGCTCATCTCTTCAATCCTTAATTACATTAATTAATTACTCCATCTTTCTCTCTCTAATCTCTGTCGTCTATCACTATCTATCTATCTATCCATATTCCTTTGGCTACATAGGTAACTAGTATACATGTTTAAGTAATTAAGTAGTCAGTATTCTGTATTATTGACTCATCTCACTACTCTTTTTTATGCTGTCATCAGCATCACCGTCATCATGATCATGATGGTAATATATGTATGATTGGGGGATATCTTTCTTTGCTGAGGAAACAGCAAACTGAATGTGTGTATAAATATACACGCACACATAAGCACACACACACATAAAAGAATACACACATGCACACACACAGACAAAAACGTATGGAAAACATATATAATGAGAACTAGGACTTACAATGAGAACCAAGAACTAATAATCATAGCCTTGGGTGATTAAGGAAAGGTTGGGATTAAACTATCGTAATTTAATTTCCCTCTCATATGAAAACCCTAAAACTAAAACTCTCTCCTCTTCCCCCTCTTTTTCTATCTCCTCCTTCCCATGCAATTGAATCTGAACAAACCTGAACAACCTCCATTCAATCACTACAAATTTTAGAATCATATGCATAATTGTACTACTACATAAACCCTAATGTAATCAAAATAATGCACCAAATCGATAACCATATTGTTGATTACAACAATGTCACTAAAAACAGCCCAGCCAATTCTATATATAAGCACAATACTACAAAATCAATAGCGAAGGTGCATGGCCATCTCAATGCCCATGATCAACCATGATGATTGATTTCGTCAGAAGATTCTGTCAATAATAATTACAGACCCAATGTACATAGACTAGTTTCTGATTATTATAAAAGGGTCCTTAGCTGGGAAATTAATGTGAAAGAGCCCACGAGGAGTACAATAATGGCTGTCACAGGTAAAGGGCTTAATTAATATGATAGATAATTCCATGGCTATCAAAATTGGTTGGTAATAAGTAATTTTCCCATTTGTTTGATTGCCTTAGTCTTCTCCTTAACCCTAATTAACCATGTTCAGTTGCAAAATGAGATGGCTGACATGTGTCCGTACCCTCATCGTGTTGACACAGGTACCATGCCCATTCAGCCGAGTCGAGCACTATAGCTCATAACTCCAGCTTTGTACATCTAGTGAAGGTAAAGGTTGGTAGAAATGTGTGAAATTACTTTCTTGCATGATGGATAAAAAAAGGGGACTATATCATGGTTCTCAAATGTTGGGGATTTCAGGAGCATCACAAGGGAATAAGGCAAGCAAAGGCCACTGCATGTCTACAAGAACCAAACCACATGTGTGGCGTAGTGGACCATGGCAAAGGCCAGAGAGCCTGCTTTGGCCTCCAGCCATGGTTACACTCACTGGCAGGCAGCCCACGGTCCGTTGGAGTGGTAGCCTAGGCCTACAGCCTGTGAAGAGGCTAGTTGTCTCAGATTTCCCAAGGTTCTTTCACTTCTTCATGAAAACATCCGTTGATTCATTAGTAACTTACCCCAACCAGTTGTTATTCTAATGCTTGTATGTAAGAGATACTAGTGCCATATGCTTAGTGCAAGAAGAGACTAGGTTATCAATAATACAAATCACGGCTAAGGATATGGAGAGAATACACAAACAAAAGAACATTTCATCTTTGTGGGCGATTGCAGCACCCCCAGTGACAAACTTTGAGAGAGCATGAATGTTTACAGTTGTGTTCTCAACATCTTATCCAAAAGATCATTTGTGGTACAACAAATAGGTCTTTAGGCTAGTGAGTAAGTCCACGATTTCCTGAGTTGTCCGGTATTGGTGCAAGTGCAAACGATCCACATAAAGTTCCAATAAACTTCTGATTATGTCCATGTTCAATGCACAGGAGTGGATCCTTGAAAACAAAGATAATAGCAAAATCAAAAGGGCTTTGCATACCTTTTCTCAAATCACGTGGTCGGATACCACTAATTTCTGTTCGAAAGTCAACAACACGATCAACAGGGCGGACAAATTCATCATGAATCACATTTCCCCATTTATTCACCTGACAAAGACTGAATTATATTAACTTATTAATAAGATAACATCGTTGACAAAGAACTAGGAAGAGCGCATCACAGGAGGCAAGTTCTGCAAACAGGGATAAGCATAGGATGACTTACATGAGGGTCACTGCTCTTATGGTAAGGCTAATTAAACTAGCTTGAGACCCATGAAAGTGGGCTTAGATGGACACGAAAATAGGGGTTACAGTCAATTAGTGGGTCAACCAGATTACCTAGTAACCTACTCCTACTTATGCCCCCTCCGAACAAAACAAAAAAAAAGTTATCAACTTCAGTCGAGCTATAAACTTATCAACCCAAGATGGAAAAATGCTCTGCATGCAATACATAAATGTGAAGACAAAATAAGAAGGCAAATGGACAAACAACTTGAGTATATAATTGAAGACAATGAGGATTACCAAGGTAACTCGACCAAGGGCACTCTTGTTTCCTTGAGGACTAACTCCAACCATTTCACAATCCATGGCTACCTCGTCAGTCAAACTGAAAACATGACCCAACACAGAAATCAGATGAAGAATAAACATTTAAGTGGAATGTTCTCTAGCTGCAATGTCTTAGTAAGGTTAGTTCAACTTAGTTTGAACACATAAGTCATCATACTTCTTTCTTCTACCTGTGCTTCCTCCCAAAAATCAGACCTAAAACTAGTAACTAGCTAACTAGCTAACTTTATAAAAAGAGATGGAACATTCAGAGTGACTGAAAGGTTGATATCAAAATCTAGTATGTATTGAAAGATATTGATGTATGTCAAGAAGAATATCAACTAATAAAGTTACCCACATTTCATTAATAAAACACAAGACAATCATAATTCATATGAATCATATACATTAATAAGGGCATACAAATACTTTGCATATAAACTCGCCTGTAATCAGAGGAAGTAGGAGCAAGAACATCAGGCTGGGGCTTAGCATCGCCCAAATCCGATTCAGAACGTTCTTTACGTTTCCCTGCAAAGTGGGCAACAAAAGTAAGCACAAAAGAACACGTAAAAAACAAAACAAAAGTACATAAACAGAAATGCATGAAAGGTGTTCGACCTAATACAGTAGGTGCAGAACTTCCATCGGAATTAGGCGAAGGTCCAGACCCAGAACGCTTGAACTTGGGACCCTGTCCCTGACTCTGACTTTTTAATTTCTGATGAAAACAAACCACCCCAAATTCCAACTTAACTTGAGAAGACGATGAAATTATAGAGAAACCAAAAGGGATGCAGAAATGTGATTGAAAAAAAATGGAAATTTTACCTGTTGAAGTTGAGCCCAGTTGGGATTCAATTGCACTTTCTTAGGTTTCTTCTTGTTCTTGTTGTTGTTATCTCCCTCGATTCCCATGGCTGTCTCTCTCGAGCGCCTCCAAGCTTCTGAGTTCAGAGTGGAGAAAATTGAAGTGAAGAAGGTTGAATGTACGAACTATTTGAAAGAGAAAAAGTGGGCGAAGAAGCATTTATACAATAAACCCGTTTTAGTGTTGCGGTATGAACCCGGCCCATGATCCATGTTGCGCGCTTTGTAAGATGGATTGGTTCAACTTCAAGCCCTATTAGTTAAAACACTTAAAATAAGTCTGTAAAACATGTAAATGAATGGAGTGTTTCAAAATGGCAAATCAAATAGGAATGTACGAACCATGGAATTTTCTTGTATTGTTGTATAAAAGTCATCATTTATGTCGATAAATAATTGACTATATTTTTGAACATTCTAGTCAAATAAAATAAATAAGATACTCTAAAACACCACTATTAATAATTGATAAAGTAAATTTAGGTAATTTAGTGAAGAGCTTCAAACTACCCAATTTTGTTGATCATCAAAAGTTGGTTGTTTTTCCTTCAAATGCCTTGATATTTATAGGCAATTGGTTGGTTAAGCCTCAAGAAAGGTGCCAAATCAAGGGCCTTACATAACCCATTGCATCCAAAAGCTAAGATTAATCAAAGAAAAAATACAAGTGTTATGAAATATATTATTTGTGAATACTCATTTTTCATGTGTTATATTGCATTAGTTTATATTTTTCATACCTTGGAGTCCAAGGTTGTATCCATATAAATACAAGTGTTGTATGAGTAATAATAATATATCCATCTCCCTTATTTCTCCGGGAGATTCTACCATAGTTAAATTTATTTTCAATTATGGTAGTTGAAATGTATAATTATCCTTAATTTTGTCATTAAAAATTAAAATTAATATATATATTCACCATGGTACTTATTACAATAAGTAATTCTATATGTTAAAGTTATAATTTTTTACAAAATTGAATATTTTGAAGGAAATTCTACCCTAGTTGAATTTTTTTCAACTATCGTAATTGAAAAATGAAAAGACCATTAATTTTACCATAAAAATTTCAAAATCAATGTAGGTTGGTCAAAGTAACTTGATACAATAATTAACTATGTTTATGAGGATATAAATTTTTTAAAAAAACATGATTTATTTTTGATAAATGAATGTTATAAAATTTTCAACTACCATAGTTGAAAATAAATTCAACTATGGTAGAATTTTCATATTTCTCCCATTACTATTCTTATTATTTTTCTCTTCTCTTAATCTCTTCTCTTTATTGTTGCAATTACAATTCCATTTATGACAAATAGTACCGTTTAGATTGTATATTAATATTGCTGTTAAAATGGAAATTCACATTGTTTTGATAAATGAGGATTCGAGGAAAAAATAAAAAAATGTGGAATGTTTTTTTTTTCATTAGAAACAAAAGATTTTCAAAACATTGGTACCACTCTATATTGTTTAGAACCAACATACATTTATTACTATTATCATTACTTTTTTATTTGATCACTAATATTTACTTTAATGATACATCATCTTCACCAAATATAGATAATTGTTGGGATAACAAAAGTTGGAAAGAATCATAGAGACATTTATACATTGTTCATAACCATCAACTGTTGCAGGTCCATTTTTCTCATTATTTAATCTATAGCTTATATATTAATAAAATTACTATTATTTGTATTTATTTAAAATATTTTTTATAAAAAATATATTGGTTAAGAAAAGTACTAAACCTAATTAGCACTACACTATTAGTCTATTACTAGTTACTCATGGGCCATTACGAACTCTAGGGGTCCCATGTTAGATGATGGATTGGGCTCTCCATAAATACAAAAATATATTTGTTTTCTACTCCTCTTTTACAAAAAAAAAAAATTAAAAAAAAATGTAGAGCTTATCCATAGAAGGGACAAAACACAAATGAAATGGTAGCAGAATATTCTATAGATGGCAATCCTTATGCCATCGCAATTCCATAAGGTTACTTTCATATCATGTAAAATTGTAAATCTTGGACATTCTTGAATTGCATAGTGGACCCTTTTTACATTGCTATTTCAAAATATGAAGAATTAACAATAAGTAACTATATCCAAAAAAACACAATTTAGATTTCCTCGACGTAAAAATAGGTTATCCCTATATTTTCTCTAATATCCATCATTCATGTTAAACATGGATATGTTTGGGAAAAAAACAAAACGTAACTCATCTTGAATTGTGGTTGAAAGCATATACCATTTGTGTTCCTAATGCTTGAAAATATTGTCTTAAATTAGTGACCCTTGACAACATTGGTCTGTTTAATGAACATAAATTTTTATATGCTTGTTAGTCGTAGCTTGATGTTTAATAACAAATTATATAAGGTGAACTTAAAGACAGTATGAGAGGCAATGTCACTTTTAAAGTTTACAGGGTTTATAATCAAACGGGTCAGGTAATTACAAATTATACTAAAGCATTTATCTACTATATTAAGTTTAAATTATAATAAGTACTTATTATCAATATTTTTGAATAGGTTGGAAGGTTTATTTTTTGATTTATGTTTGTCAACTTTAAACAAGTATTTATTATTAATATATAGCATCAATCAACGTGATGAACATTGATCAACTCTCATAGTACTTCCTAGTATCTTTTTTACCCAAACTTCCTATTATGTTAATGATGCATCTTTAATTTGATAATTACATAATTAGTTACATGTCTCTTTAATTTGATTATGGTTGATTATTATGCTTTAAGAATAAGTTTTGAAATTAGGGTTATCTATAAAATTAGATGAAAAAACATAAAATTAAATATATGAACTAATTTGTGTACAACTATGGAAAAAAATACTACTAGGATAGGATATACTTTATATGAAAATTTTTAAAATAATTATTTTTTGTTTGACTAACAAAAAACCAAATTTTATTATTTAGCTATCAATATGAAAATAATGTTGTTAAATACAATACATGAATAGTAAAATTATTTTTTCTGATCAAATTACATTTTTGAATTTATTATTACTTGTCCGTTATAAACAATTGCAGACAAACAACTATTATAGTTAAAACATACGGGCCATTACCCTATCAAAATGTACAATGTTAATAATTTGTTTATATAAATAATGTACAATATTTTATTATTTTATAGGATGACTAAATGTAATGAAAAATTAATTTATTTAAGAAGAAAAGCTATTCCAAAAAATTGAGTTGAAAAACTTAATGTTAATTAACATTAATAAACTTATACATAAAAATAATAACATCTAAAGAAATTATAAATACAAAGGAAAAAGTGTAAGTTCTTTTATATGATATTATGAATATACATATTAAAATTCCATATATAATTGGATAAAAAATATGTAAATCATAAACACCATTATCAGAATATTATATATTAAAAAATAATAACTAACTGAATAGATGTTCCACTTATCAATTATAATTGTTTCAGTTGATAACTGAATAGAATGTAGTAAAAATCTCAAGGTACATAAAATGATTAAAACACAATTTCTCAATAAATAGAAACATAAAGTTCTTTAAATATAATAGTTCTTGGATGTTAATATATTATATTTTGAAAGTGTTAAATAATAATGCATTGTACTTTTTTTTAGATAATAATATATTGTACTTGGGATGAGAGGTCGGATAATAATGACTTATTGACCATCTTAGATCATGACAAATATTAAAATATTTACCGGTTAATCTCGCATCAACAAGTTCAAATAAGTAAATATGAATTTTATTTTTTAAAAATAACACTGTTAGATTAAGACAGATGTGAAGTAATAATGTATTGACGTGCTATTTAAAAAATAAAATAAAATAAAATAAATTTGTACTAGCTGAATGACATTAGTTTAGTTAAAGATTTTATTTTATTTTTCTCTCACGTAACAACGTCATCAATTATGTTATCATTGGAATCGTTTCAATTTCATTATTGTCTAACACCCCCAAAGTACCACATATTATTGTCTGAGAAAAAAGTTAACATTTTTGTCCATCAGCCCCGAAATACATTATATATATTAGCTTTTGAAAATCCTAAATATAAATATGAAAATAATATATTATTGAGATAAAGTACACTAAAATATACATTTATTGATCAGTTGGAAAACAACCGCTGATAATATTTTTTAAACAATGGAGAAAATTCACACACACATATATAGTGTGAGGCAGGACCATTAGACTAGTACCATACTCTAATTTTTTTTTGAAGGAGTACCATACTCTAATTTTAGACGCGAATGTAAGTATATTTTGGGATGTTGAATCACAATGCACTACATTTTATTGTATAATAATGTATTTTACTTTAGATGTGTTGAATTTTAGTAAAACGTTAGGTCAAATGATGGCGCATAAAGTCATATAGTTTGTATATCACACATACCATCAAAGCACAATATAGTATCACATAAAAGAATTTATACAACGTCCAATAATTTCATGCTTAATATATTACATAGATAGATAATTCTTTTTTAATTATAATATTAAATGTTGCTATTTTTTGAAGGCCAAATTAGCAATTGAAACTATGCTGATGAAACATTCTATAAATTAAACATGTCTTTTTGAATCAGATTATATATAATATTTGGTTCACTCTCCACCCAAACTTTCTAGTGAAAGCTTATGAGTTGCAAACGGGTGAGTGCCTGAGTTACCGCACTATAATGTCTTCTAACATGTGGTCATGTCAGGAAACTAAAATCGGAACTACTCTTACGCAATCAGAAACAATGAAATTAACAAAGGAGTTTGTCCGAACATTGTTATTGATGTTGAAAATAAGTGGAAGAGAGTATCACAACTCTATCCTATCATATATGTGAGTTCAAATCTATTTTAATATTAATTGCTCCTAATTAATTTTTAAACATTGATCAACATTCAACAACATGCATCACAATCACTAATATAATGTAGTCATAGTATTTATCGACAATATAGCGTTTATTTCAAGAATGATGAATTATACACCCATATTACACATGACCTATATTAAAAATTATCATACATATTTTTTTGACATTGCATAGGACCAAACATATTCAATCAATATTTCTTCCAAATTGTTGTCATTCATTTTTTTTACCCTTTATAGATTAAAATAAAAGAATTCATGTGTCATGTTTACCTCCTCATACACACAAATTTTCAATAAGAGGGAGGAATGAATGAAACACAAGAGAATGAGAAAATAGAGAGCTTAGTCACTCAAAAATGCCAAGTGCCCATGCCTAGGCCTAGCCACTATTTATGGTCAATACTTGGATTGTTATCATCCCATCATAAATAACATCATAGTATTTTTCTCATACATATATAACATTTGTTGGGCCCCAAAACATAACCCTCTCTATCTATCACCAACTTATTATTAGGGTCAAGAGAATTAAACCAAACGGTAACTTTTCTAATTTCTATTATTCCACATTTTCCATTCAGACAAAAATTTTGTTTTTGCAAAAACTTCTCACCCAAATTTCTGCCCCCAGAAAATAATCTATATCAATGCAAGAAAATATGCCACTATTTTTGCAAATTATGTCCGGGAGTAGACGAGCAGCGATAAATAGAAAACGCTGCGCTGTTTGCCCCCTCCTCTTTCTCTCTCTACCCCCTCTCTCTCAACCCCTCTTCTTTCCTCTTTTCTTGTCTATTGTCGTCAAAGATCTGTTGTTGATCTCTGACGATCAATCCCTAATCCGGATACCCTCTTTCTTCAATCCTCAATCAATCCCTAATTCGGTATGTTTCATCTTTTTCCTCAATGTTCGATCGAATCTGTCAAGTTTTCAAGCTTTCTGTGTAATCGATTAGCTTTCCCCCCATCTGGGTTTCTGTAATTTGGACCCATTAGCTTCTGGGTAATGATTTTGGTTTCGAGCTGGGTAATTATGATTATAAACCCGATTATTTTGAGTAATTTGGTGTTTTAACCGTTGTTTTCTTAAATACCCATTATTTGAAGGCGTTTTTTGGGTGCTGGGGGGAGGAAAAACTTCAATTTATGTGGCCAGTTTTGGTTTTAGTTGTTTGCATTGTATCTGGCTTTGTGGGTATTTATTTAGGCTATGTTTCCCCCAAATTTGCAGGTTATTTAGATAACAAGTGCTCGTAAATTTAATTATCATCTGTGCGCCCAAGTTGAAAGCTCTTAATTTGTGGACAACAATAAGGTAACAGTTAGTTTGCTTTTGACAGTTCAATGACATGCATATCAAAATTTGTTCATCTTTTGGATGAATTTGTGTGCTGCAACCTAGAACAAACCCAATTTCCCTACTTTCACCCCTTTGGTTGCTTCATGATACTTTGTTTGATCCATACTGGCACTGCTGATGATTGTAGATTGGGTACAATATATATTGAATTGGAAATTTGAAAAAAGTATGTAAATGTCATTAAATCAGAAAATGAACGCTTGGATAAGCTTCACAAACTAGTGGCCCAACAAATCCTGATGATGAAATTGTCCATGATTGAATCTGGGTTGTTCTTTCATAGTTCCATTTGTGGGTATCTCTCAAATTTGCTTTTGGAGCTGAAATTGTAGGTTGGGAGTTGGGACTGTAAGTCATTATTTGAGGTAAAGGCAGACGAAAGAATCCTAAAGATTTGTTGTTTCATCTTGCTTTTTGATTGGAGGTTTGGGGTATCGCTTCATAGAAGACTTGCTGATAAATGTTGTGGTTTTAAACACTTAATTCATCGTTCTTTTTGGGTCCGTCAGAGCCATGCAGGGGATTACAATACAAGGGTGGGAATAGTACTTGGGAACTAATGTACCCAAGACCTCAGTCTTAACCACTAGGCACTAGGCTAAGACCTCATTGGGTTGAACAATTTATTCATAAACTTGCTTGAGTGCAATCAAATTTAAATGCAGTTTATTGTCATGTTGGAAGATAAAGAGAAAGAAGAGCGAAAGGAGGGGGGAGGGGGAGTGTTGTGGAGTTGGATTAGGGGGGGCAAAGAGGTACCGCCATAGAAATGTTATCAACTTATCGTAATCCCTTCAATTTGACTGCAAGAAATACAGCTGCGTAATTCAATGAGAAGCCTATGGACGATGAATGCATTCAATGGTGAAAAACATTAGCACAAAAATCTTCCTAGAGTAAGAAAAACATTAGCACAAAAATCTTTGTTTTACCTAATCAATTATTCTAGATGCATATTGGGACCTAAGTTTGTCTTAGAGTTTTTCTCAGGGCCTTCTTTTTATGTTTCTTGAGTTAGCTTTCTGCTGATTGATCTGGAAGTGACACGTTGGCTATTAGGTATTTGGTTTGCTTTGTTTTCCTGTTGATGTTAGGAATGACATGAATATCTAAAGCATTTCTGTGATGTCTATCATAAAGTCTTTCTGAAGTTTTGATGGGTTGGTTTATTGACAATTAATAATCTAGTTGCTCCTGGTCTTTGGTTGTTTTTGCACCGTGCTCATGATCTTCTGAGCTGTTATCTGACAGCTTACTTTGATGTGTTCTTGGCTTAAACAGATATAAGGAGCATCATCCGTCATTGACAAGCCATGAATGAACGGAATATGTTATGTAGTAACCATCAAATAATTGACTTTGCAAATGGACAGCAAGTCCAGAGCCACCACCATCCTGAGCCATGCGTTCTCTTGGGCAGCACATCTAGTTTCCCCACATCAAACATCAATCCAGTGTTACCTCCGCCAGGAAACATGAGCAACTTTGACCTTCATCATTTACCAGAACATCCTGGTGGACCCGCTTTTTACGGAATGGCACAATATAATCAGCCTAACCACCCCACAACAAATCTCGAATTAGGTGTTCCTACTGCATCCAACTTCTTTAACATGCACATGAACCCCGCATCTGGTGCAAGAGTGTTCCCGGTTCCCCTCAACCATGGTTTTGTGGACCAGTTACCGTCTTCAAGCAATTATAGGAGCAACGCAGTTCCCTTTAGTGAACATGGATGGAACAACTTTCCAGCTGACGGTGTTAGAGGTATTTGTAAGAGAAAGAATGCGGAAGGCATCCCAGGGAATGTTCAGCACTTTGGATCTTCTGCTGGGCCAAGTAGTTCTTCAGCCACACCTATGGCCGGCTGTCATTTTGACTCGGGTGCTTCTGCTATGGATACCCCACTTGCATTGCCCGAGTACAGAGGCAATGGGACTCCCCCAATGATGGAAGTAGGATCAGGGGTTCCTGCAAGGCATAGATCTGGTGCTGTTGGACTTCATATGGATTCTTCTATGGTCCACAACTACAATTACCTTGTCCAAGGAAATTATGGCGGTCAGTCTTTTCAGCCATCAAGTTGTACATGGATGGAACAGCAGTCTATGAATAACGGTGGTGCTTTTGCATGGAATGGACCTCCAATGTTGCCTTATTATCAGGGTAAGTATTCAATTTCCCATGATATATGCTTCGTTTACTTCCATTTACCACATGAATACTTTTTGCTTGCTTTCAGTTATCTGTTCAGAATTCTCGCATGATTTTTCATGTATTTCCTTACAATGTTGTGGAAACTTCAATCTGCACATCATCTCTGGTCCCACTTTGGTGGCTTGGATACTACAGAACTATTGTTTGTCTGTATTATTTATCTATTCAATTGTTAGGCAGTCTTCTGCTTCTTTCCATGGAGTAGTTGGCAGCAAACTATTTCTAAATCTTGGGTCAATTGGAACCAATCTCCCTAAGGTGCAAAATTTAGGGGTGAGAGTGTAAGACTACTACATCTGATCGATTCCCTCATACCTCGCCTGGGCAGGATGTTGGAGTATTGGTTTCGGTTGTTGGTTTCAGTTGTTAGCCAGTGCAAAGATTCATTGTTGGGATCTTTTTTCTGACTTAAGATAATGTCTCGGGCAAAACATTCTGATCAAATTCCCAACTTCCTTTGCTTACTACAATTGGCAGTTGGCGTTTAGTGCTAGAAAAGTTCATGATGGTTTTGGTTGATAGAAACACGAGTTTCCATGAGTAGGAAGTGGGTGCTACAAGTAGGACAAAAGCAAAGGCTTGAAAGTTGAATCAAACGCTTGACAACTTCCCACCACTTTTCTATTTGCAGTCCAATGCTAAAGTTGTAAACATTAACCTCCTATCCTGTAGTCTTGGTTTAGATGTTCCATGGCTTTTGCCTTTTGGGAAGATCCTTCTCTGTTCCTCCTTTTGCTTCTTGGTCCTGTATATTACTGTTGATTGTTTAAACGTTGTGTAAATATTGCTAACATTTTGCGGATATGAACAGAACGTTGGTGTGGCAACTGATTAAGCCCTAATTGTATGTTAATTCAGGGAGCAATATCCACGGGAGTTCCTCTGATATGGGGAATACTGGGCTACCTGGATACCCTGAGGGATCTAGCAGCCATGGTTCTGCGAATTTCATGCAGCCACCCCATATGCTTCAACAGCATCACAATCTCCAACCATCGCAAAATATTCCTGGAGTTAGGGGATATGGTGTCGCTTGCTATCCTCCTTTTGTGCCGCCTCCTGGTAGAGTTCCTACGAACGACGGCATGCAACATGATGCAACGCATATTTCACAGGAAAGTGCAGAGCCAGCTGGCCGGGCAACTGGGATTAGAATATACCGCTCTCATGGAAGAAATCTTTTGCCTGATTCATCTTCTAGACGCCGTGATCTTCCTCGTCTAAGGAATCTGCCAACAGATGTACGTCTCTTTCACTAATGATTATTCCTGAGTACTTTTGCTTGAATGAAGTGGGTGACAAATTTGGGTCCTAGTTCACCCTTACCCCAAGAAAACTAGAGGTGGCAAAAATTCGGGGTTGGTCAATTCGGGTATTTGTTCAAAAGACACAAACCCAAACCCTGACCGAATTTTAATTTGGACAAAATGCCCCAAACCTGAACCCGAACCTGAATCTGACTGAACTGAAATTTTGGTCAAAACTAAAATTGACTGATTATTAGATTTTCTTTTAGTGAATGCAGAAATTGGGCTTTTTAAGGTAAAGCATTAACATTTCTCCCAGAATCAATGATCGAATTTAACCGAACCTAAATTCATCCAAAAATGAGTCAGCATAAACCCAAACTGAATTTTAATTAGGTCCTGACCTGAATGTTGAGTTAGGTCAAAGAACTATGCCTGAAACCATGGTTTTTTCGGGTCGGTCAAATTTGGTCTTTCAGGTCAGTCAAATTTTGCCAGTGCTAAAGATCACACATTCCTCCCCCCAACCCCACAAAAAGCAAATGTAATAAACTTCCAATGATTAGGGTGTCTGTACGTGTCTGCTTTTATATGGAAGCTGATGGTTCTGAATTCTTGTAGAGAGTTGCACTTCTGGAATTCCCGAATCTATATGAAGTTGATTATGAAATGGACAATTTCATTGACCATCACAGAGACATGCGATTGGATATTGATGACATGTCGTATGAGGTAAGCCAATGAATTCTAGGCTCATTGCTTAAATAACCTTTCTTTTTACCCCCTGATTCAATGTGGACAACTTAAATGTAGGTTTAAAACGTAATGGGATAGGGATTGATGTGTGCCTGAATGTTAATTTAGTGCTTTTGATTCTTTTGTTTCAGGAGCTTCTTGCTTTGAGTGAGCGGATTGGAACTGTGAACACTGGGCTCTCCGAAGAAGACATCACATGCCATCTAAAAACCAGACTATATAGTTCAACTGCAACTACTATCAACCTCGAGGAGTTGCCTTCTACTGATCAGAACAATGATTCATGCATTGTATGCCAGGTTAGCCATTGTTACTCTTTACCAAAGATTTCTTTGTGGGACTTGCAAAATCTAAGTTGCTACACGCACACATTTGGGACATCTTACATAGGAGATCTCACTAGCAAATTCTTCTTCCAGTGAGCTTTTTCCCTTGGTTGAATATTGAGTAAATTGAGTGTCATCACTCAACCTGGTCCTGAAAGTGCCATCTGTTGAATACTGTTGCTTGTGCTGGAATCTTCCCTGAATTTACTTGTTTGAAACTTTAAAGTTCCTTGCACACTTCTTTAAAGAGGAATCTTAGGGTTAGAGGGGTTCCTTTCTTAGGCAAGTTTGCTTGAACATGAAAATTCCCTGCACTGGAGCTGTCTACAACTTTGCTTGACAATGCCAATATACTATCATACAAGCATACTTGTTGAACCCCGGCCTTAGAACTTTGGTTAGAAGCTTCCCCCCTCCCTCATTATTTTTATGATCCCTGTCTTGTGATTCAGCTACGGGATCTTTGCCTTTGGCATGTCAAAGTGTTTTTCTTTCTTTGTTGAGCGGGGCTCTCAAAACCAGGGCTGTGAAAAAATTGTGTGACCCTGAAAAAAATGAGTATGGTCATAGATCTTTTGTCTAAATTTTGTCATTGACCAAGGTTTTCCGGATATGCACACAATGTCATCTGCACCTTAGTTTAGACTTGTCTGAATTATTCCAAGAAAACCCGAAAAAGCCTGGGTATCAAACACCAACTTCTTATTTGATGTCTACTCATTCGAACCTGAAATGACCAGAACTGGGATATTTGACAGCCGTATTCTCGACAAGCAGGAATGTGTGTTGATGCAATCATAGATCTTTTGTCCAAATTTTGGAATTGATCAAGTTTTTCCAGCTACTTGCACAATATTTTTCTTTCTTATATCGTCTGAATCCAAATTTAGACTTGTCCGAATCGCCCAACCCAGAAAAACCCGAAAAGGGCATTAGTCATCAACTTTTCATTTGGAGCTGAAATCAGCCGAAGTCTGATATTTGATATCCCCCTACACCCTACAGGCAAGAATGTGTTGAGGCCAGGCTCCCTAGTGCCTGTATCTAGATTTCTCTCTGCCTGTACCTCGTTGTATCAGGATTGTATAGTTTGAGTCTCTACATTAGCCTCTCAAACACGTGTGTATGTAACATCTTTGTTGACATCACAGGACGAATACGAAGACAAGGAGAAGCTGGGGATCCTGGAGTGCGGACACGAGTACCATGTGGAGTGCTTGAAGAAATGGCTGCTGGTGAAGAACATCTGCCCCATCTGCAAATCATCCGCCTTGACAGTGGATCGCAAAGAAGGATCAGGACAATGATCCACGGAGCTACCAAAGAAAGAAACCATGTTTTCGCTCATCTGTTTGTCTTTTTAACTAAGTAGAAACTTAGAACTTAATATCATCATCATCGTCGACGTACATATATACTTTTGGATGGAAATTTGTATAAAAAGAAGGGAAAAAGAAAAAAAAAAAAGAGAGAAGAAAAATTGTTTGTTGTTGGTGGACTTATCAGATAAGAGAGATGGTGAGGCCACCATCACCAGGTTGGCAGCTTTGTCCATGGCGCCAAAAAAAGAACTGTACAGACCCCCCCTTGTAACTGCGGTCCTATAGTTGGGTCCTCCTCTATGTAGTTATTTTGTGAATAATCATGGCTTCATAACTTCCTTTTTTTTTCGCTTGTATAGCGGATCGCCTTTTCCTCGCTCTTTCTTTCCCTTGTTCTTGCTCTTGCTGCTTCTTCTTCTTTATGTTTTCTTTCTTTGGTTTTGTTTGCTAAACTTTCGTTCGGCTTCTGAAGTTTGTGTGTAGTATGTCGGAATTCTGAATTCCCTCTTCGATCAGGTGTAGAGCTTCTTGTGGGAAGTAGTTTGATCTCTTTGAAATTGACTTGTTATTTGAATCTAGAATGTAAACATAGTACCTGTGTCTATGTTTAAATGAGTGTTTGGATAAAAATGTCACTTGGCTTTCCAAAATAGTAAAAAATGTCATTGACTTTTATGAATTATTAAAAGTGTTATTCATGTTTTTAGATTGATTAAAAATGCCACTGAAACAAGTTGTAGCCGGTCATAACCCCTTCCATCCATTCTCAAATTCCCTCACCCTTTCATCTTCCTCCTCGGACCTCCACACCCAACCGCCTCTTGGTGCCGTTGTCGCCTTGTCAGCGTTGCTCCGGAGGCGGCGAAAGTGCCTGATGAATCATCCATGGTGGAGTGAGGTTTATGGGGGGGGGGGGGGTTGTGGAGGGAGGGGAAGGGGTGGGTGGAACTGTTGATCGTCGCCGGAAACGGGCAGTGAGGCAGTGGTGGTTGCGTGGTGGTTGTTTAAGTGGGGGTTTGAATGGAGGAAGGAGTTTGAGAGAGAAGGGGGTAGGCGCTACTGGTGGTCAAAGTGGGCGTCGAGCTGTCATGAGCGCTGATGAGGACCGCCGGGGGGCGATGGTAGTTCAGCAGTGGTGTCTGAATGATGGTGTGATGGTGGTTGTTGGGGGTGATGGGGGGAACAACGGTGGCTGTGTGGTGGTGATGGTCAGGCAAAGAGAGGTGATGAAACATTAAAACATAGGAGGTGAAGATGGGGGAATTTGGGGGTTTTCTTTTTACTTTTTTTTTTGAAAATCAGGGTTAAGATTACCCGTTATAATAAGTTAAAAATAGTGTTGAGTGATAATTTTGGCCAATTTACACACATGAATGACATTTTTGACAATTTTTAAAGGTCAATTGTATTTTTAATTCAAATGAAAAGTTGAAAAATATTTTTATCCAAACACTCATATTTAAATCAAACCCAATATTTGAATCTAGACTTTGGTCTTTACTTGAGCCAAATTTGATACATAACTTCCTAGGATGTTTGACTTGGCTCGCTTCATTTTGGTAAGACATACTAGAATTAAAAGTCAATTGATTGATTTATATTTGACCAAAGGGGCTCAAAAGTCATCTGATCCATACTCCATGCAGGACGACAAATTTTTATTTGTATTATAGCTTAGGGTGATTTACAGTATTGAATATTTGACACACCAATTTTAATACCTTAAGAAAAAGTACTGCGTTTAAGATCATTGAAAAGAGCCGAATGATTTTCTTCTTTTTAAAATAAAAAACAAAAATTCATAATTTTGGGTCCGAATCATCGTATTACATTACATGCCTTTTCCTTTTCCTTTTCTTTTTGAAGGAATACCATAATTTCATATTTGAACATCCTCCTATTATTAATTAACTTTAACCATTGTACATTTTCCTATTGATTGCCTGTATCTAATTTCTTAAAACCAAAAAAATATGACATGGAAGCATCAAAATTCAGGCGTTCTTTTTTATGGTGGGTAAAGTGCGGAAATGATATAATAAATTGTGGAAAGCGTTATATATTGCGGTGCGGTATGGTGTGGTAAAATATATGGTAAGAATAATTGGTGTAATAAGTAAACAAAGAGAAAATTATGGTTGTTGTGGACCTTGTAGTATAGTATGGTGAGATGTGGTAGTTTATAGATAATGTGGTAAGTTGCGACAAGTATAGTATGATACCATGGAAAAAAAACAAAGCCAAGACAGTTCCTGCAACTTGGTGTTCATAATTGCACATTATTATAGGCTCGTGGAGTTTGTGCTACCAATAGGGTTTGTTCACTTGCATATACTAAGTTGCTCACTTTCAATAACGTAATTGTTCACTTACAGATACTCTGGAGCATAAACTCCATGTGACATGTGCATGTAATATAAGATTGGTTTAAAATAAAACAAATTTATTCATCCCATAAATTCATCAGAGCCCAAATGATGCTCTGGACCCCATTATCATAATTCCTTTACATACCAAAATAGAAAGTAGAAACCCCCTCACCCTTTTCTTATTTATGTACACTACCCTCCCAACTGCAACACTAGCAAACAGTCAACAAACACTGCACCATCAGATACAACAGCAGCTAATACTTCACTCAAGCCACTATGTAGTGGGGCCATTAGAGTTGTTTGGTTCACTGAAATGAGACTTGAGCCCAATCCAACACTGATAGTAATCCTTATCCAAAACAGGAGACTCGAGAGCCCAGTGGCATACTCGAGGAATTAGATATGATTCGAACATGAAAGCCATCGTGTCGGTTAGTTTATGCGGCCCTGCATCCTCGCCACGCGCAATAGTAGCCTGAAGAAATTTAACCCATCAAAATGTATCGATGCAAATTATGTTGAATTATTTACGACTAATTTTATAGAACACTTTTTTCCCCAAACAGCCAACAACAGCTTGCCAAACAGGGCCAAAGTTTCAGCTGAATAACGACGTACCTCATAAGTCTTAGTATCGGGACCGTGTGGCGTCATGCAACTGTGTAGGCTTGCCCCGCCGGGGAGAAAACCATCAGCCTTTGCCTGCAATATTTGCAAAAGAACACCATCGGTCTATCAATGGTGATCATTATGCATTTATGCCAAAGAATATATGCTAAAAGGCTCCAATGCAAATATACAACCCTATGGGTTGGCATTGGCAAAAGCAGAAGTGTACCTCATAATCGCCGTAAATCAGACCCATGAACTCACTCATACAGTTGCGGTGGTAGTAAGGAGGGCGGAAGGTGTGTTCAGCAACCAGCCACCTTGGAGGGAAGATCACAAAATCAAGTAATGCCACGCCGGGCTTGTCCGTTGGAGCAGTTAGCACTGCAAAAAAAGACAGGAAACAACCAAGCAAATGGTCAAAGTTCGTCTTAAAGAAGTATAATGGGAGACATTTCTCTGTTGGGGTGCAATTGCGATTATTCACCTGTATTTATTGATGGGTCTGCATGATCCACCAAAACTGTATTGAAAGGGCAAAACTTGCTTAAATCATACTGCAAACAGAAATTTGGAATCAATTTCATGTAGAATAGCTGTTCAGACTTTCGATTATGATGTTTGATTGTTTAATTAACCCAAATGCAGTCTAGTAGGTTAACAGCATAAGGTCCTCAGCAAACCCAATGAAATGCAGCAAAGTGAGTAACCCTCACCATGCTTCACCCCTGAAATGCAGAGAGCCGGAGAGGCAGCAAAGTTATAACAGAAACACGATAACACATTACCTTGTAAGGGACATAGTTTCCATGCCAAGCAACCACATTGAATGGAGAGAAGTCCTGCTTTGCAGTGAATAACTCCCCACCATACTTTTGAACAATGGTGTAGTTTGGACGAGGACTCTGCTCAAACCAAGCGGCAGGAACTAGAAAATCTCTTGCAGCAGCTAGACCATTGGCACCTACACGTAATCACCATTACTTACTTTACTATTCTTTTAAGATGGTTCATGGGTACATTTTACCCACACAAATGGCCCTTAAGAGAACAAAACTGTAGTCTTCCCTCAGAACACGACGCATCATACAACTAAGCCAAGCCCCCAAGGAACAAACTAGTTCTGTATGAAACATGAAAGCATTTTTCACCTGCACCAGGAAAGTGAATTAGATACCTATAGGGCCAAGGTCAGGGAGCTGAAAATGCGTCCCAAATATCTCGGCAACATAGCCACGTGATGGACCATCAGGCAAGCTGACAGCAAAACGAAATCCTTGAGGCACAACGGCAACTTCACCTTGTGCAATTTGCAATCTTCCACATTCTGTTGTTATCCATAACCCTGTGAACTAGGAATATGTCAGAACCCGAAATCCTAATACTTATACTTGACCAACACATTAGACACAAAAAACATACAAGCCAGCAAGTCTGGCCACCCCTTTGGTTCGTACCCAGGGATGGCTTGATGAAAGATGAGGCCATATACACCAAGTCGCCAACCAGTAGGAATGTACCCCCTAAGAGTCAGTCCTGGGAGGTGGGATTGAGAACTCCAAGATAGGAAATGGTGATCATTATGCCAAAGGCATTTGGGTATTCCAACGACAAGTTATTAGTCTATCAATTAGAGTTTCCTTTACTTATCTCTTTTGTGTTTTCTCGTTTCTTTGTTTGGGGTTTACAGCCCTCCATTCCTATTTCCAAGGGAGGAACAAAAGATACATTGACTAGGATCCAACTACTATCTCCGTTTTTATTTATCTGTCGGCTAGGAAATTGTGTTAAAAACTTTGACCGTTGATATCTTAATTTCTATAATGATTCATCATACAAAATTGATATCATTAGATTCGTAATGAAAAATACTATTAAAAAAGTATAATATATTTTTTTTATAAAAAATTTTTATTAGAAATTATTGATTAAAGATTGACACTTAAAACTGTAAATGACACATAAAAAAGAACGAAGGGAGTATTTTTTAAAACAGTGATTTTTTTTTGTTTTGGGGGGGGGGGGGTTCGATAGTTAGGTACCAATTTACCATACATCATGACATAACAGTATCAAAGTGAGGATTTTACGCACTTCCTTTTTGGGGGACGAACAAGAAGTCACCATCAGCATTGCAGAAGGCACAATTTTCCATGGATTTGTTCGCAGTATACCTATTAAAAATCAATAAGTGCAGTTGTGACTTAGAATGTACCTCTCGTTAAAAAAACACAGCTGAGAGCCTGAGACACATACGAGGATGCTTTTCCTATAGAATGGAGTTTTTAAAATTTGAAAGGGAAAAAAACGAATTAGCCAATTTTTTCCCTGATGCATGAGCTGTACCCAAGTCTACAGATAAACATGGACTACCTTTTTCCCCCAGAACATCCAAGTTCAAACCCCCTATGAGACTATGACAGATCCAAATACATTCCTGCTTGCAATATCGAAATGTGTAACTAGCATCCAGAAACTTAAGGGCAGATATTCACGTCGACGATGGGTATGACTTCATCGCTAGCTTCTCATTAAAATTGTCAACGATAAAAAGATTAGCCAGAAACCTCCGACTACCAATGTCAATATGTCATGAAAAGAATTATGTTCAGCTGATCATAAATTGAACAGTGCTCAAGGTAAAGAAATGTATACAGATTCTTTCAGACCTACAGAGAAGATACTTAAGCATATGTGCTCATGCAACATAACTACATAAGGAGTAATGTTATATGAGGAAAATAAACACTGTTTGCAATTGAGGATCATGGTATCATTTGAATTTGAATTCTGTTACCATCATGGCATTCACTAAAACAAATGGGAATGATATTATCATGCAGATTCTTTGCCAGCATGATATTTGTCAGAAAAATTGCAGTACTTCAGAGGGTTGAGATTCAGTTGGCATAAGCAATGCACAGAAAAGAGAAGTTTAGAAAGAAAGATACAAGAAAATAATAAAAAAGGAATACCAATTACATGTGAACTGCATATCCATGTCGGAGATAAGAACTTCCTGCCCCACAAACAGTTTGCAAGCCATCAATAAAATCAGTGGGGTCTTCAGGAATATCTACAGGCTTCCATCTTAGTTGGGTCGGGTTAGCCAAGCTATTAGCCTGGCTGAATTCTGCAACAAGCTTCCCATTTCCAGGAATGCGAGGCTTAAAAGGCTCATGTGTAACTGACGGCTTGATACGATATAGCCAACTGCCGAAAACAACAGCTTACAACATTAGCTAAGAATCTAAAATCAAGCACGGACATTGTTGAGACTTAAGCGTGACATACTTGAGGAAAGAAACTCCATATTAGACACAAGAAGAAAGAGATCAATAAACCAAGCAAAAGAAAGACATCTAAGATTGCATACAATATTATGACTTCAGGAGGGAGGGATGGAATATGAGTGTGGATACAATTGAGGCTGAAAATATTTCAGGGGAGGTCATATAACAAATCATTACCTATGCTGAGAAATTAATGATGAAAATTTTTAAAATTTGATCACACGTAGTTCACAGTGAAGCATACTTTGAAACAGAAGGAACATTAACTTGCAATTAATATAATTTGAATAAAGGGTGTGTTCCAAGCCATCGCTTTCCAGGAGAACTCTTAGGAGTAAGATATATTAATGCACTAATTTTGTTGCAAGTCAAAATCAAAAATTATGATGTTCGAAACAGTAAACACTAATAATCATTCATCCTTAATTAAATTTGAATTAAAGTATAAAGATACTCCCTCCGTTCCATATTTAATGATACTCCCTCCGTTCCATATTAATTGTCATAATTTTGACTTTCGCGGTTTCCAATGTCACTATATATATATGTTATTAACAATCATAATATTATACTTTTATGTTAGTATTTTTCGATACGAATCTAATGATAGTAATTTTATATAGCAACTCATTATATATATATATATATATATATATATATATATATATATATATATATATATGTTAAGAGATTGATGGTCAAAATTTTTGAAAGTTGACTGCACAATTTCCAAAGACGACAATTAATATGGAACAGAGGGAGTATTTTGAATTTTGAATTTACTTTTCAATTTTCTGCGATATTTATATTATTTTACTCCATTTATTAAAGTTATAGGCCCCGTTTGGCAACATAGCTTTTTGGGAGTAAAAAGAGCTTTGAGACTAATTGACATTTTTGACCAGTCAAAACAGCTAATTTAGTGTTTGGTAAATAGTTTTTGAGTTAGCATTTTGGACTTAAAAAAAAACTGTTTTTCTAAAAGCTATTCCAAATAGCTTTTTAACAATAGTTATTTCTAAAACAACTAATTTTACTAAACACTGCTACTAAAAACAACTAATCTAAACAGCTAAGTCAAACAATTAATATAAATAGCTAATTCAAATAGTCAACGACTAATTGCCAAATAGGGTCATAATCTAAAGAGCAAAAAAAAAAAAAAAAAAAAAAAAAAAAAAACAGGGTCATATTCTTAATTTCAATGAGTAGTATCACCTTAATTAATCCTAATAATGCGGAAGGAATCGTAAATGAATAAAACTAAATTTAAAAAAAGGAAAACACAAACAAATAATCAAACATCAGCTACAGAAAGACTTTTTACAATCAAAATATACAACGAAACTGTAGGAGTCACAGCTTTAGCATCATTTCACTTCTTATTTACTATCTATCTGTATCATTTCCACCTTTCCGATTTCAGATTCCAGATTCAATATTTCACGCTTCAAATTCTACTAGCATATACCTCAATTATAATCAACAATATTTCAGATTCTAAATTGATCAAAACACACAAATAGCAGCTAATAACAATAATCATACATACCTACGAAGATTAAGCTTGCGGGGAGCAGTAAACGAAGTGCCGGAAATCTGCTCGGCATAGAGTCCGTACGGGCAGACGAGGGGGTTATTCTGGCCGGCGGGCAGAGCTCCGGGCAGCGCCTCCGACGAGAAGTGGTTGCCGAATCCCGGCAGGTACTCCAACTCCGGCGGGAACTCGGCGGATTCCGGCGAAGACACTGCTGACATGGCGGGCTGAGGTTGTGGAATTTGGGGGAAAAGGTGTAGGAAAAGGGAGGAGGTTGGCGAGGGTTGTTAATGGTGGGGGTTGCGTGTTGGTGTGTCGTATAAACCGAAGTAGCCATTTAACCAATTTGGCACGTCTTCATTCTTTGAGGTGTAATCTGGTTTTGTTGGTATTATGTATATGTATTCATGTGGGAGTGGTATAAGGATAAGATTGGATCAAAAATATGTAAATATTGTGTCAAGATTAGTTATATTTTTACATAAAATATTTATTGAAATTTTATTTATAAACTATATTAATATTTATGTCAATTATTTTTATGATATATTGATATGTGTGTATTTGTTGCAAATTTTGAATTAAATTGTAGTTTTTATAGACAATCAATTTTAATATGGTGTTCTTTTTAGCATATTGGAAATTAGTTTATTAAACTTTGTTGTCTAAGTAGAAATACATGTTTAATTTATTTAACTTAGTTAAATCTTTCTATGAACCCTTTTTGCAATAAATTATTCAATATATTATTTACCAAATACTCATTGATTATTGCCTTGTAGTTGTAATCATGCAGTAAATTCTAAAATTGTCATGTGGATAAGTGTCATGACACAATTCAGAGTCATCAGCTAAAGAATACTACTATGAGGTCATCCACATTAAAAACATTCTCACTTTATTCTTATTACCTTCGCATCATCAAAATTAATAATTAAAAATTAAACAGTAATTGACACTCAATAGGACACTCAATTTCACAATAAAGAAAATGATTTTGACACTTCACATGGACAACACAATAATCATAAAACTTTTATCTATAATACATACTTTTTTTATTCTTATTATAAATTTAGCAATGTATGTACTTAAGTTTTTAATAACTAATTTAATAATTAAATTTAACACTCCTAATTAATTATATTTTTGTTTTTGATTTTAAATTACTGACTTATTTAAGATTAATATAGTAATTATTAGAGGATTATAAGTATTTATCAGACATTCTCACACCTCCACGATCTCTTACAATTTTGCTAGAGTTACAACCTAAAAACTTATCACTCACATATGAGTCTTCCGCAATATACTTGATAATACAGAGATTACAGGTCAATCTCTTATGGTCAGATGAATCGCTCTAAATAACATACCATAAAATCTTACACCAAGACTTTATTTATAGTGAAGGCTAAATACAATTATTAGAGTAAATAACAAAGCTTGGCAACCAAAACACACGTAAATCGTCAAAACAGTTAAGGAAAAAAAAATAAGGAGCTTCCATATCTCTCGCGGCTTGATTCTCAAGCTTCCACAGCTTCTTCCCAACTCTTACTCTTCTTCCTTGCTCCCAAAATCATCGACATCAACTCAAATTGATCCCCACATTCAACCGAACACGATGCAATTGGAATTCAAGCTGGAAGGTCTTGTTACAAACAATTAAGTTCTATCAAATTCTCCTCACAAAAATAATTAATACAAATAATTAACAAAAGCAACTAACAAAACACCCAAGCATCAAACAACTAATAAAATAATTAACATCTAAAAACACTTAACAATTAACAACTAGTTATCAAACAGACAAACACGACCTTTGATCTGTAAACGGTCTTAATTGTGGTCTATAGGTTTATGAATGATATAATGTCTATATTGGGCCAACATCTAACTGAAGGGCTTGTAAAAATGTAGGCTAATTAATGTATGCAATATGAGCTACTTTAGTTTAGGTTAAGGTATATGCGATATGGGCTTTAGACTAGAGGTATCTATGGCATGTGGTCATTAGGTGGGGAAAAGTGCATGGGTTATTCCAATCTCCAAATGTTCTCTGTCTTATTTATTTATTTTATTTACTTATTTTTATTTGCTTTTTTTTATTTTTTGCCTACTTTATTTTATTTATCTAAATTAATTTATATAATATATATTTAAAAATTGATATATTTAATAAGTGATATGACTTACTTTAGTCACACTACCTTATTAAAAATTATAAAATAGATACTTCAAAGTTAATATATTTAAATTATATGTGTAATCTGACTTGTCTTACTTATGCCACCTTATCAACTAACACTTATACAACCTCATTTATTTTCCCTACTTTACTTACATATATTTTACTTATCTTTCTAAAGAACATTGATCAAATTTTAAATTTTAACAATTAACTATTTTATTATATATGATGATTAAATGATTAAATATCAAATTAATATCGTTAAATCTATAACAAAATTATTTATGTATAATTATAATTTATAATTTATGAATATAACTCGGTTGAAATTTTGGTCATAAGACTCCAAAAAGTAAAATTGAAAGTTATTTTAGAATGGATGGAAAACGATGGACAAATTAACCTATGTGAATCGATGAATTAATTTGTCATAGATAGTTGGATTGGTAATACAGCATAAAAGCTTTGATTAGCTAGGTTGCCTACATATAAGGGATGATATTATGGGCTATGATGCATATATGATAGATGTCCTAATGATCATTTTGTAATATGATGTGATCGATTGCATTTTTGGTACTCGTCCTCAAAAATGGAATCGATTTTTATAAAATTTTCAAAAAAAATCAACATGTAATTTATAGGATCATAGTGTTGATACTCATGGCTTGTTTGGTATATGTATGACGGTAATAGAATGAAAGTTCATAATGTACACATGAGTGAGAATTCATAATGAGAATGTGAATGAGAATTGTGAATAGAATTTTATTTATAAATTTCTAACTTCCTTGTTTATTATGTGATGATCCAAACCGTGAATACATGAGAGTAAAATTGAGAATAAATAAGCATTTATTAAAATCTTATTAATTAATTTAAATAGGGTAAAGTAATATTGACTTACGAATTCCTATTATAAATTATCACTTCTACTCGTGATAATAGATTAGTCGGAATTTTTGGTTTCTTTTTCCATTATCATTCCCTCGTATTTAACTGTTTCCATAAAACAAAAATCAGAATATATTGCCTATTTATGAATTATCATTCTTATTTTTCAACTCCCTTGTACCGAACATCTCCTCAAAAGATTTAAGCCAAAACCTAATACAAGAATCTGCTTCGATAAATTATTCATGGAGAATTTGATCATGAATGGTAAAACTTATCCAAATTATAGCATTCTGTCTAACTTCTTGGATTTAAACTTTTTTGAAGGGTTGGATATGTGGGGTAAACTTAAGGCAAAAAATAAATTCTTTTATACTACAGGATTTCGCCATGAAATAAGCTAAATAGGGAACGTACATGCTGCTAATAAAGTTAATAACTAGTATAAAAAAATCAAGTAGCCTAAATTAGTTAACATTTTACTTAAATTTACAACATAAAAGCATATTCAAAGTAAAAAATATAAGGTCAAAACTCTAAATCATAAAATTTGTAATATTATTTTCTTTTGGATAGTGGTACTCTACGAAGGCGTTATGACTTGAAAGTATTCCATGATATCATTATTTAGGACTCTCTCGAAATCTTATCCTCAAAATAAGTAATAACTAATAACAGTGTTTTTCAAAAATTCGTTTGAACTTGAAGGAAAATTGATTGGTGCAGTTTAGGACTACGCTCCCTACTTTCTTGAAGCTTATTGGGCTCGAGCCCGCCTCCACTGAATTGGTCTACCTCATCTTCATCTTCTCTTGGCAAATTTTTAACATTGAGGGCAGATGGCTTGAAGCACGTCATCTATCACTTGATGTTGTTCATTAAAACTTTTCCCCATTTTTTGGTATTGTTCATAGAAGTTAAAGAAAACCACCCCTTGCATTATGGTGATCTAATCCTCAAGTTTTTTAACAATGAGGGACTCAGGGTAGCATTGTGGATAGGGATCTTTTGTCGTTGCTCTTCTGCCATGGCAGCCTTGCGGACTTTGGGTTGGGCTGACGGTGGGATGTAATCCAGATTTGGGATGAGTCTGCCTGATTTGGGGTCTCTAATGCAGGCTCGAATATGATCTCCTATCATGTCTGTATGAAAATTAGTTAAAAGCTCAAGTTGACTCTAACACGGACTAACCAATGTATGCATGTCTTAAAGGACTTATGTGGCACCCTAAACATAGACTCTATATCAACATGCTGACCCAATGATGACTCGCCAACTTTTTAAGTATGCATGACCTAACTCTATATAGACCTAATAATATGATGCTTTACAACAAGAATACGGATTGGGTCTATACTTGAATCGAATCACGACAGATTTCGGGCTTATATCCGAGTAAAAGATGCAACAGGATTCGAACTCAAGGGTGTCATAAAGGAACAACCACAACCAAAGTCGAGCGGCTTAGCAAGGAACGGTGGAGTGACCTAGACTGTTTGGCTGGCCAACCCTCAATTCCTTGAAGCGTCTCGCAATTATGCTTTCTGGGCTGAAACAGTGGCCTAAATTGGCAGCAAGGTCGTGCCCTAAACTGCCTTATGGGCCTCGTATCTGGGCTGTTCGATGTGATTCAGTGCAAACTAGCACAACACCCAGCACTAATTGTCTGGGACTGACTAGCTACAAAAGACAAGAATTCAAATAGCATACATATGGACGAAACAACCTAACCAAAAGTTTTGGGTTCAAAGTTTACTAAGTTTGCGTAAGATAAGGGTACCACATGTACTTACCTCGATGCACTTTCCTATAAGGAATTTATAGAAAAAGTGTGCGGGGTGTTGATCTTCAACACATGGAAGTCTTAGAGTGTAACATAGTAATATGAGAGATAAAATGATTTGCGGTATAAAGTGCACCCCACAAGTACTAACCGCCTACTCTCAAGGGTAATCGTAGGTTTAGAACCTAAATCAACGTTTTTGTTCTCCCCTGCCATATAGCCCAAGAATAACATAGTGTGCGAGGTGCCTAAAATAGTAAAAATGTGAAATAAATTAATTTTTCCCTTTTACAAATTCACGAAAATGCATCTCCATGAACTTAGGTCCATGGAAGGAAAATTGCCTCTATCTGGATTCCCCAGATCGCACTCAAACGTGTTTCCTTTGAGAGATTTTTGTTGTTGTTGTTGTTGTACAAATTCACTGAAATATGATTTATTTTTCAAATTTTACCATGTTTTTAAGTTTAAGTC
Organism: Portulaca oleracea; assembly: GCA_029582165.1. Classification (NCBI taxonomy): domain Eukaryota; kingdom Viridiplantae; phylum Streptophyta; class Magnoliopsida; order Caryophyllales; family Portulacaceae; genus Portulaca; species Portulaca oleracea. The sequence continues at coordinate 42,830,775 of CM055876.1, forward strand.
ATCCTGTAGAGTGTCAATCTATAGACCCCGAAAAATTCGCCTTTAGAAAGCTGTCTCATAATGCTACTTGAGTCGGAAATTAAATGAGGTGGTTTAATCTTTAAATAAGGATAACAATTATCGGTAACCTTGAATTTGTAAATTTAATTCATAATCTTTGAAAATTTGAATAAATAATTGAAGGCGATTACTGAGCTGACACACTAGGTCAACCGACCTTGCTTGTGTCAGACTAGAGACTCTCTGGTCCATGGGTCATAAGAAAGAATCGATCTGGCATTACCAAAGGTCGGGCGGCCTAGATAGTGGGGACGACTTCAATTCTTCATCTTTTTGTTGCTTATATTAATTATCGGTTCACCATTGAATTATGAATCCAAATAATCAAATCAATTAAGAATTAAATAATGCAAATCATGATTAGAGAATCGTTAGATAGTTTCAAGAAAAGTAACTAACTTTTAGAGAAAAAAACATAGGCCTACAAAATCAGAATCTAGATTTGTGGTAAGACTATGAATTTGAGCGTTGGAAAACTCTTTAAGCCGGGTTGCCTAGGCTGACCCATACTTGGTACGGTCTGAACCGGATATCTATACCGGGCAGCTCCGGGCACTTCTCTTGCACGCTGGGCTAAGCGTGACTTATTGACTTGGGTTGAAATGGCTTTGGGTCATTTTTGTGGTTCTTTGATCCTCTCGGATTTTCGCATGTTATACAATATCATTTAGATCAACTAATTTTACAATTTTTGTACAACTTTACACAAGACACCTGTTATAAAATATGGCGACTACAAATATATCATACTTGTAAAAAAATAAAATACCCATAAACCTATTTTTTTTTTTTACATAACCAAAAGTACATACAACACAACACAACAGAAATATAGAATATTAGAAAAGGTATTTCAACCGTCAAAATATTGGCAATACGTCGCTTATTTTCACTAAAGAAAAAGACTGAGCTTCGTATTCTCCACTCAATTATCAAATTCAACCATGTTATGATTTTTTGGATTTTAATATATTTATTATTTTAACCGGACCTTGTCGAATCGGAGGTAGTCACCTTCATATTTTCTCTAATTATAATTAGAACCAGACTTTTGTTTAGTCGGATTCATATTCAAATTTCTTTTTACCGGATTTATAACTAATTTTTATGCTTCTATTGAAGCAAATTTGCTTCGAATTCGAATTTGACTATCATCCATATCCCTGATGATCAGGTATACTCTTGGGCCTGATAAGGAGTGTAAAGAGATGTTTGAACCAGTGTTGGGAGATATAAAACCAAAAGGGCAAAATGATTAGCCAGAGAGGAATCGACGATTACAATAACACGATTGATCGACGAGTGAGATATTTGGTGTCGAAGAGATGTTGAAAACATCGATGACAATCAACGATTAGGGTTACATAGTGGTTTTTGCATAGATAGAATACCACAAGTGAAAAATCCTTAAATATTGAAATTTATCTAGGTAAATATTTATTTTGAGATGAGATGAACACAATACTCATGTTGTCTCTATTTAGTACAAATTGTATCACACTGTACCACACTTTTTAATTTTTTACCACACTTCACGACACCACATCACAATCATTACTAATATATCTTTTCATTTTTCTCTATCCTCACTGTTCTTCTCTAATTTTCACATACTCTTACTTTACCTACCTCATTTACCATAACTTTCACCACAACTTTCACCACAACTCACTATATTTTTTTCAAATTCCACCGCACCGCACCGTTACCATATCACAATAAACCATATAAAAGAACGAGACCTTGATCAATCGGAACAATGAGAGTTTGTTTATGTTTTGATATTTCAAATAAAACCTTTTTGTGTTTTTTTCCCTTAATCAATCAATCAAAGGGTTATAGTGTGTGTGATTAATTTGAAACATGGAAGGTGTAGTTGCAATTAGCAAAAGGAGGAAAAAGGGCATGGTGGTGTAATTAATGTAAATTAAACTCCTCTTAATCACTCACGCGTTGTTTGACTAAACTAAATTCCTCCACGTTGAAAATTACTGCCCCTACTCCCCGCCCTACATCCGTCAAACACTTCAACTCATTTTTTTAAAAAATAAATCCAATTACATGTCACCTCACCTCACCGTCACTCCTATTAATTTTTGTGTCCCTTTTCCTAACATTTTCCCTTTTTCTTCCCCCGTTGAATTCCTTCCATTTTCATCAAATAAAACTCCCTTGTTTTTCATTGTATCTTTCCAATATTATTACTAGTATTTCTAATTAGTAATAATTTTCACAAAATCACATTTTTATCACAAATTATATGGCAATATTTTCACACTCATATATAATATAAATGAAAATAATAATTCAAAATGTGCCTTTAATTTGATATTGATGATACCAATGTAATAGTGATACCTCTGAATTTTATGATTTATTTGATTTAAATATCGAAGCGACAAATAAATAAAAGAATATTAATTAATAATTTAATCTTGAAATGTTGGTTACCACTTTTTTTTAATGAAGACCAAATTTTCTTCTAAGCCAATACTTTCTATACATTTTTTCAATTATTAAAAATTTTAAAAGATTAAGAGGATGTATCACATATATTACAACAATATGCAAAAATAAATAAAATTATAAACTAATAGGCTATACTATTTTTTATTTAGATAAATAGCCGATCCATCGGATCCCTATCTCAGAGGAAAACTAACTTGACAGGTTTTACAAGGGATAAAAAATGTCAATGTTTAAAGAAGGACCTATACCCACCACAATATTACAGAACCTAAAGTCCTTGCCATCTAGGTTAAAACGGATCGATTATGCCATATTCATTACAGAAAATTTGATAATTGTATTGTTTAAAGAAATAAAATTTACTTGCAATTATCCTTTATAAATGAGGATGGATGGGAATTGTTTAGCTTGGAATTAATTTGTTTACATAAAAAAAATAGTAATGGTGTATGAATTAGTTTGGCATTATTAATTTCTTATGTAGAAGTATATAATAGGAATTGGGAAGAGTGAGAAAGGGGGAGTGAATGAGTGAAGCGAGTCTCGTGAAGCAGCAGGTGGAGATGGATGGATAGATAGATAGAGAGATAAAGAGAGGGGCATAGTAGCAGCAGTAATAAGAGAGTAAAAATAAAGACTTTCTCTCTCTTCATTTCATCCCTTGTTTCTCTTTTCTCTCTCTAAGTTCCATTTGAGCTTCTGGGTTTTCTCCTCCAATTCCAAACCCTCTCTTCTCCTTTGCTTGCTTTGCTCGTTAGGTGTGGGAGGGTGGAAGGAAGCAAGAAAAGAGAGAGAGAGTGGAGATATACGAACAAAGAACAAGAACAAGAAGAAAGAAAGAAAGAAAGAAAGAAAGAAAGAAAGAAAGAGTGAGTTTAATTACACTCACATTCTTTGCTTCCTCCTTTTAAATCACGAGATCCCCATCTCTCTCTCTCTCTCACTTCATGTCTTCTTCTTCTTCCTCATCCCCACTTCCACCCCACCATTGTTCCTCTCTTTCTCTCTCTCAATCTGTCTCACTTCTTGATTGATTCTCATTTCTCACCCATTGTTCTTCTCTTTCTTCCTCATTCTTGTTGACTCTTCCAACCCAGATTAGATTTCATAAACCCCCTCAAAATGTCCAATCCAGGCAAACCCACTTCCGATTTATCCCTCCATTCTCTCTCCGATCGATTCAAGGACACCTCCATTAACAACAACAAGCCAGATTTCCGAGAGCTCGATCTGGGTTCACCCGTTTCACCTCTTCGTACCGCCCGCCCCACCACCGCTGGGCCCACAACCACCACCACCACCACCACAACAACCACCAGCAGCTCCTCCAGCTCTTCTGGGTCGGGCTCCGTCTCCGTCTCCGGCCGACCCGCCCCCAGCAACCCCGTCTCCAAAGGGCACTCTGGCGAGCTCTCCGACACGAGTCCCAGCCCAACTCTCGGAGCTCCGAGGACCCGACCCGGACATGCCCGCTCCGATTCATGCGGCTCCACCGGGTCCGGATCCCATCCACTCATATACTCCGGCGGCGGCGGGGCGGTGAACTCGCCGCCGCTGAACGTGCTTCCGACGGGGAACATCTGCCCGTCGGGTCGGATCCTGAAAGCGGGGTTGGCGGCCCGTCAGCCGGCGACCCGGTCGGACGTGCTCGGATCCGGGACGGGGAATTACGGACACGGCAGCATAATGCGGGCCGGCGGCGGAGTCTCCGGCAGCGTCAAGGGGAATATCGTCGCCGGCGGGTCGTCCTCCGGGCCGGGGTCCGATCCGTTGAAGCGGGCGATGGGGAGTACGGATCCGGAAGAGGTGAAGCGGGCCGGGAACGAGCTTTACAAGAGGGGCCATTTTGCCGAGGCTTTGAGTTTGTATGAGAAGGCGATTTCGATTTCCCCCGGCAATGCAGCCTACCGGAGCAACCGGGCAGCGGCGTTGACGGGTCTGGGTCGGGTCGCGGAGGCGGTCCGGGAGTGCGAGGAGGCTGTCCGGTTGGATCCCACCTATGCTAGGGCTCATCACAGACTAGGTTCTTTGCTCATTAGGTAAAGAAAGAAGAAGAGACAATGACTTGAATCATTTGATCTGTGTGATGTGATGATGGGTTTGTTTTGCATTGCATTGCATTGATTGGTTTGGATCTGGTCAATGTGGGATTGATTGTTTGATTTGGGTTTCATCATGTTTTCGTTTTGGATGTCGGACATTTTAGATAGGATGATGGCATTACATGATTTTTCTGCATTTTGGGTTCTTTTTTTGGTGATTTTTGGTTGTTGATTTTGTTTACTGTATGGTCTTGATTGCTTGCATTATCAGCATTGATGATTGATTTCGTTATCAGCATGATTGGGAACACTTTGGCTGGGTTTGCGAGTGATTGAGTATATGATAGTGTTGCTTTTGGCATTGTGTAGTTGGTTAGCATTGTGCCCAGTTCAAATCATGGCTACCATTTTCTTGCATCCATTGATGATCTCGAGTTCTGTATTTGTATTGAATGGGGGTTCTTGCAATTTATTTAAGTTGTCTTACTTACAGTGCTGAAGATTCAATGAGTAGTTGACAATGAATAGTCTTTGTCAAATTAAGTGGGTTCTTGTTCTTGTTCTTGTTCATATTGATATTGATTTTGAGTTGTCGTTGTCATTGCCAATGTTTAAACTAAAACAACATTAACTTCTGAAGTTGATGGCAAATTAAGATGGTTTAATTGTCCAGATGTTCTTGGCTGGCTATCCTGTCAATGATGATTTGCCATCTAGCACATTGCTCACCCAATAGTTTTGACATTACTGGATTTGCATTCAATCTTTCTTGGGACATCCATGTGTTTCTTGCTGTTGCTTTTATGTTGGTCATTCGATATTATGATATCTTGGCTTCAGAAAAAAGAAAAGCGATTCTCAGTGGTGGTGGTTGATATATGTTGCCAATGACTTGCTTCAGGGCTACTGTTTAATCAACTTAGTTCTGATTCGTATGTGTTTTCCCCTTTTCCTTGGGGGTTGTAGGCTAGGGCAGGTCGAGGTGGCCAAGAAGCATTTATTTTTTGCCGGGCATCAGCCAGATGCAACCGAACTGCACAAATTGCAAGCGGTAGAGAAGCATCTAAGCAGGTGTTCTGACGCTCGGAAAGTTGGAGACTGGAAAGGTGCATTGAGAGAAGGAGAAGCGGCAATTGCTGCTGGAGCCGACTATTGCCCTCAGGTACGAGTTTTGTCATCTACGTTTAAGAGCTCGTCTTAACTGTGGTTTACCGATAGCCATTTTCTCTCATCTTAACCCGTGGTTCAATGGCTATCCAGCTCATTACATGTAGAGCAGAGTCTCTTCTAAAGCTGCAGCAACTTGATGACATTGATACCATCCTCTCAAACATTCCAAAAATCGATCCATCCCCGCAATGCTGCTCACAGAGTAAGTTTTTCGGGATGTTTTCTGAGGCTTACCTCTTTTATGTCCGGGCCCAGATCGAGATGGCGCTGGGAAGGTGAGTAGAGGAAGTCTGAAAAATTCTTCTTCAGGAGCAAGAAATATATTTGACTTAAAAGCTTGATGGGATAGTGAGAAATGGACGGTGGTGGGTATTTTGCAGGTTTGACAATGCAGTTACCCTTGCTGACAAAGCCGGGAAGATCGATCCTAGGAGCGTAGATGTTACATTTTTGGTGAACAATGTGAGGCTCGTTGCAAGGGCTCGTGCCCGTGGAAATGATCTCTTCAAGTCCGAAAGGTTTACAGAAGCTTGCGCAGCATATGAGGATGGCCTGAGGCTCGATCCTTCCAACTCTGTTCTTTATTGCAATAGAGCTGCTTGTTGGTTCAAGCTTGGAATGTGGGACAAGTCTGTTGACGATTGCAATCACGCCCTTCGTATCCAGCCTAATTACACTAAGGCTCTTCTTCGGAGGGCAGCCTGCAATAGCAAGGTCAGATTCTCAAACCACATGCATCGGTTTTGTTTGTGTTTTTTTTCGCTTCTTGAAACAAACTATCAAGAGGTGCAGTTATAGATAAACCAGTGGGTTGTTGTTGATTACAGCTTGAACGATGGGCTGATGCTGTGAGAGATTATGAGGTTTTGAGGAGAGAGCTTCCACAGGACAATGAAGTTGCGGAAGCTTTATTCCATGCTCAAGTAGCTTTGAAGAAATCCCGTGGTGAAGAGGTTTACAACATGAAGTTTGGAGGCGATGTAGAAGAGATTTCAGGTCTTGAGCAATTTAGAGCCGCGATATCATCACCCGGTAATGTATCCTTTCAATATCCTTCAATACTTTCTCGGTAAATGTTGGTTTGACAGTTGGTCTTGACATTGATTTTGGGGGTATCATAATGTAGGTGTGGCCGTAGTCCATTTTGGGATAGCCTCAAATCCACAGTGCAAACGCATTTCTTCTTTCTTGGACATCCTCTGTGGTCGATACCCTTCCATTAATTTCCTCAAGGTATCTTTTACTTACTGTCGACTTTTTACCCTATATTCCATCTCTTGATTCTTTATCTGGGTTCCTTTTTTCCCACTCCCCCTTCCTTGTCTTTTACAAGAATGTAATACTCAATGTTACAACCAACATAGCTTAAATTTAGTCGTATCCTAAACGTAGTCATCTCTGTTAAGTGTGTATGCACGTTCCGGAAAAACTAAAAATGATCGCATTTGTGTCTATTTATATCTGTATTATGTGATAGTATGATGCACACTTATATAACTCCAGATGACCAACATAGCTTGCATTATTTTGAAGGTGGATGTCGAAGGGAGCCCAGAAGTAGCGAATGCTGAGAATGTGAGGACAGTGCCGACTTTCAAGATATACAAGAACGGGACAAGGGTTAAAGAGATGGTGAACCCCACGAGCGACGTGTTGGAAGCTTCGGTGAGGCACTATAGTTTGTAAGCTCCACAAAAGAATTGACCCTCCCCCCCTACCCTACTCAATCTTCATCTGTAGTTTACCCCCCGAGTTTTTCCAGAAAAGTCGGTCCAACCCAATCCAACCCGAGCCAGCAGAACCACAGATCACATTGATCAAAACTCCTGCCACTACTTTCCTTTCCATCTTCTTCTTCTTCTTCTTCTTCCCTTTGTGACATAAAAAGATAGACCCCGCCTCGTGCAAAAGCTACATAGTAATAATACCCCAATTAGGAGCCATTGCAGGAGGAGCTAGCTAGCTTAGACATCACCCACCCCCTCTCGCTTTCCCTTGAACATTTTATTCATTCATTACCATTGCCATTGCCATTGCCCATCATTTGGATTCCGGTTCATTCCTTGTTTACTACTTACGACCCTCATTCTTCCCTTTTGAAATTTTTTCCTTCATTCGAAGCTAGTACTTCTGTTCTTGTTCATGATATTTTCACGTAGGGCCGAGCAACAGTCAATCATTCTTGTAAAACTTACTCCCCGGGGCGCTGCAGCGATATCTGTGTATACTTTGATTAGAGATCATGCAGTGCAGTCCACAAGGGAGAAGAGAAGAGGAGAGAGATGTTGAAATGTAGAGAGAAGATAGAAATGGAGGTGGCTGCTTGGCTTTGCTGGTTGAGAGAGGGATCTGTACATGTATATATGTTCATGATATATACAACCCCCAAAAAAACCAAAAAAAAAGAAAACCCCTTTACAAATTGGAGGCCATGAATGGAGAAGATTGGATGTCTGGTGGGTAATTTGGGTTAGTGAAAGAAGGATGAATATGATGAAAAATATTATTGTCTTTTTTTTTTCTTTTAATTTTGAATCTTTGATAAATTTGTTGTTACTTTTGCAGCTCAACCATTGCAATTTGTTTCATCAATAAAAAAATAGACCCCCCCCTTTCCCCCTAGAAAAAAAAAGAGAATTCCTTGCTGACTGAAAATCATGCTCCTTATTTTCTGTTTTCAGTTTTGCTATTATTATTGTTTATTGAATATTGATATTGTTAGGGTGTGTGTGTCATAGTCATATGACTGCATAATGAGTAAATATGATAAATATACCCTACTAGTATTTTGGTTATGGTTTCCCCTTTTGTGTGTTTTGAGGGATAGTAAAGTGATGGTGGTGTGTTAATTGAAGGCTATTCCTTCTTGTTATATTGCTGCCGATATTAATTGTCATAATTTTAATTTTTACAGTCTTCAACTCACTTTTTAATTGATAATCTTTTACTTAATATTATACTTTTATGATAATATTTTTTTTACGAGTTTAATGATGATAATTTTATATAGTAATTCATTGCATATATTGAAAACGGTTAAAATTTGAGTGGAAGATATTGGAAGAGGACAATTATTAATTAAAAAGTGTATTATATTCATAATTGATATAGAGCTTTTATGGTTGGAGGTGAATGTATTAAATAAGATAGGTGGAAGAGTTAGTTGATGCCATTGATGGCTGGTGTTGTCATACAGCATAGTGTCCTCTGTCCTCTTCCTTGTTTGGTTTGTTGTTCACCCTCACCCTCCCCATATTTATCTGTCCATATTTATCATACATACATACATACACTAAAAACCGAACCTACTCATATGAGAACAAACCTCGCAGAAAAGAATCAATTCCTCACTCAATAATGCAATGCGTATGCGCCCCTTTTTTTAGGGTTTTTTTTTTCTCCATCTTCTTTTTTGGGTTTGTGAATTAGTACCCATGCCAGAGATGCCAAAATATTCCCTTCATTTCTTTCGTTTCTTTATATCTGAGCTGTCCATTTTGAAAAGTTTGTTTACTTTGTAATTTTTCGACTTGTGTAAATTTCAATTGTCATGTGAAACTGTTTTATTGCTGTTCTCTTTTCAAATGTCATTTTTACTTTTTAAATGTGCTAAATTATAGGAATATTGAAATTAAATAGTTTGTAATTTGGGATATTGGAAAAGAATTACCACAACTTACAAAATTGTTATCACTAAGCGGAATGGCACCAAACATTTTTGTTAACTACAATTTTTACTGGCTCAAGAAAAAGTGAAAAAAGTATGACCTTGTTATGTTAGCTTGATTCGAGACATGTATTTTTTTGGAGGCGTCTACTCTTTACCTTGGTTGTGGACATAAAAAATGATTGAGGTTAAAGTTTAAGCTAGTGACTATAATGATTATAAGCTGAAATTTTATTTTTCCTAACCCTTTCAAAATATGAATTATTTATTTCCAATTTTCCTAAATCATAATGTTCTATTTTGACCATAACTTTGTATCAATGTATCTTTGGGAAAAAGAAAACACTTTTGTGAATATACTATGTGCGATTTTATTTAAGTGTAGTGTCATCTAGGTATTTGTGTTAAAAATTTTGACAATTAATATCTTAATTTGTAAAATGATTAATAAAAAAAGATTGATATCATTAAATTTGTAATTAAAAATACTATTGAAAAAGTATTACATCTTATTTTTTATGTAAAAATTATGTGAGAAACTATTAAGTAATATGGATATTTAAAAATGTAAGTAAAAGATATAAAAAACGGAGGGACTATATACAACAACAAACTTTTTGACCTTTTTGTGAATGTATGTATAACTGCAACCGACGATACTCCTTTTGACTTTTTGATTTTTTTTTTCCATTTCATATATTTGTTACTTTAAAATTTCCAAACATATTTACTACTTTTTGTTTTACCTAAATCATCAAAAGTTGGTTTTAATTGAATACATTTAAATAATTTTTCTACTATGTACCCCATTTATTTTTGCAACCTTAGTTTTCTCCCCAACTCTCCAAAGTGACTGATTAAAAAATGGAGGTAGTAGTTTCATACATACATACATACATACATACATGTATGTATGTATGTATGTATGTATGTATGTATGTATGTATGTATGTATCTGTGTGTGTGGGGTATAGTATAGAAAGATTATGGAAAACATAGTATAGTATAGAATTGTATGGTAAATTTATTGAAAGTGTGATTGATGTGGTAGGTGAAAAGAGAGTGTGAAAAACAAAGGAGAAAAGTGATGAAAAAAAAAGTTATGATTGTTGTAGTAAAGTGTGGTATGGTATGTTATGGTTTCTTTTTAGTTAATGTGGTAAATTGTGGTATGGTGCGGACGTGGTTCATATGTTCATCAAAGTGTTTTGTTCATATGATTAGCTCCTTATACACATATGTAGTTTAGAAGTTTTAACCACATTATATCATAGTTATAGATAAGAATATTATAATTAGTTCCACTAATCCAGAGTGAGAATACTTTTGTAGAATTATAATTTTATAACTCGTTTAAAAGTATATCAATTATAAAATAGTACTCTTATCAATTAAAAGTTAAATTGAGGCTGATTACGGACAAAATTGATCGACACTATGTGTGATTTGTTTGGTACTTTATTATCATCCAATTGCAAACTGTATTTTCACCAATACTATAAAAAAAGGCCTTCCCATATTTTTCTAGAGAAAGGAAAATTGATTGAGTTGGAGGAATCAAAGTTAGGAATGAGTTAATTTTTAATTGATTTGGAATGTGTGTTGTGTTGGATAAATGAATATTTAGCATAGCTATGCTTTGAGGTTGAAATGGGACACTAAAGTCAGCTTTGCTTCAACCGAACCAAATTATATTTGATTAGTATAATTCCTAATATGAACACCCCGATACCACGAGTACCAGACACGTTCATTTGTTGAGTTATTTCAAGTATTATATTTGATTGATATTTTTGTCATAATATTATCAAACAATTATAATATTATACTCTTACATTAGTATTTTTTATTATAAAGCTAATGATGATAGTTTTGTACTATGAAACATTATATATATTTTTATCAATGTATGTTTTAGAGGATCTCAGAGTGAGAACTACAGTTAGACATTATCATTGGATGGTTGGTCGTTTCACGGATAAAGAAACTTAGATACTTAGGTTCTGTCTTGCAGAATGATGGTGAAATTAGTGAGGATGTTACTCATTGTATTAAGCCTGGTTGGTAAAAGTGGAGAGTGACTTTAGGAATCAAGAATGTTGTTTGATAGGAAAATTCCACTTAAGTTTAAGGGTAAGGTGTATCATAACATGGCTAGGCCAATGATACATTGCGCCAGAGGTTGAGCGTGGCGGAGATGAAGATGCATGGTGCGGTTGTGGTTATACAATGTTAGATAGGATTAAAAATGTCGCTTATCGTCGAGGTAAACTAGGGGTAGCGTCTGTTAAGAATAAGTTGAGAGAGACTAGAGTCAAATTTTCTAATATCAAAATATCAAATAGTAATCACAAATACGACAGTCTAGTTATCAATCTTTTAGCAGTTGTTAAAATAATATGGAAAAATATACATACACAAATAATTAGTAACAGAATCTGTCATTTTATATAATAATTTATAAACAGTACGTACCTTACTTTTTACTACTAACTCTCAAATTTGTCATTTACATAATAAGTTAAACTTTGCATAATTTTTTAACTCTCAACATCTATCAAAGTTATTATCGTTAGCTGAAATAGAAATACTGTATTTTATTTTGTTGGTCAATCGTGACGTGTGAAGAATATATATTTCTTCTAGTGTTATGCTGGGAAGACAAGAGCTCAACCTAGGATGCTCAAGAGCTGGTAGGTATAGGAAGATTTAAATTCGATTAACTTAGGGTAATTTTCAATAATGTTTTTTGGTGAGTATTTTCACTAAAACTATGAAAAAACTAAATTTAAAAAAATACAAAATACAAAAAGTACCGAGTAATAAAATTTGTATATTACCTGTGCCACCCACTGACGTCTGTGGTCATACCACCACACACATACAGCTAAAAATTTGTATATTACCAGCTACTTTTTCCAACCAATTTAAAATGGTTGGAAAAACCAACTATTTTAACAACTATTTTATATTTCAACTATTTTTCAAAAATTTTATGTGGGAGAAAAAGTTGGAAATTCCAACCAATTTTTCTAAAATGGTTGAAACTTTTTCCTACCATCTTTTTTCTAATATTTTGAAAAAAATAGTTGGACTGATGAATTAACATTTTTTCAATAAGGTTTGAGAAAGTCTTCACTGATTCTTTTTTGAGAATACCTTTCCAACAATAGACTAAATACTACCCCCGTCCCAAATTATTTGTCCTTTACCTAACTTCTTTGTCCCAAAATATTGGTCCTATTTACAATTCTAACAACTGTAATTCCTTTCTTACCCCTAATAATAAATTTATTTCACTTTTTGCAATTCCAACAACTATTGTCTTCAATTAAAGTAGGGAATAGTTTAGGAAAATTACAATTTTTTTACCTTAATTTCTAATGTACATTAATCTTTTCAAGTTAGGTAAATAGACAAATATAATGAGACGCGATGGTAGTAGTAGTAGTACACAATAAAAGAAATAATGAATCCTTAAAAAAATGAGGTAATTAAAGTTATGATGAGGAGTGGGTAATTGGAGTATGGAAAGAGTTGATGTCATGTGGAGGCAGCATGAGGATGAGGGTTAGATTAGATCTCATCGGGTTTCACTCTGTTGAAAACTTCAACAACCTAAGTTTTGTTGTCTTGTGTTTTGGTTTCTGAAATGGATTAACAGGGGGTGGTTGGGGGTCCCACTTCATGAACCGACCATTGTGATTCATAATATTAAATAAACCCCCCAACCCCAACTAAAACAACTTCCACTTCAACTTGAAATTGCCTGGTGAAGGGGAGGGGATCATTCTATATTTATTCTGATGGGTAGCCCCTTTTCCTTTGATCAAGGGATAGTGGTTGCCCTTAATTAATCTCTCTTTTTGTCTCTCAATTTGTCTTGTGGGGCACTAACAAGATACTGTGCACTATGAGTTTGCTCCATTTTGGATGTGTTGCTAGTAAACAGGGAATTTCAGTCAATAGTCATCCGTTGTTTTTTTTTTTTTTTTTTCCGGAGATAGGATAGTTGGAGGGAAGATTAGATAGTAAAGATGAGTAAGGTTGTGTAAATATTGACTGATAAGATAGTGTTTAGAAAGATAGGTCATATCGTTTAAATATATGAACTTTTATATATATATATATATATATATATATATATATATATATATATATATATAATAGGATTTTTGACTCCAAATAATCTATACTGAGGGTCTTGTGACTACAAATAAATCAATGTGACTTTTCGACCAATGAGAGTTGGAAAATAGCATGTTCCATTTTTCTAACCCAGTATATGTTTTGCAGGACTTGAACAGTGCAACGATCATCAACGATTCAGTTTAATTTTCTTTTCTTGGAAAAAAAATTGCTACCGATAAGTTTTACGGTGGTTCTGATCATTCATGAATTCTTTTACCGAGACCGATGTACCGGGGCCTTCTTCATCCGAATTAATTTAAGGTTATAATTATGAGGAATTTTATGGAGGTGTTGGATATATTTATTTGGGTTCCGATAACATTTTTACGGTGTAATGAATTTCGGTAATACTCCCAGGTGTTTATCCGCTGCTAATCATTGGGTTAGGTGTATCATTAGCTGAATCTAGTGGTTAGTAACCTGGAGGCGTTACAGATATAAAGCAGATCCCTCTCCAAATTTTAATCCCATGTCAAAGTTTCCTCAAGCTTGAGACCGACCTTTGCAAGCCAACCGGCGGCCCTGTTTGCTTCCTTAAGATATGGTTGATGTAAGTAGAGTCACACTTCTCTAGAAAAATCTGTTATCCTCAACTAACTTCCGGATAAACCACGAAATTTTGCAATTGCCCCCAATCGTGTCAATGACAATTCTATTATCTCCTTCCACAATAATATTGTGATCCCCACGATTATAAGCTTCCTGTATACCATTCTTCATTGTCGTTGCTTCGACCACCAACATTGAGGCGTAACCGTGGTTGAAAGATTTTCCCAAGATACAATGTCATCTCCAATCTCGTATGATGAATCCACCTTGTCCACACAACACCACGTGAAGATTTTGCCCCATCGAAAATGAACTAAACAGCCTCTATCGGACAAGCGCTCCAAGTCACCCATCTGCTACTATGCTTGGGGATTTGCAGTCAGACTCCAGGAGAACATCTTGGAAAATGGAGTCTAGCTTATTCCAGATTCTCCATTCCATACTTGCAGTCCTGACCCTGACAAGAATATTGTTAGTCCGAAGGTTAATATTACAGAACATCAGTTCATTTCAAACAAAGACACAGTAAAAGCGTTGTTCTTCTTTAACCATACGTTGGGAACATAGGAAGTTCTAACAAGTATCACATCAAAAAAAGTTGATTTTCTTTAACACTTTCTCAATGTAGTGTGACCAATACAATGTAAAATCAGTGCTAGTTTTTCAAATTTTAATCCCTAATAACACATCTACTTCACCCATATCTTTCATTTCAAACAAAAAAGTAAACAACTCTGTCAAGAAACATCTTTGCCAAGCATCACCTCCAACATTGTTTGATCTAATTCGTGTCTTTTAACACTAAAAATACTCTTAAAATTAAGCCAAAATAGACCCCGAATGTTACAAATTACCCCATAAGAATGAAACACAAGGACAAATCCATACTATGTCAAAACATACTTACCAATCCGCACCACACTATTTTGTGCTTACCAAATGAGAATTAGAATTGAGAAGTGGGTGATTCTATTCACCTACCAAGTGACATGGGAAAACTGCAGAATTTTCACATGGACAAAAACGAGAGGGTTAAAATGATAAACTGTACATAAATATAGGCCACCCCCATTTGTATTTTGACAAATGGGCTAAGGTCCAATCAAAATGAAAGGAGAAAAGTAAAAGACAGTGGCCAATACACAGCCACGTAAATTTACCTAATGAGAAATGGGCTATTGGCCCACTCAGTATAAACAAAAAAAAAGGAAAAAAGAGTTTTATAGTTAGAAAATGAGTAATAGAGAATTGGACTAAAAGCTGAGGTCCATGTGTCCCAAACAAATAATGAAAGATAGAAGAAGAGAAGTATTGCAGTCATGAGTCATGAAAATTATGAGTCATAAAAGAACGAAAACCAAAAACCTTATCAGGTCCCATACCATTACCAAGTACCAAAACTAAACCCTCTTTTCTCTCTCCTTCTCCCAAAATACTCAAAATAGGTCCAATTGGATTTCCGATCCACAATCCAAGCCCAACACCTCTCTCTCTCTCTCTCTCACACCATTTTCTCTCTCCGTCGCAGCCCTAGATCTGGCCCGCCGTCGACTTCCACGCCGTCGCCGGAGCTCCGATCGGATTTCCTCCTACTTCCAGATCTTCGCTTGTAAGTATTCTCTCTCTCTCTCTCTCTGTGTGTGTGTGTGTATGTGCGAAGAGTTCGATTGAGATGTTCCTTCGTAATTGAAGTTCAGGTGCTTTTGTGTACGATTAATTCGGTGGCTCGATGCTCTTATGAGTAGGTTTGTGTTGAGTATTTGATTATTGACTGTGTGTTGGAAATGAAGTTCTACTGTTTCGGATTCGCTGTAGTTTGGCGTCCGGATTTCAGTGTATTCGAAATTCAGTTGCTGATTTGTTGTTGTTTTCTGATTTTGTTGTCCACGAGAGTGATTGAATGTTGATTTGCGCTTGCTTTTCGGTGATTTTGGAGGATATTGTTCGAAATTCATTTTGAATTTTGGCTCTTATTTGCGTGTTTGTGATTGTTTCGAATGTTTGGGTTAGGCTATTGTTTTTTCATGTTCGTTTTCATTGTTAGGTATCAGTGGGTTTGGTTTGAGTTGCGTTTCTTATTTCAGTACTCAATTGAATTGAGATCGATCTGGGCTTGTTTGAGCTGCTGGTGAAATTTCGATCTTGTTTTGTCCGTAGTTTCTGGAAATTAGCCCAGTTATAGTTTGTTGACTGGTTGCAGTTGAGGAGAAAAATTCAACAAAGATCGATAATTCGATATGATGTTTGTTTCTGCAAGGGTTGAGCAGCCCACTGACTGGAAAACCAGTATAAAATGACTAGTTTGCCCATAGTGACATAGCGTAACCAGTGGTTGGATTACCATCTAGGCATCTATCGTATGGACCCTTTGATAATTGGGCCTGTGTTATTTAATAGTAGTATTTTATTTAGGGTGTATTTGTGTAGCGTAACTGCGTAAGGTCCTGCACCACTAGTACTTTGTGTAGCGCACGATATAATCAGACTGACTGACTCAGCTCATCAAGGTCCATGGATCTTTCCGTTTCTTCTTTTTGCAGACACTTTGATTGGACCTTTTATTACCACTGGATCTTAGGCCTCCGTTAAAACCTAGGTGTTTCCTTCCACTTTAGATCTAACACCCACCTACTCCTATCAATTTATGTGTCACTTAAAAAGTGTGTCAAAAATTTTGATCTTTAATATTTTAATTTATATAATAATTTATCATACAAAATTAATGTCATTAGATTTATAATAAAAAATACTAAAAAAGTATAATCTTATATTTTTTATAAAAATTTTATATGAAAAATTATTAATTAAACATTGACCTTGAAAAATGCAAATGACAGATAAAAAAAAAAGAGGAGAGTACCATACAACTTTACATCTAGAGTTTGATCTTTAGGTTGAATGACCGAACTTTTTTTTCATAACCACTATATATATATGTATGTATGTATGTGTATAAATAAATATTTAAATAAGTAAAATTTTCATTATAAATAATTTATGGGCAGGTTTGGCAAATAGTTGGTAGTTGTTTGTTGTTTTGGTTAACTGTTTGGGCAAGTATTTCTATTAGTTGTGTATGATTGAGATATTTGGAAAATTCCATGTATAACCTCTGTTTTTATTGATTTTGATCAAGATATTAATGTAATTAGCATTTATTTGATTTCTTCGACAAATAATTATTAGAGTTCTATCAAATATTCAAATTAATAATGAAATTTATTTTCCTAGTTATTCTATGCAATAAGTATTCCTTATGTTATATAAGGTGATAATAAAACACATGAATTGTTGAAAGGGTGGCTTATGAGAGCATATATAAAATGATTATATTATATAATTTTCTAATATTTTAAAAGTATAAAATTTAATCTATTATGTAGCTTAATTGTGTTTATTATACTTTACTTAATCCTATTATTAACAAACTAATCTTATCAAATAATTTATCTATTGAATTAAAATAGTTTGATGTCTAGGAACATAGGATACACTAAAAAATTGTCATTATCATTATAAAAGGCGAACTCAAGCATGCATATGTACTGCACATGTGAAATATTTATGTTTCTATCCAAAAAATTCAACAACCCATTCATTTTCTCACTAAATATAAACAAATTCTAATAAATAGATTCAATTTATAAGAGATCCATTTGGAAAATTTGCATTCACTGATCATTCAATTGAAATCCCACATGTTTTTTCATGAAAGGATTATTGGACGATAATACACTGAACTTTAGAGGTATTGGACAATAATGCACTAAACTTTTTTTTTTGGACTCTAATACACTGAACTTTGAATTGGATAATAATGCATTCGGACCAATTCAGCTGGTGGTTGACGCGGTGGCTGTCTTTCTTTGAGGTGTCGTTTTGTCATATTGCTTATATGTACTTTCTTACACGACAAAAACTTTTTCTAAAAAAAATAGAAAAACGACACTTCAAAGTAGGACGGCCACCGTGACAACCACCAGCTGAATTGGTCTGAGTGTATTATTGTCCAATACCCTCAAAGTTCAGTGTATTAGAGTCCAAGAAAAAAGTTCAGTGCATTATTATCCAATACCCCTAAAGTTCATTGTATTATCATCCAATAATCCTTCATGAAAAAGATAAATCACATCTCAAATAATGAATATTTATATTAATATAAGTTACTGTATATTAAATGCAATAATGGAAGTAGTTACATTGAGCATTAACTTTTTAGTTGTTGTGATGCATCCTTTTATGTAGAACTTGTAAAAAATTGAAAGCATTTACGCATATGAAAAAAAAAGGTACTGCCACCACCGATCTGATTAAGAGACTGACTCCTGACTGTGCGCCTTATCTATGAGAAAGTCTTGTGTTTGTCACATGTCCTGTTTCAATCTGCAAGACCTAACTATGGGTTCTTTTGGAGCTCATTGCAGGATCTATCAGCTTTTGCAGTATGACCACCACCGATGAGAAACATGAAACAGTTGACCAAAAGAAGGAAGAAGATAAAGTCGATACGCAGCCAAACTATTCGAAAACAGATAAACCAAAGGAAGAGAATGGAGAGGCTATGGATGCTGATGTTGCGGATTCGCAGCCTGTGAGTGAGCAGGTTCATTCCCAGTCTCAGACTGTCAGTGAGGCAGTTGAGCCACAACCCGTTACTGATGGACCTACCCCCCCTCAACCGGCAAGTGAGGGAGACATAGCAGCGCAACCAGCTGGTTCAGATGATGCAGGTGCCAATGCAGCTGCAGATGCTGCCAACCCAGAGGCTGATGGCGAGCAGGACAACTCACAGTCACACACTGCTAGTGAGCCGACAGACTCGCTAACAACAGATGCTGATCTAGCCAACCCTCAAGCACCAGTAGAGGAGGATATACCTTCACAATCTGTTAGCTCAGAGCATGTAGATTCACAACCAGCCAGTACAGAGCTGGTTCATTCAGAGTTTACTCAGGCAACTGAAAAAGAACAAGTGGACGCCCAACAGAACAATTCAGATACAGAGAAACCAGAGCAAGCTGAGACAGAGTTGATTGATGCAGATGTTGCTGGTTCAAAACCTGTGGGCGAGGAGGTTCACCCTCAGACACAGACTGTCAGTGAACCAGCTGATTCGCAACAAGTAGATGCTGCAGTTTCAGTGGATGCTGCAGTTTCCCATCCTCAACCAGAGTTTGAGGACGTATCTCAAGATCCGGTTACTTCAGAACATGCAAATGACACCAAGATGCAGGAGCCTGTGGACAAGGAAGTTGACTCTGAGTCCCAGCCGGCCAGTGGGCCTGTTGACCCAGAATCTACAATTGCTGGGCAAGTTAACTCAGAGCATGAAATGACTTCAGAGGTTGCGCAGTCAGAACCTGCTAATGTTGACATGGTTAATTCACAGCCAGAAGATGCACAAGCACAGCCAACGGAGACAGAACAGGTTAATGCTGTGCAAAACCTTGCTGAAGTGGCTGAACCAGAGCAAGTGCAAGGAGAACCTATGGTTATAGAGGCTGCCAATTCGCAGCCAATGGACAAGCAGGTTGACTCAGAGTCGCATAATGTCAATGAGCCAGTTGTCTCAGAACCTGAACCTATGGATGTTGGGCTTGCTCATCCTCAACCATTGAGCGAGGAGGATATATATTCACATCCTGTCAGCTCCGATCACTTGCACGGAGGACTTGACTCACAGCCTATGGATGGACAGGTTGACCCTCATCTTATGAATGATGATGATCTTGCGCATCCTCAACCACTGGGTGAGGAAGACATATATTCACATCCGATAAGCTCAGAGCATATGCACTCACATCACGTGAGTTCAGAGCAGATACATTCTCAGGCAGGCAGTGCGGAACTGGAGCACCTACAGCAAGCCAATGCGGACCTTATGTATACTCAACCTATTAATTCAGAGGTTGTGCATACACAAGCAGTCAGTTCTGAGCTTGTGCATTTGCCACAAGTCCATTTAGAGCCTGTTCAATTAGAGCCCATTGGTATGGAACATGGCAATGCACATTCTGTTGCACCTGAACATGGCAATGAACATGCTCTTGGGATGGAGCTGGTTAATACAGAACCTCTCAGCACAGAGCTCACAAATTCACTGCAGACTACTCCTGAAACCCAGCCTAATAAAAGAAGGAAGAAGAAATCTATAGTGTGGGAGCACTTTACTATTGAAACTGTTGGAGCCGGCTGCAGGAGGGCCTGCTGCAAGGTGTGCAAACAGTCATTTGCATACAGCACAGGCTCTAAGGTTGCTGGGACAAGCCACCTAAAGAGGCACATTGCCAAAGGGACATGCCCGGTCATCCTGCGTCAGCAAGAGAAAAATCAGCTGACCCCATATTTGCCAAAGAGTGAAGGGGGTACTGATACCGTAACTAATCCACCAAAGCGGCGGTATAGGACCTCAAATTCTACACCGTACATCATATTCGATCAGGACCGTTGCAGGCACGACATAGCGAGGATGATCATCATGCATGACTACCCACTTCACATGGTGGAGCACCCGGGATTCGTCTCCTTTGTTCAGAATCTCCAGCCCCGGTTCGATATGGTGAGCTTCAACATCGTGCAAGGGGACTGTGTCGCGGCTTTCTTGAAGGAAAAACAGAACCTTCAGAGGTTCATCGAGGGGATTCCAGGGCGAATCTGCCTTACGCTAGACATGTGGACATCAAGTCAGTCAACCGGCTATGTGTTTGTAACTGGCCAGTTTATAGATAATGACTGGAAGTTGCACAGAAGACTTCTTAATGTGGTTATGGAACCATTCCCTGAGTCAGATACAGCACTTAGCCATGCAGTTGGTTCATGTCTCTCAGACTGGGGCTTAGACCGTAAATTGGCCTCAATAACTTTCAATCAGCCATTGACTGAAACTGGCTTGGAAAATGTAAGAGCATTGCTTGCGGTGAAAAACCCACTTCTTCTGAACGGTCAGTTGCTGATAAAGACCTGCATTGCTCGCACCTTGAGCAGCATGGCCCAAGATGTACTATCTGCTGGCCAAGAAACCATCAAGAAAATCAGGGCCAGTGTGAAGTATGTGAAAACCTCAGAATCGCATGAGGAAAAGTTCCTCGAGTTGAAGCAACAGCTTCAAGTGCCCTCTGAGAAGAGCCTCTCCCTTGATAACACAACTAAGTGGGACACAACATATGAAATGTTGCTAGCTGCTTCTGATTTGAAGGAAGTCTTTTCATGTCTGGATACGTCAGACCCGGAATACAAGGATGCCCCATCTATGGAAGACTGGAAGCAAGTGGAGAATATTTGCATGTACCTCAAACTTCTGTATGACACTGCTAACATGCTCACTGTGAAAAGCCCTCAGTCGACAAATGTCTTCTTTCATGAGGTATGGAAGATCCAGCTGGAGCTGGCACGTGCTGCTGCAAGTGATGACCTATTTGTAAGCGGTCTTGCTAGGCCCCTACAAGACAAGTTCCACAAGTACTGGAAGAACTCCTGCTTGATCCTAGCAATCGCTGTAGCCATGGACCCCCGGTTCAAGATGAAACTTGTGGAGTTCAGCTTCACAAAAATCTTTGGAGAAGAAGCTCCAATTTACATTAGAGTTGTTGATGATGGAATCCATGAGCTTTTCCACGAGTACATGAACCTCCCTCTACCATTGACACCAGCTTATGCAGAAGATGGGTCTACCGGTAATGCCAAGTCAGAGAACCAGCAGGGCGGAAATCTTCTCGCCAGCAATGGACTCACAGATTTTGATATGTATATTATGGAGACAACCAGCCAACAGATGAAGTCAGAGTTGGACCAGTACTTGGAAGAGTCTCTGTTACCTAGGGTTCAAGATTTCGATGTTTTAGGTTGGTGGAAACTAAACAAGCTCAAGTATCCTACCCTTTCCAAGATGGCACGCGATGTCTTATCCATATCCATATCCACCGTTCCTCCTGAATCGGTATTTGATACCGTGGGCAAAGAGATGGACCCGTATAGATGCTCCTTGAGGCCCGAAACTGTTGAAGCCCTCATATGTGCCAAGGATTGGCTGCAGCAGGAATCTTCAAAGACCATAATCGAACCTGTCAAGATGGAACAACTCTGAGTCCTGGTTTTCACCCTCAATCCTTGTATCATTTATGTTGATTATTGGTAGGTTGTAATCTTTTCGGGAGTTAGATAAGGATTTGCCCAGGTAATTTGAGACATGGGAATGTAATTTAATTTCTGATAGAATAGTTTGTGTGATTGTGCTTGGAACTAGCAATGTTTTGAATCAAGCCTGTTTTGGGGAAAATGTGATCCTCGGGAGGACAAAAGGTTTTGTGCTCTCGTATGCCGGTCACTCTCTATGGAAAGGAGAGTTCTACTTGCTTCTG
Organism: Portulaca oleracea; assembly: GCA_029582165.1. Classification (NCBI taxonomy): domain Eukaryota; kingdom Viridiplantae; phylum Streptophyta; class Magnoliopsida; order Caryophyllales; family Portulacaceae; genus Portulaca; species Portulaca oleracea. Next base: position 42,853,280 of record CM055876.1, read on the forward strand.
TAGTGATGTTGTCCAGCCTACTTGTTTGTGTTCTCATTTTCTCATCTTATCTGCTTGTGCTCTCATAGAGGAGGACAACAGTAACTGTATAGCACCATTGCCACCAGCCCTTCGGGTCGCTGTTTGCTGCCGCCCAATTGATATTGCTGCTGTCGTGGTTATCTTGGTGCCTACCAACTGTCGGTAAAAGCTTTCATGCCATAGTTATCTCCTGTAAGTTTTGCTGGATTTGAACTTCTCTGTCACCTATTATCTTGTTTTGCTGCCATGATGGTTGTTTATCTTTGGTGGCAACTAACTGTTTGGTAAAATGTCTGACTGAACTCAGCATACCTGATTAACATATGTTCAGCCACCAAAATCATTATCAATATGTGTTGGTATTGAATCAGATAAGTTTGCTTTATTTCTTCTTTCCCAATTTTCCGAGGTCTGTGTTTTGGAATTCTTGTGTTGTTTGGGTTGTGTTGTGGGTCGGCCAAGAATGATCATGTCTTCTTGTTCTGTTTCACATTGCTCTATCTGTTCCATTCTTGTTCTGTTTTCGTGATCATTGTATTGTAGTGGTAGTAATACCAATACATACTCCTGTAATTTAAGATATGTAATTTAGAAAGACTTGGCATCTGGAGTTACCAGTAAAATTGTTAGTGGCTAATATAGTGATTGTATCGGTAATCATTGGATTGTCATTTGTGTTTACAGTGAGAAAGTGAGTCGCTCTACTGCAACAGGGCATGGAGCTTGACCTGGAAGTGCTTATCAAAATTTCAAATGAATATGAAGCATGCAGCAAAGAGCCTTGCCATTAGAGCCTTGCAAATGGCTCTAAGGTTGGATTGCTGCAATTCCCTAGCTTGCAAATGCTGAGGGTTTTAGGGTTTTGGTTCACCTCTTCAAACCTCTTGTCCAAGATATACGACTTCGGGCCCAAGGAGAGCCTCAGCCTTGACTTTGAAAGCTCGGTGAGCTTTCCCTAACCAAGATCCAGTTAGGCTCGGACTCGGCTCATTTAAACCCTTAGTTCACATCCTGATATCATTAATAGTCGAAGATTTGCTCCACACAATTTCACTGCTAAACTTTCAGAGGACCATAAAACTTGCATCTTTTCAATTTATCTACACCAAACTAACCATTGCTTTTACATTCAGTAAATATCAACTACATTTTGAAAAAGAATTCAAAAAGGCCATCCGATTTGATTGTCCACCCTACCAAGTATCTATATATCCTTTCGATCCGCAATTGCCAAACAACAGCATTGAGTCATCAGTGAATATTGGTAGCAGAGCTGAGTAATTTTGAGCAGCAAAACCAACATGTATTGATGAATTAATTAATTGTCACTCACAGAATCTAAAACTCCCCCACTCTCCAGTATGGTGTACTCAATTTGCTGTCGTATACAGCGATGCATCTCACCTGGGCCCGCAATCAATCACTCTGTCTCGGACGAGCAAATCTAAGTGTTACCGAGCCCCGATCATCAAAAAGATAGCTGCAACTCCCAACTCAAACTGAGCAAGAAAGAAGCTACAACAGACATAACAATGCCTGAATCTGAAAGCCCCTATTCATCAGAGTGACCACTTTGACTCCCCGAGCAGGCTTCAAGTTTATGGAGTTCCAACATTTTCTTTTCTGGATTGCAAAGCCCTGCATTCATCATCCACACAAGTTCAGACATTATCCAAATCTATACTTACATACATACATACATACATAATATTTGATTTCTAGATTGTGAGAAACAAATTAACAGAGAATACAAACCTGAACATTTGGGAATATCCCACACTGCAATAGATGAAGACGTGCATTCAGATGAACACAGTGCGTGATTGTTCTCATGATTCACATTCATAGCCAACATCCATGATCCAATTGTCACATCTTCATTGCTAAACATCCGAAAACTGCATATTTCACACAAGATTTTTTTTTAAAAAAAATGAGTCATGTACTGATGTCGAAATCCAGAATTCTTCTTCCTTTCAGGCACTAATAAAGACTCATAGCTTGTGATCAAAGCCAACTTGCCTGTCGTTTCTTAGGGCAACTAAACTTCTGACAACTTTGGCAGACAGGGCATATATTGGACCATAAGCATGAAGAAAGTACTCCTTGCCGAGCAAATACCCTAATGGCTCATACCTGCAGGCAGGATATATAAGCATCCAATCAGACAGATTCAAATGAAAACAGTTGTTAGAAAGAACTATCCACACGAATTTGCAGGCCTTACTTGGACTTTGTTGTCATTTTACATAAAAGTACAATTTTAGAATTCAAGACAATCCTGTAAGTTCTTAAATCTTAATTTTGGCTTGTATGCTAAGGTACAAGTGTACAACAAGTCAACAACCAAGAAGCAACACTTAATTACCAATGATTAATGCAGTGATTGCCAACTTTTGGCAAAAAGAAAGGTCAAAAAGTTTAGCAACAAACTAACATTTGAAACATAAACAATCAAACTTACAACAAAACAACAGCAAGGATCTCTATAATACTACTACTGCTTTTTTTCTTCTTGCTCATCCGTGCAGAGTTTTGTTTAGACTCAAGTGTGCCACATACCCTACTTATGGGGAAATTGACACCTCTATGCCTTTTCACCTGTAGCTTCCTCAAAAATATTACGAATAGAATCTTGTATAGTTGGAAAGGATTTTTATTAAGGAGAAAGCGTCATCCTGTGAATATTTCGAGCTATACTTTCTGAAAAATCTTATATCGTGAGAATCTTGTGCTTAATGAAGTACCATGAGCTATGAACTTTGTAAATGGGTGACACCCCGTTGGTGTCTATCTAATGCAGTCTTTTGATAAGCAAAAGTTCAATACAAATAGAATGAGACATAATGCACTAGAAACTAGACTTTGTGATCCTCAATCTGAGGTCGGATGAGTATGGCCAGACCAAGTCAGGCAAAAAACTTCACGGCACGATTAATCATGCTGTTAGCATTGTTGTACTAAGGGCTTGCATAGATGAATGCCGTTGAGTTCTATTTGGGGCCCCCAACAACCCTTCTGGATTATTTTTTGGATTCCAATTATCCACCAAATTGAGTAAGTTATCTGAGATTTGTTTTGATTTTATGTTCATTTTATTTTCATTACCTTAATTAGCCTATCTCCACTAGTATAAAGATCCCCCCCCCCCCCTTTTTTTTTTCCCTTGATGCACATAATTCATTCTCTTCTTTTATCCTCTCCTGCAGAGAAACCACCTTATCTCTCTCTGGCTGCTCTCCCCTTTCATACATTATAGCCTCCAATAACCTTTTACTTTTTCACTCAGAAACAAAGGGTCTTGAACAACCGCCTTGCCAAGCAAAACCAAGTAAGTGTCAAGGACAAAAACTTAACATATACAACTTCTTATTTAATTATTTTGTCTATTAGTAATTTGCCCATTATGTTCTTTGATACTCTGATTTATTTTATTTTGAAATTATTAGGCCATAGCATTATGTTGAAAATAAGTATTTTGCATCTTTATTGTCTTTGTATCTTTTTCTGTTCCACCACGTCAAGAATAAGTTGGCATGAACCCATCTTTTGCTTGAAACTTCAGCATATTTGATGAAGGATGGTCATTTCATGATAGTTTATGCAACTCAAACTGTACCCTTATTCCAAAACTGGTGCACGAGAGCCTGGCGGTGATTATTTTCGTACCTTCCCTTTTAGTATATAGGTGTCCTCCCCTTGGTATCTGACCTATCAAATTTCAAGGCCCAGTTTCACACTAAATGCTAATTAGATGAGTTCATGCCTTTGCTCCATTACTTTACTAGAAACACTAGTCATTTTCCCTTAAAAAATTTTCTGGCCAGCTCCATTTCTGAGTTTACTTTGCTTCTGTGGCTCATCTCTCATGTACAAAGTTAGACATAGATGGAAGAGGGATGGAGAAATGATGTAAAGATGATGGAAGTCCTACTGAAGGATGGTTGGGGGAAAAGTAAAGGATACATATACTGTGGTAGGATGGGTTGAGAAACTTGAGGGGGAAATTAGAGGTGGGTGAAAAGGGGGTGGAGGTAATCGGGGAAGAAGAGTAAAGTACGTATGAAAAGATGCAAGAATAATTGACCAGACAATATATACTTAATATCTAGCAAGCTTGTTGATGAAAGCACTATAATGCTTTTTCAACCAATGCCAGAGAATAGTTTTAAATATGGTACTTGGGAAAATCAAAAGTACAAACAAATGCTTACCATTTAAGACTTGGATCAGTGAAAACTGGTCCCTTCTTCATGCATCCAATATAAGTCTGCGGGTTAGACCGCTCTTTTGCCAAGAGGAGAGATAGGCGATCTGTCAATACCATCCAAAAAAGGGAGATGGTCTTACAAAAGCAGGAAGAACTCATGTTATACAAAGATGGCAACTGAATTTTCACAAAACTGCTCACCTGGTCTCAGATAAATGTCATCATCAGCTTTAACATAGAACTCAGAATCAAACAGAGCATAGGCAGCCTTGAAGTATGCTAACCTGCAGCAAGCACAAACTGTTGTGAGCGCGACCCCAAAGGAAAAGCATGAACAGAAATATAGGGAAAACTGTCGGCACTAACGTTTTGTACGGGAGCTTACTGTACTCTTCTTCTATATCTAACAGAATAAAGTCGTCATATTGGGCAACCTCCTTTTTAAGCTGTGCCATTTTCCATTGCTGGCTTGTTCTACCAATAATAAACCTGAATGCTAATCCTGTGGCTTCTTCCAATCTGCAATCATAAATTCATTACAGAGTGTAATGTATACAGAGTAGCAGCACAGATGACAATCACATCGGGACATAGAAGAACAGATATGCAACAAGTGCAATTTGCACGGTCTGCAATTTTACTTTGCCCTGAATAACTCAAGTTTCAGCCAATAATTTCCTTCCAGTCTTGAAATGCCCGTATAACTCATTTTCGTTTCACCTGGAAAATTTCTTTAGAACGACCAGTTATATCTAATTAAAGGTACCAATAAGTGTGATTTGGTTAGCTGTGGAACTAATCGAATGTTTGTAACATGCAAACTGAAACAAGAGATCAATGGCATGGCAACTCAGCATCCTTTTTTAACCTTCAAAGAAATGTTTAGAGAGATTGAATGCTTGTATCATGCAAACTGAAACTGATACCAATAAGTTCATCCATACGATAGATACCCGAGAAGCAACATTAGATTCATAATTTAAACCTTACATAAATCTACTCTGACTAAGCAGCAAACCAACCTCCCAGCACTCACAAACTACTGTCACTCACAGAAACACAAACACACCTCTCTATCTAATGAAACCTACATGGTCTGATGAGCTCCTCTCTCCACATACTACATGCAAGCCCTAAGCCCTTCAGTTTGCCACAAAAACTTGAATAATTACACATTCATGCAGCTCACAAGAAACACCAATAGCAAAGCAATGCCACAGATTGTGATGCAAGCTACTATCACCATATCATTTCAAAAATCATCTAGACTAAAAAAGAAGAAGCATCACCAAGATCCCCACAACAATTCCCACGATAAAACCTCCTTAAAACACTCAACATCTCAAAATCCCCATCAACATTTACACTCCATGTTTCAAAAATTGTACAAACACTCAGTTCGTCAACATTAGCATTTAACTATGAGACTGAAGACAATCAGAAAAGAAAAGTACCGTCGAAGGGCATCGGGATTGGATGGCAACCAAGTCTGCCTCAAAGCCTTTCTCCTTCCAACAGATCCAAACCCAGTAAAAATCCCAACAAAACCCATGACTTTATGCCTCTTGACATCCCCAACAAGCAAAGAAGCGTCTGATTTCGCACCATCGTGATTTTCTTCTCTTTCCCACACCACAGACACCGATCTAGGCTCGGCATGCGTACATCCGCTGTGACCCTGAAACGACCTCGAGAAAATGGCGACGAACCCGAAGAGCAAACCGGTTAATCCGATCAGAAGACACACGATCTGGGCAACTGGGGTTCGAGGGAGAAACTGTAGAGGGATTGATGAGGAACGATTGTTGAAGAACCTTGGCCCTTTTGATGATGGCATTGCTATTTCTGGGTCTTGATTAACAAATGAAATTCTAGATTTGATTTGCCGTGGACTGCTTGCTGCTGCTTAAGTTGTGTTATTCGATTCGATTCGAATCGAATCGAAGAGGGTGTGTTTGTGTTTCAATTCAATTGACAAATCTGATTTTGTTCTTCCTTTGACCCTCTGCGCTGGAGATATGCTAGTCTATATTATAGTAACGGCAAGGTTTAAGTAACTGCTTCACAACGCTATCTCGTGCTTCAAATAGCACATGCACACATTTCTTTTTTACTACTTCCAAGAACCCATCCTTCCATTTTTATGCAAATTATTAGGTGCTCCGGGATCACGTGCTCCAGATTCTACAATTGTTCACCCATATGTATTAGATTGTTCACTCTAATTACTATGATTGTTCACTCTGATTCATATGTTTGTTCACTCGCAAGTATCTGGAGCACATGCTCCGGGTGCATGTAATATATATTGCCATTTTTATCTATCTATCATTTTTTTTCAACGTTTTTCCATAGTTTGCTTTGGTCAATAATTTCTTATACAATGTAATTTTAGTAGTGAAGCTATCTTTCTTTTATTGAATAGTTATGATATGAATCTGTCTTGAAAAAAATAATTACGAATCTAATGTTAATAGTTGAGAATATTATCCAAAGCTTGACTTAACAACTTTGAAAATGATAAACAAAGCGAATAGGAAACTATAAAGGCGGACACAAAAATAATGACACATAGCTTATCGCAGCTAGTTAAAGTAGAGAAATAAAACAAATATTAACTGATGTCATAACCTTCAAAGAAAAATAAAAGAACCAATAAGATAAACAACTACTACTCAATCAAATGTATGTTATTGCTTCCCAACATTTTAGTACTAAATCAAGATGTATGCTATTGCTTCCGAGAATTTTAGTACTCTTTAAAAACATTGCCTTATTTAATTTTTAAGGTCCTGCTCTTTCACACTATAAACTATCCACAATCTAATTTTATTCACGCTTAGTCACTTCTACTTTACTTTGATTTAAACTTACCTAGAGTTTTCAACTTCTAAAACAGCTCATTACCTACTTCTAACTATTTCTATTTAAACCTAGTTAAACATATTCAACCTTACTTTACCCAATTTCTACATACCTACTGGAAGAGTAAACCCTAAGCCCAACAAATTTCCAAGTCCAGGTGCACACATTAAGTCAAACAAATTTACCTTATAATACTTAGTTGATGATAAGACTAAGATTCTTGATGTATTACATTAGTGGTGTATTTTGAATCCAAAAAAATTACAGATACATAGTTTATCCAACTTAAAATCAATAAATGAAAATATTTGAAGGAAAAAAACAAACATGTGATGGTTGGAAACTTGGAATCAGATCTACAGGAAACATAGATTTTACATGAATCTAAATTTTAACCAGATCCATGTTAACACATTCATTGAATTATTTGTCCTTAAATGGAAATACTCCTTTTGATCTCCTTCATCTCTGTAGATCATTTCTCAGATGCCTGATCATTTTGCTGTGTTTAACAACTCATGCTTGGGTCACTTGAAAATCACAAAGAGCCTATGCCAACAAATAAATAAAAACCTTCATAAAGAAAAACAAATAAATAAAAACCAAAACTAAAGGCTACTGAAGAACCACAATACTTGAACTTGAACATGGTTATTAACTTTCTCTGCATTCATCCAACTCAAGCTTCATCCAAAACATTACAACACTGATCACTTGAACTCGAGATGAACTAACCCTAAGCTAATCAAGCTCAAGAATCATCCAAACCCGCCTCTAATTACCCATTTACAAATCATACATTTCTTTCACCTAGATGGGTACCGCTTCCGATACCTCCTGTGAAGAATTGCATCAGTTCACCAGTAAATATATGTAATTTTTTCTCTATTATCGGCCAAGATAATTAGGATTTGGCCTTTTGAAGCTACATCTCTACATAGCTAAGAAAAAATTTTCAGAAGGTCTGAACCCGGGACTACTTTATTTGCTACAATTGAGACAAGAGATTAGCTTCTGTAGATGGTTCAATCAAAGAAAGCCGGTTCTCGTTATCAGTTGCAGGCTGGGTTTCATCACTAGAACCACCACCCTCTCTAGCTAAGGCTGATTCACTACATTTGTCAGACACCGACAGACATTTTTCCAAGACAAGTAACGTATCTAAGGATCCGTTTGGTTTGACGAGATCAGATATGTCTTGTTTTTCCATGCATCCGGCAACACCATTGCCTTCTTTCAAAACTACGGAATCCACTAAGTTAGGTATTGCATTCTCATTTGGGTCTTTTGGTTCAGTGAAGCTCTCAATGTCAACAGAAGGACCAACCATGGAGCTCCCTCGCTCAGAAGCAACATTGGCATCTGTCATTACATTGTCCACTTGGGTGGACACGCAACATGGGACTTCTGTATGTTTCTCGCTTACCACTGTGAGAACTTCATCCAGACACATCTCTGGGAGTAGGCTTGACAAAGGATTGTGTTGGTCAAGGCTTTGTGATGTTTGCTGTTTATCTCCCGTTGCTATTCTGGACTTGCCGCCAGATTCAGGGTTGTGTTGAAAACACAAAAGATCTGTGTGCTGTGCAGCTTCAACACATTCTGGATCTTCAGCAACATGCAGACCGTTATGTTGATGATCTTCGATAGCCTGTGGGTTATCGCGATCATCAAGCTCAATCTCTGATGCTGGTCCAACAATCTACAGCAAAAGCAACATAATGTTCAATATTACAAGTCATATCAAGTTTCTTTTCTGAATATATAAGCAACTGGATATTACATTTGTATTTTCATCTTTGCATTCCAAGGCTGAAGTATTTAAACCTTCAGATTCCATAGGGGCATGAACTTCACTGCTCTTCTGAGCACAAACAGTCTCAGCATGAGGTTCGCCTTCCAAGCAAACCTCCACGTTAAATGATTCATCATTTTCCAACATAGATACGTCTTCAACCCCTGGAACAAGATGGAAAATTTGAGTCCACATCCATCACAGAACTCATCAAATAACAAAAAGAACACAAAATGGCAAATGATGCAGTGACCTTGCGGTAGTGCTGCAGTTTGATCTTTGTAAAGTGTCTTTTTAAGCATTACAGTTCCTGGAAACACCATCAAGTTGAGCGTTCTCAAACTTCTTTTCTCGGTATCTTCCATTGGTATGAATCCAAAACCGAGAGTCCAGGTTGCTACTAATTCAGGTATTGCCGCAATGACCAGCTTCTCGACTTTCAGGGATATGAGCATCTAGAATAACAGTTACAATAATTATGAACTTTCTTATGCCAGGCTGAACTTTAAGTCCAAATAATGTAAATGGAAACTATAGTGACGGCCGAAGTTAGTGGCATCACTGAGCCCCACTGGGATAGACTCATATTGGCTAATCCACTGACAGCCCATCACTTTTGGCAGAAAAATGAAAGAGAAAAAAGGAGACATTTCTACCCCACAACAATTGAAGGCAGCCAGATGTAAGGGAAAGTACCTGCTCAACGGCATCTAGCAGACGATGGCACATGCCCTGGCGACGGTACTTACTACAAGTTGCTATAAGAGGCATCTCTGCTACAGCTACTCCATGAACCCTGCATTGTCCCAGTTTCAGTTCTGCTAAGTGGATCTTCGAATGCAGACATTCACCCCTCCCCCCCCCCCCCCCCCCAACAACGACAAGATTTTAAAAACATGAAAAGAAGCAAAAAAGCTCAAAGGCCCCTGGGCCAGGACCCGGGCTTCAAACACAGGTGCAGCCTTGTTGCATACCAGGCACACCAAAAAAACAAAAAAAAGAACACAAAGAAGTTCAGCTTGAACGGCAACCCAAAAAGGCACACACGGCGGTGCAAAAATGAGCCCAGCGCCTTTTTGCACCATGTGTGCTCTTTTTTGAACCCCACTCCCCCCCCCCCCCCCCCAAAAAAAAAATAGAAAGAAAGCGACAAGGCAAAAGAATTCCTCCCAAGCCCTACTGTCCACCCGTGACCAAGTTAGCATGCACACCCAGGAGGGTCAACATCTAATCTGGCTTTCTGATGATACCATAGGAAAATCTGAATTCCATATCAACCAAAGCCTGAATTCTGAACTGGAACAACTATAACTTAAGAGACGCCTAATGAAATAGATCCGTGAGTCATCCCCATCGACCAAACCCCAGGGAACAATCGTAGCAGACAGGGTTACAGCAACATTTTGCAGCTGGGTTTTTGGTGTATTGGACTTGGATGTGGATTTGGATTTGGAATTGGATTTGTCATTTGGATAACAATAATATATATTGCATTGAAATCACAAGCAGTTAAATGATCTTAAAAGATCCAAGTAAATATGGCACCGTTTAAACTAAGTAATCAATTATAAGAAATATGGTAAGCAACACCAGATACTGTTCAACTGATATAGCAATCTGACTCTACAACTATCGGATTCATACCTTATACATGCAACAGATATCAGCACATCCTCCATCTCCAAAACAGCAGTGTAAAAGCCATGATAATCAAGTCGTGCAAATTCAGACCTGAATAGGCAAAACAATGAAAATCAGCCAAGAGGATGGAAGAATGGGGTACACAACAAACGCCATTTGGGCCACCAAAATGAAGCAAACAAACATGAAAAAGCATGAGACATCTGTAATTGACTTTGAACACAGGGACAGGGGAGGAGGACATGCTGGAGGGAATGGACAATTTGTATTCCAGGTCTTACATCCAGATCAACACTTATAAGTCAGTGAAAAACATGACAGCAATTGATACTTGAAAACGATTTAACATGATACTTTGGGACCTTTGGGATTTTTTTACCTAAACTGTATAGTTTCTTAATTTAAATGTTCATTTTGTTTTATCAAAAGGACTACATCTAAAAGGAAGAGAAAAAGAAGCAAATGTTTTCTAGATACTCTCTATTTGGGCCTATTATTTTAGACCTGAACCTCATATCCAAACCTTGTTCAGAAAGTTTAGGGGTATTAGATGAGACTATACCATATTTTGGGGGTTTGAATAATAATAATAATACTTCCAACTTTGAACGTTGACTTCTGTTTACATGCCAAAGCTAAGTTTGAAGGTTTGAAGGTGTTTTAACTGCAACAAGACCAAAATGGTATGCAATTATATATTTTTACAATGCAAAAATAAAAATAAAAATCACATATGTGATTACATATGTTTAATATGCATATATGCTACGTTGCCAAACAGCTTCAAACTCACTTTTGGTAATAAATGGTTTTCAGGTTTTGGCATATAAACAGTAGATAGGCTGATAGCATTGTGCAGAAGCACGGCAAATGCCCAAGTTCAAAGTTGGGGCTATTATCTTACTATACTTCATAAATTTGAACTGTAAAAAAAAAATACATGAGATCCATGTAAAATCAGATGATTAATCCTTATTATATGTTACATGGGCAAACAGGGGATAAGAGCAGGAAAGCCATGCTACTTACCCCCAATTGTACACCACTTGCGGTATCATGTCTATCCCTGTTCTTGGATCGGACATAGAGAGAAAGCATTCCTCCATTATGGTAACTGCAACAGCTAATTTAGAGTTGCATTCAGCCTTTAGAGCAAAGTGCTGAGGGGAAGGAATTTTCTGGTCATCATGGATGCATCTTAGAAGTGACCAAGAATAGCCATCAGAAATTGGATTGCACAATCCTACCCGAGATTGTAGGCCACAGTAGACCTGGATAGAACATTTGCAGAAGTACTCCGAATCAGAGTAATATATAAAACATCATATCAAAAGTGAAGCATAGATGAAGTGTAAGCACATAACCATATTATCAATGCATTCTTCTGCTAAAGTAACCACAAAAGTACAAAACCATATTATCAACGTATTCTTCTGCTAAAGCCTAAGGAACTATAATCCCATTTGGAGCTTGGAAAATGAGACTAAAATAAATAAATTGAAAAATGACTTATCTTCATCTAGCTTTGAGAAAATCGGACGACATGAAAAAAATCAGGGAAAATTTAATTGATTTTGTCAACATTCTCCTTCCCAATTTGGAGGAAAGTGGAGGAAAATATGATGGGCTAAATGGCAAGGAGGAATTGGGGACGGAGAAAACGAGGTGACGGATTGACAGAGAAAAAGAAACTTTTTAAACTAGACTATAAGGAGAGAACATTTTCTTTCCATCTCATTTTCTTATAACCAAATGGAGCGCATATTTATAGTGCACAAACTTATTGAGACCTGAAGCTCAGTATGCAAGACACTTTCAATGAAAATTTACAATTCGCAAAATCACAAATTGTCCATGTCCTTGCCACAAGAATAAAAAGCCAGATTAAATCCCCCTCTATATGTTCCTAGTGTACTACATCAAAGTAGTTTCTCCAGATTGCAAATACATTTTAAACCTCATTACCTCTTCACAACCAATGCTGCAGAACCAAGGTGAACCGCCAACTCGCACTGTGGTTTTGTCCATCAGGCATACCTCATGATCTGTGAACAGATTTAGAAAGCAAATCATCATGACTTTATTTACTCAAATATTATTTTTTGCTTTTAAAGGAAGTTCATCATGAAGATAAACTCGAGTTCAGTCAGAACATCAAAGTTCAGAAGCTTGAATACAAAGATCAAGTGTAATTTGGTGCATCAAAGTTTCTCCACCCTACCAAAAGGAGAAAGCCTAGCAGAATTGGCTAGTACTTGCTTAGGCTTAAATATCAAATGATATATCTCACTATAAAAATCTCTTATTACAGTCGTTCTGCAGAAGTATATAGATCCCTTAATTATAAACTTTCATCAAAATCACCGTTCCACAGTCAAGCATCCGGCTTGCACAAGTATATAGGGCTCACGTGTAAGCAACCTTACCCCTTAAGTGAAGAAAGGCTGTGCCTCTATGGCCATGTCCATTAGCCTTATATTCAAAAGGAAAGGCATTGGCATTATATTTAAAACAATCATTATCCATGACATAGCCAAGGAACTGCCTTGTTCATGTCCATCATAGCATAAGCTGAAAAAGTGCCCAGAAGATACTACACTATGTGTCGTGTATTTGAGCTATACGAAACTGAATGATGGGTGCGATTATTTCTAGTAAATTTATATAGCTTTAAACAAAATGAAGAAGTCATCAGTTCATAGGAGGCATACATTTCTGCTCACAATGTGAACACTTCAGCCCCATGTTAGCACCGACAGTTTCTTTGTCATTAACTAGCTCACCACAAAGTTTGCACGTGCAGTTGGAGCAACACCAACTCCCTTCAGGGAGGTCCTGCAATACAAACTAGAATAAGTACTTGTTTTTTGATAAGCAAACAAGAATAAGCACATATTTTTGAATTATGCAAACAAGAATAATTATATAACCAAATGACAAGGACTTCTACATATACAAGTTGGGAATAATCTACATGCAGTCATTGGTGGTGAACAAACAAGAATCAAATAAAATACCACTCTAGCTTTTCATAGACTACAATCATGCATCTTGACTTCTGATAATTTACAAAAAGGGGGAGGAGTATGGCTATCAGGTGTAGCATGTGCAAGAGGGATCTTGAATCTCCAAATCATCTTTTGTTACATTGTGACTCTGCTAGATCTTTTTGGGATTTAGCACTGAGTTGTCTTGGTGTGCCTTGGGTTGCATCCTCTTCTATTAGGAGTCATCTCCAATCTTGGGAGAGTTTCTTTAGAAGGAAACCCAAGAAGAAGAAGGCCTTAGTTATTCCTCATGTGATTTTTTGGGTTGTTTGGAAGGAAAGGAACCGAAGGGTTTTTGAGAGGGTTGAAATCCCTCTTCACAAACTGAAAGACAATTTTGTCAAGTCTCTCTTCTTTTGGGTTAATGGGAAGTTTAGCTCTTCCTTTTTCGATGTGGTAGATTTTGTGGACAGTTTATCTTTTGGTTGTACATAATTTTGTATGGTGCTAGTTGAGAATTAGTTCTATATTTCTATTAATATATATCTTTTTCCTATCAAAAAAAAAAAAAAAGTGTGGCAAATCAGCAAAGGTAAGGGCGTTGACTGGGATACAAAAGCTCTAATACCAAATTGATGTAGGACACTCCTAGTGCAATACTTATCTAATGTAATTGTTTAGACAAATACTAAAACTCACTCACTTATTAATAATCAATCACCACTCATTCTATGTCCTATAATCTCCTTTCCCATAAGGAAGATTAAATCAATAAAAATCCTAGAGGTCTTCTAACCATGAATGATATCAAATATACTACAGCGAGGATAAAAACAGAGGACTTGCAACCCTTTTGATTAGAAAATACTAATGAATCTCTTTGTTCTTTGGCTGGTTCAAATATATTGTAAATTAAAATATGAAACATTAAAAATATATCAATAAATAAATTTCAGTAAGATGTGTAACATATCCTTTACGGTATTGCATGAAGAATCTAATTACACTAAAAAAGAAGGGGGTCAAAAGAAGCTATCAAATAAATGATATCCCCTCCATCACAACATATAAGTCAGTTTTCTAAAAAGCTCGAAGATCAATTAAACAAAGATAGTTAATTGGGTGATTGGGATGATTTGGTAGACGTGCTAGAGAGAGAATAATGATGTAACAATGAAAAGAAAAGGACAAAGTTCGATAAATAAATAAAATACTACACAAGTTGGAACATGGCATTGGGATTCTAAAATGACAAATTTTACAGAAAAGAAAAGTTAGTTAAAGTGACAAATAATATGGAATGGAGGGAGTATATAGTACATCAGTGTTTTCTTCTGATCACTCATTCCCATGCATCACTCTGTATAATTGACAAACTACTATGTACCTGCCATTTGGCAGTTAACTATGAACGGTTTTCTTAAACCTTTGTCTGAGGAGATCCCCAATTATCATCGTCATCATCAATATATTGTGAAGACATGCTTTCACATTCAAAACACTATTTTTGAGATACCCACTAATATAAAGTTGAAAGAGTGCTCCTACCAAAGCATTCTGCCGGGAATCATGCATCCATAAATGCTACCAAATAGAGAGACAGCAAATTCGAGCACACGCTAAAGATAACACAAATCACATAATATACAGGAAGTGCATAAGAGAAACTTTGCACATACCTCTGCTGACAAGCACGACTGATGAAAAGTAGAAGGGCAGTTATCACAACACAGCAATTCCCCACCATCCCCACAAAGTCCACAAGAATCATCATTTTCATCAAACTCGTCAGCTGGAATGCTTCGTGTGCTACTTTTCCTTGCTTTATATTCAGCTGACCATGCTTGAAGCTGGCATAATGTATACGGTCTACCGGTCCCCATAAAAAGATTTAAACAAGGACGGCCCTGCTTAAAACCTGCATGGATCTTAAACCCAGAGACAGAAAATACTTCATTGCAGCATTTACAAAGAATCCCCTTTCTTGTAATCAGACCATCTTTAACCACGGAATCATCCTTGGGATCACGGAATTGGACAGGTTCATTTACACATACAGCACCAGTGCTAAGTAACCAGGACAAAACAGTCCTTTCACACGCCAATGACCACCTCTCTTTGAAATGTTTGCTGCCTTTACCAAGGCTCCGCGGAAGCAACCTGCAACTACCTTTCTGACTCTTCCTCTTCCGTTTCTTCAAAGGCTTAGACTTAAATGTCCCAGACCCATCACTGCATTGATTTCTACTTGATTTGAAGCTTCTTTTCTTTATAATAGCTGAAATCAGCAAATCATCATCTTTGAGTTGGCAAGACATTGACTGTCTCCTGCCAACCTCACGTTTTTTACGTCCTGCACCTTTCTTGACGTATTGAGATTGTATGAGATTATTATTCAATCTTTCATCACTTTCTGCATTGTCACTTGACCAAACCTGTATTTCAACCAACTTAAACTGGCTACTTTCATTTATCCGAAATATATTTCCCTGACCCTGGCAGAGCTTTGAGAAATCAGCATCAGAAACCTTTCCAGAATCATTCTGAATTTCCATCTGTGAGTCAAACTCCACACCAATTCCTGATTGTTCAGCTACTCTCTCCAATGGACAGAATACGATGTCTTTGGCATTTTCCTCAGTTTGTTTCAAATTATACTTGTAGCTAGGGGAGCTCATACAGCTGTCATGGTTAGGGGATAATGTTTCAGACAGTCCCGCAATCATATCAATGTTTCCATTGCCAACAGGAACATCATATAAACAGGTCGGAAATTGTATGCTGGCACTCTCAGACACACAACCTGGCAAGTGACTTGGATTATGTCCTAATTCGTTGGTGCATGAGCCCACAGATTGACTTTTAATATTATCAACCGTCTTAACAAGACGCATAATATTTCCTTCAGAAACATAGATGGAACGGCTTTTGTAAGCCTCCAACGCCTCTTGTTTCTGATGTCCACCTTCTATGAATGCACAATCAGAGGCCAGAGGTGAATCATGGACAATTTCCCCATCATGCTTATCCACAGACTTCTTTTCATCTATGTCCTCACAATTCCAGACCTCAGCTTTGTTATTCGCATCAACTACACTTTGTTTTGCTTTGCCTAGATTTCCTGTTTTAAAAGTACTAATCTTCCTGTCAATAAACACCACAGTAACAAATGGATTCAGAAGGCTCCATTGGCAACTTACTGCAAGGTTTGGTTCCCAGTTATCAATTTCATTTTCAATATATCTCAAGGTATCATATAAATCAGACCAAAAGTGACCTGCATCGATCCAATTCTTATCATCTGCAACCACGCGATAATTGCAATGACGAGAGAATTTCTGACCAAGGAAGTTCCAAACTCTTCGAAGTTCACGAAGGAGCTCTCCTGCAGGTGACCGGTACATGTATCGGTACTTCCCATAGCCCCTTTTCCATTTCTCAATAGACCATCCTGCTGTTCTAAGCAAGTGAAATACTCGTGAACGAAGAAGAACTCGGGAATCCTTCATGCTGTCAGTGGTGAGCAATACATTATCATCCTCAGGATCAGGAGAAGTATCTCTTTTGGGCCTTCTTTCCGCACGTTTAACAGACTGAGGCTTACTCACTGTCATTGCTGATGGGGCAGAAACCAAAAGTTTTGTAGCAGAGCTTTCCTGTGAAATAGGTGAGGCTATAGATTTGCAACCACCAAATTGCTTTACCGCACTTCCATCAGACCCTGATAGACTCACATTGGGCATGCTCCCATCCAGTAAATTAGCATCTCTATCTGATCCTGGATATTGCTTCAACAGGTAGCAACTGGATGTGACACCTTCACCAGACGACTCAACCACATGACACATAAGAATTTGACTAGGGTGAAGAGCTGGATCATGAATCCCGGAAACAACTTGCTTCACTGGCATAGATGATGTTAAAGCAGTATCCAGGTAAGGTTTGAAATTAGACAGCTCATTCACAGACAACTTCAATCGTTTGGCATTCAAATTATGTTCAATCCTCGCACCTACAACAGACCATTCCATGGAGCTTTGTGCCCCAAAGTGCCCCTGGAGTTCCATCATACAAGCATCCTTGTGACATCGATCTTTTGAGGAAGCCTGATTAGTAACAGCTGAGATTTCACTGTTTGAACAAAGTGAAACCTCAAGCATCTTAGTCTCCTCACTTGTGGTGCTGGCAAATTGAGTAGCAACAGAACTTTTACAACAAACATCAGCAACATCTCCATAAAACACCTCCTGTGAAATGCGCAGCTCATCATTTGAACCCTCAAAGCCATCATCATCCAGATCCACAACTCCATAGTTAGACATTATTTGTGGCCTTACGCTTCCTATATTGCACCAAGTTCCCTCCCATTCATACTACACTCAAATCATTCGAGCCAAATGAGACAACAAAACCCCTGTACAGATAAACTCAAATATTAGAGTATCTCAAGATGGCCAAACAGCAACATTTGCATATCAGTATCACTTGATTCGCTTCTATGATTTGATAGCAGACTAGGAATAAATCAATTCCTTTCTATACATATACGTTAATAGTATCAAAAGGTCAAAATTAAATGCTCAGCTAGCATCATACAAAAATTATGTATGTTCAAATACAAACT
Source organism: Portulaca oleracea (assembly GCA_029582165.1). NCBI lineage: Eukaryota > Viridiplantae > Streptophyta > Magnoliopsida > Caryophyllales > Portulacaceae > Portulaca > Portulaca oleracea. The sequence goes on from CM055876.1 coordinate 42,871,423, forward strand.
ATCCAAAAAATCTGCCACATCAAAGGAGGAAGAGCTAAAGTTCCCGCGAACACAAAGGGAGACTTGATGAAATTGTCTTTCAGGTGCTAAAGAGTAGTTTCAGCTCCCTCAAAAACTTTTCGGTTCTTTTCTCTCCAAATATATCAATTCATTCTTTGAAATATGCAAACAACAACATGAATAAGAGGACGCAAACACATAAACTGTCCCAAACCAGATTCAGGTTCAAAGCCTGAAGAATAAGAATGATGCCAGTTATGCAGAGCCAGCAACTACAGTCTCCAACAATTGTTCAATAAATTTAACTGGGGTAACTCTCATTTAGTGACTAAATCACTAACTACACACCATATATTCACGGTTGTGGTACCCTTTTTTAACATTTTTTTTTTTTGAACCACGTTATGGAGAGGAGGGAGTATGATGTGGCATTGCCCCTCTTCAAATACAACACCGAAGTATAACGAGCAATCAATCATGATTAATCCAAACATATTTTCTTGTTTTGGTTATTGGGGACCTACTAGTGAGATTAATCATTAATGAGTGAGATTCTTCAAATTTTCAAAAGTCTAAGTTCATTTTTACCTTTTAAGAAAGCATAAACAGCAGTGCTAATCAATAGCTAAAAACAAACAGATTTTCAAGAGATAGATCACTGATCGCACGTTTCACTAGATCTTGTGTTCCCAACTTACAGATGACCTCTAATAAGCCACAGACCATAAGCAACTAGCTCACCCAAACCCACTCTCTATCACAAATATCCTGCCATAATTACTCCATTTCTCACTTGTTTCGATCTCGGCATCACGCTAAGCACTAACCTAACTTTGTTCTCTAAAATTCCCAGACTTTGAAACATTCCAAAAACAGCTGTCAACAAAGGCATGTAAATATGCAATCAGCTACCATAACAATCATAAAACACGAAAAATAATTCACCCTAAAAAAAGAAACACCTAAAATCCATGAAAATCTACAATAAATAAGCTTAACAATTTCATCAATTTCGGGACCACCAATTGAGTTACAAACATCAAATAGTAAGCAGCAAACAGATAATCTGAAAGTAGATTTACTTGTCATTCCCGAAATCGAAGCTCTACTATCACTCAAATTCCACTTAAACACAAGCCATACCAGACCATTTCACAAACCCAAACGCATACCACAACAACAAGAAGCAAAATTCAGAAATCTGAATACCACAGTATCATCTCAAGTCTCCAATTTCGCAATTAGAATCAACCTCCACTAACATCCACACCAAAAGACAACAAATCCCGATAGATAAGATCAGAAAGACTCACCAAACCCTAGAAATTCAGGCTCATCTTGTTCCTCCTTCTAAATCCAGCTGCGCATGCAAAATCTGGAGCACGCCATTTGGATTTGTTGAGGTCGATTGATTAGTACCCGAAATTGGAGTGCTGGAAGTGCCCCATTTCTCGATTTTCTGTATCCTCTGTGCGATATCTCCCTCGATCTCTCTCTGTCTTCGTGCTCTCCGAGAGTGAGGAATGAGGAAATGAATGAAGAATGAGAGAGAGTAAGTTGGTTTGGCTTTCGCCTCTCTTTTTCTTCAACTGTTAAATTAATCTAAGATTATCTTCGGGGGTTTTTTTTACTGATTTTCCTCACTTGTTGTCCGGACAATAAACACTAGCACAACTTATTTCTTTGCAAAACTAGTTTAACAAAATCTTCTGTACAAGTACAATTATACAACGGTTAGATCGTATTATTATCTCACAACACATGCTTAATTTAATAATCACATCCCCAAATTAGACAATTATCACTAGTAGTTCCCCAATAACCAAAACAGGAAAATATGTTAATGATTAATCCAACCATATTTAACGAGCAATCAATTTTTTCAATTACCGGTAGTTGGTAACTTTCGGTAATTTTTAGTAAATTTATGTAAGTTTGGGGGGAAGTATTAAAATTTACTCTAATACACCAAAATTTAATTTGTGTGCTTTTGTTAGTTTTGATAAATTTTCATAATTAAGTTTTTATAAATTTTAGTAAGTTTTGATAAATTTGGGGAGATTTTGGTAAAAAATTATCTTTCCATTTTACCCAACAATTTGACATATCAAATGTTAAATATCACTAAAATAAAGATGATCGATCTAATAGAGTTTTGGATTGACCAAGTATGATAGGAAAGAATAATGTGTGTTGCAATAAGTTAAGAGTGGATTTTAATAAGTTGTGTGAGAATAACTTTAAATTGTTTGGTCATATATGTATAGGAGTATGGATGCTTACGTTAGGAGATGTGAAATAATTATATTTTCGTCGCATCGTTGTGGGAGTGGGGCTTAGGAAGTCTATAAAGAAGTTATTAGGGTTAATTTGAAGTACATAAGCCTATTGGAGGACATGACTTGTGATATAGTTGTTTGGCGAGTTAAGATAAGGTGGTCGAGTGAGAGGGTGTGAGGTGGGTGGTATGATGCCTTACTTTGACTTTGATTTTTTTATTTTTTTTTTGCGTGTTTTTCATTTGCATGTCTATGTCTGTATTTATTAAACTAGTCTCTAGCTTTAGTTTGACTATTCATTGCATAGAGCACACATGTATGAAATTTATTCCCCCCCCCCCCCAGCTTAATTCTCTTGTTCCTTTGGTTTTTAAACACTTTTACTTTTCTTTTTGTTTCAAAAATGTATTTTTTTTAATCTCTAAAATTAGCATATTCATACATTTTTGTAAATGGGAAAATATTGCATACATCTTAATCATCTCAAATCCCATGTTAGTGGGAATAATACGAAGTTCTAATTCCCTCGTTAATTTGATTGTTACATAATGTAACATGTTTTGATGATTTATGGATTTTTAGATCCTTGGTAAAATTTAAAACATATTGCTTGCTTTGTTTCTGACTAATTCTCATGTCTTTTTAAGAAACGAGTTATCATATTTTTCTTCATTGCCATAGATTTAAAGAGATATGGTATTTGGCGCTCACTCGTAATTGGCTTCGCTCTTCTCCTTCGGGTAACAACATAACTTGATTGGGATCTTGCAATCTCAGCTGAACGAGAAAATTCATCTTGAGATGGATAGAGTCGTAGCTTTGCTTTGACGTATTTGAAGGTTGGGAATGTTGTGGTCTTCTGGATTGAAGAATTTAATATTGTCAAACTTTGGTTCGTGCTAAAGGAGCCTCGACGGAGTGGATAATTTGTCATAAATTTGCTGCACATTTTCAAGATTCGTCGATTTTGGAAAGGAGTGTTGAGGCCAATGCTCTCTCATTGGATTGCTTGGAAGAAACCAAATTGGGGATCTACGAAAATTAATTTTGATGGGTTTAGTCTTCATTGGGAACGACTGACAAATTCATCATTAGAGATTCCTTGGGAAGATTGCTTCAATCTTTGGCTTTCAATTGCAGGAATTTACATGTCCTTATTGTTGAAGCATTGGCTATGAGAATGGTCTTCGAGCTCCTATGTTAGTTGGCTTTAAGCAGATTCATTTGGATGGTAACAATGTGGTCCTTATTAATGCAATGAAAGGTTATGTCAGGTTGCGTAGGAGATTTTTACCCTAGTGTGAGATATCAGATTGTTCTTGTCGCTTTGTGATTCAATCATCATCACCCATGTGTTATATGAATGAAATCGTGCTGCAAATTGGCTATTGAAACTTATGCACAATATTCATCATCCTATAATTGCATGTTTTATCCTTATATTAAAAAAATCTCATGTCATTCTTTTTAAGTTTTAGAAGAAATCAAAATACAAAAATTATTCTAGAACTAAGTATACATATTTGTTGAACTAAATTTAAGATTAGTTTTTTTGTTTTTTCTCTAAGATACTGTAATTTTAAAGTTGTAAATGAAAAAAGAAATGAGCTTTCTATTTCCACATGTGTGTAATACACAACAAACATTAGAAAGAAAAATTTATTTACATATTTTTAAAATTTAACAGTCAATATGTTGTAATATTTGCTTCACGATATATATAATTTATAAAGTATTGTTTTATATTTATTGCTAACTGATCGATGTCGCCAATATTTTTTTTATGAGCCATACATTATCTTAAATTGTATGGAAGATTGTGAATATATAGTTTACTTCTATCGTAAATATTTTGTAAGTGCGATTTAGATAGGCTGATTACTGCATTATCTTAATTCTTAAAAGGTTCATGTTTTGCTACAAATATTAATACATAAATATAATGAGCCATTATTGATTTAATCAACTTGCCTGCTCAATATTGTATAATAACACCTCTTTCATTTATATAATATTAAATAATGTTGATTTTTTTAAATTTGTTTTTGGTAGAGTGACAACAACTTACGCAAAATAAAAGCACAACTTTTGCCTACAACTCAACACAATATTCTAACTTTCCTATGGTACTTTAGCTGGTCCTCTGAAGAGATTGATAGCTTGTGTTGAATTTGTCTAGATCCTAATCTCACTGGTACCCATCTCTATCTCTCTTGACATTGACTTTCAATGGCCTCCAGTTCCATTTGTTGTGCTGATAAACCATAGGATGCTTTTGCCAAGGTCTCATCCCATGTTTCCCCTTCTTTAAGAACTCAGTCGAATTCTCTAGCCAACAACTTACTACACCACACTCCATCATAGTGGAAGACATGATTTGGTGTGGAAGAATGTCCAAAGGTTCATTCAAACTCCACTTCTGTTTGCTAACTTAAATAATGTTTAATTGAGAATGCACATATAAAATATCATCATAACTCAAATTTAAACTTTTTTAAATGCGTAGCGCTATTTTATACAGTGCGGTGCATTATGGTACTACAATTCACCATATCACTCAGGCCCCGTTCTTTATGCGGTTGGTTGGTCGCGATTCCACACTGCACTACAACTTTCCATATTCCACCACAAGTCCACAACCCACCAGAATCTACCAACTCACTTATAATTATTTATACCACAAAATTTGACAATCTACCACAACCTTACACAGCCACCACATCTTTCCTCAACCCATCACAATTTTTAAATTTCCACCACACCGCATCGCACCACAACCAACCATATAAAAGAACGGGGCCTAATGGTCTTTTACACTTTACCATATCATATCACACTTTAGTATTTTATCACAATCATTATCAATATATCTTTTCATTTTTCCCTCTCCTTATTTTTTCATCTACTTTTCACATTCCTTCTTTCCACCTACTACGTCAATCACATTTTTCCACAAATTTTACCATATCATTCCATATTTTACTGGATTTTCCATAAATTCACTACACCGCACTATTTCCGCATCTTACCAATCATCTAAAATACCATGGCCTAAATTTAAACTCATTCTTTATTATATCTTTTATTTTAATTTTATAAAAAAAATAAACATTCTGTCTCATATGTCATATTTTGAACATTACTTCATGTATATATATATATATTTTTTTGATTGACATATATTATATTCAATGTATTATATTTTACTATCTATTCATTACCGCCCAAAAAACAAGTATACATTGACTTCTTAAGTTTTAGGCAATCTTTTTACATGCAGAATTGTGGTAGATTATTGGTATGTGGGGTAGAGTGAGAGAGAATGTAAAAGTAATGGAGAAAAGTGAGGAGAGAAAAGAATGATTTACTGATAAAATGTGGTGGTACATGTCACAGAGGCCACAGACCGCAGTTTATCAACCGCAGAAAAAGAACAGGGCCTTAGAAATGTTATTTTTTTCTTATAGAAAAGATACTTTCATTAATAAACGAGACACAGTATTAATATAATAGGAGTAGTATTATTTTTCTTTAAACAACGTTTTCTTTGTGATTTTTATAAAAATATTCCCACTTTTCTTTTTCATAAGTAAAAATATTTCTTCTATTATTTCTCACTCTCTAACCAGAAATAAATAGTTAAATAAATAAAAAAAAGAAGAAAAAAGAAGAAGCTACAAAAGCATTCCAAAGTCCAAGTTGAAGAATAGATCAGCAAATAAGCAAACCCCAATCGAGATAGTTCAACACCCAGAGAACCGCAAACATGGTAATTTTCATCTCCTTCAATTTGATCCTATGTCCGATTTGATCCCCAACTTCAATTTCTTGCCCTAATTTCATCGAAAATTCAACATAAACAGCTCAATTCAACTTAAACTGCGATTTTCAATTTCGATTTGCAGGTCTGTGTGATGTGTCTTGTGCCCCTTTTCCTCATCCCGATTGTTAACCTCCTTCCTCTACTCTTTGATTATTTCATGGTACGCAATTGATTTATTTTACGCAATTCGATTCATCTTGGCTGTAATTTCAGTAGGTCTAATTGAAGAATTTTCATTGTGGTAGGCCAAAATTTATCGATTATTAGGTTGGGAGTACAGGAAGCCTGAAAGGGTACCTCCGGCATGCCCTTACAAACCACCGGTGGCCAACAAGAGCAATAATACTGGTGTAAGTAGACCTTTTTTTCCTGGAATTTTGATTGATATGATGTGAAATACTCCAAATAAAGATGCTTTGATTGAACTGAATATTTTCACAGATGCCTGTGTGAGACATTATTTCTTGAATTTTGTCTTTTATCTTATGAATCAGGGACTGCATAGTTTCCTTTTTAAGAGTAAATTTTGGTTAGTCAACTTCATTGCTTTAAGCAACAAAACCAAGGTGCTTAGGGTTTATAGAAACCTATTGATCCGGGGTATGTTGATTAAAGAGACATTTTGATTGATGAAAATTATAAACTGATAATTCCAACTCTGAGCACTAACAAAGTGAATGGCTAGCTTCGTGGCTTATAAAGCGAATAGGTTATGCAGTAACTATATTGTAGAATTGGATGTTTGGACACCAATGATCTTAACTTCAAGGTATTGGATAAGAATGACCTGAAATCTTTGGGCTGGCCCTCAATATGTGGAACTTGGGCTGATTGTATGTTTTAGTTTGATGGGAACTAATCTCATAGCTTGGATTTATCGGTCAAAAGGTTAGTGAGAAAAGGTGTCTCTTACGGATTTTGTTGATAGAATTAATGAATTATGCTTGAGAGTTGAGAGCTTGAGGGCATAATTATTTTTGTTCTTGCCCTTTTTGTATATGGGTATCATCCCCTTGTGCCTCTTACTCTCATTGATATATAATTCTTGATTAGTAAGGATCTATACTACTACTATTAAATTAACAGTTTATTAGATTTGTATGTGAAACTGTTCTTGTTTTACTGTAATTTCAAAGAGTTGTCATTGAACACTTATAGTAGCATTTGTCATGCACTTATACTTATAGATTACTACAGAAACAACCTATATTTCTATTAAAATAAGAGATGTAAAAAAAGAAAAAAAAAAGAAAAAAGAAATGATCTATATTTCTATTAAAACAAGAAATATATTTCTTAAAAAAAGGGAAACAACCTATCCAATTTGTTATAATAAAATAGGCATGCCGATATGCTGCCGGTGTACATCCTCCTTTCCAAACCATAACCTAGGTTTAGGGGTTGGGAAATAACAGTGTTTTCTTTTTAAATAATAATTATGATATATAATACTACTCCGTGGAATCTCTTGTAATTGGTTGCAAATTTAGTCATAGACTCATAGTTGTTGAATTCTAACTGGAACATACCGTTAGGGACCTGACATAGCAGGTCGCTACCTTTACTGTCTGAAGTATTCTAAGGCGAACACAGGACAAGGTGGTAGGGGGATAAAGAGGGTGAAATGCTAAGTACATTATGACGTAGAAATTTTGATCATCTAAATAATGTTACTGTAGGAGATAGAGATTTTTTCTCTTTCAACTGGTGTTGCAGCACTATAACGTGCTTGACAAAATGTTATTGGCATCTGTAGAAATCAGAATGATACGAAAAATGATAATCCGGGGACATCCAATTTTTGCTGGCTGGCAAGTTTCCCCTGCAGCAACAAAATATTTGATTCAGCAGAATACGGTAACCACAGTTGCAGATGTAGGTTTTCTAGCAACCGCAGAATTTGAAACCTTGAAAACTGGTTCCTACGCTTTAGTCTATTTTTGTTCAAATTGGAGACTGATCCTCTGTCTTCTATGGTGGAGAATTAAGTGTCGACTATTTACTGCAACAAAGTACTATATGGTTGTTGTCATAGTAAAAGGATGATGAAATATTAATGGCATACATTCCTTTTCCTACTTCCGTTTTACACCTTTTTTTTTTGGGGGGGGGGGGGGGTGGGTTGTTTGTCAGAGTGCTGGTCTCAAAATACAGATGAAAGACAAATGCCATATATTAGTAGTGAATGGGAAAAATGCAAATATGCATTGAAGGCTATGTGAGGGGTTTGGCATATATGATTTCAAGAAGGGCGCACTAGGCAATTGCCTTAGGCCTTGGCTGCTTTAGTCACTGATTAATCTTCCTTTTTGTAAAAAGGTTGACCGACTCCTTTGTTCCTAGTTTTATGCTATCCCACCAAGATTATCCCGTTTTAGGTGTAATTTGATGATGTCAACTCGTCAAAAAATTTGGTAATGTTTAGCTGTAGTGATTCTTTGGGTCACATATCTGGTGCCAATAGAGATGGGGAGAGCGAAGTGTCTTGGTTATAGGCCGAAAGTGCACTGAACTTGTTCGAATTTCACATAAGCTGCAATGAATTTGTTTCCTTATCCATCACTGAGCTGTGAATCCCTTTTTTTTAGCTAATTTGTCGGAGGGTGTGCGTTTCTCAATGGAATTATACTTGACAAACGCATGTGAATCAGGAAATGTGAAATGCATTCGTTTGGCCTTCTGCTGGAGTTTGCTTCTTTGTTGGAACTTTTGTACTCATGTCGTTAGATACAGTTTATCCCCTAGGAGGGAGACAGAGAAAGACACTTCATATTAGAATTCAATTAGTCGGTGTATATTATTGTTTTATAAGATTTACTTGCATTGGAGATGTCTAGACTTTGGATCTGATCTGACAAAGTTCAACATTGAACAGGTAAATACAGAACAACCTGAAGGTTCAACCAAGGATCTAAATCCAACACCAGTGGAGGGTGACAGTAAAGGAAAGTCTGATTGAACCAGATGACTTGTGCTAGCACACAAGTAGAACAACTTGTTTTGTCCTTTTTCTTTTGCTTGTGGTGGTTGATTGTATGAAGCTAAATTGGATACTGGTTGATGGACATAGAATGGAAACCAAAGTTCAGAACTCTGTGTATGGTATATATATCCTGTGCAAATGCATGTTATTGTGTCCCAAACATGCGATGAAACAATTTCCAGATGAAATAGCATATGACATGATAAGTCAAATCTCATTTGGGAGCAAGTACGCAGTGTGTATTTTAGCATAAATCTAGGTCATTCTCCTTACAATTTGCAAATTATTTCAGCATAAATCAAGTACGCAGTGTGTATTTTAGCATAAATCAAGGTCATTCGCCGTGTAATTTAGCATAAATCTCATTTGTAAATTATTTCAAACTCCTTCCAATTTTGATCAATTTCTTCGAGCTCCAAAACATAGGGAAAAAACTCACAATAATGGAGAGGATGAGTAGAGAAGAAATTAAAAATAATTAGTGCACGCAACATCAAAGGAGAAACTCACGAAACAAGCATTACACAAATTGGAAATCAAATTATCTAGTTCAATATCTCTCAACACCAAACTTAGATCCAATCCCAAGAACATTAAGGAACAAGTCCTAAAATTCGAATATCACAATTAAACATCCAAAATTCGATAAGAATACAAATATACATGAATTGAAACATGAAATTAAACCTAAATCTAAACTTAAATCAAGTATGTCTGCAACTAAAGTACCTAAAGCTAGATTCTTCCCTGATTGTGATATGTGGGATGCTAGTTCTAAACTGTAACACACCTGAATTTTAAAGTGCTAACTTCGGCACAGCCTGTGTTGACATGCAATTGCAGCAGGGGGTCATTCGGACCCCGAATGATTCGGTGGCGCCCAATTGGATGGAGGGTTCGGCACCTCAAAATGATGGTAAGCATAATGAACCAGGTTCTCGAGGAGGCCGACCCTCGTGTCAATGTTCTGGATACTCTGCTGATGGGCAAGCAACATGTCCCTCAAATCACCTTGCCCGACATGGAGCTGATCCAGCCGGGTAAGAATTGCTTGAAGCACAGACTGCTCGTCGGTTGAAGCGGTGGGAGGTGTCTTAGGTTCCTCGGTGCAAACCTGCTCGAGTTGGGAAGGCCCGGCAATGGCTGCCTGAGAGTAACTCCAGTTGTCCTTGTTGGCAACAGTCGTGCGCTCCTTGTTGGGGAGGGGAAACAAAGGGCCATTATGATGACGCACCCAAATTTCACCCTTGACAACGGAAAATATCTCCATGTTGACCAAGGCACGGCCATCAATGATGGAGCTACGGTGCAAGACAGGTAACTCTGAAATATCCAAATTGAGGCTCACGGCAAGCTCCGAGACCACTGCACCATGAGCAAGGACAGCATTCTGGCTATTGATTTGGGATTGAATGTGAGCAAGTAAATGTATACCACAATTGGCCTCATGACCATTCAAGGCTGCCCAAAGGAGGAAAAGCTCATCACTTCTCACTGTGTTGTGGCTATCGCCCCGAGCAAATACTGTATGAGCAAGGAAGCGCTGCAAAATTCGAATAAGGGGATTGCAAAAGGCGGTCGCCTTAGTTCGCCGAGGATCCCAATAGATGGATTTACGACGCTCTTTTGGTCCAATAAAGTACTCGGGTCGTTGCACACAGGTAATAGACAAGTAAAAGTCGGATGCCTCATAACCCGTCATGGTAGTACCATCAATACCCTGACATTTGATGTTCAACCGACTACAAAATTCCGCAGTGGACATCCCAAAATTCTTATTGAAGAGGCGAAAGGAGACCTCTGGAATACCCAATTGATTATTCTTACTATCTTTAAAGCAGAAAGAGCTATAAAACTCTCTCACTAAACCCTCATGAACACCACATCTCATGTCTTGGGCAAAACCTAGCAAACCTAACGTATCCAACAACCCACTCAATTCATCCCAAAGACCAATTGACTCCAAGAAATCAATGTCAAAATGTCGTGGAGCACAAATTTCTCGGGATTCAATTTGCTTATATCGCTCATATTGAGTATCACTAGAGAACACAATACCAAATGGGTTAGAGGGGTAAGTTCGGGGTTGTGCACTGCGGCGAGAAGATTGTGTTCTTGGTCTTTTGTTAGGGGTCATGACTATTAGGCAGGCAAACTACCAACCAATATGAACAGAACACCAACACTAACTCAGATAAAACAGCAGACAAATTTCACCAAAATTCAGCAGAGTACCACCACTAACAGTTTGAGCAAAACACCACCAAAAACACCCTTACAATGTCACCAATAACTCAATCAGTGCAAACCCCAACAATTTGTGCATAATGTCAGCACTAATCAGTAGAATGCCACCACGAGTTCACCATCTAGAATATCACAAAATCCAAACTCTAGCATGCTAGGCCAACAATTGATGAACAACAACCCAAACAATGTCCAAAAGAGACAGTTTTGCACTAGCTTAGCATCACAATCACACCATACTTGTGCAATTAAGATGAAGCAACACTCAATTAGCACCACAAACACACCCCAATATGTCACAGCAACCTTCAAGATTGGACAATGGAGTGCTTGAAGAAGTGGAGAACTCACCAAAAATGGGCTGGATTCAGGGTTCCCTGGCGCTGGAGCAGGGCGTGCGAGTTCGCTGCTATCTGGCGCTGGGTGAAGGCTGTGGTCGCGGTGGTAGCGCCGGCGGTGGCGGTGCGCATGGCGGCGGTCACGGCTGAAGGCGGTGGAGGTGTGAGATGTGAGGGTGGTTAGGGTTTGAAGAGAGGGTTTGAGATGTGGAGGGTTTTTGGTCAGTGCTCGACTGCGTTAAACCCGTGCTGAAGAGAAGGGTTGAGCGCTGGGGAAAAAAATTTAATGGCGGCACGACCTGTGCTGGAGAATGTGCGGGTTGTGCTTGCACCCGTGCATCCTTGCGGCAAAGCCGACAACTGAAAAAGAATGGAAATGCTGATTACGGTCCGTGTGCTGTGTGCAATTTATTACATGCTCCTGGAGCATGTGCTCCAAATTTACATATTATTCACACTCAACAACATAATTGTTCACTTATATCTACTCGTTGTTTACTCTCAATAACATAATAGTTCACTTATATCTATTTGTTGTTTACTCTCAATAACATAATTGTTCACTCATACCTATCCGGAGCACATGCTCTAGGTGCACGTAATATGTGTGTGCTGTGCGACATGGCCAATGCCTAGCTTGCTGCAACTGTTTTCTTTCAATTAGCATCAATTTTTGACCAAAATACGATTTAAGGTTCTTATATTTAGATATACTACCTCCGTTTTTATTTATCTGTCGCTTAGGAAATTGTGTTAAAAACTTTGACCGTTAATATCTTAATTTGTATAATGATTCATCATACAAAATTGATGTCATTAGATTCGTAATAAAAAATACTATTAAAAAAAGTATAATATTATAATATTTTATAAAAATTTTATATTAGAAATTATTGATTAAAGATTGACACTGAAAACCGTAAATGACAGATAAAAAAGAACAGAGAGAGTCATTATTTTAAATCCTCAAATCACGCTAAATTTCGGTAAAATTATCAACAAGTTCAAAAATTTCACCATATCTTGGTAAGATATTAATGGTTGTCGAAATTTATGCTAATTTCCCCCGAAAAATATAGGAGATTTTCAATTTAAATGAAAGAAAGCTCTGATAATTTATAATTGTTTTAGTCTTCATTAACTTTATACATTTGTTAACATCATGTTGAATATTAAAAAATAAGGTCTATTATTTGTTCAAACAAAATTTAAGTGACTTTTGATAATAAGGATAAGATGTCATGATAATTATATTTCACAATAGTACATAATTGTATTTGCTATATCATTACATTATTTTTATTCGTATTTAATATATGCTTATGAGCAATTGGATCACGATAATTTGGGAGAGTACATTGCACTGATGTGGGAAGTTTGACATCGATGGAACAAAATAATATTTAGGGTGAGAAGACTTCCACCAACATCGACGCAGTGAAGAAAACATTGAAGCTGGTGGCAAAGTTTACAGAAGCTCAACGAGCTGAAGATGTTTAGCAATTAGCAAAGCTGGAGCATCTATGGAGGCCACCGGACCCTGATGTTCACAAATTGAACTTCGATGGAGGGGTGGTGCACGGAATGACATGGGTGGGCCTTTGCCGTTTGAAACAACCTAGAGGACATTCGAACTATGGGTGTATTAGTAGGGCTCGAGTTTCATATGCCCTCTCATGGAAGAAATTAGGGCATGCCTTTTTGCATTAACAACCCATGGATTCCATAGGTTCATCGTGGAAGATGACTCACTTTAACTTATTAACAATATACAGAAACAAAAAAATTAAAGACTAATGCTCATTCCTTTTTTTAAGATCATATTTCGAATTTATGTTAGGATTTTGAATTTATTAGCTTTAAGTATGTTTGAAGAACTGGCAACTTAGCTGCCCATATATTAGCCCATGTCCGAATCTGTGCAAAATGAAATCCTATATTGCAAGAGCTAGTAGCTTGATGCGACGTAAGAGTATAAGGTTTATCATCCTTAAAGGGGTTTGAATTCCGATGGCCATAATTTTTCATAGTGAAAGTTGTTGGTCATTTTATATGCTCTTTTCCATCTCATGCTTGGCGTTTGGCCTCAGTTTGGTGTTTTATACTGCTTTGCCTAAAAAATGACTAGGTAACTTTCGAGAGAAAATTTCGAGTTTGCCTTCACTAGACGAAGGATTGGATTCAGCAAATGTGATTTACAAGTTAGAGTCAACGAGTTGGGATTGACCTTCTGAATTGGATTGAGTATCTGTGATTGATGTAAATGAAGATGTAGTTTGAGTTCAAGGTGCGACCAAGGAACTAATTGTTGCGGGGGGGACTCTTTGGGGCAACTCGTTGCTAGGGACTTATTGGTCAAAGCCCGGTGGATGTCTTGTTGGTTGACATCACGCTGATTGATAATTGAGAGACTTCTAGGCTCTGTTACTTGGTGCGGTGTAGTACCGCAATTCATCATACCACTCAATATTCTTCAACAATCATTACTAATATATCTCTTTACTTTTCTCCTCTACATTTCACGTTCTCTCTCCTTATCTAACACATCAACCATAATTTCCACAAATTTCATCATATCATTCCACATATCACCGCACTTTCCACAATTTCACCACACCGTACAATTTCCATATCTTACCAACCGCACAAAAGAACATGGTCCTCAGGAGAGTCTTCGAGCAACTAGTTGGCTGTAGCCGGGCCAACATCTAGGAAACTCAACATTATGAAATGATCTCTCTCTACTTCACTCAACCACATTCTATTTGTTATTGACTCGGCATTGAAAGAGATCCCTTAGTTTGCGAAGAGAACCTTCTAAGAACAACACGGACCAAATCACCCAACATAGCTACAACTTTTTGAAGCCGCATGATTTAACCAAGAAAACAATTTCAAATACATAGGTTAGAAGATGGTCCAATGGTCCATAGCCCATATCAATGGAGGTCCCTTATCGTTCCCTTATTGGTGGGCAATATATATTGCATACACTTAAAGTACGTGCTCCAAATATTTACAAGTGAATAATTATTGTAACAAGAGTGAACAGTCTGTTGGAAATATTAATCTAGAAAAATCATGAAAAGAATTACTAGAAAGATCTATAAGAAAATCTAGAATATTATGTGAAAAATATCATGGAATGTTCTAGATATATTAAGAGATGATGTGAGAAAAATCTAGAATATAGATAATGACAAATTAGTATGGATGTTAAGGTTTCTAGCACCTTCTTACTACATATAAATAGGCATTAGATGTAAGCTCTTAGTGTGTGGAATTAATAAGTTCCTATAGACAGCTCCTAGCTCCTCCCACCACCGTGTATCCAATTTCCCCCTTATAACATTATTCACTTCCAAATCCAAATACCAAGTTATTTCCAAAATTTGCCCCACCACACTTCTGCTACGCACCTCTTAAAAAATTCAACATAGTCTACTACGACCCTGTTCTTTTATGCGATATTCTGCGATATGGCGCGATATGATGTGGTGAAATTGTGGTGAGTTGAAAAAGTAATTTGTGGTGGGTTGTGGTGAATTGTGGTAGAATGGTATTTTGTGGTGAGTTGTTGCAAACTGCGGTAGGCTGTGACACTGCAGTTTGCCAACCGCAAAAAAGAACATAGCCTACATATGGTGACCGATCTAATATATATAAATTGCACAGGACATTTATCATTTTCGATAGGAATATTAGCACGGCACACAAATAGTGCGAGAGGTTGTTGTTAGAAGGAGTGCGAAAAGTCAATGCTTGGTACATTATAGTCATCCCTTCTTTAGGGCCATGTTGAAATTTCTCTCTTTCTGTCTTTCTTTCTTTCCTGGGTAAGAAATGACTGATGAAATGTCAGCCAACGAACCATTCCTGATTACATAAATATATAAATGCGTCCCCCATGCTTGAATTCTTCAGCTCATAGTTTCTCCCACCATTAAACTATAGCAGTTCACATCTTCCTTGATTTTCTGCTATTTTCATTATTCTCTTTGTTCCTCCATCCCAGGTCAGGATGTCTTGCTGTTGTCTTTGTTTTTTGCTTCTACTGTTTGTGATTTGTCGCATTTTTAGGATTGTGTTGTGTCAGTGTTTGTATTTCGGCTTTCATTGTGTTTCATACTACAAGATAATCGGTCAAAGGCTGCGTTTTTTAGGTTCTGGGTATAAAACCCACCTAATTTTCCAGATACCCAGATCACAAGTTCTGATTTTTAAGCTTCTCTAGGTCATTTGTTCTCCTGTACTTTCTAGCTTTTTGTGGGGCAAGTTTGCTCTTCTTTATGAGCTGAATTTTAGCAAGTTTCATTGCTCAAGCAAGAATAGAACAAACCCTCTTGAATCCCAGCACTATTTTTAGTTTTTTACTGATACCCAACACAGAATTAGGTCAAAATGTATGAACATTCAACTTGGGGGGCACCCAATTTCCTTCCCCTAAAGCCCTATAGAATGTTTGGAGAGTTCAGTTTTATAGTTGGGTGATTTTTTTGATTGTAGTTTTTGAAGATACAGATAGCCCAGGCTTCCCTGACATGTTTCTTTGTGCTGTTGTTAAGTGTGAGGATTTGGCAGATTTTGGTGGATAAGAATACAGAAGAATTGCATATATAAGCTGTAATGACTTGCTTCTGTTTCCCTTGTGGAGAGAGCACAAGGTCCCCTTCTGACCCGGCCTTAATAATTGATCCAGGTATAATTTATAAGCAAAGTAAAGCATTGCACACTGTCTGGTCATTAGGATTACATTCCTGAGTGCAGTTTTCCTAAATATGTTCTGCACATTTGGTAGGCATAGCAAACTGGGTCCTTTTTTGGTGTGTGTTTTGAACTTTGGATAGTCATATATCTAATAAGCTTGGGAAGTAAATTCAAGTGATACTGGCTGGCCAAATTTGGGCATTTTTTTTCGATTGCCCAAATTTCGGCTATGTTTGGAATATTTGGATATTCATTTATCCAGTAAGCTTGTTAGATCGGAAGTGATCTTTTTTTCCTAGGCTGGTTTTGGTTGTGTTTTAGTTTATCTAGGCTGGTTAGTCCGTTATTTCTCGCTGTTCTAACTTGTGTCATACTTAAGCAGGCAAGTGTCAATCCTCTGTTGGTCTCTTCTCTTCATAAATGAGATGAATGCTGAGGAGTGCATTTGTCTGACATTGAAAGATAGGAGGATGAATTCAATGTCAAGTAGGCTACTACATCTAATGTCTTTTCGTTTTAAGATTGATCCACAATTGGCTTGTGTCAGGTCCACTTCTCCTCCATGTGTGGGTCTATGAAAACCTACTGAAGATAATTTACTTTTGAGCCGTAAATTCATGGTTGATACTAAGGTAGTGACACAAACATATATAGTTGAGTATCTCTGCAGGTTCTCTCTCTCGTCTTTTACAATCAGGCTTTGGCTGGCCAAATCACTTAAAGTTTGTGTCCGAGCCATGTGGTTGTTCCATCTTGATGAATTGAATTACACTTTTGGTGAAAGTTTGTTCTTCAATGGATCAAGGCGGTCCAATCATTTTAGTTTCTGCTTATTGCAGATTGTTGGGATGCCTTTAGGTTGACCCCGGGGCCCTTGTTGGGGGGGGGGGGGTGTTACAGACTTCCTCTGCAATTGAAGTGGAGGAAGGTCTCTTCATTTGGTCCTAGGTTTTACAAGACATTGAGTATCTACTACTTTACGAATGAAAGCGCTTTTATGAGACATTTTCTGTATTCTACCATCGCTAATCCAGACCTCAAATGTATGTCTGCTCTATGGTAATCCCGACTAGAGTAACTAGATAAACCTGGGACTTCGGTTAATATCCTAAGAAATACTCATTTTCCAATGCATTATTAGTCATTTTGGGGTTGCGTTATCCTCGTCAACTCCTGTAATTTGTAATGCTTACTTGGATGGCTTTAGTTATCACCCACAGGTGTGCCCCTAACCTTAGACTGGGGCAATGATATCCACATCTGTGCATAAGTATTCGTGCTTTTGAACTCCATGCCTAAATAGTATTAGCAGGATCGTTAATCTTCCTTCTGATTTCAGGTGCTCATAATATAAAGTTCTACACATACAAGGAGTTGCAGCTTGCAACAGACAATTTCAGCAAACTAAATAAAATTGGAGAGGGAGGTTTTGGGCCAGTGTATAAGGTAAATTTTTGAGAGCAGACCTATTTTTCTTACACGGATACCTTATCCTCATATTCCTAATTCCTGATGAACCTCTGATTGTTGTCAGGGCAAGCTCCGAGATGGGACCATGGTTGCGGTTAAGGTTCTTTCACCAGAATCAAGGCAGGGTTTGCGTGAATTTGTGACAGAAATTACTATACTCGCAGATGTAGACCATGAAAACTTGGTTAAGCTGATAGGGTGCTGTGTGGAAAGAAACAACAGAATTTTGGTGTCTGGTTATCTGGAAAATAATAGCCTTGCACAAACTCTCCTAGGTAAGTATCAAGTTCTCTCAATTGTATAGAAGCAAGTGAGTTGAGTCGAACCTTCTGCTTGGATGGCCATAAATATTTAGCTTATATAGGTCAGAGCCACAACACGATTGACTTCAGCTGGAGTAGAAGGCGAAAGATATGTATCGACATAGCTAAAGGGCTCGCTTTTCTTCACGAAGAAGTCGACCCTCATATCATACATAGAGATATTAAAGCCAGCAACATCCTCCTCGACAAAGATCTTAATGCCAAGATTACAGACTTTGGTATGGCGAAACTAATTCCAGAAAATATGACACATGTCAGCACTAAAGTTGCAGGAACCCTGTGAGTTAGCCAATGCTCATTTTAATCTTGGCTTTTGTTTTTGTTTTTGATATAACCAAAATCTGGAACATAGTTACCAGGAACGCTTCGCGGGTCATTAGTCCCGGAATGCGGGTAGCTAATTTTAACACAAATTTAGCTTAGATTTGACTTCGGAACACGGGTCGCAGGCATACGTAGCGTTCCCGATAACTATGATCTGGAATACAACACTCGGGATTTGTTTTCTAAACCTATCTATCATAAAACAAAGCTTGTAAACTGTGAATGGCTTTGTCCATGTATACCATACTAAAAGATACTCCTTCCATCCCTTTTTAATTGTCAAGTTTACAAACACCTGCAGAACCAAGGAGCATGGGTATTAGAGCATAAAGTAAGTAAAAATATACAAAAATGTCCATAGCATTATTGGAATTTTGAAGAAAAAGGAACCAAAGTTGCATAGTTATTATTGAAATTTGGAAAACTTGAAAAAAAGGTAGTATTTATTGAGGGTAAAATGAGTATAGTAGTTGTTGGAATTGCAAAGTTGCCAAATAAAAAGGGACAAAGAAAGTACGTATTTTGACAAATAAAAAGGGACAAAGACAGTACGTATTTTGGGTCTTACCTTAGTTTCGACTTATTTGGCTTCATATTATATGCTGAATATAAGCTTTAGAAATGAACTTGCCACACTGTTCATATGTTTGTAGTTTACCTAGTTGAGTCCTACATGTTAGTTTCCTTTCAGCTCTGTGTTTGAAAACATACCACACATCTCATTGATACTTATAACTGTCACGTGTAGAGGGTACTTGGCACCTGAGTATGCGCTACGAGGACAGTTGACAAGGAAAGCTGATATTTATAGTTTTGGAGTTCTCCTCATGGAAATTATCTGTGGAACATGCAACCGGAACAAGAGGCTGCCTCCTGCAGATCAGTATCTTCTTATGAGGGTAATCGGCTTTTTCATTTGTTCTTGTGGTTCTGTTATGAGATCTGATCTCTGCATGGATTGGAATCTATATCATTGATATCATGAAGGGTGGTCATGAATCGGAATACGGATCTATTTGGTAGTACTGGATGTGTATGTGCTATGTTACTCTTCAGTTTGTGTATCATGACCTTGACAAACTCAGAGTTTGCTGGTTCACTCTGAGCTTCTTTGTGTAGCATGATGGCCTTGTTGTTCTGACTGTTAGCCAGCTTGAGTTTTATTTGTGAAACTTCTGAAACATCCCGTTTTTCATCACCAAAAACCTTGAATGTTTACCGTTGATTCAGGCATGGAGAGAGTATCAAAAAGGGGATCTTCTGGAGCTAATCGACGAATCCTTTAGAGCAGATCTTGACACAGAGGAGGCGAGCAGATTTCTAAAGATTGCTCTCCTTTGCGCCCAAAAAATGTCGAATAAGAGACCACCAATGTCGACTGTAATCAAAATGCTACAGGGTGAAGTGAATGTTTCTGGAATTAGCATAACACGGCCTGGTATGCTTTCCGAGGTGATGAATGTCAGAGGAAGTGAAAATCCCGATGAAAACGTCGATGTGGAAAATAAGAATGGATCGTCCAACTACTTCCCAAGCTCCGGCACCTCATCCTTGCCCTCAGATCCAACTTGTGCAACAATAACCTTCACTTCGATTAGTGCCCGACCCAACTGAGGTTACGAGGTATATTTTGCTTTTAATTGTAGACATTTTGTAAAGGACGAGTTATATAACCCTAAACAACCATAGTACATACAATACATGGTTTTAGAAAGTGATCGACGGATCATACAGTTCCTCTGTTGGATGATACAGTTAAGATACTTGTTTAGGATTTGTAGTTTAACGTAGAGAACATGTTGCCTGTGTGTAAGTGTAATATTTTTTTACTGAAACGAGTGTATTGGTTGCCATATGAGGAATGAAGATGATCAAGAGGTCGGGATTTGCTTTCGAGAAAGGAAAAGTGAGGGCAAATGCAAATAAAATGAAAACCCGGAATGCTCTTGATCATTTTCATTCCTCATATGAATTGTGCTATTTTTCTGGCAAAAGGTTGGTGTGTACTCAGGCATGTTATTGCATGATCTTTCCCCAAGAATTTGAACTTTGCAGTATGGGGTGTTTGGATGCCATACTTTTCCATGGGTTGGGTTGAATGGTTTTGAGAACAACCTCTTCATCTATCTGGTAGGGATTAGATTTATGGTAAAACTCACCTTGGCCACATCATATGACAGATCAGATAATATGTGAAATAAGTGAACAAGTTGAGCAGTCACCTTATGTTCCTAGATAATTCAACAATTATTCAACTAGTTTAAATGATGCTTCATTAATAACTTGAGAGTTGGAGAGACGTTTCCCATACTAAGTTTTAGGATGTGCTTTGTATTGCAAGTAAGAAGCGTCTTGTGGACCTAATTCGTCATCTATCTCACCCCAATTTCTTCGGAAACATTTTCCTAGCATTGTTTGTCATAATTGCCATCTGTTATAAAATTAGTTATATTATAATAATTGGACAAATGTAATGTTGACAACATGTTTGAAAATAGTCATTCCATTATTGGAATTATTCCCAGAAAATTCCAAACTATGAGTCTAACTGAAAAATCACAAGTTTCGACAATACGGAAATTAGAGTTATTCCATTAGTAGAAATATTCCGAGAAAATTCCAAACTATGAGTCTAACTGAAAAATCACAAGTTTCGACAATACGGAAATTAGAGTTTCCACCCTCACTCTACACTAAGTAGTGATATATATTTTCAGAATTATTTTCAATCTTTCTTATTGGACTTAATTGAATATAGGAGGTGGGTATTTTGAAATTCACTTCCATTATATATAGGGTCACATTGTTTTCAATTGGATTTGAATCATTTCTTTTTGTAAAGGGTTTAAAACCATGAGGGATGACCCATTGATTAACCCATTTGAACATAAAGTTCTTTCTTGACCATGAGGTTCTAAGTTGCAATCAAACATGGGAATGACTAACTTGGGAGTACAAGTGACAATTTCTTTTTTCCAATTGGTCTACCTCTGCCCCTCTCCGCGCACTACCACCTGCGCCACTACCAGCACCACCACGTCACCTCTATCAAATATTCATCCACTTGCGCCGGAAACCACATCTGACCACTCTCAACACTGGCGACCGATGTTCAGACCACTACCCCTTTCTCTCTTCTCAAGCCTCCAAAACCTTCTCAAACTTCGGCACGTCTCTTCCGGATGTCTGTAAAGGAGAACCGCCGTTGGACTTTGTAAATATCCATGAATATCTATAAAGATGAACTATGATTCCCTTTTGCAGACATCCATTCTGAGGGCGAGGATCGGTCGCAACGTCCTCACGATGACCTGCTCGACGACGACATCCCCGACTTTCCCGACAATGAAGACAAAAACGTTGGGAACTCGCAGCAGTCCAAGGGTAAAGGTTGGAAGCGACTCCGATGCTGGCGTCGATGTCCTTGAAGACGAAGATGGTGTACATGGTGGATTGGTCGTACGACTAGGCGGATTTCAGCTTTGGAGAATAGATCCCAATGGTGTATGAAGCGTGGCTTGTCGCCTGGATCCATAAACTCACCGCTGTTGCAACCCATCAGCGCCGAGTTAGGGTTGCGATTTAACTCGTTTCCATGGCGGATTTGCCTCCCCCTCTGTTTCTCTGTCTAAAATGGAATTGTTAGGAACCATAGACATATAAAATGGTGGTGGACGGGGAAGGAAGGTAGTTAAGGTAGTTAAATTTGAGACGACATTGATGAAGATGAGACCAAGCCTTTTTCGAATGGAGAAGAAAACCATGACCATCAGCATCCCAAGTCTTTTATGGTTTGCAGACGTTCGGAAAAGACGTACTGGAGTTTAAGAGGGTTTTTCTTGGGGGAGGGGGGGGGAATCGAGAAGAAAGAATGGGGTGGTCTAGGCGTCAGTCATTGGTGTTGTGAGTGGCCAGAGATGGTTTTTGGCACCAGGGTAGTGAGTGTCGGTGGTGCTGGTGCTGGTGCCGGTGCTGGGCGAAGAGGGGCAGAGGCAGAACAATTGAAAAAAGAAAAGATTTTGCCACTTGTGCTCTCAAGTCAACCATCTAGATCCCATGTTTAATTGTATTTTATTGGTGCTTAGACAGGCACGGGACGATGGATCACCATGGTCCTGTTAGTTACTAGTTTAATTTCATATTTGTTTGAGCTTGAGTTTTAAATGAATTGCACATTTTTTGTTTGTGTCGTTTAGATCAGGACCATAAAAGATAGTGGTCTTTAATCTAATTTCTAGTAAATCTAGAAAAATTTCATGATCAAATGGGTTAATGGATCATCCCTCGTTAAGTTATAATGAAACTCGTTGGTCAAATATGAATCAGTTTTTCAGGCTCAAATTGGTTCGGATCAGCGCATATTGGAGCTCCGAAAGAAAGAGTAAAGAGTCGGAGGCTAGCCTGAACTGGAACTAATTATATGTACTTAGGAACATGTATTTCAAATTCTGCTATTATCGATCTATATATGTTAGATGGTTCACTCGAAATATTTAGATCATTAGATGGTTCACTCTGAGCAAGAACACAGAAAGAAAAGTCTCTCTAAACTCTCAGAGCTTCCCAAACCATCTGGCGCCACATTGTCTCTCCCTCCATTGCATTTGCATGACCATTTCCTTTCTCTCTCATCTTCATCGCCCTCCTCTCTCTTTCGCTCTCTTCTTCAACACATCTTCTCTCACCCTTAAACCCTACTCCGCCCGTTTCGCCTCCCTCCGGTCGACAATGCCGCCGTCGCTCGTCGCCGAGTACGCCAAGTCGAAGCGTTCCACCTGCAAAACCTGCTCGTCCGCCATAGACGCAAATGCTCTGAGGCTCGGCGTCGTCACCAGGGACCAGCGAGGGTTCGACATGACTAAATGGCATCATCTCAACTGCTTCTCCTTCGGCTCTGTGTCGATTGAAGCAGCCGATTCTATCCGAGGCTTTGAATCGCTCAAGGTATGTTGTTTTTTTTCATGTTCAGTTTGAGTTTGATTTTTTGTTTTGAGGAATTTCTGTGGAGCGATTTTGGTTGACTACTGTTTTTGTGATGTTTTTGCGGAATTTGTTTGTAGAGTGATGATCAGGATGCTGTGAAGAAGTTGATGGAGAACTGCGAAAAGGTTCGGCCTCAATTCTCGAATTGGTGTTTGTGTAGTTGTCTGATAAATTGTATTTGCAGTAGTGGAAGTATACTAACTCATTTCTCAAATAGGTGTTTGAGTAGGTGCACATTTTGTATGTCTAGGGAGAATTACTGTCCATAGGAACCTTGGTTTGACAGGGAGATGATGCTTTGAAAGTTGTTTGATTCTGAAAGATGATGAAGATGTGAACTTGTTGCTGTGGTTGATTCGTTGGGGGTTTTAGACCTGGCTTTTCGCTTACTGAAGCTGTCTCCATTGTCCTATCTAGCGTGTGCTTCTACTGCACTTGTCGTATTTCCTTCTCCATGAAACATAAAAAGAGAGAAAAAGCCATTGTTGAAGCTCTTTGTTGAGTTGACAGATTTTATGAATTCTTTTTTTGGAGGGTAGCATTACCATTTTATGATTGTCTCCTACGCAACTTGTAATCTTGCATGTTTATAAGGAGATTGAGCAAAATGGTTTGACTGGTTTTGATTTGTGAAAGAAATTAAACACTTAAGTTGGGTTTTTGGGATGACAAGAATCTTAGCTTGGGACTATTTGATGGTAATGATATCAAATATAAGTTTATGTGTGAGCATATGACCGTGGAGTCATACAACACTGTGGATTCACCTAGTTGATGATGGGGTTGTTTGCTTCTTTCATGTAGATGGTATCTTTCATTGCATGGGCGTATCTCAGGTTAGTGCTAGGGTAATTTTTTTTTTCAGTGATTTGGTATAATTTAGGATGAAAATTACAGATTTGATGTGTACCGGATGAATACATCAGTGTATTGGTCACCCCTAATCAAAAGACCTAGATCCGCCACTGTTTCATTGGCTTTATCCAATGCCACTGTTGGTGATAAATATGAATCAAAGTGTCCATGACCAGATAGTGGACCTAATGGTATTATAGCATACTAAAATAAATACTGAAGTTCGGGTTCGGGTTAAATTGGGATTTTGCTGTTCAATTCCTCCAGTTATTGGTATCGAAAGGTCCTTAATTTGACAAAGTTATTACCTGGATACTTGAGCCCACTGTTTAACAGGTTCACAAAGAATGAGAGAAGCTTTGGGTTGAAGTGTCTTGTGTGCTAGCTATATGTTTAGATACTTAAGTTATGTTTATTTTGAAGTACAAGGCCTATTCTACCACCTCACAATGTTAGTGATGGTGATACTTCTTCCTTCCTTTTTTATTATATTTTATTATTAATTTTTAATTTCTTCTTGGTTATTTAGCCTTTGCTTCTTTGTGGATTGCTCCCATCTTTTCCTTGCTGTTTGCATTAATAATCTTTTTGGTTTTGCCTACGAAATTTTATATAGAATTGTGGTCTTCCTTTCTATAGGTCAACAATGGAGATGATGATAAGCCTGTTGGAGATGAACAAAAAGTTACCAAGAAAAAGAAGGTAATAAAACGGTCTTCTTTATGGGAGCTTGATTTACACCATGTTGAAGGGATGGCTGTTTCAGCACAGTCGTAGAAAGATGAAAACCAAACAGTGGAGATTTCTTTTGAGTTTTGAAAACCGTGATAATATATGTGAATGTGTAGATGAAATTTATCCATCTGCACCCAAATATAATGCATTTATTGGTAAGTTTTGTCTCTATTAAAGTGGTTAGCATAACTGATAATGAGAAATTGCTTATGGGGTTCCAAATCATCCAATGCCTTTGGGAAACATTCTTTACTTTCTTTTTATATCATCAATTTATTACTATTCTGTAATAGATTATGTTAAATACAATGAGTGAAAGTTATAATGTTACTCAGCAAAAGAGAGTTCCTCAGCACCATTGTTATTTTTTTTTCTTCAGGTGAAGAATCAGGGTGGAAGTACGGCTGGTGAAGAGGAGCAGAGAAGTCCGAAGAAATTGAAGGTAAGGGTACTCCCCTGTGGGACTTTAATGAAAGAAAATAAATATATAGAAATGTTGGGCATGCTATTTGTGTGCTTCTTACAGACTTAGTCATATGTGTATCATTATGGACTCCAGAAGAATGGTAGATTATGGGGTGCAATAGGTCAATGACTCCTTTAAGATGATTGACCTTTTCCTTTTTTGTTGTGTGCTGTAATTGTTACCCTTTTTCTTTTCAATTTTCTTTTTTTAGCCAGCGGAGAACGAGTTTGCCAAGGTCGAGACTGCACTTGCAACATCTGACATAAAGGATAAATATAGGGTATGGGCTTCTTTTGAAGTGTCATCCAATACATCCCCCTGTGGAAGTTGCCTCTGTTGTCTATAGATCTGTTGTATTTTTTTAATTTTTACTCTATCATGTAGCTATAAAATTTTGCCCTGCTTTTTTTTTTTTTTTTTTTTGATCCAGGAATCAACTCTTCCTCCAAAATGGAAAGCATTCCATACTGTTATTTTTCTTGAGAAGGTAAGACATGCAGTGACGCAGAGTACTTGTTTGCATATTTTTTTGAGTGAAACTCCACTTTTAATTTGAGCTTCTTATGATTAGACAATTTGAACTAAAATACAATTCTTAATCAAGATGTATCTTGCGTATATCTTGTGCATGATTTGTCATTCATAATGCTGATCTTGACATGACAATGTTTGTGGCATTGCCATTTGTTAACAAAGTTGGCTTGCATAGTTTTTGAATGTACATACAACTTTCAGCAGTTTCAGAATTGTAGTTTTTATAGATACCCTCACCAGACTCTTTACCAAATAAGTCTTGGTTGTCCTTATCCTTATACTTTAAGTGACATGCACTTTTCCTTCATCATGTAGGATGATGGTCTTAAGGATGCAAGTAAAATTGCAGCATTTGATTTTGATGGATGTCTGGTGAAGACATCTGTTAAGAGGTATGTCCAAAATCTCAGGAAGTTGATTTACTGTAGATACTTTGCGATTTTCACGACTTATTGTGTTTGTGTAGCTGGGTAGTGACTATCAGCATCTTCAATTCTTCATACAGCAAATTTTCTTTTTAAACATCTCTGAACAAAGCAAGATTACTGCAATGGTAAAAATTTGGCTTGTTCTCATGTTGTCTCATAATATGTTAAGTGTTCTTTCTTAGATAAGTAGCATGTTAGAAATGAAAACATGAAAACAGCACTCTCCAACTAACAGGACCTGACAGCCAGTGTTCCACCTCCAAGATTTGTTCATGTAAATGTAACAGTGTGCCAATCATCCTTTAGAGCTGCATCAGAAACTCCTGAAAAGCCAGAAATAAAATAAATGCACAACAAGACCCTAATTATCTGAATTAACTGGGTCCTGAAGTAATGAAGTTATTCCATGCATTTCTATCATGTTATGTCCACTGCATTTGATCTGTCCATGTAACTGATTTTCTGATTTGTTTCGTACAATCCTCCGCAACCACAATACTTTCCCGTGAACTGTCTGTTATTTGGTCATACATGTACAAGATATTCTAAGCATTCAAAAACCAGCTGAGTTGTTATTAGCATCTGAGATTTGATGAAGCTGTTTGGCGACATTGCTGCGCTCAATTTGTTAAAACCTGGACCAATCCTCTATCCTTGGTTATTCTCGTACCAAATAAATATATTTTGTGTAGAATGGTAAATCTGCAAAGTGATTCTACTCAACCGTGTTTTGGTTCTTGTTCAGAATTGGTGCAGATGCTTGGTCCCTTATGTATCCTTCAATACCTGATAAATTGCAGAAACTATATGCTGATGGCTTCAAACTGGTTGGCTCTTCTATCATCTCAAACTTCCAGCTTTTTGCTTGTACCTCCTCCTTCAACAAAGGAGAAAACTTTAGTTCCTTAGAGGCTCAGCTCTAGTTTTTCCCTATGTTAATTGTTTATAACGGTGAGTGTTATGTGCAGGTTATCTTCACCAATGAATCTAACATAGATCGCTGGAAAAATAAAAGGCAGACAGCTGTGGATTCTAAAATTGGACGTCTCGACAATTTTATCAAGCGTGTTAATGTCCCAATGCAGGTAGGCATGCTGCTGAGTTTCAGTGATCTAGTGAGATGCTGTGTCCCTGCCCTTCCTAATCACCTGTTATTTTTCCTGCTGCTGCTGGATGTACATAATCATTTACATTTAGGAAAGACCGTGCAAAGGCCTAGCAGGACTTTATCACTATAGCAATTACAACGTCAGGTTCTAAGTCTTTGCTGTGACTACAATTTTTTTTAAATGTTGCAATTGCGAGCAGGTATTCATAGCTTGTGGTTTTGATAAATCTGGAGTGGAAGACCCATACCGTAAACCGAAAGTTGGGATGTGGCATGCAATGGAAAAGCATTTCAATTCTGGCATAGCTGTTGATATGGATCAGTAATTTCCTCATTTCTTTTTTTTTTTTTTCTGTGGACAAAGCTTCTGTTTTGCCCCACTATGAAATCGCTTCATATTTTTGCTAAAATAGGGAAACTGTTTTTATCTGTGTATCTTGCTCATGGAATTTTTCCTTTGAGCAGATCCTTTTATGTTGGCGATGCAGCTGGGAGAGAAAATGATCACAGTGATGCTGATATAAAATTTGCTCAGGTACCGTTAAGTGTTCCTCAAAGAGATTTAAGTGCTTCACATGGTCCAGTGCACATTGGGCCTTTATCATTTCTACCACATGATAATGTTGTACGTGATGCAGTGCCTATCAGGCACCTTGTTTTGACAATTCCTACACTAAACAATTTTGCTAGTCTCGGAATTGTTCTCCAACTTGTTAGTGGTAGAAGATACAGACTTTAATCTTATTAGAATACATTACTTGAAGAACAAACTTTTTGTGCTCTTTATTCATGCCTAATTTAGGAATTCAGATAAGTACTATCATTTTACTCACTAGCTTCCTACTAAATCATCCAATTCTCTCTGCTCTGTGATCTACTATGGTATGTTATTGGTTTCTTGGTAGTCTTATCTGTAGCCTATTGTCTGCATAGCCATACCTATTGGAGCAGTCACCCTCATTTTGTTAACCTCAATGCCTCTGATTAAGCTCTTGCCTTCACTCGCATTGTTGCTTGTGTGTAAGCCTATATTCTAAATATCAACAAATGTAAGAGTCAATGGTTTAGCCAGGAAAAAGGCATGTAATTTTTTTTTATCAAGCCAAGTTTAATTCCTCAATTCATGAGTTTTCTCTCTTGCAATCAATATTTTGTCTAGACATGGTATATGGAGCCAATGAGTGTGACATCAAATGCCATGAGAGCTGTAACTTTATAGGGGTTAGGAGGGTTTAAATACTAGTGGGAGCCTTAGACTTGGCGTCCATGCTAATTTATGCTACATTTATTGGTTTGTGCAGTCAATTGGGTTGAAGTTCCATCTTCCAGAGGAGTTCTTCACTGAGTAGAAAGATGCTATCAATATCAACTGATGCTATTGCTAGCGAAGTTATTTTGACTGTGTGTACAGAGTAAAAGTTAACCATCAATTTTAAGCCAGTGAGGGTTTTGGCGGTGTTCTGTTCTACTGCCCCGCACAGGCAATGCTAGGATGGAATTATCGGGTGTGTTGAGCTCGAAGTCGAACTCTCTTACATTGGAAGTTTGTGTGCAAACTTAGCACAAGGCAAAGGGGAGTTTTACCACCATTTTCCCACCCTTGCCCATGTCTTCCCTGATTGTGGCTGCTGTATGTGCAGATGGTCAACTATGTACAAGTTCCTGAACTCCACCCCCCCCCCCCAAAAAAAAAAAAAAGGAGAAAAGCTCTGCAGTTGCTTGTGCATTGGATGGATGATCCTTGTTTCAGTTGAATCCAAGCAGTATTTTGCGAATCTTTTGCTTGGCATTCCCATGCCCAAGGTGGCCTTTGTTACATATCCTGGCTTGGAATGTCTTGATCCAGAGAAAATGAACCTGCATTTTTCTTGCGCCAGTGCGGGCTAATTAAATGAACTATGGTAGAAGGGAGATTAATATATCCCTCGAGTATTGCGTAATTTCGAAAGTGTAGTAATCCTGACGTTTTTGTTACTTTGCATTCTGTCTCTCTCTTTCTCTATGCCCCTGTACTTTTGTAGTTTGTGGGGTGCAAGCACGTCTTGAGCTCAACTCTTCATTCTTCATGCTTATTCCCCCTTGTCAGATATAACCCAAAATTGAACACAAAGATGCTAAAGCTAGTTAACCTGAAAAGTTTGTGAACCCAAAATGACCTGAATCAAATAATCCAATTGTTAGATCTAAATATAATGTTTGTCTAATTGAAATTAGAGCTGACAGGACTGATATAAACCCAAAACCAAACACGATGATGACAAAGCTAGTTAACTTGAGGAGGATATGAACCTAGAATGATCTGATCTAAATTCTTTAACCATATTTATTAATCTTCATAAGGTAAATCTATTGGAAAAACCGAACAATTTAAAGCTAAAGAGACTCTACATGACTATGGGACTTAACTTGAGCCTGAACCGAAAGCTCACGACAATAAATTCTCGGGGCACGTCTAAGATGTCTAAATATAGACAACATTTTCACCATGAACCAAAGTTCGAGGAGAGATTAACTCATCGTGGCCCAAGGAAAGCGTTTTGAAAGATCTATTTGGAAACTCATTTGGAAAGACCTTGCAAAAGAGGGTGAGAGATTAGTGTGTTATGAGGGTAGACTTAGGTTGGATATATTTTGGTAAATGTTAATTGGCAAAATACTGAAAAAAAAGAGTATAACTTTGGAAAATTCAAGTACCTTGGATAATGTGTAATATGAGTACTTGTTATATATTGTGTAAAATATTCAAAATTTTACACGGTGATCCTATATTTTACCCACCAATATTTGCCAAAATGTATTTATTCTAAAAATTTAACCTTCAACAGAGCTCAAGAGGGCACCATAAATAAAAAAGATTTGTGGGGTCAGGAGAGTAAGTTATATGTCTTGTTTGAGGTCTTCGGATGGGGAGTAGAAGTTAATGATCCGAAATCTGGATTCCATCTCTGTGTGTAATGCTTGGCCAGTTAGTTTGCTTCGTTTCCCAAACATAAGACCTTGCGGATAGATAAGGAGACATGGCTATGGCTTCCTCTTCATCTTCTTCCTTCACCACCAGGCCAGTTTACCCTCTCTCTCTCTCTCTCTCTCTCTCTCTCTCTCTCTGATTGTCTTCGCATTCAATTCTGACGAGCTTCAATACTTATTTCTGGAATGCGCAGTGGTCTGGGTTGGAACTCCTCCACCTTGTTTCCCAAGGTCGCATTTCTTCCTCTTTCTCAATCTAGGTCATCTCTCACCACCTGTTTTCGTCCCCAATCTGTTCGAGCTTCTTCTTCTTCTCCTGATGGTACTCTTTCTCTGACAACTGTTGCATTTTTCAAATTACTTGATTTTTGTTGCGTAATGTCAAATCAGGTAGACAGTAGCAAGTTTGAATTTCAGCTTCATATGCTCTGAATTGTGTGTTGAATGTTTGTTCCGTGGATGGTGTCTGTGGAACGGTTGAATTTCAACTGTTTGCTTTTCATTTCTTGTGAATTGTTCTTGCTGGTTGAGGTGTGAGGATGTAAATGAGAGGTTTTGATTTTCGTCCCATGTTTGCGAGAGTGTCAGTAAGCTTGAGGCTCTATTTGATTCTTGTTAAATGAGATGGAAAGAAACATTTAAAAACCTTTAAACAATGACAACTTTATTCCATTTTGCATTTAATCTTCCAATTTTCTTTCTGCAAAATGAAATAAATGCAAAATGAATAGGAGTTGGATGGAGAACATTATGGAAAATTTGATTGATTTTGTCAATAACTTTCCTTCCAAAATTGAGTGGAAACTGGAAAGTGGGGGAGAATGTGTGCAATTTATTAGATGCACCCCGAGCATGTGCTCCAGATTTTACCATTGTCCACTCACATATAATAGGTGTTCACTCTGATTATTATGATTGTTCACTCTAATTATTATGATTGTTTACTCGCAAATATCTGGAGCACATGTTGTAGGTGCATGTAATATATATTGGAGAATGTGATCAGTTTAACTGAAAGGGGGGAGTGGGGAGATAATAAGATGAGGATTTGTAAGGAAGGTAGGGATCTCTTAAACTATATTACTAAGGAGAGAATTTTTTCCCCTTCCCATTTCAATTTCCAAGAATCAAATAGAGCCTAAAAGGGTTGGCAAATTAGTAGCTTGATGCTGTTGAAAATGCTTCTTCTGGCATGGATTGCTGTGCTATTAATGGAACCTAGAAGCAAAAGGGTTGTTTTGACTTGCTTTAGTTGGAACCCTTTATGAATAAAAGTGACGAGATATGAGTTAGGAGGCAAAAATTGGAATGCCAATGTCACATCTGTGGGTTATGGCATTGGTAGAGAATAGTGGCTAAACCTTGAAATGAGCAATAGCAGCAAAGATGAGCTTACCATTTTATAGTTAGAAATTGCTCAGGAAGTTAAATCTTAATACAGATTTTGCCATCTTTGTTTATTGTATAACCTACAGTGCAAGTGTAAAAATGATTTGGTAAACTTTGATGTCTGCTTCCACACATTCCACTTCTCATTTGGAATGTATTACTTGTCGAATTACATGGTGAGATTTTCTTGTTGAGTAATGCATCATGACTTGTTGAGCCGATTGTTATTGTTCTTATGTGAAACTGGCCTGCCTAAATCGATTGTGACTTTCAAGTGGCATCTCATTTTAATATTCATAGTTATCTGGAACTTAAACTCACAGATATGAGCTTAGGGGCCAGGATAAACATATTCGACTCATATCTTAAATTTGGAACCAGGTCTACACCCACTTGAGTGTGGTTCTTCAACTTTTTGGAGGGGGTAGTGTGTCGTGAATGGGAACTGGGATATTCTGAGCCTTTCGGTTCTGGAATCTACTGTGTATCTGTTGTACAGGCTGATGTTGTTCCTTGCATGTCTCTCCCTTTGGTCCTATTTTCTTGCTAGGTAAGTGTTCTTTTGTCAAATTACGGACCTACACTTCTGTGCTCACCCCTTGGTACGCTGAAGATTGAGGAACAAATGCTGACAAGTCTAGAAATTCTCATAGTAATTAGGATATATTTAGTTGCCTGAAGGTCAAATGGAGTATTACATATACACGGATCCTACACAGATGTAGCGTACATATCGGTCTCTAGATGTCTTGTAGTGTCTGTTGGTTTTCTGCATTTGTGTATTGTTGGCACATCTTCTATCTTTTCAAAAGAGCTCTGGGTTTCTTAAAATGAGGACTTCATTATCATGATAAGTTTTATTAGGGCCTACTGTATAAGGAAGTGGGATGATCTATTGTGTATTATCTGAAAGGGAGCTGTGTTGGTCACTCTGGTATAAGCATTTGAGTCTTTGGCTGATGTTTTCTTTTTGATCAATGTGATTTGGCCTACACCATCACTGTTAATGTTGTCTGAACCGGCAATCTTGATTTGGCTGATGTTTTCTTCAAATTGTAAAGTTCTTGTGGGATTAGTTTCTCTGGTCTGACTGTTTAAAATAATAAAACTTATGTCAAATGTGGGAGGAGCCATAATTTCTTATTGTGATTAAGATTTCTAATTGAGGAAACATAAATGGTTTATTGCTTATTAATCAATTGTCTTTATTTTGTTGAATTCCTTGGGTATGTCACTCTGTACTGGCCAATTGATGTGGTAACTCTAAAATCTTGCAGAAAAATATTTACGATTTAGAGGTAGTGCTAGAGTTTGCTGGCCCTTAATGCCTTGTTTGATGGTTTGCAATTTGATAGATGAAGAATTAGCCATCTTTGAAAAGTAAGGACCGATTTTATGGTCTGAGTTTGATTCATATCTCCATTGGTAAACTCATGCTGTTGACTGATGACCTGAAAGTATATGTTCATCTCCTGCTTGTGTGTACCTTTTCATGTGCATCATGACTTCTAGTGAATGATCATTCTCAGCTTGTCGTGTACTGTGCAAGGATTTTGTGATAGCATAAAAAGTCTCTTACTTTTTTTTCCTCTCTTTTCTTTTTGCTTCTTCCCCTGAGTGCTACGTTTCACTGTTTGTCTACCAAATTCAGATCCACTTTTGGTCAAGGCTGCAAGAGGAGAGCCTGTTAGTCGACCTCCAGCATGGATGATGCGACAGGCAGGAAGGTATATGGCCATTTACAGAAAACTTGCAGAGAAACATCCATCCTTCAGAGAGAGGTCAGAGACAACTGATCTCATTGTGGAGATTTCTTTGCAGCCTTGGGAAGCATTTCGTCCTGATGGGGTTATAATTTTTTCTGACATACTAACCCCTTTGCCTGCATTTGGGGTCCCTTTTGACATAGAAGATGTCAGAGGTCCTGTAATTCAGTCCCCTATACGGGACGAAGATGCCCTGAAAGCGTTACATAAAATTGACTTGGGGAAACTAGATTTTGTTGGCGAATCCCTCAAAATTTTGCGCCATGAGGTGACATTTGCTATCTATGTAATGCCTGCCTGAACCCCACATGCTCTATCAGTCTCAGTTGTTTCTAAAGTGCACTCCCTCTCCCTTAGGTTGGTGATAAGGCTGCAATTTTGGGTTTTGTGGGTGCACCTTGGACTATTGCAACATACATAGTGGAAGGGGGCACTACTCGTACATACACAGTAATAAAGAGAATGTGCCACACGGCACCTCATGTGCTGGAGGCACTTCTATCACATTTGACAGAGGCTATTACTGAATATATTGTTTTCCAAGTCGAAGCTGGAGCTCATTGCATACAAATATTTGACTCATGGGGCGGACAACTTCCACCTGACATGTGGGAATGCTGGTCTAAGCCTTATATTCAGCAGGTAACTCGTGATCCATCTTCCATGATGTGTGAGTTATTAATCTTTTATCGCAGTTAGCTTTCGTTGATTCCTTTTCTTTTTGTTTTATTAAGTCGAGAATGATTCTCCATGTCCATAATCTTTATAGTTGAAAAGGTTTATTTTTTTCAACTTAGATTGTAATGGACTAAAGTAAAATGTCTCATTAAATGTTATCTGCTTCTTTTCCATTTAGTAGGTAGCAAACAATTTCTAAATCTTGGGCCAATTGGGGTAATGTCTCTCTAAATTGCGAAATTTAGGGGTAAGCCTATAAGAATGCTATGTTCAACCCTTTCATACCTTGCCTCAGTGGGATTTTAGAGTATTGGTTTTGGTTTAAGTCGTGGATGATCCGGTCATGTGCAGTTGTCTCTGTTCATCTCTTGGGTTCAGAAGATTCCAAGTACAGTTAATCCCTGTCCCTTTCTCTAGGGTCAAATTACCCCATTAAAAAGGACAAAGGGATATTCAAACTGAGTCCCCACCTCTGTCCTTGAATCTGTGGAATTTGCATTGCTTTTCCCACCTTGTCAAATTATCTGATGGCAAGACAACAACTTGTGGGAAAAACTAAAAATCTGAAAAAGTAATTATATGCTTAAGTTGAATTTCATGTGCTTAGAAGTAGCAAATTCTGTTTTGGACTGTGCACTAGAGGCCTTAGCTAAATTTTGACTTCTCCAGTCCCTACCAGAAACACAAGCATTGATGTTATATTACCTTGGACATGCTTTTTCAATTTTCTCATTTATAATCTGGATAGCTGATTTATTTTTTCTGCATAGATTGTAATTTTCTTGTTCATAATCTGGATAGCTGAAAAAATATTTATTTTTCAGCTTAGATTGTAAATGGACTAGAACAAAATTTCTCTCTAAAACTCTTCCGCTTTCCTTAGAGTAGTAGATAGTGAACTTTTGAATTCTTGGGTCAATCGGAATCAGATTTGTTAAATTGCCTTGAGATATTTAGGATATTAAATTTGGACTTAAGTTATTTATTCATAAATGTTCATCTTCAGTTTGTCTTATATTTTCGTGGAGCAGTAACCTTTTTAGCATCTAATGCAACTGTCCTTTTCAATATCCATGATGGTAATATGCAGATAGTTAACACAGTGAGGGAAAGATGCCCTGGAACCCCTCTGGTTCTCTACATCAATGGAAATGGCGGCCTTCTGGAAAGGATGAAAGGGACCGGAGTAGATGTGATTGGACTCGACTGGACAGTAGATATGGCCGATGGAAGGTCGCGATTAGGTCCTGAAATTAGCGTCCAGGGCAATGTTGATCCTGCATACTTATTTTCCCCTCTTCCTGCCTTGACTAACGAGATCCAAAGGTTTGTTTCTCCTATCCAAAACTGCAACTACATTCCTCCTAACTCAACTTTGAGTTATTGGTTTTTGTATGGGGTCTGGTTTTCGGATCCTTATATATGTTCTCCAGAGTCGTAATTGTTTGACCAATTTACCTAATAGCTGGTAACTCAACTGGTGTCGGAGTAGGCGGTCTCTGTCATGCTATTTATCACATGCTCCTAAAGTTTGTGGTCCAAATGGGTCATTATCCACTTGCATATACTAAATTATTCACTCTCAATAGTGTAATTGTTCATTTGCATACACTTTGAAGCATAAACTTCAGGTGCATGTAATATATATTTTGCTTTCATGAATGGGCCTATGTTAGGCCTAGTATGATGTTTGTGTTACTCCTTTCATCGTCCGTTAGTCTGTTGGATAATGGATGTACATTTAATTTACCAGTGTAAAAGAAAATTGACCAATTTGCGACGGTATGGCAGGGTTGTTAGATGCGCGGGGCCAAAGGGTCACATTTTGAATCTTGGACATGGAGTTCTTGTGGGAACACCTGAAGAAGCAGTTGCCCACTTTTTTGAAGTTGCAAGAAGCTTGAAATATGATGAGTTTTTTGCAGGCAACAAAGCAATGCAAGAGCCTAAATTAGTAGTTTGAGACATCAAAATTGTTTTAGCATATTTTGCTAGTATTTGTTTTCGTTTGGCTGTCTACTATTTTCTTATTTTTTTTTTTATAGAGAGAGGGCGGGCTGAATGCTTTCCAATGAAATCCCGAGGCTTCATTTGTTTTTGCGAGTTGCAACCCAGTAGTTTGATCCCTAATTTTGGTCGATTTCATCCCAAAAAAAAAAAAAAAAACTGTCTAATTGAGACCTGTTCAAGACCGTTGACCAAATAGGTTTGAGTCTAGAAGCAAGAACTAATTTGCAATGTATGAATAAAGGTTACACTTTATATAATAAAGGTTACACTTTATATAATAAAGGTTACACGTTATATTTAGGGTTATTAGGAAACTCGTTGACAAACTCCAAAGAGGTGGGGCTAACAACGCAATTAGGTTAAGTTCTCCGGCAGAAAATAACCAATAAACCGAAACAGCATCATCGTCACAACTTTCTGTATGACAAGGTCCATGTTAGATACTGACACAATGTGTTGGTCCCCTACTTCCAATATGAACTTTTTGGCCAACTTCATGACCCAGATTGCCCTTAAATCTCCCGGTGGTGCATCCTTTTCTCATTTAACTCAATTGAGCTCCACACAAAACTCGGCCCTAGCAATCTCCCATTAGGAGACTAATAGCAACCTTCATCAATTTTTAATCACATCCTCGAATCTTCTAATTCATCCAATCCAATCTTATACATAGGTCAACAAGGGTCTTATTTGACATCCCATGCATCAAGTCTTGTTCGAACATGCACACACTCCCACTTAAATCGATTATGATCTTGCAACTTTGATAAACAAACACTAGTCAACAAATTCGGTTGTGGGAGCTTCAGAGTGGAATTTTACCTCTTGCTAACCATGTCGATTGCCCATGCAAGTTAGGTGCACACTTTCTTTGATAAAGCTTCCTCGGAGTATCAACCAAAGTTTTCCTCGCTTCCAGTTCCCTTCTCTTATCAAAGAAGCTAGCAAGTCTTTGACGAGCATAAACAAACATGTAAGAACAATCAATGATAGTACAAAGCTTCCCCACTTTGCTGTCATTAACAACTACCAGAGATCCTCGTAGCTTTGCAACAACTTTACCCAAACTTTGTCTTAACCCCTTCATCATCTAGTTGACCATTTGACATAGGTTCATCAACACTTACAATAAAGACTTCTCCATAATCTTCAGTAGAATTGCAAGATTTAAGGTTGTTAATGTTGCTCTTCCCTTTGCCCTTAGGGTAAGCACAATCCTTTCCAAAGTGATCCTTATCACCACTATCTCAATTCCTACTTCTATATTTATACCAACTTCGGAGTTGACTCATATACACATGAACACACCAAGCCAAAGTTGCGCATTGAGTTGTACACTGGTTTGCAAGATGTTATAATTGCTGGAGAATCAAATGCCAGTGTTATTGGACGACGGTGTATTTTACCTTCATCTTTTACTAGGGATTTGCGTTATATGAGGAGGTATTTTCTTGAGGCATGACAATATGTGTGTATGTTGGGTACCCAGATTTCTTCATAACATTTACATACAATCCAGATCAGCCTGAAATCAAGGAAGCACTCGACAATCAACCTAGATAACGTGCCAATAATAGACCATATATTTTTGCCCTTGTTTTTCAACTAAGACTTCAAGAGCTCATGTAAGATTTCAAAGAGAAAAATATATTCAATGCTCTTGTTGCATGTACATTTTAATTTTAGGCAATTTTTATATTAATATCCTTATGTTCTTTAATGTTCTGTAACTTCATTTTTTTTTTGCTATTGTTGCATGTTATAAATGTATATGTTATTGAATTCCAAAAGCGTTGTTTACCCCATGCTCATATCCTCCTCACCGTCCGGATAAACTTACTTGTTCAAAAAAAATGACTTTTTTGTTTGTGCTGAGCTTCCTAATGAACATGACGACCCACTTGCATATGAAGTGATAAGAGGCACATGATACATGGTCCATGGGCCCAGGCATTGAGTATTCTCTATATATGGATGACTCATTTTGTATGAAGCACTCCCCAAAGCCCTTTACTAATAAGACCACCATTGATGAGAACAAATGCGTTAAATATCGACGTAGAGATGATGTAAGGATGTAGACAAATTGATAATCGGTGGGTCGTTCCTTACAATCAAAATTTGTGTGTGAAGTATGATGTGCCCATTAACGTTGAGCGTTTTGCGCAAAAGAAAGTTATCAAATACTTATACAAATAAATGCACAAAGGTCCTAATCGAGGAACGTTTATAAAAGAGGAAGACGGTCCATCTAACCAACAAGGAGTCGCACCTCAATAAATTGAAGTGGACGAAATTAAGCAATACCCAGATGGCAGATATGTTTCTGCTGTTGAAGTAACTTGGAGAATATTTGAATTTGAAATAAATCATCGCTATCCATCGGTGCAAATGCTCCAGTATCATTCACTAGGAGAACACCATATATTGTTTTCAACGACTTGGATGATGTCCTTGATCAGACTCATGACTAAGTTAGCATGCTTATGGCATGGTTTTAAGCTAATGTTGTCGACCCTCAAGCAAACAATTACACTTATACTGAATTCCTGATTTACTATGTCTGGAATATAAGTGACAAGTATGGAATATATGTAAACAACGTATTGGTGTTGGAAAACTTCCCTTTGCGAATCCTAACTCGGGATAGTGATTTACTTGAGAATGTTTCTTACTATTGTTCGCGGGGCAATGTGTTTCGAGGACCTTATCACTGTCGTGGGCACACTTTACCCTATGTTTCTTGTGCTAGCTTGGATGAAGTTTTTACAGAAGCAACAACATGGGCTACTGGACTACAACTATGAGGTATGTTTGCTCGATCCTTATGTACAATGAAGTTGCTCAACCTAACATTTTATGTGAAGACCATTGGGAAGACTTGACCAATGATTTGGAACGAAGATTGCAATGTCTACATCATAATGTTGATTTCCATTTGAGTACTGAAGTGAGGAAAAATCTTGGATTACATGAATTAGAGATCATTTTAAACAGAAGACGTTCATTGAAAGACTTCCCTCAAATGCCATTACCTTGTGTTGAATCTGTTGATAGTGCACAAGACGTAACTAATCAATTAATTATAAAGCAACTTGACTGTGACATTCTTAAAGAAGTTGACCAGTTGAGTTTGACGCTTCCTACATTAAATTTCCGACAAGTGGATGTCTTTAAGGCCATCATAAATGCTGATGCTTCTAACAAAATGGGATACTTTTTTGTATATTGGTGTGGTGGCACAGGTAAAACATATGTGTTTGGAAAGTTATTGTTGTTGCTCTTCATTCTTAGGGCAAGATTATTTTATCAGTAACAGCTTCAAGAGTTGATGCATTATTGTTATTCTTTGGGAAAACTACACAATCAATGTTCAAGATCCTTATCAATGTTATGGATATATCACTTTGTTCCTTTTCCAAGAAGTCGAAGTTGGTTGTGTCGATCCGCCTAACAAGTTTAGATATTTGGGATGAGGCCCCGATGACTCATCGCCATGTTTTTGAGACAGTGGATCGCACATTCAAGGATGTATGCATAATCAACTTGTTGATTTGGTTGAAAGTTAATTGTGTTTGGCGGTGATTTTAGGCCTAATACTTCTTGTTGTTGCAAAATGCGAAAGAGTAGATACAATTGTAGTATCATTATCAAGATCCTGCTTTTGGCCTTATTGTAGTCATGCATCTAATGATTAATATGTGACTTATGGATTCAAGCTTACACTATATTGAATATGACAAATTGCGACATTTTTCTGACTAGATCTTGAGCATAGGTAGTAGGACCTTGGAAGCTATATCATTAGAAGAAGGAGGTGAACCTAACTAGATACAAATTCCCCTAGAGTTCTTTATACCCAATGATAACGAAGGTTTAGAAACTTGAAATCAGAAATTTATCCTAATTTATCCCTTAAATACAATGATGCATCTTACATGGAAAAACATTGTATACTTGCTCCTACTAATGATGACGTTGACAAGTTGAACTTGCAGATGTTAGCCACGCTTCCTAGGGAATCTTGCAAGTATTTTAGTTAAGATACATTTCAATAGAGCAATGAACATCCAAACATTGATGACATTCACCCACTAGAGATATTGCATGGGTTACGTATCTCGGGCTTGCAAAACCATGAAATCCAATTGAAAGTAGGTGCATTGTTGTGTTGTTGAGGAATCTTGATCCACATTTACGGTTATGCAATGGTACACACTTGATTATTGGTTGACTTGGGAGTAAGGTTTTGGAAGATACGATAATTTCAGGTCACAATATTGTATTAAAGATCCTCATTTCCCGTCTTGAATTGAATCCATCTTCGACTGACACACCATTTACATTCAAAAGGTGACAATTCCCTATTAAATTGGCTTTCACAATGATGATCAATAACAGTCAAGGTCAAACTTTCCAACGTGTTTGGGTATACTTTCCTAAACTTGTCTTCTCCCAT
Source organism: Portulaca oleracea (assembly GCA_029582165.1). Lineage (NCBI taxonomy): Eukaryota > Viridiplantae > Streptophyta > Magnoliopsida > Caryophyllales > Portulacaceae > Portulaca > Portulaca oleracea. Next base: position 42,912,295 of record CM055876.1, read on the forward strand.
GACTATATGCTGTTGTCTCTCGAGTAACATCACCATCCGCGTTGAAGTTTTTAACCAATAATAGGGGTAATATCCCTTATAATGTCACCAAAAATATTGTCTGCAGTGAAATTTTCAGTAGCATGCCTCAACTCCAATTATGAGAATGTATTATTGTTAATATTTTCATATTTGTTTCCTTAATTACTATAGTTACTTCTCCCCAGCCAGTAAGTTCCTTTATAAGAATATATTCCTATGTACTTACTGAATTTGTACTAGTTAATTAAGTATCTACACAGTATACTCTGATTTCTTTCCATTAATTTTTATTACATTATTACTTATTATACATTATTTATAGACTTCATTTATTTTATATCATCGTGATGTATGATTTACACCATATCGACCAACACTTTGGCACTTTTTAATTTATCGCACAACAACACACAAGTATATTTGCTAGTAAGATTATATGACATAGGTATTGAATTTAAATAATTTGAAACTTACAATAATTAAATAATGAAATGAGTTTAAGGCCTATATCGAAAATTTGGAATTTACAAGTTGAACGATAGTATCGTAAAGATTTATTGATTCTCCTGAAGAATAAATGTACATTTGTCCTCCTCAAAGTTTGTTTCGAATGTCATTGAGAGTTTAGTTGAGGTTGACACATATAAGTTGGTGAATTTTTAAGTTAGCGATGACGTTGATTTTGTCAATAAGGGTCTTATTGTTGCATTGAAATGTTGAAACTATTTTAAAAGTATAAGTAGATTATAAATGTGTTAGAGCAATGTAAGATAAGTTTAACAACTATATTAAAACTTATCACGAGTATTATGGTCAACGTAGACAAAATTAAAACTAACATGGGTCATGTTGATATCCAGAACATAAGAAAAGCTAATTTAGTCTTGACCCTAAAGATTGATATTTGTGGTGATTCAATATCCCACGGATCAAAAGCTATTCAATAGGTGTGAATATTAAGCATAAACAACCCTTAAATGATCAAAATCATCAATAACTTTTCAAGCATGACCAAATGAGGAACAAGCTATCCAATTTGTTTAATTAAAACTAGGTTAAATGGAGTTAGATATACTGTTTGTTGCAATGGTAAGAAACACGTGCATTTTTTGGACGAAGCTTGTTGGCCATCGTGGCACCGACACTTTTGTTGTAGCGAGATGACGTCACACTCACAGTCACAGTATGTAGACAAATATATGCATGCGTAAGAAACAAGGATCCAGATTGTACGCAATTATAACTAATAACATGCCAAAAATCCCTCTTAATAGGTTCAGCTACCTGCCATCTCCAAATTGTCTATTCACATCGTACTCGCCACTAAACACTCCAAAATATCTTTAATTTGAAAAAACAATTTCCATCTCTTAATGTTTTTCTCTTTTTTTAAAAAATAAAATTTCATCTCCTAGTGTTCTTATTTATTATATAAAAACGTAGTGAACACATTATTGTTTATTTTGAAACGAAGATATAATTTTGGGCCTTTTAATTAAAATATAGTCATTTATTTTAGAATAAAGATGCGGTATTTGTGACGATCGGTTTACAGAAATGCAGTTATATGCATAAGAAGAAGACTAGCTATATATGGATCCCCTCAAATCTCATATTTGCGGGACCTTCCTAAGGTTTGTTATTGTTGTTCTTGTGAAATGTAAAATGTGAAATGTAAATGTGTGCTTAGAGCCTTTCATAAATGATTATTGACACATAAAATAAATATACACTAGTTTGTAATGACCCGTGCAATGTTTGATATATTTTTTATTAATTTATCTAATTTATTTTTTGCGGTTAAGAATCATGCACATTACCACTACACAGCCATTACAACCCACTACAAAATACAATTCTACCACAATTCACCACAACCCACCATAAATTACTTTTTCACAATTACCAATACTATATATATATATATATATATATATATATATATATATATATATATATATATATATACAAAAAACCCACCATAACATACCAATAATCCGCCACAATTTCACCACACCATGTATACCACGCCATACCGCAGAATACCGCAGAAAAGAACAGAGCCATATCTGTTGACAAATAGATTCAAAACTATATTTTCTAATAAAAATGTGTTAAAGTTTCAATATTTATTTATCTCTATTATATCAGAAGTTGTATCAATAATTAGTCTCATAATAATTATACTTAAAAGATCAATGTTGATGAATTTTTTTGTGTGTAATTATGGTGATAATTGATTTAGGAAATGTAAGAATGATAATGATAAATTATATTTTCGTGTTTTTTATTTTAATAAAATACGATATGATATAATCAAAAATTTTCATTATAGAACAAACTTGACTATAATATTCTAAATTTCTGATGATTAATTCAAAATAAATGTCCAAAAATGACAATGATAAATTAAACTTTGTTCGGGCTTTTAAATGTTAGTAAAATACAATAATATTATGATAAACAATTTTCATAAGTATAAAATTGATTGTAACATTTTAAATTCTATTATACTTTTAATATGTCATTAAATCACGGGGAAGAGAAGAGGTACACAAAATTAATCTCATATTAATTACAAAATTAACAAATGAATTATATTGCTTGATAAAGGGGGTTTTAATACATGTGAAATTTTTATGTTTCTAAACTTTTACCGGTGTCTTTTAAATGGTAAAATCTAAAAAAATAAACTTATGTCTGACAAATAATTTGTCAACTCGAACTCTACATGAACAAGTTTTATGACGGGTCTAATGTCCTTAGGTAGTAATGTAGTATCATCCTCGATAGGTATTTTACGTATATAAGTTTGGACTCATGATAATCATCTTGACTCAAGATGGTTATGACTCAAGATGGTTAATAATCATCTTGAATTGTTCATATTTCCTATTTTTGTAACTTTTATAAAATTTTATTTGATAATTATATATATTTATCAATTATAATAGTATAATACTTATTACCTAGGTCAAAAAAATATAATAATAGTCTAATTTTATCAATCATAGTAGAAAATACACATTTTATGCATAATTTTATATTTATGAAATAATTATCAACAAATAATTATTTTTAAATTATTTATAAGTTGTAGCAACCCTCAAAGTAATAAAACATACATTTATAATGATTTAAATACACTTACATTTAACTTTATTAGTGATTTAGGTGAAATGCAAGATGGTTACGTCAAGATATTTATCATTTTGCTATAAGTTTTACCTACTTACCTTGTGTACATAGGTATTTTTGCATGTAAATGATAAAATTTAATATTTATACTACTATATTTTAAATTTGAGGTTTACAATTAATATTTAGTATCTTAAAGTATTTATATATATCTTTTACCCCATGTTTCAGATTTTGGACTGAATATTAATTTTTTTACCACCATATTTTAAATACTATCTAATGAAAAGCTTTGAATAGAGGACAGAAAATACTACCAAAAACATAAATTAATGCTTGTAAAAATTTTAATTTTTAGAAAGAAGTCTTGTTTGCTTTGTAGCAAAATAAGAACGTCATATGAATTTTTCTATAAACAAGAGAGTTGAATATTGTCTTTACTCCGTTGACTTAAAAATTAACAGTATATAGTCACAATATAAAACACTTGCTTGTGTTCTTAAAAGAATTAGTTTCTAACTCTCTAATAACCTAGAGAGGTACTATGCAATCACAACCATAGAGAAATGTGTTTAAAAAGGAATAATGATGAATGAAGGCTATGGCATCCTTTATTTATAGGGCATGAAATGAAACCACTTGGAAGATATAGGATAAGATTATGCACCCATTCAAGTGACAATCCTTTGAATAATTTGGATAGAGTGGATAACATAATTAAATTATCCAAGTTAATAATGTGAGAAGAAGATTATTCAACCGTTCATCATGAAATTGAGGGAAACAAGTATTAGGCACCGTTTTAATCTGACAAAGGTCGTGTTATAGTTGTACATGGTTCGTCTTAACTTGTTACATGTTGTGCCAGTGCTCTATTTGTTTTCCTCTCCTTTTGTCTTGTCACATTGACCGCGTCAAATACACTTTTGTGTTGTCCCTTATTGGTCATATTGGAATTCGAAAATAACTTGGCTTCAGCCATGCCCATGTTAAATAATCTTTATGATTATTTATCTTAATTAAGTCATATTTAGCATAGCATGAGCAATTATAAACAAACACTTGAAATAATCAACATGGTTTCAGTCAAAAAGAAACTTTTAAGTTGTAAAAACGGCAAAGTATAAATGTTTCAAATAGAGGGTATTGAATCAAAATAAGGGGTAAAACAAGATGATTTAGAAAACTCAAGTAGTATATTACAAATAAGAAATTAATGTTGCAAAGAATCAAAATAAGGGGTAAAACAAGATGATTTTGGAAAACTCAAGTAGTATATTACAAATAAGAAATTAATGTTGCAAACGTAGTATAAATTCAAAAAATCCACCAACTTCTTTCCTTGGAGATTTTATCATAGTGATTAACAAATTGGTAGTCTTTTGTATTTAATGATTTCCCTAATATCTATCATGGATATAGTGATACAGTTAAACATCAAGCATGGTGCTCCCAAGAGTACCGTCCACATTTACAAATAATCTTTATTCCTTAATATCTATCATGAATATAGTGATACAGTTTTTACAAGTATATTATGTTAGAAAATAAAGATTAAAGGAGAGTACAAAAGACTACTAAAAGTTAAACAAGATAGATATTAAGGAATAGAGAGAGCCTGGTAGCACAATGTGATATTATTCATAAATAATTAAAAAAGTAATGATATGAGTTTTATCACAAGACATTTTTTAAATATCTTTTTTTACAGTCATGAGCATTTTTCTATACCACTATTTTTTTTAGTTATATTTATAGCTCTAACCAATTATCAGTTATAAGGAGTTTTGTATTATTCTAATGGAATCAATCTTATTTATTAGGCATATTTCAAACATGCTTGATAATTTAAAATTATGAAAAAAATATCATTTTATATAATTCAATTATATCCTTTTGTTTTTAAGTAATTTAAATGTGATAATGACGGGGGATCTAGCTCATCGAAGTAGTGTGACCAATGCATCATTATACTCATTTGGCAAACATATACAATTCAAAACTTCCAAATTATAAATCTCTCTCTTTTAAGTTTATGAGTGATCATGACCACCCTTACATTGAATCACCAATGATCGATGATAATATAATTTCATATTAAGATAAGATGCTTATAATGTAATCAGCTTGACTACTAATGTATTTTTGGTCAACGATGAATATGTTTAATACTCCAATACTACCTTATATGGATTTTCTGATAACTACTTGCGTACTAATTAAAACATACGGTAAACTCGAACGTTCATGCATTGTTCAGTTTTACACTTTTACTATACTCTAATAACTAGGCAGAACGTGGACGGTACTCTTGGGAGCACCATGCTCGGTGCTCCTAACTCAATATTTAATTAATTTTTTATCTTTTTATATTTGATCAACTTATATTATATTTCATCCTTGATTTTCTAATTTAAGTATCGAGTATCGTGTTCATACATATTTTGTGAACCCAAATTATAAATATGTTTATTGTTAATTAAAGAATGTTAATAAAAATGTATATAAATATATCGTGAAATGTTTTTAAACTCTAATATATATAAAGTTCATAAGCCTTGTAAAACAGCGTTCATAAAAATGTATAACAATGCCCATAATAACTTTGTAAGTCAGAACATACTAACAATGACAATAAAAAAAAATTTGACGATAATATACTGAAATTTAGGTGTATTGGACAGTAATGAACTGAACTTTTTTTTGGACACTAATATACTGATCTTTGAGGGTATTGGACAATAAAGCACTCAGAACGACTTTGGTGGTGGTTGACTCGATGGCGGTCCTACTTTGAAGTGTCGTTATATTAGTTATCTTGCTTATGTGTACTTTCCTACATGACAAAAAATTTAACTTTTTTTCTATGTCATTTTCTCAACCAGCCACATAGGACCGCCACCAAGTCAACCACCATTGAAATCGTTTCGGGTGCGTTATTGTCCAATACCCTCCAAGTTTAGTGTATTAGTATCCGGAAAAAAAAGTTTTGTTCATTATTGTCGAATACCTCAAGAGTTTAGTTTATTATCGTCAAAAATATATTAAAAAATGAAAATTATAGTTATATAACAATGCTCATAAATTAAAATACATATCTATTAGGATTTTTGGACATCAATAATATGAACTTTGGGGTATAGACCGATAATAATATATATCAACAATTTTGTTGGACATCAGTAGTACCAACCAACTATGAATCTACCTGAGCTAAAGGCTAGAGCAAGTTGAAAAAAACGTTAACGACCACATTTTTTGCCAACTAAATATCATTAACATATTAACTTAGCTAAACAATAACATATAAATAAAACTTTAATTATTTTTTTAGTTAAATTGGTCAATACTGCTTAGTTGGCAAAAAAAAAAGTGACAATCAACCTTTTTGCACTTGTTCAATCCTCCAACTCAGACAATTATATATAGACAACACATCGTCCTTTCGTCGAGTCAAGCACCTACCAACTCGATGTCATACTATTACCGGAAAACAATTGTTTGACGACACTGAGCGCTCAAATGCATGGAGCACCTGGGCGCATAATCAGATTTTCACTCTAATAGGACCTACAACTAAATATGAAAGTTTTGAAGTGCTATAAGAGATCAAATTACTAGATTAAGCATTTAAATTATTCCCTCTATTCCTATTTATTTATCCATCTAATTAATTTTTTCTATTCCCAACGATTTGTCATTTTATAATTTTAGTGTCATACCAATTTTATATCTATATTCTTCCTCCATTGTAATTAATTTTTACTAGTTTATAGAATTCTATAATTTTTCTCACTGACTTTTTAGTTTTGATAAATTTTTCTCACTTGATATCTTTCCAAATAATAAATAAATAAAGATGGAGGAAATATATAGTAGTCTAGAATATTACTTGGAGAATCCAAATTGATGGAGGAGTTGAAGGAATGGAAGTGTGAGAGAAACACACAGGCACGCATGATAGTGATGGTGATGACCACGACGGTGGATGGGATCGTCGGAAAGCTTCAGAAGGCTGATTAATTTCATGGTTGGATACAGGAACAAGAGTGGTACACGAATAGGGTTTCCTTTTTCTCTTTCTTTTCCTTTTTTCCTCCTATTTCAAATCTTTTAATCTCCCCAATATATATATATATATATATATATATATATATATTTGTGTAAGGATATATATTTTCCGCTGTACTCTAAACCTAATTCCAGATTTCTTTTTGCTTCATTTGGGGAGATGCTATGCTATTTAGTGAGCCTTCATCTATATAATAAGATAAATTAATTAATATATTAATAACTATACTCCCTCCATTCCATATTAATTGTCGTTCTTGAAAATCATGCAGTCAAATTTTAAAATTTTTGACTATAAATTTCTCATTATATATATATATATATATATATATATATATATATAATGCGTTGCTATATAAAATTGTCACCATTAAATTCATAAAGAGAAATATTATTATAAAAATATAATATTGCAATTGTTAATAACATATTATGTAAGAAATTATCAATAAAAAAGTGACACTGGAGACCGTGAAAGTCAAAATTTTGACAATTAATATGGGACAGATAGAGTACTTAATAAACATCTCACATTTCAGCTAAATCACTCATAAAATTAAATATAAATATATTTAAATCATTGCAAATGTATGTTTCGTTACTTTAAGAATTATTACAACTTATAAACAATATAAAAATAATCATTTATTTATATTTTTTCATAAATATAAAAGTATGCATGAATGCGCATTTTTTTACTATGATTAATAAAATTATGCTATTATTTATATATTTTTTGACCTAGATAATAAGTATTATACTTTTATAGTTGATAAATATATACAATTATTCGAGAAAACGTTATCAAAAATTACAAAATGTAAAATATGGACAATTTAAGATGATTATTAACCATCTTGAACTAAGATGTGTATCATTGTCCTTGTTGAAATAATATGAACTTCTACGCTCAAAATTTGACGAAAATCGCATCACATATGCATATTTTGATGGAAAATGCGAATGCATATATATTATAGTTACTTATTTTAAGATAAACTTGTCTCGTGAAAATTTTATTATGGAAAATATTGCATAATCATTTGTGTGTCTTACTTATTGCATGTTCTATTAGTTGTCTTATAGTAACCTTTTGTAGGAGCCCCTAAAAAAAATTTTATTAAAATATTTTAGCTAATTAAGAATGTAATTTACATACCAAAGGTGGATCAAAATGAACTAGCGTGTAAAGGGTACACTGAAGCCAATTTATGGTACCTTAACTTGTTTAGTTTATTATGTGTAATTTCTCAAAATTCTCATTAAACTTTGTTTGGACATTTGGACAAAGGAATATTCATTAATATATTGATTGTGTTTGTAATTTAGCAGATAATTATAAGTTTTAACTGAAAATTTAAAGTATGGCTATAAGTGTAAGGTTTTGTACTACATATATAGATACGCGTGTGTATACATACATACATACATGATGTATGTATATATGTATGTATGCATGTGTATTGATATGTATATATGTGTGTATATATATAGGGTTTAGGGTACATATGCTCATATCATATGAATGATTATATACCAAAAGTAAATACAGTTGTTTATCATTTTCTCACTAGAACGTTTAATTTCCTTTCTAAACTTCCACTCATATAATACTCCCACACACACAAGTAATATAAATCATATATTACCAAATTAAATATTGAATAGCTAAACAACTCTAAATGAAAATAAACTACTTAGGTTTTTTTGACCCTAAATAATCTCTAGTACTTTTGGAGTTGTATTTGGCTAGTCTAAACTGATTTAATTTTTTAATATAATAATAGTTCAAACTTTTGATATATTTCTAATAATTAAAATTTTCACATATTTTAGGCAATCATCTGTAAATTAAAATCATAGAGACGCGTTAAATTTCCAATAGATTGAGTATGTAAAGGTTTTAATTATAAAAATAGGTCAAAAGTTTAAACTATTGATAAACAAAAAGTTAGTTTGATTATGCAAACTGCGTCAACGTGATTATAATGAGGTTCATATATTGTTATTGTTTTTGTTGTTTGTTTAGTTTGATTATGCAGAATTAAGGCCCTAACAATAAAGATGGTTTGTAGCCAAAAAAGCCTTGCTTATAATTTATAACTACTAGTATAGACCTACGTACCTAATCTTTCCTCTAATCTTTCCTCTAATATTAAAAAAAATTGTCTAAAATAAATATCATAAGATTTTGTTATCTCCTTCACAAATATGACATAAGAATAGAAGAGTGATGTGTCTCAAATCAAGATAATTCTTAAATATCTTAAATTGTTTTCTTGGTTTTAAATATTTTGTTAGTAACTATACACATTTATCAATTATTAGTGCGCGCATAACATTCATCACCTGAAGATAAATATAAATAATAATTTAATCACACAAACCATACTAGAAAATGCATGTTTTGCATGGAGTTCTACATTTATGATTTAATGAATAAAAGACAAGTTATGTGTATTTATGAGTGGTATGAACCCTTAAACTAATAATGTGTATTTGTTTTAAAAAACATATATGAACATAACTTCTAGATTAAGTTGAGTATAATTCAAATTTATTAAGAAGTATCATATGAAAATTGTTGAGACATTGACATTAACACGAATGTATATTTGATTTATATATATATATATATATATATATATATATATATATATATAATAAACAGATATAAAAAAAATCAATTTATTATAATATTAACGTTATAGGCAACCGCTGCCACTTTAAGAAGAAATGTTTGAAGTATGAGTTTGATCTACCAAGAAAGGAAATGCATGCACCCACATTTTAAGTTGTAAACATAAGTGCAAACATTGTAGTAAAGATGTCAAAATCTACATTAAATTGCTGCTACATTTCAGGTAAATGAAAAAGAGCTTTCACAAAGAGGAAAGTAACCAAATCGGCAAATAAAAAAAATTGACAAATATAAGAGGAAAGAATTTGTTTCATCAAAAACAAAACCGCAAAAAAGAATTGTAATAGAATAATAATAATAATAATAATAATAATAATAATAATAAATAACAATAATAATAATAATTATTATTATAATAATAATTTCATAGTTAATACTACTAATGTCTAAAAAATTGTTAATCCCAAAATTCATATTATTGTTGTCTAATAATTTTAATAATAATAATAATAGGTGATATATATTGTCACACATTAAACAACTAAGTGGACCCTCTAATCTTATCAATCTATTTTATACGACATGATGTGAATGTAGATATATCATCATTATAATATACATGTCACATAAACACTGTTTACTCACAGTATGTGATTATATATATATGCACCATGGCAGGCATAAGATGGTGCAGAATCCTAAAAGCAACAATTAATTGGCCATAAAAAGCAAACCAACAAAATTGGAATTATTATAGGGATTTGGAAGACCTCCTGAAAGAAAGAAATAAATAAATTACTCCTCTCCCATTTTCTTTTCCTTACTTTTTCCCCACCTTTTATATTAAAAATAATATTATTTACTATATAGTATATGCTACAATTATTGTAGGGCAGGAAAGAAGATTTACAAGAACCGCTCCACCAGTGGCCAAGAAAATTACCTTTTTGTCTTTACTGTATAAAATAGTTATCCCTACTTTGATTTGGGGAATTTTAGGGTTTCTTCATCACCACCTACCTGCCTTATATCCTAGCTAGGGTTTTAGGATCGTTTGATCTCTTTTCAGATTGTTAGTCTTTAATTTGATCACCAACAATTAACATAAATTTTTTTAGATAGATGTTCATATAGGGTGATTTTATAGGTTTATCCCATATAGTAATATTCATTTAATTTATCTAATATTCTAATTTGCTTATTTGAGAATATAATATGTAGTTTTATCAAGCATGATTAGCATCTGCTTGTATAATAACGTGATTATACACGAATAATAAGCACGGTAAGTAATTAGAGTAATCAATTTTGTAAGTACGCATAGTCCCGTCGTTTCTAATTGTATATCACTGATGGTTACTTGTGGTCGCTTTTATAAACTCGATCAGCCTATTAATTATTTAGCACATACAATAATTCCAAATATAAAATGGACATTATTGGATTTATTGCGAAAATACTTTCACATAAATATGATGATGCAATATTTTTCGTAAATATATTTTGATAAAGAAAAATACTATTGGTTAAAGAAATGTATTAGAGAAAATAAAAGTCAACAGCGAACCAAGGAAGCTAGAGGGTATCCATTATAGTACTACTATCTATCCATATATGCTCATCAATTAAAATGCAAGCTCAATCAACAAATTTTAAATATAAAACCTCAATTAAGAAAAAAAGGGTTGATATGATGAAGAAGATATATAGATAGACTAGGAAGTCAAATTAATTACCCAAAATTAAATCTAGTAAAAATTAAACATGGATATGATGACCTACCTCTCTTAATTAATCTCTAATTAATGATCAAGAAAGGCTGATTAAACATGGATCAAGATTCACTCAAGAACCCGCAGATTGCATGGGATTATTACTGCTGCTGCTACTACTATTATACCTGGAGCTCCCTTCGCTTTGATTCATAGTACTCGATGAACCCGAACCTCCTTTGAGTAGGTGGGCCCTCCTCTTCTTCTTCTTCTTGTAGGGCACCCCCCGGGCCCGGGCCTGCGAGTCCCGGACCTCCCTGAGGAAGACCCGGATGGCCCCGCTGGCGAACGGGTTGGATTCGGGCGGGCCCCCGTTCTCCTCGTAGGCTGCCCTGAGGCGTCCGATGAGGGCGTCTAGGCTGCCCCAGGCCTGCCTTAGGGGGCATGTGCACGGGCCGGGCGGGTCGGGCTGCCCGAAGAAGGGGCAGCCCGAGTGGTGCACCTTGGTCTTCCCGAACTGGTCGAGGTAACGGAGGAAGTCGAGGACGTGGGCCGGGGTGCAACCCGACATGACCTCCACGGGCGGGCGCTGGTTCTTCAGGTACTGGCAGAAGGTGTTCCAGTCGCGGCGCTTTTGTGACTCGTACCGGCTCAGTGGGGCCGGTGATGGTTGTGATCCGGGTCCGGATGGACCCGGACCTGGACCCGGATCCAGGGATTGGTGGTGGTGAGGTACTGTGTCTTTTCCTTTGAGGTTGCTGCTTGCCATGAGAGGGTGGGGAGAAAATGATATGGAGGTGGGTAGTTGGAATATAATGGTTTTTGTCTTTTTTATTTGTTGGGTTTTTTCTTGCTTATGGTTTGCTTGTGGTGTTCACAGAGAGAGAGAGAGAGAGAGAGAGAGAGAGAGAGAGAGAGAGAGGTGTGGAAGATTTGAGGAGGGGTGAAAAATAGATGTGGGGGAGAAAGGAGGGATTGGGAGGAGAGGGTTAAATCATGAAGACAAATAGGTGTTGTTCTTTTGTCTTTAAGTTTGTGATTTTTCTCTTTTTGTTTTCTTTAATAGAGTGTGGAATTGAGGAAAGGGAGATTTAAATCAGGGTGATTGGAGCTTGTAATTTTTTTCCCATTCAAACATACAAATTCTAAGAAAATTGGAAAAAATTAGGTATGGTATGAAATCTTTTGTTTGAATTTTCAATGTGATTGATGAAGAAGGCTTGTTTTTTTTATATGGTGCGGTACCATAATTCATTGTACTATATTTAATATTCTTCCAAATTTCATCATACTTTATTACAAATCTACAATCATTATCAATATATCTCATCACTTTTAATTTCTCTCTCATTACTTTTCTCATCTATTTTTTCACATTCTCTCTCTTTACCTACCACATCCACCGTACTTCCCACAAATGTTACCATATCATTCAACATTTACCATATTTTCCACAATTTCACAATACAGTACTATTCTGCATCTTACCAATCGTAAAAAAAAAAAAAAAGAGCCTAACTTGACTACAGTTTTAGATACAATTTTTCTCTTTTTTCATTCTACAAACTTAATTTTAACTTGGATTTATGTCTGTTTAAATTAAAGAAAAACTAACACACATTAATTTACCATCCGGATTTTAACGTCAATTTATTATCTGACCAACTCAAATTCAATTTGAATCCGAATTCGAGCCATGGCCAAAGGTGATAAATATATAAAATGGTTCAAGTGTATTTTCTTCTCATATGTGATTAAGTTCATTTTGATTAGTAAGAGAGGGGGAGAGGGCAAGAACAATTAATAAGTGATAATTAAACAATTAAATAGTAAGTGATAAAGAAGGAACTTAATTAAAGGTAGAGAGAAAGAAAGGAAGGGATTAAATCATGGTGAGAAAGAAATAAAATTAAAGAGAAAGAGACATGAGATGGGTCCAAATAAAAGTGGGTTGGACCCTCTATTATTTTTTTTTCATACCCTTCACATTATTTTCTAGATTTCAATTGTACGATTAAGCTTAAGTAATTGCTTTCTTTTTCCCGAATGTTTGCCCATTGTTTGTGTCTATCATCCAAGCAATCATTATCAAGAATAATAATAATAATGGGATCTTAAACCTAGGCATACATTTAGGCCAAGCTTTTCCCATGGTGATTGCATTTTTCTTGCTAAAAATTAAAACACTATCATTCTTTACCATTCGATTTGACTACCTTGGCCCATGCTCTACACATCACTAATGAGGTCCTAGTTAATTTGTGTTGATCTACATGATTAATACGATTTATTTGTATTAATTATAGACATTTGAAATCATACTAGCATGATTATATTAATAACTTTGAAGTGGTATGCATGTTATGTTTTAGGTCTGATTTTGTATCTCATGTGATCCACACTAAAAAGAGTAGGGAAACAAAGGGGAAAATGAAGAAGATATGGATGGTTAATACTCTATAGTTTTGATGAGAGAATTTCTTATTAATGACTTGTACCTTAAAGTATTGATTTTATATAAGTTTCTAGACAAAATTTGGGTTTGGTTTCAATTTGGGTATCCTAAGTTGGCCATGGGTTAGAATTGGACAAGAAAATTGATTCCAATACTAATATTCTCATATATGAATCCACAAGGTCAAATTCAAGTTAGAAGTTAGATTTGAATGGTAAAAATAAGAATAATATTATATAAGCTCAAATTTTAAATTTGATAACTGTACATGTTGTCAAAGTTTTGTCACCCTAAATTTATGATTTCTTTTAATTTGAACCTAAAAATGAAAAATAAAAGAATCTCCGTGGCTTTCGGGGATGCAAAAAAAAAATTGGTGGAAAGTGGCTGATATTTTTGAAGACCGACTAGAATATCACAATTTTTGTCTAATGTACTCCCTGGTTACATATTTTTGGAAAAACTAGTTGTACGGTGACAATCTAACTGTTTTAACTGAAATACGGCGACATATGTTTAGAAAGATGAAAACGTTGTTATTGTTTCTTCAAAAACTGAGTGTATAGAATTTCTTCAAAAATTGTTAGGATGTGGCACATATTTTTGAAAATTAGTTGGAAGGTCACAAGTCGTCCATATTTCCCTCACCATAATAGAGAAATCAATTACTTTCTCCTATTCACTTCTTCCTCCTTCTCCATCTAGAAGCCCACCAAAATTATTCGAACATGTTGCAACCAAACCAAAGCCAAATGTACAAATTCAACTGCAGAAGTCCCCAATTTGATTCTTTTATAATACCCCCAAAAATTAAATCAAATCAAAGAAATTATCCCCCGTTGTCATTACCTTATTCATCTCCTTCGCACATCCACCCGTCAACCATCGCTGCCACCACTTGCCGCCCAGCCTAACTACAATACAACCACCCAGGATCGCTATCAACTTCACTACAACCACCATTAATTTCAAAACCAACCCAAACTATACTCAAACATCAACCCATCTCATCTCTTCTCTCTCCCAAATTCGAATCTAAAGCAACGCCACTCACATCTACTACCACTAAAAATTCATTAAATAGTTATCGACTTACAGGATTTTGTTGGTTATTGTCGAAAAACACTGATTTCTGCTAACAAATACACCCAAAAAGGTCACCTTTCGCCGCCCAGCCACGCGTAGAAACTCATCCCAAACCACCCATCCTCGACCACCCAAATCAAACCCAGACAATTATAAACTGCCTTGTGTTGCTACCATCACCCTTGGCGGATCAGAAACCACCGGTTAGTCCCCCTCAGTTCTGCTGCTCTACTTGCCTCGCTAACTTTTCCTCTTTGTCTATTTGGTCTCATGATGGGGATAAGGAGAAACCAGTTTTGATGTCGAGTTTAAGGTAGACCTAGAGAAAAAGAGCCAAGGGGTAAATTGAGTTGAATTAGAAGAAAAAAAATTAGGACATTTTCATCTTTTAAACATATGTCGCCGAATTTCAATCAAAGTAGCCGAATTGTCACCCTACAACCTATTTTTGCAAAGATATGTGACCTGTGAGTGCATTAAAAAAATTGTGATATCTTCCAAACATGTGCCATCTCTAAACAATTTTTTTTCTTTCAAGGTGTTTACTTATTTCGTAGTGAAACATTCCCTGCCACAATCAAAAGCAGGGCGCATTAACATCCAAAATAATGACTTACGCGTTTTACTTATGGAGATTTCAACGTTAGTGAAGTGTTGTATCTTTTGATCATTTTCTTTTTTTGTAGGATTGAAAGCAAAGTGGCTCACATCTTAGATCATCTATAGCCGTATATATGACCTAAATTGCATGGTCTCGTCTAGACCTGGCAATTTCTGACCCGACCCGATAACCCGACCCGAACCCGCCCGAAATTTCTGGGTTTTGAACACGATTTTTTCAACTAAACCCAAAGTATACCGAACCCGAAAATTAGCGGGTCAAACCCGACCACGCTTGACCCGAAAATTTAACTTTTTGAGTTGAACTTTATTAAAATTTGTGACTTTGCATTCAGATTTTTAACTATTAAACTATAAGCGCAACTTATTTATTCGTTATTTATCTAATTTAAGTTAAAATAGTTACAATAATCTATCGTTGTTAGAAGATAATTATATTTTATTATGTATATTGTACAAAAAGTAGTATTTAGAGGCCATTTTTTAAAAAGAAAAAGCGAAAAATGTCGCAATCATAACCCGTTGGGTTGACCCGAAACCGAAATACACCGCCCGTATTTTCCCGAACCCGAAATACACCCGACCCGTATTTACCCGAACCCGATATACGACCGACCCGAAACCGCCCGCCCGACCAAATTGACAGGTCTAGTCTCGTCAGATGAGCGGTCAGATATTATCCATGATCTAATAACCAAGGATATTTGTAATGTGTTTGAGCATTAGTTGAATCCTTCATTTAAAAAAATAAAAAAAAAACCTTACGTGTTATCCTTACATAATATAATGAGGCTTATGGGGGGCCGAAAAATGTTTGAGATTTGAATTTACTCTTTTGCCCTCAAATGTATTTATAATAAGTGGGTTAAATACGTATCAGGTGTATATTTAGATAAGGTGAATACGGGTCCGATATATTTCAGGTTCGTGTAAATACGAGTTAGATGTATTTTGGGTTCAAGTATATGAGTTCGTGTATCTCCGGTTCAAATCAATACGGGTCATGTATATTTCGGAATCGGGTAAATACAGGTTGGATATTATTTGACAATAGAAAATGCTAAAAGTCTTAACATATGACCATTTTTAAAGCGTCGTAATTTTTCTGAGTATGCAAACTAAATTAGTGTGCATTGTATTTGAAAAATGAACATAGTATTACATATAAAATTATAAATGTTTGTATTGTTCTTTGTAATTTTTCATACTTATTGAAATTCAAGGTAAATTAAAATATGATTAATAAAATATATTTTATGTGCATTATTACACCAAATATATATGATAAAAAACTGTAACTTTTAACCAACTAAGGAGTCTAGCATCAACTAAAACTTTATGTCCAAACCAATCAATTCGGGAAGTGGGTTAAATACGTGTCGGTTGTATATCTAGATAAGGTAAATACAAGTCAAATATATTTCGGATTCAGGGTAAATACGAATTAGTTATATTTTAAGTTCAAGTAAATATGGGTTAAGTGTATTTCGGATTCGGGTCAACACCGGTCAAGTATATTTTCGGATCCGAGTGAATACGGGTTGGATATTATTTGACAATAGAAAACGCTAAGAGTCTTTATGATTATGCAAACTAATTTAATGTGCATTATTTTTGAAAAATGAACATAGTATTACATATAAAATTATGAACCCTTATGTTGTTGTTTGTAATTTTTCATGCTTATCAAAATCTAAGGTAAACTAAAATGTGTTTAATATAATATATTTTTATATGCATTAGTACACCAAATATATATAAGAAAACTATAAGATAGTTGGCGGGTGGGAAATGTGGAATAATACATGTGTGGATAGGATAGTGATTGAGAATTTAAGTCAGACCAGTCACATCATTTAAATATATAAATTTTTAAATATATAGTTTATAATTTTTAATATAGTATAGCGAGTAAGACAAATCACATCAATGACATTATTTATTAACTATATGAATTTTTAAATAGATATTATATAAAATAGGTAAGGAAGAATTGATAATGTGAAAAAATGGTCGAATAATGTAATTAAAAATGTAATAGATAAAATAAATTTATCATACATTACAATAAAATATGGCCCTAACCCGCCCGTAGGACGAGCCTTAAATCTAGTTGCATGTAAATCATAACCAAGATATTTCATAAAGTTTGTTATTTATTTGAAATTATCGTATGTAAATGTACAAGTTTGTACTTTTCTATTTTTAATATTCCCAACTTTAGTTTCTAACATTGAGTTTTGAATTATTTTCCCAAAAGCATTGTATATATGCTGTTTTTTCTAAGGGCCTGCTTGGGAGAAGGGTAAAAAGGAGTTAGGAGGGGTTAAGGAAGGTATCTACTCCTCCTTACTCCTACTTGGGAAAAGAGTGAGGGAGGATAAGGGAGAGTAAGGGGGAGTAGGGTTTACTCTCATTTACACCTCTTTACTCTTGGTTTTTTAACACCCCAATTTGGGGTGTAAAGTGGTGTTCAATATAATTATATCATACATAACATAGAAAATGACCATTATACCCTTAACCCTAATTTCAATTATATCATACATATCATATAATATGAAAGGGTAAATATGTCATTTAACATTTTACTCTTATGAACTCTCCAAAATGTTCTCCCAAATAGGGGTAACATTTTACTCTTATGAACCCTCTCATACTCTCATTCTCCTTTACTCTAACTCCTACTCCCCATTTTTAACTCTCCTTCCAAGCAGAGCATAAGGGTATACCCATTTAAGAATCCAATACTAGTTAATTTACTAGTTATTAAATTATGATTTCAGAATTTAGTTTCAGCTGAATCTGACACTGAATTTGATCACAAAATTGAACAAATACTCTCTCCGTTCCATATTAATTGACGTATCTCATAATTTTGCACATACTAAGGTGTAACTAAAATAACTACAACACAATCAAATAACACTATTTTTCAAGGTGTTTTTTCGTATATTAAGGTATAAGTAGTGATGGAATATGAGTAGGAGTAGTTTTTATTTGTTGGAAAAATAAGAAGTTAACATAATTATTAAAATTAAAATAATTAAATTAGGTATTGGGAAATGGAAAGTAACAATTATTTTGGAACAAAAAAAAGTTAGTTTAAGTGTCAATTAATAAGGAACGGAGGGAGTACGTTAGCCATGTTCTTTTCTGCGGTTGCCACAACCCACCACAATACGTGAGTTACGCTGTGGTACCGCAGTTTGCCACAACCCACCACAAAATACCATTCTACCACAATTCACCACAACCCATCACAAATTACTTTTTCAAATTTATTATATATTTTTAATATAAATTTTCAATCAATACTTTTTCAACTCACTTTTTCCAACCAATACTATTTCAACCATTTTTTTAATCATTCAAAAACAATACAAGATTTCAACTCACTTTTTCCAATTACTTTTTCACAATTATCAATACAATATTTTTATATATATATACAAAAAACCTACCGCAACATACCAATAACCCGCCACAATTTCACTACAACCCGCCACAATTTCACCACACCATACCGCATCATACCGCATAAAAGAACAGGGCTGTTCTTTTCTGTGGTTGACAAACTGCGGTGCCACAGCCTACCGCAGTTTGCCACAACCCGCCACATTTTATCGCAGATAATTACTTTTCTCTCTCCTCACTTTTCTCCTCTACTTTTTACAATCTCTCTCCTCACCTACCGCACATACCAATAACCTACTACAATTCCACCATACCCGCCACAATTTCACCACACCTCACCACACCATTTCGTAAAATACCGCATAAAAGAACAGGGCCTTAATTTGGTGGTAGGATTATTTCACATCCAAGGATAGCAAGTTGAGTACTAATTAAATCCTTTATCTTCCTTTATTTCTTTGTTTTGCATAAAAATTCCACAAAGAAAGATGATCAAAATCTTAAAACGGCAGCATCTAATCTACAGCAAGAAATGCTGATATTATCTGTCCACACTCTCCACTAAAATAAAGGCTCCTCACCCAATCAACATTGCCTTTCACATGTAAACCCAACACCACCCTGTGACCTTAACCCCCCCTTTTTTTAACATAATTACCATTTACCCAACACCATCATATTGTAGATAATGCAAAATAATAGTGAATAATTAATTATTATTTAACATTGTCATTAGTGATGCTTTTCCTTCTGTAGTTTATATCGTTTATGTACCAAAAAAATCTACCCAATCTTTTGTACTACAACATTTATCCCTGAATGATTGTCATAATAACTATTTTTTAAAAGTCAATGTGTACAGAAAAATAAGTAAAAAGTTGAGATTTTATTAAATATGTCTCTAATATTATCCAATACAAAAGAAGAGAAAACGAAATTAAATACGTTTGTCTCATTGTATTTGTTCATCTATTTAACTTAAGAAGATCAATGAATATTGAGAATTTGTTTATAATTTATCCAATTATGCCTATTTTAATTGAAAATTATAGTTGTTGAAATTATAAAAAGTGATAGATAAATTTATTAATTAGGGATAAAAAAGAAGTGACATTTATGGGAATTGTGAAAGAAATAATATTTTGGAACAAAGAAATTAGCTAAAAGGACAAATATTTTGGGACGGATACAGTAAATTAAATTGCAATCATTAATTAAGAATAAAATAGATACTCCGTATTTCAGTAATTAAAATTATAAAATTGACAAATAAAACGGGGGAGATGGTATAATGTGAACAGTATTATTAATCATGCAAATGACACTGATATATATAATATATGGGTTTATTTAATTTGTAATAGCCTGTTTCCAAAGTTCAAGCAAGATGGTAGTCACTAGTCAAGTTGCTTTTTTCCCAAACCATGAATCTGTCCTCAAAAATTTCACATCCTTTTTAATTTATTCATAGGCCGCCTATAAAAATTCAAAATGAAGAAATCGCTGTTAAGCAAACCTCCAAAAACCCTTTTCAATGTTGATTTGGATGTAATTTGAAGTTGACATGTTTGATTGAGATGTGCATCATATATACTTACTTACATACCCTCTTTTCACACTGGATTGCATCACTACTACTTATGTAGGATGTACAGTATTTTTGTATCCAAATCTTCCTTCCCCTTCTCTCTTTCTCTGTTTTATGGAACCCCAACTTTGCACCTCCTTCTTTGATTTAGCAATCAATGACAGATGAGCACTTCCCCTACCAAAACATATTACATGCATTGGGAGCATGCGTTTCAGATATTTGTGAGTGAACAATACTTATATAAGAATGAATAATTTAATATCCGTGGATGAACAATCGTAGTATTTGGAACACATACTCCAGGGTGCATCTAATAAATTGCACTTCTCCTACACATGAAAAAAAGGGGTTACAAAAGTTACTATACTCTTGCAAGCAATAATGGGAAGACATACAAATATAAAAGGCTTCCTTCTTTTGTGAAGTAGGTCCTGTTCTTTTGTAGGTCCCGTTTTTTTGTGGAGTATCATAGATGTTGGGTGAGATAAGTAGGATAAATGGGATAGGTATGATAATTGAGATAATATATGAAAATGTAGTCACATCACTCTCATTATTTAAATATATAATTTGAAAAGGTAGTTAGTCATATCGTGTTTATCACTTTGAACCCATGAAGGTAGGAAGTACAATAGTTGTGATTGCATAATTGTTTTATAATCTATGGACAAAAGGTTATTCGATTTGAAAGTGATGTATATTTGGTCCCAAATACACATCATGGGATCCAAATAGGAGCTTACATTGAAAAGGATCTTCAAGCACTCACTAATTTCTCACAAATGGAAGATTCTACCAAGGGTAATCAAGTACTTTGCTCTATAGTTCAAGAACCATAAAGCTAATGAGGAAGTCATCCTAGAGCCGATTGTTCTACATCTCAAGTGCTTTCATTTGGTTTTTGAATCTTGGAAATTGGAAAAGAAACGAGCAAGTTATTCAAGTTTTAATCTAGCTTAGTTCATTTTGGTTCTTTATGATGTAATCTTTTAATTAGATGATGTAAGCTAGATCCCTTGTATTTTCTTTCTTTTCACACGCCAAGGGGGCCTCTCATTTAGTATAAATAGATCTCTTGGGTGCCTTGTAAAATCATTCATTCATATATCAAATACAAATCAAACACACATGATGTTATTTTCTCTCTAGCTTTTTGTGCTAGTTTTCAAATCTCTTGAGGGAGTTTTCGTCTATCTCTACTTCTAGCCTTGGGTTGGCATCCCTTGGTGGTGAAAGGTAGAATTGGAAGAATCTTTGGAGTGGTGTGCCTATATCTCTATTGAAGAATCCAAGGCCATTATCAATCATTCAATTCGTGAGTTTCATTCTAGTTCATTTGATCTTGTTTTTGCTTCTACATTGTTTCAATCTCAAGATCATTCGCATACCATGACAAACATTCAAGAAACTTACATTCCATACATTCATTCATTCGTTCCATTCATTTCATTCATCCATCTCATTCGTTCATTCATCCATTCGTCCATCTTGATCACAATTTTCATTGATCTTTTTCGATTTCTATCTTCTTTCTTTCACAAGTTTTGATCATTTAGAATTTTGAGAAGGGAGATTCCATTCTTCGTTCTTAAAGATCCTGTTTTCCAAGTATAATGAGATCTTGACCCCATTATACATCAGAAAGTCAGTTAATTGAAACTTTAATTTCGAATTAGATATAGATCGCACATTTTATTTCATCCAACAATTCGGTTAGCCGGAAGTCAAGTTAACCGAAACTTTCGGATCGGATAAGGGTAATAATTTCAGTTATCCGAATGTTCGGTTAACCTGTCTGAATTTAGGGTTAACCGGTCCATGCATACCTGTAGTGGTGGCGTTCCCTCGACCCAGTGCGGGTTTTTTTATTCCTTCAGTTTTGGCTCTTGTTGAATTTCTAAGTTTTACTTTCAACATACTCCCACATCTTAATAAACAAAAATACTTCCCAAAAGTCGAACTCTGGAGGAAGGGGAAGGAAGCTGGAGTGTTTTTCACTATGAGACAAGCACCCATCAACATGCAACTTAATCCATTTTGAACATTCAAAGAATTAGAGTTTTTCTTAGGCGCCTTACAATTCCTAATATGGATCGTAATAATAACTATACTTACATGCATCCATGAAATAATATATAGATAACTTTTGAATGTACGGAAGAAACGTTGAGGCGCCATCATTATAAGGCTATCCTCAATGGTGTTCTTCAAAATGGAGAACACCAAGTACATGAATAGTAGGTTTAGTATTATTTTAATAGGTAGTAGAGAATGTGTATTGTTAATGATGAAGAATGAGTTGAGGAATGAAGTGAAAAATGGGTAATATATAATTATTAAAATAGTATAAAAAAGAAAAAGATAAAATAAAATCAGTTTTATTTAATATTTTCTCTCTCCTTGTCTCTCCATCTCTCTCTTCCACATCTCTCTTTCTCTCTCTTGCATACCAAAAATAGTACAAGTATGCTGCACCATACTTAATATGTCATCTTTTTTTTATTTTTTCTTTTTATTTACACTCTCTCCTCCATACTTGTTCCAAAAATATGTCATTGTGGATTGCCTAAGGGATACACTTTGTCCAAAACATCGCAAGTACATAAGTACATAACATCTAAGTCTCTATGCTACGAATAGTACCTATGCTATGAATAGTACCTTTTGTTGATATCGCTTTATGCAATGATTGTAAAATAACAATAAGTAAGAAAATTGTTGTTTTTAACTTGCCCTTAATGAATGTTTATCGATGTTGGTTGCTATGAATAATGCAACTTGAATGCGTAACTGTTTTCATCAATGTTGATAGATACCAATCAACGTACGTTGATAGCACTGATTGATGCTAATGAATAATATTAATACTAATAAATAACTAGTTTTAATTAGATGTATTTATTTGTCCATATTTTGGATAGTTGAAAATGATTACTACCTCCGTCCCTTTTTATTTGTTAATTGGGAGATTAGGGAGAAATCAAGATAACCACCAAAAGTTGGGAAAAATTTTATAAAATTACTTAAAATGGTAAATGTTAATTATGAAAATCTAAATGTAAAATTGGTAAAAGTTACATTAAAAATATAAAATGACAAATATTTACGGACATGAAAAGTTAGTTAAGGGGGCAACTAAAAAAGGACAGAGGGAATATTTTTTTTAAACTTAGATTGTAATTGATTAAAGTAAAATTTATCATTAAATATCCCCTACTTCTTTTCCATGAAATAGTAGGTAGCAAATAATTTTTAAATAATGAGTTGATTACAAAATGTAGGTGTAAAACTGGTACGCCTCCATATTTCGCCTGACAAAATTTCGGAGCATTATTTTTAGTTTTGGTTATTAACAAGATGTGTTTACGATTTATATAACTTGAAAACCAAGGATTTAATATTTCTCCATACTCGCAAAGTAACATCACCAGTGTAAATCTCCTGCTATCTCATGTCACCTTCACTCTCACAAAATTTTGAAGGCCCAAAAATGCTTATATTCTTCTTTTAAGGATTAAGCAAGCCCTTAAGTGTTCCACAGCCCATTGCATTTTTGTACCCTCAAAAGTTGAAAGGCCCCAAACAAATCTATCACTCTGTAGGTGTTTTAAGTAAGAAGGATTAATACTTTTTCTGTTCTATCATTCTAGGTGCAATCTGAACATCTTTATAGTCTAAATTTACAAACCAGCAACTAATGTTGAAAATTTTAATCACTATAGTTAGTATAATCCAAATATTTTGACATTAGTCACACACAAACAAGAACATAGTTTTATTTGGCGCTTGACCACATTGAAACATTACAAGTTACTGTAATAATTTGCAGAAAATCAACAATAAGAATCTAACATAACCTTTGCTCACCCTTCTACACCCACCAACTACTAACAATTAACAAACATGTTTATTAACTTGATGATTACATTAACTTCATCACCTAAAATTACAGAACTAAACTTTGATGTAAGCAACATGTTTAGCATTGTCCACTTTGGTGAGTGTCTTAAGATCATACACAACCCAACACCTAGAATTCTCCTGGTGGTAAAAGTACCCCAAACACTTGCAATCTTTGGTGCACTTTTGGGCACAGCTATCCAATGTCACAGGCCCATCACCCTTGGTGTACTTGCTTGAGAAATGATCAACCCCTGTGAGCTTATAATACTTGACACTCCCCCCACAACTCGGCTGCGGTTGCTTGCAATCTTTGCTCCAACCCAACAGCCCCTTCGGCGTAGGGCACGCCACACATTGACTGTCCTCGTCGCAAAGTCCGAAGTCCCCGCATTTTTGGGGCAGTTGGCATTCGGTGTCCCACAGTGCGTAGGGCGAGTCCCTAGCGAATAGGGTGAATGTCGCCTCCCAAGCGCCCCAATCCACCTTGTCTGAGTATGTGTAGACGCGCAAGTTTCCGTCAATTCCTAGCCTTAGGAGGGATAATGTGCTGTTGTACTTAGGCCTCGCAATTTCGGAGGTACCCCCGGATGGGGATGTGAAGGTTATGTCGTAAGCGTATGGGTTTTGGTCGTCTTCAGGGGTGGCTTCGAAGGTGAGTTGATCGATGGGGTTGTTTGAGTCGATCATGTGGTAGTAGAGCAGTGGTTTTGAGCTTTTTGGGCTTTTGTAGTACATTGCGAGCCTAGTCTTCTCCAAGACTAGACTGTACGGCCCGTTTGCATTGAGTTTCTCTGAGGCCCGGCTTATGAGCTTGTTGGGCCCATTGGGCTTGAAGTACTGGCCCACTAAGAGGGTGTCAGTTGGGTAATCAAAACTCTGCCATATAAATTTACCTTTTGCATCATGGAGCACCATGTTCCCATTGGGGAGCAGCTTGAACCCCACTACCCCCTTGTTGGCCGTGTCGGACTGCCAGACCACACGGCCATCAGCCTCGGCCAATACGAGGTTGCCATCTGTCCCGAGGGAGAACGTGGCGTTCTCCCGAACAGGGTTGCCCCGGTTGGCCTCCCAGACCCACCGGAAGAGGGACTCGGACCGGACCAGGCCCATCCGGAGGGCCAGGGTGTATGCATTGGGGGTTGTGTTGTAGAAGCATAACTGAAATGGGCTGTTGAAAACGTCCAAGGCCCGGTAATTCCCATCGTATTCGACGATGTAATCGCCGAAGTCGCCTTGGTTGACAAGCTTGAATGTCTGTGAAGGAGGGACAGTGGCCTTGGCAAAGGGCAAAGCAATGAAGAAGAAGAGGAAGAAGAAAGAAGGAGCCATTTTGTGAGGGGAATGAGAAGAAGGGTACTATATGTGCTTTGTTTTATAGTATGGGAAAGTCAATGGGTCAAAGTAATTGGATTATATATTATGGATTTGGGTGGCCCATTGCATCGTGGCGAAAAGAAGAAGATAGGCAAATACATGGGGACAAAACTAGCTGCAATTCTGCAAATGGTGCCGAAATTCAAAAGATGTCGTTTGCAATTTTATCTTTTGAGGGCTACTATTATATTAATGATTGGAAAGAATAATCATAAATGACAATTAAAAATTTTAAGTTCCATACAACAAAGAGACATTGAGTAGTTTAAAATATGAATCAATTTTATGAATGTTTGTACGTATATCCATAGTAACGAAATTTGAGAACAGTTTAGTAAAAGTATAAGCAATATTTTGGATAATTATAATATGAGATATAATATCTAAAGTTTGAGTCTTGTCCACTGGCATGCTGTAGAGTCGAATTTCTTAAAATTACAGGCATTTGACTAATTATTATTATTATTATAATTATTATTATTATTGTTATTGTTATTATATATATAAATATTATAATGTGCTTTGGAAATGATATTAGTAAATTTTAAATGTGTGATTAGTATATAAGAGATGGGAGCACACAACACTGTATAATCCAGATATATATATAATAAGATTTTTCCCTTAATTTGAAGATCTATACTATCTGCTTTATTATAAATTGGGTGATTAATTAGTGGATTTGGAGCCCAGTTTGTGACTTTGTGTAGTTAACACGGCCTTTGAGTCCTATTCTATCTGCCATTACTCATTAGCTTTAAAAGTGGAACGATAGCACCTTGTATTTTTATTTGGGGAATGAATATAATAGTGCATGATTTGACCGAGATCTAATCATGGGTAGACCAAATTATCAAGTTAATTGTTAATGAATTGCTTGAATTTGTGTTATGGATTTCTTCACATCACATGCAATGATAAGGACATGACAAATTGATAACTATCTGCTAAGCTCCCAATCAGTAACTTGATCCAAAAAATTTAATAGTTTTAGCTTGACTCAATATCTCATCTTCCTTTGGTAGCATCTCTTCTCTGTTAGAGCATCTGCAATGGTGAGTTTTAATTCGACTCACTGCTGACGTGGCAAGAAACGAGAACGAAGTAAGATTCTCGCGAGACGAGTTTGAAAGCGAGTTTGAAATATTAATATTTTAATCATATTTTTTTTTCTCTCCTCCTCAATCTCATTTTTATCAATATAACCAAATTAATTATATTTTTAAGTGGGACCCATTTACTTTTTTTAATTAATATGAGTCAAACTCATTCTCATCATTGGAAAGCTAACTAAATAAAAAGTTAAATTTTAACTCTCTTGATAGAGGTCCACAGATTCCACGTCATACAATTAGTCAAACTCAAACTCATTACTGCGGGTGCTCTTATTATTATTATTAAAGTCCTGTTTTGTGAGGGTGTACGTATCCAAGTGGGTGCAAGTTGTACGCGTATAACAGGATTGCATCGCCATCCAATCTTGACTAATTCCCATTGTCAATGCCATATAGCATTTATGGTATATTGATACGATCAGACTCATGATTAGGTATATCTTAATTTATGCAGTAAGATAGTTAAACTCACTTTTTTTGTTTAAACTCATTAAAGAAAAATAAAAATTATAGTTGTCAGGTGACTTGGGTCTACTTGATACACACTACCCCCTGGCCCCTACATTACAATAGAGTTGGGTCTATATTACGTGTGTGCGGATGTAAGGGTGTTTGTATTTGAATAGATGCTCCATGGTGAGAGTTTCCAATGAATATCTTTGAAGTATCAGTGATCTATTTGATAATGATATATATATATATATATATGGTTGAGAATTATGAGAATATTCTAATGGGACTTTAGGATTATCCTTGTAAATTCTCTGAAAATACATTGTAATACTCTGATTGTAAAGTCCTTTTGTTTACTGTATTGTTTATAGTTTCTTTTTTCAGGTTTGGGTTTTCCCACATTAAATTCTTGTGTCGATTTTATTTACTTTCTTGTTTATTCCATACTATTGTTTGTGGTCTTGCTCCCCAGATCCTCACAATTGGTATCGAAGCCTAGGTTGGTGTCGTTGTTGGCTGTTGCTTTGCAGATCATCAAGGCATAAGCTGTAAAGAGTTTTAGTCAAACAATGAATGAAGAAAGTGAGGATCGTATGAATGCACTGTGATTATTGAAGGTATGATTGGCGGACCATGTGGAAGAGTAGCATGCAAGGATCGAGTAAGAACACATTCTAGCCCAATGTGGCTCAATGACGAGGATGGTGGCCATGTGAAGACACCCTGGACAAGAGATGCATGTGCACGATGGTTGATCTTTTGATGGTGGTCTTTGTACCTGGGAGAGAAGGCATATCAGTTCAAGGGGGAACGATAACTTCGTGGTGAACAGAGTCTTGGTGAAAAAGGGAACAATGTGTGCTGCTTGGAAGATGGCTCTTCGCAAGGTGGGGCCATGGATGTAGATAGATATGGTGGCAATGATTTTCATGGTGGGTTTGAGATGGAATCACAATTGAGTCAAGAATGAGACAAAGAATTAATGGCCCTTTCCGATATTTTGATTGAAATATCCATAAATGGTATCTTTTGTGGCAATAGCATTTTTGCTAATTATTTCGATGATAAACTTAGATTTGGTCAAATTGGTCACATAGGTTCTGGTTGATCGTACCCAATTTTGGAAAAATGTTAGTAACTCATGTTAAAAGACTTAATTTCTATAGTGGGTCAAATTCGGTCATTCACTTAGTTAAGTTTGGTCATTTTGTCAAGTTTGATAAGAAAAATTGATTTTTTTTTTGCCTATACCATAGTTTCAATTCGGTCATTTAGTCAACTTCGATCAATTTAGTTTGCGCATTTTGTCCAATTAAAATTTTGTCAAGGTCTTGGTTTGGGTGTTTGGACCGATTTCGAATATCCAAATTGGTTGAACCCAAATTTTTGATTCCCTACCTCATAGTAACAAAAAATATTTTTTAACGATATAAATACACTTGAATATAACTTCTAAGAATAATTTAATTGTGATTCACGATGAATGATAAGTAATCATTCTTTTCCATTTTATTTATTATCTAGATCTATGCATTAATAAAACTTTATAAATTCTGACTATTAATTTCATAATATATATAATGCTTTATCATGTAAATTAGTGTCATTAATTTGGTACAAGGGTATTTGTGGTTGCAATTAGTACCTATGTCGTTGAGCAGTGCATGTATGCGATAGTTCATGTGATGTAATGTGTGTTGGGTCTTCTAAGTTTTTTTTTTCTCTATACGGGTGATGCTTTGGGCTGGAAATTGAGGCCCAAGTATTGGACTCCACTTGTTTGTAGGGCTTCAGCCCAACCTTCCAGGCCATTTTGGCCTCAAATAAGAAAAAGGGTAATATTATTCACGTTGACAAAAAAATTCGCGTCATGTGACAATTCAGGCGGAAATTTTATGTTCGGACTAGTTTTACTTGGAATCAGATAACTCGGACGAAGTTAAATTTGAATTGAAATCGGGTTTGCACAATAGAAAAAGAGAAATTTTATGTCCGAATATTTGGTCAATTCAGTAGATATCCAAATTCGGATGAAAAATCTATGCTCAGACCCGATTTTGTCTAGACCGGACAATTCGGATATTTGGGATTGGAAAAAATTTTATTGGCTGTAAATATTATAATTTTCCGATAATTATTAATTTAAGAAATTTTGATCCAAGTATTGAAGATTGTAAAACAATTAACGTATGGAGAAAATCAGTTTGATTGTCACCAACGGAGTTTAAGACGTAAGTGCTGAGGAGAGGTGCAGGGTGCAGCAGCTTGGTCCCGCTTGGACGGCGGGGAAGCGGGTGTACAGTATAAACCACTTGATTTTTCCTTTTTGGTTTAAAAATCTTTTTCCGTTGTTTGCTTGTAAGAAAGGTTAGCAAATACGGAGCGTGTTTCCACGATCTCCGCTGCCTTCAATTCAATCGAATCGACGAATCTGAATCCAAAATCTAAATCTGAATCCGAATCTTGCTTCATCTAATCCGGTCACTGTGGAAGATCTCCATTGATGGACATGTGATGTGAGCTTCAACAACGACTCAATCTACTATACTTCTCAGCCATGTCCAGGTTCATACTTCTTCTAATCTCTTTCTATCTGTGGATATCGAAATTCGGTTGTTGCTTTTCTGATTTTGTTGTTTAATTCGGTTTATTAAGATTAGTATATTTTTGGGATTTCAATTGAACCATGAATTAGGGTTTATGGCAAACAAGTTTTTCCGGTAGTGTATTTGATGATGATGTATGATACTCGGGATCGAAATTTTGATGAATTCAATGTTGTTATTGCCGGTTATACTGATATGTCGATTGAATTGAAGTCGGATAATCTAAGTTGGTGTTTGGTGAGCGGGAAAAGATTGTGGCTTGGGAATAGTGATTTAGTTGATCAAGTTTCCGTGTTTGGTACATGGGAATGAGAATAATTTAAGTATAAGGACAGGGAATTCGAAGCATATGTTTCCGCAAAAATATGGCGGAGAGGAATGAAAATTAGGATGTAGAATCGGGAATATAACTGTGCATGGTTACTTGCCAATTATGGAGCCATATGTTCATAACAAACATGCACTTTTAACTTCGTACTAATTTGAGCTCCTAGGTATCATACATAGGAATGAGTATAGATGAGAAAGACAAATTTATAAAGAATTTTCACTCCTTGTTATGACTTCCTATGATTAATTCTCACCCACTTCACATCACCTTCAGGATTTTCTTGGGGACATTTTAATTTTTTTTTTTGGTTAAAAAATAGCATTCAGCAAGTAGGCTTAGGTTAAATTGAATGGTCTAAAACAAATTGATCTTGTTTGGAGATGTAAGAATAGAAATTTGGAAGGAAAATTGAATTGTAGTTAGCCAAACAATAAGTGTTGGGATAATGGTAAGCTGTAACTTTAGAAAAGTATCGCAGTAAGTTGAAATTGAACCCTTAGATTTCAATGCACCGCCACCAAACTGGTCCCTGAATGATACTTTGGAATACTGGATTCCAATGTATGATAGTTTGGAATATTACAATCCAATATATGGCAGTTGGATGGACTACGTCTACGACATTCTAGTGTATTAAAATTTGGGATTACTAAAATACAGGTGCCACATAGGAAAACCACCCTCCTCCAATGCCACATATGGAGACCACCGAGTTAGTTAACCACTGAATTGGTTTGGACCAACTCGCCGGTGGTGCACTGAAATCCAAGTGTTCAATAGTTCAACTTTTGATACAATAAACTTCGACTTACCATTGTCTCAACTCTTATTGTTCAACTTATTACAATCCAACTTTCCAGTTTGAAAAGGGATTCTATCGACTTCAATCTTTGCAAGGTCTGAATTCTATGTTCTGCCAACTACAAGGCTCACCTAACTAGGTGGATCCGTGTAACGCATTAGATTGAATGGAGAGGGTTTGAAACAAGTACTCAAGAGAGTCTATCAGTCTAGTTAATTCCATCTTATCACCTGTCTTGCGTAGGGGTCTTTGAGGGTTATTTACTTGTTATCCCAAGCTTGCAATGGAATATTGCCAATCTCTTAGACATTTTGAGTAGCTTATGAAATGGAAACTAAACTTTGTAATCTTGTAACTGTGTGCCACTGTTGGTACTGAATCATCTTTCTTTCGTCCTCCTTCTCTTTCCGCTTCAACCAAGCAATGCTGTGGACCTGTGGTAGGCCTATTACAAGCTCCTTGTTCCTTAGTCATCCTTGATGTCATTGCAGAGGTCCAATGCTATTTGGTGATCCTCCACCTAGATGATGATTTTTCATATCTAATCGAAAAGAAATGTACTTGGACAACTTTATTGTCACTTGTTGACTTGCGAGATTGAATAATTGACGCGATTATTCCATATTTATTTATGGCAAATAATACTATCCACGATGAAGAGAAACTTTCTGCAAAAAAGTGCTAATTCTAAAACAAGCGCTTAAGGTATAGTAATTTAACCTTTGGATATGCAGACAATCTTTACAGTTCACTCTATATCATAAACCTTTTACTGTCTATAGAATTAAAAGTATCAAGTAGTATTCTTAGCCATTTTGCTATAGTTTATTGCCATCCAAGATGGAGAAGCCTGTCACAAAGTTCTTTTAGATGTTTGAGAAGTAAACTGAAAGGAAAATGGTTGCATTACAGGTTATTCCTAGGAGCTCCATCTCTGGAGCAATCCTAGGAAGCTTGTTGAACTAAGCACTTTGTTGGGGCCAGTGCATTAATGCTTATATTGTACACCTAGAAGTACATTTCAATTTATATAAGAGTAATAAAGATTTAAAAAAAGGTGACATTCACTGCATTTAGCTTACGAATAGCTGATGACAAATTGCATTGGTGCACAGAGGTATACTCTCTTGCCAGGTTGTCTACAGGGATCTATGAATGCATACTGGTGAACTTGATGTTTATTAGAGCATTTGGACAACTGTACGTGCATTCATATGATTGACCTACATTCACCTCCACTGGCCTACTGTCACAAAAATCACCCTGTAGTCAAATGCCTCATTACCCAACCCACCCCAAATTGCCCATTTTTACCCATATTTCAACCCTCAACTTTTCATCTTTACCTGAGCTTACCATGCCTTAACCTGCATTTACCTACACTAGCGTACATTTACCTACACTTACCTGTGCTCGCCTACATTAATCTATGTTTACCCCTGGTTACCTTCTCTGAACTGCAGACTGCACTT
The DNA here is from genome assembly GCA_029582165.1 of Portulaca oleracea. NCBI lineage: Eukaryota > Viridiplantae > Streptophyta > Magnoliopsida > Caryophyllales > Portulacaceae > Portulaca > Portulaca oleracea. The sequence goes on from CM055876.1 coordinate 42,945,107, forward strand.
TTCAACTTAGCTAAAGAGCAGGCTAATATAAAATATCATGTATTTATAATTTTATATGTTCATTGGATTCCATTCCATTTAATGATTTGCCAACTCATGACTGAGATGATGCGTCTAGTCTGGAATTGGTTGAGGATGTGTGTGTCACTAATGTGTAGTCTTTTTCCACTGCTTTAGGAATCGTAGCTTTTAATTAGATAGCTTATAAGTGATTGTACCCTCATTGTCTTAATGATACCTTGTTGTTTATGTCTTCGTGCAGGTTTCTAATATTGGGAAACATTAGGAAAACTGCAAAATCATATGTCAAAGGCCATTCTAGGCAATCATCGGAATTAAGTTCTGTCGGAGCATGTGCAAGATATGAGTCTCTTATTAGTCAACACAGATCATATTCCCAGTATTTGTTACATCCGCTATATAAAGAATCAAGAAGTGTTATAAAAAATTCATTTGTGGGGTGTGGCTCTCTTTCATATGCTAGCAGGGTGAAACATCAAGCTCAAAATGCATGGAAGATTGCATCGGAATACAAAAGTTCGTGCTTTCCCAACATTGATAGGTTAGCTAGAGCTTTCAGCTTGGCTGTGATGAGATATCATCTAGTGGTTCCTGGAATCTTTGGGTTAATGTATGGGAAGCTGGCGACGGCACATACAGCATATGCAGAGTCAGACTATTTGTCTTCCAGAGATTCAGTATCTGTTTGTGCTCAAAATGGGCATGCTTATTTGACCAACTTGTTCTCTGGTATTCTTGAAGTTCTTATTTTGCTTATGAGGGCTGGTTTTCTGGCCATTCTCTTCACACCAAGCATAGTGATGGCGCCATTTGCAGACAGTTTTGGACCTGAATTCAGGAAACTCTGGCTTTGTGTTGTCCATCAAACTTTAGAACAAGCTGGTCCTGCCTTTATTAAATGGGGTCAATGGGCAGCCACAAGACCCGATCTATTCCCCAGTGATCTATGCTCTGAGTTGGCAAAGCTTCAAAGCAAAGCTCCCCAACATAGTTTTGGATACACAAAGAGAAGTGTTGAGAAAGCATTTGGTCATAAAATCTCTGATATTTTTGAAAGATTTGAGGAGGTGCCTGTGGCATCTGGTAGCATTGCTCAGGTGCATCGAGCATCTTTGAAATCCCGGTCTCCTGGTCAAAAGACCAAGGCCATTGAAGTGGCAGTAAAGGTTAGGCATCCCGGTGTTGGTGAATCTATCAGGAGAGACTTTGCTATCATTAATGCAGTGGTTAAGATATCAAACTTAATACCAGCATTGAAGTGGTTGAGACTAGATGAAAGTGTGCAGCAGTTTAGTGTCTTCATGATGTCCCAAGTTGATCTTGCCAGGGAAGCTGCTCATTTAAACCGTTTCATATACAACTTTCGCAGATGGAGAGATGTGTCCTTCCCAAGACCTGTTTATCCACTTGTGCACCCTGCTGTTTTAGTGGAAACATACGAGCAAGGGGAGAGTGTCTCACGTTATGTTGATGAACTGGAAGGACATAACCGAATCAAGGCAGCGCTTGCTGACATTGGGACTCATGCTCTTTTGAAGATGCTGTTGGTAAGATACATTACAGTTCATGTACAGCAATATGTTTGTGTGTGTGTTTGTGTGCGTGTAAATATAACCAAAAGTTGGATCAAACCAATGGACATGATAAAAGATGGCAACTTCATTTTGGACCTACGGCGATCAAACAAACACTTTATTGGCACAAAATTCATTATAGAAGTTAATGTAACCATTCATATCTTATTGTGGCTTAGCCATTGTCCTAAGTATGATTTTGCTGAAATTATGAAGCTAACTTCTTCCAGCGCTTGTTCCCACGACACAGTGTTAATCAATTGGGTGCGCGCCCAGTTAATTAGTTGAGTTCTTGAATCTACACCCAAAGCTGTTTATATTTAGAAATTTAAATGGACTTTAAGCTGGTGTTTTTAGGTTATAGGGAGCAATTTAGGCTAATTATTGAGGTATAAGCACGTTGAAATTTAAATGAACTGTAAAATTATGAAGCTAACTTTTGGTTGGAGGGTCGGTAAGAGTTGCCCTCGCAGAGCGCCTATGGGCTTCTAGGAGTGTCGTATGGCCATAAGGACTTTACAAGGTGCCACTCTAGTACTCCACATTGCAGCGTATGAGAATGTTTGAAATTCATGTGTGCCCAGGTGGTGCACCTTACAACTTCCTATCGAGCTCAAGACGGTTGTCTCTTGATAGGAGGTTTGTCTTAAAGTTGGTGTGACTAGGCGAGTACATGTCAAGTACTGAGACTTTGACATTGACACATTAGTTTATGCATGAACATGTTTATATTTCTAATAATTGAACTTCGATTTGTGGGGGATTGTTAGATAGAGTCAAGGTTGAATGCTTGCTTAATTATCTGTTGTGCCATATCTAAGGTTGTTGCATGGGTTGGCGTTTTGGCTTTGTTCTTTAGAGGGATAGGGTAAGGTTGAGTAAAGTTACCGAAGGGTTTTTGAGGGAATCGAAATCCCTCTTCAGAGATTGAAAGACAATTTTGTCAAGTCTCTCTTCTTTTGGGTGAATGAGAAGTTTAGCTCTTTCTCTTTTGAGGTGGAAGATTTTGTGGATAGTTTGTTTTTTGGTTGTATATTACAAAATAGTTACCTTAACAGCTATCAGTTATCCACTACAATCCAACAGTTGCTCGCTACCCCAACAACTATCCGTTACTCAAACAACTGTCCATTACTCAATCCGCTCTTTTGCCGAATAGGGTCTATGTGTTTGTATCAATATTCATAAGATATTTGAAAATCCATTGACAAAACATGAGGAAAAACATCAGCAATAAAAACTAAATGGACGACATGGACCCCCCCCCCCCCCAAAAAAAAAGGGGGGGGGGGGAGAGAGAAAACAAAACCAAGAAGACAGTGGAAAGGGCAGTAAGTTGCAAAAGAAAAAATGAAACTTTTGAAAAAACAAAATTAAATAAGTTGGAGAAAAAGGGAAAGAAGGGGGTGGAGGTGTTAGAAACTTTGAATGAAATGAAATTTAACTTTTAGGTCTAGTGGACATTTACTTGAATCAATAGACAACTTGCGATGAGTAGGGAGTGGAAAACAACATTGTTTTCATTGAAGTTGAAGTCCAATGGAAACAAAGTTAGACTTGTGACAGGTTCAGAGCAGGATTACATTTGTTGGTCGTTGTTGTAGCTGCTTTTGATCTGTGCCTGGGGAGTTCTAAGCTGCATAATAGTTGCAACCCAATTGCAGTGTTGACCTTCATTATCCACCTACCAATATTTAGACCCAGCTACACTTCTGAGCTGCATGTTGTCTTTGAACATATATCTGTTCGGTATTGAATACTGCTGTAAGACTTTGGTCTGTCTACATGATGTCTTTGATCCTTTGTCTTCTAAACTCAATTTATTGGGGAATACCAGCTGCCTTAAAAGATGAATTAGTATTTGTAAGCTGCATTGTTGTGGTTCATTTTTTCAGGTGGACAACTTCATTCATGCCGACATGCATCCCGGCAACATTCTTGTCAGGGTACCCCCTAACAAGCCTTTGCGGAAGCGGCTATCAAAGTCAAAACCTCATGTCATTTTCCTTGATGTAGGCATGACTGCTGAGCTTTCCAAAGGTGATCGAACAAATTTAATGGAGTTCTTCAAGGCCGTTGCATGTCGTGATGGACGCACTGCTGCAGAGTGTACCCTCCAGCTGTCAAAGCAACAAAGCTGTCCTAATCCGGAGGCCTTTATTAAGGTACTCTTTCTGACCAATCATACGTCGGGGTTTTTGCCGTGTGTGTGTGTGTGAGTGTGTGTGTGTATGCATGTATTTACAACTAGATAATTGGTAATGCTTTGAAATGACCTGATTTCCTGAATTTGTCTCAATCATTAAGGCACCAGATTTGCTTGTCCAAATTTCAGTTTTTCCTTGTTTCTACATGTTAACTTTGTCCCGCCAGATATGTGCGCAATTGAACATAAATTTCTTACCAAACCTTCATATTATTCTATTACAAATCTAGGCATTAGTAAATCCTATTTGTTATTGTCCAAAGCACCAATTTTTAACTTAGAGTTGCCTAGTCCAGTTTATCTCATCTGAAATAACACAGGTAATGCACACAGAAAATATCTTTGAATAGTCCAATTTGCCAAACCAAATCCCCCCCCCCCCCCGAACCACCACACACACACACACACACACACAAAACAACAGTTTGAGTAATCGGTTACTGGCACTACAGAGGGTCATCTTACGTTTGAGCTTTCTTAATAATATTCTTAAAGAAAAATTGTGAAGGTAAGACCTCTGGATTCGGAAACAGTGTCCTGAAATTCCAAGAAATCAAGGGGGAAACATTTCTGTCACATTAAGGTTCCCACCCTTGGGTCACTAGATTCCTACAGTACAGTATTCTTTTACATAGAGCTAGTTCTTTACTCATTTCGTAGGGGTGTTTCCACATCGTCGTATTTTTCAAAAATCTGTCCCTCCATGTTCTCTCACTTCTGTATTGGAGTTTGACCATTTCCATTTCCGTGCTGTACAAAGATTTCAAGTGTTCTGGGATTTATTTTGTGTTAACATCTGATCATCAAGCTTTTTTATTCTCGGAATCGTGAATCTTTATGGTGTTTTTGTTGCTGTGTATTTGTTTGTCCTAATTCTCAATAAATCTATTTTATCAGGAGGTCAAGGAATCATTTGATTTCTGGGGTACTCCAGAAGGTGATCTCATCCACCCTGCTGACTGTATGCATCATTTACTTGAGCAAGTTAGGCGCCATAAAGTGAACATTGATGGCAATGTATGCACTGTAATTGTCACAACTTTGGTGCTGGAGGTAACACTTTTCCACTTTAGTCTAACCCATAAGATAATGCTAGCATCATGTCATGACTTAAAATTTAAAGAAGCACAATACTTACATGACACACATAACACAACATGACTCCAACACAGACCTTTTGGAAACTGAGGACACTTCATGAATTTTTCCTTATTTAGTCTCTTGTGTTTTGGGTCCATAACTCCATTTTATGTTATAGGCATAAAGGGATTGTGTTTTCGTGAGAACAATGCCGAATTGCTCATAGAGTGTTTGACCTGCAACTCCCAGTACCTAAAATTTTGCTCATAGATAACTTCTTTCTGCCATGTCTGTTTGACACTCATGTAAGAGTGTCTAAAGTAAAGGTGTACCTGATATATGTGAGACACAGATCAGTGAAGTGACAGCTTATCTATTATGGTTCTTACTTCTTAGTTATGAGCATAATTACTGTGCTGGGAGTGGAAACCTGAAGAAAAGTTTCACTTGGAGTTTGGAGTACTGATTGGCTTTTCCCTAACTTGACATACTGTTTGATAATTTCGGGAATTGGGCCCAAGATTTATTACCTTCCAAGTTTCTCACAAGTATGAATTTCCTGTCTGCAGTATTTGTTGGGTAGAAATACATGTTCTTACATACCAAATGCTCAAAATGCAGATCATCTTCATATGTTATCTTTATGGAATCCCCGACAAAATAATTATCATTTTACTTACGTGGCCTGATAATTTTAATGCTATTTGTTCTTTCAGGGGTGGCAAAGGAAGCTTGATCCTGGATACGACATGATGAACACACTCCGGACATTGTTGTTCAAAGAAGACTGGGCAAAGTCCCTTTCATATACCGTGGAAGCACTCATGGCTCCGTGATTGCCACTCGTTTTGGACAACCTGTGGTTATAAAAAGTAAACCACGTCAGTTTTGTAAGCAATAAGGTTAACAACATTAACCGGTGCTGTTTAATTGCCATAGTCGTTAATAGGATCGATCATCAATTTTTTACGGTACATATTGCTAGAACAACATGAGCGGAATCTGCTCTGAGGTAATCTACATGGGTAAAAACTCGGTTTGGGAAGGAGTTCCCAGAAACCCCCATACAAAATGCCTTTCTGTAAAGCCAGCCATTAATTGACAGCACTTGTTACCCTTGGGACTTGGGAGAGACCCTTGGGGAAATTTTTGAGTAAACAACTAAACATCGTACTTTCTGAAACAGCTTATTTGAATGAAGTAAGCTTTTGCTTCTTTGGTTCGAGTGGTACTTTTGAACGGTTTCCAGTTTAAAAACATTTCCCACATTTTCTACAAGTATTAGTATTGCCCTTTCTCTTTGGAATTTATTACGTATTCGTGGAGTTTGTGCTCTAAATAATGTGATGGTTCACTCATATATATTAGGTTGTTCACTGATATTAATAGGAAGTCCAATAAAGTAGGACCGCACGATTGTTTTCTCTTGTTCGGCGGTTCTGTTTTATTGGACTTGGCATAAAATATCTTTTTAATGTATCTTTTAGGTAAGAGAGTGGTGTAATGCATGGACGTATAACATATGTTGTTGTGTATTAACCCCATCCAACATCTATATTTTATTTTAAAAAATGAAAGTTTTGAAGGAAAATTTTGTGTAAAGTTTTATGTTGATTTTAGAGGAGGGCCAAGGAATTAAAATTATTGATAGTTAAGGGGATAGTAGTATTGGGACAGAAAGAAATATGAACTATAAATATGGGATAGATGGAGTATTCAATATTTAAATTTAAATAAAAAGAATAGCACAATCTGGTTAATATTATATATAACTTGTATAATTTCATTTTTCATCAATGACTTTTACAATTTAAAATGTATTTTATGTCTACCTATCATGAATAGGTTGTTCTGATTTGAAATTTTATAAGTAGAATATCATATCTGACTTTTATAGTTTTGTAAATCATATCTAACTTGTGTGAATGGAACCCCTTCTCTAGTGAAGTTGGATTTTACTTTCACGAGTATCATTTTCTTATACATTCGGAATGAGTTTTATGAGTACATCTATATATATGATTTAATTTTTAGTGAACACACTCTGCGTCGATCTGGCGTCAATGACTTAGTAAGGCCCCACCATATAAAACAATTTTATTTTTTTGGATGACTATAATCTAAATTGATAGTAGAGATTATTGTTGTCTAATTTGTGAAAAAGTAGAGATTATTAGAATCAAATTTTATAAATAAATACATAAATATATATATATATATATATATATATATTATATAATTACGTGGTAGGAAAGCATGATACCTGTGGAAATATATTCCAGTTCTGTTGATTAACAGCCGTAGGAGCGTCTTCCTTTTTTATTTTGTTTATTTATTATAGGAGTAGGAGCATCTTTCATGAATTAGAGATTGAGAATGTAGCGTGCGTTACCCTCTAGTTCTCTGTCCACTTCGGATGATCGGATCAATGAATTGTCAACAGTAAGCATAAATTAATACTGAAAACGAAACTTAAAAAGGTGGGTCCATACAAATAAGCTTCCACTCGTCATTTGATCCATGCATAGGTCCCTTTTTTTTTGGAATAGAGGTAAAAATTTTCCAACTTTACTTTATTTATTTTTATTTATTTTATGTACAATATCTAAAATATCTACAGTAATATAATACACTTATGATGATGTGACTTACCTATTATTGCTTATGCAATTTTATTTATCTTCATTACTTTGCTTATTTTTTGACATTTTACTTACACTCTCTCTTTTTTCTTTTTTTCGACAATTTACAAGTCAAAAAGAAGACATCAAATGTGCTACAAAAATCACGATAATAGCAAAACAGCAAGAGTCCAGCAAAATAAGAAACAACACAACTCGTTACAACGAAATTACAAAAAACAATAAAACAAACAGTTATCCAACAAGATTTTTCTTTTATTCCAGCATATCATATCTGGAAGCTTTAGTCACAGTCTCATGATTATCACGAGACATTTTCAACAAACACACAACATTCGTAATAAATATTAATAAATGAATAAGAAAAGTAATAATTAATATATTTATTAAAATTATAAAGGTAGATAATTAAAAATATAAAAAATTAATTAAAAAGTTTAGATATAAATGAAAGGTATCGAGGTAGTAATCTATTTTTAATTGAAAATTTTATTTATTTAATGGGGATGATGTTCTTTTGTTTAGTGCACCGTCTAATTCGTCATTCTCCAATAATTATATTTGTAAGTGCGTTGCGGCATTGACGACGGATAAGTTGTCGATAAGTCGGTTCGATTATTATATTAATTATTATAACTAAGTTCCAGATCTCAAAGCATTGATTGAGAACTTATCAAATTTAGAGGTTATAAACATGGTCACCATTTCAAGAATGAAAATTCAAGAGGTTTTTTTTTTCCCGATTTGCGGTAAGGTAAGGCACGAGTTATCCATATTATCTATACTATTTTTTTAAGTCACTTATTTATTTACCACACTTCTCCATCGACTATTAAAATAAAGAAAAAACTCATTTATTTAATAAGTGATGTAACTTATATAACTTGTCTTATTTACAATATATTATTAAAAATTATAAATATTTTTTTATCTTTATCCAACCTTTTTTTTTTATGGAATATCTTTATCCAACTTACCCACACTTTATCAATCTATACATAATATCCATATTATTTACAACTTACCAATTTATCTACATCCACTACTTAACATCCATAAAAAAGAACAGGGCCAATTGTTACTTTTAATTTTTTGTTCATCATTTTCAATATTTGATTCAACTATTAAAAAATGAATGATGAAAATATGACATATTACTATAAATAGGTAATAATAATAAGCAATTGGTAGCCTCTATTGAAGGTTTGCTCCAAATAAAAAAATAGATTAAGATAGTTTAATCTTGTGTTCAGGAGTAGTGAAGATGTTCATATTCCCAAATGTGAAAATATTAAGTTTCTATCATTTCATTATAGTCGTGGGAGGCCTACGAAGTTTATAAGGGAAATTATTTAAGGTGATTTGAAACACATAGGCTTAATAGAGGACATGATATTTGACGATGACATTTGACAGGTTAGAATTAAGGTAATCAGGTAAAAATTTATTGTTAGGATGCCTTGTGGTACATTCTAACCCTTTGTGTGTTTCTTGTATTGTCATTGTGTTGGTGTTTTCAGGTACGCAGCTTAAGTACACATTGCTTGGAGTATATAGTTAAAGTGTCTCGTTCTCTTTGTTCCCTTCATTCTCACTCTTAAGAATGTGTGTATTAATGATCACTTTTTCCAATTGATTTAAAATGGTCGAAAATCAACCGTTTTAACAATCATTTCATATTTTTCTAATTTTTCAACTATTTTTCTAATATTATGTGCGAAAAATGATTGAAAATTTCAACCACTTTCTCTAAAACAATAAGAAATTTTTCCGACCAATCTTTTTCCTACTGTTACGGATGACCAGCTCAAACTCTAACCAAAAAAAAAATCATCAGATATATAGTTTAATAACGAACAGTAATAGAGATGCATGATTAATGATGCTAACAATGCATCAATCATTATTTGACGACACCAGCAGGAGTATTATGCATACATAATATACTCTCAAATTATTTCTATGTTTAATGCACTATCAAACAATCGGTTTGAAAATATTCCCTCCTTTTTCACTTTAAAGATGCAGGGGAAACCAATATCACAAACATTGATGGAATATTTAGTAAAAAAATTAATTAAATAAATTTAATTAAAGTTAAAGTTTGGAGTTGATTTTGAATGTTTATGGTTACATAAGAAAAGTACTAATTAATATATTATGGGATTTGTAAAATGACATATAATATAAAATAAAATAAAATAAATTACAAAGTCTCATGTATAAAAAAAAAAAAGAGAGAGATATTAGGGCTAAACAAATCACTACCCCATCCCATTATATTTGTCCATTTATCTAATTTGAGAAGACCAATGTATATTGAAAATTGAGGGGAAAATTTTGTAATTTACCCAAACTACCTCCACTTTAATCGAAGAAAATAGTTGTTGGAACTAGAAATTGAGGGAAATTTTTTTTTTCAAAAAAATACATTAGTCATCCTGCTTATGTGTACTTTCTTACACGACAAAAAAAAATTTCTGAAAAAAATAGAAAAACGACACCTCAAAGTAGAACAGTCACCGCGTCAATCATCAGCTGAATTGGTCTGAGTGCATTATTGTCCAATACCCTCAAAGTTCAGTGTATTAGATTTCAAAAAAAAGTTCAGTGCATTATTGTTCAATATCCCTAAAGTTCAGTGTATTATCGTCCAATAATTCTAAATAAATTTATTAATTAGGGGTAGAAAAGAAATTACCGTTATTAGAATTGTAGATGGGATAAATATTTTAGGACAAAGAAGTCAGGTAAGAGAACAAATATTTTCGGCCCGAGGTAAGTACATGATGGCTCATGAGTTATTAATTGCGTCATTAATCATCTGCATCATTCAATTATTTAGTTCTTTATTTTTGTAGTTACCGGCTTGCTAGCAGCCTAGCACTATGGTTGGGAAGCATTCAAGCATTATGATTCATAATAATGTACTTAATAATTTGCATGATGTCATTTGAAAGCCAACTGTATACATTGTTTAAATGTTTAATCAAATTTGATGTGGGGTTTTTTTAAATTAGCAGGCCAGGAGAATGCCTCAAGTTAACGTTCTGAAAAGTAATTTTAAAAAGAATTGGATGCATGAGCAATTTTAAAGGAATAAAATAAATTAACATAAATAAATAAAATCAGAAAATTATCTTGATGAAGCTATATATTAGTTAAATTAATTAATACAGACAACAATTAGGACAAGAGAATCCGGCTGAGGTCATGACCCTTAGATATAATTAATGGTAGTTTGTATTTACCTATCATGAGGTTTCTAACATCAATTTTTTGGGCCCTATGTTGGGTTTTTTGCTTTTTGGACCCCGAACTTTGGGGGTATTTATTTTCTAGACCTCCATATTTTAAAGTTTATATTTTGGATCATATACTTTGTCTCCGACAACAATATGGACCTTATACTTTGTCTACGGCAACAATATGGACCCACATATTTTAAAGCCACTATCGATTTTTTTTTCTTTCGAAAATTTTCCAGCCGCAACTTCTTCTTCCTCTTCTTGCACGATTTCCAACCCCCATATGAGCATAAATTTGCCAAAAAAGTTACAAAATTGACTAAAAGTTACCAAAATTTAACTTTTACCCTGCTATTTTTTACCATGAATTTTACACACCCTTAGCTGTCAAAGTCTAGTCAATTACAAAACAACAATCAAAAGAAGGAAAAAATGATAAAAGGCTATATCGGGAAGTTTAGGCAACAATTAGGTCATCGTTTGAGTCAAACATAACTTTGAGCCACATTTTTTGGGTCCACAAAGTATAGGGTCCAAAATAAAAACTTTGAAATATGGGGTTCCAGAAAATAAATACTCCCAAAGTTCGAGGTCCAAAAAGCAAAAAACCCCCCTATGTTTCCAAAGTTTATTTTCAGCCCCTGAGATTTGCGTGCTACATTAATTTAGACCAACTGTGATGGAAGAAAAAATGTGAAGCAAGCTAGGAATAATAAGACCACAAACTGAACCATTAATCAAGAAAGAATAAGAAACATAAATAACATAAATATTCATCACCACTTTAACCTATGTCAAAGCTCATCCTAAGTAGGAAAGCCTATATAAAGGCCAATTCCACTTTATCGTAAGTCATGCTCATATCTAATTTCATCTCCATTGTCCCCTCCTACTCTTGGACCTCGATTTCATAGTGTAAAAGATCTCTAAGGCTACCAGTATATGTTATTTTCAATCAAATAATCAAGAATAAAACCACTCTGATTTTCGAATAATTATAACAGGCTAAAAGGGTCTTAAGCCCATTTGCAAGTGTTTTAAATGATGAGTGTATTAACTTTAAGACTTGTTTGGTTAAATGCAATTAACTATACAACAAAATTTATGTTTATAAGCTTTGAATATCTTGAATTGAACCCATTTTTTTCAAGTGATCCGTTTTATTAATAATTATTTTTGGAGAAATTTTTGGTTCACATATATCCATTGGACTCTTGACCTTCAAAAGAAGACAAGCCCGACGTAATGTCCTAAGATTACTTCTATGATGCTTAAGTTGGTATAAGCAAAAAGATTATAAGCGATCTCTTAGGGCCCGTTCGGACCTAAGAAAACAGGATGGAAAAAAAATTAGGAGGCAAAAAATTTTGGGGTAAAGTAAATTTCTTTCTCTTGTTTGGTTCAAGTAAAATTTTGAAGGAAAAAAATTGATTTTCTATTCAACTTTCTTTTCCTTGTTTGGTTTGAAGAAAAATATATGGAAAAAAATTTGCATGAAACTTTTAAATGTCAAGCTTCATTTTTCTAGATTATCCAATGTCGCTTCATTTTTCTAGATTATCCGATGTGATTTGGAGAGAGAGAGAGAGAGAGAAGAGTTAGTGAGAGGGAGAGAGAGAGAGGAAAGGCGAGTTACAGAGAGAGAGAGCGAGCGAGAGAGAGAAAGAGAGAGAGAGAGAGAGAGAGAAAAGATTAGAGAGAGAAAGAGAGAGAGAAGCGAATTAGAGAGAGAGAGAGAGAGAGAGAGAGAAAATCAAGGGAGCCACGAGAGATGATGGAGAGAAATGTTGACTTTGAAATTGATCCAAAATTTTTCTTCCAACTTTCCTTTCATTTTTGAATGGAAAATTTTTTATTCTTTGTGACTTCCAAATTTTCCATTCAATTTTCCAACAATTTTTTTCCATTCATTTTTTTCAATCTAAACAAAGAAAATATTTTCATTTTCCAAAATAATTTTTTTTCCCTGCTATTTTCTACCGTCCAAACGGACCCTTAAGGAAAAAGTGTTTACTGTTATACATAAAGAGTTTGTGTTTGGGAATGAGGTTTGCGTTTGACCACCACCTTCTGTACGGAAGGGTTAAGAGTCATGCCTTGTGTAATCGGATTCTTTGGACTTGTTAAGGGAATAAACATATGTGTTTCCTTGGAATTAATTTTGATGGGGAATTTATAAAGAAATCATACCTAGTGGTAAGATCATAATATTGCATGGTTTGTGGATTATCAGAGAATCGCAATACTATATACTGTAGGGGTGAGCGGTTTCGGGTTCCCTGTACCAAAATTAGGAATCTTATTCTTAACCGTTAGTACAAGTTTCTGGATCTTAGGAACCTTATCCTTACCTGCGCGGTTCAGGTTCCGACTCCAGAGTACTTGTTAGTTACAAAAATTATATTTTCTGACATTTAATTTTTTCAAAGAATATTAATTTTCTACTTAAATGCCAAATACACCACAGTATCTCATTATCATGGCAATAATACGACACTTAATTTAGTACAAACAGTGAAATTGAAGAATTTTAACCCGAGTTTTAGAATAATGTATACCCTGTAATAAATTTTATTTGTTTATTTGTACTAAAATTAGAATCAACAGTTTGGATATCTGTCTATTCTAGAGCCCTTGGATCCGAATACTCGAAACGTGAACCTATCTATCTAACAGGTTGCAGGTTCCGGTTCAAGGTAGTATTTTAGAAATCTTACCCTTACCTGTTATGACAGGTTCCTGTATTTTAGGAACCTTACCCTTATTCGTTGACCGGTTCTGATTTTAGAACCACTCACCCCTACTATATAGGCCTAATCTAACAGGCTTGGCCTAAGAGGGATTAGCGCTGACAAAATTTTGTTCGACTTGAATATCTAAATTTGTTCGTCTCGAAAAAATTGGGCTGGTCATAAATTTATGCCAAAATTTTGACATTGACTAAATAGACCGAATATTCGAACACGATATTTCTCTTTTTTCTATTGTGTGAACCCAATTTTGACTTGTATTTAATTCTATCTGAATTATGGACCTGATCCAACATGAAAAATCGGGTCCGGACATCAATTTTTCATTCGAACTTTAACATTATCTCCAATTTAATCGGCCTAGACCTGAATTTTTGCCTAACGCTACCTGGGATTTTGGGTCCTTTGCTTGCTCTTAATTTGTTATGATTGGAAAAGCTAACTGGACATCCAATTCTTAGACCAGATCTAACATATCTTATGACCGTAATTGTAATTGAATGTTTTTTTCCCATATTGGCAACATATAACCTTTGGTACCTAGTAAAATAAGTGAATGTAGCAAAGTGATATGTTTGAAAACATTTATGACCTGAAAGAATATGATTTTGTGAGAAGAAGAATAACACTCTATTAAAGTCAATCGATAATATTATTTATCACTATCTTTTCAAATACATATTATTTATTTTGATATGTATATTGTTAGAAATAATTTCTATTATACATGTTGTAATTTTTTTCATTAAGAAACCTCATTTAAACAGAATATTCTTTCCATTGATGAGCTTACACTTACAAAGCCTCCATTTTTTAAAAGAATAATGATGAAAGTGGCATATTCTATTATTGTCCGGTATAGCTCCCTTTTCCTTCTTTGACCCTATGGCGAATTTTCCACAATTTTTTAATGTTTAAAATTGTCATAAGCCATGACTCACCAGTCGTTATAAAGCAGCCAAACAAACTTTCGATTATATTCTTCAAACCCCTCCCCTGAAGAAAAAGAGAGATGAATATATATATATATATATATATATATATATTATATTTTGGAAACAATGTGAAATTTATTTCAATACCAAGGGGAAATCCCCAAACAAGATACAATTTATCTACAAACTGCTTCTATACAAGGAAACAAACTATGTGCATTTCTAGCAATATATAATGTTCTATCCCTAAGATGGGTTTTGATATTATGTGCAACGACAGTAGGTTCGTTCTTAACACTCTTGAAGACGTAACCATTACGGGCAAGCCAAATGTTATATGTATATGAGGCGATCCCAGCATAGGAGAGTTGTTTTTGCCACCTTTTTCTTTTTGCAGTCAGGATCTTTCTGCGCCACATTTCCCAATTGGAGGCTTGAGGCATCTTGAGCCAATTAGAGAGAGTATGCCTACCTTGAGTTGCGTATTGACAGTCAAATAGGATATGAGTGACTGTTTCATCACAGTCTTGGCAAAGAGGACAACTCGTGGGAATGTTAGAACTATGAAGTCTCGTTCTAACTTGCAATTTCCCATGAAGGGCCATCCAGAGGCAGAAAGAATGCATGGGGTTATTGAGTCTATTCCAGACCATTCGAGCCCAGGGCCATTTCGTAGCTTCGCCTTGGAGTTTTTCATAGACTTTCTTACTGCTGCAACTGTCACTTGATTGCATTACATTCTTGATCCTATCCTTAGCCTTGCATAACTTCTTCATATACCAGCAAGAGTCATATCTTGGCTGGTAATTCCACCAATCATCATTCTTAATGTATATTTCATGAATCCATTTCACCCAAAGGCTTTCTTTGTTTTCTGCAATGGCATAGATTTGTTTGGCTACAAGAGCTAGGTTCCAGTTTCTCAGGTCTTTAATTTCTAGCCCGCCTTATGATTTCCCCTTGCAAAATGTGCTCCAGCTGATGGGGGGATTTTAGAATAATTTGTGTCTGCCCCTAAAGGAAATTTCTGCATAATTTGGTAATTTGATCAATTACCTCCTGAGAGATGATAATTATTGAGGCCCAGAAAGAAAAAGCTCCCAAAAGCACTGAGTTTATCAGCGTAATCCTTCCGGCGTAGGAGATATTGCTTGTCCTCCAACTCTTTATTCTTGCTGTGATTTTGTCCACCAAGTCACCAACTTTTTAAAGTCCAACTTTCTCAATCTTCCATCAGTAATTGGCATACCAAGGTAGAAGAAAGGGAGTTGGCCTTCTTCAAAACCAGTAATACGAAGGATTTCAACTCTAATATTGCTTGGAACTCCACTGATTAAGATAGTAGATTTGGATGCATTGGCAGAGAGACCCGAGGTCTTCTCGAAGTGATCCAGAGTATTCATGATTTTTTGTATATAGTGTAAGTGTCCGCAGCAGTAAATAGCATCAAATCGTCCGCGAAGACTAGGTGTGTTATTCCAAGGGCTTTGCATTTGGGGAAGAACTTGAAATCCCGATCCTTAGTCTCATTTGATAGGCATCTTGATAGATACTCCATAGTTAATACAAAAAGGAGGGGGGAGATGGGATCTCCTTGACGTAGTCCTCTTCCACCCTTAAAAAAACCGTATGAATTTCCATTTACTTGAATAGTGAAGGATGTTGTTGTGATACATGCCATAATCCAACGGATGAATCTTTGAGGGAATTTGTAGCCTTCCAGAATCTCTTCAATGAAGGACCAGTGCACACTGTCGAATGCTTTTCTGAGATCAATCTTGAAGATGCATTTAGATTGGCTAGTTTTCCTTCTAAAACCTCTTATGAGCTCATGACACATCAAAACATTACGTAGAAGCTCTCTACCCGAAACAAATGCGGATTGACTTTCACTAATCAGATGGGGAAGGATTGTCTTCATTCTATTAGCAATCAGTTTAGAAATTGTTTTATAGACAGTGTTGCAATATGATATGGGCCGAAAGTCAGCTGCACTCTGGAGAGTCTCAGTTTTTGGGATGAGTGCAAGGACAGTAGAGTTTATAGCAGGCAACATCTGACCATTCTGAAAAAAATTCTTTAACAACTGCACAAAATAGGTTGCCAATTTGAGGCCATGCATGCTTAAAGAACCCACTTGAGTAACCATCTGGGCCAGGGGATTTGGTGTTAGGAATGCTGAACACAGCTTCTTTGTTTTCTTGATCACTGAAATCCAGGCACAGGCCAATTTGATGCTGAATGGTAAGGGTACTATATATATATATATATATTTATAAATGATTTTTACTCGATATATTTTTCTATATTCATATTTATTTCTTGGACATCATTTTTAACTTCAAGAAATTCTATTTTATGTTTTTACTTGATTACTAACATACTCAGACCCGTTCTTTTATACGGTTGGTTGCAGTGTGATAATGGTGCGGTGCGGTGTAATTTGAAAAAGTGTGGTGAGTTGGTTGTGGTAGGTAGGGTATGTTAAGAGAGAAAATGAAAAAAGTAGAGAAAAAAAGTGGGGAGAGAGAAAACTGAAAAGATATATTAGTAATGATTGTAGTGTGGTGCAAAATTAAATAGTGCGGCGGGTACCGCACCATAACCTACCGCATAAAAGACCAGAGCTTCATTATTTTATTTATGGTTTATATTTTCAATCAGTAGTTTGACAAGTCCAAATATGTCATATTCATCTATCAAGCATAAAAAGTAAAAATACAAATTATCATCCAAAAAATAATGCCCGACTTTGAATATCACAAAGGTGAATATAGAGTAAAATAATTTTTTAAAAAATGATGATATTTAAAATAATTTAGGTACCGTTCTTTTATGTGGTACCGTAAGTTACCGCACCGCAATTCACCGCAACTTAACGCAACATACCGCAACTCCCCACAAATTACCATTACCCTTTTACTATTTCCACCGCAACTTACCGCAATCTACCACAACTATCACATCGCAAATTAACTGCAAAAAAGAACAGTGCCTTAAGCAAAAGGAGTCATTATCGCCCAGCTCCCCGACCTTAATACGACACCAGGTTCCGACCGCAGGAACTGTAATATGGAAGGATGTCTTTAGGAAAATGTTTACTATACAATCCTTTTCTCAAGAAAGCTTTTACCGGAAGAATTTTCACGGGGAAGAATATTTTACACTATTTAGGTTATATTTGAAGACATAAGAACATCAATACAGTAAATTGCATTTACCCTACCTGACATTTGTGGTAATAATTTTTGTACACCTGACATTTGTGAAATAATTTTCACCTTACCTGACATTAAGGCCCTGTACCACGGCATACCGCAGTTTGCCACAACTCACCACACTTTACCACAAATTATTACTTTTCTCTCTCCTCACTTTTCTCTTCTACTTTTTACATTCTCTCTCCTTACCTATCACACATACTAATAACCTACCACAATTCCACCACACCCACCATAATTCCACCACACCACAGCACACCATACCGCTAAATACCGGAGAAAAGAACATGGCCAAAGTGAAAGTGATTTTTAGTGGCAAAAACTGGTTACTTCTCATCGGAAATGAGAGAATACAATAATGCCCCTATATGACTATGTGAATGTATCATGCTGCCCATAATATTGAAAAGGAAATGACTTAACTGACCATTTCATTGTTTTGTATGGAAAAAGATGTGTCGAAACTCCAAATAGAAAACACCAACATTAAATTCCTCTCACACTCCTTTTCTTCAAAACTCCCATGTTAATGCCATATGAATTAATATTAAAGGTAAAAACGTCAACTCATATTTAATTGAAAGTCATACGAATTAATATCAAGGGTAAAGAAAGTCAATTCATTTTTATCTTTTTAATGTTGCACCGAAAAATCCAACAAAAATCAATTATAAAATATCTTAGGAGGTTTAAATTTATGAACACTTAATGTCAGGTAATGTGAAAATTATTTCACAAGTGTCGGGTGTGCAAAAATTATAGGATAATTTATTTAAAATGTCCAAATTGTCCTTATTTATTAGTAATTTATAAAATAATTTTTAAACATATATTTAAAAGTTCAACCGCGAATAATTTTCTTTTCTCATCAAGAAAAACTCTTTCAACTTATAGAGAAAAAGTATCTCTTATCTACCAGAAAAATGATATTAAAGCATGTTTCAAAATTTTTTTCACCCTCATTTTACAATCAAACATAAAAAAATAAATTTATTCAATTTGAAAAAATTGACCAACTTAATTAGGACCCACAAAGGCATAAACAAAAGTACCATTTCTCTTTACACCCCATTATTAGACCAAGTGCAACCATAGGAATTCTACATGGGAATATGTGCCATGGGCTATCATTTCTTACACTCAAGAATGAAATTGTGGAGATTGTAAGGTGAGAACGCTGGAGCGTTTTTCAATTTATTCTTTTTTTTCCTTTTCAATTTAAAGTTGTCATTTAAGGCAATAAAAAAGAGAAAAATAAACAAATATCTATAGTTAAAATAAAGTGGATTTCATAAATAAATATTTTAGAATAAAAAAGTTGGAATGAATTCTTATTTTTGTAAAATAAATAAAATGAAGTTTCAAAAAATAGGAATGATGGATGATGTGTAACGGTAAATTATCACTTACATTTCAAAAAATAAGAACACTATTGCATATGCTCCCAGAGTTCTTTTCTTTTTTATTTTTCTCTTTAAATTTTGAGAATACGTATTTGACTTTCTATTTGTGCACCAGCACCACTTCACTATATATGTATGCACTATATGCACCCACAAGAGTCCATGATCCACTCTCTCAGAAACTTCTCACTCAGATCCCACTTCGCCTCAAGCTCTGTTCAGGGTATCTTTTTCTTTCTCCACTTCTCCTTATTATTTTTTTCTCATTCTTCTAAATCATTTTTTTTTTATCGTAAATCGTAACTTTTGCGCATGTTAATAGTGTCTCAGTAATTTCGCTTTGTTTTTCTCGATTTGGACTGCTATTTTTCTGGGACTCAATCAAAATTTGCGGGCAGTTTTTTGATACATTGATCCGGTTTTCATGATTCATTAGTGATCTTGTTTGTTTTCCTTTTTCCGATTCACTAGGCTTGAACCATCCCAGATTCAATCAGTGTTTGGGACGTTGGATTGGTGGTAAAAATGACGAGAGGTCTAGAAAAAATGGCGTCCATTGACGCCCAATTGAGACTTTTGGTACCCACCAAAGTTTCCGATGATGATAAGTTGGTTGAATACGATGCCCTCTTGCTCGATCGATTTCTGGACATTCTTCAGGATTTACATGGGGAAGAAATCCGTGAAACAGTATGATTCTGCTCCACTTTTTTTTTTTTTTAGTTTTTTGCTCCATTAGTTTTGTTTTGATCTGTTTGACATCATTGATCTTATAGACGCTCATGAATGGAGTTTAATTTGAGTGCTTACGGATTACAAAGTTTTATCAACATTTTAATTATTTTTTTCTGAAAAGTATTAAGATGGCACGTTAGAGAAAAGATCTGAATTAGTTTTAGTGTCCCAAGTAGACCTGTCAATTCCGTCTGGCCGGGTTCGAAATGCCCAGTATTTCGGGTCTTATATTTCAGGTTTGAAAAACCGGGTCCGTTGGGGTCGGTCAGGTTTTGCTGGGATTAGTCCCAAGTCTTAAAACTCGGGGACCAGTGCTGCTCAGAAATCCAATCAAAAATATCTCTTTCTTGATCTGAGGTTGACTTCATTGAACAATGACAACAATTATGGTGATGGGTTTGATTGTATTGGGTCCTCAACCAACCATGGCTTTGTATGAGTATGACCTTGAGGTCCTTGAACGCGGACCCACATCGGGAGTTGTTGTTGAACCATAGGTGCAAATTCTGGCTTGTATTGTACTCAAATTTGGACCCATGTTTGTATGTGAAAATCGATGTAGGTCCAAGAGTGTTATGAGCTTTCGGCGGAGTACGAAGGGAAACATGATCCCAAGAAGCTCGAGGAGCTCGGAAATGTGCTCACAAGCTTGGATCCCGGGGACTCGATCGTGGTTGCAAAGTCATTCTCACACATGCTTAACTTAGCCAACTTGGCTGAGGAGGTTCAGATTGCCTACCGTCGTCGGATCAAGAAGCTCAAGAAGGGAGACTTTGCTGATGAGAATTCTGCCACTACCGAATCCGACATTGAGGAAACATTCAAGAGGCTTGTTGGGGAGCTTGGAAAGTCCCCCCAAGAGGTTTTTGATGCCCTCAAAAACCAAACTGTGGACCTTGTCCTCACTGCTCATCCTACGCAGTCGGTCCGTAGATCATTGCTTCAGAAGCATGGAAGGTTTGTTTCTCGCGAATCAATCAATTTTGCTGTTAGTTTATGTTCTCAATGATTTATTAGTTTCTGTTGTTTTCAGGATAAGGGATTGTTTGGCTCAGCTATATGCCAAAGATATTACTCCTGATGACAAGCAGGAGCTTGATGAGGCTTTACAAAGAGAGGTATTGACATATTTTAGTCACTAGTCTGCATTATCAGTTTTAAAGATGGGATAATATTTTTTGAATTTTGTCATGTTTTCTCCACTGTTTGTCATGTTGAAATGGGAATTAGTGGGAATCTGATAAAGGATGAGTTGTGGAGTAGTTGGTTTGCTGCTGAAGGGAATCTTAGTAAAGAATACTAGTGTTCATAGTATTATATCTTCAATGCTTTGTCCACTTCCTTTTTTGGAGCTCCATCCTTTACTAATAAAGTGAAGGTAGTTGTAGTTTTAAAAGTCTGTTTGGTAATTGGTTCAACATAAATGTTAGCATATGATGCCTAAATTGTTTTTAGCTTATTGTAGATTCCTATCATGACATCCACATAGGTGTGCCAAAGAGGTGGCTCACTTTCTAAGATCCCACCAATGATAAAACCTTGGTGCATGCATCGCATGTGTAGAAATTGTGGAATTGATGGCCATGTTTATTATGAGCATTTTGGTATTTGTACTTTTATGTTTGGCCTGTACAGCTTGCCGATGGTTACCCCTTAATGGGTTGGCAATTTTTTGTCCTAGCCGAATTTGTCCGACCCGGAAAAAACCCTGTTTTGGTCTGAACCTGATTTTGACATTGTTACTCGTTAGAACCGATCGAATATTCGGACAAAATATTTTCTACTCTTTTTATTTATTGTCTGACCCTGATTTAGTTCTCTAAGAATCATGAGACCCGAAAAAACCCGGACCAGGTCATCAATTTCTCATCTGATTGACGATCCAAATTTAACTTGTACCCGAACTTTTGCCAGCGCAACTCATGGGGTTAGTGCACTGGCCCGTTTTACACTTCCTTTAAAGAATAGCCACATAGGCGTTTTTTGTTTACATTCTAACATAAGCGTGCAAGCTGATGACATATTGTTTTCTGTCATAATTCTATATTCTAATTGATTGTTGAACTTTGTTGCATGATTGAGTCAACTCTACCTTGAAGTATTTCTGAATATAGTATTTGAGGACATGTTCATCCACGTATGGTGACATCAGCTCAAAATATATTATGTTACGATTACGTTTTTGCTCCTTATGGATGTCCATCCCAGGACAAATATATCATTTCTTGCTTGTCAGTTAAAATGACCATAGTAATGAAGATGATAGTGAATGGTTATTAGTGTTCACGCTTGGAATACTGTCATTTTCTTATTGGAATATCGTAACATATGCTTTGCCCATAGTTACTGCAAGCACTCTATATTCTCATCTGGGTACAAGTGAACCTGACCCTTCGTTTAGACTAAGTTTGTGTAATGAGCTGCAATCTGCATTCCCACTTATGTGAAAGAGGCGTTTTTATTAAGCATGATCGTACAAACTAATGAATACAAGTCACCATTCTCTCTCAAGTATCATCAGTCTTGTTTTTAAAGAGTATGGATATTATTTCCTATAGAAACCAAAGACTGTTATCTCTTCAAACATTCTGAAATTTTGCTTGTGAAATGTAATATTGTCATTGTTAGTTGACCTATGGTGTTGGAAATTGCTTGAAGAGAATTAGACATGGGAGCAATTAGTAAAATCATTCTGATTTCCAATGATTTTGTAGATCCAAGCAGCCTTCCGTACTGATGAGATTCGAAGGACACCACCAACTCCTCAGGATGAGATGAGGGCTGGAATGAGCTACTTCCATGAAACAATTTGGAAGGGTGTTCCAAAGTTCTTGCGTCGAGTTGATACTGCTTTGAAGAACATTGGCATCACTGAGCGTGTTCCCTATAATGCCCCTCTTATTCAGTTTTCCTCTTGGATGGGCGGTGATCGTGATGGTAACTATCTTCTACTTCAGTAATTTAGTTTTTACTAGTTTTAGATGATTCTAGAATGAAATTTAATCAAGCGGACTCAATGTAATTTTCTAAGTCTATCGTTTCCTAACTAATTATCTGGCATCCATCAGGTAATCCAAGAGTTACTCCTGAGGTGACAAGAGATGTATGCTTGTTGGCTAGAATGATGGCTGCTAATCTTTACTTCTCTCAGATAGAAGATCTCATGTTTGAGGTGCGGTATCATTTCTTTTCAATCATAAAATCACGGGTTTACTTTCTTTCAGCATTCTGACAATATTTGTTTTGTACGTTTGGCAGTTGTCCATGTGGCGTTGCAGCGATGAACTTCGTCACCGTGCTGATGAGCTCCACAGATCTTCTAGGAGGGATGCCAAACATTACATAGGTACATTCTTTTTTTTTTTGATAATGTGCAGTTTCTGAGTGATCTTCTATTGTTTTTGTGCTTGGTCCTATTCACTGCATCCATGCTGCATCTTGTTCTAAGTTCATCAGTTATCTGATATCTCAATGTTGATGAAATCTGTGAGCAGTTCTGTTGTATTCTTTATATGGAGAAATCAACTACTAAGTATTGCATTTGTTTCTTGGATTCACTTCATGCAGAGTTCTGGAAACATATTCCTGCTAATGAACCCTATCGTGTGATTCTTGGTGACGTGAGGGACAAATTGTATAATACCCGTGAACGTTCCCGCCAGCTGCTATCCCACGAAGTCTCAGACATCCCTGAGGATTCGACATACACAGATGTTGAGCAGGTACATCATTCCCGTAACTTTTGGACCAGAACTTCCTAAATAGAGCATAAGTGTATGATTAACCTGACACATTCTGGCCTAATCACTGACTTAATCTTTTTTTGTTGGTTCAGTTTCTAGAACCTCTTGAACTCTGCTACAGGTCTCTCTGTGCTTGTGGTGACCGGCCAATTGCTGATGGGAGCCTCCTTGACTTCATGAGACAAGTTTCCACTTTCGGTCTGTCTCTTGTGAGGCTTGATATTCGCCAAGAATCAGACCGCCACACTGATGTCATGGATGCCATCACACAGCACTTGGAAATCGGCTCCTACAAAGAATGGTCCGAAGAGAAGAGACAGGAGTGGCTCTTGTCTGAACTGAGTGGCAAACGTCCCCTCTTTGGTCCTGATCTCCCCAAAACCGAAGAGATTGCTGATGTTCTCGACACTTTCCATGTCATTGCAGAGCTCCCCTCGGACTGCTTTGGAGCATACATCATCTCGATGGCGACAGCACCTTCTGATGTCCTCGCAGTTGAGCTTCTGCAGCGCGAGTGCCATGTGCGGACCCCACTGAGGGTGGTCCCTCTTTTTGAGAAGCTTGCTGATTTAGAAGCCGCCCCAGCTGCAGTGGCCCGGCTCTTCTCTATAGATTGGTACAAAAACCGGATCAACGGGAGGCAAGAAGTTATGATTGGGTACTCGGACTCAGGGAAGGATGCTGGGAGGCTCTCTGCTGCATGGGCTTTGTACAAGGCACAAGAGGAACTTGTGAAAGTTTCTAAGGAATATGGTGTGAAGTTGACCATGTTCCACGGGCGAGGTGGGACCGTGGGAAGAGGAGGCGGACCGACCCATCTGGCTATTTTGTCTCAGCCGCCAGAAACCATCAACGGGTCACTTCGTGTCACAGTTCAAGGTGAAGTCATTGAACAGTCATTCGGAGAGGAGCACTTGTGTTTCAGGACTCTGCAGCGGTTTACAGCTGCCACACTTGAGCATGGTATGCACCCACCTCCCTCACCCAAACCCGAATGGCGGGCACTTTTGGACGAGATGGCTGTGATCGCCACTGAAGCTTACCGCTCCATAGTTTTCCAAGAGCCTCGATTTGTGGAGTATTTCCGCCTGGTCAGTTTCTTTTAAGCCCTTCTGCTTAATCATTTTTGCTGATAAATGTGATGATTAAAGTGATCGTATTCTTTATCTTAATGAGTCTTTCGGTTGTGTGTCATCATAGGCTACACCCGAGTTGGAGTATGGAAGAATGAACATCGGAAGTCGTCCTTCAAAGAGAAAGCCAAGTGGGGGCATCGAGTCACTTCGAGCCATCCCATGGATCTTTGCCTGGACTCAGACAAGGTTCCACCTCCCAGTTTGGCTGGGATTCGGGGGAGCCTTCAAACATATCATTCAGAAAGACAGCAAGAATCTGATCACACTACAACAGATGTACAACGAATGGCCTTTCTTTAGGGTCACCATGGATTTGGTTGAGATGGTGTTTGCAAAGGGAGACCCAGGCATTGCTGCTTTATACGATAAGCTTCTCGTCTCTCAGGAATTATGGTCGTTTGGAGAGCGGTTGAGGGCCGACTATGAAGAAACAAAAACACTTCTCCTCCAGGTAAAGTATCGAGTTCATGTTCTTTTCTCAACTTATTCTGCGATAACTCATCTGAACTTTATTTACAGATTGTTGGGCACAAAGACCTGCTTGAGGGGGATCCCTACTTGAGGCAAAGACTTCGTCTGCGTTACTCATACATCACAACATTGAATGTGTGCCAAGCATACACGTTGAAGCGCATTCGTGACCCCAACTACCATGTCAAGTTGAGGCCCCACATTTCAAGGGAGTTCATGGAGTCTTCCAACAACAAACCGGCGGCTGAGTTGGTGAAGTTGAACCCATTGAGTGAGTACGCACCGGGTCTCGAGGACACACTCATCCTCACCATGAAGGGCATTGCAGCTGGGATGCAGAACACCGGCTAAATATAGAAGCTTCTTTTTTATGGTCTTGCACTCGTGTTTTTTTTCCCTTTTTTGTCGTGTTTGATGACGAGACTTTGAGATGATAAATTGTGGTGGGAGCTCTTGTTTTTGTGCTCATGCCTCATGTCATGGAGCCCTAATCTGGGTTAAATTGTTATGCTCTATTGTCATGACTCTGCATTCTATACAAGCAATAAATTGCCTGTTCTGTTCTTCATTCTCAAAATTCATGCCACTATTGTTAAGCTTACGGTGTTCTTAGAGAGTTTGCCAATTGATCTTGAAAAAGGAATGCTGTTACAAATTCAAAACCCCCTGACAATTTTTTGAAGGTGACAATCAACTAAATTTTGATCTTTCACGGAAAACCGGTAAGTAAATCTTTGGTGATAATGTTACAATAATTGATATATATATATATCCATGAAATCACAATTAGGTATGCTCGAATTGTATCTTCATTCCCGGGTCCAAATTAATGATTTATATTATTATGTTATAAACTTATAATCATGAAATCAAATATCAAACTTGGGCTACCATTAATACTATTTTTCATTCAGTTAATAAGGTATTCAATTCTGCTCATGACTAGTGAATAGTGATTGTCAAGTAACAGAAAAAAAGGATTAATGTGGTTGAGAAACCAAATATATCTTAAACCTAAAACATTATCTTCTACTTTTAAAAACAATATGACGTCCTCTTTACTTTAAATTTTAACAAGTTAAACTATTATAGACATTAAAACAAAATTATAAAACTATTTTTTTTTGTTTCTAATGATTGCTACTTTCACGAATTGTATAACAATAATTCCTATTTTTACTTTGGAGTTTGATGATTAAAAAAATTGGATTGTTAAAAAAAATTAATTCAATTTTGATTAAGTAATATTAACATTTAACAATTTCTCTCCACATCCTACACTGACACAAATCATGAACATTTTCCTTTCAACTTGTTGAAATGAACTGATTTTCCAAAAAAAAATTTTTAACCAATTACCCTATATTTTCCATTTGGACTCTTGACTTTCATCTCAAAACTTTTCCACCAGGCTTCATCAGGTTTTGCTAAATATTTTCCTGAAACAAAAATTATCTCGTTATGTATATGACTATATGTTGCCCAAAAAAAAAAAATAACAACCCGGTAAAAATACACCGCCAATCGGAGTAAAAAAAAAAAAAAAAAATAGCGACTGTGCAAAAGCTCTTCATTTTGAAAGTGTGGGGGAGTAAAGTAGAACCGACTGTGCCTAGCCTAGATCTTCTCCTTCTGAGGTTTGTTTACACTCGAGACTTGAAGATGGCTTTGGCGACACGACAGCGCCGTCCTCTGCCGGCCGATCAACAGTCGCCGTCTCCGTCGGCGTACTCTAGGCTCGACAAGCCGTCGTCAACCACCACCTCCGCCGCTTCCGACGGCGCTTTGGGATGGGGACTGCCGCTGTTTGCCCTAGGTTTGCTCCGCTACATGAGCGCCACCTCCAACATCATTCACGATTGCGATGAGGTCTTCAACTACTGGGAGCCTCTTCACTATCTTCTCTATAAATCCGGCTTCCAAACTTGGGAATACAGGTTACTTTTCTCTCTTCTCTAATTTCTTCGTCTTGTAATTAGTTATTGTCTGTAGATTTCGATCGTAGTATTTTTCAGATTGTCAATCGGAATGTAGTTGAATTTACAAGGTGCCTGTGTTTCCATTTTCAGCGATTTCCATTTCTGCTTACGTAACTTCAGGTGAATGTTGTACTTATGTGTGCATTGGCATCAGTATTTGCTCGCATGTGAATGATGAATGTGGTGTGTTTATTGCTGATGTGATGTGTTTATCAAATGTATGATCATGTTACTCCTTCTCCCCTTGTCCAATCCAAATGAACATTCCAGCAAATCCTTGATAAGTAAATGGCATGTGAAGCAATGTGAAGGGCGTAGGCTAGAAGGAGAACAGGCAATTTGAGAAGCCTAGAAATCCAGTGTCTAGTTTTGCTTTATCAAGGATTAGTTGGGGAGAGAGAGTGGGACCGAGGATTGAAGACATGAAATTATCTGTTATAATTAAGGCTATATGGTTGATTTTGGAAAAGAATTAGAAAGATTCTAACAGAAGAGAATCATGGACATAAACCCCATAACTAGGAGTACTATGTGAATTTCTAGTGAACCGCTGAATTTTGGAGGAGACTTATGAAAATCTTAAGGCAAAAGAACATAATGTAAAGCTGCTCTTAGATTTATTATCCAAACATGGTTAAAGGGTTGGTTCGCTTTGTGTTGCTAAAATGCGCACAATACTCAGCTTTATACAATTTCTAGCACAAGAAAAAGAAAGAAAGTGAACCATCAATTATCTATTTGTAGAAGAAAAATCAGATTATCAAGAGTGTCCTGCACCATGGATCCAAATGGACCATTGTGCATGATTCTGATGAGGGCTACTAAGTTGTGGAAGCAGAACATAAGGCTGACTAAATATAATAGCCTATTGTGTAAGAGTAACCTGAAATTCTGCTGCACAACAGCCATTTTATTGCCATATTTGGCCTTGATTGTTCCATGTGGACAACACTCCCGAGAGAAACAATACTGGGACTTTCATCGCCTTTTCATAAAGGCCTACAATGTGTGCTTCATTCGGTATCTCCTGTTCGTTTTGCATTTATTGAGGACATTTGAAGGACTCTGGATGTCAGTAATATGAGCACAGATGTTTCATATTTGTAAGATTAACTGAGAGGAATCTGGTTAAGGCTGCAAACATCACGATCTCCATGTCCTCAAAGCCTGCTTGGATCCCATTGTTCCAGTTAGTCTTGTTATTGTTTAGGCAAAGTGAATGTCATATGAGAAGTCGTCTGGTTTATTGTTGCAGACTTGCAGTGCCTTGCCTCTTTTTTATTGCTGTCATTTTTGGTCTGAGGATAGCTAACAGTTGTAGTGCTATTATGTTCTGAATAAGATGTAAGAAGTGGATTGTATGAATGAAATATTTACAATAATAAAAATTAATGGCAGGCAAAGCCTTTTCTTCCATTTCTTTTTCTATTCCTTCTTTTTGGGGTTGAAACTGTTGGGTTGGAGGGAAGCATCCAGGCTGGTAATTACATCATCATGGCATTCAATGTAACCAGCTCTAT
This sequence comes from Portulaca oleracea, assembly GCA_029582165.1. Taxonomy (NCBI): domain Eukaryota; kingdom Viridiplantae; phylum Streptophyta; class Magnoliopsida; order Caryophyllales; family Portulacaceae; genus Portulaca; species Portulaca oleracea. The sequence goes on from CM055876.1 coordinate 42,973,771, forward strand.
TTAGATATTTCTGTTTCTTACTGATCAAAATTCTGCATTTTTGCAGTGCTCAGTATGCTTTGAGATCGTATTTGTACATCATTTTCCATGCTCTGGTTGGCCAGCCTGCTTCCTGGTTGTTTGGGGAAGACAAGGTAATTTGTTCTCAGTTCAGTGCCATTGAGTGATAACTGATTCTGTATCTTCCCCGCGTCACTAATCCAAAAAACACTCTGCAGGTGAGAGTATTTTATGCTGTGCGGCTCTTTCTGGGGCTCCTCTCTGTGGTGGCGGATGCGTTTCTTGTGGTAGCTCTTTCAAGGAAGTATGGGAAACGCCTTGCTTGTTACACTCTTGCGATGTTATCCTTAACCAGTGGCTGCTTCTTCGCTAGTACAAGTATGCATACCTCTTCACGGTTTCTCGGGTTTCTAGAGTTTTTGGTCTTTCTTATCTTTTCTCGTCCTTTTTCCTCCCCAGTTATTTTCATTTTCATTCATTGATCTAATGTAAGGCAATTGGAGCCAGTCTCTCTAAATTGCATTATGTAGGGGGTAAGACTACTACATCATACCCCTCCATACCTCACCAGGGTGGTATTATGGGGCATTGGTTTTGGTTTTGGTTTTTTGATCTAATGTAAGTTAGCTAAAAGAACAACCAGAGCCTTATGAATCAGTATTGAGATTCTTAAGATAAGTAAGTGAAGTTTTTCAAGCTTTAGTGTTTGAATTGTCTTATTGATGAGCTGCGGACTCTATCCAGGTTTCTTGCCCAGTTCATTCTCCATGTATGCCATGTCACTTTCATCTGCTTTGGCTCTTTTGGAGAGACCTGCTTTGGCAGTTGCAGTAGCTGTTGTTGGAGTTATTCTTGGTTGGCCTTTCTCAGTATTGGCTTTTGTGCCAGTGACATTGTACTGCCTTCGCCGTAGCTTTAAAAAGGTGTTCCTGTCCGGGGCACTAGTTTCTGTTGCGCTACTTGTAAGTCCCCCCCACCCTGCAACCCCGCGGTGGTGGTTGTTATGCTTTGCCGCTCTGGATCGTTTTATTTTGTTCTAAATTATTTGATGCTGCTGAGTGCTAAGTATATTTTCACCATCTTGTTCCAGGCTCTATCCATCCTTTTTGACTACCACTTTTACAAACGATGGACGTCATCTGTCTTCAATCTGCTGTTGTACAACGTGCTAGGAGGTGGAGAGAGCCACTTGTATGGAGTTGAAGGGCCACTGTTTTATCTGCGAAATGCGTTCAAAAATTTCAACTTCTGTTTTGTTTTTGCATTGCTGTTCCCAATTACTCTGCTCGTGCATGCTGTGCGGAAGAAATATGTTCCTGAGATTGTGGTCATTGTGTCGCCCATTTACATTTGGCTCGGATTTATGTCTCTGCAGCCACACAAAGAAGAAAGGTTGGAATTACTACAACCTTGCTTAATGCATGAAACATTCTGTGAGTTCGACATGAGTTTTTGTTGTTGGTAGTTTGATGATTTTCATTTTTCAAGTGCGGGGGGTATACAGATGGAACCTTTACCTTGCCAAGGTTTAACAATGCAGGGGTAAGATTGCCACAGACCACACGTTGGACCCTCCCTCTCCTCGATTAGGCAGAAATCTCAGGGCATGGGTTTGGGTTTGAATTCATATGCTAGTTGTCGAGTTAGTTTTCTTAAACTTTTACCTACAGCATATGGGTACAATGAAAGCACCATGGCTTACCAGCAGGACTGGTGTTGGGTGGAGTAAGGGCTGTAAGTAGTATTGTCTAATTGATGTTTCTCAGACTGTTTGAAGGTTATAATGACAGACAATTTGTAGTTTTGGAGGACAGTCACATAAATATCAACTCTACGCTGTTGTCTTGGAGGCTGGAGCATGAGTGCTTATTCAAATCATGATGCTATCCTCATTGCTGCAGGTTTCTTTATCCAATCTATCCATTGATTTGTGTGGCTGCTTCAGCTGCTATTGAGAGCATACCTGATCTTTTCCGAGATCGCTACGACCGCAATGATAATTCTCTTCCTGTGTTGGTGAGCTTTCACTTCCCACAAGGGTTTTTTTTTTTTTTTGGCGCGTTATTTGCTCATGCAAGAAACACTATGTTTGAGATGCAGATCGGAAAGTTCATTCGGCCAGTGATTCTAGGCATTATATTATGTGCCTCACATTCTCGTACCTTCTCCTTGATTCATGGTTATTCAGCACCTTTGGAGATCTACAAGCATTTGCAATACCATGATGATGCTGGAGATGGTAAGCATTGGACCATCATACTAGTTATAGCTGATCATAGTCTTGCATGACCTTGGTATGTCCACTGTTATCTGAGGATAGATGTGACAGAAATTACTTGTACCATGTTAGCCATTCATATTGACCCGAAACTGAGCATGTACTGTACCAGATAAAGTAAATTGACTTTGACTTGAACTTGAAATTTGCTTTCATTATGTTGATTCATGATTGGTTTTCTGCTTTTTCTGTGACAATCTCAAATACGATTGAACCGAAAACAATGGAACCTGAACCCTCCCTCTTGAACAACCTGTTTGATCCACTTTAAATGTACTCACACAATCAAACACACTTTCAAATGATTTGTTCGGTGACAGTTCTTAAAGTTTGCAGTTTTTTGCATTTCATTTCTTGACCTTGAGGGAAGTTCTGATTTTCATGTTATTAAACCTTTCATCAGTAAATTCACATGATGAGCATAATTTTTCAATTATTGGTTAGTGTGCAAAGCTTCCTTTTCTTTTTCCTTGCTTTTGAACATTTGACATTGCAACAGTTAAACTTTAGATGGTCCAGTATCTGGCCGATTCTGCTAGTCACCTGATGGATCAGCAGTTGTGTGTACATGTACTGACAATCTTTCTTTCTCAATGATTCAACCTTAAAGCTAATTTGTTCTATATATTCCCACCATTGCAGGTTCTACACTATGCGTTGGTAGTGAATGGCACAGGTTTCCTTCATCATTCTTTGTTCCTGATTACATTGCACATGTGCGCTGGATTGATGATGGCTTCCGAGGTCTTCTTCCTTTCCCATTCAACTCAACATTAGGTGGTACTTCAGCAGCGCCTTCTTATTTCAACAACAAGAACAAAGCATCAGAGCAGCAATATGTAATTGAGCTTTTAACTTTGGTTCCTTCTCTGTTTGTTTCTTCTCTGTTTCTATATAATATGATTCATCTCAGTTAGATCATATCATAATTCTCATGAATCCTTGTCATATGCAGCTCAGGGATATCTCAGCCTGTACCCTCCTTGTTGAACTGCACTTGAAGCGTCCTTTTGTCTACCGAGGAAGTGACTTGTCAACTTGGGAGGTGAGATCTCACTTCTTTCTTTCTAATAAGTATTGAAAAAAGGGAAATATGAGGTTAGTGCACTTTTCCTCTTCCTCCACCACCAGGGTCACAAGGAGCTGTGGAGATGAAAACAAGTCTTGAACTAACAGCTGGTTTTTCCTTTCCTGTACCCCTCTCTGGATTCTTTTCTCCAGGCTCCTACCTATACGTTATGGTGCATTTGGTAGAATCTTGGAACAAATTTTACGGCATATTTTCTGAAATCCTAGAAAAGTGTGGTTTATAGTATTTGGTTTACATCATCAACTTCTGGGAAAAATGGGATTATTTCGGAAATTTCGGCAAAATAAGAATTTTCCTTCCAGACCATGAAAACTTTCCCTTACCCCAATCCCCTCTAGGGAAAAATGTCCCTTAACCAAAAATAGGGAAATTCGGCAGTGAAAAAGCCATCTAAATGCTCAACTAATGTAAAGGTTTTTGTGCAGGTTGTTGCGGCATTGCCTTACTTGGACAGAGAGCAATCTCCCCCATTGCACCGCTCGTTCTTTATCCCATACCTATGGCAATCCCGGAACGTCTTTGGGCTGTACAAGCTCCTCAGACAGATACCGAAATGAGTTGAGAAAGCTGCTGATATCATCTAACCAAACCAGAGGTACATATAACCAATCATGAAAGTGTTCCGAACCATGTTTGGATGAAGTTTTGATTTTGCATCGGATGTATGGTTGCTTAGAGAAGCGGGACTGGACTTCTGTCAAGAAATCTGTTACCTTTTTCGTGTCATAGACATAGCTGCATAGGTCAGGGTAGGGATGCCTTAGCTCGTTCGTGCCCTTATTGTTCGCCTTCTCCACCTTAGACCTAGGGCTTTCTTGGGTGAGACAGTTTGTACTTTTTTCTTTTCACCATTCATCAGGAAGTTGTTGCCTCATGATTTCAACTGGTATATGAATGTTGATTCTTATGGAAGAGAGTTGCAGAACTACGGTCTCTGTCAAGTTTACATGTGCCAAATCTTTAGGTTCACATCGTATTGTTCGGGTTCGTAGGAATCGGCCTCTTTATGAACTTTAATTAATGAGAGGAAAGCTGCCTATATCTTGATTCCCCATATCGTGCTCAAATGTATTTTCCTGTGGGTTTGTTGTCGTAAAACTTAGGTTCACATCATATGTGATGCAGGTCACTCCAATATACACCTAAATTGAAAAAAAGAAAAAAAAAAGGCCCGTTTCCGCCTACCCTAAAATTTACAGTAAATACACCTAAATTGAATTGATAGCATAAATTTGTTTTCATACAAATACATTATATTATACACAAGTTAAACACAACAATTTTGCAAGATAGTACAGAGCAGTCAAATTCTACTAGTCTTCCTCTTAAGACAGTTACCAAACCATTTTTGGGCCGATGAGCCCATTGACCTCCTTCCACATCCCACCACAATTTTCATACTCAAGCCCAATCACATTTGGGCTACAAGCTGCTATGGTCCAATACCCGGCCCGAATCTCCTCGTTTAGTTGCTCCTTCTCCCACCCACAATACCCATCAAAGAACCTGACGTCAGCAAGCTCAACCATGTTCCTCTTGACCATCTCAGCAGCACAGCCCATGCTCTCCTTGGTCCCATAATGCAGCCCCTTCATCACCTCCTCGAACACCCCACTCCGGCCCACCTCGTCATCCTCGCTGTTCGGGCTGCTCACAAGGAAAAGCCCGCCTTCTAATGGGCCTCCGAAGAACAACGACTGGTCCGCGAACAGGTGGGCCATGGTTGATTTAGTCTCCTTGATGGACATGAGCGAGGGCCGGTTCAGTATGATCCCTGATGGGCCCACCGGCCCGGTCGATAAGACGAGGATCACGGTCCGCTCGAAAATGTGGACCCCGTCGAGCTTCTCGGTGGCTATGAGAAGGCAGCCCTTCTCGGGGTGGTGGATCGGGTGGGCCCATTTGTCACCCATGGGCACCTTTAGTTGACCAAGGTCAACGGATGAGAAGGAGGGGCTGTCAAGCCTTGTTGATAGCATTTCTTCTGCTATGAGTTTTGCTCTGAAAGATCTCCAATCTCCACTTACTATGGGCTTTATGTCGTCCTCGTTTGATGGCCATGACCCCAATTGACAACCTAGCTCCAAATAAAATTGATCAAAAATAATAACATTTTGGGCAAAATTATGTCACTTATTATGTGCATTTATAAGAAACGAGTATATACTATTATAGAGAAATAACAATGACAACTCTTATTTTGGATCCTGGTTTCATCATTTTATGGAGCCATTCACAGATTCATTGCAAAACTAATAAGATAAAAAGAGATACTTACATGTTTTTTTTATTTTTATAATTCAAGGCATAAACGGGCGGAGAGAAATGTAACAACGTTACGAAAACAACAAAAAGAAATGTAACAACGTTACGAAAACAACAAAAGCACGCTATGCAGCTAATAAAAAACCTAAACAAGGGCATCACAGTTTTTGATACTTACATGTCACAGAAGATGGATTCCTAGGCTTGTAATGGTGGAGAGAAGAATGCTTCTTAGAAGAGTGTGTAAAGATCTTAGGTTTGATCAAAGGGTTAAGTTCAGTGGTTTTTGTGAGTGAATTTGAGCCAAACAAACAAGCCACCATCTCTCTCTTGTCTCTCTCTATGGATGTTGTTGAGTTATGCTTAGAATGTTTGTGGAGAAGAAGTTGGAAGTGGAAGAATTAAAATAACAAGAGGATGCAAATGGCCACAAACTACTGAAGAAGACGGGGGCAAATTTAGGCCACAGAGTTTTGAGTCAAAAATAGGGTGAAAATCCAGGTTGGATATTGTTGCTTTTTTGCACTTTATCGTTTGTATGGGCCATGGGATATTATCTGAGTTGGCATAAAACTATAGGTTATAAAAATTCACATCCATCTATTCTCTGTTCTCTCTCTTATTCAGCAATGAGCTGCAAACTCTGGGAGCCACTCATTTTTTAACACAAGAATACAATTAAATTATAATATACCATGCGGTGTGGAACCATCTTAACCAGAAGCTTAAACTGATAGTTGTGGGTCCAATGATAGTTTTATATTCTAACAATGGGCATGAGCTTAAGATCATGGTCCCGGAAGTATAAATCACTATGGTCTCGTTAATTACTAGTTTTATTTCAAATTTGTTTGGGCACATGATTTACTTTCTTTGTGTTGTTTGTCTGAGGCTATAAAGGAAGGTGGTCTTTGACTTTCAATCTAACCTCTAACCATGGTTGGCAAATAAACTAGCTGAGAGATCATACTACATAATTGAGTTGTGGTGAGGGATAGACAACAAATCAGGTTGGGTTTGATCGGGGTCGGTCCATTGGTCACGTAAGGTCAGGTAGGATGCCGGTTGACCCATTGATGTTAGGGGCTGTGTAACACCCCAATCTTAAACCACAAGTTAAATGCTTACTTAGCACCCAAATTCATGATTAGCGCAGCGGAAAAACTTGACCGGGGCATTACCGCCGTCCCGAAAGAGACAAGGCAACCACAAAACACTAACACTTTTTAAACCACAAGGAAAACTAACTCCAAACCCAATACATAATTGATACAATCCGTTGAAAATATAAATACATAAACTTAAACATTTGCGAGAGTCTTCCAAAGCGCAATATTTGGCTTCCATCCATATCTTAGCTTAGGGACTACCTCAACCTGCTGGAGCTACTTTGGAACAGACTTGCTTGGACCCTGAGAACTCGAGCCTCCTAAAACCAAAACATTAAAACAACGCGAAAGGTGAGTGGGGAAACACTCGATCTGAAACCTCCAACACGTAAACCGCTCAAAGCGGTTTGATTGCGACATTTAAATTCATTTTGAAAACGGGAAAGGGGATAAACATAAATAAACTTAATGATTTAAGCATAAGGCATAAATAAGTAAAGCTGAACTTAGCTATAGGAATGAAAAACGTGGAACCCTCATGATCGGTGCAAGCACCTCACACACGCGTATGCCCAAATCGATCGAGATTTGGATTGGGTGACCGTTAAACGGTCGACACTGGCCAGGTCGGGACACTCTGATCAGGAGTGCTAAAAACATAATTAAACTTTATATAACATAAGATGGGTCCACTTTAAAGCATAAAAGACTTGCATAAAGCATAAAACTTGGTAGAACATGAATTAACTCGCACGAAGGCGGTAAAGGTTGGACAATTTGCGTACCTTGAGACGCTAAAAACTTGGGTGGTGCGGCTCGGCTTGGAGATGGCGCTTGCAAATTCAGGGCTAAGACGGAAATAAATAATAACGAAGAACCAACAAGGTTCTAAATTAGAATCATAACTTAGAAACTTAGTAAAATAATTAAAACGACTTTTTAGAAATAAAATTTCAGGTTTAAGTAAAGATAATGTTCAAGGTATAACTCGGGCTAGGAAAATCGGAATAAAGCAAAAAGTATATCCCGAATAGGGAAAAATGAGATCTACAACTTTGATGAAAGGGCCAGAGGCTAAAAATGAAGGAAGGGTCCCAAAATGGGCGGACAGCATCTTAATCAATGAAAATAAAGGTTTTCGGTTTGTAATTATATAGAGATATTGACGTAGTATGTTAGATTTTATAGATTTAAATTGTATCTTTTGAATGATAACTTTATTGATGAAATATGTGATTAATTGATTAGAGGTTGAATATGAAATTAGAAAAATTCCCTTGAGATTTACTTAGAAGGATAATATTGATGGAGTAAGCGATGGAAGAAAGATAGGTAATGTAATTTGAGGAAAAATCCATGAGTTGAGACTTTAGGAAACTCATCATAAGAACTATTTAGAACTTGGGCGACCTTAGGTAGATAGATACTTTAACCAACTCAAAGGTATCGAATTATTAACTTAATGTTCACCGGGAGGCACGTAAAACTTATTCTCAAACTCTTATTTTGGATAAATAACTTTGGGACATAACCGGTTTCTAACTATACTTCTCCACTTAAAGGCTTAACTCGAGGTTATAATTTATAATCATCATTTATCAAGGCTTAAGGACCCTTATTGACTTAGCTTAGAACCTTAGAAATGGGTTTTTTACCACTTATAAATTGGGCAGAATATTCACACAGGACAACCCGGTTTCCGGGGCTTATAACTTATACTCCCGATATCGTATGACTACAAACCATACCTTTTCGGAAAGCTCGCGGCATAATCTAAAACTCTCATGTTTTCCTCAAAAACCAAAGAAATCTCTAAGAGGTCGAAAAATAGCTCATAACCTACTGACTTTAAACTCGTATGTAAAAATCCGGTTTCACGGTTTTGCTCATAACTTGGTCGATTCAAGACGGAATTTAGAAATTCCAAAGCCTATGGTTTTCTAATACTTTGGGCTATCTAATGGAGCAAAAATCTGGGCAAAAATCCAACTTTAAAAATTCCGAAAATTTCCAGAACTGGGCAGAACGTTTTTAGCTCTTGAAATTGACTCTAATGGTGATTTAAGCTCCCAAACTTGTGATCATTCTCCATTAAACTCTATTTGGCTAAAATCTATCATATTTCCAGAAATTATAACACCTAAATAAGCTCATCAAAAGCTTCAAGAATGACATGCAACCATGAATTCAATACCAATAACACATTCTAGTAATTTTTACCTCAAAATACACTTAATTCACCCAAATTAAACCTTATAACACTTGAATCAACAACTTCATACTTTATAATCTGTCCTTAAGTTTAGAAATTCACCAAGAAACAACATGCAACATGATTTTATCATCATCCAACACAAATCCAACAAAGATATCTCAAGAACAACCAAAAATACACATGTATCTCTTTCAAAATTAAACCCTAATAACCATAATCTGAAAATTACACTAAAAGAGAGTAAAAGAAGTAAAAATTGACAAGAATCACATGTAATTATCATGAAAATCAGATTAGGGTATAAAAGAGTGAAATTGGGGGTTTTAGAACTTACCCTTTGGGTTAAAATTGGATGAAATTCAAGAGAGGAGGAGAAGGGGTGGCCGGCCGGTGGCTTCAAGCGGCGGCGGCGGAAATGATGGCGGCGGTGGTCGGATGTCGGCTGGGCAGGGCACGGCTGGGTGGAGCAGAGAGCAAAGAGGGAATGGGTTTGTAGAGAGAAAGTGGAAGTGGGTTTGAATTAGAATGAGGAAGAAATGGGTCATAGTTAACTCTACTAATATATATTCCAATCAACTTAACAATACAACTATAACCCACTTAAAATCTGAAAATATAACATTAGGTAGGATAATTATAAATATAATAAATTTATATAGCTAGTTTAGTACAAGATAAAATTAACCGATAACAATCGGGTTGAAATAAAATAGAACTTGAACGGAAAAAATTAAATAAATAGAAAATAAATACCACTTGTACTTAAATTAAATAAAATAAATATAACTCAAATAAAATAAATTGAGTTTTGGAATAATAAAATATAATCTTCTAGAAGTAAAATAATTAAACCCTTTTTCCGATTAAAATTACGTATACGGTAACCCGATACGAATTTACTTAATAGGTAAATAAAATAATTTTGGAACTTATAATTCCGATACTTGATACGCTTTGCCATCTCCCCACGAAACGACACGATAAAATAGATAATACTTGAAAATAAGCGAAAAATTTATACGCAATTTAGATAATTACGGTATTAACGCTTAATTAATCGCGATTTTGGGGCGGTTATTACATCCTCCCCTAAAAGAAGTTTCGTCCTCGAAACTTGACGATGATCATAAAGCGCGTTTGTTTACCTTAGAAGAGATGGGGATATTGTTTCTTCATGTTTTCTTCGGTCTCCCACGTGGCTTCAGTCGTGTCTTGATTCGCCCATAGCACTTTGACTAAGGGAACTTCTTTCGTTCGTAGCTTCTTGATTCGCCGATCCAGAATTTGAATCGGTTGTTGCTTGACGGTTAAATCTTCAGCTAGAAGCGGTGGTTCCCCCACTAGAATATGACTTGGGTCGTACATATTTCGAAGCTGACACATGAAAAACATCGTGGATTCCTCCTAAGCTAGATGGTAACTCCACTCGGTTTGCTCGGGTTGACTTTTCTATGATTGGGTATGGCCCAATGTAGCGTGGCTTAGCTTCCCTTTGACATTGAATCTCCGGATCCCTTTGGTCGGAGAAATCTTGAAAAAGCGTGATCTCGACTTGAAACTCGAGAGGTTTCCGCCTCTTATCTGCATAGCTCTTTTCTGGCTGGGCGGTCTTGATGTCTTTGTTGAATAACTCGAACCTTATCGCCGTGTCTGAATTAATTACGGACCTATGATTAGTGCTTGTCTAGCTCTCCCAACATAGCGGGGTTCGACATCTTCTACCATAGAGTGCTTGAAAGGGCCATCTTAATGGTGGCTTGATAGCTATTATTATACGAAAATTCGATGGCGGGAGGAATTCATCCCAATTTCCTTGAAAGTCGAGGACGCATGCTCGTAGCATATCTTCTACAATCGATTCACCCTTTCGGTTTGACCATCACTTTCCGGATGATAGAGCTCACGAAATTGAGTCGCGTGCTAAAAGCTCCTTGCAACGCGCTCAAAACCTCGATTGAAATCTCGTATCCCGATCGGACACTATATCTTTTGGAATTCCATGTAGACGAACAATCTCACGGATGTAAATATTTGCCAATTTATCCACTTTCCACCCTTCATGGATGGGAATGAAATGTGCCGACTTAGTTAGGCGGTCCACGATGACCCATATAGCATTCTTTCGACATGGTGAGGTAAACCCATGATAAAATCCATAGAGATCGACTCCCATTTCCATGTGGGAATTTCCAAAGGCCTAAGTTCTCCTGATGGCCGTTGATGTTCTGCTTTGACTTTTTGACAAGTTAGGCATCTGTCCACATAATTAGCTATATCCTTCTTCATATTTGGCCACCAAAAATTTTCTTTCAAATCCCTATACATCTTAGTACCTCCTGGGTGTACTGAAAACAATGAATTATGGCTTTCCTCCAAAAGCTTTAACCTTAAGTCTCCCTTGTCAGGTACACACAATCTATCCTGAAATCTTAGGGTTCCATCTTCTTGGATCAGGAATCCCGGCATCCTTTCTATTGCAAGATTGTCCCTGATTCTCTTGAGCTCGAGAATCGTTCATTTGCTCGCCTTGATTTCCTCAATGATGGATGATGTAGGGATAACGCAGAGCTTCTCCATGACTTCCCCCACTGACTAGCTCGATGCTTTCCTTACACAATTCCGGTGTAATCTCGGATGAATCCTCAGTTAGTCAACTTTACATGTGTGTCTTTCGCTTAGCGCATCGGCTACCACATTTGCTTTACCAGATGGTACCGATATCCAAGTCATAGTCCTTGATAAGCTCAAACCATCGTCGCTGCATTAAATTCAACTCCTTCTGAGTGAATAAATATTTGAGACACATAAGATCCGGCAAAATGGTCGAAAGGACTCCATAAAAAAAATTCCTCCATATCTTCAAGCCAAAAACCATCTGCGAGCTCTAAATCATGAGTCGGGTAATTCTTTTCATAAGGCTTTAATTGCCGAGACGCATAGGCGATCACTTTGTTATCTTGCATCCGCACACAACCTAATCCTTGATGGGATGCGTCACTATATACCACATACTCCTTTCCTTCCTCGGGAAGGGATAACCTTTAGTGCGGTTGTCACTTTTCTTTAAGCACTGGAAGGCTTCTTCACACTTGTCGGTCCACTCAAAAGCGTGTGGATTGCTTGAGAAGATTAGTCAACGGAAGAGCTATTCTTGAGAAATTCGCACGAACCTTCGATAATATCCGCCATACCTAAGAAACTTGGATTTCACTAATCGTAGAGGGCCTTGTCGACTTTGAACCGTAGAAATCTTACTAGGGTCCACTTGGATCCCTTCATCGTGACTATATGGCCTAGAAAAGCCACTTCTTTCAGCCAAAACTCACACTTTGAAAACTTAGCATACAATCGTTGTTCCCTTAAGGTTTGAAGTACAATCCTTAAATGCCGCTCATGCTCCTCTTGACTCTTGAATACACGAATGTCGTCAATAAACACCACTACAAACTTGTCAAATGGGGTTTGAACACCCGATTCATTAGATCCATAAATCTGCGGTGCATTGGTAAGCCCAAACGGCATCATCAGTAAACTCATAATGTCCATACCTCGTTCTAAAGGCGGTCTTGGTATGTCTTCACTCTAACTCGTAGTGGTGGTATCTGACCTCAGTCTATCTTAGAAAATACTCCGCTCCTTGAAGTGGTCGAATAGATCATCGATCCTCGGAAGAGGGTACTTGTTCTTGATAGTAACCTTGTTCACTCGTGTCGATACATAACCTTAAGCTACCATCCTTTTCTTCACAAATAATCGAGCTCCCGGGGTGATGTGCTCGATCGATGAACCCTTTACTCAATAAATTATCTAATTGCTCTCTTAATTCCTTAAGCTCAGCGCCATCCTGTATGGTGCCTTGGATATAGGCATAGTCCTGGAACTAACTCTATTTCAAAATCAATCTCCCTCCTCGGGGTAGTTCCGCAACTTCTTCAGAAAAACATCTTGGAAATCTCGTACCCACGGGATTTCTTCTATTCTCGGCGGATCTTTGGGATCTTCACTTACTAGGCATAGGTAACCTCGCACCCATGATTAAGCAACTTTGAGCCTTCATGTAAGATATGATAGGACACGGGTTAACCCTATGTCCCTACGAATTGAACTTCCTTGCCTAAGGCGCTCTTGAGAACAACTATTCCTCATTGCACCTAACTGAGCTTGCGTCGAGACCAACCAGTCCATACCTAGAATGATATCAAACTCCTCTAGATCTAATCAATAATATTAATAAAAGATATCCTGCATTCAAACTAAGAGGACACCCACAAAACTAGTCGCATGGTATCGCTTGACCATTAGGTAAACGATAGAGTAATTCATCGCATGGGCTAGATTTTGTAACTTTAGGTTCAAAACGACTTTGGTTGAGATAAAGCGAATGGGTTGCTCGAATCAAACAATGCAATTAAAGGTTGCGCGTATATATAAAGCGTCCCAAGAATAACCATACCGATTTTCGCTTCTTTTACGCCCGTAGCGTAGGCTTGACCCACGGTTCCTTGCTGCGGCGTTGCTCTCATTGGCGGTGTTGGACGAGTGGTTCCCGGTTCCGGTCTTCGAGTTCTCTTTGGGCATTCCGATGCCTTATGATCTGAGGCTCCACACCATAGACAGTTTCCCGTACCTACCCGACACTGGGCGGTAGTATGATTAGTCCTGCCGCACTTCTTGCAGGGCTCCTTGGCAAGAGCTGGGGTAGCTTGGTTTCTTGGAATTGGTGGCGTTGGCCGCTTAGCTTGACTATTTCCCTTAACAGGCGCACTTGGCGCTCCCTTATCATTCCATTTCCTCTTTGCAAACCCTTGGTTCCCGGGGTTCAGGGCTTTCAACTCCTTTCTCACTCTTTCCACTTCGGCAGCTCTTTCATACATCTCTTGCATTGTAGAGAAATGATGGGATGACAGCTGGTTACGGATGTATGGCGCTAGGCCTCCCTCATAGCGGGTTAACTTCAACCTTTCTGATGCAACGTAATCCGGAGCGAAACGAGCTAGCTCATTAAACTTTGCCGTATATTGCACCACTGAGATGTCCTTATTAAACATACTCCACTCTAAAAATTCTTTCTCCTTTTGACGTCTAAGGGAAATAGGGTAGAACTGAGCCCTCAAATCTCCTAAGAAGTCATTCCACGACTTTGTGGTTCCTTGGTACTTATCCTCAATGGTTCTCCACCAAATATCAGCTTCACCTTTTAAATAATAGGTCCCTATGGCCAACCTTTTATCCTCGGGCACTCCAATCACCTCAAAGATCTTTTCCATCTCACGAATCCAATCTTCAAGCACTACGGGTCATAACCCCTTTGTAAAAGTCGGGTTTCTTGGGCTACCCTATCTGCATAATTCTCTTCCCTAGATTGGCTTGCTTGTCCGTAGATGGAAGGGTATGCGTTTGAGTAATTCTTGCATGAATATCCCAAAAGGGTCCGGTATTGGGGTGGATTGAGAGGACGGATCCTAAAGAAGATTCGGGTGACTAACCACTCCGGGTTAAGCCGAGGTCCTTGCAATTCGAGTTGATTACCCCACACCTCATTTCCAGTTCTTCATGGGGCGTATTTCTTGAGCTTTGCGACATACTACAAGATTACAATCAGACATATTATTTCCCCATATAACCTATTCTTGTCCTCTTTTATACCCCCTTTCCATAAAATTCAAATTTTAATTAAACATCCCTATTTAGGATCCTTGTTTCTTTATAAAATCACATTACCAACATACATAAATGCATGATTAAAATACAAATAAAATTCTTGACATCCCATAATATTATAAAGCATAATAATTCATGAGGTCGCAAATCCCATCATACCATCATTGCACCCAAGCATAATATTTAAAAAGGTAACAATTCCCACGTCATTGTTCTTACTTCATCAAAAATCCAAAATAATACTCCTTGGTTCAAATTACAACCCATGCTCCCGTTCACAACATAATCATAGGGAGGTTACAAAATTAATCATAGTTCGGCCAATTTCATCAATGACCCAAAACAAGATACCTAGTCACCACTAGATTCCACTAAACATGGGAATTCGATCCCTCCTGTTCTTGTTCCCTAGTTCCTTCCACGCGTCATAGCTGTGAAGGACGTACGTTCTTGCGTGCAGTGTGGCGGATTATGGGTCCCAAGGTGGTCCATTCAAGGTTTACCGGTGTCACAGGTGTAGACGTTCCCGCTTCATTCTCCCTGGGTTGCCTAGGTTGCGGCCGTACCTCATCTTGATCAAGATCCATGCTAGGATCTTCTTCTTCCGCGGTTTGTTAGATGCGGTAGGGTCTCTCCATGGGAAGACACGTTTGGAACAATTGGTCGCCCGTGATAAGTGGCGAGAAATGTAGGCGAACTTCATCCGCCGTGGTGAGAACACGTGCAACGGTGCGATTCCGTTGGGTGGCGCGGTAATCCTAACATCTCATGAAGAAAGGGGCCTAATTTACTAACGTGAGAGTTAGTGATCGCGGCTTGAGTGATTATAACTTCCATCGCGATTTGATTCCACGCCCGACGTAATTGAGGCACCATGCGTGGCGCCTCAGCTCTCCTCGACGGCGTAATCGACCGTGTCGATTCTGATGTCGTCCACGGACTCGTGGGAAGAGTCACTAATAAGCACCGCTCGGCGGATGTCATCATGGTATTCGGATTCGCGCACAACGCATCTAACGCATCTTGTAGAGTCTTGAGATGATCTTGCACATTGGTGTCGGGGTCCATAAACATCGCAAAGGGATTCGGAAGAGGATTGCCGTTGGTATCCATCTAATTCACATATAAAACGTAAAACAAGCTCTTAAAATCCGCACGTAATAAAAGAATTCGTTAACGTAAAAAGAAACAACCTTATAACGAGATTCAAGACTCAACCAACTAACCCCTTATGAGCAACTTAAAAAGGCTCTTACTTTAACTTTTAAACTTTCCTTAACCCCTTTCTAAAGTCCCATAAATTGTACCATTTTTCGGTTTCCCTTAAAGATTTTATTTCCGTGCTATGATTTAGAACTCATTTCACCCTATACCAAATCCCACTTGGGACTTGCTTGTAATCTTTTTGTAAACTATCAAAGACTTTTTAGGACGACACCTTGCCATACTTTATAATTCCCAACTATACATCCACCACTTTACTTGTTTAACTTACTAGGCTTAACTCAATTCCACCTGGTTTCTTCTTAAAATTTGACTTAAAAGCTGCTAAAATCCTGGGAAAAATTTGACAGCACTTCCCTATAAATAGAGCTATCCCCAATTTACAAAATCTTGAAACCACTAAAAGCAATTTATATTCCATATAAACATCTAGAGCTTCATGCTCCACCATCCCCAATATAAACACCACTCGGTGCACCAACCAAAGATCTACTCAATTCTCACACACTTACTTTTCTTCCTAAAATAATAACACAAAGGATCAATATCCTAATAAACTTCACAATCCCAAATTCCACTAAACCACGGCTCTGATACCACAACTGTAACACCCCAATCTTAAACCACAAATTAAATGCTTACTTAGCACCCAAATTCATGATTAGCGCAATGAAAACTTGACTGGCATTACCGTCCCGAAAGAGACAAGGCAACCACAAAACACTAACACTTTTTAAACCACAAGGAAAACTAACTCCAAACCCAATACATAATTGATACAATCCGTTGAAAATATAAATACATAAACTTAAACATTTGCGAGAGTCTTCCAAAGCGCAATATTTGGCTTCCATCCATATCTTAGCTTAGGGACTACCTCAACCTGCTGGAGCTACTTTGGAACAGACTTGCTTGGACCCTGAGAACTCGAGCCTCCTAAAACCAAAACATTAAAACAACGCGAAAGGTGAGTGGGGAAACACTCAGTACGAAACCTCCAACACGTAAAACCGTTCGAAAACGGTTTCAGTGCCAGCATTTAAATTCATTTTGAAAACGGGAAAGGGGATAAACATAAATAAACTTAATGATTTAAGCATAAGGCATAAATAAGTAAAGCTGAACTTAGCTATAGGAATGAAAAACGTGGAACCCTCATGATCGGTGCAAGCACCTCACACACGCGTATGCCCAAATCGATCGAGATTTGGATTGGGTGACCGTTAAGCGGCGACATCGCGTGTCGGACACTCGATCGAGTGCTAAAAACATAATTAAACTTTATATAACATAAGATGGGTCCACTTTAAAGCATAAAAGACTTGCATAAAGCATAAAACTTGGTAGAACATGAATTAACTCGCACGGCGGTAAAGGTTGGACAATTTGCGTACCTTGAGACGCTAAAAACTTGGGTGGTGCGGCTCGGCTTGGAGATGGCGCTTGCAACTTGACGGCTAAGACGGAAATAAATAATAACGAAGAACCAACAAGGTTCTAAATTAGAATCATAACTTAGAAACTTAGTAAAATAATTAAAACGACTTTTTAGAAATAAAATTTCAGGTTTAAGTAAAGATAATGTTCAAGGTATAACTCGGGCTAGGAAAATCGGAATAAAGCAAAAGAGTATATCCCGGAATAGGGAAAAATGAGATCTACAACTTTGATGAAAGGGCCAGAGGCTAAAAATGAAGGGAAGGGTCCCAAAATGGGCCCGGACAGCAGCTGAATCAATGAAAATAAAGGGTTTCGGGTTGAAATTATATAGAGAAATTGACGTAGAAAGGTAGAATCGATAGATGGAACTTGTATCTTTTGAAGGATAACTTGATTGATGAAAGATGAGATTAAAAGATTAGAGGTTGAATATGAAATTAGAAAAATTCCCTTGAGATTTACTTAGAAGGATAATATTGATGGAGTAAACGATGGAAGAAAGATAGGTAATGTAATTTGAGGGGAAAAATCCATGAGTTGAGACTTTAGGAAACTCATCATAAGAACTATTTAGAACTTGGACGACCTTAGGTAGATAGATACTTTAACCAACTCAAAGGTATCGAATTATTAACTTAATGTTCACCGGGAGGCACGTAAAACTTATTCTCAAACTCTTATTTTTGGATAAATAACTTTGGGACATAACCCGGTTTCTAACTATACTTCTCCACTTAAAGGCTTAACTCGAGGTTATAATTTATAATCATCATTTATCAAGGCTTAAGGACCCTTATTGACTTAGCTTAGAACCTTAGAAATGGGTTTTTTACCACTTATAAATTGGGCAGAATATTCACACAGGACAACCCGGTTTCCGGGGCTTATAACTTATACTCCCGATATCGTATGACTACAAACCATACCTTTTCGGAAAGCTCATGCATAATCTAAAACTCTCATGTTTTCCTCAAAAACCAAAGAAATCTCTAAGAGGTCGAAAAATAGCTCATAACCTACTGACTTTAAACTCGTATGTAAAAATCCGGTTTCACGGTTTTGCTCATAACTTGGTCGATTCAAGACGGAATTTAGAAATTCCAAAGCCTATGGTTTTCTAATACTTTGGGCTATCTAATGGAGAAAAATCTGGGCAAAAATCCAACTTTAAAAATTCCGAAAATTTCCAGAACTGGGCAGAACGTTTTAGCTCTTGAAATTGACTCTAATGGTGATTTAAGCTCCCAAACTTGTGATCATTCTCCATTAAACTCTACTTGGCTAAAATCTACCATATTTCCAGAAATTATAACACCTAAATAAGCTCATCAAAAGCTTCAAGAATGACATGCAACCATGAATTCAATACCAATAACACATTCTAGTAATTTTTACCTCAAAATACACTTAATTCACCCAAATTAAACCTTATAACACTTGAATCAACAACTTCATACTTTATAATCTGTCCTTAAGTTTAGAAATTCACCAAGAAACAACATGCAACATGATTTTATCATCATCCAACACAAATCCAACAAAGATATCTCAAGAACAACCAAAAATACACATGTATCTCTTTCAAAATTAAACCCTAATAACCATAATATGAAAATTACACTAAAAGAGAGTAAAAGAAGTAAAAATTGACAAGAATCACATGTAATTATCATGAAAATCAGATTAGGGTATAAAAGAGTGAAATTGGGGGTTTTAGAACTTACCCTTTGGGTTAAAATTGGATGAAATTCAAGAGAGGAGGAGAAGGGGTGGCCGGCCGGTGGCTTCTGGCGGCGACGGCGGCCGGAAATGATGGCCGGCGGTGGTCGGACGTCGGCTGGGCAGGGGCACGGCAGAGAGCAAAGAGGGAATGGGTTTGTAGAGAGAGAAAGTGGAAGTGGGTTTGAATTAGAATGAGGAAGAAATGGGTCCTCTAGTTAACTCTACTAATATATATTCCAATCAACTTAACAATACAACTATAACCCACTTAAAATCTGAAAATATAACATTAGGTAGGATAATTATAAATATAATAAATTTATATAGCTAGTTTAGTACAAGATAAAATTAACCGATAACAATCGGGTTGAAATAAAATAGAACTTGAACGGAAAAAATTAAATAAATAGAAAATAAATACCACTTGTACTTAAATTAAATAAAATAAATATAACTCAAATAAAATAAATTGAGTTTTGGAATAATAAAATATAATCTTCTAGAAGTAAAATAATTAAACCCTTTTTCCGATTAAAATTACGTATACGGTAACCCGATACGAATTTACTTAATAGGTAAATAAAATAATTTTGGAACTTATAATTCCGATACTTGATACGCTTTGCCATCTCCTGCACGAAACCTGACACCGATAAAATAGATAATACTTGAAAATAAACGCGAAAAATTTATACGCAATTTAGATAATTACGGTATTAACGCTTAATTAATCGCGATTTTGGGGCGGGTTATTACAGGCTGGTCGGGCTATCTAACAAAAAATATAGGTCAGTTCATGAATTGACCCCTTTTTTGCCATAAAATAAAGTGTATTTATACCAAAAAAAAAAACTATTTATGCTAAACATTGTTTAATCTAAAGTATTATAACTATATTTAAGTAAATTGAACATCTCATTAATAAGAAAAACTATTTATTGTACCGTCATTGATGGCCTGACCCTCATCGACTCCTTAATATTGTTAAAAGGATCAACATGTTAATAACCAGGCTCACTGATACCCAATCCTTTGATGACTCCATTTTCATTTAGCCTGGCCTTGTTGATGTTATGACTCCCCGGCCCCTTGCCCACCCTAGCTAAGGTAATAAGTTGAGAGAAAATGCATTATGGTCTAAAAGACTTTTTCTTTTTTTAATAAGGTAACTGGTAAGGGTGTTAACGATTTCTTCTTACAAGAAACCGCCCCACCCTATCAGCATACAAAATATCCTTGAACTCCCTATCATCTATAGTCTCCCACTTTACAGCCACTAGACAATTATGACCTTTTTTTGAAAGCCAGTCAGCTGCACTATTTGCTTCTCTATAAATATGGGAAACATTACTCCAACTGCATTTAGAGAGTAGAAGACGGATGTCATTCACCAAACTTCTGATTTATCACGGAATCACAAAATTACCTCGGACGGCTTGAGTCACAATCAGATTATCACCCTCCACAACAATGTGAGAATAGCCTAACTCAATAGCTTCCTTTAACCCATCACGCAATGCTCTTGCTTCTGCAACGATAATTGGGGAGTCTCCATAATTTGCAGCCCCCGCTTGGATCACCACACCCCTCCAATCTCGAAGGATATAACCGCCTGCTGCCGACGATTGATTGCGAGAATCGTCGAAGTTTAATTTGATGCTGCCTTTGGAGGGGTGTATGCCAACTCACAATTATATTAGCAGACAGCCTGCGATTTGGGTTGTACCTAGCCTCCCTATCCTGAGCATCTAACAAATTCGGATTTTCCATTCCGCCACTTATTTTTTAGCTTGGATTAAATTACCAAGCGAAATATGTATGATGGTCTAAAAGACTTACAACCTAAATTTTTACCTTTTTAGTGATATACTAGTAGATAGATAGATATAGATAGAGCCAAAATGGATATAGAGCTAATTATGTGTAAATATATATATATATATATATATGTATGTATGTATGTATGTATGTATGTAAAGAGAAAGAGCTAATGTGTAAGTGTTATTGTAATATATATGATATGAAAGGGAAAATATATCAATTAAAAACTCTCTTATGAATTATCTTAATTGATTTTTTAAGTAGGGGTAAATAGTTACCTTACAAACACTTCTCATACAATCATATTCCTTAGTTAATATTTTTAACTCCTTCCAAGCGGACCCTAAGTAACCGAAAGTTATAGTAACATGAATATAATGAAAAGGAGAATGTGTGAGCTATAATTAGCGTCAAAACCGATGCATTGAAATTTCGTCCAAGTAGGGTATGGATGAGTCAGATGTAGCAGTCATGCCTTTAAATTTTGCAATGCAAAAATATTGGTTTCAATTAAGTTAATATTTAAAAATCGTTCATTGCCTATTATTTCATGAAAGAGAAACATAAGAAATTTAATGAGACATTTTACTTTAGTCCATTATAATTTAAGTTTAAAAAAAAATATTTTTCTAATTATCCAAAGTATAGACATAACAGTCTACAATAGCAAAAAAAAAAAGTTAATTTATGTGATCAAAGTTGAATCATTTATATTTTTAGATTACTCTATGTTCACTAACATTAATTCTGTTGGACTTTGCAATTTGCAATTTACAAATCTCTCTCTGTGAAGCACTCAATCGATTCCACAAAAAGCAAGGGAAAAAAAGAAAAGAAAAGAAAAGAAAAGAAAGTGGTTTGTCACAACTCATCTAAAGATACAGCTTTACATGTTTGATTTATTTATGTTCTTATTTTCAGACTTTTGCAAAGTTTTCGATTATTTGATTATTCAATTATTCAGTTTCTTAAAAAAACATTTATGTTGCAATACACCAACCGAATCAACTTTTTTTTTTCCTAATAAAAAACTGATTCAACTTTTTTAGTAGTACTTGAGAAAGAAATTTAGATGATTGGATTTTAGCAAGCGAAAGTATATCGTTTAGCATAATTATAAGTTAAATCTTAAAAATATATCACGATAAGTTGAGTTATTGAACTCTTAG
This sequence comes from Portulaca oleracea, assembly GCA_029582165.1. NCBI lineage: Eukaryota > Viridiplantae > Streptophyta > Magnoliopsida > Caryophyllales > Portulacaceae > Portulaca > Portulaca oleracea. The sequence goes on from CM055876.1 coordinate 42,995,765, forward strand.
ATTTTAATGTACCATCATCGAATTCTATTTCGGATTAGTCCCACCCCTAGATGCTCCGAGCTGAACAATAGTTTGGAGTTCAACATATGATAGTTTGGAATACTATAAACCATTGTATGATAGTTTGCACTGCTACAATCCAATATATTAAAATTTTGAAATTATTAGACACAGATGCCACGTAGGAAAATTATCCTCCTCGGTGTCATGTAGGAGAAGCATCACGTTAGGTGGGCCAATTCTATTTTGGGGCAATAAATTCCAATGATTCAATAATTCGACTTGTTGAGGCCCTTGAGGGGGTGAAAAGGTTTGTTACAGAGTTCTTCACTCATAAACACAAGGATGTTGATAGGACTTGAATAAACTGAATAATACCTCTTTATTAGATAAGCTTGAGGTACAATAGAATAGAGGAGGTTAGGGAACTCAGCAGGTTGCTTACAAGGACAAAACTGAGATACGGTTTCTGTTGAGGGGCCTCACAGACGAGGCAGAGATAAACATGAATGATTACAATGAAGATCAACCTCACAAAGCCTTAGTGCTTCAAGGCTCTGCTACACAATACCTCACCAACATATTTGATTACATAACTCACCAAGGTCCTTGGTTACCTCACCAGAAGTACCTTATTGACTACATTACTCACCAATGACTCATTGGCTACACTCAGAAATCTCACGAGATTTTCTACACTCGATTATTTGCTTGAAATCGACTAATTTGCACAATGAGTTGTTGGAGGTATTTATAGTCGAGGTCTTCAATCAGCAACGGTCTCCTCTTGATTCTTTCCTTTCTTGATTGATCTTTGATCTTTTCCATATATTCACTTTGATCTTCTATCTTTGCTTCTTTGGAAACTTCATTCTTATCATATAAATCAAGTTCTACAAGGATACAAGGATACTTTAATGTATTTCTAAAGTTTGCTTATCATTCTCCCGATCCCTATAATTCGAGCTATCACAATCTAATTTTTCCAAATAGGAATAATATTGAGATTAGACCTGTTCGATGGTCGCGAGTTGACAAGGACCTCGAGTCGGGTCAAACGAGTAGGAAATTATAGAGCCCCCGACCTAGATTCGACTTTGAGTCAAGGGACCTTGACCCTGACCCGTTAGGTCACGGGTCGTGTCAGTTGATTAGCTAACTTGAAACGTAGAGTATGATTGCTTCAAGCAAGCAAGCTAAATGTGTTGAGAAAATCTTAGCAAAAAAATTGAAAAAGTAACATAAGCTGTGAACTAAAACAATTGATTGTCATCCACAGTAGGAATTTCCTACAATATATCACCATTCATATTCTGTTTTTTTTTTATAGTAGACAACAATTGTTGCCTATCTTCAGAATTGAATTGATATACCTCATGTTACAAATATGTATGTGCAAATCGAGGCATATGAATATGATCAAACCTATTATCACATATTTAATGAGAAATTAGTTTATATATTTAATATTTATTTTGATTTTTATATGAATGGGTCAACTGGTTGAGGCGAGTCAAGGCACCTTTGACCCAAACCCCACTTGTATTATAATCGGGATGCGTAAAGTTTGGGTCAGGCCAGGTTAACTGACAAAAAACTTAACCCTGCCCTACAAATTTTCAGGTTGGTCAGGCAGTCCCCTGCCCACTTATCATGTCTAATTGAGATGGAGTTACAGGGATTCTTCACACAAAGCAATTACCTGAAACATGCAAGCTAGGGTTTTCAAAAATCTAGATTGAGTAATGGTTTCAAGTTAGTATTAATCGAAGGACACGTAAGAAAAAGTTATATATGTATGTCTATTATCTAAATTTTTTGGATTTATTTTTGGTTAGATAAATTTAGATGAACTCAAATTCGAGTCAGACAATAAAGTTAAAAATATTGTATCCATATTTGAAAAAAGTAATTCATAATTTCAAATTCGAAAAACAAATATATGATCACACACGACTTTTCTAGTATCAAACTTTTAATAGTCCTACCAAAAGCTACATAGCCTTCGAAAAAGAAAGAAAAAAGATGAAATGAATAAGTTTTTTTTTTTATACTGAAAACAAACTGAATAGTATTATTATTAACAGGCAGTGGTCCGCTGCGAATTGACATGAAGATCAATAAACACCCCGCTTCTTTTCAGCAGTAATATCTACACCAGCCGTATTAGCCGCATTTATTTGCACTGTTTATACTATACTCCTACCTTACTATTCTTACTTATTAGTTATCACACATCTTCATAAACTAATAAAATAAAAAAAAAATCATATATTTAATATGTGACGTGACTGATATGATTTGTTTACTCAAAATACTTTATTAAAAATTAAAAACTACTAAAAAAATAGGAAAATTTCAAATGGTAGGCACCAACTATTGCCTATTTCAATCGGTAGACACCTTTTTTATGAATTCCAAATGATAGGCTTAATTTCCAAAAATTTCCATCCCGTAGGCATGTATCCAAATTCCAAATGGTAAGCCTAAACAATCTTCCACTTTTATCCACTTTATCTACACTTTACCCCCTTATCCACCTTTAATTTATCTACATTATCCACAACTATATCAATTTATCTACATCTACAACTTATTATCCGCGGAAAAAAATCAGGCTAGAACACGCACCATATACAACGCAAAATGCAAGCTTTCACGAGATTTGTAAATTTTAAATTAATTTAAATGTTTATTGTGAAAATATAAACTTGACATTTGGTTGGAGTTAAAGTTGTCTCCTAATAACTTTCATGAAGTTGTGTAATAATTTGAAATTTCAATATTTTTCTTTATGTTAATTAATGTCAAGTGTGATTTTTTTTTTTTGGGAGAGAAATGTCATGTCTCAAATAAGGGATAAGATTTTTCAATAATTTGATTTTGATGGTGTAGGCAATATTTGAAAATATGTTTGACAAATATTCATCAATAACGGTCAAAAATTTCAAGTTAAAGGAAAATTTTAGTAAAGGTGATTTTTTTTAACTACTATAATTCAAAAAATTACTGATAGGTACCTCTATTTTGTAGTAACTATTTTTTGGTGACCAAATTATTAGAAATTATAATGAGGTGAACAATGTTATCACGTATCTATTATTTGGGGACAATCCGACCGGAATTAATCGAAATCCGGTGAGAAATGTAAAATTACTAACTTACCCTCACAATTAAAAATTAATGACTAACTTGGCCCTTCATCGTTGAACCTCTGTAGCTTCCAAAGTGTGAATCTTTGCCATTGCAAGAGTGAAAATTGCTCCTCTCCATACTCCCCACTCAACTCCCAAGTCACTTGTTTGTGATTTCTTTCTCTTCCCCTAATCATATTGCTCAGCAAAACCATGTCATATGTATAATCCTAATTTTGCTTAATGTACCAAATACACCGTCGTGATAATCGTAGCAAGGCTCCTTGATTCTAAACCACCCACCTCCCCCAACCTGCAAATGAAGCCAATTTTCAAGCTCCTTGATTCCCATAAACAAACAATTAAAAGTCCTGTTTTTATTAATTAAACCCAGAGATATCATAATCCCAAGAACATTCGTAAATCAACCAATAACTTTTTTGACAACATATGAAATTTCTAAACTTAAACCGGAGCTTGGATCAAAAGTTGTTTATTCGGTACCATAGAAGATAAGCATTGTTGGCATTTGCCACCATGGAAGATCGAGGCATCATCATCCAAAGCGAGCATTGTCATATTGCAGCAATTGAGGAGCTCAACTATGGTTCATTTGCAGAGCCCTGGAGGCCATGGATGATAACATGACCAGTGTTTAAGAGGTTGGGATAAGTGAATTCGGCACCTTCGATGAAAATCTCGGAGGAATTCGTCATCGGAGTCAACATTAAGTATCTTCTGGCGAGAATCATCTCGATTTTTGGTGTCGAAAACCGGTTGTTGGTGTGGTAATGGAGAGTACAGAGACCAAGAACAGAGTATGTGTTCCTGAAGTAGTAGCGAGATTGAACACCACAAACAAGTTTTGGCGAATGAAGCAGCCTGTGCGAAAATCGTCATTGGACCGAGCTAGGGAATTTAGGGGGGAGCTGGGGCTGTCGAAGCGGCGGAGAAGGTGAAAGAGGAGGATGAAGCAACATACCATTTGAGTTAGGTCATCCATTTAACAATTAATTACAAGGGTAGGTTAGTAACTTTACATTTTTCGCCGGATTTCGATGAATTTTGGTTAGATTGTCACCAAATAATAGATATTAAATAACATTGTTCACCTCATTATAATTTCTAATAATATGGTCCCCAAAATATAGTTTCCGCATAATAGAAGGTACCTTCTAGCAATTTTTTGACTATAATTAAGAAGTTTGATTATTCTTAATTTTATCTTTAAAAAAATCGAAATTAGTATATATTGATCAAAGAAATTATTTACAATAAGTAATCCTAGTTGTTGAGATATAAACTATAAAAAAATATCTAGTATATTTAAGAAAATTCTGCCATAATTGAATTTTTTTTATCATAGTTAAGAAGTACAAAATATCATTAATTTTGTTTTTTGCCATAAAAAATGTTAAAATCATTGTATTTTGGTGAGGCATAAATCTTTAATAAAAGACAGCCCGGTGCACAAAGCGTTCCCGCAAGCGGGGGTCCGAGGAAGGGTCCCACCGTAGCGCCAGAATGACGCACCTTACCTCAGATTCTGCAAAGATAAGCTTCAGACTCAACCCGCGACTCACGATCACAAGGCATAAATCTTTAATAATTAACGATAATGAAATTTTCAAATATCATTGTCGAAATAAAATTCAATTATGCTAGAATTTTGATTTGAATTAAATGAATTCACATGTACAATAATGATTTGAAGTAATCTTTGCATTACATTACAGTCACTTTTTTTATAAAGAAAAATCCCAAAATGGCGCCTTTATGTTACCACTAAAGTATATCCTCCCAACTTGTACACAAGTGGGCATTTATCAATTTATCAGAAATAAATGCAGTATTTACCATTGCGAAAGCTTGAACACTCCAAGAAAGGATATAGTGATATACTCTCTCTTTTTTATTCATTTTTTTTTTGTCAGAAAAAAAAAATATTAAAGTTTCCATCCTGAACGATCAGCATACCATACCAAGTAAAAACTTATTGGTGGCCTACTTACTGTTAAAGACTTGATCAAGTAATAAATCAATCAAATCAACACGACTTACACACGCACCAAACAACTCCCTAAAAATCCACCCCCACCTTCTATTTTCTGCACTCCACAAATTAAAGAACAAAACATGGGCGGTCGTGCACACTCGTTATCTTCTCTCCTTCTCTGCTCCGTCGTCATTGCCGCCGTCTTCGCCACCGCGCATGGCGCCGCCGCCGGATCCTCGCCGGAGGAGGGCGGCGTCTGCGAGCAGACGTATGGGTTTCTGCCGTGCACAACCACCGCACTCGGCAACTTTTTTTTGATAGTTGTGTACGGGTACTTGATGTACTTGGCGGCCACTTACTTGTCGGACGGCAGTGAACTGCTGTTGGAGATTCTGGGGCCAGGTGTTGTTGGTGGACTTTTTCTTCCCATTCTTGGTGCTCTCCCTGATGCCATGCTTATCCTTGGTAACTTTTTCTTCCTCAGTTAATTTATCTTGTTTAATTGCTTCATCTTTTGTTTATTTGTCCTAGGAAAATTGGATTCTGTGGGTACTTACTTTCAGTTTTTATATATTAACAGCCCCTACTTTTTTTTTTTTAATAGATTTTGGTGGTTTCAAAAATATAAGAATTATGTTTTGATATAGGACGTTATCGAGTCATTGACTCGGTGAAAGTATAATGTGGAGAAGAGAAAAAAAAAAAAGGCAAAACCGGTGATCCATATCAGATTTTCAATGAGTCATCGTACCTTAATTTGATAATGTCCTATTAAAATATAAATTTTTATGTTTTTGGAATCACCATATGATTAGAATGTAAAAAATTTAGAGAATACTGACATACACTAAAGACCACTGGAATCCAATTTTCATTTGTTTCATTTTGTGATCTTCGAGCTTTAGGTTGATGCTTTTAGATGGGTCAAAATAAAGAAAATGCTTGAATTTTGGAAAGTTTCTTTCAAGATGATACGAGTATCACATTCACTTTTCTCGCTAAATAAAGAATTTCTTGGCATACAATCGGCCACAAAATATGGGTAAGGCTAATTGGTGTTCAAAAAATTCTATGTTTGAAAATTATTATTTCAACAAATATGAAGGGCATATAGCATCTGGCATCTGCATATCATTACATAATGATATTATATATTTTGGGGAATGTTTCTTTTATTTTACCCAAACCCTTTTTTGTGAATATTTTGATAATTGTGTTGAGCTTCCACATAATCCCTCTATATCATATAAATTCACCCCTATTTATGGGGAAAAAGAAACACTTTTAATAAATTGATCATGTGTTTCCTCCTTTCTTTATTATCTAACATTTTAAGTTTTTGAGGTAATTCTTAAACAACCACCATCATTGCAAACTATACCTTTAAAATATCAATTTTACATTTAATATAATACTCCACTCATTCAACGAAAAACATTGAAGACGATTAATATATATGCCAAGTGACCTACTAGATCATTGGCATTGAAGATTTATAAGACCCAGTTATTTTATGCGGTGGGTAGACTGTGGTTATGGTGTGGTGCAATGAAATTTGAAAAAGTTTAGTGAAGTATGGTAAGTTGTGGTGGAAATTGTGACAGGTGTTTTTAAATTGGAAATTGGAAAAAGTAAAAATGTTCATTAAGTTATTTTTTTTTTCAAGGGTAAGTAGTCCCGTCCACTGGGCCCCTATCTCAGGGTCTAACCCAGCGGGCCTTTATTGGACCGGGGGATGGGGGTGTTGATTCCTTTGTTCAAGGCCCAACCTTCTTGCACACAGCACTCCCGTACATTGGTAAGTCAGGAATGCTCCCCCAAGGATTCGAACCTTGGAGGGAGAGGAGAGAAAGTGGTGTTCCTTGAGTGGCAAGGACCTAATCGACATTAAATTAAAAAATTAAGTGAAATATTAGGTGATACTAGTCCTAAACTCGTGTGATGCACGGAGTGTAATAAAATAGTTGTTTTAAAAGGGGAAAATTCATGAATAACTAATCGTCGATATAGAGTAAACAGTACAAAACATTAATGAAATTGTTTAATGGAAAACATCATAATAAATTGTTCAAACAAAACATATATTGGTGTTTAGTGAAATAGAAAATTTTCTAAAATGCTAACTAACGTTGACCATGACGAATTTCATGATGCACCTAAACTCGCTATCTACTAAATATTTTAAAATTCAAATATTTAGATATTAATAGATATAGATTATTATTATTATTATTATTATTATTATTATTACTATTACTATTACTATTACTACTACTACTATTATTATTATTATTATGTCAAAATAATTACTAATAGTTGTACCAGAATAATTTAATTCAACATTTATCTATTTTTTTATTGGACGATTAATCTCCTTTCTCCATTCAGCGAGACCCACAAACTATACTATTAATATTATATAGATTATTATGATTATTATTATTATTATTATTATGCCAAAACAATTACTGATAGGTGCACCAAAATAATTCAATTTCAACATTTATTTATTTTTTAATTGGTCCTAACTCCTACAATTAATTACATTTCTCCATTCAGCGGTACCCACAAACTTTACTATTATTATTATTATTATTATCATTATTATTATTATTATTAGTCCTAAACCCGTGCGATGCACGAAGTGTAACAAAAATTGTTTTAAAGGGGGGAAATCATGAATAACTAATCGTCCATACATAGTAAACGGTACGAAACATTGATAAAATTATTAAATGGAAAACATCGCAATAAATTGTTCAAACAAAACATGTATTATTATTATTATTATTATTATTATTATTATTATGCCAAAATAATTACTGATAGTTGCATCAAAATAATTTAATTCAACATTAATTATCTATTTTTTGATTGATCGTAGGATTCGTTTAATGATATATTTTCTAATTTCTTGAATTGTAAATAAAATCTGGAAAGAAATAGAAAATAAAATACAATTTAAATTAAAATTGAACACTACTGTTTGAGACTTAGTAGGACTCGTTTTGAATGTAACTGTTGTCAAGTATATGTGGATTAAAGATATATTTTTTAATTTCTTTAATTGTAAATAAAATCTGGAAAGAAATAGAAAATAAATTACAATTTAATGCATTGTGATTGGTCTAGGTTCGTTGAAACGCTCCCGTGACTTTATTTCTTGGGGTCCACAATGATTACTATTATAATATATAAATTAAAAAGTGTAAAGGATTTGAAAAGGAGACACGTACATAGCAGGGACAAACTTACGTAAGTTGTTAATGTGGGACTAAAAATATAAAGTAATACTGTAAATATATATTATGAAAACAAAATTAGCTGAAGTAACGTACGAAAAGAAGGGAGCAATACTTTTGAAAATACACTGCTATGAAATAAAGTTAAAATTAGAATATTGAAGACGGCTGAGAAACTTTTATTCAAAACTCAAAAGGGAGTATAATACTAATGTTTAGAGATATAAGTTTTTGCTTATATATGTTCAACTTAGATCTCAAACATATATATGCTCAGCCTAAAGTATTTATAATTCTTGCTCATATATATTTTTTTAACCCGCTATTTTAGTAGTATGTGATATTATTTAATTTGCTATTGTAATACTATTGGTATTGGTGAGTAACTGATTGGACATTATGATAGTCTTCTACGTTAGACATCAGGATGATCCATATTTACCTTTTTAAAAAATTGTTAATATTCGAATGGCTTATTTTTAGATATTTTATATTTAAAATTTTTTATTCGACTCACAAAATTTATTTAAAAATAAAAAACATGTAATGGTACTTTCCTCAGTTAATTTTTCTAACCTAACATAATTTTACCTTAATTTAATCATTCACCCTTCTTAATTACTTTATCTCATTTTCCCTACAATATTCATACTTATAGATTCATATATAATATATATATTTAAAAATTCATATACTTAATAAGTGATATAATTGATTTGATTTGTCTTACTCATAATACCTTCTTAAAATTTATAAAATATATATTTAAAAATTTAAAATTTTAAATGATGTAACTAATATAATTACTTTTCCAAATACTATACTACGCACTAATATTTACACAATTTTTCTCACTCTTGACTTGACACCTTTACCCAGGCTCCTACTATCCTACACTTAAAAAGAATAAGGCCCTAATTCGAATAATAGCTAGTCAAATTCAATCAACTTTACAAATTTTTATTTACTATTTTCTTTTAGATTTCATACGCAGTATGAAACTTTTGAATTATCATTATAAGATTAATTACAAGCCTAGTAAACTTGAGCAATTCCCAATTATTCTAAAATTATATAATATGTTGTACTGATGCTGATAAGATACTGCCTCTGTCCCATCTAATAAGATATTGCCTCTTTTCATATTAATTATCATAATTTTGACTTTCAGTATCTTTAATATTATTCTTTAATTGATAATTTTTTACATAATATATTATTAATCAATATTATACTTTTATAATAATATTTTTCGTTATGAATCTAATGATGATAATTTTATGTAGCAACTAATTGTATATATTGAGAAGTTTTTGGTCAAAATTTTTGAAATTTAACTGCACGATTGCCAAAGACGACAATTAATATGGAGTAGAGGGAGTAGTTGAGTATGAACTTTGTGTCATTATGGAAAGTTAGGGATACTAATTTCTACCTAGTATTTTTGGTTTGGTTATGTTGGTGAATATCATTAATATGATAATATTGAAATGGCCAGAGTATGGACAACAAAAAAAGCTATAACTAGATGTCATGATATTTAAGGGAATTTATTTCGCTTATGATCTATAACCTGATTTATGAAGAGGCTCACAAATGATGCAAAAAGGAAAAAATGATAGTATGCCATGTTGGTTGTCTAATATAGGCTAAATTATTTCTGAGTTTGGTGAATAGAAAAGAAAGTGTTAGTAAAGTTATAATAAATTAATTATTAATATTTTTTAGATTATAGAATGACCAAAAAGTTGACTAAAACCAGAAGGTTAAAAATTCAATTAATTAACCAGTGCAACCATTTTTCTTTTTAAGTATCTTTAGTTATAGTTTTTATATACATAGTCAAATTTTAATTGATAATTATTTTTTAATATATATATATATATATATATATATATATATATATATATATATATATTGATCTACTTGTTAAGCTTATTATAGACATTAAAGTAACAAATTCTTTCATAAAAGTATAGTTAGTCATAATTGAAAAAAAAAATCAACTGTGGTATTTAAAAAAAATATATTTTACCTTTAAAAAGTCAAAATTAATGTATATTAATTAAAGTTACTTGTTGCAACAAATAATGTTATTCATTTAGCATAAAAATTAATTAAATTTGTTACAAAATTTGATATTTTAAAAAATATTTTATCATAATTGATTTTCTTTTCAATTATCATAACTAAAAAGTATAATAATTAACCCTTAATTCTACCTTAAAAAATTAAAATAAAAATATTTTTATCAAAGTAACTTGTTGTAACAGTTAATCGTATTTATTGAATTTCTTTAACAGATGATATTTATTTTAGTAAAATTAATATTAAAAAAATTTAATTACCTTAATTAAAAAAAAAACTCAAACGTAATAACATTTTCATAGTTTTATAACTTTCTAAACATAAATTAATAAAAACTATGATCAACATGCAGCATGAAAAAAGTGCAGTATGAAAAATCAAAAAAATTTACAAATTCAAATATTTAGAAACCAAGCTTGTAAATATTGTACTACAACAGAGAGTGGTCAAAAACCCTACCAATCATGATTAGATTTGTTGTGACGTATAACTGTGGGAATTTGTGGTGTCCACAAATATTGCAATTGGCACGACATAAATTATGGATCGTTTCTTACCAGTTACCACATACTGAATTCAGGTCATGTTATTTTGTGGGTCAAATTGGGTGTGATAAATGGTATGGTATAGTATGGTATGGTAATATTGTGAAAAATGGGGTATAATATAGTAAGATATGGTAAAATTTGTGGTAAAAATGATTTATTTGATAGATGAAGAGATAGAATGCAAAAAATAGAGGAGAAAAGTGAGGAGAGAGAAAAATAAAGTGAGAGAAAGTTATGATTGTTGTGATGAAATGTGGAATAGTATGGTATAATATAGAAAGATCGTGGTAATTATGGAAAAATGTGGCATGTGCGCTGTGGAACCTTACAGAAGAATAAGGCCTTAGTGGATTTTTTTTTAAAAAAAAATAATTGTAAGAAATAGAACACATTCATTCTAACACTAGTCATCTCTGGATTTAATAAAAATAAATGCAATCCAAATTTCATTGTCAAACAATCTGTAACATCGTGAAATGATTTTTTTTTTTGAATTATCATGAAACGTATTTTTTTTTTTGATAGAGTGGTGAAATATAATTTGGCACACACTGATAATTGGTTTTTTCATTTAGGGTGTGTTTGGTTGAGAGAAAAATGATTTTTGAGGAAATTATTTTTCATGAGAAATAGTTTTCCAAGGAAAATAGTTTTCCATTGTTTGGTAGGAGATAAATTATTTTTCGAAAAATGATCATTTATATCGATATAAGTAGCGATATATGTTACAAATGAAAATATTTGAAGCTCAAAATTCATATCTGAGCTTTTCTTAATCATTTCTATCGTGTTATAAAGTTTCGTGACAAACCGATAAAATTGAATTTTTCTTTTAAGTTTCAGTCATATTTAACCGCAAAAAAATGTCGACAAAAGTGGCGATATATGTTACAAATGAAAATATTTGGAGTTCAAAATTCATATTTGATTTCTTTTAATCATTTCTATCGTATTGTAAAATTTCGTGACAAGCTGAGAAAATTGAATTTTGCTCTTACAGTCATATTTAACCGCAAAAAATGTCGATTAAAGTGGCGATATATGTTACAAATGAAAATATTTGGAGCTCAAAATTTATATTTGAGCTTTTCTTAGTTCATAATATCAAATCATAAAGTTTCGATTCAAACAGTTCAGTTTGAATTTTTAAAAGTTTCAGTTAGTTTTAGAGCAAAACTTCTGATATGATGTCTATCGAGATAACGTTTTTCCCCCTACCAAACACACTCTTAAATTAATACTCCCTCCTTCCTGTATTATTTGTCACATTAGACATGATTTCGAAAACCAAAAAAACTTCAACTTAACATTAATTAACCTCATTGGAAATGTGAAAATGTTGAAAAAATGACGAATAAAAAAAAGAAAAAGTGAATAAAAAGGAAAAATGGGAGAAAAAGATATAATTAATAAACTTAATTTTATACATTAATTATTAATATGTTATTAAAATTATAAAATGACAGATATTATAAAAGAGAGGGACTATAAATACATAGAAGATTGGTCTAATGTAAACCGTTGGTCAATTTTCGTGGTTTGGACTTTGGAATACTAGTCCAACTTGAGAGATTGTTCATGAATTGCTGAATCTCATAAATAGCCTCGGTGCAACCTTCGCTTGACTATTCTCTATCATAACAAAGACAAGTCTTGTCACACAATTATAAGAAATAATACACGATTTAACAAAAAAAAAAAAACTCCAAAAAATAATTACAAAAAAATAAACAAGTACATATCTAGAGCAGTTAAAAAATAAAAAGAAAAGGGTGGAAACTACCAAAAGTAATCATTCCTATCATTGAAGGCCGGCCAATCAAAAGTAGGTTAACATTGGAAAATATATAGAGAAGTGAGTGTGTATATTTTGGCTTAAATGAAAGGACTTAAACGATGTTGAAGTAATATTTGCGTGTAAAAGGGTGATATATTGTAGGTGGTTGACATTGGGGAAATATATAGGGAAGTGGCCCTTACCGGAGAGAGTTGAGCACTATAGGTAGAGTAGGGTAAAATGTAATTTATTACGGAATATTCCGAGTGTTCATTCTTATATAATTGTTAAGTACAAATAATTTAGAGTACATGTTCCATATATATTTAATATATATCGAGAATAAAAAGTATAAGAATCTAAGGTATTGAGTTATTAACTGATATATTGTAGGTGGTTACTTGACTTACCGGTTATGCTCACAAATATAATAGGTTTTTTTTTTTTTATCAAATCAATTCTATCTATATTTGATTTTGCAGTTGCGAAAAATTATTAGCAAAGGATTAGAATCAACAGTTAAAAAGAATAATAGAAAGCGCAAAGTAGCGAGTGAAATACAATTGGAAAGAGTGAGTGTGTATATTTTGGCTTAAATGAAAGGACTTAAACAATGTTGAAGCGATATTTGCGTGTAAGAGGGTCAAGGTGAGAGAGTTATATAGTTTGAAAGTTATATTTCCAGAAGAAGTGAAGTTTTCTATTTCGTCTCTTTTATTGGCATAATTTTGTTGTTGTTGTTAGTGTTTTGGTTATGTTTGGTTGTTTCATTAAGCTGTTTTGATGTCTGGCTTGTTGTCTTTTTTCTTACTACCTCTGTCCCAGATTGTTTGTCCATTCAACTGTATTTAAAAGTCCAATACTCATGGGAAATGGGGTAAAAAAATGTGTAATATACCAATATTACCTTTACTTTTCTCATATACCAATATACTACCTCCGGTCCCAAATTGTTTGTCCATCTACCCAACTCTCTTGTCCCAAAATATTTAACTATTTTATAATTCCAATGATTGTAATTCCTATTATACTCCTAATAAATACTCTTTTGTTTCTTTTTTATTTTTCTTCACATGAGAAAAGTAAGGGCAATTATGATACATTACACATTTTTCACCCAATTTCTCATGACCATTGGACTTTTAAATATAGTTGTATGGACAAACAATATGGGACGAAGGTAGTACCAGTTATAATTGATAGTAGTATTTATTGGAATTGTAATAGGAATTGTAATTATTGGAATTGTAAAATGGACAAATATTTTGGAATAAAGGAGTTAGGTGAAAAGACAAATATTGTGGGATGGATGTAGTAAATAGCAGCATGAATTATTATTATTATTATTATTATTATTATTATTATTATTATTATAAGATGGAATTGAAGGAGATGTGAGAAATTGAGAATTTGTATTTGATAATGGGGTTATTGTACAGTGTCTGGGCTATCTGGAAGCGCAGCAACAGCACAGGATCAAGTGTCAGTGGGAATGGGATTGTTGGCTGGATCAACTGTCATGCTTCTCACTATTATTTGGGGGACCTGCGTCTTCGTCGGCAAGTGTGATCTCCACCACTCCCGTGCTCTTGATCAAACTGACACCATTGGATTTAGTCTAACAGGTAACTACCTTTCTTTTTTGTGATCCACGTTTACCACTTAAAAACAAATTAAAAGAAACACGTACTGTTGTAGATAGATCTCTATCATTTTACTTGCACATTGCTATCAATACTTTTCCATTTATCTCCAAAATTTCTAATCCAAAGTAGTGGCTAGAAACGGTTCAAAAATGGATTACATTTTGCAATAATGAACAGTCGTATAACTATTATTGTGGGGGGATTTATTTATTTTTATTTTGTTGATCAGGATCTGGGGTATCCACTGACATATGGACCAGCTACGCAGCAAGGATAATGGCAGTATCTGTGTTACCATTTCTGATAGTGCAATTACCACAAGCATTCAAATCAAGCTCAGGAAGACACTTGGCTGTCTTGATTGCTCTCATTATATCACTTCTTATGCTCATTACCTACTGTCTTTATCAGGTAACGTTACGTGATGCACACACCCACTGCATTTTTCTTTCATACACAAAAATATGTGGTGTTAAAATGACTAGCTAAAATGGTTTATAATACGACCAGTGTCGGGTCGGCCAATGTTAGAATTCAGACGAGAAATTGATGTCCAAATCTGATTTTTTTTTTGCCGGATAATTCAGATAAAACTAAATCTGGGTCAAAATTGGATTCGGCAATAAAAAGAAGAGAAATACTGTGTTCGGATATTTGGTCAATGTCGAAATTCGAAAGAAAAATCTATGACCAAGACCTCTTTTTTTGGATCGAACAAAATTTTGCCAGTATCCGATACAAAAATGATTCATGTCTTACCCAATATAAAGTTTATATAAACAAAGGAGGGGTCATACACGGTTTAAGTTTACTCCTTACAATTGTAAATTTGAATAAGAAATTGAGTCGATTACACCTTTATTTTTTTTATATAAATGTGAAAACTAGTTATTCCATCTCCATATTGCATTGGGAAAAAGAAAAATTGATGACCCAATAATGTTTTACGAAAATGATAAACATCTTGGCATAAGATGACTCTTAACCATCTTACATTTTTTTAAATCACTAATAAAATGAAATGTAAGTATATTTAAATCATTCTAAAGGTACGTTTCATTATTTTTAGGGTTATTATAACTTATAAATAATTTAAAAATAATTATTTATTTATATTTATTTCATAAATATAAAACTATGTATAAAATGTGGATTTTCTACTATAACTGATAAAATTAGACTATAATTATATTTTTTCACCTAGCTAATAAGTATTATATTATTATAATTGATGAATATATATAATTATTCAAGAAAATATTAATAAAAGTTACAAAAATGTGAAATATGAACAATTCAATAAGAACCATCTTGAGTCAAGATGGTTATCATGATCTCTAATTTTTGGTCTCATAGTTGTCATCTTAGTTTGAGCTCTACATTTCTTTCTTGAGTATACATACATGTTGATACCCAGAAATTGTGCTGGATTATGCATTTATGATGTAACTAACTTAAATAGCTAATCAATTAGTTGTCAAATTAAATAAATCAAACAATTTCAATAAACTTTGTAAAGTTTTGAGTGGAAACATTCCATGAACCAAATACATATACGAACTACCATGCAAATTGTTAGAGATTGTCTCATGGTAACTTATCACAAGAGGACATCAAGATACCTATCATTTTGCTAAATTATATTAACCATGTCTATATTAAAGTAAACAAAAATCTGCAATATAGATCATTTTATAACAACCATAAAGCTGTACGTCTCATATGTTTTCAACTTGGATTGATGAACCAGATTGTTCAACCGTGGATCCAATTGAGGCGGATTGATTATGTGAAGCATAAGAGAGTTGTGACTGGATTCCTCAAGCACTTGAAGAAAAAAGCTCTTGGAAGACTCTTTACTCACGACGGCAGACCAAACAGAGATGTCATTGCCAAGTTAGACTCTTTACGTACCCACCATGTTAATTATCCTTTTATAAAATAATACTTCTACTTTTTGAAACTACATTTCACTGTGAATCAAGATACCAATCATCTTGTGCATGCATGCAGGCTTTTCAAAGCTATTGACAGTGATGGCGACAATTCTCTGTCAAGAGGAGAACTTGGAGCGTTCGTCATTGGCATGCAGTTTGATGGGTTGGACATGGACGAAGCTGATGTTACAAACAAATTAATGAAAGAATTTGACACTCATGTCCAAGATGACAGAATTACCATTGAGGAGTTCACTGACGGAGTTTCTAGGCTGCTTGATGTTGTTAAGACTGACGGTGTCTCTCATCGTCCTGCTGACACTGACAAACATCTCGACGCATACGACCAGGTAACCTCAACACATTCTAAAGCTGAGCTACGTACATTTTTTCAGGTTCAAATGCTGATGACTTGGTGTTTGATCGTATGAAGGAAACAAGACTAGAACACGCTCTATTGGGCGATGCAGACGAAGACGACGAAGGTGAAGTGGTTGAAGATGTGAAGAAGACGAGCATCAAGGCGGTGATATTCTTGATTATCGGAACCATCATTGCTGCTGTTTTTGCAGATCCATTAGTTGGTGCAGTTGATAATTTCTCTGATGCAACTAGCATCCCTTCTTTCTTCATTTCCTTCATTTTTCTACCTTTCGCTACCAATTCAAGTGAAGCTGTTTCCGCCATCATTTTTGCAAGCAGAAAGAAGAGAAAGTCCGCCTCCCTTACATTTTCTGAGGTTCGTCCCTAAATTAAGCTTGCTAGACGTTACAATCATTTGATCAAATATTTAAAACATATATATGTGTTGATGGGGTTTTTTTTGCATTTTGGATCCCAAAGTATAGGGATATTTATTTTCTGGTCCCACACTTTTCATTGTTTATTTTTGGACCCTAAATTTTATGGGTTGAATAAAAAAGAACCTTAAAGTTTGTAGGTTGAAAAAAAAGGCTTGTGTACTGTTTTTATTCTTCTCATGTTTGAATTTATCTCCCGATTAGCGCCAAACTTCAGGAGTAAGGTCAAAACTGATATTAAAACTATAATACACCTCTCTTATTCATGTCGGAACTAATTAGACTCTGAAGTATCCAGGGTTTAAGTAGTTCCGACATGAATAAGAGAGGTGTATTACAACTTTAATATTAATTTTATCCTTAGTCCTGAAATTTGACGCTAATCGGGAGATAAATTCAAACATGAGAAGAAAAAGAAAAACAGTACACGAGCCTTTTTTTTCAATCTACAAACTTTAAGGTCCTTTTTTATTCAACCCATAAACTTTAGGGTCCAAAAAATAAACAATGAAAAGTGTGGGACCAGAAAATAAATACCCATATACTTCACGGTCCAAAATGCAAAAAACCCCGTGTTGATGGTGTACGTCTGCATGCATGCAGTTGTATGGAGCAGTGACAATGAACAATGTGTTGTGTCTATCGGTGTTCTTGGCCTTGGTTTACGCAAGAGGATTGACATGGGACTTCTCTTCGGAAGTGTTGATAATATTCCTGGTGTGCATAATAATGGGTGCCCTCGGAAGCTTTCGAACTACATTCCCACTGTGGACGGCATTCTTGGCAATCCTCCTGTATCCCTTGTCACTTGTCCTCGTTTACGTCTTGGACTACGTTTTTGGATGGTCATAGATCTTCATTTCTCTCATGCACTAACCCTAACTATAAGACTTTACCTGTCCTTAATTGCGGCATGTTGTGGATTTGTTTCGTGTATGTAAGTACTACATCTTTGAGTGTCTCTCTTTTTCTTTTCTTTTTTTCCCTCCCCTCTTATGTTTTACAGGACTTTTCTATTTGTGAGTAATTATATATCAAATGAAATATATGTTCAAACAATTTGAGCTTGAAATGACGTACGTTGTTCAATTTTATTTTATTAATTTATAGTAACGATCAATGTTTGATAAAGGATTGAAAGTTCTTTTAGCCAGTTAAATTAAACCACATACTAACTAGGTTGCCCGACTATGTTCCCAGAATTGTGATATAGCTTTTATCTTTTTATTTTATTAATTTTCGTCATAGCTAGCTGGTTCTTGTTGGAGAATTTCAAAAGTATAATGGATAATATTGAGTTGGAAATCCATAAAATGAGAATAAGGTTGACCAAGGTGGTCAATACAAGTCTTAACACATGCATTCACACCAACACAAATAATATCCGTGACATGGGCCATGATGGTGGACAGGTAATGCTATTATTGCTGGCGGGGCCACTACAGGTCTTGTCTCAACACAGACCGTGTTGAACTAGCACAATCCAAGTCGAAGTGCTATCTGCACTTAATTTGGTTTCTCGGATTTATGCCCTTGATGAGCCCACATGATTTGTGATAATCTTAGCTACTCCCTTTTGTCCTTTACTCCATGCATGCTGTTCCTTTAAAAAGTAATTTTTATAATCAAATCACTGTTTGGCGTTAAAATAAATAATTTTAATAGCTATAAGTAAACAACAATTTTAGAATTACCATAAAAGATAGACAAAATTATATTACATAGAACAGAAAGAATAACACATATAATAAAGAGATGAAATTTAGGAGCTTTGTACCACAAACTGTAGTCACTCACTAAAATTTTAAAGTTGCATCATACATATCAATGATTTCATATTTACTTTTTTGCAAAATGAATTAAGCTGATGGGGTAAACTGGACATTAACATGCGCTGTTTAAGTGGGCTGGAGCATTTGAACTGCATCTGGTCTCTGTTAGGGGGCCGGTCTGGTATGTGGGCTTTTATTATGTGGCCTTCGATATGTCATGGGCTGGTTGGACTGGGCTAAGGCCTCTCATGTCTCAAGGTGGACTGATGGGCCTTAATTTCCACTTATGATCGCACTTACAAATGCTGCAATTAGAACGGGCAAAAATACAAGTCTAGGTAATTTTAGGTTTCGACATACAGAACATCGAACGAAAACTCGACCTTCAATACTCAGTTTTTCACATATTTTTTGGGTTGGACAAATCGGACGAGCATAAGTTTAAGTATAAATCGGATTTGGACAATAGAAATTTGGAAAAAAAATATGTTTGAATTTTCGGTCAAATTGCTCAACATCAAAATTCGGACGTAAATTATATGACTGCACCGATTTTTCTGAGTCGGCCAAATCTGAAATATCGGATCAGATAGATTTTTGCCAACTTCAGCTGCAATAGAGTGGTTGTTAGGGTAAAAAAAATTCATTAACATAGGTAAGGATGAGTAACTTTAATTACATCAATATCGTAATTTGTAACTAAAACACATTAGTTGACTCAAGGCGACGAGAGGTTGGGATTAAATTTCCAATAGACAATGACAAGCCTAATTATAGGCGTTAGCCATTGGATAACTGCGCCAAAATTTAGAGGCTAGTAAAAGGAGGCTTGCTAAATTGCTAATAGACGTCTCAGTCACAGTTTAATGACCCAAGCAGAATTTAGTAGCGACAATAACAACTTTGAAAATAGAATTCCTCAATTTGTTGTAAGTTACGGCTTGTTTGATATCTAACTGGAATGAGAATAGAAATTTATAATGACAATTCATAATAAGAATGACAATATGAATGATTTTTATAAATTTCCGAATTCCTTGTTTATATTGAGTTTCATACTAAAATTTACTGAGCTTGAGAGTGAAATAATGAGTTTCATACTAAAATTTTCTCATCTATTTGTTACAATCAAACATGAGAAATTTTGTCTACTTAGAAAATTTCACTAAAGTTTGAGAAAACACTCCCCCAGAAGAATGGTATAGTAGTTATACAAGAGTAGGAAAAATAAAACATAATAAAAATTATAAAGTTGGCAGTGAGGCATTATAAGTGACCCGGCATAAAAGGTAAAAATAAATGTGGGTGAGAAAAATTTAAAACAATGAGAAAGTTTGAAGGGTGGGTGAATGTTTTTTCCCACCCATTCATACAAGTCATTTTGTGAGAATTTTATGTGGGGTCACCACAATTAAATACTATTTTATCTTCAGTGGATTCAAGAATTAATTTATAGGATGGATGGATGAAATTTTACCCGTCATTGTAGAAACACCTTACTTGCAAGTGAGTGATGACTCACATTTACAATATTTTATAGAATAGATGAATGAAACTTTACCCACCATTAATGATGGCCCAACACTAATGATGTTGACAATATTTTCTTTAGTAGTCCATATGTTCTACTACCTCCGTCTCATTATATTTGTCAATTTACCTAACTTGAGAAAATCAATGCGTATTGAAAATTGAGGTGAAAAGTTTGTAATTTGCCCAAAATACCCCTACTTTAATTGAAGATAATAATTGTTGGAATTGTAAAAAGTGAAAAATGAATTTATTAATTGAGGGTAAAAAAGTAATTACAGTTGTTGGAATTATAAATGAGACAAATATTTTGAGACAAAAAAATTAGGTAAAAGGACAAATATTTTAGGACAGAAGTAGTATAATAATTGTCATTTTAATGAATTTTTTTTTATTTCATAATATTTGTCACCCTGTATATATGTATGTCAAAGAAAGGACGTAATGTATATAAATATATGAAGAACTATGACTCGTGTACATCGTGGTAGTTGTGTATCCATTAATTATGATAGGATCTCAAAAAAAAAAAAGGGTAAAATGGTATGACTCTTATACAAGAATAGAAAAAAATAAAACATAAGAAAACTTATAAAGTTGGTGGGGCTACTGATGATGATATTATTTTCTTTAGTAGTCCTTATATTCTATGTTAGTTATTGCTTTAATCAATTTTTTATTTTATAATACTTGTCATTTTATAATTTTAATATAATTTTAATTAATTTAATTTTTTAATTAACTTTCTAAAGATAAAATAAAAAGGTAAGAGAAAAGATATACAAATAATTTAATATTAATTTTCATAATTTTTCATACAATATAATATTTAATTAACTCATTTTATTAATTTTCAAAACTTTAACTAGCGATAACTATTATAAAATGGGAGGATGGGAGAGTGCCTCACAAGAGCATAGAGTTTAAGAAAATTAAAAATTCTGAAACCAAACACAAATAGTTGAAGAAGACACCTAAATAATTACATTTTCTGGATCATCTGGCTTTGGAGGAACCAATAAATTTTTGATTGTCGCGCCGATATTTGGCACAATCAACGCCAACGCCTATTGGATGAAATAGGCCGAGTTCAAGAAGCTTTCATGCTTGAGGAGAGTCGAAACATGGCTCCGGGGTATGTTCTTGGTTAACCCAGTCAACACATCCAACACTGGGTTGGATCTGGGAAGGGTTACCAATTGTGCATAGACGGAGCGACTAGAGGTGATATGAAGATGGGTGTTGGATTGCTAATGATGTCATTTGAGGGGCATGAGGGGACTGGGTGCGTGGTTTTATGAAGATTTTAGGAGTCCGATCTGCCCATATGTAGGAACTCCATGTCGTAATTGAAGGTCTCAAACTAGTAAAGAGGATGAGTATACAACGTCTGAGGTTACGGGTCGATCCCATGGTGGTGCTCTATATGATAACTAAGGACGGAAACAATCATCACGAAGGTTTTAACAACTTGCTAAACTTGCTAGTTTGAGGTCCTCGATATGGAAGGATGGAGTGTTGAAGCCAAGCCCTATTACTAGAGGCCAACCAAGTGGCCAATAAACTTGCTAAATTAGGTTTGAGAAACAACAGTGTTAATGTAATTCCATTAGATGAACCTCCGTCGGAGGTGCAATACCTATTCCATGTGAACCGAATACGAGTTTGTGGGTATTTACTATGTAATTCAAATTTATGTTTTGAATAAAAAGGATCCGCCCCTACATTTGCCATTGAAGAAACAAAATAATATCAGGCCCTATTCTTTTCCTTGGTATTATACTGCATTTACTGTAATTTATTGCACTTTCACAAACTACCGCATATTATCATACCATACCATACTTTTACCGCAACGATTATAATTTTCTTTTTCCTCACTTTTTTCTCTATTTTTCATTTTTCTCTCTCTTCACCTACTATAACAATCATTCTAACTACAAATTTTACCTCAATATATCAGCAATATACCATACTTTTCACACCATACCATACCATAACATCTCTGCACTTTACGTATGGCAGAAAACAACAAGGCCTCAATAAAGAGGGTGCCATACATTGATTCTGGTAAAGGTTGACGATTTGTTTAATAAATAGATGGACACGTTTAACATATTGAATCAAATAGTTTAGGTTTGATCAATCTCTTGCTGCTACAAGCCTACAAGATACAAACTATTCCATCCTGTTCCTTTTATCAGTAATTTATTAAAAATGTGTTGTGTTTTTCAGTATTTTTTTAACTATTATTTTTGAGTAATAAATTCAATGATGGTAGTTTTATATAACATTTCATCATATATGTTGCAAAATTAATGATCAATTTTCAATATTTCATTGACTTGAAAACATACTGACTAATAAAATGAGAAAGATATAGTATTTTACTTATTGGTCATTTTAGTTTTTAAATTTTGATTAAACACAACTTTCAAAGCGACAAATAATCACATATAAGAGGGTAGAATACTTTATCGTACATCACTTCTTCCATAATGAAAAAGTAAAAGTTTTCTTGGTTAATATTCTTTCTCTCCCTCTCTCTATTTTTTTTTTTCTTTCAATAGCGTAGGTTGTATAGAGAGTTAAACTAGTTCAACCAAAATTGTTGCTAGACCAATCTGATTTTTAAAGTGTCTTGAACTACAACATTATTAGATACGCAACCTTCTATATATTTTCCAATGTTTGTGGACATTGTTTGAAAATAACTAGTAATTCTTTCTCTTGCTTCATGTTGCATTGACCCTATTTACTCACCCCTTTTACCCCATATTAATGTTGGCCTTTAGAATGACCTGGGAGAAAATGTAATGTCGACAAACATTACAACAAGCACACCGATATACATTATTATTATTATTATTATTGACACATTACTTATTTCTACTCATTTGTATATAAATCTATTCGACTTTAGCTTACCAAACTTCTAAATAACAATGAAAAAGAATATAACCATATAAAGTCTGACTAGCTAGTTTTAATAATTTCTCATTTAAGTCATATTCATCATTAGAATTGGTCAGTTTCTCTAATTCTAACACTAATAATCCATTATGAACACAGTCCAACTTGGCCTATCTACCATATCAATCATCAAGGAGAGATCCAAAAATTTCAAGAAAATCTACACCCAGAAAAAAAAGGAAAAGGAATGCAAAAAATACATCATACCAAGAAAAGAAGAGAAAGGTTAGATGAAAGGGATGTTGGGGTGGGGTAGTAATTTCATTTCATTTCATTTATTTTAACTTTTTTTGGGCAGAAGAATAGTACTCTATCTGTTTTATATTAATTGTCGTCTTTAAAATTGTACAGTTAAATTTCGAAAATTTTAATCTACATACAAAGAATTACTATATAAAATTACCATTATTTGACTTATAACAAAAAAATACTGCCATAAAAATATAATATTATAATTATTAATAAAATATTATATAAAATTATTAATCAAATAATAATATTAAAGATTGTATAAATAAAAATAATGATAATTAATATAGATGGAAGGGGGTACAACAAGAGCGGCAGCAGCAAAAGGGCGCAGTGATGAAGCGAAATTACAAAAATCTCTTTAATTGATTTCTGACAAGACACAGGCTCCCCATCTCATCTTTTTCCTATTGGCGTCAAACCTCTTCCTTTGATTTTCCCCTACAAACACACACAAAGTTACTCCTCTTATTTTACTGTTCCATTACCATAACTTGTTCCTTCCAAAGCTAATCCATGAAACTAACCAAAATCCCCTGAAATTTTCCATTTAAAAACCAAGGAGGCATTGGTTTGGGGTTTCGTTACTTAATTTCAATTCATTTGGTGATATCAAAGTAGTGGGTATTATCCATAGTGCAGTGTCTGCCTTGGTATTACTGCACACACTCGTACACATACACATAAACAGACAGACTTGTTCTATTATCAAAAAGCCTGTGCCTTGCTGCTGCCTTGCTTTGTCTGCCATTGGTGTGCTCATTTCTTCACAATTCAGACACATTGGGGAGAGAGAAAAGGGGGGAATGGGTTAGGGTTCTGAGATGACCTAAACTTGTTGGTGTTTTTGTAGTTGAAATTGTTGGTTAGATTGGTGAAAGTTGGGAGAGAAATGGTGTATTGGTAGGGGAGATAAAGGGGGCTAATGGGAATGGTAGTGTTGGATGGCTGGGTCTTGCAGGAATCAGAGCTTTGTCAATCTGGGCAGAGGAAGGAGACAGAGATTGAGCAACAAAAACCAGTTGAGGTTGAAGAAGAAGAAGAAACCCATTAGGGGAAGAAAAAGTTACCCAAAATCCAAAGCTGGAAGAGCAGGAGCAAAATCAGCAGCACCACAACAACAACGACAACCACAAGGGTCTGAGTCTGGATCCACAGAATCACCACCCTCACCCCCACCACCACCACCAATTCCACCACCACAACCCCAGAAATGTAGATGAAGAGGACGAGAAACAAGGAGAGCCGCCGCCTCCTCCTCCGCCGTACCACCACCACCATATGCAACGGTCCCAACCGCCGCTGTCATTTCTACAGGAACCCCCCTTTCATAACAACCTCCACCAGTTCTACCTCCAGCAACAACCGGAAAGTGCCCATCAGCTTAGAGAGCTTTATTCTCAGTTAGAACCCCAGAGTGTTGGACCCATTTCGCAAACACAGCCACCCGTTAAGAAAAGGTCTTATCTTCCCTCTTGTTCCTCGTCCGCTTTGACAAGCACGCAAGGTGTTCGACAAAAGTCCTTAGTGGGTTTGGCAGGCGATTCTCAGCCTGAACCTGCTGTTGTTTCCACGAGATCAGCGCTGAGGAAGGCCGGGGTGGGGGAAATTGTGGAGGTCCAAGGTGGCCACATTGTCCGAGCCACTGGCCGGAAGGACCGCCACAGCAAGGTGTGCACCGCTAAGGGCCCGAGGGACCGGAGAGTCCGGCTCTCGGCTCACACTGCCATCCAATTCTACGATGTCCAAGACCGCCTCGGCTACGACCGCCCCAGTAAGGCTGTGGATTGGCTGATTAAGAAGGCCAAGGCTGCCATTGACGAGCTCGATCAGCTGCCCGCTTGGAGCCCCACAACGACGACTATGAACATTTCGAGCTCGAGCAGGCGCCGAGGCAAGAATGGTGGAGATGCTACAGCAGAGTTGGGCAAAGAAGAAGCAACAGCTGAGGAGGACCAACAACACCAAGGTGGTGAAGAGCAACAGCAACAACATCAACAACAGATGTATAACAACAACAATTCACATTCTAGCATGTTGCCACCATCATTGGACTCAGACTCCATTGCTGACACCATAAAGTCCTTCTTCCCAATGGGTGGAGCTGCCAATGCATCAGGGGAGGTGGGGCCTTCAAACACGAGCTCGGCCTCGCCTCCTCCTCATCATATGCAATTCCACGATTACTCGCAAGGCGGTTTGCTGTCCAGGAGTGGTGGTGGTAGACAGAGCCAGGATCTAAAGCTGTCGTTGCAGTCGTTTCAGGACCCGATTCTCATGCATTCTCACCATCATGATGAGCAGCAATCTCTATTCCCAGGAGGATTTGACAACCCAAATGTGGGTTGGGCAGCTAATACCCACCATCATCATCAGCATCATCAGCCCGACAACCCAGAGATCGGGCGGCTCCATAGGCTGGTGGTTGGCTGGAACAACGACACCGGTGGCGGTGGTGATAGCAACAACCCCGGTGGCGGCAGTGGTGGTGGGTTTATGTTGAATCCTCCGCTGTTGCAGCCGCTGTTTGGTGGGAACCACCACCAGCACAGCCAATATTTTACTCAGAGGGGACCCCTTCAGTCCAGTAACACACCCTCAATCCGAGCTTGGATCGTTGACCCGGTAGCGGGCAGCGCTAGTGAACCCCACCAAGCAATATCGGTCCATCCACAGGCCTTATCAGGCATTGGATTTACATCAGGTGGATTCTCTGGTTTCCACATCCCGGCTCGGATTCAGGGTGAGGAGGAACACGACGGCCATCCTAGTAAACCGTCCTCTGCGTCCTCCGGTTCGTGCCATTGATACAAGCAGCTTTCGAGACTCTCTCTCTCTCGAGAATCTCTCTTAAGCTTCACAGGTTGTCTATAACTCTTGATTATGGTCCTCAATTGTGGGTTATTTTGATTGTTAATAATGCGGCTTAAGCTGAGTTTTTGTTTTTCAGGATTGGTTTGCTGTTTAGGCTTCATTGTCCAATCAAGGGATTTGCTTCCAGCTCTGTGACAAGGAGGACTAGAAATTACAAGGGAAGAGGAGAGTCTTAAGCTTCTTTGATTCAATGGCTATGAAATCTTTGGGAAGATTAAATCTTGGAAAATTTTCAGGTTTTCTCTTTCCCATTAGTTGAATGTCAGCTTATTAGCTTCATTTTTTTTACTTCATGTTGTATGCTTGGTTGCTGTTTGTTTGAGCTACTAGAACTCCACTTTGCTTAATCCCTTATTGTACCTGCTATTGTGCTCTTCTTATCTGATGCTAGACATGTATATTGCTACTTGTTTTTCATTCCCTTTCACCATCTCAATCTTTTGCAAATTTCGAACCGATATCTGTATTATTTATGTGTTGTTTGTAAATGATGTTTTTGTTCATTCTGAGTTGTCGATTTCTCGTTTTCCATTTGAGAGCACACATACATGTGTGTGGGGGGAGGTTTTCGATTCCGTATTGCTTAAACTCACATGTGATTGAAACAGAGATTCAGTTTGCCATTATCGTTTCTATGTTACTGCCTTGATACGGAACTGGTCCTGCTTCCTGCCTAGAAAAAACATGGAAAATAATTGAAAGAGTACCCAATCTTTTTCATCTCTATCAATATCATCACAGACGGCTTTCGAAGCAATTCGACTTATATCCTTTTCTATGATCATAGCAATATGTAGCTACTAGCTAGCTGACTCGATTCATGTGACTTCGTCTCGTTTCACTCACTGTTAAGTGAAATTTGGAAATTTCTTCATTCGGCTGATAATGCTGATTTGTAGTTGCATTTACACACTTGCTTCCTGGCTTATTTAGTACAGAGGCTGCTCATAAATGATATAGGGCCATATAACTCATTAAGTGCGGCAAGTGGGATGGTTACACCATTTTGGGACAGCGGACGAAAATAAATGGAACAAAGGAAAGAAACCCTAATCCACTAAAATGCATGTCTTCTAGGCAGCTTGTAAACCCTAAAGACTTTTGTGATTACCCTAGAATAGATGCCCTAGTTGCTCAAATTGAGCTCAACTTAGCTTTTCGATGAAAGTTCCGTTGACCCGGTTGATTATTCCTAAACTATGAAAGTTCCCGAAGGGGAAAGTCGGATTTGGGTCCTAGTCTAAGAGGGCTTTTCCTATAGCATTAAGGTCAGGTGGTGGAGGAAAGAATCTTTAGATGATGCTTCTTAAATCTTAATCTATGATGTACATAGCGGAATATTTTACGACGAAAAATAGACCAAAATTGGGGCTAGGAAGTAGGAAGCATGTATGGATGGATCCCCAGGGTGTTTATTAGAAAGGTGGGGGAAAATAAAGAATAAAAATTGAAAGTTTTTAGTGAAATTTATGAACACAAAAATGCTCTGAATAATGAAAAGAACAGAGCAGATGGGGGGGGGGGGGGGGGGCAGCACCAACCATTGCTGCATGATGCTTCTTGGGTCAGCTGTATTTGGTCCCCTACCTACCATTGTTATATCAGTGTCTTGTGAAAATCTTTGCAACCAACAAGTCTAGGCTGTAAACTTTTTTGCATCTTTTTTTAAATTTTTTTTAACTGATTTTTGTTGTTATATTTTTAACTTTTGTGTATTTAGAAAACACAATAAAAATCAATTGGGTTTCTTTCTACTGGGATGGGGACACATACTTGAGGGTTGTTGGTACTTATTGTTTGTTGGTTTGATTGCTACAACTCAGGAGGCAGAACAGACTATAAATTTTCAGTGCAATTATTCATCCTTTTCTATCTTTGCCTTCCTCTTTTAAAATTTTTCCGTTTTCACTCACCGATTCACTTTTACCTTTTAACGGTTGATTCGAGTGTATCAAAGGTGGATGATTTTAACGGCACCCGGTTAATCCAGTTATAGTTAGGTCCAAAATTCATCAAGCTTAAAACACTGTCAATCAGATGGTTCCGAAATCTATTTTCACACTGTTTAGGTTGGTCCATATCCTGAGCTTGAGCTAGTCCATGGTTGTAGTAGGCTAGTCTGTATCTACCCTGAACTGTCAATTCAGCACCAGGTTGGGTCAACGAGGCGCTCAGTTGTTGTTGTCGATGAGGCAGTAATGGTTACATGCCAATCAGGTCATTTGGGTTAGGTTCTGGATGTGGGCTAAACCGGGTCAGGTCGTGTTTGGTCAACAAGGTTTGGGTTGGGTCATTTTCGGACCAGGTTGATTTTGGGTTGTTTTATTCTTGGCATGATGAACCGGGTTGAGTTTGGGTGGGCCATTTAGATCGGGTCAATTTTATTAGGGTTGGACCATCCACTCATATACGGAGTCGAAATGGTTAAGGAAAACATAGGAGAAATGGAGACATTAATGAGGGATTAATATTTTGATTTTTGGTGGTGAAATTAGATTAATAAGGGGAGGACAGTAGTGAAGGAGAAGGGGGAATGATTATTGATGGGGCCATGAAACTAAATAAATGATTCATTTGATGATTCAGGAAATGGTAGTTATAGTTGATATGGAAGTGAGTTGGATTTATTCTACAGCCTGTATTTTTCTCAACATTGATTGGAAGTTAGATAAGGGCAGCTGTTGTGCAATTACAGCTCCTCCCTTTCCTCTCATGTGCCTTGCTTTCTATATTTTCCTTTCCTTTTCTTCCTTTTTCCTAAGCTATCTATTATTATTATTATTATTATTATTATTATTATTATTATTATTATTATTTAAGACAATAGTTTTTCAATAATTCACTTATTTCAATTGGATTTATTCGGTTGTAAATTATGTCATGTCATTGTCAAATGAGTAATTTATAAGTTTAATTTAAATAGAGTAGTTTTGATTGGGTGGTTTCATGTAGACTTGTCATATCTTCTACTTTTATTTGTTTTTTCTTGTTTGTATTTTCCTGTGTGGAGGAATATATAATTTTTAATAGTTGATTTTGGATAAATGAGAAGGTGGATTGAAATAATCAGTCCCTATATTGATTAACCTAACCTTACTCCCTAAACTTTTGCAATTTATCACAGTATGCAGGGTAAGTGTGTGTGATATAGGATGTATTTATAGCGGTTGTCAACTATGATAATCACTATAAATAAAATAAATCATATTTGTACATGTTTTTGGTTTTATTTTGACAGTTAAGTTTTTATTTAATATAAAATTATAAAATATATTTTCTCAATATTATTTTTTTTTAAAAATTAAAATAAATATTTTTCAAAATATACTTGTTTAGTAGGCTCAAATTTTGAGTTAGTTAAAAAATGTACAAAAATTTTTAATTAAGAAAATATATTTTATAATGCTGTACTAAAAGAAAAAGCAAACGGTGAAGTTAAAAGGTGACACGTGTATGGATGAAATATTGAAATTGATTTTCATTGTGGTAATTGTCATTGTTAATAATCACAATAAGTTCTTCCGATATATATTACTTTTTGAAATAATCAGTCTATTGCAATATTGCATTAGAAGGCATAAGCAAGGGAAAAGAGGAAAATGCGCTAAATCTTGTGGTTCTAAAATTGTTCACCATTTATTACTTCTTAGAAAAGAAGTAAAGAATGTTTGGAGGTATATAGTTAAGTAGTAAGTGGGGAATGTGATAGTATTTGCCAAACGTTATTATAATTTAAATTTGCATGTTCATCAATATTTACTTTTCCCCTAGAAAATATTACTTTATTCAAAGATAACATTTTTCTCCCAGTACCACAAAAAACCCATATTTGTGCTGTTTTTTTGATTAGGTTATTTTCAGGTTTGGATGGATATGTTGGGATATGTTAGGATAAGTTGGGATAAGTTACTATAAATTATAATATTTTTTTGGGGAATTGTGTTTTTAGAATGGGTGGTTTTTGAGGAATTGTGTTAGGTTTGGATAAGTTAGAATAAGTTAGGAGAGTTGTATCCAATCTAACCAAAGACCATCCATTTATCAATGAACTAATTGTTTAACCGATTATAATTTGAGAAGACTATGCCTTTGTTCTTTAGAATGATAAGTTAAGTTTATCCTTTCCTTATCTTATTTTACCTTACCCGAATCTCTAAAAAACACTTCCAACCCTATTCTTTGGTTAGGTTGGATATAACTCTCCCAACTTATCTTAACTTATCTTAACTTATCCAAACATAACATAATTTCCCAAAAAACATCTACTCTAAAAACACAATTCCCCAAAAAAACATCATAACATATCTTAACTTATCATAACTTATCCTAATTTATCCATCCAAACCTAAAAATAACCTAATCAAAGAACAACCAGGACCTCTAATGTATCTATAAATGAGGAAACGGGCGACAGGGGTTTGGGTAGAAGCATATGCCTAATTTAGGATGAGGAATTGAGAGGAGAGGAATGAGGATGGTTGCTGCTTCTTCAATCTTCATGCTTCAATAATTCAGTCAGTGTGGAATCAATTTAGAGACAGTGTGATTGTGATGCATGATATAGCAACTTCCATCTTCCTTTCATTTCTATTATTGCTGAATATATAATTTCATAGAAAATGATTGATTGATTGCTCGCATTTATCCATCTATATTTACGAACATCCATCAACCACCCTTATCCTTGCATTATTGAAGGAAGCATGGGGGAACTACTCACTCACTCAATATTCCTATTTTCCAACTCCTTATTTTGCTCTTTTTGAGGGCGACCTCCACCTCCTTTTTAGGCTTTGTTTGGTTATTGTAATGCTATGAGAAAATGAAAGTCTCCAATACTACCAAACTGCTTAGCCATAAACCCACGCATAAGCGATTTTTGAGAGACCGACTTCTGTATTCACCCGTCAATTATTGGGATAGTGAGGTGAAAATATTGAAATGTGGGACTAGTCTTCCCCTTTTACTTCTCTCGAGCAACGATACAAGTCACTCAAATGAATTGTTAAAAGTAAAGCCAAATGACATTTGATTTCTCTTCATCTCTTTTTTTTTTTTCCGATTATTGAGAGTCAAAGGTTTAAAGATTCACAAAATATAGCACAACAGTAAACAACTCACTTTAAAAGACTGAGGCCTACAACGAAAACCGCTAAATATAAGCAATAGCAAGTTACAAACTCACTACAACGTAACTAAAAAAAAAAAAAACTCTCATTCAACTGCAATCTTACAAGATCAATAACTTCACTAGGGTGAGTCATCGAGAACTCTCACGCCTATATCATTGTCAATAGTCACAGCTCTGCGATCTATCTCAACATCAATATCATACAGAATGTCATCTTCCAAGATATTCGCGCGCCAATTCTTCTTAGCCTTCTGTCCATCTTTTTGGCCAAGAATAGCTTTACACGTTGCTTCTCTTCATCTCATATATATCCCTGTCAATCCCATGTCCAAAACACAAAGGGTGTGTTTTGTCCATGAAAAAATAGATGGAAAGAAAAATTTTTGAAACATGAAAAATGTTTTCTTTTTTTGGACCAAAGAAAAAGGGAGCGGAGGAAATAGTCGGAAAAGTCGGGGCAATAAAGAACAAAAAACTTTCCATACAAAAAGGAGAGGAGAGGAAAATTGAGAGAAATTTATATCTAAAACCTTACATTCCCGTACAAAAGGTGCTCATTTTCATCATTTTCTCAGACGTGGATTTTACTCTCTTTTTACACACCCATATTAATATTAATATCTCTCGTTTTTGTACGCTCATTTTAATCTTTTTCACATACCTATTTTAATTTTCATAGTTCCGTTGCACTCTTTCTGTCACACCCATTTTAATGTAATCCCTCCCTTTATACACATATTTTACTCCCCCCCCCCCCACCCCCAATATGATCTGGAAGAAGAAAGTTGTATATTTGCAAGTTCCCATATAAATTTAATTTTTCCATATATCTTTTTTCTGGAACCAAATAAGGTAAAAAAAATTAAGCAGAAAAATATTTTTTTTTCCCTTCAAAATTTTAAGGCAATCAAAGAAAAAAACTTACTTTTTCCATATTTTTTCCACCCTATTTTCTACAATCCAGAAACATTTGTAATTTTAGAGGGTGGCGTGGCCCGTGGATTCCACCAAAAGGCACCATTGGTTTGATATTTTAGATGAGCCTTTAAAGGGTTTTGTTTTATTTGCTCTAAATCAGGATATAAAATAAATCAAATAAAATCCCTCTCATAATTTCCCATTGGAAACGCAAACCCAACAAGGTTTGGAAATGTCTATTGCTCATGGGCCTTGGTCAGCCCAATGAAGATGAGCTTTCAAAGAGCTAATTATGCCTACAACAACAAACAATACTCGAAAGGTGCTCAAGAGCTTGTAGCTCAAGTGTCGTGGGTTAAAAAAAAGGTTTATCCTCTCCGTCAAGATTCAAGTTAATCGAGTGACTAGATTTACATTTGGGGGAACATTTTGATGCTTCATCAGTCTCTTTTGTACTTCGCATTTCATACATCTATCTTTGAGTTCCTATAGTATTTTAGGTACTTGGATAGAAACTCGTGTAATTTGGAAATCCAAAATTTTGTAGCCTTAGCTACCATGATTTTACCAAATCGGTAACTTCGTGGTTGATTAAGAATGTCATATCTAACCCGTCAAAATCTAATCAATCTACATTCTAATGAAGGATTCTATAGCGAGTTCACATGCTCTTCATTCCTTGGATTCGAGTGTATTTTACATCAACTAATCCAATGTGAAACTAACGAATCAAAAAAGAAAGAAAGAGAATGATTTTAATGCTATTCCTAGACTAACTATTGTCTCGGTGTCTCCGGATGATGGGAAACGAGTTATCTCTGCTACAAAACTAAAGGAAAAACAAACTAAGCATAAAGGATCAAATAACCTCCCTATAAAAAAAGAAAAAAGAAAAGAACCTACACTACTTACAATCGCAAGTTGAGATCAATAGTTTCTCCTAAATCACCATTACAATTATGTTGTCTGGTTGAGGGTGACATCGATACTGCTTGCTCCTTTGTTGTTGGGAACAAGCTTAAGAACTTTGGCTGTTGGTTCGATCCAACTTGTCCTGAATCCGATATCAAGTCTTCGATACTTGCCTTCGTATTGTATAAGACGATTCAGTGGAACAGATTACGGGCGAAAAACATCATATATTTGCACAAATCCAATACCCTAGAAACTCACTACCTGGTGAGTTCGGGGGGAATCTAATCTAGGAGTCTTAAACCCTCAATTTTGCAATTTAGAAAGATTGGTTTCAATTCATCCATTTTTTTTTTGGGAAAAATCAAAACTTATTTGCATGAGAAATTTAGTTAAGCTTTGAATTTTGGAGATGGAGGAACATACTTGACAAGGTAGAGATTCGAAGTTGTAGCAAAAGTCTCGACTTTGCGAAGCCAAAATCGTTGATGATTGCTTAAGTCTCAAGTTAGGGAAATGTGAGGCAATGGCCGGAGGAGCAAGAGTGAGAAATTCGCCATTCGAGCTTCCTCTGTTAATCATCTTCTTTGTGTTTGTTGGCTCAACCATAACACTTTGACATGATGGGACTTCTCTAATAAAATTGCACAAAAACAAGAGCATGCACAAGTTACCACCTATTTGAACCTTTTTTTTTGAACCTTCCAGAAAATCGAAACGGGGTTGAAATAATTAAGCTTACCTGAAAACAGGAATCGCGGGTTCAAAGTTGAACGTTATTCCTCCATTTGTACATGTTGTGGATTCGTCTGTTTGGCTAATCGGATGAGAACTGACATGAGTGAATTTTCCTTTGAATGTTGGGATTGGAGGGCTGTCGAAAGGGAAAGGACACGGTCTCATCATACCAATCATCATCTATACTAGATCAAAACCGTAAAAATGTTTCAAATCGACTGTTGAAATTAGTTTCAAACCATTTTTGATGATTTCTCTTATTGTTTTGTAGTTTATAAAACTATACATCATTCAGTATTTAATAAGTTAAGAACTGTACTTAAGAGCGAATTAAAAATCTTGAAATCCCCTTCGTTAAAAAGATTTTTTGTTATATTATACATACTTTTGTACGTACATCATGAAGGGATCGTAGAAGCAAAGACTGATACCTTCTCCTCGTCTGGCCACAAGGGCGAGTAATTATTGTAGTAACTTTGGGTTGAAGGGGGCTCCATTGGGAAAGTTAGCACTGATGTCGACGATGAAGATGAACTCATTGATGACACATTCGTCTGTGATTTTTCAGAATATTAGACAATTTGTGACAATAGGCAAACTAGCTACAAGTATAGTAACAAAATATAGCTAGGAACTATATGCTTAAGTAAAACACATGACAAACCTTACCAACGATGATGGCTGTTGATAATGTTGTGCCACCCTAGGCATAACATCAGGCAACGGACCAATAGGGCAACTCTCATACGGCAAACCCGAATTCGACATGAATGACAACCCATGATGGTTATCCAACCTCGAATTCTCGCCTCCTTTATGTTCAAGGTTCAATTCATAAGGGTGCCACAACATAGGGACACTAACATTAACATGACTCCCACCATTGCCATTAGTTGGGATCATAGGCCATCCAATATTGAAAACTCCACCATTGTAGGCGTTGATCGGAGGGACCATTGGGCCCAAGGGGAAGTTGTCGAAATTGGAAGTGGGTCGAGCCCTAAACATATGGTTCGATGAAGGATGGTTCGGTGGTGGAGATTGAGGCGGGTGAAAAGGAAGGATGGATGGTTTCGGTTGTGGGTAGCTAGGGAAAGATGGAGTAGGGAGGACAGATGAGGAATTTGTGGGGGATAAGGTGGTAGAATTAGAGGATGAAAAATTGGTGGTTGTGTTTGGTAAATCCTTCTTTTGTTGCTCTTCAATCCTGATTTTCTCAAGTTGAGCTACTCCAAGGCCTCTTTGGGGCACTTTCTTTTGCTTCAACTTCTTGGATGATGATGAGGTTGTTTTGCTCCCAATTCCTCCACATCCACCACTGCTACTATTACTACACATTTGGATTTGTTCTTCTTGTACCATTTTTACCTACAATTAGTTTGTTCATACATTTCCAAAACCCGCGTCAATAAATTTCCTAGACCAAATCGTATCGCGAGGATTAATTAAAAACAACCCAGAATGCAATAATTCACATAAAATGAAATAGAAATTCATATATAAGAAAAAGAGTATAAGATCATACCAAAAGTTCTAAAATGGTGTCAAAGCAGTAGATTTTTATGGGCAGATCCTAAATACTCGATATTCAAATCTCAGTGGGTATAATAAGATCTCACTATTACCCAATCCCAGAGGGAATTCAACAAAATAAATGAAGAAAAAAGGGAAAGAAAAGTTAGGATTTAAATGAGAAAAGATGTGACAGAATCTTAGTAGCCTAGAAAATGAGAGAGAAGGGGGAGAAGTAATAGCAGGAGAGTTCGGATGTTTACCAAAGTATAGTTAGCAATTGTCTGAGAGAGATTAATATAATAAATATTTAAACTAAACAGATTAATACTAAATCTGAAATAAAAATCTAATCTAATTCTTAAATTCTCATAATTTACGAAGTTTATTGCGCATCTTTCTGAAACATAATTATAGGCTCAATGCTCGCTCCACTCCTAGTTTTGTTCCGAATCCTAGACTGACTCTAAGATCAAGTTCTTCCTGCAAATGTGGGTTTTTGTGTTGAGAAAATTCTGGCCAACTCATATATATATGTGCTATAGTAGTAACTTGGTTTAGCTTGTTCTAGCTAAGTGTAACTACGTGATTTTCATTAAATTTTGGGTGAGATAAATCGTTTAATCGTTATTTGATAAGATGATGAAGTTCTTCAAAAAATAAAAGGGCCTTAATAGAGTCCGACACACCGTAACTCTTAGTAATTAGATTTGTAGGATGATACAATGCAATGGCAGCGAAACAAACTCCGGCGTGGTTCTGCTAATGCGAGGTTTGAAGGGATCCAATACGTAAGTAGTGTTCCTATGCACATGTGGGCATGAAGACAATCCGGCGGACCCCAAAAGAACCTTTCAAAAACCGAACACGTACAAAACTAATTTGAAAACCATTTGGAAAGGCATTTGGGAAACCAAGAGGATGAGAACTAGAGAGAGATATTTCACAACTGTTTACTCTAAACAATGAATAGTTAAGCGCTTATGTTAGACATAAGATGGTTTTACCCAAAAAAAGTAGACCTCTGAAATGTGCTAGATGGAAATTGATATTAAAAAAGATTTTTTTTTACATATTAATATATATTCCTTGTGGTTAAGTGTATTTACAAAATTATTCATATTTTTTGTAACTTAACATTTGTATACCCTGACTTTTGCTACACACATTTACTAATTTTTGGCCAAAAATGAATTTTGAGACTCGAATGAATTGAAATGTTCATGAATCCCTATGAATGTCTTTTAAGTAAAATTGTGGTCACCCCCCTTTATTTTTATTTTCTTCAATTTTTGTGTGGAACAATTTTTTATCTTAAGTTGCGATTATTGTAATCCAAAAACTTATTCACAAAATATGATTTTTGCCTTAAATTAGTAAAAGTTTTTTCAAAACACTTTGAAAGGGGACTCACTGTATAGTTCTTAAACATAACGGTGACATTGTCATATAAATGATTGGCACATTTCCAAATTATATTTAAGTAAAGGCACTAGATCAAATATGTTACATTAGTTTTAATCTTGCTCACTTCTTTCCACCTTATCGATACTATTAAATATTTTATAGTTTCTAACAAGTTAATTTTACGAAGCATGGCCTAATTCTTAAAATTATTAAATATTGATTCGCACTAAACTTTAAAACTAAGGTTAAAATTGATACTGAAGCTATAATACATTTTGTAATCGTCATCTTACCTATTAATTCCTTTATAATTTATCTGTATTTGACCCTTGTAACTAATGTACGTTTTGGGCTACTCCCAGGGATACTTAAAGGTCTAAATAGTTTCGATATAAATAAGAGATATGTATTACTGTTTCAATATCAATCTTAGCCTTAGTCCTGAAGTTTGGTTTCAATCGAGAGAGAAATTCAAACATGGGAAGAAAAAAAGAACAGGACACGAGCTTTTTTTTTAGCCAACAAATTAACTTTAAGGTCATTTTGTATTCAGCCTATAAACATTAAGGTTCAAAAGATTAATACTGAAAATTAAGAGTTCAGAAAATTAATTATCATATACTTCAGGGTCCAAAATGCAAACAACCCTGGTTATTACTAGCACGTGTACCAGTTGAAATGATTATAACTCTTGAGCAGCTCCTTTAATCAACATTTAAATGAACCTTCATTTAGGAAGTTAAATGAAACTTCTACATATTATTTATTCCCTCTGTCCCTTTTTAAGTGTCACTCAAACTAACTTTGCAAAACCAATGTACCTTGGAAATAGAGTGAAAAAATTATATATGGACAAGTATGCCCTTGTGAAAAGAAAGAGAGGAATGGAGAATTTTAAAAAGTTTCATTAATTAAGGGTAATATGGGTATTTTAATTATTAAAAATATAAAATTGACAAATAAAAAGGGGCAAGGTAGTTAGAAAAATTGACACTCATTAAAGGGCGGAGGCCGGGAGTACCAACTATACTAGGGAGGTGGAACTTCTCCAAAATGGAGGATAATAGCACTGAATTATATTATATGATAATTGAAGTTTTTGTGCGTCAACTTAGATAAAAGAAGACGAGTCATGCATAAAGTTAAAAGTAATTAATGGATAAGCACAGATTTATGGGTGGATATGATGATGAATTAAAGGCAATCCCCTTTTACCTGGTTGGTTTAGACTTCAAATAATCACATTAATTAATTAAAATTCCATAATCTTGGCTCTTGGGTGGATTTGCATGGCCATGCATGCATTAAATCTTCGACCTCTGCAATATTTTCTTATTCATAAAACTACGTACGTACCCAACTCTTAATTCTTTTGAAGGCCTCATCGTTTGCTTCAAATGGCCTCTCATACAAATAATTTCATTTGTTTTTTGGTAGGTGCTAGATTCCTGAAAAGAAAAGGGAAAAAATAATTAGTTAGGTAATAGATTCATGCAATCATTGAAATATCAACTGCCACTCAACCCAAAAGGGTCAACTTTTTAGTATTAAATTAGGAGCAATAAAGTAGGGTTTGGTAGGGCCTTAATTTTTTTTATAAGAATATGATTTTTAACATAAGAAAATATGTAAGAAAAATTATTTAAAAGTGTATTTTAATTTCTAGTGTTTGACAAACACACATACCAGAGAATAAATTCTGAATAGTATTCTAGATTTTGAGAACTATTTTGTGTTATGTTTCACTAAGGCTAGGTAGTTGTATAGTGAATTACTAATGTATTTTATATTGGTTTAGACTAATAGGTTTAGATTCCAAATTAAATGTAACCCCTAGCTTGTATAACAATAATATATAACATTATAAGAGAAAGTCTCGTTAAGTTTAATTTGAAGATAGAATATAAATAACCTAAATTATCATGTAACTATGTAACCATAATAGTGAGTGGAACACCTAAACTCTAATAAGTATTGGTGAAACGTCTAAATGTACTCTGTCTGTCTCTATAGTTTCTTTTTTCCATTTTTATATTTGAAGATGATAGGTGCCTTGATTCAAGATGAATATTAACCATCTTAAATTTTACTTATAATATCAATCTAAAATGTATATTTATGCATATTTAAATATTTATAAATATATGTTTCATTATATATTGTAAGGGTTGTACAACTTATAAATTACATAAAATTTATTATTTTTTTATATTTTTTTCATAAATATAGATTTACACATAACTTGTATATTCTCTATAATAACTGATAGCATTATGTTATTTTTCATGCTTTTTGACGTGACGATAATTGCGATACCCATACATATACTTGATAAACATATGTAATTACTCTAAAAAATATTATTTAAAATCATAAACACATAAATTTTAGACAATTCAAAATGTCTATTAACCATCTTCACTTAAGTCACATATCACAGTCCATATTAATATTCACATATATACCTCTTTTTGATATTTTATTTTTCTTTTTCCCACTCAATTGAAAAAGTAAATAAGTTTTCCATTATACATAATTCATTTAATAAATCTCAATCTGTTTATTGCTTAAAGTTATGAAAAGACAAAACCATTTTAGTTTTTCACCAATGACTATTCTCGAATATGCACTTTCACTTTAAAACAATTCATTAGTAATCCTAAATGCTTTTAAGAAGGCCTAATCAATCTTTAAGCACTTACGTCAAACTTTCGGTTTATGCAGGTTTGACTTTTCTTTTGATCTTTAATTAATTAATTAACTAATTAGTTAATTACATCTAGTCTTTTGTTATTCGACAATTAATTACCTCACAAAAGTTAAAAATGTTTTGGATAGTGGTGTGATGTGGCTAATTGGATCTGGCCTACGATCAAGTAACCCGTCCATTTTTGTAATTTTATATTTTGAGTGGTGGCTGACAATGTTACGTATCCATGATTGAGTTCGAGCATATTGAGATGAAATTACAATAGTTGAGGGTAAAGCAAAATCGAGTAAAACAAGGTAGTTCTATATATATATATATATATATATATATATATATATATATATATATATATATATATATAT
Organism: Portulaca oleracea; assembly: GCA_029582165.1. NCBI lineage: Eukaryota > Viridiplantae > Streptophyta > Magnoliopsida > Caryophyllales > Portulacaceae > Portulaca > Portulaca oleracea. The sequence continues at coordinate 43,036,021 of CM055876.1, forward strand.
ATATATAATTGGATTCTAATAATTCCTACATTTACAAATTGGATGACAATAATCCCTATTTTCAATTTGTATTTTGGTGGTCCAAAAAAAATAAAATTGTATTGTAGTGGGGCATAATCGAGAGTATACCCTAAATATCATAGATTTTGTGTTGCATTTGATTCAAAACTTTGTATAACACTTTACCATGATTTTTAATGAATTTACAACACTTCTCCCAATTTTTTTGATTTTTTTTTCTATTTTTTATGATTTTTTCAATTTTATTCTTTTTAAAAAAATCATATTAATTGCTTGGAATATCAAAAAAATAATTTAAAAAATGTTTTAGCAACTACACTTCATTATCTATCTGAGGGCGGGAACGAAAAAAATAAAAAAAATATGTGGTAGGCATGAAAAAAATAAAAAGAATGTGGTGATCGATTTGGTACCATTACAATATAATTTTTTTTGGACCATCAGAATACAAATTGAAAGTAGGGATTATTGTCATCCAATTTGCAAAAGTAGGGATTATTAGAATCCAATTTCCCTATATATATATATATATATATATATATATATATATATATATATAGGGAAATTGGATTCTAATAAGGAATCCTTGCTTTCACCAATTGTATAACAATAATCCATAATTTTAATTTTGGATTCTCGTGGTCCAAACAAAAAAAAAAATTGGATTGTAGTGGTACCAAATCAACCTTCACATTTTTTTAAATTTTTTTATTCCTATCCCATATTGTTTTTATTTTTTTATTCCTGTGCCCCCAAAAGGAATGAAGTGTTGTTACTAAAAAAATTTATAAATTATTTTTGAAAATTCGAGCAATTATTATGATTTTTTTAAAAAAGGATTAAAGTTGAAAAAATCGTAAAAAATCACAAAAAATGAAAACAAATTGGGAAAAATGACGTAAATTCATTAAAAATTGTGGTAAAGTGTTATACTAAGTTTTGGATCAAATGCAACGCAAAATCTATGATATTTAATGTATACTCTCGCTGGTGTCTCACAAAAATCTTATTTTATTTTATTTTATGACCACCAGAATCCAAAATGAAAGTAAGGATTATTGTTATACAATTGGTAAAAGTAGGGATTATTAGAATTCAATTTTCCAAAAATAAATTTAACAAGATTTGAACCAAGCTTTCTTGGCAAACATAGTGACAACAATAAGCGCTTTGTCATTTGATTTTGTAATTATATTAGATTTGACAAATTTAATTGGATTAGTAACCAAGGTTTGTTATCCAATATATTCCCAGATTTCTGAAGGTATTATGTATGTCTCGTGTAGAGAGTACTCACGTGTGATTCTTGAAAAGCACCAGGCGGAAAGATTGAGAATTTCTTAAGGTGCCTCCCTCAAAGGAGAGAAGAGGGATATGATCAAATTTATTCACCAGTGTTGGAAGAATTGTGTTAGTGAGTGTTTTGAGGGAGACCAATTCTTTTCATATATAGAGTTATACTTCTTCTATTAGTCCCTAAAAAGAGTAGAGATATGTTGGTATAATCTTATCACGAGGCAGGTGTGATTTTTTAAACCAAAATTATCCTACATCATCTCGCTCCAAAATAGAATTCTTATGAATAAATTATATTCATTAAAACTACATATATTGTAGAATAGAGGAAATTAATAAGGGAGTGACATGCAATCTACACTATCTTCCAGAAAATATAATAAAATTAGAGTTTAACATTTGTAGTTGCATTTCATAATATTTTTGGTCAATAAGTACCTTTTGGGAATTTTTATTTGGGAATATTCATACCCTTTTATATCAATTCACATTTAATTATTAAGATAACCGCTAAATTTCTCGAACACAATACTCATTTAAACAATCATTCATTATCCGGTACTTAAATGAGGCTGCCTAAATCGCCATCCATTAGATAAATTATTATCGGATATCTAAAACGATAAGTTTGGCCAACATGGCTAAATAGGCTATCGGATTACTCTCTCCAACCCATATATAATATCTCTGCCACTTTGATTCTTACATGCGTGGTAAGAGAAACAGAGTATTTGGTTTCTCATTCATTATTCATTCTTCCCATCGAATCCTTTAACTGTTCAAATTTAAGAAAATGTTCACGTACACAGGACACCAGTTGAGTGCGAATTGAACATACGATCATAATGATTGAATGATTCATTACATTACTTTGTATTAAAATTGAAGACATAATCTTCAACATTCGCTGGCTAATACATGACACAAATGTACACAAATGTAGACAAGAATTATGAGCGCAAAACTGATGGGAAGACATATGCATGCCTATCAGTAGGGCTAATCTAATGCTCTCTTCTTTTATACAGTGCGGTGGAATTTGAAAAAGTGTGGTGGGTTGTAGTAAGTTGTGGTATATGGGGTAGGTGAAGAGAGAATATAAAAAGTAGAGGAAAAAAGTAAGAAGAGAGAAAAGTAAGAAATATTTTGGTAATGATTGTGATAGAGTGTGGTAGAATATTGAGTATAAAAGAACGGGGCTTAATGGTGGTGTGGGTCGGGTCCCCCTGGGCTAACCCGATCGGACACGGAAAACCTGGTGGCGGCTGCATCTTTCATCCTCAACCTGATCATTTCCTTGGCCTTTTCTATCAGATCCTCGTTATCGTCGATCGATATCGATCGTGTGGCCAACGGACGAGCTGTGGATGTGGCCAGTAATAAAACTAGAACTACTACTACAGCCAGCAAGCATGCACCTGGTCTCAACTTAGTTGCAGCAGCAGCCATTGTTATGTTTTGTATTAGCGAAAACCAAACAAAAGAAGTTAATTAGTTGATAATTCTACAGTACGTACTGCTGGATCTTCATCTACTTGGGAGCTCAATCGTCCTTGATTTCTGCTCTTTTATAGGCTATAGCATGCCCTTGACAGTAATAAAAAAAATGCATAAATGGAAGGTCAAATGGGAAGTAATATAATAGGAGCTTGATAATTGTAAAAGAGATGGATAATGGTATAGTGAGGTCAGAAGGCTCCATTAACGTCCCTGGGCGGCTAATATATAAAAGCTCGCAAGCAACTTTACGCCGTCTTAGATCAACGTTTTCTATTCGTGTTTTGCGTCTTTGCTTGAATTGCATACACTTTGTAATATTGAAATGTGCAGACAATAAGCTGAATAAAAGGATAAAAGGGAAATCCATGGACATGATGGTGACAGTCATTGTCATGAATATGTGTCCATCACTGCATGTTGTTAACCTCATTCGCCTTTTTATTGCATACGGTTTTCTCCAGGTGACATCGTGCAATAAGGCACAACGTTTTTTTTTTTTTTTTCCTCAACCTTCGCAGTCGATTCAAGAGTCAAGACCACTCATCATCTTCCGCCGCAATTTATCATAGTGTTGTATAATATGCGGTCTCTTGCCATGTAATGGAAATGAAAATGAGGGTATTTATCAGGACCCTAAAGTAAAAAGGTATTTATTTTGTAGATTTTTTATTTTCATTATTTATTTTTGGGACTTTAAAGTTTATGGGTTGAATAAAAAATAATCTTAAAGTTTGTTGGTTGAAAAAAAAGCTTGTGTACTGTTTTTCTTTTTCTTCCTATGTTTGAATTTATCCCCCGATTAACGTCAAACTTCAGGATTAAGGTTAAAACTGATATTGAAGTTATAATACATCTCTGTTATTCATGTCGTAACTACTTACCATGAAGTATTCAAGATCTAATTTGTTCTGACATAAATAAAAAAGGTGTATAACACCTTAAATATTACAGGATGTCTGATACGAGAGAGTTGAGAGGAGTGAATGAGAGTACATAAATTACTAATACAATTTCCATGTTTGGGGTGGTACACACTGAATGTGGATGCTGCTCTTGATAGGAATGGACGTGGACAGTGGGGGTGTAATTATCATGCATGCAACAGTCATGGGAAATCCAATTGTCAAGCCATCATCCAAAGACTTACCAAAACACCGGCGGATTCAGACATTTAATTTAAGGGGTGTCCATTATATTTATTATTACATAAGCATTTTTGAAAATTAAAATAATAAAATTAAAATAAAAAAATTAAAATTAAAAATAAATATTGAATGACATATTCACAGGCTTAACAAAATTTTACATTATCATATAAATAGGTCAACCAGTTAAATTAAAATTTTACATTAACTAGATACGTATATCTTAAACTTATACTAATATCTAATTACCCAATTCATTTACTTACACTTTTTGTTTATAAAAAGATAATTTGATACTCTCTCTGTCCCAACTAATTTTTCCAGTTTACTTTTTCACGGTTCGATACAACACTTTGACAGCTAATTTTTCATATTTTATCTTAGCAAGACTAATAATATTGTATTCAGATAAAATTATTTTTTTATCACAAATCTAATAATGATAGTCTTATATAATAACTCAACATATAATTTGAATTGATAAATTAACGGTCAAAATTTCAAAATTTTGACCTAATTAATCAACTTGGGCAATTTATTTGGGACGGGCGGATTAATATTTTAAGGTTTTTGAGTTGATATTAAATTGAACACCCCTATTACATTTTGTTTTAGTGGTGTCCATGGACACCCCTACACAGGCTAGAGATCCGCCTATGTTACCAAATTGGAATGTGGCTCCAGTTATTAGATGTATCCCGATGGATTGTCTTGCTTTTTTAGTTTCTAGTTTGGCTTCTAACTGATTTTTGCTTAGTAAAAGACATTGTAACAAGGTGGCTCACCTTGATTCTTCAAAAAGTTTAGACTGATGTATGACTATTGGAGGTTACCAAGTTTGCGGCCTCTGTAGTGCTTTGTTCAGTAGTGGATCTAGGATTGGTACCATTAACGTATATATAATATCATAAACATTTTCCTTTTTAAATGAATTTTTTAAACAAAAAATCCACCAATTTGCATCAATGAAAATTTGAACTCATGCCTCAAAGCAAGTAAATGAACACATGGACCATTAGAGTAACTACTAATTGATATCTACTAATGCAGTTAGCATTTATATATTAGTTATACATATTTTTTTTTCTAAAATAAATTTTTTTTTTCAAAATTTCAATGGAGTTGCTTGACTCCACTAAGTATATACTGGATCCGCCCCTTACTTTGTTGCTTTCTCTTCAAAAAAAAAAAAAAAAGAAGAAGAAAGAGAAAAGATATGAGATTTATGTTTTTGCTTACATATATATACCCTGATTTTTAGAATGATAAGTTAGCTTTCTTTTTATCTAACCTTACTTTACTTTATTCTACATGATTCCCTAAGGGTGTGTTTGGTTGAGAGGAAAATGATTTTTGAGGAAATGGTTTTCCATAAGAAATGGTTTTCCAAGGAAAATGGTTTTCCATGCCAAATTTTCCCTTGTTTGGTAGGAGATAAATTATTTTTCGGAAAATGATCATTTATGTCGATATAAGTAGCGATATATGTTACAAATGAAAATATTTGGAGCTCAAAATTCATATTTGAGCTTTTCTTAAACATTTCTATCGTGTTATAAAGTTTCGTGACAAACCGATAAAATTGAATTTTGTTTTTAAGTTTCAGTCATATTTAACCGTAAAAAAATGTCGACAAAAGTGGCGATATATGTTACAATGAAAATAATTGGAGCTCAAAATTCATATTTGAGCTTTTTTAATCATTTTTATCGTATTGTAAAGCTTCGTGACAAACTGAGAAAATTGAATTTTGCTCTTAAGTTTCAGTCATATTTAACCGCAAAAAAAAATGTCGATAAAAGGGGCGATATATGTTACAAATGAAAATATTTGGAGCTCAAAATTTATATTTGAGTTTTTCTTAGTTCATACTATCAAATCATAAAGTTTCGATTCAAACGGTTCAGTTTGAATTTTTAAAAGTTTCAGTCAGTTTTAGGGCAAAAACTTCTGATTTGATGTATATCGAGATAAATGTTATCAAATAAAAATATTTTGAGCTAAAAATTTATATTTGAGGTTTTTTTAATCAATTCTATCGTGTTACAAAATTTTGAGCAAAACTGTTAATGTTAAATTTCGGCCTCATATTTCAATTAGGGTTAGTAGTAAAAATCGATCCAACAATCAATGGTGGAAAATGATTTTTCTTGGTTGATCAAAGGAAGTCAATTTCCTTCCTTTAAAGGAAAATGTTTTTCTTTGGAAATGATTCTCTAAACTTTTTTTGTACCAAACACTAGAAAATTAGGAAAACATTTTCCAAAAAATTATTTTCTCCCCTACCAAACACACTCTAAAAACCCTTAAATTCAAGTCAAAATTTTCATAATAAAATACTTTCACCCTACCATAAATTTTATCCTTATTTTTCCTTATTTTATTAAACCTAACTCAATCCTATCATTTTACATAATATTTTATAGAACATGGCCATAGTCACAAAATACTTATATATGACCTTTCTCTAAATACTAAATATGACACACACAGTATTTATTGCTTTCCTCTCAAAATTGCTCACTTCTAGCTTTTTTTATGATTTTCAAGCTAGATGACACTTAGACTATTATTTTTTATAAATCTAATTACAACGATAGTTTTATATGATGGATCATCATATACATTAACAAATTAATAGTTAAGTATTTTAGAATTTAAATATACACAGTTTATACTAATAGATAATTTAAAAGAGAGGAAATATAAAGTAACAAAAGTTAGCTCCAGAAAGTAGGCAATAAAATGCCAAATAGAGCGTGGCCACCAAAACATAGTGGAGAAACAAACACGAATTTAGTAAGAAGTATCCAGATACGGCGGTCATTAGCAGCTGAGTGTGCGTGGATCACCATAATAAAATGATGTAAAGTGACTTCTTTTTAAGCAATTAGATTAGATTAGATTAAAAGATGCACGGTATTATTATCCACAGCCTTCTCTTATGTTATGGTCAACTTTAAAACTCGTGGTGGGATTGAACAGACCACTTTTTGTGTTAAATTTCTGTCCTGGTACGGATAATGGACATAAATTTTTGAGTTTTGAAGAAGAATGAAAAAAAGTCGAGAGAAAAAAAAAATGAGAGAGAGAATGAGCAAGGGCATCATTATACGTCGCCTTTATTCTACTCAAGCTGCTCCTATTTTGACATCTCCTCTATCTTATATTTCTCAACTTACTCATCATTTCTTAAAACTCAAAAAGTCTTTCTTCCTCCAAAAAATCAATTACGATAATCTAACTTCAAATTAGTTTGAAACTGCAAATTGAACATAGTTGTTTTTTGAATTTTTGAATTATTTTTTTCCGTCGGAAGCCCCGGGCCCCACCTAAATCGTGGCCAAATCATGGTCTTGTCGCACCCAAAATGCATGGTTAGGACCCCCATGGTTGGGCCGCTTGTTGGGTGCGGCCGAACCATGGTCCAGTCGCGATCTAGACGGCTGGACCTTTTTCAATTTTTTTTTTTAACGGTTTAGGCAATAAAAAAATAACTACAACTATACCTACTTCAAAGTTAAGGTATTAACATAAAAAAATCATATTCACATTCATAAACACATAAATTCAATTGTAAAACAAATAAATTGAAGTTCAAAAAAATTGAAGGCTGCGGATTGGTAGTCGGCGACAGTCTGGGGTTGGCGGCGGTTGACGGTTGCTAGTGGTGGTCGGCAGTGATGGTGGTATGTATGAGAGAGAGGGTAGAGAGAAAATTATAGAGAGAGACTTGATAGAGACTTGAGAGACAAAGGTTAAAGTTGGAAAATATTTACAAAAAGAGGGCGACCTGAGTAATTTGGGGGGCGACAAAGAGTAAACAATATTAAGATTCCCACCATGTTTGGTAAATTAGCGTTTTGAATGGTAAATAACGATTTATGTAGCGGATAGTGATTTAGGTACATAGCGGATAGTGATAAGTAGGGGACAGTGGATGAACGTTTAAATGAGAATTGTGTTCAGTAAATTAGTGGTTGAGTTAACGGATTAATGGGAAATGACATAAAAGGATATACAATACTCTCCAAAAATAATATTTTCAAATGATATTTTTGATCAGAAAAATATGAAACGCTACTCCATATGCTAAATATTAATTTTATAATTATTTCAGAAAATATTACTTTAACAGAATACTAATTTATAAACACTAATATTTATATAATTAGAGTGTAAGTGATGGCCATGGAACATTGGACCTACTTATCTTTGTCAACAAATACAAAATATTAAGTTGTTTAAGTGATGGCCGTGGAACATTGTACCCTACTTTTATTTGTCATTTACTTGTCATTTTGGTTATTTGTGCGTTACTTGAGTATAGCTAAAAAGGTAAGTCTCAAAGTGGATTCTTCCATATATTAATGAATCGTTACATGGTCCACTCATGTTACCAATTTTTAATTTAAATCAAGATACCACCCATGTCATTTTGGTATTTTTATAATCAATTAATGAATTAGTTAGTAGTTACTCGAGCTCGAGTTGACATTTCTCTGGACAACATTATCTTGAAACCTTTTTGTTAAATGTATTTTTATTGCTGGTGTATATACACAATTTTCGTGGACCACTTAAAATCCTAACGAACGAAATTATTCTAATGTATCATATTCATCTCAAAATATTTGTCAATTTGAATAAGTTATAATAATTATTTAAAAATTATTAATAAGTTACAAGATGAAATTACTGTTATTAAATAAAAGTAATTAATTTTATATTATAATTCATTAAACTTGTGAATAGTTATAATTAAAATGTATTTAATTAACAAATAGTTTGGGACCAAGGTAATAACTATTAATGTCACCTTGTTAATTCATAGATTAACCAATTAAAGTTCTTTTCATTTGCACTACTTGTATTAATGTCAATTATTTCACAGAATAACCAATTAAAGTCCTCTTAGTTTGCATTACTTATAAAGCTTAGACGCTTTATACAATCTTTTATATATATATATATATATATATATATATATATATATATATATATATTATAGACACATGCACACACACAATTGTTCAAAGTCCAAATCAAATCGAAAAGTTTTGAAATAAAGTTTCATAAAACACCAAAATACAACAACTTGACAACTACAACAAAATACATCCAAGATAATCATAGCACAAATACATTAAATTAAAGTAACAAATCAGGGTTGATCTTTCTTTTTTGTCTCCCCTCCCTCTAGCCAACAAACTAAATTGTTTAACATACACTCAAACAACCTATTTAACATCCCAATAAGCGAACTTTGATAATCTAATAGTGGAATAGACTATTTGTCAAATAGGATCACAGTGACCTCATTTTACAACACCACCCGTGGGTTTTACTTTCATTATCTCATTTTCTCTGTAAAGAAAAAAAAAACCTAATAGTTTTCCGTACATAATCTTCTTGTGTTGAATACTTGAATCATATAATTAACCCCACCAGACACAACTTTCATGTTTTGTAATTTAAAAATTCCCCTTTTCGGCAGGGAATGGATTGATTGGCAGTTGATATTTCTATGGACTTACTTTTATTTTTCTTTTATTTTCAATAATCTAGCACCTAACTAAATAAACTAATACTTCCTTCCATCTATGCGTCAATCTATTAAAATTTTTCTCTCACAACTGTTATTTTATTGAAAATTCTATTTTTCGAATCCATGCATTGAAAAATCTACTATGGCTTATTTATTTTTATAATTATAATAGTTGTAAATTTCATATCATAAATTTAACTAAAATAAATTTCATCAATTAAAATAATTTGTTTCTCAATAAATATGATTAACTGTTGTAATAAGTTATATTGATCAATATATATTGATTCCGGATTTTTTGATGTAAAATCAAAGGTAGTTATACTTTTTAACAATGATAGTTGAAAGAACAATATTTAATTTTACAAAAAATTGTATATCAATAAGTAGGATTACGCATAGTGACAAAAGTCACTTTGATCAAGATGTTTTGATATTGATTTTAAATGTAGAATCAATGATAGTTATATTTTTTAACTGTGATAACTGACATTTTTTTTTCAACTATAATAAAATCTTCCTTATTTTATATATTTAATAAAAAAATTAATAACATATAAAATAAGAAAGAGAAAGTATTGTTTTATCACTTTACCCTTATTAACTATTTTCATTCCATATTACCAATGTGGCAATATCAAACTTGTTCATTAATTACAGATAATTTTATCCTAAATTTATTTAGTAAATTGCAATTTTTAATATTATCTCACAACCATGAAGTGACACATATTGTGAATGGAGAAAAAAATATATACAATACTACTTTAATTTTTAAATAATTGCTGATGATAAAAACTAAAAATAAATGATTTGACTCTTAGAGGGCATTTTGTAGCAAAGGATAAGCTATTTAAACAAGAGTTGTGCAACTTTAATTGTCAATAATAAATTGCAAAGGTGGAAATGAATTGAAATAATGGTCCAGGAGGCCATACAAAGCCACCCAACAGCCAAATAAGATCACTAATTTACTACGGGGGGGCAAAAAGCAGCTTATCCACTAATTATTTTTAACATTCTCGGTCATTTCTTCTTTCATGTATAACCTAAGCTGACGCGTGACGTCCAACAATTTCTATTTTTAAAATCTAAAACATGTCAATCTGAGCACAAATGCAAGGTCTCTTTGGAGAAAAAAAAGGTGAAATATATTGAGTATAAAATTAGAATTTTAGGATGCTGCCATGTTGGATATGGAATTAGAAATCTAAACTGAAAGTGTTTGATGAGTAGTAGAATGGAATCAAAATTATAGTTATTATTATTATTATTATTATTATTATTATTATTATTATTATTATTATAATGACATTAAATTTTTTTGATAGGATATAATGACAATAATTACTATTAATAATTTTAATTTTAATAATTATAAATTATTAACTACCAATTATTAGTTATTAATTATTATTATTATTAAAATAATTAGTTATAATTAATTATTAATCATTTTTTGTTATTTACTTCTTACAATTATACATTATTAATAATTAATTAAGAATAATTAATCATTAATTATTATTTGTTTTTTATTAATTAATAATATTATATCCATTATTTATAATTAATTTAAATAATTTTGAATTGATAAATCATTTTTAATATTTATTAATTATTATTATTATTGTTACTATTATTAATATTAAATAATTAAATAATTTTTATTATTTACTAACTAGTATTTATTATTTATTATTAATAATATTATTATCATTAATATTAATAATTCTATTGGTTAATATTAATTATTTATTATTATTTTTTATTCATTAATAATTATTTGTTTATTTTTATTGATTATTAATTATTAGTTATTAAATTATTAATTATTATCAATTAATTAATAATGATAACTACTTAATATATCTAATAAATTATTAATTAATATATCTAATAAATCGGGAATTAATTAATTAATTCCCGATTTGGGTTTTCACGTTAAATTTTTGTCCCCTTCATTCTTGCATTTATTTTTCTTTGTATCCAGTAGTCATCTTACTTTTGCTTTCGCTAATTAATCTGCTCTTATAATTACCCTAACATATTTAAACTCAAAAAATGATATAGTGAATTTTATGAGTATATTACCACATATAAATTGTATAAAATTATATTGTTACACATAGTTTTTAAAGTTCTAAAAGATGAGCAAAATATATCTAATAAATGAAGTTGATTTGATTAGGGTCTCATTTGCATTCATTGTTGTAGCTAGTAACTGATGATTAATAATAACTATATAAAAAAAATAGTGCCAACAATCATAAGAAATATTTCCTCCATTCCATAATGATACTTCATTCTTTCTTTTATTAAAGTCTCAAAATCATTACATATAAATTAAAAATTTTCTCTTTTCTATAAAATCAGCACAAACACTGCAGTAAATAATATTTACTTAGGGTCCGCTTGGGAAGGGAGTTAGAAAATACGGAAGGAATTTATAAGAGTAAATGAGAGTGTGTATGAGAGTGTTTGTATGGCAAGCTATTTACCCTTGCTTGAGAACTCAATAAAAAAGTTCTTAAGAGTAAGTATTTAATTGATAGATTTGCCCTTTAATATTATATGTAATACAATTAATGACAAGGTATTACACTTCATACATTAGCTCTATACCCAACCATTCTCTCTCTACCCCCTCCTCTCTCTCTCTCTCTCTCTCTCTCTCTCTCTCTCTCTGTAACGCCCCGGCGCCTCTCGGGCCGCATACATTATCAATAACTACTTCAAGGATCGGTCACTGGCCCACAAATCACCATGGGTCTTTCCAACATGCTTCCTCCTCGCTCACACGCTGCCTGGGAAACTTCCCAGGAGGTCACCCATCCTGAGACTATTCCCATCCAAACACGCTTAACAGAGGAGCTCCCAACGGATGAGCCACCATAAAAGAAGGTGCACCTTGACTATATAAGTAGTCATTTCAATCCTTTAAGTCGTACTTTATCCATATCTCTGGGGTGTTACAATCACCCCCACTTAAGCACATGTGCCATAATCCACTCCAGAATCTTTGCCCTGCTAGGTGACTGCCCATGGATCTCCCGTCCACCGGTGCAACTCACGGTCGCAGGTCGGCTCTGATACCATCTGTAACGCCCCGATCCCTCCTGGGCCGCGGACATTACCGATAACTGCTTCAAGGATCGCTGACTGGACCCACAAATCACCATGAGTCTTTCCAGCATGTGAGCGAAGACGAAGCACGCTGGAAAGACTCGTGGTGATTTTTCGGGCCAATTAGTGATCTTTGAAGCAATTATCGGTAATGTTTGCGGCTCGGGAGGGTCGGGGCGTTACTCTCTCTGTCTGTCTCTCTCTCTCTCTCTCTCTCTCAACAATACTTTTCTGTCTCTACTCTCTTTCTCTCTCTCTCTCTCCACTCTCTATGTCTACTCTCTCTCTCTACCCCCCTCTCTCTCTCTACCTCTCTTCCATGAGAGAGAGAGAGAGAGAGATGTGTGTGTGTGAGAGAGAGAGAGAGAGAGTGAGAGAGAAAGAGAGAGATGTATGTGTGTTAGAGAGAGAGGTGTGTGCATGTGTGTGTGTGTGAGAGAGAGAGAGGGGGGGGGGGAGAGGTGTGTGTAAGAGAGAGAAAGAGCGAGAGAGAGACATGTGAGAGAGAAAGACAGAAAGAGATGCTAGAGAGAGAGAGAGAGAGAGAAAGAGCGAGAGAGGTGTGTGTGAGAGTGAAAGAGAGGGAGAGAGAGATGTATGTGTGTGTGTGTTTGTGTGTGTGTGTCTGTGAGAGAGAGGGGGGGGGGGGGAGGAGAGAGGGTGAGTTGGAGAGAGAGATCGATGTGTGTGTTATGATTCGATTAGGATTAAGGATAATATGATCATTTTTTATTTTATGTATGTTATAATTTAATTAAACTCTTCCTTACACCCCAAATTGGGGTGTAAGAAAAATAAAAGTTAAAAGGGGTAAATGGGGGTAAATCTCACTCCCTTTTATACTCCCTTACCCTCTCTCTCTTTCTCTCCCTTCCCAAGCAGGGGTAAAGAGGAGTAAGGAGTAAGGACCTCCTTAACCCCTCCTAACTCCCCTTACCCTCCTCCCAAGCATAGTATTAAAGTTTATTTTCTAGGGAGGTTGTGTGAAGGACAGATTATTAATTTAATAAAAAAATAATTAAAAAGTGTTTTTATTCACTCCACATATAATCATATGTTTCTAATTGAGTGTCATTAATTATCTTAGGGAATTCGGAGGAGTTTAAACTTGTAAGTAAAATAAATGGCCATATCCGTAAACAAATATTCCATTCTTTAATTTATTTTCTATTTATTAACTAATTGTATGTAATGTATATTTTTAATTGACAATTTTTCATATAATATTTTGTCAAAAATTGTTACGATAATATTTTTTTATGAATTTAATAACAATATTTTTGTCATAATAAAACAAAATATATCCTTAAATATTAAAAACTCCCCATACACTTTTACAGTTCAAATGACACTTTTGAAAATGGGGAATTGGATTATAATAATATGAACTTTTGGCCATATAAGACTTAATAATACGAACTTTCGATTTGGTTCTGAATAATATGAACTTTGACTCCCTGTTGCCCCCAATAACACGCCACCGAGTTAAGATTTACTTAACTCGGTGGCTGTCCTAGCTGGCGGCGGAGGAGATGAATTTAGTCAATTTTGACTTGCCCAGTCAGCAATATTTGTCCACGTCATCCTCTCTCCTCTCTCTCCTCTTCCTCTCTCTCTCTTCGTTGCACAAACAAACCACCCTTCAGAATCTGCAGATGTTCATCTTCATCCATACAAACCAAAGAAAACATATGATTTCCCCTGCAATTAACCACACCCCCATGATTTGATTCAATTCCATTCAATTCAATTCAGTCCAGTTTACTAGATTAGTCCACAATCTCAAAACCCATCTTCAATTTCAATCAAATTCAATCGAAAATGTTGCAATTCCATCAATCCCAGTACATCTTAATCTTCACCTTGATAATCTCCCTCTCCATAATCTTCATCCTCGCCCCTCGATTCCACCCACCACGAAGACTCCCTGTCTCCCCCTCCGACGAGCTTGACGACCTCGCCCTCTTCCGTCGCGTCGTCTCCTCCGCCTCCTCCGCCGCCCTCCGATCATCCTCCGCCACCTCCCTCGCCTTCTCCCACCTCGGCTCCAGAAGTCCTAATCTCAAGATCACCTTCCTCTTCCTCACAAACACCCCCTTACACTTCGCTCCTCTCTGGAACGCCTTCTCCCACCTCGTCGAGATTGATGAAGGTGAAGTCGAGTGTGGACGACCTTCCATCCCGAATTTAGGGTTCGTTCTCATGATTTCTTTTCATTTGTTCTTACAACTTCGATTATAATTTTAGGGTTTTTACTAAAGTTTTCAAATTCAATTTTGTTGATGCATGTTATTCTGGATTCGAACTTGATTTGTAGATAGCTTTGTTGATCTGGGTTTGAGTAGCTGCAATTCTGGGTTAAATTTTATGGTTGTCCGTACTAATTTGGTCAATTTCGGTAGTAATGCTCTAATTTCTGGGTTTCGATTGATTCATGGCTGGTTTCTTGACTGAATTTTCTGCCTCTCTCTTCATTCTTTGCTATATGCTTTGTTGATTTTCTGAAGTTTCTTGTTGAATGTCCTGGTTCTCGATCTATTTCTGGCTTTGGGGTTAAATTGTTCATGAATTTATGTGGGTTCGACTTAGTCGAATTTTGGCTCACACATTGTTTGTTCTTGGGTGCACATCTGGTTGATTACGAGTTTAATCTTCGATTCAAGCAGGTTTGCAAATTCTTCAAAACCGTAATTTTAACACCAGAATTTGTAAGCAGAAGACTCGATTTCCGCAACTGGGCGTCGAAGATTTTCATCCATACACACAGAATTGGTACTTTGCATTCGATTTGTTGGTGGCTGCGATGGTGAGGTGTGGTGGTGGTAGTAATGGTGGTTTGAAAGTTTTGTAGTGGTGAAGATGGATGAGGGTGATGATGGAAGAAGAAGGAAGAAGAAGGAGGAAGAAGAAGAAGTTGGGGGGTGTTGGAAATCTGCAACGAAGAGGAAGAGAGAGAGAGAGAGAGAGAGAGAGAGAGAGAGAGGAGAGAAAGAGAGAGGGAGGATGACGTGGACAAATATTGCTGATTGGGCAAGTCAAAATTGACTAAATTCATCTCCTCCGTCGCCAGCTAGGACAGCCACCGAGTTAAGTAACGTGTTATTGGGGGCAACAGGGGGTCAAAGTTCATATTATTCAGAACCAAATCGAAAGTTCGTATTATTAAGTCTTATATGGCTAAAAGTTCATATTATTAGAATCCAATTTCCCTTTGAAAATTTTGACAACTTTGGGCCTTAATCTATAATTATTTATTTTATTTACTTTTAATTACTTAACTATAACCCACCCCCACCCCTAAAACATATCTTGGCTCTTGCAGCAAACGTCGGCTTTCATCATGTCTCTCCTCCTCCACTTCTTCTGTTCTTTTTCATCAATATTCGAATTTGGAGACTGAAATTTGCTCGGAATTAGGGTTAAGGATTGAAAAATGACGGCTTTCATCATGCCTCTCCCGCCTCTATTTTTCCCCCTCAAATAATTCTATTATTTTTTGTGTTTTCTCTCTCTATAAGGCCTTAACTAGAACAATACTGAAAATGTTGATTTTTTGGAGGTGAAAAAGGGAGAAATTTCGATGTATTCTTTGAGAGCACATAAAATAAAACTATCTGAAGCACACTATTAATTGATGTTTATGCAAAACCACTTTTTTTTTTCTTTTATGACCTTTTCCCTATAATATTTATATCTACCGCGGGCATTGGACGTGTTTTTATGACTAGTATATTGAAAAGCTAACAATCAAAGTTTATAAAATTTAATTGACACTTAGATATAATGCAATGGGGATGATGGAGTCTACTAAAATATGAGATTTTTAGGTACGCAGACTTTTACATTTGTTGCCATTACAAAGGTTTGATCCTAAGTTACCTCTCAACCTAACCTAATATGTAAGGTAAAGGGTGATTTAGGGAACTGCAAAACGAAGGAGATCCTCCCCAGACCACCTTTCCCAAAGCTGGAAATGAATCTCAATATGTTTATTTGCCAAAATTTGTTGCCATGATAACAATCATGTACGTTGCAAAAGCCCCATTCTTGGAGTACCCAACAAAATTCAAATTCCCTCATTCTTTTTTACACTCAACTTCCAAATTTTTACATAAACTCGCTCATTGATCCTTACTCTATCCAATCTCACCTTATTTAGCTAATGGTGTCGCGGGTCAGGTCCTCCTGGGCTAACCCTATCGGTGACAGACAATCTTGCAGCAGCTTCTCCGTCTTGCAACCTCACCCTCAGCATTTGCCTGGCCTTTTCGATCAACTCGTTGTCGCTGTTGCTCGTTAACGACCGGCTGGGCAACACACGAGCCGTGGATGTCGGCAACAGAAGTAGAGCAAGAAACAGTACAAGAAGACAACAACTGCGTAGCCTGATTAACGCAGCAACCATTGTACCGTTGTGTTTGTTAATGAGCTCTTGAGAAGCTAATTGAGGTACGTATGGGAGTACTTCAATTCCCTACACATGCTTACTACTCTTTTATATATACATAGTGCCAAGGTCAATGGGACAACGTAATATATATAATAGTAGTAAGGACAATGCCTTGCCATGCAATTGTTTTTGTACCAAGATTGATTGATTTAAGAGATAATGCAATCCGAGCTTATGTGGCAACTTTACGCCACCTTTTCCATTTAATTTATGTGTCTATGTTTATATATTGGAATTGATTAAGTGAAAAGAGTGTTAGAGTCGAAAGAGGAAATCATATTCATTAATTTTACATTAAACGGTATATAGTTATGGATATTAAAGAATGTTGGATGTGATATTCTCTTATCATCTTCGTATCTTAACGTTTTTATCGAATCCGTTATATATATATATATATATATATATATATAATTCTTTGTGTATTGAAAATAGTGCGATGCTTGTGTTGCGCCGCTTCCCGTAAGTTTTGACTCTTAGATCTTGTAAGGTGTAACTAATTAACGTTTTCTCTTCATGCTTTTCATCTTAATTGGCTTGATAACACACGGTATGCACGTACGGTAAAAGGGAAAAAAAGGACATGGATGGTGATAGTCCACTTCATTAAATTGTCATGTCCAATATTACTATTATATATTAACCTGATTCCGTATATTCAGGTTGTCCCTGGCCTTTGTGTAGGATATTATTTTTCCCAAGGGGCAGCACGCAAGAGGGCGCACTGCACGTACGTTTTTATTATCTTTCGGATCATGCCTAGGGTCATTAATTCATCCTCTTCCATAATTTTATCCTTATTCAAACGAGCTCCATGGTACCAACTTGAGTTATTTTAGTTTCCTATTATGTGTATATATATATATAATGTCCAAGGACACTCGAATTCTTGCATAATGTAACTTATTTATTTATTTATTCTTTTTAGGTCGCGTAAACTTGATCTCTTTATTAGACTCCTCAGTAGTTATCATCCACAACAAAAAAATATTGTTAGGATCAGATTCAGATTTGTTGCCAGTTGTTAGTCACTTGTTGGGGTGTAAAATAGAGCAATATATGCAGCGGAATGAAATATAGGATGATTATGGAATCGAGGATAATAATAATAGAGAGACAAGAACAAAAGTATATGGGTGAGACAGTAATTTTACGTGGAAAGCCAAATCTGGAAAAAACCACGGGCAGCAATCAAAATCCACTAGAGAAAAGGAGATATTACAAGAGGTAAAATTTAATCTCTCATACACTCTCACAACCTAGGGATGAGTAGGGTGAAGATGGGGAAATAACACCGTACCTCCCTTATGGGGAGTTTTGAAAGCTCTCACATCGACTACGTCTACCATTGCCGCATAGCACAAGGCGAATAAAGACCTCTATTTATAGGGGTAAACATCCTATAGATCTGGCTAGACTCCTACTCCAAATACAATTAGGTTTTATAATGCTATTACAATTAGGAAATTTACCTAAATATAATTAGGAAATAAAATAATTTCCTAATAGCAACCAATAACTTGGAGTTAAAACAGATTTAGAAACTTGTCAAATAATGAGTCTAAGAGAATTTGGGCCATTAACCCAACAAATATGTTTGAGCAACAAATTTAGAGTAGTTTAGAAAATAAAAAAAATTATTATTGCATTAATCTAAAATAGGGCAACCAAATAATTTTGTGGTTAAATACATTATATGTGACGAAAAACTTTTTTTCGTTGCAATTGATATAGATTGAGCAACAATTTAAAGAAAAATTAATACCAAAAGTTACTAAGGTAACAAAAAAAATTGGTTGCCCACCACAACTAATTTGTACTACCATTTTTACTAATTTGTAGCTCGGACTTTATGCTTCGAGAATAAAACCATCAAATCATGACAATTTATTTTTGTAGCACCATATTAAAGGACAACAAAAATTGGACTAAGACAATAACTTTTTTTGTCACCCAAAATAATTTTTCTTGTTGTATTATAGTTTTTAGAGCTGCTAAAAGAACTCGCATATTTCCAAAGCTCAATTAAGTTTGTCCTTATTACAAGTTATTGTCTCGAACTAAGCTAATTTGTGTTAAGGATAAACTGATTAAGGGAAAAATTGGTGATTTGATAGAATATCAACTACATAATTGATTAAGGTAAAAAAAAGGCTTTGACAAAATTGGGTCAGTAATTTGTAATTGGTCTTCTACATGTGTTGGTTTCATATGATCTATGGCTGATCTTGGGGGCTCATTGGGGTATCACCAAAAGCCTACAATTAGGGTTTCTTGTTTATGTGAGTAAGTTTGTTTGGATAATCCAGGATGTTTTGTTGAGATCAAATGGAGTTGGTCCAGTTGGATCTGAATTTAACGTTTATCTCTATGCAAGGAGACTTGTACACTAATGTTTTATAATTCATGTGTAGAGATAGACAGTAAACATTTGAAATACAATTAATGTGCTTTCATTTTCTGTTAGATTTTATGAT
Organism: Portulaca oleracea; assembly: GCA_029582165.1. Lineage (NCBI taxonomy): Eukaryota > Viridiplantae > Streptophyta > Magnoliopsida > Caryophyllales > Portulacaceae > Portulaca > Portulaca oleracea. Next base: position 43,055,584 of record CM055876.1, read on the forward strand.
TGAGCTTGTAGTCAAAGTGACATGAGGGTGGGAGGTTTAACATTCCCATCAAAATTCGATTTTTGGTGACCACAAACTTAGTGAGAATTGTTGGTGCTCTTGGGAATTGGGAAGCTCCTTGTGGGTCTCATAATGGTGTACCGCTTCCCCTATGCGTTGGTAAGCCTATTGAGCTCTCTGACGTAGGAAAATCAATAAATGATACGGATGGCAATAATACGCGTACCCACCACTTCTACCCGACCTAGAAAAAGTGGGTAAGGGCACCATTTTTTTTAAAAAAAATATGGGTACGAGTCGGGTATGAGTACAGGTCGGGTACAGGTATGGCTACAAGGAAGTACTTGGTGGGTACCCGACCCACAAATAAGAAGTCCAGTATCTGCAAAATGTGTGATTCTGTGATTCTGTTTGGTTAAAAAATTTGTGTGATTGTGTTTGGTTAAAAAAAAAAATGGAACGCAACATGTCTTCTTCACACTCTTTCGATGCAAAATGTGAAACAATTATCATGGATACTGAGTACAATTGGCTGCCCAGAAACAATAGCTTGTTGCTGCTCAGAAACAACAACTTGAGCTGCCTAGAATTGCCAGAAACAGAGTTGTTTCTTGCTGCCCATACAACCCTGAAAATAGTGGTTAAAATACCTGAATACAACCTGTTAATTTGTGCATATACGTATAAAATGGGTAGTAAAATTTAAATCTTTATGTATACCCGAATAGTACCCGTTGTACCTGCATACCCGGTGAGTACGGGTAAAGGTACAAATATTTAGTACGCGCTAAATATAGGTATGTACGACTTATGAGTAAGGGTATTGATTTTGAAAACGGGTACATACGGGTAAGGGTACGGCTCTACCTACTCCAAACCCCACCCATCACCATCCCTAATAACTGACCCAAGTTACCAATGTTAAAAAAATTTAACAAAAAGTATGCATGAACTTTGTTTTGCTAAGCACAATGCAATGTGCTTACTAAGGTTAACTGCAATACTAAATGAGCATATAGTTGGAACCTATCATTATAAATTTAATGACATTTGTGTGATTGGTCATTATTTTTAATAGTCCCAAACATTTTTTAAAAGTAATAAATAATCTTCATATCATGAGTAATGCTCACCATGTAAGCATTTAATTTTCACGACATAATAGTTTTTAAGATTTTAAGGCACCGTTCTTTTATGCGGTACTGCAACTTATCGCACCGCAACTCACCGCAATCTACCGTAATATACTATTTACCTTTTCACTAATATCAACACCCATTTATTATTTTCTACCACAACCCACCACAACCCACCGCAACTTGCAGCATCGCAATTCCACCATATAAAAGAACGGTGCCTAAATGATATTTGCTCTAGTAAATACATACGTCTATCAACTATAAGTGTATATCATTCATGGACTCTGCCATAAAATAGAAAAATAATAATCTAATAGTATCAATCATAATAGAGAATGCATATTTTATGCATAACTCTATATTTTTAAAAACAATTTGAATAAAAAAGGATTTTTATGCAATTTATAAGTGGTAATAATTTTGAAAGTAATGAAACATATACATGTAAATATTGTATAATGATTTGTCCATTGGTGTTTGCCAATGTGGCAAGCACATCACCTTCCTTCCCCTTCCTCCATGGTTCAATTCTCAGGGGAGCACTCATATTTACTGGGTTGTGGGGGCATGTTAAATGGAAGATATACCAAGTTGGATTAATATTGCCCTGAAATAGGGGCCTAACGAGTTGAACCTTGGTTTTATCACTTTTTTACCTCGATTTTTATTGTCTTATCATATTTATATAAGTTATTTAGTATAAGTTTGATAGTATTTTCGCACATCTTTGTTAATTGAGACTAATTTATTTGATTTTCTTATTTTTAGCCAATTCGAGTGCAAATGATGATGACAATAGAGGAAAAAGATTGGAAATAAGGAGCAAAAGAAGGCAAGGAAAGCCGACACAGGTAGTTGTGCCAGTCAGCATAGCCGTGCCGAAATATTAAAGGCAAAATTGAAATTTCAAGATTGGCACATCTGAGTGTACAGGTCGGCATGGGCAGCTGTGTCAAATTGCAGTATTTTGTTTTAAGTAATTTTATTAATTAGAAAAGAACAATTTTTTCATACTACGTTCTTTTGAGTTTCTAGTTTTCTCTCTAGGCTCAAGACTAAGTTTTTCTATCCTTTTCTCTCTATTTTCTTCTACGTTCATATGCTTATTAGATTGATCTTCGTTCTCTTTAATTGCATTATTATGTTGATTTATTGTTAGTTTTGTGTTGTTTGGGTTGTGATTGATGTATTTGATGGCTAATTAATTTTGTTTAGGCCTAATCTATGCAATTTTATGCTTGTAATGTGTGGTTTTCTCTTTGTCCACCATGTGTTCGATGAAATGCTTGAAAGAGTGTTCATCTATATTTCTTTAGGAAATTGATGTATGTCGAGAGGTGAGGATTGTGGCAGTGTGGTAGAGAAAATGGTTAGGATTTTGATATGCGAGTGTTGAATCCTGACTAGGGTTAGGGTTGCCATTGTTATAGTTTAATTAGACTGACTATATGAGAATAAGATGTTAGAATAGTTAAGCTAACCCCTGACCCTCGAGAGAGGGTTTGGGCGAAGTCTCTGACCCTCGAGAGAGGGCTTTGATGAGATACTAACCTTCGACAATGGGCTTTGACGTAATTTAATAGTGTAATCCACCTCTCTTTTACTTGTATAGAATTGGTAGATTAGGTCATTCAGATTGATTAGTTGTTGAATATTGATTTTGCTGGCTGAACATCATTTATTGCTTTCATAGTTTTTTGTTTGATCATCACCACCACTTCCCTAGTTTATTCACCTAGCTCGAAACAGTTATTAAGTCGGCTTTGATTGCCTAGAACACAACTCCTTATGAATACGACAATTGTACTCCCAAAAGTACGACAACAACTATTTACCTAACATTAAAAAAATATTTAACGATGTAAATAGGTCTACATATAATTTTTGTTGAAATTTAAATGAAACTCAACCATATCATTTTTGAATGAATAATGATCATCTTAATTCAACGTACTTAATAGTTTCATTTTAAAAATAAATCGGTGCATGACAGGTGACCACAGTGCGTAGTCTCGTAAATACATCGTCTAATTATAATCAAAAAGTGATCCCAACTCTCTATAATCAAAAAGTGAATTGTTTTTGTGTCTTTTCTTTTGCTTTGCCTTTTCCTGTGTTTGTTTCTTATTAGTTCTCACTTCTCACTTACGCAGCAAAATGGGTGAGCCTCAAAGTGAATTCTTCCTTATAATAATATTTTTTAGTTTCGAAAGTAAATCAAAATACCGCCCATATAAGCTACGCACTTGTGCTATCATATAATTAATTACTACTAATTGCTGGAGCTGACTTTAGTCTGGACTCCATTACCTTTAGAATCTTTTATTTCCATTTATTATTGGAATCTACACTCAATTTTCCGTGGACCACTTTCCCAACGAAGAAATTTATAATCGTTAAATCTCCATTAGCTCACAAATTGTTGACCAATTAATTATGAATGTCCTTTTGGGCTACTTATAAAGCTTGGCCACTTTAGAAAATCATATTGCTGTTGTACGTTTCGTGATGTTCTTTAACGTAGGCAGACTGATTTTTTTAAAGTGGGTAGAGAGAAATTGGGCAAAATATAATTAATTGGATAAATTAGGATAAAAGAGAAAACTTTACAGAAAATATAATTTACTATACTTATTTCAGTTAATTTCACTTTGCCCACCTGAAAACATCGTCATAGGAATAGCATTAATTCTTTTTTTCGATAAGTTCATGGCCTGGACCCAATTTTATTCCACAAGACTATATGTCAAAAGTAGAGTTCAAAACGCAAAACAGAAGGAAACCCTTCAAAACACCAACTATGGATAGTTTCTAGGGTTACAATGATGCGCTTATGATTTCAACCCCCCAAACCCATGCTTCTCTTCTCTTTGCAACTGTTCATTTAGCTTTGGCTTACAATCATAGGAATAACATTATTTCTAGGATTACAATTGCTTTCTACAACGTTTTGATTGAGTCAAAATGTTAATTTAAAAAATTTGAGGACATTAAATATTATTTTAAGGGACTTCAAGTTTGCAAAGTAAACATTAAGGGGACATCAATTCTTGATTACCATGCAAACTTGATGTCCTTTAAAACAATATTTGATATTTTTCCAACACATGTTCACCAAAGTATAATGTTTATATAATCATTTCTATACTTCTATATATATATATATATATATATATATATATAAATAATATAAAAATTACTGTGTAATACTAATTTTTAGGTGACGTTTAATATGAGATAGGAGAGTATTATAATGGAATGAAAACGGTAAACATAGGAGAGGATCGACAAGCCGCGCACAGACGCACACCAGAAAAGGCAATCAAAAATATGGCAACCCAAAAGTTCCCATGAAACCCTTAAAATACACACTAATTAATTGCCTTTTTCCTTATTTTTATCCCCCAAATATGCAAATGGGCACGACCACCTTAGGATTAAAAAAAGAACCCTATAATACTATAGTTGTTCATATTGATCGATCATACAGTAAATAATTAATAGCTTTTTTCCTTATTTGTTTCCAAAACTCCCTAGAATTTATGGTTTCTTACTGCTACTCACATCTACCATAATTTCTAAAAAAATTTCTATTCTATTTTTCCTTTCTTTGGTAAGGACTTCTCAGTTCTCAATTATATTATTAGTATATCATAAAATTAAAAATATGACCTTCATATCACATATGCACTGGCAGATTCCAGACTAAGCTAAAGATGGTCACGAACACTGGTAACATAAATAAAAATAATAATTTGGGATAAAAATTATAGATTTTTTGTGTATCAGATGAATATAATAGTATATTGGTCGCCCCTTATCAGAAGACCTACATCCGTCACTGATTATATGAAAATTTAAAGGAAGAACTATATCGCTAACTCGAGCCTTCATGCTTGGAACAATTTTTGTATGTGCTTTGCTAAAAACATGTCATTCTGTTGTAAAATATACTATTTAAATTATTATCAAATGTGGATAAAATATGAAGGAAAATTGGAATTAAATAAATCAACCTATAAGTGTGCTTGGATCTAACAATTAACGAACCAACCTTCAACTTTTGTTTTCGACGAATTGAACAAAAGACCTTTTTTTTTCCAACAAACCACCACCGAATCCAACTCGACGGAATTATGATGTGGCAGTGGCGATTACTTATGTGGCAGATGTTTAATCAAAAAAAGGAAAAAAAAATTGGACATTTTTTTTCTTGATTTAGTTTGCCAATTCAATATTTTTCATTTATTTCTCTCTCTCTCTCTCTCCTTTTTCGCTTAATACCCACCCCTTTCAAGCTTTTACAACTCAACCCCCCTCCCCAACCTCTCTCCTCTCACTTACCATCTTCAACCCCCAAATCCTCCTCCTCCTGGCTATGGTGGATCTTCAACCACCAAACTCCACTCTTTATGGCACAAAGCCCCCCCCCCCCCCCAGCCGGAACCTAAATTCAAACCCACTTCTTCCATCCCCAAATTCGAAACCCTAATTTTAATCTAAAACCCAACCCACCCACAACATCAACTCTCTTTGGTACATAGGCCCCCCTCGAACCCCAAATCAGTAAGTTTAACTCAATTTGGTAAATTACGGTGGGTTAACATTATGTGTGTTGAGTAATTGATTTGGGTTTTGGATGAGCGTTGGGGCCGAGTTTGAGAAGAAGATGAGTGTAAATTTTGGGGTTTGCTTGGTTTGTGTTTCAGAGGGGGTGGTTGTGGGCAAGGTGGCTGGCATTGATGGTGGTGCTCGGTGGTTAGGCTGGCAGCGAATGGTGGTAGTGATGATGGTCTGATGAGCTGTGGGGTGGACGGATGGATCAAAGGAGAGGATGAAGAGGGGATGATGGTGATCGTTGATTCTGACAGTAGGTGACGACATCCACTTCGAAGTTGTCATTGGAGACTGAGGAGGAGCACTAGTGGTCGGGGAAATTTGAGAGAGGGGGAAATTAATAAAAGTCTTGTTCATAGAGAGGGAGAGGCAGAGAGAGAAGAGAGAAAGATGTGAGGTGGACATTAAAAAAAATGAAAAATAATAAATATGCAAGTCAAGTCAACAGAAAACATCCCCTAGCTTGTTTCCCTTTCTTCTTAAATAACTGTCACATAAGTCATCACCACTGTCACATCATAATTACGACGAGTTGGACTCGATGGTGATTTGTTGGAAAAAAAGATGTTAAGCTCAATTCATCGAAAATAAAAGTTGAGGGTTTACTTTATTTAATTCCAATTTTCCAACTATAAATTGGAAAGTAAACCTTATGTGAGATAGTCTCACGCAAAATCATTATATGTAACACATGTTCACAAAAAAAATAGTTAGTAACTACTTGATATATCAATGTTTGACAACTAAATTATTTGATGGCATTATATTCTTTAAAAATGAATTATTAGATCCTTAGAGGGCATTCCCCTGGTTCTGTTTTTGACAAAAAAAAGGCTCTTTCTTCAAGCTTTTGCCTAGGAGCTCGGATTCCAGTCCTATCATTAGAGGGTCGTACAAATTTTGAATCTCTTCCTTATTTGTACGATATGATGCACGCAAGGAATTCAGCCTTGGTTTATTAACCGGAGGCCCGAGGGGATTTTCGACTATTGCTATGAAAGAGGGAAGAAGACCCGCTTTCGCGGTATGGAGTGGGAGAGGAGAGCGGGGATGAGGTGCGATAGCCACTCGACTGAAAGGAGAGGAAAGAGAGTTAGCTCTCCATGGAAGGATAAGACATAAGGACAAGACCTCTCACTGGCTGTCTTGCCCACAGGATTTCTTAACCCAGTTTGCAGGAATTGTTGATGATGGCGATTCTCTTGAATTTGTGGCTTGTTGTGAGTCTAATGTGGGTGAAATATGCGAAATTGGAGGTTGATGATGTGCAATCAGAAATTTCTTTTTGGAAATATTAGGTGGTGTTAATTGGTTTTGCATGGAAAAATATATTACCAAATCATTTTAATATAATTAGTATTTGGTCATTATATTTATTGACGTAGTCATTGAATAATATGCATTTGCAGTTGATAAATATGTGTAATAACTAGTGAAATTCTTCAAAATCATCACGAAAAAATAAATTAAAAACAATTTAAAATGCTCTGAGACATATTACTATCCATACAAAATACCCTACTGTTTCACCTCATAAGTAGAAAAAAAAAGACCTAAATCTTGGGTTGAATGTGGAGACCAATTTTGGGTTGATCTCTATGTCTTGAGGGGCAAGGTAGAACTGTAGAAGAGTTTGAATGGGAATCAAGTTGCTGATTTCTTAACCCCCTCCTTTGTAATTCCTTAGTTGTAAGGACTCTATTCACCCTAAATAATTGTGCTAGCCTTGTACTATAAATATAGCCTAGGTGTTAGGTTTATTAGTATCACAATTGAGATTGTTTCATTTGACCACAAGATATTGACCTATAATCTTCGTGTCCATGAGGGAGTTGTATGAGGCTCATCTGTGAGTGTTGAGTTGTCAGGTTGTAACTCAAGGGAGGTTGTAAAATATTATGAAGGTATGAGAATCTTTAAAACACTGTTGTAATCCTCTGATAGTGCATCGTTCGTGGTTTTTTCACGGTTTGGGTTTTTCCACGTTAATCCTTGTGTTACATCTTTATTTATTTTCACCCTTTATTATCGTTTGTCTGCTAACAACGCCCTGAGAATCTTAACAATTGGTATCAGAGCTTTGGTTGGAGCGTTGTTCACCTACAAATTGAGAAGCAATGATGGGCGCAATTGTGAAGATTCCGGAGTTCGATGGGAAAGACTACGCATGGTGAAGGATGTGCGTTGAGGGTGTGCACCGCCAGCAAAATTTACATCACGCGATCGGTGAAAAGCCAAAAGAGATAGAACAAAAGGATTGGGAAGAGCTTGGCAGTCAGAAATTCAGTACGGTGAGACGAACGTTAGCTTGGAACGTGACTTTCAACGTCAAAAATAAGAAAAAGGACGAAAGACTTGTTGGAGGTCTTGCAAAACACATATGAGAAACCTTCAGCGATAAACAAGGTATATGTGTTTTGTCGTTTGTTTGAATTTAAAATGTATGAGTCTGGTGATATTTGGCCGGTCTGATAATAATAATAAAAAAAAAAGAGTCTGGTGATATGCATGATAGTATGAATAAGTTGAATATGATACTATTAATGTTAACCTCTGTGAGATTTAGTTTTAACGATGAGATAAATGTTAATATACTGTTGGCTACCCTACCTAAGTCTTTGGATAATTTTGGAAACTGAAATTTGGGGAAATTAGAGACTTTGTCCTAAATGCAAGTATTCGTAGGAAAGATTCTGGTGTATCTGAGTCTTCATGGAATGCTTTGGTTGTCACTTGTCAGGGATAGGAGGAACAGTGGGAGCTTAGGTCGGGGTCTATCTAAATTTAGAGGTCGAAGCATGGAGCGCGTGTTGTGTTGGAACTGAGGTGATAGAGGTCATTTTTGTAGGGATTGCCCTAAGCCCAGGAAGAGTTGTTATAATAACCACGACTCAGTAAATTCTTCTGAGGATTTGGGTGATACCCTAACTGTTAGTGTTGACGAGTCAAAAAGGCGTACGGTGATAAATTCGGGTGCGTCGTTTCACTCTTAGTCTAGTAGGGTGGCATTTAGTAATTTTGTGAGTGGGAGGTTTGGTAGGGTTAGGCTTGCAAACGGTCACAACCTAAAGCTGCTAGGAAGAGGTGATGTGAACATTAAAACTTTTAAGGGTGGGACTTGGAGGTTGAGGAATGTTTGGTATATCCGGGTATAACCAAGAACCTTGTATCTGTGGGTCAACTGGATTAGGGTCTCACGATGAGATTTGGGGATAGTCATTGGAGGGTAACGAAAGGATCTCTAATAATTGCAAATGGTAAAAAGGAGGGGAGGTTGTAAACTACCATTTATAATTCTAACAGGCATGTTCATTCTCGTCAAAGGCGTGTTAGCTTCTCTGATGAGAGAAGAATACCAGAAACAAAGAGGTTTCTAGTCGAGGCTACGGGAACGGATGGTCAGCCGAAGAACGCGTCTAACTTGCACGGGAATTCGACAAGTTCAATGCGAGGTAAAATTTCAATCCATTATTCCCCTAAACTGTTGACGAGGATGCATATGTCGAAGTTTTGCATGACAGTTTAAGTGGAAGCCTGTTGATAAAAGAGGAGTTGATGGGAGGCCAACTGAAGCCTCTGTTGATCTTTGCTGAACAAGATCGAGATGGATGCACTAAAGGATTTGACGAGGTGCACGTTGAAGTGGTGATTGATGATGATCGTCGAATGTTACGTTTACAATTGGTCTCCAAGTGCGCAATTGTTGAGTTGAATGTGGGGACCAATTTCGGGTTGGTCTCTGTGTCTTGAGGGGCAAGGTAGAACAATTTGAGTGGGAATCAAGTTGCTGATTTGTTAACCATCTCCTTTATAATTCCTTGGTTGCAAGGACTATATTCACCCTAAATAATTGTGTTAGCCTTGTACTATAAATAGAGCCTAGGTGTTAGATTTATTGGTATCACAATTGAGAGTGTTTCATACTTTCATCTAAGCCCAAAAGATTGACCTGTAATCTCTGTGTCCCTGAGAGAGTTGTGTGAGACTCATCTGTGAGTATTCAGTTCTCAGGTTATAACTCTAGGGAGGTTGTAAAAGCTTGTGGAGGTCTGGAAATATCTGAAATACTGTTGTAATTCTCTGATAATGCATCGTTCGTGGTTTTTTCACGTTTTGGGTGTTTCCACATTAATTCCTTGTATTGAATCTTTATTTATTTTCGCCATTTCTTATTATTTTTTTTTGCTAACAACGCCCTGAGAAATCTAACACTAAATATATTGTACTGATGATGCGGGATCATGAATGATTTACGAAGCCAAAGAGACAAAACATAGAAAAGAAAAACAAAAGGAATATTAAAGCCAAGAGTTATGGTGTAGTAGGCTATAATTAACATGAACTTTCCAATATCTTTTTAACATTTTCATTTTTAATGACAACTAACAGCTCCCATAATTGCCACAAATGGAATTACGGTCCCCTTCATTTCTCTCACACTTGTGGTCAATCACAATCACATTTCTCCGCCGCCGCTGAATTGAATCAAGGTCAAAGCTAAAATTAAATCCTATTATTATAGCTAATTAATGGAGATACGCAGACAAAAATAGAAATGAAAAACTAAATTCTGACATTAAACCCAATACTTTATGACGAATATTTAGGCTATTAATAGCAACTAGCATAACTTTTCTGATACTTTTAACTATTTTTCAATTTTTAATGACAACTAACAGTTTTTTCTTATATGTCAACTCACAGTTTGATATACACACATGGAAATATGGAATTATGGTCCCCTTCATTTTTCTCACTTTCGAGTTTCGGTACGTCGATGATGCATATATGATAATCACGTTTCTCAGCCGTCGCTTGATCGATCAAAATCAAAGCCAAAACTAAATCTTATTAGAATATAGAATCTAGGCTATCTAGCTACTTAATGGAGATGTATATGAATGCATGCCATCACAAAAGTATCATGGACATGCACCATATTCTGTCTGCACCTGTACACTAAATGTTGTCGACGATATATTCTTTTAATTTCTCTCATGTATGAGACTTGCCTGTTGAAACGTACAAATTGTTGTGAAACCATCTCAAGTTCTCAACTCACGACGAGTTTTTCCAGCGTGCTTCGTCTTCGCTTATACGCTACCTAAAAAACTTCTCATAAGATCACTCATCCTTTACTCCCAACTAAACACTCGAGTTTCCAATGAATGAGCTATTATAAAAGAAAGTGCACCTTGGTGAAAAAAATAGTCATTTCATTCCTTTTACGTCACACTTAACTATATAACAGAGGTGTTACAGTCTCAATTGTTAATCCGATATTCTAATATGCTCCATCAAACGAATGGCATTTGGACTTGAAACATATATACTGCAAAAGCTCTCTTAATTTTGTGCAAATAAACATGGGGAATGAGGATTATATATGAAATTCAGATGTAGGACCAACCATTTCAAACAAAAACTAATTAAATTAATGGTTAGACACTCAATGATTATTCTAAACTCTAATAATTGTGAGAAAAAAATAATTTGCTTTATTATGACCGGTTATGAATTTCTATATATGTATGGATAGATTAACTTGATCATCATATCATATCAAATCATATCATATCAAAACACGTACCGTATATTCCTATGCCCTTGATTCTGAGTTTCTTGTTGCACTGATACAAACATACTCCATACATTGTCGACCTTAACAAAAACTTGTACAAGACAATGGCTGTTTCATGCAAACAAAGTGCATTTTTGCTGATGTTTCTTCTTGGATGGCTAATGACGTCAGCCAACGCTCGAGTTTATCGCCGCGATTTCATGCCTGCGAAAGACATGACCGTTGACAGTTACAAGGCGTTTTTTCAGGAGCTTGGCTACGATGAATCGAAGCTTGAGTTTTATCGAAGACGTTTGGCGGCAGAAGACGACGGTTTGGGGGGTGCAGACAGGGTTTCTCCTGGCGGGCCCACACCTCGCCATCACTGATGGTTTTTTCTTCATTTTCTGATGTTTTCATTCAGTATGAATCGATTCGCAATCTGTTTTGAGCTTCGTTGTGGCCGGATCGATGTAGTTTGTATTTTTTTTTAGTGTTTTTGAAAGAGAGCTCACAATCTCTCGATCATTTTGTATATGTATGGAGCTGCATGCTATATCCGTTGCCTTGCTAAAATGTTAATAAATATGTTGATGAGGTGTGACTAGTAATTTTTTAGTGTTAACATTTACTCCCTCCCTTCCATATTAATGATCATAATTTTGACTTTTACGGTCTCCAATATCATTTTTTAATTGATAATTTCTTGCATAATATGTTTTTAATAATTGCAATATTATAATTTTATGATAGTATTTTTCATTATGAATCTAGTGGTGCTAATTTTATATAGCAACTCATTGTATATATTGAGAAACTTATGGTCAAATTTTTTTAAGTTTGACTGCACAATTTCCAAAGATGACAATTAATATAGAATGGAGGGATTAATTTCTTAGCCTCTCTATGAACTTCAAATTAATGGGAAAAATTGCTTATACCCGGACATTAAAATGTTCCTTGAAAGGTTGTTGTGGTTGTTGTTTAAGATTTAATATCTTATGTTGTATATGTTGGACTTTTTTTATCTTTACATATCTTATAATAGTTGAGTTGTAGTCAAATTGGTCCGTGTTAAAACTAATTTCGACGATGTTTGTTAATTAGCTCATTTTTCAATGTTGGACTAGATTGAGTGATTCAAACTCATCCAAATTTGAACCAAAATAGGATTTTGACAATAAAAATAAGTGAAAAACAACACCTAAATTTCTGACGAAGTTAGTCAATGTTGAAATTCTAACAAAAAATTTATAATTGGATCTTATATTTTTGGATTGGAAATGAGTATTGGGATAATAATGATCTGAACTTCAAAAATGAATAACAATGACTAACTTTTAACCTATTGAATTGTGTAATATACACCACCGAGTTGATTCTAATCAACTTGATGGTTTTTTGATGTGACGTAAGAAAAGTGGGATGTTGATCTTTTTAAAGTGAAACTGTCACTTGTAGAGTTAAATTATAAAGAGAAAGGGCGAGAAAAGGAGGCAAACACATTAGTTGAGCTAAGAGAACATGCAACTGGTAGTCATGAAATTATAGCTTAAAAAAAAAAAAAGCCAACATCCCACTTTACTAGCATCAGATCATAAAATTCTTGGGCCGCTTTGATACATTTCTAAAATTTTGATACATTTTTAAAATTATAGTGGAAATAACTTTGTGGTATACTACATTGAATGTATCAAAACAACAAAAACATTTATATGCATAAATTTTTTTTGAAGGATTAGCCTATTTGATACCCAAATTCTTGTACTTTGTTTTTCTATTTTGTCAAATATTTCGTAGGCAGACATCGATCGTGGTCAATTCCTCTTCTCTACAATTTTTATTGAATAACTACATAGGCATTAGAGTTAATATTTTCTGGTTCTTGATTCTGGATATATAGGTTAGTTTTACCCGTTTCTTGTTAGAAGAACTTCCATACTTAACCCACATAGTTTTGGGACAATCCTAAGTAGATGATGGATTTACTCCTGCAAACCCAGTTGCCCATTGGGAAGCTTCGGAAAACGAGCAATAATAGGCAATGGAGTGCAAATTATTCTCTACGTACGTAAGAATTAACAGTTTTGTACGTAAGTACGTAGAATCTTATATTAACCAAACAAACATCATAGAATTGTTATAGCTCAAGCTAAATGATCCACATGATTCCTTCATCTTCCTATAGAGGTAGGATAGTCTAGAAAATGGTAGTAAGGTGGAACCTGCAACATGACATCCCCTTATCCTGCTTCATGGTGTTAGCGATTCTCTCTGAAATTAGAGATTGTGATTCCCTCAATCCTGAAGGTATTTATGATTATTCTTTTAATTAATTAGTTTGTAGCTAATTATTATCATGTCTACTAATTTAGTTTGACTTAAATTCACAGGATTGGCATTGTTAGAGTTCCGACAGAGAATAGAAAATGATCCTTATGGAGCCTTTTCAAGCTGGAATTCTAATCACACTGCCCCATGTTTATGGTTAGGAGTCCATTGTTTTGATGGAAAAGTGCAAGTCTTGTAAGTGTCTTGAATAACATCTACGCACGCTCCAGGAAGTTATTTTAATTATTACTTGCATTCTACCCCTTTTTCATAAAGAAGTAGATTGAGAATGATTTTTAAGTATTTTTGTCAATTAAAATCGGTCTCTCTCAATTGCAAAGCTCAGGGATAAGACTATACTACATGCGACTCCTCCACGCCTTGCTTTAGCAGAACTTCGAAATGTTGGTTTTGGTTTACTTGCACTCTTCTCTAAAGGCAAAAAAAAGCTAATAGTTGAAGAGCATATATGATTTTATATCCTAATATGGCCCCTCGCGCAATATCCTTTTAACTTGTATAGTAATGTTGATAAACTTTATCTCTAGGCTATACATTAATTTGAGCTTAAGTTTTTAATAACGTTGGTTCTTGCAAAGTCATGTTGTTTTTACCATTGCCCTCCTACCGTTTGCTCTGACCATTCCATTAACTTTCTTTTAATTTAACTTATATTTAGGGATCTTAGTGGATTTTCTTTGCAAGGGACATTGGCACCAGCACTTAAGAAGCTTAAATACCTAAAATCTCTGTAAGTTAAAAATAAAACTCATTAACTACCTATATTCTTACTGTATCTCATAAATAAACTTGAACTAACACTATGCCTTATTTGCAGTCTCTTTTTCTTTTTTCTTTGAATTAGGCTCAGTTATTTGCCTTTGTTTCTATTGACAGTGTGATGAGTAACAACCGTCTGTCAGGTTCCATTCCTAAGGAGATTGGAGAACTCAAATTACTCAATTTGTTGGATTTAAGCCATAACAACTTAACTGGAACAATTCCTATCGAATTAACTCGAATGCCTTCATTAAAATGCTTGTGAGTAGTCCCATATACAGCAATCTTCGAGTTCGATCCCAATCTAACTTCGTTCGATTGGTTTACTAATACCCTGTTGTGTCAAAATCGTTCTTGTACATCGTAATTAGGTCACTTTGCGGTAATCGTTTTGATAAGGATATTCCTCTTGCAATGAGAAACTCTTTTGGCATAAGCTCCTTGTAAGTTTGAACTTGTTAATCACTAATCATAAATTAATTATTTGTTTTTAATATTAACCTATGTTAAAGTTTGTGATATTTATCTCTCCCACATCTATTTTGAAAGTTTTTTGTGTGATGTATTATTTGAAGATTATTGGAGTTCATAAAAGAAGAGAATGTCAGTATTTTTCCTTTGAAAGAATTGGGATTTGAGGAAGTTTTATTGATATAAAAACACCCATTTTTTGTCTAAGTTTCGTTAACAAACTCATCAAAATAGTGACATTTTTTTTAGTTTTACATATTTTAAACAAACTCACACTCCTTAACAAACTCATGCATCAAAGATAGTGAATTTTTATTTATCTTTTTTTAATTTTACATATGTAAATTACTCACACAACCACAAAGTGGTAGATATCTATGAACTTTCAAAATACATAGGGGAAAAATAAATAACACAAACTTTAAGGTACATAATTGCAAAAACAATATCCTAATATAGTTTCTCAATACTTACTACATGCATTAATTCTCCTTAATCACTTTTGGCAATTCAACTTGATAGCTTGAGCACCAAGTATCAAAACTATGGCCGCATCATTTCATGTAAGTACAAATTCCTTTCACTTCAACATGATTAAACAAGTTTCTAGCTTTTGATCTCTCAAAAAGCCCTCAAGTACAAATTCCCTTCACATCATCAATGGTAACAGGTTCTAGTGAAGGAAGATTAATTCACCGTAGTATGGCAGAAGAATCGAGTAATCTTGCAGCTGTACCTCCAAACGACGTAAAACCTCAAAATGACGCCCCAGTTACACTAAGAAGTGGAGCTTTTCCTGCCCTAACAAACAACCCTTCTGGGTCAACGCAATCTCCTTCAGATCAGTCATCATCATCCCATGGAGAAGAAAATCAGCCCCAAAGAATAAGCATTACAGTAGTAATTCTGGCAATTATAGGCTCAATTATAATCTTGGTCGCTATAATCTGTCTTGCCCTAATCTTTTTCCGGCGTCACCGAGTGGTGAAGGAGGTACGTACCAAGGATGCTGCCTTACTTCATCGATTAAGCAAGGCATTCGTAACAGGTTTGTATCATTCAATATTAACTAATTTTCGAATGATTAACTCTCTATTCTTCATTCTTGTTCTCAATGCAAACTTCTCTCTGATTTGGGGTTCTTTTTGAAATATTAGGTTACAATAATTCATACTTTACGTCATTGGATAGCAATAATTCTTATTTTAGAATTCTACAAATTAAAACGAATTCTACTTAATTAGTGTCACGTGGATTATAATTTTTATTTTATAAAATTGATCGATTATATAAAAATCTCAGTATGCATATTCTTATAAGTAAAAGTTTATTACAACTCTAGGGGTGTAGAGTAAAATTAAACTCACTTGGTACAAAGAATTATTATTATTATCTGATAGCTCAAAGTATGAATTACTGTAATCCGATATTTCGTTTTTCCTCTAACTTTATCCTTTGCCTTAGTATCTCCTCACCTTCCCAAACACAACAATTAGATACGGATGGATGGATATAGTCACTAATCTATTACTCCCTCCGTTTTTGTCGTATACGATGAGTTGTTATATAAAATTACCACTATTAGATTTGTAACGAAAAATACTGTCATAAAAGTATAATATTGTAATTGCTAATAACATATTATATAAGAAATTATTAATCAAAAAATAACATTGGAGATCGTGAAAGTCAAAATTATGATAATTAATATGAAATGAATGGAGTAACATGCATGGATTTTTGCGCACAGGAGCACCGAGGCTAAATTCATCAGAGCTACAAACAGCTTGTGAAGACTTCAGCAATATTATCGAAACTTTCTCAGGGTGTCTAATGTATAAGGGAATACTATCAAGTGGAGTAGAGATTGCTGTTTTATCTACCTCAATTAGATCATCACAGCAATGGTCCACCCATGCTGAAAAGGAATTTAAAAGCAAGGTTTTTAATTCTCCTTCTAATATTAATTTCTGTCATCAACTTTAATGAATTAATTATGTGATTTCAAAAGGTTTCTTAACAAAACTGTACGTATGTTACATTTTGTATTATTGTATACTCAATTGGAAATCTTCTTATTTATTTATAGCATGAACTTATAAAGGGTCTTGCGCCAAAACTCATGTCATCTCTATATCACATTTTAGTATGTAATTTATTGCCTAATTGACGTGGTGCAGTTGAACACACTTTCGAAGATCAACCACAAAAACTTTGTAAATGTTCTTGGCTACTGTGAGGAGGAGGATCCATTCGTAAGGATGATGGTGTTCGAATATGCTTCTAATGGCAACTTATATGAGCATTTACACGGTACGTAAAAATTGTTGTTAATGATGATCACAAAAATTATATAACATTTTCATACTAGTTGCATTCAAACCTCAAATTAGTCGAATTAGTGGAGTACTAGTTACATGCAAAATATGTATACGTTGTCCGAGTCTGTTTGTCCTTTAATTAAATTTTAGTAATTAATTTACAGTTAAGGAAATGGACCACCTTGACTGGACAACAAGGATGAAGATCATGATGGGTACTTGTTATTGTCTTGAGCATATGCATCATGAAGTCAATCCACCAGTCATCCATCCAAATCTTCAATCAGATTCAATACTTCTAACAGATGATTATTCAGCAAAGGTAGGCTACACATTTTGCTTTTTCTTTATAAATAAATATGAATATTCAATATGAGTATAAGAAAAATGGATCAGTCAAATGTGGAAGCAATGTATTTAATTGAATAGGTCAATCTCTGACTCTTCATGTTCATGAGCTGGGTCACGCCTATTCTTTTTGTGGGAAACATTAAGTGGGATAAATTTAACATCACGTAATTAAATTGGGTAATTTCGAGAATTTTGTGCAAATTTAGTAATACATATTACATGCACCTAGAGAATGTGCTCCGAATAGGCATGAGTGAACAATTATGTTATTGCAAATCAACAATTATACTATTATAAATGAACAATGACAAGATTTGGAGCATATGCTCAAGGAACATATAATAAATTGCACAAATTGAGATTGTCAACCAACCCCTAACTTAATTAAACAATAGTTAAATGCACATTATTTTTGTGTGTGTTGGCACTAGTAGCTTGATGAGATCTAGAGTTTGATATTAAGTTTGATGCTTATTATCCTGTCAGTTTGGTTTCAGATAGTAGATGTCAGTTTTTGGGCAGATATTGTAGCAAAGGCAAAGATTTCGGACGATGATGAATTAGAACCTTTGCATTCGTATCCAGGTCCTACTCGCGAAGATAATGTGTACAATTTGGGGATATTGTTTTTAGAAGTCATCTCTACAAAATCACTTAATGCACAGGAAAGGTCCCTTACTAACTAACTTGTACACACACACATATATGCTCTTTGTTTCCTGAAGTATAGACTAATATTCCTAATCTAAAAAACCAAATGAGAATAATTTAGCATTGTCTTTACTAAACTAAAGTGAAACCTTGTAAAAGTTGTCAACAAAAATTTTAGAATTTAGATAAAGAACTCAGGACCATATACTCTTATGGTCCTAGCCTGGAAACACGCAACTCATTTGGTATAGAAAACAGTAGGGCCAAAATTTGATGAAGCAGCCCAAATAAATGTTAGTCCATGAGATCATGATATACAGTGGTCTTGGGACCACAATCCAACCTCTGATCCCCCAACATTATCCGGTTTCCAAAAATACAATATAGCTTAATTTGCTGCGTCATATAACTCGAATATTATAACCTTGAAAAGATAGCAATTTGTCATTTAAGTGAACTCTATTTTGTTGTTTAATTGCTATATTACAGGCTATGGAATATTTAAGTGATAAGGAAGAGTATACTAAGTTGGTTGATCCAACTCTCAAGTCATACAAGAACGATGAGTTAGAAGCGGTTTGTGAAGTAATACGTGAATGTGTGAATGAGGATCCAAGGCAAAGACCCACGATGAGAGAAATAACCAGTAAACTAAAGGAAGTAACCAAAATCACACCAGAAGCTGCAACCTCTAGATTTTCACCCTTGTGGTAGGCTGAACTTGAGATTCTTTCCTTGGAATCTTGACATCCTTAATTAATTCCCGTGGTGAAGAAATCTTGTTTATACCACTTTTCAAAGCCTCCTGCCTACATATCGTTTGGCTTCATTGAGCTTTTGAGTTCATATGTGAGGTAATCAGTTCATATTGATTTTAATATATATTGTGTTTCATGTGTAGAGCTTGCATGTTGTGGCTGTCGTTACAGATTTTAAGCTCACTATCAAGGATTAAACTTTAATAGAAGTAAAAAAGTTTATATTTGAGGAAACTATAGGATGAATGAACGAAGTATGTCATGGATGGTTCAATACTCATCCAGGCATGTAATTCTAAGCCTAAATGGTAGTCATCCCATCCTTGAAATAGGGTGGTCCCAATGAACTAGCCTCCTTGCCCATCGTTTAATTAAATATATATAATTTATGGAAATCATCAAAAGTTTGTATCAAGAAGTTGTCATCTTAATAAGTCAAGTTCAATATGGTTGGATTGAAATTCATGTTAGTGTTGTCCAATTTTCGAGTTGTTCTTCGGAAAAAATTGAGACAATCAAGTTCAGACATTACATCATTCAAATTTATCATAGGTTGGCTTAAAACGTGAAGGATTTTAAGTCAAAATAATCAAAAAATAAAGTCTAAAGATTAAAAGTCTCAATGTTAGTTTGGTCATATATGTAGTTTCGGGTCAAATTCCAAGCTTCTATGTACAGGTACAGACTTGAATATATTATGGTATAGTATTTTTGACCAAATATATGTTCAATTTAACTGGTTCCAATTTTCTTACGCTCTAATCATGCTATATTAATTTTTTTTTCTCTTTTGTATAAGTGTACCTTTTCTCTTGCACTAATCATGTGTTCATCCATTTGATTTTAAATTTTATTTACCGATATCAGGATGATACTATGGGACATTTGAGGGTGATATTGAATGAGGCCGACGTCGTTGATCCTGCATTTCCTTTGTATAGAAGCCTAATGATGTTGGAATGATGCTTGATCTAGTTGATAAAAGGGGTTGTCTTTCTCTCTTTTCTGTTTCCGCCATGTTCTTATCAAAAGTTTCACCCCTTAGAAATAGTCTTAGGATTATAAAGAAACCTGTAAATTTTATGTTAAAAAGGCATTGTGTGTAGAAGAGTATTTTACTCATGCCTTAATCTAATAGCGATTTTATTAGTTTTAATTTATTCATTATTTTATTTGTGGGTTCACAGGGGACTAGTCTATTCATAAACTTCAACACATGGGGTTGCCTACATTTAAATTCTCAGACCGCGTTCAATTGTATTATTCCAACAATGTTTTGTTATTACTATTCATTGTTTATTTAGTTTAGTTGTAGTTATTCAAAATTTTGGTGCACATATCATGATTGCTATCATTCATGTAGTTCAAATGCTCTATTATTCAAAAAAAAAAAGAGAGAAAAACTCTAATGTTGCAATATGTTTATTTTGCCGGTAGATTTTACGTGAGACTATTTTATGATAAATTTATCGTGGGACGTATAATTTTGTGGTATTTTTTTTTATGAATATAGAAGTGACTGGTAGTTTAAGGCCCTGTTCTTTTATGCGGTGTGTTGCGGTATGGTGTGGTGAAATTGTGGCGGGTATTGTGAAATTGTGGTGGATTATTGGTAAGTTGTGGTGGGTTTTTGTATATATATATAAATATTATATTGGTAATTGTGAAAAAGTAATTGTAAAAAGTGAATTGAAATATTGTATTAGTAATTGTGAAAAAGTATTGATTGAAAATTTATATTAAAGATATATAGTAAATTTGAAAAAGTAATTTGTGGTGGGTTGTGGTGAATTGTGGTGGAATGGTATGTTGTGGTGGGTTGTGGCAAAGTGCGGTGGGATGTAGCACTGCAGATTGCCAGCCGTATAAAAGAACAGGGTCGGTTGCTTTGGTAAAAATCATCCCTTAATAAATTATTAGTCACATTCATATTAAAAAGTCAATCCAATATCACTTATTAGTCATAATAAAATATTTAAAAATATTATCTTGTAAAGAGTTCATCTCACGCCTTGATATATCGAGGTGGGGTGGAGATCATCTTGTACAAAGTCATTCCGATATCACTTATTAGTCTATTTAGGGTTGCTTCGGTAAAAATCATCCCTTGACGAAGTACTTGGTATCGGGGTTCGATGTGGCCCCGGGTAAATAACGTACAAGGTAAGAAGATTTCCCGAGCCAGGTCAAGCCAAGGGTTGCATGGCAGTAGGGCCGAAGCACCAACCACCCTCAAAGGGACAGTCAGGGTCGCCGCCCCCGCTACGCCCCTGTAGCGGGCGCTACGCGTCCAAGGTGAAACAGAGGAAAAAAGGCAGAAGGTCGTGGCACCCGCGACGACCTGACGTCGCGCCCGTGACAACACCGGAGAGACTTGCACAGGGGCAGGCTCGTCAGTGAGGTCGCGCCCGCGACCATCCCATGGCGCCCGCGACGCCCCCAAACCCAGAATGGTCGCTCCCGCGACGACCCAGTTTTCGCGACTTTTTTCGGCTTAAACGACTGCGTTTAATGGCTTAATTACCTTGTATAAATACATTTTTTCTCATTTTTGAAGGCAGACTTTGCTAATTATGTTAATGAAAGCTAGGGTTTTTTTAATCTTTACTTTATCCATTGTTAATGGTGGTGTTAGCAAATCATTCCTTTATTGAATAGTGGTGGATCTTCTTTTATCTAATCATGGTGGAATGCTAGGTTTTTGGTGGTGGATCTTTCCTTTATCCCAAGTCATATCCATGTATCCTTGGTGTAGTTGAATGATTTTGGTTCATTTTCACTATTAATGTTCAATTGTTCAAGAGTATTGTTATTATTCAAGCAAGGATTGAAGAAATTTTATCATCAACCATCTCCAATGTTAAGGTCAAGTAAGAGGTTATCTCCATTCTTCTCCTTTCCCAACTCAAGCTCATTATTCCACCATGCCAATACGCTCCAAACATCTATATCTCACTCTATATCAAGCTGAAGTATTTGTTAATCGGAAGGTATTTCTAGGATAAGGGGTGGGAGAGTGGTAAAAAGGTTAGTCTTTGAGTACTTGCTAGTGAGACTTAAATTGTACTTATAAAACTGAGTTTTAGAGAAAACTATATACAAAGAAAGAAAGGATGAGAAGAAGCGTTTAAGAGGATGACATCAATAATTCTAATATTTTTATACTTTTTAGAAATTTGGATGATTTATGAATTTCCCTTATCAGGGTATTAATCATAGCTTCCTTCTTATTGGACTATAGCGATTAGTTTTAATCTAATAATTTTCTTTACATACTTTTTTACCTCCTAATATATGACTATATATTCAATATTTTCCTTTACCCTAATTTTAGTGAGATAGTATATTTTTAATTAGGTCATTCATGATTTCTTGGTAGGTCTAGTTATAGGGTAAGTCTTGCAGTCAATTCTTAAGGGTAACTTTTTGGTCCCAGGCCATTCAAGTTGTATTGGGCCATTTTTTTTAGTTGCGTCTTTATATTTCAATTTATTATTTTATTTTAGGTCATGCCATTTATTTTTGTTTTGTTTGAGTGGATAAATGTTAGTTAATTTAACTTTGTGCTATTGTGAATTTTTTTTTATTTAGGTAAATAGTCCAACTGATCAGGGTCCTATTTCGGAGGAATACTAATTCGACATATCTTATGAGGAACGAGGACGGAGAATGCCAATATCTAAGAAGGGCCCACACCCACTACAACATTCCTCAACCAATAAGAAGGAACATTTCCCCAGGGTTCGAACTCTGAAAAGGAGAGATGAGATGACAAGGGCTGATCGACGTGCTCTTATGAATATTTCTCAAACCTAATTACCACATTTCCAAGGCAAATTCACATTACACATCCAAAATTTCTAGAACAGATTCACCTACAACACTTTAAATCCTTAAATATTAAAAACCATGAATGCACATTTACTATTCCAATTGCATTTTGGTAATTTTGCTAAACTTAAAGGGTTATGTTCTAGCTATTTTGTTATTTTGTTTTCATTTTATTTTTATCATTAAATATTAAAATTCTACATCTACTTTTACTATTCAAAAATATATATGGGGTATTATCCAAATGACATTTAGCAAATGCACCCAAGTTGGGAGATTATTCTATGGTTTAATTATTGTATTTATTTATCCTTTATTCTAGTTTCCTAATTTCAAAGTTAGAAATTTGCACTTATTTGTTTCAAGCGTTGTTACGAGTATTGTTCGTATGACATTTAAGATATTTGCCTCTTGAAAGTTTATCCTATTTTATTTAATTTCAAAGTTAGATATTTGCCTCTTGAAAATTTTACAAAGCGTATAATGAATACACATACTACACATTACTCAAATTGCCAAAACTTTAAAAAAATTTATACTTTTTATTAAAGTTAATGCAAGACCACTTTTTTCTTTATTACCTTTCTCTAATAATCGATACTCTATCACATAATATATTTATTGCGCGCAACGCGCGTTTTCTTCTGCCTAGTTAAAGTTAAATGTGTTTTAAATGTGTACACATGGTGTGTGCAGCAAAGCCATCCCCAACCACAATTGCTATAGACTTTTTTTGTTGTGGTCAGCAAGTTGCTTCTCAAGTTTTTTTTTTGGTCAACGATTGCTACTAACTTTTAGTAACACCCAAAAATCAAAATCAATTAAAATTATATAAAAAAAATATGCTTAAGGATTTTTTTAAAATGGCATTGGATTCTTTCGGATTGAGTTTTGCAAATTTTAACTATCAATTTATTATAATATATATTTTTTATTATTTAAACCTATCATCATTAAATTAATATTAAAAACTAAATTAACATCCATTTAATTTTCTAATTTGTAGACATATATTGATTAGTAATAGCTAAAATAGTATTATACTTCATCCTTCTTATCTTATTTTGTCACTATTATTTCTTTTATGGTTTATAAACATTTTCTTCCACGGATTATTTCTTGTAAAGTATTTTAACAAAAATAGTGTTATATACTTATGATAATACTATTTTATTTTGAATCTACTAATAATACATACTTTCATATGATAAATTATTGTTATACTCCATCCTTTGCATTTTATCTACCACCTTGATCAAAGCGTCGTCAAGTTTTAAAACTTGACCATTAATTTCTCATCATATACTTTATCCGTTCTTTTTTTATATGTCATTTACAACAAATATAAATAATACCTTTACTGTTATTTGAATATGTTACACTAACCTATCATATCCAATTCAATCCAATTTAATTCATCCAAATCTGATTTTAACCAATCCAAAAAACATGGCTTTAGAATATTATTTATAATTCTCTCTTTATTTAAATATTTTTGAAATTCAAAAAAATGACTATTTTAGTAATTTCAATAAATAAAAATTTTCATTTTAGAATAGTAGACATAATCTCGGAACATTCAAAAATGAAATCGTGGAAAATATTTAGGGAGGAGAGAAATATTAGAACAAGATGCTAATAATTTTTTCAAGTAAAAAGGTGATTTTTTATTTAAAAAAATGGTAAATTGTTTTTAAAAAATAAAAATCTTGTTCGAGGGCAAATTCTCATCGACCAAGACTTGGCATCCTAAAATCAAAAATCAACACCAACCCATCAGTCACTTTATCAAACCCACCCTCTCTGAAAATTCACTCTCTTTCTCTCTCCTCTGATTATCCTTCTTAATCGCTCTCCCTTTCTCTCTCTAGCTTTCCGTTTCCGAATGAGCGCCGATCACCGTCGCCGGCGATGTCCCTGACGAGATCTTTCCTCTCCTCACGCCGTTCCTCTTCAATCCGTTGTTTTTCCCGCTCCAAATCTCGGCCGCCGACCTCATCCTCCGACGACCTCTTGCCCTACAATTCCGCCGCCGATGACGACAACGACGAAGGTTCCCGGTGGGCGTCTCTTTTGCCGGAGCTCTTGGCGGAGATAATTGGTCGGGTGGAGTCGAGCGAAGACAAGTGGCCGGTTCGTAAGAACGTCGTCGCTTGTGCCTGTGTGTGTAAGCGGTGGAGAGATGTTACTAGGGAGATTGTTAAGTCTCCCGTTGTCACTGGAAGAATCACCTTTCCTTCTTGTCTTAAGCAGGTCAGTTGATTTCGTTTCTTTTGGTCTATTCGTCTTGATTTTTACTGAATAGGCGAATAGGGATTTCTGTTTTAGGGTTTCTTGTTGTGAAGAGTGTGAAATTGTAGTTAAATTCGGTGCTTATTCAAATTGGGATTGTTTTGAAAGTTTATGCGAGATTACTAGTGTGATTTTAACTCTCTCGATGCTGGAATAACAATGGAAGGATTCAGGAAACAGTTTTCTTAGGTGTTGGACAGTTGGGATTTAGTTGTTTCTATGGTCGGGGTTTGTGCTATGGCTATTTTGCTTTCCACGAGAGTGACATGCGTATGGGTATCTTGGAATTGGTCTCTGTGCTACCCAAAATGGTTGGAGTGGTAAGACTACCTATATCTGCTAACCTTTTAAAAGCAAAAGTTGATCTAGCTGGTGTTGTTGTGGACGATAGCATGGTTTGGAAAGTGGTGTTGCACTGGCTTACTGCTTTACTAATTTTGTTGGAACTTGTTTGAGTCTAAATGGTGGAGAGATATACGTGTCAGGCATCTTTGTGAGACTTCACCGATATGCACTTTCTTGATTGTTTGGGACAACTTGTGGGAATGTTGTTCTGAAAGAAATATGCGATGCTGCAAACCACAACAGCAGGATTCTCAGATTGCTTCTCTTGATCTCTAGGATTGGATTGGTATGTGATGGAGAGGTTGAAAGCTGAATACAAGTTTCTCAAATTGATATTGGGTTATCTAGCTTGGTTGAGATTTTTATGGTATTGAAGGATGGTGGTGTTGGAGGTTGAAAGCTAAATTTGTACTTAGGCCCTGAACTACAAGTGGCTTACTGGCATGGGTTTAGGTGTCTGCCCATTCTGTGTAGCCAACTTTGTCCATATCTGTGTTTTTGTATTGGGTATCTGATGCTATGTAGAAATGGCAATTAATGGAAAATATATACATGGATACCATTGTTATCATTGTATTGTTTTGCCTGTTTTAGGATGGTATCCTTTTTTTATTATTTTTTATTTTTTAAGACTCCTCTTTCTAGTGTTAATATTCAACTAGGACTAGATTTGGAATGTTAGATTGTATTTCCTAAGATTATAAGTTATGGATTGATTGAATTCTGAGAGTGATGTTGAGTGCTGCATGAATAAATGAGTTGAAGTGAAGATTGAGTGGCAAAGCCTCATCCTTAAAGTGTTGCTTAGGCATGCTTTCTTAAGATGAAGCAGGCTAGCAGTGTAATCCCTGAAGTGCACAGAGCTTGGTTGAATTAGGCCTTTGTTTGAGAATCATTTCCATCTAGTGGCCTATTAATTCTTAGAAAGAGAGTATAGGACAGTTCAGAGGGGCATCTATCATTCACTGGATTATTGTAATCCAAGTGTGAAGAAATTGCCAAAAGTTGATCTCGTTGGCTGTCTATAAATGGTCATTGCAAATGTTACATGGGCCAACCTTTGGTTGATGAACTTTAGAGAAACTCGACTTAAAATTTGTAGTGGTGAGGCTTCCTCTGTCACTGTGTGAATTAGTGCTGGAACTTCTGATTCACTTGCTCCTGTTCTGATCGATTTCTGTAGTTATTTTCTCTCCTTGGGCCTAAGTTTCATTGTGGATGGGGATGATGCATTCCTACTTCCCTTGAAGCTGCCACAGGATTATAATACCCAGTATTTTTGGTTTCACTTTTCTAAATCTGGGTTTTCTGGGTTCCCACTTGTTTAGTTCAAAACCCTATTCCTACGTACAGAATGCTCTATAAATACTCGGTTTCCTGTGTGAAGTTGTGGATGTTTCTTGTTCATTTCTAAGGAAGTTTGTCTTGAGAAAGCACCTTCAAAGGTTACGTCCTAATCCTGGATATTGTGAGGCACAGATGCACTGTAGCTTAATGAACCTGGTTCTTTTAAATGCCCTAACCTATCTGCAGATGGCATACACCTATGCCCACAATTGCTGAATGTTTGTTTTGCCACACTGATGATTATAAAGGAAATGATTTATATTCAGCCCACCACAAATTGGAAGCAGGGGCATTTGAGTTATGGTCTGGCCTAATTTTTTTGGGGATAAAACACTCTTACTGAATCCCCTTGCGGACTCATTGTTTGATAGCTGCTTGTTACTTGATTTTTTTTTTTTATTTTTATGTTTGGCTTCTGATGTTAGTTATTGGCTGCTCATGCTCTTCTGTTCATAAGAGTATTGGCTGGCTTAGGGTGCCAAACTATCAATGCCTCTATTATTTCTTGGAACTTATGGGACTGATGTTGTCTACTATCAATGCCTCTATTATTTCTTGAACTTATGGGACTGATGTTGTCTATCATCAATGCCTCTATTATTTCTTGAACTTATGGGACCGATCTTGTCTATTGGTTTTTGATAAATTCAGCCAGGACCGCGTGATTTTCCTCTTCAATGCCTTATAAAGCGGGACAAAAAGAACTCCACATTCTATCTCCATCTCTCTGTCTCACCATCATGTAAGTGAATGTTGTGATTCCTAGGTTCTCAGCATCTGAATATTTCCTCTTATTTTCTGTTCTGTATCACCTTCATATGCTTACAGATATTTCAATTGATAATTTCAGATAATAAAGATTTGCACTTATAAAAGCTATCACCATCTTTTTTTCTTTTTTTTCTTTTTTTAAGTAAGGAAATCGATAATTTCATTAAAATAGAGTAGCTACAAGAAAGAATGCCGAAAAACCATCCAACAAAAGCAAATGTGGTCACTTGGATGCCCTATCATCTTAGTGTCATTTCTCTTGGATCCCTTTTTGTAAGATATGTTGTTTTTGGTTACTTTGATTTCATGGTCGCGTACCTTGATGTGTTGCCCTTTTCCTCTTTTAGAGATGCCCCTTGTTATTATGCTTTATGGGATTATCACATTGCTTATTGTGAGACTGCCTTGCATAGCTTTAGTTATAAGATCACCTTATAGCTGCAACTGTGTTTGCATTTTCTTCTTTTCCTTTTGTTTTCTGTCCACAACCATAGATTATTAATATCTAGGTTCCTAGAACTGTTATTATCTTCGGGGGGATTATCATGAACTGTTTAACACATCATCCACAGTTTACAGGTGGGTTTGGACTTGCCTTAGTGATGTTTGAGGGGGATCCAAATTAAGCTGGGATTACCCTTGTTATCAAAGAGATGCATTGTCTAGGATAATGCTACATTAATCTTGACCTCCCTGTGGTGTATTTGTGCAAGATTTGCACCAGTATAGAGAGCATGGTTTCATGAATGTGGTTGGTTTTAGTGAATGTTACTTTTCTACTAGTAAATGGCTCAATGGAAACGTGCCTGCACGTTATGTGGACGTGTGTGCATCTTAGTTTGTGCATTTCTATTGTGCTTTTTAGGTGGTGTTAATTTCACAATTTAGCTGGCTGTTTATGAGTTTATGCATTTGTTTTATACAGCTTTTTCAGAAAAAGGGAAATTTCTCTTAGCAGCAAGACGTTATAGGCGTGGTGCTCACATTGAATATATTATATCGCTTGATGCTGATGACTTATCACAAGGAAGTCAAGCATATGTTGGAAAGTTAAGGTATATACTCAAATTTGCATGCTTATAATACAATTTGTGGAGAGAAGCCGAAAATTGTTACTTGGAAATGTGAGGCACACACATGAGATGACATTGAATGACACAACAACATTGAATCTTTCTGAAAATATAAGGATAAGACATGCAGCTTGACATATTCCCAATATGTGTTTATGTCCGAAGGATCATTTCCGATTTCCAAACAAAATTAGTATATGATGTCCTTTCTAGGGTTTGGTTTCTCATCTTCAATAGGCAATATTGTTTTCTGAAACTGAACCATGAACTGAAAATGATGTTTGCTTATTTTACTGAGAGTCTGAGACAAATAGCTCATTTTTTTGGGTGGTTTACAGTTCAAGGGCCTCAGGGTGCATCACATGTCCCCTTCCCCTCTCTCACCACCCACCCACACAGAGGTATAGATAAATAGCAGACCTGTCTACTGTACCTGCTGCAAATTTGCAATTCAGGGTTTTTTCTGCCATTGACTTGCAAGACCTGCGACCGCACGTAATTTTTTTTTATCATATGACCTAATATCTCAAAACATTTAAAAATCTGTCTCTTGATATTCTGTTAGAGTACTCGATGTTGGAATCTTTTCATTTTTGATTTGGAGATTGAACTTTTATTTTATCGAGTGTTGTAATAATTGGGATGCTAGATGTTGAAACTTTTTAATTTTGCTTTTTACGTTTGAATTTTTTACTTTTATCCGTGTATATTGTTCAAATATTAGGATTTTCGATATTGAAAATGGATCAAATTATAAAATATTATATTCCAGTATTGATGGTTGCTTGGCGGGGCAAGTTGGGGCGGGTTAAGTGTCCCCCTGATTCTGGACCCATATGAACCAACCTGCCACCCAATTCGTACTTTGACCATACCTAACTTACAGACCTGCGCCTAATATTGTAGACTTAGTTTCTCAATAGTTCTAAAGAAACAATTGAATACGACTCTTGTTATTTTAGTAGGATACTTGATGTGAGTCCGTAGGAATCAACCTTTCCAAGTTTCCATGAACTTTAGTCCATGGGGGGAAAGCTGCCTACATTTAGATCTCCAAGACCACGCTTAAACGTGTTTATTATGGAGTTTTGTTGTTGTATTCTAGCATTGAGGGTCGGCTGATGTGCAGACCCAACCCATGGCCTGTAGGATGAAGGTCAGGGCAACCCAACCTGTACGCGGGTTGTGTTTGGGTGAGGGTCCCCTGATTCGGAGTCGCGACCTGACCCAGCAGACCTGTACTTGAGTGGGTCTTGTAAATCGTGATAACTTGAGATAGTAGCGACGAGTTGGTTTTGCTACTTGGTGTACATACTCATTTGTTTTGGGTGGCAGCTCGGACTTTCTAGGTACAAACTTCATGATCTATGACAGTCAGCCACCACACAATGGGGCGAAGCCCTCTAGCAGCAGATCTACCCGGCGATTTGCGAGCAAGCAGATAAGTCCCCAGGTTCCAGCTGGGAACTTTGAGGTGGGGACTGTAGCATACAAGTTTAACCTACTGAAGTCTCGAGGTCCAAGGAGAATGGTGTGCTCCCTCAAATGCTCTGGGCCAGCAGGTGAGCCTGCATTGGACCCACCCCAAAACACCAAGGCTATGTTGGCGGATTCTGGCACCACCGAACTTAGGAACAAAGCGCCAAGGTGGCACGAGCACTTGCAGTGCTGGTGTCTGAACTTTCACGGCCGGGTGACGGTGGCATCGGTCAAGAATTTCCAGCTGATAGCAACTATCGATCAAAGTCAACCAGGGGGCAAAGGGGACGAGGAGGTGGTTCTACTTCAGTTTGGAAAGGTGGGAGATGACACTTTCACCATGGATTATCGCCAACCGCTGTCAGCCTTCCAAGCGTTTGCCATTTGTCTGACGAGCTTCGGCACAAAATTAGCATGTGAGTGAGTAAAGCTTTTAGCGTGTGTGTGCACATAGCGCTGTGAAATGGAGGGCTTTGGCTCATATATGTTAATTAAAACAAAACCACAAAAGAAGAGCAGAAGTTGGAAAGGGGGGAAAATAGTGAGAAACAACATGGATGTACAAGTTTTCTGTTCTCCCTTGTCCTATCTACCTGCCTTCACATTAGTCTCTGCTCTATATTTCCTGCCCTTAACTACAATTTGGTTATTTGTACATGTTGCTGTTGTATCCATTATTTCTAATTCCTATGGTTAACTCCCTTCAAAGTTGGAATGTAGCTTTGTGCTTGAGCATGTAATACATCTCCTGTTGCAACCCCCCCCCCCCCCTCTCCCTTTCCTTTTTCATTTTTTTTTTTGTGAGCTAATATGGTGAATGTACAATGTTAAGGAATGAATCATGGTTACAATAAAAGATCAAACGAACCCTTCTGTTGACAGTGCTTGCAATTGAAGTTTAGACATAATTCTCAACTTATAGTTTTAGGGGTGTTCATATTTCGGTCCGGACCGGTTGACCCAAAAAGACCGGACCAAAAACCCGGACCAAACCCGGACCGAATGGTAACCGGTCCGGTCTTCGGTCCAAGTTTTTTACGTTTTCGGGTTCCGGTCCGGGTTGGTCTAAACCCGAAAAAACCCAAACCCGGACTGGAAACCCAATTATTATCAAATTTAAATTTATTCAAAAAAAATATTCATGATATTGTAGGCGCTAATCACGCCTAATAAAATATTATCACCTAAAAAAATATTTTATCCTAATTCAACGGCCCCTCCCCACAAAATTAGAAAGATAATTATTTTGATATATATTCATCCTATTTTAACTTTGTATAAATTCACGTAAATGGTAATTAAATTTTAGCCAACTTTGTATGTATTTGTGCTTGACTACAAATTTTGTCATATTTGTTATGTATTCTACCATATTATTAATTATATCATTTAAATTTTTATAATTCATTACTTTCTAAAATTTCCCACCATAATTTCATAAACAAAAACTTACATTACAAAAAAATGTAATTTCTAGCAAAATGACATACATTAATTAACTAATCAATCATTTTACAAATTTGAATAGAAAATTTTTAAAAGCATCTCAACTGGTCCAAACCGGTTTGGGTTGGTCTGGGTTGGGACCAGTTGTTTCCGGTCTGGTCTTTGGTCCAAAGTTTTGGCTATTTCGGGTTCAGGTCCAGTCCGATCTGGTCCGGGTTGGTCCGGGTTTGACCCAATGAACATACTCTGGTGTTTCTAACTTCAAAGTGACAAGAAATTGTAGTCCATGTAATTGTTGTTTCAGAAGATTGGGGAGATCTGAAAAAGCAAGACATGAAAATAAGGGGTTTAGTCTTTTGTGTGTATATACGATACTACTTCGCACGCTGCATTGGCTATTACTCTGTCGGTTGGCAATTTTGTGAACTTTGGTTATAAATTTGAAACGAGTGCAAAAGAACAAATAGGAGAGATGAATATTGGAAACAAAAATCACCACTACTATACTCAACAACTTAAAACGAGTGCAAAAGCACAACTATTAGAGTGAAAATAGCCAAAAACTAAAAAGTTCAAGACATCCTAAAAACATTGAAAAAAATTTCCTCGGCAACATATATATATACATATATATTGAAAATTCTACCATAGTTGAATTTATTTTTAATTATGGTGGTTGAAAATTTTATACCATTTATTTATTAAAAATAAATCATATTTGTTAAAGAGATTTATATTCTCCTAAACATGGTTAACTATTTTAACAAATTACTTTGATCAACCTACATTGATTTTGAATATTTATGGTAAAATTAATGGTGTTTTCACTTTTCAACTATGATAGTTGAAAAAAAGTCAATTATGGTTAAATTTCCTTCAAAATATTCAATTTTGTAAAAAAATTGTAACTTAACATATAGATTTACTAATTGTAACGAGTCCTATGGTGAATATATATATTAATTTTAATTTTTAATATTAAATTAAAGGTAATTATACATTTCAACTATCATAGTTAAAAATAAATTCAACGATGGTAGAATTTCCATATATATATATATATATATATATATATATATATATATATATAAACTACGGAACACGGATTAAAGAAAATTGACGAAGAACCGTTAGAACGATCACCGAAAACAATAAATTTTCTTTAGCTTCTTCAAAAGACAATAATGAAATCACCTGCCACAAACCTAAAACTGAAAAATATCAGGCGCATGGAAAAAAGAGAAATAAAGACAAAAAGAATAAGAGAGAATGAGCAATGATGGAGAAAAAAAGAAAAGCTTGAAATCGCCAAAAGAGAAACCTACAGAGAACAGAGCTTGTGTGTTGTAATAGAGAGCGAAAGAAACTGTAGAAAATGCATGATCATACATTTAAAAATCCGCCTAAAATCCAGTAATGCACAATTGCACATAATTTTTAAAGACACGGAGTACAAGCTCATTGCAAAACTATTGTTTTTTAAAAAATACTTTTTACCATAATTTTTATTACAATTATTAGCATTTTAACATACACCTTTTTTTTTTTTTTTGCCAATGCTCATAACTTCTTTGAGCAAGTTCATATGATCATATCCTCTATTACATATGTTCATAAATTTGTTCATAATATACCTTTTTATTACAATATAAAAATATATATAAAGATCTATAATCTGATTTAACTCTAACCTTTTTTTGAGTCTATATTAATTGAAACTGTTACTATTGTTTTGTTATTACAAATGATAGCAAAAATTCAAAAATTTTCATTAATGTTTTGGCATTTTATAATTTAATTTATCATACTAATGTTTTCTATAAAAATTACTAACATTAAAATTGAAAAATTTTAATTTCAAAATAGTTTTTTTATTACAAGTATTATCTTTTTAGTATAATTTTTATTAAAATTAAAAGATATATAAAAATTTTATAATTTAATATATCTCTAATATTTTGTTGAATCACTATTAATTTTTTTATAATTTTTATTACAGTTATGATCATTTTCTTTGTTGTTTTGCCAATGCTCATAATGTCTCATGAGGATTTTTGTATTTTCTTATGTAGATGATCACAATGATGTACATCAGTGTTCATATGCCAATTGTTATATATCTATAAACCTTGAATTATCCACCTAAGTCTACCAATGTATTAAACCTTCAACAAAATCATCAATATTTATTATAAAATTCATCATAAATTTATCAATATTTATCATCCATCAATACATATACATATATATACATTGGTAAACCTTCAACAAAATCATCAATATTTATTATAAAATTCATCATAAATTTATCAATATTTATCATCCATCAATACATATATATATATATATATATATATATATATATATATATATATATTATTGCATCATTCAATAATATTTTTTAAATTTATCAATTTTTTAGTATAAATTCATCACATAAAAAATTGTATTTAGAATATGGATAAACCTATATAGATTTACCACAATGTACATTATAATTGAACTAATAACATATACCTCCCTCAATCTTTTGTAAAATAAGGTTTTTACCCTCTATGTTTGAAACATTATAATTATCCGACCTAACAAATAGTAAATATAATAAATATATACTCAACCATTGTTGATATCAATTTTATCTACTTTTTCAGATTCACTTAGTCAATGTAAATGGTGAATGTTCTATTTTACCCTTTCATACAAAAATTTTCCCTTTTCCCAATTTTAATGTTATACCCCACCCCACCCCCCAACCCATTTTTTCTGCCAGATCAATTGAAACCCTCCCCCCCCCCCCCTGTTTGGTTTCTTTTTCTGCCAAATTAACCAAACAGGGGGGAGGGGGTTTCAATTGATCCTCACCTCTGTTCCTTACCTCAGATTAACCAAACTGCAGAAATGAATTGTCAATGTAATCTTAGATTTGTAGTAGTTTTGAAAGGGGTTTAGGTTTATTCTTCTATTTCTCACCTCTGTTCGTCGCTTCTGTTAGCTGATAATTGTGTCTATTCTCCTTTCTGCAGTTTCGAAGAACAAAATTAGTCCGACTCCAGCAATCCACTGTCTCATGACGATTCAAACCCTAGTTGTCGTCGATCGTGTTTCTCGTGGTGACTGGGGTTGTCGTTCTTTCTGTCTCAATAGCAGGGGAAGAAGAGAATAGCAAGGGCCGCCCAAATAAACGTATATTCAATTTGGTTAAGACGAGGGTAGTTTTGTCTTTTCATTTTAAACTTTGAGGGTATTTTCGTCAAATCAGATAAAATTATAGGGGTAAATATGACCAGGTTGTTGACAAAACGGAAAAAATATATATTTATGGAAACAGTAAAAGTTAGGATGGGTAATTGAGATTTCTCAAACATAAAGGGTAAAAACCTCATTTTACAAAAGCTTGGGGAATGTATATGTTATTAGTTCCATTATAATTTATAACATTGACTAGGTTGGGTTCACCTGAGCATGGTGTGCCTAGCCCTGGATCACAATTGTATTTTCTTAAGTTCGGACGTGCATTAACTTAAAATGTTTAATAATCATATTGAATTGTTCATAATTCATATTTTTTTAAATTTTAATAATTATATAAATTTATCAACAGTAAAAATATAATATTTATTAGCTAGATCAATAAATATAAATAATAATCTAATTTTATTCACCATAGTAGAGAATACGTAATATTATATTCATAAAAAAAATTATATATATATATATATATTAAGGAAATATATATCTATATAATAATATAAAAGTAATATATTCGAAATTTGAAATACTCAACCCAGAGTGATTGTAGGGGTTATGGCCAATCATATAGTCAAAAATTCCAGCCCATTAAATAATAAAATAAAAAAAAATCGATTTAAAAAAAATAATAAAACAAGAAGTCTAATAAGATTAAGAGTCTATCTTATCTAATTAGAAGTCCTCTTCTCACTCCAATTAGGACTCTAACTCCTATAATCCTATTCAAATCTAAATAGGACTCTACTTCTCACCCAAATTTACTTAGGACTCTACCTCCCGACCTAATATATAAACGTCGAAACATCTTTCATTCTCTTCCAATCTGTCAACTATTAACATTTGAAGCAACCATTGAATTCTCGGGAAACCTGCAAATACAAACAGGTTAGTTTTCGAAAAGTATTATTTCTTCGGCAACTCCACCATATATTTTATTTTTTTTTTCAAATCAAATATTACTTCCTATTATATCTCTATCACTTTCTTCTCTATCTCCCTGAACTCCACTCTAATTTCGTTCTTGCTTCCCTTTCTCTGTCTCTGTCTTTCTCTCTCTCAAACCAAGAGTAGTATGCATATATATCAATTTCTCTCTGATTTTAGCAAATTACTACTCGAGATTTGGCACTTTCAGGGTTTTTTTGAATGTCGATGTAACACCCTCATAATATTTTCTCAATATATAATGTAATTATAAGCATTAGTCATCGTCGGAAAAATCTCTATGAGATTACTTATGAAAACCCGAGCCCATGAAATAATATAAAAGACAGATACAATATGACAAGGGTCAAAAAAGGTTACCTTTTAGTAATATTTATTCATACAACGTGACAATTATGCCAAGATATACATGTGTTTGTGGTTCAAAAATTTATGAAGCACATAAATTTTGAAAATGGAATTTTTGGGAATTTTTATCTACCGAAGAAAGTTGTATGTTTTCAATTAGCAAAATTCTTTGTATAATCCCCTAATGTGATGCCAACTATGGGAAAAAGACCCAAGAAAATGCAGCTCATTACCCATTAAAATAATTAAAGGAAATGAGTTATTGTTAGTAGAGTTGTAGGGAAATATCTAGGAGTCTATAATACCAATTAAAATCAAAAGTTAAAATAAATAAATAAATAAAAAGTCTCTCTTCCCTCAAATATGCAGCCATGGTTTTGCTTGCCCATGGTTTTTGTTGCTTGAAAAATATAATTAAATCCCTAGAGCATCATTACACTAGGCTGTAGCATAAATCCTACATGATCCTCATTATATTAGGTTGAGTTTAACACTCAAGAATCCATCCAAATCCTCTCTTTCTCTCTCTACTTAGCCAACCCCCTCCTCCCCACTATAAATATACCCTTATTCATCCCAAATCAGCCCAAGGACCTCAATATTCACAAACATTCTCTTCACACTTAAAAGATATACATAAAGAATTGTAGAGAGGAGTAAAAAGGAAGTTTTGTTATCAAGTATCCAAGGAATCTCTTCAATCCACTCTGGTCACCCTCAAAGGTGTCTTTTCATTTTAAAATTTTTCAGCCTTCATGTTAGATCAAGTAAACAAGAAGAAGAGTTGCTCTAAAAATCGGGAAATGGCTAAAACCCACTTAAAAAGGTACCCTTTTTCCTTAAATCCGAATTTTATGTTTTTACTCTTGTTTTAGGTGTTAAAATGGTCTTAAAAACTTGAAAAAGATGTTCATTAAAAGCCTCATGAGATTCAACCACCATGGATGTTCATAAGATGAGTTTTCCTTGCTTAAACAACCAAGTTTCCAGGTTTTTCGGACTCAAAATAACACCAAGATAAAATCATATTTTGTAAAACCTTTCAACATGAAAGTTGTAGTTTTAGATGTCTAGAAACCCACTGAAAAATTCGTTTTGTAAAAGACAATATAAGGGCAGTGAGTTATAGACAAAAACCAGACCCTCTCCAGATTCGCGTCTATTCTGACATAGGTTCGGATTTTGTAAAAACTGTATTAATCGGTAACTCTTAAAAATAAAATAAAAATATGGGGTTAAACTAGACTCATAAATGGAACTTTTCCAAGTAGAATGAGCTTCAAATCTTTTGTATAGAGGGAGAACAAAAATAAACAAAACCGGGCAAAAAACTGACTTTTCTGCCCCAAAACGATTTTTGCCTCAATTCTGGAAATGGATGGTTTAGAGCTGAGTTCTTCATGTTTTAGCTAGAAAACCACTAGTAAAAGAGTTATAGGACCAAAGAGTTAATTATTTGTTAAAAGTAGCTTTATTTGAATTTAAAAGTAAGTTGTCTTTTAATTACACCTTCGCTAGAACCCAGATAAGAGCTAGAATCATTTCTTTAAAAATTCCAGCTGCTTAAAATAAGATAAAAGTGGCTAAAATGAAAAGATAGTGAAAGCTTTTTATCTAGGATTATGGTTCTAATTATAATTAAATACTCTAATTTTCAGGATACCCAAAAATACCAAGGAAGTCAAGGTATGGAGATCTAGATTTTCAGCCTCAAATGGATGTGTGATAAGTGCCTAAGAGAGGGCCATAAGGGCTGAAAATCATTATGTTTATATAATGTTTATTTGGTTGATCACTTGCACTTGATGAGATTTATGTTTTATGTATGTGAAGTATGATATTACAAGTTAATTATACTAACTTTTGCTACCAAGTCTATGATAAAGTATTTTATGAAATCAAGTAATATTATTCCATCTTTTATGTGATAATCTTGATGTTACCATGGTTATATGACAAAGAGATATATGATTCTAAGTTTATGATACTACTTACAATGCTACTTTATAACACTTATGATTAAAGGTTATGATGTTACTTATGATGCTACTTTATGATACTTATGATTTAAGTTTATGGTGCTACTTTATGATGCCAACACAAGATGTTAAGTTATTATGACACGTTTTATAGAGATGCTTATGTTACTAACTAACGATTAAAATTATAATACATGTTCTATGTGTTCTTTGCATCATTTAGCATTTCATGCATTCATGGCATGTAGTAAGATGATCTTGAATCATCTTTAGTAAGTCCCCTTGGGTATATGGTTCTTTAAGTCCTATCGGGCAAGAGTGATGGTCTATAAGGCACACTCATTTTATGGTCCTTCAATGGTTCCTCCATGATCTTTCTATGGTTCTTGTATGGTCCTTCTATGGTTCCTTTATGGACATTCTATGGTTCTTTTATGACTCTCCAAGTCCCATGGGCAGTATGACAAAGTATGATAAGTGGTACCACTAAGTCCCGTAGGCATCATGGTTTATGGTATGAGGATCCTCACTATGAAATCCCATAGGGGCGTCATGGACATCCAAGTGCTTGGCCAAGCCATTTTATGAGCATTAGGCATCTAGGTCATGGCGCATATGCACACAAGGATCATGATATTGTATATATGCATGTTTATGTATATATATTAGTAATGATGAATATTTATGTATGGTTAAGTTTATGTATATGAATATTTATGTATGGTTATGTTTATGCGTATGTATGTTTAGGTACGTTTAGGTATGTATATGTAAGTTCATGTATGGTTATGTAAGTAGATATATGGTTAGGTATGTTATAATCTCCATACTTAGCTTCAGCTAATCCATGTTTATGTCCCCCTCTTAGGACTAATCCATCCAAGAAGGCATGATGTTGGGAGATCTTCAAAGGAAAAGGAGGCATGGAGGCCAAGGGATGATGATGGGAACCAAGGGCCTACTTCAAGAAGACATGAATAAAGACTTAAATTAATTAAGTACATGTAATTTCTATTTCTACTATGACATGACTCTAGTTTACTTTTCATTACTAAAGAACCTACATGTAAAGTGACTAATGAGAAAATACTATTTCCCCTCCCTTACTACAAATCAACTTAATAATGAATTAAGGGAGAAAGCTCAAGCTATGGGTGCATCTCCTTGGGAGTTATGTAGTGAGGACTACCCACCTTACTCCCTAGGTAAGATAAGCCTCATTTGACCTAAGCTTAATCCATAACATGATTTTATTAATAAAATCTTTAAGTTGAACATGATCATTACCAAAGCACTTGATGACATATGGACTTTATGGACTTATATGGATGTTATGGACATGCATGGCCATTATGGACAATATGGGCTCAAATGGACCATATGCACTCATGTTACTAAACACACTAAATTGGTAACTAAGACAACATGACACATACTATTAAAAAAAAAAAAAAGTACGGACGTTACAGTCGACGCTTCCGAAACCTATCCATAAACCAATTAAGAGCAGTATGCATATAGAACTGTATATATAACATTGCAACCAAATTTCTATATACAGGAGAGATATTGTATGCCTTTATTTTTATTTTCTTGTTGGAGGAATTTTTACGTCAGGCCTGGAGGAATTTTTACGTCAGACCTGGAGAATATACCTTAGATATTGATGTTACCTAATATTTTTTGCTCTTTGTTTCATCAGATTGAACAATTGTGTACCCGTAAAATATTTGTTTGTTGTGATTATTCTTTGAACTGTTTAAAATACACTTACAACAAGACTATGCATATCTCTCAAATTAAATTCCATTTAGTCTTTAGGGTTAGGCTGATTGATTGATATTTTTCCAATAATTTGTGGGGTTTTATGTGATGCATTGTTATACAAGGTGTTGGTCACCTATACAACCATATAAATGTATGCCTGAGTAAAAGTGAAATGTCGTTTTGCCATCATATCTAAATCCTAATTCTTTTGTCTTAGTTTATATTTGGACAAGTTGTAAATAATCTACCTTCTATTAATGATATGTTAATGTGAATCCGAGTAGGTTTTCTTGACGTACGAGTGGCACTAAAGGTGAAACATCAATATTACATTGCTGGAATTTAGAAAACTCGCAATAGAAGAAAATTTGATGGACGTTAGTTGTGCATAATGGAGATTGTTCATAGAATTAAGAGGAATATTTTTTATTAACACGCTACATGCATTAAGGAATTCATTCAAGCATCATATATGTATAGACAATATTTTGCATGGATCATATATGGTTATGTAGGAGATTTGATATTAGTGTATATAGGGTTCAGTGAATTTTGCCCTTTCATTTACGACATGGTAATAAAGGTCGTTGCCCTTTCATTTTTTACTTATACGATATTGTTTATGAATAAAGTGTTGTCACATGCTTCTTTCCAATGAAATAATAGGCAACGAATAATTTCTAAATTATGGGTAATTAATTAGAATTTGTCTATCTAAATTGTAAGATCTAAGGTAAGATTGTTACATTCGACCACTCCATTTCCCGCCCAGGCAAAATTTCGGAGTATTGATTTTTATCATTCTAAGTCGCTTCTTTTTTTTTTTACTTGTATTGAGAATGTTTGATAATATATTTATTTTCTTAAAACAAAAATAACATTTTTATTTTATTTATTTTATACTATTTAAAATTTTAAATATTTCGTGTATCGCACGGGTCAAGGACTAGTTTATAATAGTATGAATATATTCTATTTAATTTTTTTTGAGTGATCTAGATAAGATGGTTATTCAATTTGCTTAAGGTTTAGAGGGGAGAATATAATAAGAAGAATGGAGGATAGGGTCCCCTAGGGTTGTCCACGTATTAAACATGCTGCGGCCCATGTGCGACTCCTCCGACGTTTATTTTCCAAACATCCATCCCCTCTGAATAAACAACCCTCTATTACTCTCTTACTCTCTGCAGTCTTCCCCTCATAAGTTGGTAATGACGTCGAATTTCCACCGATTTCACGACTCCTGGAGCGACCAACTCCACCGCCTAACAACCGACCTCTCCAAAACCACCGCCCACCCAAAGTCCCCGGAGGACCACCACACCCATGCCCGCCGCCTCGTCGACAAGGTCGTCACCCACTACGACGATTACTACCGAGCCAAGGCGGCGCTGGCCCAGTCCGACGTCCTCGCCCTGTTCGCCGCCCCGTGGAACTCCTCCCTTGAACGTGCCCTCCACTGGGTCGCCGGCTTCCGGCCCACCACCATCTTCCACCTCATCTACACCGAGTCCAGCGTCCGCTTCGAGTCCCGCGTCCTCGACATCCTCCGCGGCCACCGCACGGGGGACCTCGGCGAGCTCTCCCCCGCCCAGCTCGGCCGCGTCAGCGAGCTCCAGTGCCAGACCGTCCGCGAGGAGAACGACATCGGGGAAGAGCTCGGGGCCTGGCAGGAGACCGTCGCACGGGCCGAGCCCGAGTGGGCCGGCCTCTGCGGAGGCGGGCCCGATGGGCTCGACGCCTTGCTGGAGCGGCTCGGACGGATCGTGGCCAAGGCCGACCAGCTCAGGATGAGGACCCTAAGGCGGGTCGTGGAGCTGCTGACACCGCAGCAGGCGGTGGAGTTCCTCGTGGCAGCCGCCGAGCTGCAGTTCGGGATCAGGGGATGGGGGTCGCACCACGACCGGCTGCGTGGCGTGGTCGCCGGAGGAATTTAGGCTGGAAACGAACGTGTATTTATGCATAATGCATGCGTGTAATTGATTGGGTTGGTTTTTGCTGTGTTGGCATGCGACTGAATGAATTTCGTGTTTTTGTGGAGTTAAATTTGGGGTGAGTTGCCTGAAGCCCTACTTAGGTGTGGAGGGAGGGTTAATGAATTTGATTAATTTCCCGCAAACTCTTTTTTGGTGAATTTGGTCGTTGTGTGAATCAGAACCTAAGTAGGGCACTCCATCGATCGACTTTTGTCACTTTTTTTTTTTTTGTGTTGGTGATTA
The DNA here is from genome assembly GCA_029582165.1 of Portulaca oleracea. NCBI lineage: Eukaryota > Viridiplantae > Streptophyta > Magnoliopsida > Caryophyllales > Portulacaceae > Portulaca > Portulaca oleracea. The sequence goes on from CM055876.1 coordinate 43,097,654, forward strand.
ACTAGCCTAATTGGGGTGGTTTCATGCATCCTTCATGTAAATTAATTGGAAGTTTAAATGTGAAGAATTTTCCTTCGTTGTTGTTTACTTGCGTTGAATTGCTTGCTTCTATACTTACTTATAGGGTACTCCCTACATTTTATATAAATTGTCTTTTCTAAATTTTGTGCAGTCAAAATTTTAATCGAAAAATGTACGATTTAATTTTGAAATTGTAAAAATTTTAAAAATGTGAATTATATTAACTATATATTAGAGAGAATATTAGTAAAAATTTTAAAAATGTGAATTATAAACACTTTAAGATAGTTATTAACCATCTATATGCAAAAAGTGTATCATTGTCCATTTATAAAATGGTTAGGCTAACTTAAATGTGGAGGAATATATCAGTATCATGTGATGTTCAACCATATATGTTTGGGATGTACTGCAGGACCATTCTGGATCAATTTCGACTCGTCTGGTTCTCTCACACTTATCTACGAGTATACCTGATTGTACTATACATACTAATTTTATAGTTTTAGTGACCTAATAAAATATGCTAGCTCTTAAAGATCCGTAAATTTCATCAGAATGCAACTCTTATTAGAACCTATATTGAAGTTGACATTTCAGATATTTGATTGGGTGTTTCATGTCTGCGTAGTACCCGGTACTTGGACTTGGTATATATTATATGTATTTGGATAAGGTACTCCAAAATATTTAGATTGAACAATTATAACGAAAACAGTGAATAAGTGAACAATCACAATAATTAAAGTAAGTAATTATAATAATAGGAGTAAATAATCATAATATTCGAAATACATGCTCCATGTGTCTCTAATAAATTGCAACTTGGACTACTGATTATGTTATATATATGTACGCATGTGGCAACAATGGTTTTTAGCATTCGCAGCAGGTACGACAAGAATATAACAATGCGACAAGAAAAGCATAGGAGAAAAGTGAGGAGAGAGAAAAGTAAAGAGAGAGAAAGTTATGATTGTTATGTTAAGGTGTGGAATGATAAAGAATTGTTGTAATTATGAAAAAAAATACGACAGATGTGATGTGGAACTGCATAAAAGAAGGGGACTTTAAAATATAATAAGAACCATAATAAACATCTTGCCTCAAGATCCATCTTGAATTATCTATATTTCACATTTTGTTAACTTTTAATAATATTTTCTCTAATAATTATATATGTTTATCAATTATAAGAGTATAATACTTATTTGCTAGGTCCAAAAAATATAAATAATAGCTAATTTTATCAATCATAGTAAAAATTGCACATTTAATACATAGTTTTATATGTATGAAAAAAATAAAGAAATAAATATTTTTATATTACTTATAGGTTATAATCAAAATAGTGAAACATACCTTTATAATGATTTAAATATACTTATATTTAATTTTATGAGTGATTAGGTGAGATGCAAGATGGTTAAGCATCTTGAAGCAAAATGTTTATCATTTTCAATATAATAAATAGTATTTTATATTAGTCTTTCAAACGCCAAAGTTAATTTTTACAAATAATTTAATATAATTATTTTAGAATAATTTGTCATAGGGTACTAGTTTGACCAACTACAAAGAGGTTATCCAAAGCGCGAAGTAACTGATGATGATAGGGTGGAGGGAAATTGAGTCTCCCTCACTCGAAAATTTGTGAGTGGACGAACAGTGCATGGTGCATGCATATTTATGTGTGGCGACAAAAATGAAGAAAAAGTTAAAGAAGATGTGAACAATTAAAAGGTGATAACTGATATTTGATTCGTGAAAAAAGAAACTGCGGCTTGGGAAGCAATTTTGGGAAGACGAGGAAATTTAATTTGTTGAGCAAAGTGGCGAGAAAATAGAAGAGGATTGTAAAGTAAATAGTTAACCTACATGCAGCAAACGTATCTTAGACACGTACATCACATGTACAACCCATGTGTCCTTCTGCATGCTGCATGGAGCTCAACCTACACGTGCGATGCGTGCCACCACCTTCATCCCATGTGTGAACTATCACTTTTCCATCACCTGGGACTGTTTGGCTAGCTTTTTTTTTTAGCTTTTAATTTTTTAAATAGCTTTTAGTTTTTTTATCAAGGCTAAAAAATTACTTGAAGTTGAAGTATTTGGTAAGTAGCTTTTTATATTAGTTTTTTAGATCCAATAAGTTAATTTTCAAAAAGCTACTTGATGAAACTTTTTGAGGTAACTTTTCACAAAAAACTACTTTACCAAACAATTTTCCTGCAATCAGTTAACCCAAACAGCTAAAGTCAAACAACTAATCCAAATAGCTATCAGCTAACAGCTACAAGTTACCAGCTGGTTGCCAAATAGGGCCTATATCCCTTGTTTTAACTTAGTTTAAATACTCTCTCCTTTCCATATTAATTGCCGTCTTTGGAAATTATGTAGTCTAATTAAAAAATTTTTGACCGTAACTTTCTCAATATATACAATAATATATTATATAAAATTACTATCATTAGATTCATCGTGAAAAGTATTATCCTAAAAATATAATATTGCAATTGTTAATAAAATATTATATAAGAAATTATCAATCAAAAAGTGATATTGGAAACCGTGATAGTAAAAAAGGTGACAATTAATATGAAACCGAGGGAGTATAATCTTTGTGAAAAAAAGAAATATTTTCATAAATGGTACTCCATCCGTTTCATATTAATTGACAATTTAATTTTCTTTTGTTGCAAAGTACTCCCTCCGTTTTTTATTATCTGTCTTTCACGCTTTTTGAGGTCCATCTTGAATCAACAATTTCTCACATAATGTTTTTGTAAATAAATACGATATTATACTTTTTCAATAGTGTCTTTTATTATGAATCTAATTATATCAATTTTGTTTGATGAATCATTATATAAATTAAGATATTAGAGGTCAAAATTTTTGACACAAATACCTAGACGACACTTAAATAAAAACGGAGGTAATAATTGCTATTTTTCATTTTTCAATGCCTGATTAATTATGGTTGTTAAAATCGCGACCCGGATCATGGGATCGTACGATCCTAAGATCCAAAAATGACCAAACGATCCAACTCGTTCATGGATCGTTACCTTGTTAGGATCGTACTAGGATCAATCAGGATCGTTAGGATCGGTAAGATCGGTTTGATCCTAACTATAGCCTATTTTTGTTAGAATGATCATAATCACCTTAGAATTAGTTAGGATCGTACTAGAATCAATTAGGATCATATTAGAATTGGAGAAAATCATTATTTTTTGTACAATTTTTGAAATACAATGTTTTTCTAGGGAAATTTCAAGTCACCTATAATAATTTTACTTTATTTGTAGAATTTTACGATCCTCGATCCAATCCTACGATCCCGATTCTAAGGACCCCTATCGATTCTAACTAGAACCTCGATCCTAACAACCTTGTACCTGATGTAATTGTTTTTATTTTAGTAATTATGTTACCGTTTTTATTTCCTATCTCTATTTATTTTAGACTAGAAATTTGTGTTTAAAAATTTGGCACGCTCGGTGGGACGTCTTTACCTCTCATCTCTTTCACCAAGAAGTCAAATTCGACCTTCGATTCAAGCGACGTGATGGCAGTCAATATGAAAAAAAAGATAGCTGAACTTGAGGCTATGCTCAACAGGCTCGCTGGGAAAAGTGAAGAGAAAGACAAGAAGATCAACGAACAAAGTGAGCAGATCGCAAAACTGATGAAGAAGATAGAGAAATGCCCGTATCAAGAGTAAGATGAAGATTCAGACAAAGAGGAATCTGACAAAGAGTCTTCCAAGAGTAATGGCGACGGGGAAGACAAGAAGAGTAACTCATCTTCATCTTCAGAAAATAATCTTTGTGAAAAAGAGAATTATTTTCATAAATGGTACTCCATCCGTTTCATATTAATTGACACTTTAATTTTCTTTTGTTGCAAAGTATTCCCTCCGTTTTTTATTATCTGTCTTTCACGCTTTTTGAGGTCCATTTTGAATCAACAATTTCTCACATAATATTTTTGTAAATAAATATGATATTATACTTTTTCAATAGTGTCTTTTATTATGAATCTAATTATAGCAATTGCGGTTAACCGCGGTTGAGGTTAACAGGTTTTGACCACCCCTAGATATGTGCACTCAAGGTATGCATTAAGATTTACTCTACGTCATCAAGATGGTCAAGCCTAAAATCTTTCAGGAGTTGGCAACCAAGGCACATGACATGAAGATAACCATCATAAGTCGACAAGGAAGATCCTCCTCTTTATCTAGATCCAAGAATGGCAGTGTGTATAAGAAGAATGGCACGTCGTCAAAAGTTTCAACAGAGGAGTCCATGGCTATTTCAATGTATGATCCGATGCGAATTTCTGCTAAACCCAAACCAAAAAGGAAGATAGTGTAACGCCCCCGGCCCCTCTCGGGTCGCGGGCATAACCGATAACTGCTTCGAGGATCACTGACTGTCCCCAGAAATCAGCACGAGTATTTCCAGCATGCTTCGTCCTCGCTCACACGCTGCCTGGGAGAATTTCCCAGGAGGTCACCCATCCTGAGACTACTCTAGCCAAACACGCTTAACTAAGGAGTTCCCAACGGACGAGCTACCATAAAAGAAGGTGCACTTTGGTGATAGAAGAAGTCATTTAAATCCTCTTAAGCCACACTTAACCATATACCCGGAGTGTTACAGTCACCCCCACTTAAGCACACAACGTCCTTGTTGTGCCATATTCCACTTCAGAATCTTTGCCCCGCTAGGTGACTGCCTATGGATTTCCCGTCCATTGGCACAACTCACGGTCGCGGGTCGGCTCTGATACCATCTGTAACACCTCGATCCCTGGGCCGCGGGCATAACCAATAACTACTTCGAGGATCACTGATTATCCCCACAAATCACCACGAGTATTTCCAGCGTGTTTCGTCCTTGCTCACACGTTGCCTGGGAGAACTTCCCAGGAGGCAGGGGCGGATCTGGCTTACTGTCAGTGGAGTCAAGCGACTCCACTGGAATTTTGGGAAAAAAAATTCTATTTTTGAAAAAAAATATATATATAATATATATATATAGGTTATGCATAGAAGTAATCATTAAGCGGAATATTGGTCGAGCGGTCTGCGGGTGACTATTCTAACTGGGAGGTCCGAGTACGAATCTTCCTAAGTATTCAAATGCTTCCTTTATGATTTATAATTGCTCGAGGTTCAAATCTGAGCAAGGGGAGGGTAGCCAAGTGGTTTGTGTATTACTCCTTGAACAACAAGGTGTGTGTTCAACTCTTAGTAGATACAAGTGTTGGGCCTTTTTAAAATTTATTCACTGCTCAAGAAGTGAGTTCATGTGCTAGAGTAGAGTCTGGCTCTGCCATCTCCGGTCGGCCCTCCTTCCCCTCAAATTATATGGTCTACCGTTGTATATATAATTTTTTAATATATCAATTTTTTATATGATAATCTTTTGTGAAAATTGAAAATTTTAAAAGATATTGATGAAGTTTTTTATAATATTATAAATTATAATGAATTTTATCATCAACATAAATAGTGTATCTAGGTATACCACGGTGGACTATATGACGAGTGCTCCCCGAAACCTAGTACTTAAAAATCAGAGAGTTCATCGAACGTCGACGCATGATGGCAACCGCCTATGCGCGTCCTTTGCAACTGCCAGCCGCGGTCTACGCTCTGCTGTCACTCTGTCTTTCGATCCATCTCTCTATCTCCACCCTCTCAACTCAACCTTTTGTAATTTATTATTTTAAATTACTCTCTAAGTTCTAAGTTTCTGTTATCATTCGTGATTCATCCATAATTCGTTCTCAATTCATTCTCAATTCTGGTCACATTCTTGTATTTTCTCAATTTTCTTGTGGCTAAATTAGGGTTCGTATCTATTGATTTGTTAAATGAGTAAATATTATCAAATTAGGAGTTACTTATGCATGATTTAATTATGGGAGTGTTGTGAAAATATAATCTACTAATTGGATGCATAACTTATTATGTTTCTATTTAACTTTGGAGATCGTCAATTGCTAATATTTGACATATTTACTTGCTAGTTAATTGAATTAGGAATGCCTAATTTGCCAACTTAGTATAGGTGCGGTTAAATTTTAATTTTTTTAACAAATTGTTATTGACTCCACTAACTCTAAATCCTAGTTCCGCCACTGCCAGGAGGTCACCCATCCTGAGACTTGACATATTTACTTGCTAGTTAATTGAATTAGGAATGCCTAATTTGCCAACTTAGTATAGGTGCGGTTAAATTTTAATTTTTTTAACACGCTTAACTGAGGAGTTCCCAATGGATGAGCTACCATAAAAGAAGATGCACCTTGGTGATATAAGTAGTCATTTCAATCCTCTTAAGTCACACTTAACCATATACCTAGAGTGTTACATATAGTAAATTTCTCAAAAGAAGCTGAAAGGAAGCGTCCTACACTGAAGGAGCTTCAAGACAAGAAGTACCCGTTTCTAGACACAGATTTGTCAAGAATGCTCGAGACTTGCTAGAGACAGGAGTTATTGAACTCTCACGACCAAAGAGGTCGGAAGAAGCGGGAAGAACCACAGACCCAAGATATTGTCGCTATCATAGGGTACTTAGTCACCCTCTTGAGAAGTGTATCACACTCAAAGAGCGCATCATGAAGCTTGCCGAGGAGGGAAAAATTATATTGGACTTGGATGATAACGTCGAAGCCAATTATGTTTTAGCACATCCAATTCTAGTCGGGAGAAAAGAATTTTTGATGGTTCGGTTTGGATGCGAAAAACCAATTCCTCTTGTTGTACTAGTCCAAACCTCTCAAGATGAACGTGAGCAAGTATCAGAAACTTTTGGTGAAGATAAAGGATGGAGCTTGGTTGCTCGAAGGAATACTAGGGGTCAAATTGAAGTTCAAACGCTACCACCCGGAAGGCAGCAAGGGAAGATTCCTCAACCTTCAATGGAGAAGCAAAGGGTTGAGGCTATCAAGAAACAAGAAGCCAATTTAGTTGAGCTGCTTGAGCGAGACCCTCTTGTTCTTGTCACACTGGAGGAATACTTTCTGAAGTACTTATTTAGAGAAGTTAACAATGTTGCAGCTGTGAACATGGTCTCCTGCTTCGAGATCGAAGAAGATGATAGCGAAGGAACATTCACATGATGGTGGTGTTTGCAGCATTCACATTATAAACCCAAAGTACATCCAAGTGAGAGAATGTGTTAAAATATAAAACCATGATTGGACCTCAAACCATCAACTTAATCTTTTGATTAAGATTATTACACAACTTAACTCCTATCAAAAGTAATAATTCTAATAAGTTCAGATCAAATCACATGGTGTACGTGATCTCAACTTCAAATAATTTGTAAATTTGATATTTTCAGGTGTTGGACAAACACAATTTGACAACCCTTGTTAGATTCCCGTCGGGTCAAGTTTGGTAGTAGCGCCGATAAGGCGATAATAATATTGGGGGGACGTCTCTATCCTCCACCAAATTAAATGTTTAATGAGAAACACCAACGCAATCATCATATCACATCCACATGGATGCCTTGTGGAGCTTACGTTCACATTGGACTCCATTCTAATAATATTAATGGCTTCAATTCTATAGTACTGCATTACGCAATTAATACTGAAGCCATACACTAACACACTATACAGTGGTACTATCAGAATTCGGTGTATTTTTCAACTTCATTTGGCACTCGGCTGACCTATACATATAACCCACAAGTTTATCTATCTATCTATCTATCTATCTATCTATCTATCTATATACACACATACCAGCTACTTAACTGATACATAGCAAGAACATAAGAAGAAGAAGAAGAAAAAATAAAGATGGCAGGGTTAGAAAAGGATGATGAGAATGAGTTGAGGAAGATGGACAAGTACAGACCATTCCTGCATGAAGATGCTCAGAACAAAGATATTCAATGGCGACTCGGTGCTCCTCCTGTTTACGATGTCGTCAACGCCCTCTTCGAACAAACTAAGCTCAAGGTCCTTCTCTTTCTTTCATTTCTTCCTTTTCTTCATCAATATTTCTTTGGTTTTTTTTTTTTTATACTTTTATTATCTATTGTTTACTATAAGGTAGGATAGGATACATAGATGTGGTTTGCTTCAGTAAATTGAGCGAAAGTTGTATAACAGGTTGATCACCAAATACAGCATAATCGAATATTTGATCACCACTGTAGTATTATCGCGGGTTTTTTGCATTTTGGACCCTAAATTTTAGGGGTATTTACAGTCTGAACCCTTAGTTTCAATTTTAACTTTTTGGACCCTAAAGTTTGTAGGCTGAAAAAAAGGACCCTAAAGTTTGTGAGGTGAAAAAAAAGCTCGTTTCCCGTTTTTCTTTTTCTTTCCATGTTTGAATTTCTCTCCCGATTGGCATCAAACTTCAAGACTAAGGTTAAAACCGATATTAAAGTTATAATAAACCTCTTTTATTCATGTTGGAGTTACTTAGAACCATGTACTCAGGGGTCTAAGTAGCCTCGACACGAATAAAAGAGGTGTATTATAGCTTCAATATTAGTTTTAACCGTAGACCTAAAGTTTGACGTCAATCGGGAGATAAATTCAAACATGGGAGGAAAATAAAAAAATAAGACAAGGGCCTTTTTCTTCAGTCCACAAACTTTAAGGTCCTTTTTTATTCAGCCTACAAACTTTAGGGTCCAAAATGTTAAAGTTGAAAACCAAGGGTTCAGAATGTAAATACCCCTAATATTCGGGGTCCAAAATGCAAAAAACCCGTATTATCGCCATGCCAAGTATGATCAGAAATCAGAATAGAGTAATATGATTTTCATGAGTATGAGTTGGTGGTTTTTGTTCAAGCAAGCTTTTGGCTTCTACTGTTGTATACTTGTATTCGTATATAGGGAACACTTGTGTAACGCGTATCTATAATCTATTAGGGCAAACAGTCGTTTACTATTTAATTATTAAAAGGGGAATGATAAATGTCTTGAGCAAGACATATATTAGTGTCTTGTCATGATATAAAACTTACATATTTGTAAATTAAATTGGAAAAAAATTATATATATAATTGACTTCTATAACTATAATAGTATATATAAATGGTATAAAATAACACTTTTGTATATATTTTTTAAAATTTACAAAAAGGCGTCTAAATATGGTAATCGGACGGGGTTCATTCGTTAGGGTGTTAATTTTACTTGTTGGCGTAGCCAACACGTTCCAAGCTTCTTATAATTGATAATTAATAGTATCTGTCAAAAAATTTGAGGTTAAAAATGATAATACATATTAGTTTTATAAAAAGGAAGACACTTAAATAGTGTCTTGGGGCAAGAGACATATCATTACCCTTATTAAAATATGTGATATCGCCTGAAATTAAGTTATTATAAGATTATAAGTTATTATATTATAAGATTATCCCACGAATAACTACTTTCTTGTTGCTTAATGTTGGAGTACGAACACAATAAAATTTTTTTTTCTTTCACCTCGGGTAAAAAGAGACATCAATTTTTAAGGGACCACATCGGAAAAAAAAATTATCTATAATTTTGCGAAAGGATTGGCTATGAGAGTTGAGCACAGGGTCCCAGTCCTGAACTTGTCGCCTATCGACAAACTGCTCGAGCTTCTCGCCTTTCCTCGAATGTTGAATAGTCAACTCAGACCTTGTACGAATAAGGGAAATTCAATTGTTCAATTAAATCAAAGCATTGTGGAGGTCCCTGGAGATATTAACACAATGCATTTTCTACTAATAGGAGTAACTGTGAGTCTGTGACAATTAATTTTCTTTTCATTTGTAGTGGTGGATGCAGTTTTTAAATTCAATACTTAAGCACATGGTAACAAGTTAAGTGAAGTTCCATCTAAAATCAATTAATATGATGAGAAGTAACTCACTTGATTTATAGATAATGTCTTTTCACTTTAAATTTTTCGATGTAAGACTTCAAACTTATGGATGATATTCACCACAATTTCACATCAAAAACTGTTGATTGTGGTTCTGTTTTGCAGGAATGGCCCAAAGGATCACTGGAGGAAACAGTTCAGAATGCAATAAAATCATGGGAGATGGAACTTTCTCACAAAGTTCGTTTACAAGATTTTCGAACCATAAATCCCGATAAGTTCAAGCTTTTCGTTAATGGTAATCTTCTACCTAATCAAATCTTCATTCCTTTGAAAATCCTCACAAATTTTGTTTGGATTTTGTCACTAATTTTGTTTATTTGGTTGTTTGGGGACAGGAAACAAGGGTTTAACAGGGGAAGAAACACAGAGTAGGAAGCTACAATGCACTGCTAATGAACACCCTGCCAAAGGAGTTCCAATACTACAAAGCAGAAGAAGAGACCTTCGAATCTTCCCATGGCGCCTTTCGATCAGCATTCCCACGTGGATTTGCATGGGAAGTAATAACGGTCTACTCCGGCCCACCATCGATTGCCTTCAAGTTCCGCCATTGGGGTTACTTTGAAGGCCCATTCAAGGCCCATGCACCCACCGGAGATATCGCCGAGTTCTATGGCTTTGGCATCCTTAACGTAAGTTAGATCATTAATCATCTGTTTAGCTTTCCCCCCAACCAAACGCTGCCTTGCTACATAGTAATACGTACTCGGTTTTAGGGCTGTAAAAAAAACTCCAACTGGAAAACCCAGTTTAGTCCGCCCAAAAAAAATTGGGTATAGACATAAATTTTTCATCTAGTTTGATTGAAAATCCGGAGACAGTATCACCAAATCCGATATTAACCCGAATTCAGGTTTGTCTGGATTGTCCAACCAAAAAGATACCTGAAGAAATCAGGTATCGGACATCAACTTTTCGTCCAGCACGAACCCAAATTTTTGACAACCTTACTCGGTTTCTAACTCGATCAAACTTGTAGGTGGATGAATCTCTGAAGGTTGAGGATGTTGAAATCTACTACGATCCCGCGAAACTATTTGGAGAACTACTCAAAGGAGAACCCCTAACTGCTGATCAAGATGCTGCAAATTCAACAGCTTCTCATGGCTGCCCTCTTGCACACTAATAAACCATGAAAATACATCTACATTTTAGCATGCAGAATACATGTTACAAGACCCTGAAGATTTGCTGCTCTTTTTTCTTTCAATTTCATCTGTAACTTACTTTATTGTTAAAGCTTGTATAGCTCCCCAAATCAGCCAGACAGCAGAGGCCAGAAGAATGCCATAAGGGAGAACAAAACAACGTACAAGAGTCAAGAGTGTGACTGTGTGAGCATGCCTTGGCTCTCTTGTTACTCATAGATTTTGACTACTAGTTTTCATATGTGATATGGGTAATTAAGGTCAGTTCCTAATCTTATTTTGGATGAAGACATGAAGTTTTCATGTAAAGATCCAAATTGTGTAGTGTCGTTTGCATTGGCATTTTCAAACAAAACTGAACTCAACTTTCAGTAAACAAAGTATTGAGTAGACGACCCAGAATCCAAGTACAAGGCTCATGAACAGATATACTAGTAATTAACAAACTTTGTCCAGCTGCAACCGCAACAGCAACTTACGGAAATTTATAAAGGACTGGAAGGAACACAAAGAAAACTAGAATTGTTGCAAAACTCGTCACTGCTTTTCAACCTAATTCCTCATTTTAATGACTAAAGTTTTTCAGGGGAACTAATTCGGATCGAAAAATAGCATGCACTTGATTCTACAAATGAGCTTCCTCATTAAGCGGGCCAAACTATAAATTACTTACTTTATTTTTCATCCCACTCCCTCTGTCCCTTAATTAGTGTCAATTTTTTTAATTACTTTGTCATTTTTTATTTGTCAATTTTATATTTTTAATAATTAAAATACTCATAGTACCTTTAATTAATGAATCTGATTTTTATTTTACCTTTTAAAATTCTCCTTTATTCCTCTTTTTTCCCTTAATGAGGGGTATAGTTATCCATACATTTACTCTATTTCTAAGGCACATTGTTTTACAAAATTAGTTTTTCTAACACTTAAAAAAGGATAGAGGGAGTATAAATGTTCTTTCGACTTAGGCCCTGTTCTTTTCTGCAGTTGGCAAACTACGGTACCACAGCATACTGCAGTTTGCCACAACTCACCACACTTTATCACAAATCATTATTTTTCTCTCTCCTCACTTTTCTCTCTTTTCACTTTTCTCCTCTACTTTTTACATTCTCTCTCCTCACATACCCCAAATATCAATAATCTACCACAATTTCACCACATCATACCACACTATACCGTAAAATACCGCAGAAAAGAACAGGACCTTATTAGAATTAATCTTAGCTCATTAGGCATATAAAATGAAATAAGTTCTTTTGACTTTTGAGAAAAATCAATTAAAGAATTTCAGTAACCCACCGGGCAATTTCGTCATTGCGAATGATCGAGTTAACTTCAGGTTGAGCTATACCCAGGCCGGTCGAATTGATTGATCATTTCAAAATAGATGGATATTAGCCTTAGTAGGTACGTTGCTTAAGTTTTTGTACAATAACTTATCTTTTAAAAACTAATAACTCTATTAGAGTATAAAATTATGATTAGGCATTCAACTAAAAGCTTAACTTTTCGTTAAGAATTTACGTGGTATCAGAGTCAGACTGAGTATGAGTGAGAGATCTCAGACTCAACATTCCCGTGTTTAGTAGCGCCAAGATGAAGGGCCTCATTAGATTATAAAATCATAATTTGAGCCTTTAACCATCAACTTAAACTTTATTTTAGATGATTAAAAAAAAAACTCCTATCAATAATAAATTCCAATACATTCAGATCAAATCATATGGTGTGATCGATCCCAGGTACAAATAATTAAGAAAGTTGATATTTTCAGGTGTTGGAACAACTAAATTCGATAATTGTTAGATTCCCGTAGGGTCAATTTTGGTGGTTACACTGATATGGCCATAATCCATATACTCCCTCCGTCCCAAATAAATTGTCCAGATTTGACTTCATAGGTCAAAATTTCTAAACTTTGACCATTAATTTAACAAATTATATATCGAGTTATTGTACAAGATTACCATTATTAAATTTGTGATGAAAAATATTTTTACTCAAATACAATATTATTAGTCTTACTTAGATAAAACATGAAAAATTAATGGTTAAAATATTACATTGAAAACTGTAAAAAAGTTAAGTGGACAAATTAATTAGGACGGAGGGAGTATAATGTATAGTGGAGGGAGGTCTCTATCATGCACCAAATTAAATGTGTAATGAGAGGCACCAACCCCATTATTTTTTTTCGATAAGTCAGGCCCAGGCCCAGGCCCATTTTATTCAGGACAATAGTGCACTAAAACAGCACAGTCCATGTCAAGCACAAACTGCCCCATGTCTGTCAAAGCAAAACCCAATTTCAGCCTAGTTGGAAGGCCATTCACACTACAACACATCACCCACATACATACTCCCTGAAAAATTACAATTATCTAGTACCAAGATCTAACAACTCTGCGTCAAAGGAAAAACAAAGACTACTTCAGCAATAAAAACAGGAAGATAAAGGAAAAACATAGGCCTTCTTCAGCATCTTGGCTCCACTCTGATTGTGTCGTTTACTTCCCAAAAAAATTACTGATTTTGCCTTCCCTGTTCAGTTGAAAATCTGAGCAATCTGATTGAAGTTCATGGCCAACGTTGGTGCTGAATAGGGGGTTTCGTTTTCCGCCATAAACCATGAAGTAGCTCTCCACCTGATCGTTTGCACAACTTCCATCACATTTTTCTCCTTCTTCTCAAAAATTACTTTATTCCTCAGGTTCCAAATGGTCCACACGATCGCAAACCATGAGGTTACCCATATATTCCTCCTATCTCTATTTTTGAATTGGACCGTCATCCACTGCTCATACATTTCTCTGATTCACCACAACCCACCACACTTCACTACAGTTTTTCAAATTCCACCGCATCGCAACATTACCACACCGCACCGCACCATATAAAAGAACAGAGTCTAACTCTGTTAGAGTATAAATTATGATTGAACATTCAACTAAAAGCTACATGGTATCGAAGTTAGACTAAGTAAGAGATCTCAGGTTTAGCATCCCCATGTCTAATTGCACAAGATGACGGTGGTTTTTCGCAACATTCACGCTTTAAATCCAAAAGGCATTCACGTAAAGGACCTCGTTAGAATATAGAATCATGATATGAACCTTTAACTATCAACTTAACTTTTTGGTTGAGATAATTCAACAAATAATAACTGTTATGAAAAAAATAGCCGGTTCGGATCGAAATACAAACAACCAAGAAAGTGATAAATTGATGGAGAATAAAATAACAATAATGAGAGACACCAAATTTACCTGGAAAACCCAATCGGGAAAAAATTATGGACGGAGAAGAGCAAATCCACTATAAGCGAAAGAGAGTACAATAATCGATCTCAAAGCAATGAGCCCAAAAGAGATCGACAAGAGATTAATACAACACGATGTTTGACTTGATGACAAGGAATTCCTTAATCTCACAACTCTCAAAATAATAATAATCAAGTATGTTAAATAATAGATGGATGATTGAAGTAGAGAGGCTTGTATTTTCTTGGTGGTCGTATGCTTGAGAACATCAACCCCTTTTATATAGCATGGATGCATAAGTTTCATCACCCTCGACATGAATACTACGTTATTGAGAAATATAACGTAGTAACTCCATGCATTTTATGACAACACATAAGTTGTCTATTGCATTGGAGATATAACTAATATTGCAATTTATTAGGTGCTCCCGGAGCACGTGCTTCGGATTATATGGTTGTTCACCCACATGTATTAGATTGTTCATCATAAATATTAGATTGTTCACTCTTATTATAATAATTGTTCACTCTTATTATAATAATTGTTCACTTATAAATATCTAGAGCACATGCTCTGGATGCATGCAATATATATTGAACTAATATGCCCATTTTACATGTGATGAAATTGCAATGAGTAGTAACGTAACTCATGTGGTTGAGATGTTATTTTTGGGACATATCATGACAATAACTAAGATGAAAGTAAATTCTAATAAATTTAGATCAAATCATATGGTGTGACCAATCCCAGGTTCAAATAATTAAGAAATTTGATATATTCAGGTGTTGGACTTAACTGAATTTGACAATTGTTAGATTCCCGTCAGGTCAACTTTGGCAGCTACACTGATAAGGCCATATATAATGTGTAGTGGAGGGACGTGTCTATTAAGAACTGTTTTTGTTTAAGATCAACCTGAAGCACTTCATCT
Organism: Portulaca oleracea; assembly: GCA_029582165.1. Lineage (NCBI taxonomy): Eukaryota > Viridiplantae > Streptophyta > Magnoliopsida > Caryophyllales > Portulacaceae > Portulaca > Portulaca oleracea. The sequence goes on from CM055876.1 coordinate 43,112,950, forward strand.
TCTACATTCTGCTTCAAATTTGCAATAAAGAAAAGAGAAAGAAACCACTCAAAATTCCTTTTCCAAAGGAGTATATATATCCATGACACCAACTCTCTTGCAGTATGACATGAATTGAAGCTGCAGGTATCCTGAAACCACATCTAGTCATCTACGTCGGCCATGATAATGTATCAGCATCAATAAACTTCCACTTACACAAATCAACAGTTTCAGCAAACACGCGTAATTGCCAATATGTGATCGAGAAGACTTTAGGATCTTGTGTTGAATCGAATGCTGAAATTGGTGCCAAGGAACTCAAGTCCAACATTTTGTGATAAGTTACATCGAAAACTAAAGTGGAGAGATGAACAAGCAACTCATTACATTACAATTTCATCTAGAAACGATAAGAGTCATCTTTTGCCACTCTAATTACGCATTAATCAATGCTCAACATCAAATCGACATATGATCAACCTTACAATCCACTTCGGGGGAGCGGGGAAAAGAAGAAGAAGATAAAAAAAACCCTAACGTCCCGCCATCATCAACACAACACACTTACTTGGGGTATTGTTTCTGACAACTCTCTCCGTCTTCTCCCAGTTTTCAACAACAAACAACAAACAGCTATGGCGAAAGGATTTTAAAAGAAATCAAACTCCAAATAATTATCAGATCCTTTCTGATCAGGCATACCTGGAACGGCAGCCTTCTGGCTCGATGAAGCTGGCTGAAGCGGGACCGGCTCCAACTCCACGGGCCTCGGGATCTCTGGCGGGCTTGCGCATCGGATCAAAGCCCAATTCACACCTTCAAAGAAAGGATGCTGTTTGATCTCGGTTGCTCCTCTCTTATAAGCCAGCCTATGCTGAGGTTCTTTGACCAACAAGCCCCTGATCAGATCCCGTGCCTGAAAACTAACAGCAGGTGACTCCGGAAACCTCAGAGGTTGGCCCACAACGTTGAACAGGGTGGCCCGGTTTCCAGAACCCTTGAACGGGGTCTTTCCAAAAAGAAGCTCGTACAAAAATATCCCAAAAGTCCACCAGTCAACGGCACTACCATGCCCCTCGCCTTTGATGATTTCGGGGGCCAGATACTCGTGGGTCCCAACAAAAGACATGGACCGGGCGTTGGTGGGCTCCGCAATGAGTTCCGGGAGGGGGCTGACTTGGTTCCCAAGTTCGGTTTTCGGCTTTGCCTTCTTTTCTTTCTTGGATTTACTAGAGAAGAGACGGGGAGAGAAGCAGGAGGTGGGGGCCACACAAGACGGCTGAATGCAAGAGGGCTCGATGCATGCAGGCTGGGCACAATAACCAGAGCTCTTCTTTAGGCCGTCGGTGTCGAGAGTTGCTGACTTGACAAGGGTCGGGCTGACAGCACACCGGAGTGACAAGTCAAAGTCCGAAAGCATAATGTGACCGTCTTCTCTGACCAGAACATTCTCCGGTTTAAGGTCACGGTAAATGATCCCAAGCATATGGAGATATTCCATGGCCAGGAGAACTTCCGCTACATAAAACCTGCATTGCAAATAGACCCAAAAGTCAGAATAAACAGCTGCTTAGATCCTCATCCAAACAGCTGAATATAAATGATGGAACCCTTTAATTTATTACATAGCAGCAACTCTCAGAAGGGTTCTGTTCTTTCATATTTCAAACACTAAAACCATGTCCTCAGCAGATATCAACTGTAATAGTCATAGACATAGTTACCAGGAACGCTTCCCGGGTCGCTAATTTTACACAAATTTAGTCCAGTTTTGACTTCGGAACACTTGTTCCCGGAACGCGGGTCGCAAGTATATGTAGCGTTCCAGGTAACTATGGTCATAGATCATCATATAGTCTTGAGGGAACCTTGGAACCTCCTAGCATAGGATAAAAGCTATTTGACGCAATAAAAGGGCCTCCATTGACCAACCCTCTTGCACCATAGGTTAGTCATCTGCATTACTAGTGTATCTTGTCTCTTCTTAGTAGGTTCACATTTATGGTTTATTATATTGTATTTTAACTAATCATTCCTTATTATTTTATCTGTTTTTGTTGAGGCAACCCCCTAGTTATCGTTATAGTTTATTATCCCCGCCCATTTTTTGTAATTATTGTATCGACATCCAACCCCTGCCTGTCCCCCCCCCCCCCCCCAACCCAACCCCCAAAAAAAGGGTCCAAAAAAGAGCCTATGACTATGTTGTCTTAGGGGGATGAACCTATTCTTAATTTCTTACTATTTCATGCCTTCAATGCTTTATTGACATGATGTATCCATATATTTCTTGCTGTATATCACCTTTACTTTCTTTCTCACTGTGTCTCTATTATTTCAAAATAATGTTACTCTAGTTCACGAGGAGGAGTTTACATTTGGAACTCTCAAATCCTCCTTTTGTGAGATTCACTGTTCAGTGGTAGTTACTACGGACATCAAAACCAATCAGAACTCACATCTGACTGCTTATTGGAAGCTACCGAAAATAACATTAAAGAGTTGCAAGCGTCAATTAACACGGGGAACCAAAAGGGTAGATTTTCGAGCAATTAAGGAAAGTTCATAGAGGTAGGTATGCACTCTAAGGCAGCTTCAGCAACATTATGGGGTATTAATTCATGAACAAGACTAGGTAGGGCCCGTTAATTTATATTGATATTAAGCTTCAACAACATTTCTTGTCGAAAATCGTGTACTACCACCAAACAAATCAAACATACGGGCCCTTACTCAACCAAAGTTTCTGGATTTTCCCTTCATTCAGGCATAGCAGAGTAGGTTTGCACATGAATGAGCCAAAGAATAGACAGACAGCTAGGCCACAGTTTGCAAATAGTTTTTGCCTTTAGACTACTAATAGCTCTGTAAGGCTGGTTTGTGAAAAAGTCAAAGGAGTTTATATGATAAATTATGTAGATATCATACTTTACTGATAGCATTGGTTACTCCAAGTCTAATGATATTAAATTTATATGATAAGTTATTGAAGTACTAAAAAATTAACAGCCAAGGTTTTTGACAGGGAAACCGAAATGACACTTAAAGGTAAATCGGAGGGAGTACTATGTATTTGAATCATTATAGCAGATACACGATTGACGAATCCCTAAACAAGAAACAATCTGCTCCTAGTGTCCACGAACTTGGGTCATAGTTCAGATTTCGGAATCTGAGCTCAATTTTGTAGCTCTAGGTGTAACTAATATCAACAAGAACTCCTCAGTAGACAAATACAGAGGTCTAAAAAGTTAAAAGACACAAACTTCATTGAGAAATAGACTTTCGGACAAATTGAACATGCAAAATTTAATTAGAATCAGATTCAGCACATCAGTAGCCATAATACTTCTTCCATGCAACACACTCAAATTGCAATATTAAATGGACGCCAAGCCAATCCTAACAACACACTGCATGAAACAATGAAACTTTGAGAAAGATTTAGGAATTATTGCATAAAAGAAAAATATTTCAGTGTTGTAACAGAACAGAAGTCTTACTTTACAGCTTGCTCAGTAAAATACTTTCCAGGCTGTCTCTGCCGAAGCGTATGCAAGTCACCTCCCGGGCAGAACTCCATAACCAAGCACGAAAACTTTTCGGTCTCAAAATGAGTATAAAGAGTTGGAAGGAAAGGATGGTCCAGAGATTGCAGGATCTCCCTTTCTGTCTGAGCCCTAAGCAGCTTCTTACGGCTTGCTAGCGATGCCTTGTCCATAACCTTCATTGCAAAGTAACACTTGGTGCCAGTTAGCTCTGAAAGATACACACTTCCAATATCCCCACATCCGAGCCTCTTCAAAAGCCTGAAGTGGTTCAAACCCAACATTCCATCCCTAGCACGGATGACCTGTATGGCTTCCCATCTCATATCATTGGCCTTGTGAGGTTTGTTCACACTGCTTAAGCTGCTACAAGTGCTCTCATCGCTCACGTCACTGCTTGTGCTGGGTCTGTACATGCTACTCTTTCCACTCTCCACAAATTCCGCTTGTCCGCTCGTCTTGGCACTCCCACTAGTCTTTGGAAGACTTCCCGCGCTATCACTAACTTTCTTCTCATCTATGGAACCCTGCTGAGTTCCGTTTTCCTGAACCGAGACTTGCTTCTCATCAACCAAGGATAAACTAGAACCGAGCTTCTCGGCTAAACCATTAGCAGACCCTTTCTCGGTCACATCACCGAGTACTTGCTTTGGTGGAACTTGAGGAGATGGCGGCCTATTTGGGGTAGCTGGCTCTAATCTGCTTGACTTGGTGTTGGTGGGGGCCAAAGGGGACGGCCTACGAGTGTTTCCTTCAGCAGATTGGGGAGTTCTCAAGCTTGATTTTGAGGCCATTGACATAAATTCAAACCAATCAAGAGTAACAATTCTGCATACCCAGTACTCAGTAGTTTAGTCCATCAACTCCATGGGATCTAGCACCGAATTCTTCCGTATTCCTCTGCATCAACATAAGTGTATTTATCTGAAATAGATCAAGCATAGATAGTTAAACTTAAGCACACCATTAGTGCATTAACATGACACTGTGATGATAGGGATATACATGGAAAGCGTTTGATTCGTCATTCAGAAACAGAAGAAACTACTAATTTACCAAGAAAAATCAAGTGAATTTGGTGAAAATCTTAAAAGCCCAGCAGGGAAATCTTCCTAATCTGAAAACAGGCATCAAACCCAACAGCAAAGATCATTCGATACCCAAATAGTTGAAAAATCGAAAAATGAATAATTTCCACAAAAGAAAAAGGAAAGCATTTAAGCAAAGTTTTGCAAAAAAGAGCTAGATCGAATCCCCATCACAAAGGCAGTGAGATTTCTACTAAAATAGCTACAACATACCACAAATCTAAATGGAACCCTCTCAAAGAAGAGCACTTGCATTTTCCCAAAACCAAGCAATTGGATGAATTAAGCATAAATGCAGCCCAAAGGAAACAGTTGTAAGTGGTTAAAAAAGGACAATTAGCAAGAGATAAGAGCAAGTTGATAAAAGTTAACAGAGGCAACAAGCCAAAGGGTCAATCAAAAAGCATGTATAGATCCCATCAAACACAACGACCCACTCAATTTGATCAGAGATCCAAACCCTTCACAGAAGACCCATAGGCTTAAAAATAAAAAAGAAGCAAAAACCCAGAAAAAAGAGCAATTGAGAGGCCAAAAAGATAAGGAAGCATACCTGGGTTAGAAGTAGAAAGATCAGAACTTTAGGGTTTGTTTGGGCAGAAAAGAATAGTGGAGAGAAATGTTAGAGAGGTGGTGAACCAAAATGTGTGGAGAGAGAGAGAGAGAAGTGGGAGGCATAGACAGGAAAGAGGAGGGTGTGTGTGATAAGAGAGATGTTATTAGAAAGAGTTTGGTGTTTGTGGGCACGCAGTTCCCATCAAGAGAGAGAGAGAGGGGATGAAGATGAAGAAGAAAGAGAGGGGGGGGTCAAAGGTAAAGTAACAGTCTGATTCAATTTGTGGGCCTCTCAAGGCTCCAACCTGTCTCTCATGCTTTTTAGGCTGCCTTTGTTTTCCATCCTTTTGTTATAAGAAAAAAAACTCTTTTTCCATTGCTTTTTCATACATGTGTTTTCATCTGAAAAGAGTGGTATATCAATTTCGATACCAATTAATCTTTAGTTTGGCGGTATATATACATACACATATACATACATATGTATATAATTTAGGGGTGGAAGAAAAATCCGGAACCGGCACACTGGAAACCGGATAAAAAAATGAAAACGGACAACACCGAACCAACTTAAGATTCCGGTGCACTGCACCGGAAAAACCGGATGCTAAATGGGGCGATTCCGGTTTGGAATATTCACAACGATAGGGAACCGGCACCGAACCGTTAATATAAACAAATATATATATATATATATATATATATATATATATATATATATATATATATATATATATATTGGTTAAAAAAAATCCCACCCAAAAATTAATACAAAAATAGTGTAAATTAACTAAAATTTATAAACTATGGATAATGGAGATTGCATAGAGTTAATCTACCCACAACCTTTTTTTTTATTGAATAGAGGTTTTTAAAAACCGGATGATTCAATTCCGGTTCCGGTTTAAGGTTTAGCCAGAGGCGGATCCCCATTGACACCAAGGGTGTCCACCGACACCCCAGGCTCCGAAAAAAATTTAAGCAATCTATTATATTTTAGAAGGTTGTTGTATATTTACGTTAAGTGGACACCCTAGAAAAGACCCAAAAATATTAACAAAGGGTGTCTAATTCAACACAACAGTCCGACTATCCAAAATATTATTAAGTGGACTCCGCTAATTTCGCAGTCTAGATCTGCCACTGATTTTAGCGCACCGTTTCGTTCGGTGCACCGCTTCGGGACACCGAAACCGCACCCGCATCGCACCGTTTTCCACCCCCTAGTATGTATATGAGATCAAGTTCCATGAGAAGCGGATTTTCATGAAAAGATGAGAAATATTTTTCTGAATCATGTCTACCTATTGTATTTTTATGTCCATATTGTCTATCTCTTGTTTACACATTGTCTGGATCACGTGCTGAATGTCTCCGTACAAAACCACAAATTTATGTACATGTCCACACGATCTTAAATATTAAGCGTTTCATTAGATATCTACAACTCAAATCTATGTTTCTCATCTTCATACAGTAAGTCGATTCTAGATAATTCATTTTACAAAACACAAAATAAAATATTTGGAATTAAACTACAATGATAGATATGACTCGATAGTAAACGATACAAATTTGTCAAATAGTCACTAAACACAAATCTTTGCAATTGAATTATAATTTAATATATTTAATATTTTAACTTGATAATTTCTCATAAGTTTGTTTTCTTATAAAATAAAACAATTTAACTTTAACAAAATTGAAAATTTTATAAAGGGCTCAAATCATTTTCTCACAAAATAATACAAGTTGTGTGCATAATTCAACATAAATTTATATATATAGTTAAATCTATAATCTATCACCTAATAAAAATGTATAACCACTCCCTATTGCAACAACCTACAGTATTTTCTAGAGGCAAGAGTAATTTTTAGGGGTGAGCAAAATTTTCGGGACTCCCGGTCCCATCCCGGTCCCGGTGAAATCCCAGTCCCATTGGGAACGACCGGGATCGGGATCAAAAACAAAGTCTCGGTTAATTACAGGATCGGGAGTGGGACTTAGCCTCAACTCCCGGTTCCGGTCTCGACTCTCGGTCTTAAATAATATATATATATATATATATATAAATTATAAATGCCACCAGGCACAGTCACTAAGTCTGTGAGTGAGTAATTTTTTGACCCAATACTATAAGCCCACACCCCAACCAGAAACCCTAACTCACTTCTAATTACCTAGTACTCATTGCCTCCCTTAATAGTTAATCTCTTTCACCGTTTCATCACTTTCATACCAAGTCGTCAACGCCCAACTCACTGGCTCCCTTTCACCGTTTCTCACAAAGACATACCCTTTCATCATTTCTCACAAAGATATAAACTCAATTTTGATGATCAGGTTATGTTGGATGTTGAGTGTGAATTGTGATACATATATGAATTGTGATGATGATCATGAACATGATGATGATGAACAAGTTATGTTGGATGTTGGAGTTGTGGTTTTTTTTTTGTTTAATTTTCTGGGTTGGTTTTTTAAGGAAATTAATCAAAAACAATTGCAAATAGATTAGAGAACCGGGACTAGAAATTCTCGATTTATTTTCCGGTCCCTCGGGACCGGGAGTGAGAGCAAAAGCTTGTTCATGGTCACAACTGGGACCAAGAGTAGCAAAAATGACCGGATCACGGTTATACTCACCCCTAGTAATTTTGTTCTCTCAATTTTTATGATTTTTAAAGTCTCGCATCTCCTATAATTCCTGCACCACCATGCCTGAGTAGCATCTTACTTCTTTGTCCCTTTCTATCTCTCCTCCCTCCCACTCTCTCTCTATACATTGTTAATTGTGACATCTCCCTGACCTTCAAATGTTTGTCTAGGCCCTAAGGTTCTTCTATCTTTGTCTCTCCAATTTTTTTTAAAGCTGATTGAAGTGACCGAAAATTTGAAGTTGTGGTTCGGCTACACTCACTCACCAACGGGACGATAAAACCTAAGCTAGTAAGTTTCAAAAAATCAATTTGTTACCCACATGGAATTTGATATTAGTTTTAAATTAAAAAAATAACCATTTACAGCAGCTTGGAGTTGATATGATGGTCACATGGTCAGGATTGAAATAATTATTTGTATCATCAAAGTGCAATTTATTTTTCGAAATCATCATTGGAGAACTTCATAATTAATCTCATGTCATGTTATCCAAGGTAGCATGTAAGTAAAAACGAATTACATTGGTCATTTGTCGAGTCAATCAACGACCCTCAAAGTTGTTCATGGTAATGTCCACAAATAACAATGTACAAGCATGTGCCATTATCCGAGGCATTAATGCCAACTTGGGTTGCCCTTTGTGGTGAAGATTTTACAAGCATTTAGATCATTTTTTTCTATATTACCATGTAGTTAATTAAAGACAATTGAGTGTTTAGCCATAATTGGCTAGCGCCTTTTGATTTGGATGATATTCAATTAGATTTCTTTGGGTGGCTCTCAGACTATAGGACGGATGTGAATCCTTCTAGAATTGGTATCTTCTCTAGGGTATTTGGAAGACTTAAAATGCTAAAGTCTTTCATGGTACCCCCTCCAAAATCTTGTACCTCTATCATCAGGGATAAAAAAGTCGTGGCGGAATGGAAGATACGACACAAACTTTCACTTATTCACCATGATCTTCTCTGCATGAACTTCACTAGGAAAGTGGATCGCGTGGAGTACACCAACATTCAATGAGTGGAAGATCAATTTCGATGGTGCGAAGAATGGAGTTAGTGCGGTCGGAGGATTCATTATTCGAGATTGGGTTGTAGGGTTGTGGCAGCCCAATCCTTCAACTTGGGGTCCTTCTCTATTTCAGTAGATGAAGCTACTGTGATGCATAACAATGTTAGAGAAGCGTGCAACTTGGGCATAACAAATTTTTGCATAGAGGGTGATAAAAAGATTCTCATTGATGTCATGCTTGGCGTCTCAAGCATCCCCTAGGAGATTCGATATTTGATTCTTGATATTAGACAATTATTAGTTGATTGTAATTGTTGTCATGTTAAGCATATCTTTAGAGAGGCTAATGGAGTTGCGGACTAACTTACCAAAGTTGGTCTTAGCTGTAATTTTTGCGACTGAGGCAATCTAGTCGTCTTAGTTGTAATTTTTGTGACTGAGGCAATCTAGTCTCTGACGACCTTAGGGTGATTGTTTGCGAAAATATTCTAGGTAGAACCTTAAGAGAAATGGTACTTAATCTTTATTAATTAAAACTATTTTTAAAAAAAATCATAGTCTTATTTTACTATAAGCATGTGTATATAATATATCATCTACCTTCTTCTAATATTTCTATAACAGGTATTTATACCTCCAATATATATTGTTGCCTTTGTCATTGAGAGTGCTTGGATAAAAATGCCACTAAACTTTCTATTTTAATAAAAAAAGTTATTCTCTTAAAAATATTTATAATTGTCATCAAACTTTCTAGTTTAGCCAAAAATGTCATTGTTAATTGCTAGTTATCTGCTACAGCATGTAAAGTATATGAATTTGAAGAAACCCACCACTGCCATGAGGACCTCCGCCTATTCGTCATAGAGGACCTCCAGCAGCAGCAGTAATCTCAGCGTTAAAGTTTTTGTATGAAAGACCAGAATCAAGATTAAATCAGGGAAGTTGATTTAATCTTGATATTATCTGTTCCTATTATGACAAGTGATCCTATCTTGTAGATACTCACCGGATTAGAACAAATCTCCTAAGATATCGAATACAATAAGATTGGAGATCAAACAAGAAAAGAAACAATCTTCAACAAAGGAAAGAGAACGTTATCATTTGAAGAGCTTCAACTATAAATACAACCAGAAGTTCCAAAGGGCATTGAATGATTTTCAAGCAAGTAAATACAAAGAAAGCTTCCTCCAACAATCTGTGTTCTTCAAGCAACAAAGGGCATAGATCCTTGTTGGTATGATCTCCAGAGAAAGGTTATGCTTAATAATATAGAATTCAGTCCTGTACAAGGCAAGTTCCCAAATAGGGCTTCAATACCACCTCTCATTGATCATGCATTCAAGACTGCCAAATTAGACATAGGCGGACCCCAATCAACTAAGAGCCTTATGTCTTGCTTTTCTGCACAAGCTTATTAACCTAGGTTTGTGCCTGTGAAATTGAGAAAACATGCCTGGAATGTAGACGTACAGAAGATAAAGAAAGAGAACAGGGTTTCCTAGGTAACTGCACACAAACAACCTGCTAATCCTTCCTGAATTTCAAACACTACAAGAAACCTCAATGAAGGGAACAAACAGTATATTAAGTAAGAACCAAATCAACTGATCAATGTTTCACCATGATGCAGATTCAATTTTATAGATGTCAATTCAGCAACTCCTTCCTTTTTGTTCACCTCTACACATCTAATACATATCTTGTTCACTTCCAGATTCAGTACGGTACACTTCATATATATGATATATTCGTTGTTATCAGAGAGCCACTTCGATATCCCACTTAAACAAACCATTCCCATTTCCTAACCTTTATCCTCAATCTCTTCTTGACAGACATATATCACCCAACCCCACATTCCAAGCTGCAAAGATAAATTCCCAACTTCTAAACCAAATTGTGGGAAAGTGCAAAAGGCCTATCAATTGGCTAACTTTATAGAAGTAGCGAAAAGAGAGAATCATAAATAGAACAAGATCAAACCACAGTAGCCAACTTGGTCTTTAGTCCTTCCCCGAACGAGGTCCATGTTATAGTGCAGTGGAATCACTTGTCGGAGAATCAATTTCTCCTGTGGGAGCACATTGATTGAACAAAATGAACCTACGGTCCAGAACTTAGCCCTCTTATGGGGCACCAAGACCACCTGCTTGAGCCTAGGCTTAGTACGGGGCTTGCTTACCCATCTAAAGGGAATGAGAACAGCATAATGAGAAAAAGCTAAAACAGCACATTGCAATAGTATCACCACTAAGTAGCTTATGTATTCTTCTGCACTTGAAGAGGCTTCAAACAGGACCATGGGAGTCATATCCTTATAGGCAAGGTATAAATAGCCCTTGCGGGGTGGACTAGTGAGGAGATAACACAAATTTTAACATGGGTTTGACTCATCAAAGTATGTCCATAGATCCCCGAAAAGGCAACAGAAACAAAAAAGAAAAAAAAAAGGAGCGCCTTGTCAAAGCACAACTAACCAAAAGCCAAGCTTAGGGACATCACTAGATATCTAGGATAGAAGGATGAAAGATCATGAATTGCATTTCTGACTTGACCCAGGCAAGAGCTGCGAAGAACAGGAAAGCCTAAGAAGAGTTGGGCAGGCAAGATCAAACATGACATGACTAATCAGACTTTTGCAAGGATTCATGTGGTCGAACAACACCGAACTAGGAAAAACAAAGCCTGGGTTCTAACTCATTTAAACTTTTTATCTTCACTACCCGGGGGGGGGGGGGAATAAAAGAAATAAGTTTTTTACTTATTGCCTATCCAAACTTTAACTGTCATTACTAATGGTATAGGAGCTAACTAACAATCTTTTCCAACATTTTCTATGTTTTAAGATACCTATATTCTAAAGTAGTGATGCTACTCATTTTATGAATACTGTTGAGTTTTTCAAAAGAGTCACCAACATATTCTCCTTCTCAAAGATAGGTTCTCTGTAGGCCACATGAAACTGTTTCTATGTTTCCCACATATCGCATAAATGACTAGTTGACCACATTTCATTATTTTTTCTTTTGGGGGTGGGGGTGGGTTTTTTTTTTTTGGGGGGGAGGGGGGCAAAGACAGTTCTGTATACCTGCATCAATCACATGATCTACTTTCATGGACACTGGGTGGCATGTCAGTTATGTTGTTAGGTTGAGGTACATAAATTGGCATCAAAACACAGATGCGTCACATACACATAGTCGCATATGATTCAATTTCTATAGACACACAGAAGACAAGTTAGTCTTTGACAATAGACATTCAACAACATTGAACATGCGAGCAAACTTTTGGATATAGGATAAGCATAACACAGAAGAGCCTTTACCAAATAATTCCTAAAGAGTTTACTCAGCACTAAAGCTACACCTGATTTATTATAGTGGACTATAGCTAAATGCTTAAAGAAATTGACCTCTACTTCCTTTGTGGAGTTGTAGCTACTCAAGAGGCTATAAACCAAGGGTCAAATGGAGTCATGGCGAAAACCTCTCAGTAATTCAAAGGATGCAGTATACACTGAACAATACCCCAACACCTTCTTTGAGGGTGACTCTGAGGCATAAATGCGTATTACATCCAACTAATATTAATAAGCGTATACCAAAATCATATTGCATAAAAATTGATGAAGATAACAAATTGTGAAGCAATGTTATGATATGAACAAAGGTCTTACTTCACAGCTTGCTCAGTAAAAAACTTCCCAGGTTGCCTCTGGCGAAGAGTATGCAAATCACCTCCTGGGCAGAACTCCATAACCAAGCATGAAAACTTTTCCGTCTCAAAATGAGTATAAAGAGTTGGAAGGAAGGGATGATCCAGACACTGCAGAATCTCCCTTTCTGTCTGAGCCCTAAGAAGCTTCTTCCGGCTTGCAAGAGATGCTTTGTCCATAACCTTCATTGCAAAGTAACTCTTGGTCCCGGTTAGCTCTGCAAGATACACACTTCCTATATCCCCACATCCGAGCCTCTTTAGAAGCCTAAAATGGTTCAAACCAAGCATCCCATCCCGAGCCCGGACGACCTGTATGGCTTCCCATCTCAAATCATTTGATTTGTGCGGTTTGTTGGCACTACTTAAGCTACACTCTGAGCTTTCATCACTCATATCACGCTTGTGCTTGGTCTCATCATGCTTTTACCACTCTCAACAAACTCCCCCTGCCCACTAGTCTTAGCACTCCCACTAGTCTTTGGAAGACTTCCCGCGCTATCACTAACTTTCTTCTCGTCTATGGAGCTCTGATGAGCCCTGTTGTCCTGAACCGGGACTTGTTTCTCATCAACAAAGGATAAACTAGAACCGAGCTTCTCGGCTAAACCATTAGCAGACCCTTTCTCGGTCACATCACCGAGTACTTGCTTTGGTGGAACTTGAGGAGATGGCGGCCTATTTGGGGTAGCTGGCTCTAATCTGCTTGACTTGGTGTTGGTGGGGGCCAAAGGGGACGACCTACGAGTGTTTCCTTCAGCAAACTGGGGAGTTCTCATGCTTGATTTTGAGGCCATTGACATAAATTCAAACCAATCAAGAGTAACAATTCTGCATACCCGATTACTCGATCGATGAGTTTAGTCCATCAATACCATGGGATCTAGCACCGAATTCTTCCATATTCCTCTCCATGAACATAAGGGTATTTATCTGTAATAGATCAAGCATAGATGGTTAAACTTAAGCACACCATATCAGTGCATTAACATATTACTGTCATGATAGGGATATACATGGACAGCCTTTGATTCATCATTCAGAAGCAGAAGAAACTACTAATTTGCCAAGAAAAATAAAGCGAATTTGGCGAAAATCTTAAGAGCCCAGCAGACAAACATTCTTAATATGAAAGCAGGCATCAAACCCAACAGCAAAGATCATTCGATACCCAAATAGTTGACAAAAAAATGAATAACTTCCAAAAAAGAAAAAGGAAAAGCATTTCTCAAGCAAAGTTCTGCAAAAAGAGCTAGATTGAATCCCAACTCATAGAACCATCAGAAAGGCCGTAAGATGTCTTCAGTAATAACTGCAACTTACCACAAATCTAAATATGGAACCCTCTTGAAGAAGAGTAGTTTCATTTTCCCAAAACCAAGCAATTGGATGAATTAAGCATAAATGCAGCCCAAAGGGAACAGTTGTAAGTGATCAAAAAAGGACAATTAGCAACAGATAAGAGCAAGTTAATAAAAGTTAGCAGAGACAACAAGCCAAAGTGTCAATCAAAAAGCATGTATAGATCCCATCAAACACAACGACCCACTGAATTTGATCAGAGATCCAAAACCTCCACAGAAGACCCATAGGATAAACAACAAAAAAGCAGCAAAAACCCAAGAAAACCTAGAAAAAGAGCAATTGAGATGCCATAAAGATAAGGAAGCATACCTGCGTTAGAAGTACAAAGATCATAAATTTAGGGTCTGTTTGGGTAGAAAAGAATAGTGGAGAGAAATGTTAGAGAGGGAGAAAAGAAATGGTGAACCAAAATGTGTGGAGAGAGAGAGAGAGAGAGAGAGAGAGAGAGAGAGGAGAGAAGAAGAAGTGGGAGGCATAGACAGGAAAGAGAAGGGTGTGTGATAAGAGAGATTTTAGAAAGAGTTTGGTGTTTGTGGGTTCCCAGTTCCCATCAAGAGAGAGGATGAAGAAGAAGGGGTGGTCAAAGCTAAAGCAAAGACCTTTTTTTTGTTTAATTTTTTTTTTATGGCAAAAAATGACACATGTAATTATTTTAAGGATTTTATATTTTGACGAATAATTGTTACGTAATATTATTTTTTATTGTAATTATTTATGAGAGACTTTTGAATTTATTTTGTGACATACAAAATATTAATTATAAAATTTAGGCCCCATTCTTTTATACCGCTGGCTATGGTGTAGCGCAGTGCGGTGTGGTGGAATTGTGATGAATTGTGGTGGGTTTGAAAAAGTTGTCGTTGATTGTAGTGGGTTGTGTAAAGTTGCGATGAGTTTTGGTTTTAATAATTGTAAATGTGTTGGAAAATGTGAAATTGTGATCGGTTGTGGAAAGTTTAATTTTTAATAAAAAGATAAATTAAATTAGAAAAAGTAGATTGTGGTGGGTAGAGCTGGCAGAAATCGACTGACCCGGAAACAGACCCAAACCCGCCCAAAAGTTTAAGGTTAATCCCGGAATTTCCAAAACTAAAACATAAAAAACCAGAAACCGACCCGTACGAACCCGCCCGCCCGCCCAAATTGACAGGTCTAGTGGTGGGTTGTGGTAGATTGTGAAAGGTTGTGGAGGAATATGGCAAGTTGCGGTACGGACCGCAGCCAGCCAGCCGCATAAAAAAACAGGGTCTTATTATTAATTAGGATTATGTAACATTCATCAACCTCAAACATTGAGGCTGATTAATTGCGAGTTTCAATTAAAAAAACCCAAAACAAAAGAATAATTGTTTTCCGCAGTTTTGGATCAAGTAATAAGCAAAACATCCCCAATAAAAAAACAATACACATTATATGTACCCTGAGCATGTGCTTCAAATATTTACGAGTGAACAATTATAATAATCAGAGTGAACAACATATTAATTAGAGTGAACAACTTAATATATGTGAGTGAACAATTGTAGAATTCGAAGCACATTCTTCAGGTGCACCTAATAAATTGTAAATAAATAATTACAATAAACATAATATTATTGTTTTTTTTGTTTTCACATTGGTTTTTCGCAAACTAAACAGTCGGATTCAAATTGTGGGCCTCTCCTCTCAACAAGCCTCTGCAATCTGCATCATCTGCTCTGTTTGTGGGTCTCCCCCTACGCAACTTCTTCTCTTTCTCAAAGCCAATACCAAAACCAATTCTTGAAAAGGAAAATTTAATTTTAATAATTTCAATTTTTCTCAATTATATTATAACAATTATAAATTTATTTTTGTAATTCAGCTGTCTAAAAAATATTATTATATTTTTAATATTAAATTTACCTCCATATTTTTCATTTTGTGTTTTTTAGTTTTATAATTTTTATAATTTTTTCATTTTTATCCCTAGAAATGCTATGAAATATAATTATTGAAAAAACTTTTAGATAGTTTTTTGAAAATATGAACATTTTTTAAAGAATAAAAAGGGGAAATAAGAAAATTGAAATAATTTAGGACAAAACTTGTAAATTTACTAAAAATCACAAGGGAGTGTGGTGTCAAGTTTGAGAGCAAATACAAGTCAAAATCAACCATATTTAGAATATGCACTCGATGGTGGACCAAAAATATACAATTTTTTTGGGGACTAACTATTTGGACAGTGGATAACTATTGGGCTAGCAGATAGCTGTTGTACATTAGGGGCTAGTTGATAGCATTTAAAATAGTTGTTTGTAGTTTAATAAATGTGTTCAGAGAGGTTAAAATAGCTGATAAATTGAAATGACCAAAAAGTATATTATTATTATTATTATTATTATTATTATTATTATTATTATTATTATTATTATTATTATCTTCACAATACGTACATATCCAACTAATCAATAAAATTAATAAGATTTCTTCATAATAAATTCATAACATACAACTTTCAAAAAATAAAACTTAAAGGAATATAAAGTGATTCCTTGCTCTACAAAAATGAGGAATGTCAACAACAATTTTTGGAGACAAGGGACTACTAAGAATAATGAGGCTTTTTTTTTTTATTCACAATGACATGACCATAATTTGAAGGAAAAGCACGGGGTACATTCAATGTAAAACTCCAAACATTGGCCTATTTTTCTTGATGTTACTAGGAAGGGAGCTGCAAACACTCTATTGGATGCTATACATTTTTTTTCTCTTTTTTTATTGACAGCAAGAGGCTTAAAATTTATAATTAAGGACTTTCGCGTACATTACAGCCAAACGAAACCGTTACATCGCAAATATGATGCAAGATCAATGAAATCAGCTTGATGGGTCATCGAAGACTCGTGCGCCTATAACATTGTCAAT
The DNA here is from genome assembly GCA_029582165.1 of Portulaca oleracea. NCBI lineage: Eukaryota > Viridiplantae > Streptophyta > Magnoliopsida > Caryophyllales > Portulacaceae > Portulaca > Portulaca oleracea. Next base: position 43,129,781 of record CM055876.1, read on the forward strand.
AATCACAACCCTTCGGTCAATTTGAGCTTCAATATCATCAAGACTGTCATCTTCCGACTTGTTCGCATGCCTATTCATCCTAACCTTCTAATTTTCTCTTACTCCTGCGGTCCTGCCTTTACCCTTTGAAGCCTCAAGGATGGATTCTTCAAGATCTGCAAGTAAGTCATGCTCAACTACACCATTAAAGGATTCAATCGGGTCACTATGAGTGCGGTCACTACCTTTACACTATACACTATTATAAAACGTTTATTTATAGAACAATTAAAATTTGATAAAATATCGTGTGAACTGGTTAAACTTTAAACACTACCCCAGACGCCGTTGCCAAATAAGAACTTTATTGATTGATAAATGACATCCAACCGCTACTTATATATATATAATAACCTGCTCCTAATTAACCACAAATCATTAACTATTTTCCTGTTATCGCCTAATTAACTTATAATGCTTGTCTCCATCTTCTTGCACATATATCGACAATGACATGTCACTTCTTTTCATTCAGTTATCCTTAGTCCAAAACACTAGATGCCACTTCTTAGTATAATCAAAGCAATTCAAATTCAACCACCACAAGTTGCAACTCAAATTGATCATACAAACTTTGGTGATTAATTTACGTATCTATCTATAACATTATTATGAATATGAAAGCAAAACTCAACTCCTATTATATATGTATGGCTATGGTGTTTACAAGCGAAGATATACATAGGTCATGAGATTAAGGTGTAGGTAGGGCCCATGACCATGCACAAAATTGATAATAACTTGGGGACCAATAATTGACCAAATTGGAAAAGGACACTGACTGACCTCAATCACTTGTCCACACATACAATAACAAATATAACAAAGCCAAGCTGAAGCCACACAAATCTCATAAATCTACCACGGAATCAACACTCATTTACTCCACAAATATTTAAAATATCACATGGATTTCATGAATCCTAGCTAGCCTAGCCTAGCCTGCATGTCCACTGTCAAATACTTGCACTAACTAGCTACCAATATTGCTACAAATACATCACAATATCTGCATGTATGTCAATGTCCTTGAGGATAGCAGGGAAAAGGCTTTTTTTTTTAAAAAAAAAATAAATAAATTAGATTAAGACTGTTATTTTGTTAGGTTAGGTTCATGGTAGATTAGTTAAGTTAGGATAAGATAGAAAATGATAAAAAATGATATGATAGATTTGAGTTAAGTTAATTGTTGGATGGAAGTATTAGTTATGTCTATATGTCCTTTTGTATGACAAAACTATAATTTTTAGCCATAAAAATATAATTTTAATTGGATAATTTAATATTGAATATAATTACTGATGGAACCATATTGAAGAAGATATGGAGATGCAACCTTTTCTTTTTCTTTGTTTTTTTTGGCATGTATGTGTCAACCAATGTGCTCAATTTGCTTTGCATATAGATAAAATCCAATGGTTACTTTATCATAACATGGTATGTTCGTCTTTGTAAGATCTCGCCTTGTTCTTTGCATTTTTTTTGTTTCTTTATATGACTAGTGTAGTTTAAATTTAAAATAAGTTCAATAAATAAGCTCAAAATAAGTTCTTGAAAAAACCTCTCGCAAATACATTTACAAAAAGTTCAAAAAATCAATTTCAGAATAAACTCCGGTCCTAAACGAAAGCTCTCACAAATATAAATAAATTTAGAATGTCAAAATACCAACTTTAAGTAAGGTTCATTATTAAAACCTTAATCAAAATAAGTTGAAAATAACATAATTAAAAAAATTTATGAATATTAATCAATGTATGCAACCTAGGTACTTAACACCATCAAATTTGCATGAGGATGAAATGTCCCTCGAATGGTTTGAGCACCCAACCCCTGATTCATGAGTTCTACCATTTCTCACGAAGCCATCAAAATACGAATATGAAAACATATTGTCTTAGGGCACATGCTCTTTAAGAAATATTTGGACAACCATATATGCATTTATTTAAATTAAATTTATATATACTAAAATTACACTTACCCACACTCGGACATTGTATTTAGGGGTGGGCACCATAAACCTAAACCGCAAATTGAACCGCAAAACCGCATAAACCAAACCGCAAAATGCGGTTAACCGAATTGATTTTTGCATAAAAGCGGTTTATGTTAACCAAACCGTTATAAGCGGTTTAGGTTTAGGTTTTGGATTTTCATGAAACGGTTAACCGCGGTTAACCGCTCTCAATTAAGTTGAAAAAAAATGAATTTATTAGTAATATGAATTTAATTTAACCGCGTATCGTCGTATCGGAATATGAATTTATTAGTAATATGATTGCATTTATTTGCATAAATGTTTTTGTAAATTTCTAGGAAATCGGTTAATCATAAATCGTGTATGTTAACCGGGTAAATTTTCAGATTTTAAAAGCCGTTAACCGGCACCGCTTCTAAATTGCGGTTTCGAGGTTTGGTTTAGGTTTCCAGATTTCAAAAGCAGTTAACCGCAACCGCAATATGCGGTTGCGGTTTAGGTTTTCAAAATCCAAAAACCTCAAAAGCGGTTAACCGCATATGCGGTTAAACGTAAATGCGGTTAACCTGTTATGCCCACCCCTAATTGTATTAACGTACACTAACTTAGAATTAACTACGGTCATAAACAACATAGATATACTTATAATTACAGTTAACTTAAATAATATACCAGTAAAAAATTCTCATACAAATACACATTTAAATGTTTAATTTTTCTTATTTCACGTGTATCTGACAGGGACGATACATAAGAAATAAGAAAGAGGCATCACCTCCACATCCAATGCATGTCAAGTTCGGAGTTCCCATACAATTTCACAGTGCCAACTCATTTGAATCATATCCTGTCTTGTTATGCTCATCCTGTATTTTATCCATTTCCTACAAATAAATGACAAAAATGTGCAGCTCACACTGGTATCCTACGTATCCAAATCTATTGTTGTAATTATTATTATTTATTATTATAGTGAGAAATGTAAAGAATCCTATGCAATGTAACTTAGTGCTTGTTTGGCCTAGTTTTTGAGAGTGTTTTTGGAGTTAAACAGCAGAAATACGATCTTTAAGAAAGTAATAACTGTTTTTCAAAAGCATTTTAAAAAGCATTTCAGCGAGCATTAAATTGTTGCTTCTGCTTCTTATAAACTAATCACTACTCAATCTACGAAATTCTCTAGTGATTAGTTTCCATAATTTCAAATAAATATTATGATTTTTATAAAGATAGTATTTAGATATTTTAATATTATATTGTTAGAACCTTTAATATTATGTTAGACATTTTTATTATCTAATTCCTTTGCAAATATGGTATTAGTAAATTTTTGATATATAAATATTTAATTTAAAGAATTGTATAGTTAAGTAAGACCATATATAGTTATAATAATAATAATTATAACTATAATTATAACTATACGATTATAATTATTGTTAAAATTAAAATTTGATAATATGTTTAAAAGTGAATAAAAAGAGAAAATGTAAATAATCATATGATAATTTTACTCCAGAAAAACACATGATGATTTTTAAATGTAATTAAGCTAACAAATTAAATTTAGTAAAAAACACTTATATCATAAGTTAGGCCAAACATTTTAATTTAGTAAAATCATTTATGTGATAAGTTAGGCCAAACACTTCAAAGTCTCTCCAAAAATAGCTTTTATAAAAACTATTTATAAGATGCAAAAACACTTTTGTAGAAATTAAGCCAAACATACACTTAATTTAGTTTTAATCAAGCGGCGTCGAATGTGATGCATGTGCATACTTTTTCATATACTAACCAAACAAATTGGGATTTCTGGTTCCTTCATGGGGAAACTTTGTTCTATTATAGTTTTTTGTATTTATAAATTCCATTTTAAAATTTTGCAGTACATGTGGTGAAATTGTGGAAAGTGCGATGATATATAAAATGACATGGTGAAATTTGTGGAAAAATATGGTTGATTGGTAAATGAGGAGAGAGAATATAAAAAGTAGAGGAGAAATAAAAGTGAAGAGATATATTAATAATGATTGTGATAAAATGTGGTATGGTATGGTAAAATGTTGAAGAATATTGAGTGATATGATAAGTTATGGTATCACACTGCACAAAAGAAGAGACCTCAACTTCAAAATAAATAGTTGATGTTTTGGGAGGGTCACAAGCAAATGGTAGCTCATGAAGCTTATATTTATTAATAAAATTATTGTTTTTAATTTTTGAAAGTTTAAATAAAGTTGAAGCAATCTACACAACAAAGTTCAACACACCACCATAACAAGACCCTACAAAACAAAGCAAAATAACCAAAGAACAAGAACTAGCTGCTACAAACTCATACAATGACCAAAACTAATTTCATTCCATTTGCATATAAAATAAACACAAACACTTATTCAAACTCGTTACCTTGTAAAAATAAAATAAACACAAACGCTTAGGTCATGTTCTTTGGTTATGTTATTTTCAGATTTGGATGGATAAGTTAGGATAAGTTAGGATAAGGTGAAATAAGTTAGGATAAGTTATGATGCTTTTTGGGGAAATTGTGTTTTAAGAGTGGATTTTTTTGAAAAATTCTAAGGTAGTCAACTTTTTTTCCGACTATGGTAGTCGATCAATATGAACCATTGATCTGATAAGAAATAATCTAGACCATTAAAATATTTTACATTATTTTTCAATATTATAAAATATTTTCAGATCTTTTAGATATAGTTTCTATACTCATAATACATAAAGTAAGTAATCTTTTTTTTATTAAAACAGTATTTTATTGATCAAAAAATTTGTATACGGGAATCTTTTTGCCCTTTTTGAACATTCATCACCATCATCTCAATTAATCGCCATCGTATCATCATCAGTTCTTCGATCACCATCATATTCATCTTGATAATTAAATATAAAATAAATAATCTTTTTTTCATGTAATTACAATGATCAATTCTTTTCGTAAATTACAATGATTTAATATATTCTACTGATGCTTGATACTCCCCGTTTATCGTCATCATCAAAAGGCCTATCATGTATTTCCAATAAGTGACGGATATCGACCTTTTAATTAGAGGTGGCCAAACACTTTTATTTTATATGATAAACATAAAATATATAATATTTATTCTAAATTATGCTAAATTATTAAATTCTTTTTTGACGGTGACCGTGACCACCCTCAACATACTCATAGATCCGTCTGTGTTTCCAATGGCTAAATAGAGGGCATGCATGATGATGATGTAGTGCTTACTAATGCTTTACAAATATAATAAATTAATTGTAAATGCGAAGTAGTAAAGCAAATTTGATACTGCTTGTTTGGTGAAGCTAGCGAGTACTATGTAAAATATTTTAATGGTCCAGATTAATTCTTATCAAATCAAATACGAGGTATAAAAGTAACTTAATTGATTTGAACGAGCATACAAATTACGTGAAAAATAAAACAACATACCTCGTATTTGATTGATTCAATTAGAAGCTCTGGGATAGTATGGGAAAAACTAATAGTTTTATATTTAGGGGCATTGAACTTGGAAGTAACATACATTGGAAATAATAATGTACATTGATAATTAGCATGCAAATACTCACAGTAAATTCACTAAGTAGACAACTTTTTGATACTAAATAATTGGTTATGAGTTGACTCTGTGTGTGTTTAAGGTCTACTTAATAGGTGTAAGACAGTTTAGAGAAGGTTTGATGTGAGTTGGATTAAGGTCGACCTTATTAAAGTCGAATTCAGATCCTAAATGAATTTCAATTAGAGTTTAATTGGATTCATGTTAATTTGAGTGAATGTCATTAATATACATTGATAACTAACATGCAAGTACTCACAGTAAACTCAATATGTAAACAACTTTTTGATACTCAATAATTGGCTCTGAGTCAACTATATATGTGTGAGCTTAAGGTCTATTTAATAGATGTCAGACATTTTAGATTAGGATTCATGTTGACTTTAAGTGAATGTCATTAATGGGGTCACTCAAAGGATCAAGTTGGGTTAAGGTAGATGGAACTTAGTGATGCTCCATGAGATAGGCTAGGGTTAATCACATTTTATTTGATTCGTACTTTAATTAGTTAATTAAACTATTCAAATAGATGTTTTGGTTTAAGTACCAGTGTATGTGTACCTGAAGTCAAACTTTGACCAATAAGATCTAGGTTGAACTCATTTTAAATGCATTAGAAAAATGTGAAGTAGTGATCCAAGTGATTAACTAAATGCATTAATGCATATTTTGGATTAATTAAGTGACTCCATGGAATTATAACTTTGATTCAATTTTAACCCAAAAACACTCAATTGAAGAATAAAAAATTAAGGCCCTGTTCTTTTATGTGGTATTTTGCGGAATGGTGTGGTGAGGTGTGGTGGAATTGTAGTGGATATGGTGGAATTGTGGTGGGTTATTGGTATGTGGGGTAGGTGAGGAGAGAGGATGTAAAAAGTAGAGGAGAAAAGTGAGGAGAGAAAAAAGTAATGATTTGCGGTAAAATAATTTGCGGTAAAGTGAGGAGAGAAAAAAGTAATGATTTGCGGTAAAAAAGTAAATTCTAATAAATTTAGATCAAATCATATGGTGTGACCCATCCCAGGTTCAAATAATTAAGAAATTTGATATATTCAGGTGTTGACTTAACTGAATTTGACAATTGTTAGATTCCCGTCAGGTCAACTTTGGCAGCTACACTGTGGAGGGACGTGTCTATCATGCACCAAATTAAATGTGTAATGAGAGCCTAAAGAGGCACCAAACCCATGATCATGTGATTCATGTCACATTCACATGGATGCCTTATTGGGGTTTTTTGCTTTTTGGACCTGAAATTTTAAGATATTTATTTTCTAGATCCCCATATTTTATAGTTTATATTTTGACTTATCTTTTATCTAAACAATGATATGGGCTATATCTTTCTTTCCAAGACAATATGGGACCTCATATTTCAAAGCCATAGCGATTTTTTCTTTTGAAAATTTTCCACCGTATAACTTCTTCTTCTTGCACGATTTCCAACCTCCATATGAGCATAAATTTGCCAAAAAAGTTACAAAAATTTAACTTTTACCCTACTGTTTTTTACCCATGAATTTTACATACCCTTAGCTATTAAAGTCTGGTCAATTTTAAAACAACAGTCAAAAGAAGGAAAAAATGATAAAAGGCCATATCGGGAAGTTTAGGCAACAATTAGGTCATCGCCGGTGTCAAATATAACTTTGGCCCATGATCCACAAAGTATAGGGTCCAAAATATAAACTTTGAAATATGGAAGTTCAGAAAATAAACACCTCAAAGTCCGGGGTGGAAATAGGAAAAAAAACCGCCTACTACTGGTATCATAGCTCGGTGTCCTTTTCAACTTGATCAGGCACTCGGCTGACCTATATAAACAAGCCACAAGTTTGTCTACAAATACACACATATACCATCTGCTTAACTGATACATGGCAAAAACATAATTGAGAAGAAGAAGAAAAAAATAAAGATGGCAGGGTTAGAAAAGGATGGTGAGAATGATGATGAGTTGAGGAAGATGGACAAGTACAGACCATTCCTGCATGAAGATGCTCAGAACAAAGATATTCAATGGCGACTCGGTGCTCCTCCTGTTTACGATGTTGTCAACGCCCTCTTCGAACAAACCAAGCTCAAGGTCCTCTCTAGCTCCATCTCTATTTATTTCTTTCATTTCTTCCTTTTCTTCTTCATTAATTCAATTCCTTTTATACTGTTATTATCTATTATTTATTATAAGCTAGGACTGGATACATATATAGATGTGTGTTTCAGTGACTTTTGTGATCGATGCTTGTGTAACATGATCACCGAATACATCATAGGCTAAGTATGAAATCCTTGATCATATCAGATAATTTGCTTTTCATATGAGTATGACTTGGTAGTTTTTATTCAACCAAGCTTTTGGCTTCCACTGTTGTATACTTGTATATAGGAAATACTTGTGTAACATACCTATATATTAGGGCAAACACCCGTTTACCCTCTAATTATTAAAATATGTGATATCGTCTTGAACTAAGTTATTATAAGATTATAAGTTATCATAGTATAAGATTATCCCACCAATAATTAACTTTCTTGCTACTTAATTTTGGAGTATACAATTAATTTTCTTTTTTCTTTTACCCTGGGTACAACGAGACACATCAGAATTTAAGAGACCGTAACTTGGAAAAACAGTATATATCCAGAACTTTGAGAGGCTTATTTGGATATTGAATAATCAACTCAAAATTGGCACAGACAAGGAAAATCAATCTATTCACCACAATTTTGCATCAAAAACAGTTGGTTGGGGTTCTGTTTTGCAGGAATGGCCCAAAGGATCACTGGAGGAAACAGTTCAGAATGCAATAAAATCATGGGAGATGGAACTTTCTAACAAAGTTCGTTTGCAAGATTTTCGAACCATAAATCCTGATAAGTTCAAGCTTTTCGTTAATGGTAATCTTCTACCTAATCAAATCTTCATTCCTTCCAAAATCCTCACAAATTTTGTTTGGATTTTGTCACTAATTTTGTTTATTTGGTTGTTTGGGGACAGGAAACAAGGGTTTAACAGGGGAAGAAACACTGAGAGTGGGAAGCTACAATGCACTGCTAATGAACACCCTGCCAAAGGAGTTCCAATACTACAAAACAGAAGAAGAGACCTTCGAGTCTTCCCATAGCGTCTTTCGAGCGGCATTCCCAGGTGGATTTGCATGAGAAGTAATAGCTGTCTACTCAGGCCCGCCATCGATTGCCTTCAAGTTTCGCCATTGGGGTTACTTTGAAGGCCCATTCAAGGCCCATGCACCCACTGGAGATATCGCCGAGTTCTATGGCTTTGGCATCCTTAACGTAAGTTAGATCATTAATCATCTGTTTAGCTTTCCACCCAACCAAACACTGCCTTAGTACGTAGTAATACATACTCAGATTTAGGGATGTCAAAAAACTATCCGACCCGAAAACCCAGCTCAGTCCAACACGAGAACCGAGCATGGACATAAATTTTTCATCCGGTTTCAGACTACGACCGATTTTACCGGAAACCGGACACAGTATTTCCGAACCGATAGTAACCTGAATTCAGGTTTGACCCGAAAATACCTGAAAAAAATTTGGGCAACAGACATCAACCCGACTTTTTGACAGCCCTGCTTGGTTTCTAACATGATCAAACTTGTAGGTGGATGAATCTCTGAAGGTTGAAGATATTGAAATCTACTACGATCCTGCGAAACTATTTGGAGAACTACTCAAAGGAGAACCATTGACTGCTGATCAAGATGCTGCAAATTCAACAGCTTCCCATGGCTGCCCTCTTGCACACTAATCCGTGAAAAATATCTACGATTTAGCATGTTGAATACATCCTACAAGACCAAGAAGATTTGCTGCTCTTTTTTCTTTTTCAATGTTATCTGTAATTTACTTTATTGGTAAAGCTTGTATAGCTCCCCAAATCAGCCAGACAGCAGCGGCCAGAAGAATGCCATAATAAGGGAGAACAAAACAAAGTACAAGAGTCAAGAGTGTGACTGTGTGAGCATGCCTTAGCTCTCGTGTTACTCATAGATTTTGACGACTAGTTTTCATATGTGATATGGGTAATTAAGGTCAGTTCTTAATCTTATTTGGATGAAGACATGAAGTTGTTTTCATGTGAAGATTCACATTGTGTAGTGTTGTTGGCATTGGCATTGGCATTGGCATTGGCATTGGCATTGGCATTGGCATTTTCAAACAAAACTGAACTCAACTTTCAGTAAAAAGAGTATTGAGTAGATGACCCTGAATCCAAGTACAAGAGTATTGAATAGACCACGCTATCAAACAAATATAATTAGCAACTTTTGTCCAACCGCAACAACAACAGCAACAGCAACTTACGGAAATTTACAAAGCTCTGGAAGGAACACAAAGAAAACAACTAGAATTGTTGCAAAACTCATCACTGCTTTTCGACCTAATTCCTCATTAATAACTAAAGTTTTTCAGGGGAACTAATTCGGATGGAAAAATAGCATGCACTTGATTCTACAAGTGAGTTTCCTGGGCTCAGAAACTTCTGTTTTACAAAATCATGTTTTACGGGCATCACGAAGATCAATTCTGCATATATTCCAGAAATTAACCTAATAGCATCTGTAACAATTCCTTAACAAGGATATTATCAGTTAAACATATAACAATATGAAATGTATGGAGAGATTCCGCACTCTATACCTTGTGAAGATGATGGAAGGAATCAAGGATTCAATCTTCCTCTTCTGATTCAAGAACAGGGAGAATGTTCATGGCAGACGATCCAAGATGAATGCCACGCACAAAGCCGCCATTGGATGTCTTAATCTTGTAACAAAGGAGCAAGATCGAATCCCATAGCGCCGTTCTTCCCTGAAATGGTAAGCACACACAGCTACTCAGACTTTGAAACAAATCAAGCATATGCAGTATTCAGGCATTCAGCAGCCAAAGAAAATATGCACCGAAGGGGGAAACAGTGAAAGAATGGACTGCAATCAATAGCATACACCACAAAGATGCAACAATGCAGATAATAAACAAATGAAATGGCCACACCCTAAATACGTTACACAACAGGTTCATTTCAACAGTGAAGTTCACTAGTTTCCTGGGAATCCTGGGACTTAATTTCGTTAGCAAGCGTGTCTGAATAGTTAATTTCTTATGGTGAGAAACAAATAATCAGAAAAAAGATAAAAGGAGCACAAAAGTATACCAGTCCTTAACAGTAGGAATCTACACAAAACCACCTCAGGACTCACCCTAAGACAGTAATGACACTGATTGAAAATAAAGGTAGATCTCACATAAGTCTTTTATCAGAAATAAAGGGTATAAAAGCCACCAGTGTGGGTGGGTAGGGTGCATGTACCCAATTTGCATCCATCAAATAGAATTTGATGGAGATTAAAAAAATGAAAGGCTAAAGTAAAGAAATGCATAAATAAGTTGGAAAGGTCTGCATGTGTGTATAAATTTATGAACCAGGAGACTCAAATCTGCAAGATTTGCATTTAGGATGCATGCACAAACATGTTAATTACCATTAACCCTGTGAAACCACAAAGCTGAAATCATATTTCTGTTCTTAAAACTAAATTAAATTGGAATCACCTGAAGAGAGAACTGCAGCTTCTTGTCCCAGCACAAGGCAAAAGTCGGAGGGCTTTGCTTTCCAACGACGAGTACGCAGGCTCCTGGATGAAGTATAGAGGGGACTAATGAAACGACAGCCACATACTTTTCAGGAAATCTTTCTTTTGGAGGCAAAACTCCCAGAAATAAAGGATTTTTGCTTGACTGAGCTCCAGAATATGCTGAAGGATCAACATGTAGCATCCACTTCGGATACTCCAGGAAAGCGCAAAATAGATACAAAAGCAGATGAGAGTCAGAGGGAAGCTCAAGAGTCCACTTCTTCTTTGCTTTAACAGCAGCATCTTCACTTCGCATATACTCGTAATTCTTCAAACAAGTTCCTTCAGCCAGCTCTATGAACATTTCAACCAACAAAACAGTTAATGTGTACATTCTATGAGACAAAATTAAAAAAACCAAAACCAATACTCCAAAATCCTGCTGAGCGAGGTATGGAGGAGACAGATGTAGCAGTATTACCCCTAAATTTTGCAATTTAGAGGGAGTTGTTCCAATTGACCCAAGATTTAGAAAATGTTTGCTACTGACAACTCCATAGACAAGAATCAAGAAGCATAGGAGGTTTAATGAGGCATTTTACTTTAGTCCATTACTGTCTAATTTATAAAAATTTTAAAAAATTCAACTACCTACATTATGGAAAAAAATTTCAAAAAATAGTTCTGCAGGGAGGCAACAAAATATAGACAATTATGTGGTTACCCTTGATTCTCTGCACTGTATATTCTGCTGGAACACTGCTTTGTGGCAGCAAGCCTTTGATCAACTCCCCTTTTGTCAAGGCAAGCAGCCTTTGGCGCTCCGTTATGGCATCCACACATTCTTGTATGATAGGAAGATAGGCATTTTGCTGTGGGCTTTGCTGCTGATTGGCTAAAGTCAACCTCTCTGAAAATGAGAAGATCAAAGTCCAAAGAAATATGGTCATGTCCACACAGTCATAGAAAAATATATGCATGACCACACAGCAAGACTTCTTACGTGTAGAGGCCTCCAAAGCTTGCATCAGATGAGCCCGTAATTGATGAAGAAGCCCATCTTCATCAGGTGTGAATGCTGGAAGCCATTCCTTTGAACGATCCATAGTAGACAAGGTTGGAGCTCCAGCATCAGAGGAACTACTACCGATAGGGCTCAATGTAATTGATATACCTAGTTTAGCTGCAGCTTGCATTACCTAGAAGTAGCAAGATATTATTTGTATAAACATGTCAGAAAATGTACTACCGATAGGGCTCAATGTAATTGATATACCTAGTTTAGCTGCAGCTTGCATTACCTAGAAGTAGCAAGATATTATTTGTATAAACAGGTCAGAAAATGTTCAACTTTGACACGGGATGGTAAAGAAAAACCACCAAAAACAGAAAAGGATGGTTGGTTTGTGGATGGAGAAAGGTGTCCATACGGCATCACAGCAACAGGGCTTATGCAAGTTAACGAGAAAACAGAAAAGCAGCGTGAAGTTCCTTGGTTCACAGCAACGTTCACTTTATTGTGCAGGAAAGTAATCTACATTGATCACCCCATTCTAAGAATGGCTTGAAAAATAATACAGGTGATTTCTATTCAGGACAATCGGAGGAGAAAGATTCTGCTTTGCAATTTAAAAACTAATTTAACATCAACTGGCGGCCCAGTGCCACAGACTGAAATAGCAAGAAACAATTATATGAATGTTTATGCAAAGCACACTTAATTGTATCAAACCTAATGTACCTCAAACATGCAGAATCCATTGCTGAGTAGAGCTAAGAAAGTTTCATGCACTACAAATGTATAAAGTTGGCAATTGAAAGCAAGAGATGGCAGAATAGTTGTACACACAAAGAAACTCATATGGTGTCATGAACACAAACCTTAACATGACTGCTTTCTATTTTGCTGAGTAAGGGGCTTAACAAAATAGAGGAAAACCACTGCCGAAGACGGTCTCGCCACTCCTCAATCTCAGGATAGATACCCATATGCTGAAAAGCTTCAATAGATTCTTCCATCGACATAGGAGGAGGAATGTCCCCTTCTCCCTTTTTAGGAGGTGTTTTGTATTTCTGAGAACCAGGCGACATCCTTACAGGCCTCAAGGGAGTTGTCCTTGTTGTTCCAGATGTATTAGCTGTACCGGATATTGTACCGGGACTGCTTATATTGAAACCATTTCTAGTAGGAGGTGGAGTTGATAACTTCTCAGCAGACTCAGTGATTTTTTTGTCCACATCTGCTAAAAAGCTTTCAAGCTCCTGTTCTGTGATTATCTCCTTAGCAGGAGAAGCCCGCTTGTTTGACCAAGGTGTTGAGGCAGATTGATCAAACCCAGGTGAAGTCTGAACAGATGGAAACTGGGAAGAGGGAGGAGAGACAAGATACGTAGCTGGCGATTTTGGTGATGACTTCGATGAGGCTACAAAGGATTTACTCTTGGGCGTAGTAGTGCTAGATTTGTCAGAACCAATTCGAGATGGACGACTCGGAGTCGTGGCATGGTGAAGTGGAATAAGGGCATCAGAACCACTTGTAGGAGCTTGTGGCTTGGATATTGGAGGTTTTCTAGATGGTTCGGAAGCAACTCTACCTGGCTTTGGTTGTACTCCCAGTAGGCGTAACTGACGATCTGAAAGGCTAGTTTCATTTTTGTTTGCCTTGGAAGCACTTGTCGCTCCAACACCAGTTGTGAGTTTAGTTCTAACGACAATAGCTTTCATAAGGGCAGCAGAAGCAGCAATGAAAGCCAAGCCTACAATGACCTCTAATACCTTGGTGAACAGATCTACAGCATAATAATAAGCAAGTCAAAAACAGATAGATGTGTTTTATAGATTGCAAAATGGAAGTAATACAAGAGGAGAAAAGAGCCAAGTGGAGCAAAATACTTACAGGCAACCTCTTCAGACACATTTATGGCTCTGAATTTCTTTGTGATGCTACTTTCCCTGCATTAGCACAAATGCAGAACAAGAGGGCAGAATCACTTAACAGGTATAAAAACTGTCAACCAGCGACCAATAGGCGTCTAATCACCTTTTAACCCCAAATCCCAGCTCCTATTGCTATCTTTGAAAGAATTATTAGACTAAATTCTAGACATCACCTACACATGCAATGCTTCTCAAACACAAAGTGAAGAAAGATTGGATTCTTGAACTTGAAGAATTCACCTAGTAGAGGGATGGTTCTTCACGATGTTATCAACTCAGAAACATCTCCTGATCACATTTATGCCATAGGTGATAGGTCTACAACAATCTTTGTGATCGAGAGAAGTTAGCGGCATTAGGTAGCCACTCTTATCCACTTCAAACCCTTGGAAGTACCACAATATTTATGAAAAAGAGCATATAATTTGGGTTGAGAAAGCATGATGCCAGGAAGACATTTCTCATATCCTTTGCACTGATGTAAGGTAAGACTTCAATCCATAAGCATTTGGTATGAGGGAGTTGGAAATGGGAATAGATAAATTGGAATACAATTCTCATGTTTGTTTTATGAGAATTGGAAAAAATGAGGGACTAGGAATGGGATAGAAACCCACAAATCCCACTAATCTATTACCAGGGAGAGGGGTGGTAATTCATACAAGAAATTCATAAGTCAATCTTAAATATCAACATTATCCTCATACTTAATTAATATTACCAATACTACCTCACCCCATTTAAATTAATTGAAGGTATTTCAGTAAATGTGCATTTATTCCCAACCTCACTCCCACTTATTTCCATTTTTAATTACTATATATCAAACAAGGAACTTGGGAATTTATAAACGAATTCCCATTCCAATTCTCGTTGTGAATTCTCATTCTAATTCTCATTATCATTATGAATTTCCATTCTCATTCCCGTTAGGTATGCAATGGAAATGGGAACGGGAATTCATAATAGAAATGGAAATGGAAATGAGAATTCACAATGGGAACGGAAATAGGAATGTCTTTATGAATTCCCAACTTCCTTGTTTGTTATGTGCTAATCTAAAATGAGAATAAGTGGGAGTAGGATTGGAATAAGTAGACATTTACTACAGTATCCTGATTAATTTAAATAGAGTGAGGGAACATTGGTAATATGAATTATGGGAGTGATATCGGTAGTTAACATTGACTAATGAATCCTAGTATGAATTACCACCCCTCCCCTAGGTAATAGATTAGTGGGAGTTGGGGGTTTCTATTCCCATTTCCATTCTCTCGCTTTTTACAATTCTCATAAAACAAACATGTTTATAAATTCTCATTCCCGCTCCCCAACTCCCTCATACCAATACTCAGAGCACCTAAATTCTCATTCCCACTCCCCAACTCCCGCATACCAATACTCAGAGCACCTAAATTGCAACCGCAGGAAAGCCAAGTTGAGATAAACTCTAAGCAAAACGCCATTAGACAAATAACTTGAAATTTGGAAGTGAAGTGAAGATATTTTCAAAATTTTCAATCATCCAAAAGAACTCCTATTTTGAGAGCATTAGACTACATATCAACAAAAAAAGGTAACAACAAACCCTAAGAAGAACCCAAAGACTTCAAAGCGTCCATCAGCCTTTCCATGACAATGAACATCAACAGCTAGGTTTGGAGAGGCATCGATTCGACATCCATAATGCAACAGAATCAGAAATTTACATGAGGAATGCAAGTCCTACTATTATTCCAAGCATAACCAGCAATTTACAAGCAATTACATTAAAGAAACTGACAGAAAACATTCTCGAGTCTCCACATTCAAAACCTTTCCCAGCAGAGAATAAAGCAAGCCTGCGACTAGACTAGTGTAGTTGTCACTTGTAGCAAAGTAATGGAATAGCCAATGCATATTCAATCCGATTGAAAAACCTACGGAAAGAAGAGAAGAGAGAAAGAAGAATACCTGGAAGAGAAGGCGAGGAGGGCGAAGGCAGAAGCGGAGGAGAGAGAGAAAAGGAGGAGGAAGGAGGAGGCGGAAGGGCGGAGGCTGGTGGCGGTAAGGGCGGCGGAGAAGGCGGAGTTTTGGTAGACGGCGAATTTGGCAGGTTTCGGCGGCGGCGACGCGGCGGATTTGCTATCTCTGTGAGCAGCAGCTCGGGTGTCCATAGCTAGAATGAGCGGAGGATCAGGAATTATTCCCAGTATCAAGCAGCCTTGGGTGCCGCCATTGATGAGGAATGAGAGCGAACCTGGGTGAAACTCTGAAAGGAAGAAGGAAAAACAAAGAGG
Organism: Portulaca oleracea; assembly: GCA_029582165.1. Classification (NCBI taxonomy): domain Eukaryota; kingdom Viridiplantae; phylum Streptophyta; class Magnoliopsida; order Caryophyllales; family Portulacaceae; genus Portulaca; species Portulaca oleracea. The sequence continues at coordinate 43,146,216 of CM055876.1, forward strand.
GGAATATACGAAGCAGACACACACTAACACTAGGCAGTCCACCGGGTAGTCTTCAACAATTCAAATTTTTGCAGCTTCCGGAAGGAAAGCCTGTTTCGCCCCCGGGGGGGTGTTGTATGAGTTGGAGACTTGGGTTGTTTCAAATCTCACTATGCTAGTACATTTTATTACATGATTTTGGGTTATTTACTCTCATTAACATAATTATTCACTCATGCTAACTCGAAGCACATGCTCTAGGTACATATAATATATATTGGCTGCTAGAAATTGGGTTCAGAACGTACAAATTTTATTTTTGTTCTTTTCTTTTGCTTATTTTTATTTATTTTCATTTATTTATTTTTGCATTAAAAATGACGAGCATATTAAGATGGCTATTGACCATCTTAAATTACATCTAAATTACTATAAAGGTTAAATTTATGTGTTTAATCATTAAAATTTTATGGTTTACTCATTCAAAATTTGTCAATAAATCAAAAATTATATAAAACTTTATAGAATTATGTATGAAATAGATTTATTATGATTGGTATGACTAAGATGTCACTTATATATGAGGATATAGTTGATGAATAGTTGAATACTATGCACATATAATTGTCAAATATGTGTAATTAGCCATAAAAATTATTATTTAAAAATCATAAAATATAAATTATAGGCAATTCAAGAAGCTTAATAATCATCTTAAATGAAAATACATATCACTATCCAACAAATAATTCAAAGTACTTCCTTTTCTCACAACTATATAATCCATTTCTATTAAAAGGAAAACTATAATCCATCTTAGAAGTTAGAACAAAACACTTGATATAAGTATACCTAATAGATTTATAGAATTATGTATGAAATTGATTTACTATGATTGAGATGACAGCTCATACCAATTAGGACTCATCAATCCCATGATGATACTAACAAAGTAAAATATCACCTCTTTAGTTTATGAAAATAAATATGTATGTAATGCAAGAGTCAACCTCTTTATACACTATCATACATAAAAGTAACGGACCCCGCATCAGCAGGACTATACTGAGGATTGCTGCTATTATATGTAATGCAAGAAATTCGGTCACCACATTATGGTTACTTGGAGTTAGTTTTGTCTACAGTAACAAAGTGTCCAAACGAACTAGACAGCTTTGATGAATGATGACAAAGATCTCAATATCTCATACAATGGACTAGCATCAGTTCCAAGCCTTCACAACAGTACAACACCACTGTGAACAAAGTCTGTGCACATTGTTCAACCATCAGATCTCATTCATCAAAATCACATCCAAGATAAGGTTCTTAACCCTAGATAATCAGCTACAACCTACAATAACACAACCTATTGGCTATCACCTACTAATTCCCTTCTCTGCTTATCAAAAATCATAAATACAACAAAAATGATTATACAAATAGGGTTTCACATAAATTTATCTGTACGAATCTCTAGATCATATCAGCATTACTTGTACAGATTTTACAGCACAACAAGAAACCCCCTCCGCTATGACAATAATCCTGGCATCGAGTCTATATCAGATCGGCTCTCCCCTGAGAGTGCTATAGTTAACATCTCTGTGCAGAACTGATCATCTGGTTTCAGCCATAGGGCCTGCTCAGAAATAAATTACAGTGAACAATTTGGAATTGGAGGGTGCCAAAATGCAAAACGGCAACTATGACGTTCATATCTAAGTTAGAGATCTGAAATGAAGATGTAATAAAGTGTTTTTGTTTTGTGTGTGTGTGTGTGGGTGGTGGTTGTTTTGGGGGGGGGGGGGGGAGGGGGGGGATGGCATAAGATATGCAATCCTAAGTAATCATACCTTGTGATAGTTTGCAATAGCAGCGCTATAATTTCCCTGAATTGAACATTAAAAAGAACACATCATGAATGATGGCAAGTGAAACAATAGACGGTTTATGCATGGGACTGGCCAGTCAGTACCTGTAGATGATAAGTGTATGCAAGACCGGCGTAAGTGCTTAAGCACCTAGTCGATAAGGTAAGTGCCTTTTCATAGTATGTGATAGCCTCACGGAACATCCTGAAAACACCATGATCATAGTTTATTAACAGACTCCTTCATATCTTCATACCATGCGCCAAACTACAGCGAAACTAAAATGCATGGCAATAAGGGACGACAAAACAAATAAAATGCATGCACCGTGTAGATTGTAAAACAGTTTTCTTGGTTGGACAACAGTTCAAACTACTTTTGGTATATGGTAATGCTACCATCCATAAAATAGCAGCACACAACATACAATGATGCACGTTTAAGTAATTTACTTTATCACGACACAACTGTCAAACCCAGAAGCGGTGACTTCTTCACTGTGCTGGAATCAACTTCTTGCATGAAGGCCTAAGGATGCGTAAATGCAGACTTCAATTATGCCACATAAGCTTAATGCTTCCGCCTTCAAATATGCAAGCTCAGGGAACTAAGAAACTTATTGCTACATGCTGGATACAGATAAAACAAGAACATGTAGCCTAAGAAAACAAATGCTGAAGAAAAGCATAAAAAAATGAAAGATAATCATATTCCACAATAAATATGTAGGAACAAATGCCAGCCAAGCAAACATGCATCTCAAATAAACATGGTAAGCAAGAGCGTACTTCAGCTTCCTGTACGCATGAGCAAGATTGACAATAGTGGATTCCCACATTTCATTTATAGATGTCGGAATAGTTGCCAGGGTCTTCTCAAACCACCGAACTGCTTTTTTGTACCTGGAATTGCACCACAAGAGGTTTCAGAAAATGAGTTGATCAGTCAAAAGAAACCTAACAAGTTTTCCTCTATCCTGTAATTAACCACGACAAAGCACAATATGAAAGTTAGCTCAAATGGCAAACTGCAAATTGATGATCATTGGGCTTAACTGAATCAAAATAGTCTACAATTCCACTGTGTGAGAATACAACAGTTCTCTTTGAGGCCGGCTACTACATGAGCCCTATAATGGCCACTGTGTGGGCATCCTAGACCTATAGAAACCATACAGTGTACTGTAGGATTTGCTCCACAAGCATCCCCCATAAATAAGGTCACACAACAACGACTAAAATACCAGAAGCCAGATGTAGCACACAAATATCAACAATCTTCACTCAAAGGCTGCATTTGGGTGTTGAGGGGGAGGAGAGGAGGGGATGACTTTCCAAGAAAATAATTTCCACTTCCGAAGTAAGGAAAATTCCCTTTTCCTAACTGCAATTTCTACCATTTCAGTTTCTACATCTCTCTCTCCGTTTCAACGACCCTGTTAGTTACTTTCCCAAGTTTTGATCACTTCTTTCCCCCCAATGACCCAATAAGTAGCCACTTTATCTCTCATATCAACTCTTAATTAGTCACTTTATCCTTGAATATCATAGTTAGCTTCTTTCTACTTTCTCTTCTCCCCCTCAACTCTCTTTCTCCTCTCGCTATCTTCTATCTCTTGCCTTTTCCCCCTTTCACTTCAACAGTTAATACAACCTGCCATCCCTTATAGGCTTATACCCGCCTTAAATATAAGATTTTCTATTTTTTATTAGGAAAAAATGAAGGTCAAGAAAGTATACATGCTTTTATAAAAATAAAATAAAATAAAAAGAGTAATGGTCAAGAGACTGTACATGTTATCCGGTTATTATTTCACAATGCAACAAACAACTAAATGGACATGAGAAATAATAGAAACAATTTCTGCAGAAATGTCCCTCTAACCAAAAGGACGCTCACATGCTACATACTCCATAAAGAATTGATGGTGAATCCTGGATCGGAAATATGCTTGCCAACAAAACTTCAGTAAAACCAAAGGATCAAATTTTCCTTAAGACAGCTCAACTAGTCATATCTGCAGGATCCTTTCTCAGTTCACTAAGGAACATGTTGAAAAAGTTTTAGTAATTCAAAGGCAGGCACATTGGCTGCTGAAAATGGTTTTCAATGCCAGACTGACACAACTCCCAACTGATTGAGCACATATCATCAACAATGCCACATTAGCCATAATATTTAGCAACCTAAATGTCTGAAATAAGGAGGGGAGAACAAGGATCCTTACTCCTTCATGTGATAAGCGACAACCCCAAGTTCATTACATACAAGAGGATCTGAAGGACAAATTGCTTTTGCCTGCATGAAAAACTGGAGAAACCTCAAAATCAGTTTCACATCTACAGCAATAAATAAGGAAGTTCATTCATTAAATTTCACCTACAGAAATTATCATAGTCAATGCACTTAGAATTCATAAGCAAAATCAATCTTTTTTCTTCTTTTTTTTTGGGGGGGGGGTGACTGATTGCTGTCTTTGCAGCCATCCAGAAAGATATGACCTAAGTAACGGCATAACAGATAACAATAAAAATACTTTATACAAAGAAAGAAACAAGAAAACATAATAGTCATCACTAGTACAATCCAGTTTGCTTTATCCAGGCCATTGCCAGACACATAAACCAAAGTTACAAATTCACATGATTATACACTAAAGTTGTAGATCATACAAATATACATGATAGTCCCTTTCTAAACTGAATTATGCTGATTAGGGGTGAGCAGAAAAAACGGGTACCCATCCAGATCCAGAACCAAGGGGATCCAGTGGATTTGGATCTGGATCCCATTTAACTGGATCCAGCACTGGACCTAAAAATCAGAATCCAGTTACAACTGGATCTTGATATCGCATCTAAAACCGGGTCGAGAATCCAGTTAACTATACAAATTATTATAAATTAAATAAATTTCACATTTGAGCCATCACTTAGTTTGCAAATTAGTATCAACCAAAGCCATTTGACTTATATTGCTACTACCAAACTAGTACTCTACTATATATATTTGCTGATGCGAAAGGAAAGCTAGAACCCGAAATCCCTAAATTACTCAAATCATCCTCTTGAAATCTCAAGCTGCTCTCTTAATCTCACTGATTTTGTGTACAGTTTTGCTCTTGGCATGTATCATCTCTGAATCCCTAAATTACTGTTCTGCTCTTGACATTTATCATCTCTGAATTTTCAAACAGTGGAGTAGTTATTCTATATCCGTCTCAGGTTCACTAATTTCGTGTACTGTAATGTTTTTTGAAAAACGGACTTTATGTGAACTTACAACTGGGCACCCAGAACAGGTCCAGAACCGACTGGATCCGGTACTGGATCCTGATTTTAGGATCCAGTGCCAACTGGATTCATGAAATTTAACCGGGTACCCAGTATTGTTCACCTCTAACTATGAACTTCTTTTGATCAAGAACTGATGTCATAAGGTAGATCACCGCAGCTATTAAGGTTTACAAGGTTTATGTTGTCCTCTGGCAATTTCTTCAGGTCATCTTCGTCGTACATTGCAGTACAGAATAGGTGTAAGGTTACAGAGGGGTAGCAATGTAGCATTGTAGCATAACAATGTTCAAATGCTACTGAAATTCCAGGATCCAGGTACTGTAGCTTATATAAGATATTAAACGAAAACATAACATTGCCAATGAGGTCTCTGTTCACTTTGCTAGCTTAAATATGTCTTTCAATGCATTCCATGTCAATATAAGACGATATGTACGGAGACAGAATCAGAGAGACAGAAAAGGTAGAATCTGGTATTCTAATGCTATCTTTCTTAGATGTCCTTGTAAATCTAACTATCTAAGCTGAAGCAATTCACAGCAATATACTGTAGCACATAAAAATGAAGCAATGACCAATATTAACATTTAATCCGCTAACCTGCTCCGCAAGTTTAAAACTGTGTGTTCGCATGTACTCCATGCCGATATACAATGTTGGCAAATGACACCTGGAAGGGGGAAAATCAAGATTTGGCCTAAAGATATCAGGTGACGAGACAAGTACACACAAAGACCTACTAGTGTCTAACATACAAGTGTTGCATTTACAAAAGAAAGTGCAAAGACAGGATGTAGTATAGAAAAAAATGCAACACAACCACAGAAAAAGCAATTAGTAATGGTTTACTAATCATTGTACAACACAACACTAAACAAGTGGCGGCAAAGCTCAAAGACCATGATGACAGACCTCAAATAAACTTAGCAATGCCAGAAAATGGTAACATATCACAAGCATTTCATTTCCAGGTACCAATAACCCACCATAGACAGTGGTGATGCAGGGATCAACATTGGCAAGTAGAGAAATATTTGAAGGGAAAAAGTGACACTAATATCAGTGTCAGTGCACCAATGGAATTTTAAACAGGTAAAGTTGAATCTAAATATCCTCAATCAACAACTGGGTATGGCATATAAATATTGCATATTATCTCAACAAACAGCAAAATCAAATGCATGATGTTAATAAATAATGGTCACAAGAGATAGCAATATTGCAAATGCCACAAATTACAGCAGTTCAAGGTCATAAATACTACCCAGGGAATAAACGAGCAGCAGTTCGATAAGACAACATTGCTTGGTCACCTTCTTCTAGTGCAGCATATGCATTCCCTTGACCCATCCAAGCAGCTAAAAATGTTCCTTCCAGATTAGTAGCTTTGCTGAGAAATAAATAAATAATAAAATATATAATCAGATATTTTACTGGTATTGACCAGCTCCAACCTCAAAAATGCACAAAAATGTTAAATGTGAATGACTATGACTAGATCACAGAAGAAACAACATTAAGCATCTTTCAGGAGAAGACTACTTATACAAATTACAAAATCAAATCAAACAAGTGAGAGATTAGCAATCACCAAATTGAATGCAATTTATTACATGCTCCTAGAGTTCGTACTCCAAATAGTGCAATTGTTCACTTGCAGATATCCAGTTGTTCGCTCTTAATAGTGTGATTGTTCACCTAAAGATATCCTGAAGTATAAACTCCAAGTACATGTAATATATATTGCAAATTGAGAGGATATGCAGCTACTGGAAGAGACAGCCATGGACGACCCTCTTTACAGCACGGGTTCTGGAACATCGCTGGTTCCCTACAGAGAAGGGACACTTCCTACAAATGTGAAGAAATCCCAGTTTCTCTCAATACAAGTACACAAATTCTTTGTCCCTCATGATCACATTTGCAAGAGTCTCCTTCTACAATCCAAACCTGTTATTCTAATACTTAGGAGGAAATTATGCTTACACGTTGAAACTGAACCAAACTAAACAAAATCATCCACCTATTTGTCTGGGAGAGACGGGTAGGCAAGTAGCACTCAAAGCACCCACTCTAGAGCTTGATAGGCAGTGTAGCGGAAGGGGGTGAATGACGACTCAAGCTGTCACCTACAGAGGCAGTACTTCCAATGTATCCAATACCTCAAGGGCTCAAGGGTGATTTCCAACAATCTCACATCAAAAGAAACAAAGAACAGTTTGATGAGACATTTCACTTTAGTTCACTATAAAACCAAAGCATAACAGTGTCACCCACTTTCCAGCCTTCGAGGCAGTTCAAATATGCTTGCAAAAGGATGCGAAAGGATAATATATCCAGTAATGTTTTCCTCCAGTAGAAAAATGATATCTATTCACACCTATGTCTGTCTGTATAACCCCAACCCCAAAAAAAAAGGGAAATAGAAATGAATACACACATAATAAGTCCATCTTTATTCTTGTTTATTTCTCTTCATAGTTACACATCTTTATTCTGTTCTTTTATTTGTAGCAAGAAGTGATACCTAAAATACCGGCGTGCTTGGTCATACTTCTTGATGCAATAATAATAGCATCCAACAGCAAACCATGATAGAGCCCTGCAGAAAAGACAGAACTCAAAATCAAGTACTATACATCACCAACCTCACAGACCGAATAGCAAAGAGCATCAGCTTTAGACTTGTCCAAGGTAGAGTCTAAATGGCATGTACTATATTCCCCCTATCTCCTATATGATTGATACAATATGTTGATACTATTAGTATAATGATGCAAATTCAAGTAATAGTCATAAAGTAATGTAAATTTTCTAAGAAAAATGTAAGTAAAGATGATATTAAGTAAAAGCGTCCACAAACATACTGTTAGAAGACTAGGCCTAAAGCAGCAGTCAATTTATAAAACTTCCAATATGGTGAGAGACTGAGAGTACCAGACCTGTAAATTGACACTGGAACTATCCCATCTTTATTTTTCATTGACTTTTGATACTAGTATTGAAGAGAAAAACTTAATGGATGTTCAATGTGCCTTCAAGAGGGGATGTGACTCAAGAAGAGTTAGGTTTTCGTGGTTTGGGGAATGATTGCATTGACCAGTGTTGCCATGCTCAGAAATTAAAAGAAGAGGAAACATTCAATTTTACAGGACAAAGCTATGTCCTGACAGGATTTCAAGTTTTACTTAGTTAAGAAATATGAATAGGTTAATATGTCCTATCAAGATTGTCCTACATTTTTTTTGAACAAGTAAATGAAAAAATAGTATTATGACTACCCATGCATAAAAAAAAGGACACAACCACAAAATTTACCTTCACAGCCTCAAGCGCTTTATAATAATCATATCAAAAAACATAAATTGGATTGTAATATTCAAACTATAGGAGTTGGGATAATGATCATCCGAATTTAGATTTTATCACAACAACTAGAAACATTCATGTCCTGGATTTCGGGATACCACCATCGAGTTGGTCAACCAACCCGGTGGCTTTCCTACGTGGCACCGGAGGGCGGATTTCCTACGTGGCACCTGTATTGTAATAATCCCAAATTTTAATATATTTGATTTTACTAGTCCAAACTACCATATATTGGATAGTAGTAGTCCAAAATATGTTCAGCTTGGAGCAACTCGGTGCCAGTACATTGAAATCCAACAGGTGAATAGTTTAGTTTGATGTGATACAATTCTAAAGTTCGGATGATTATTATTCCAACCCCTAAAGTTCAGATTAGTACAATCCAATTTTCCATCAAAAAATCCATACAGGATTACATTTGTGCTACTTTTTTGAGAATTCTATATAGGTGGACTCTTGGACTCAATATGATCAATGGTGGATGTGACTTCTTTTGATTTAGTAGATAAATTACACAAGGGAGTTAAAAGCACAATTATTTTCGTGATTGCACCTTTTGTACATGGGTGACATTCCCGTGGGTCATTATAATACAACTTTTTTTATTACTGCTAAAAAATAAAAGGAAACCTCTGCAGCATCCTTTTCATCTTCCTTGCCTTTTAGAGAGGTTACTGACCATGCGAAACTATGCATGATGATGATAACAGTTATCTACCTTGCGCACTTTTCTATCCCACCATCAGGTAGTATGATGTTAGTTAATCAATCATTTATAATAAGGCACTTTTCATATGGCTATTAACAATTGTCAGTTTTGTTGTTTGCTGCGTACCACTATTAGCATATTTCCTCCCTTAGGGTCAGCTCTATAGAAGGGCTAATGCCCCCTTACCTAATCCAACCTAAATTTACCCATTCTTCCCATAGACCCTTTGGTTTTTTTTCTTTTTTCTAAACAAAGGCTTTAATATGCAAAAATGTCAAAAGAAAACTTTTTTTACCCAAATTAAAAAATAAATAAGAAAAGAGAAGTAATTGGCCCTCACTTTTGAGGGTAGTCCTTCACCAGGTTGCATGCCATAATGTAGAGCTCATTTGACTGACCGAGTTCCATGGCAGCAGCTAAATGTATCAAAGTACACTTGAGATGGAAGGGATCCTTTTCTAGCAACCTGAATACATGGAATACATTCAAACAGATCAAAAATCAACTGCACTCGATAGCATTACAGCAGAAAAAATACACTGGCATCAACTCACTGAGAAGTTAGTTCGAAACACTTCTGATATTCACCACACTGATGATAGTATTCAGCTTTACACACCAAAAGATCAGTGTTATTCTTCAATGATCCCGTGAACGGTAAACCAGTTGGGCTATCAACGGTAGTTTCGTTCTCAAGTTCTTTAACTTTTGCTTCAACTACATTCTCTTTGTCATGCTGAACACACCAACATCGATAAAAGCTAGTTAGCACTAAACATAACGTCTTCCTTGACAGATGCTACCCAATTTGCCTTTGCCATGTAATTGTGATGCATACTCACCAGGCCGCAAGAAAAATTTCAATAAACAACTCTTGGTATCATGGGCATTTACAAATAACAACAAACAAATCATCTCTCATTTTTACAGATTACATGAAGAAAGCCCAAAACTCACCTTCTTTATCAAACAAGAGTAAAATGATGAAACCCATCCATCTTCACGAGAAAATTGTAACGACGAAAGTAAAGAAGATTCTGCAAAACAGAAAGAAACCAAAGCTTGAAGGAATATGACAGGAAAATATGCCCCCAAAAAATTGTCTTTATCATGTATCCAAAAGTAACTCAAATGCTACTCAAGAAAAAATATGTTTTGGAGAGAACGATTAATTGAAATGTTACTGAAACAAAAATATGTTTGGGGAAACTTGTGAACCCTGTTCAAAGTACAAGGTTAGCAGTTGCTATACCTTCCTCACATGTCAGCATGTGATTTTCAATTAGATGCTCCAATGCCTAAATACAACAAAAAGTACAGCCATTAGATTTGTAAATTCTCTATGATGATAACCGCAACAATTATACAATTCTTAGTTTAGAAAAACACGCGTGGGACCCAAAAAGGATCAGGGCGCACCCCTGTCCGCTTCAGAACATGATACTGCAGCACATTCCAGAACAGCATTTTTTTTTTGGTGCTTGTGGGAACTTTCCCATTTTGGTTGTTTAAGTTGAACTATGGTTTTTTATGGGAGCGCTCCACATACAAAAGGCACTCCCCTATGCTTCAGAGCCCACGCCTTAGCCCCAGCCCCCAGGTAGTTTTGTGCCTCTTGCCCCTCGCACTTTTTTAATATAAGATCCAATCCATCCAACCACAAAGTAAGATAACTTGGACCTAAACACGACAAAAGTCAGTGGATAGGTTAAAACTTGAAATAGAGGCAAAATCAAGCATTTTTATCCAACTCTTAGGCACGGATCGGACAACATAACCGTCACCTAATGTCAAGGCTTCTTGAAAGCGAAGAATTTTATAAAGCAAAGACTTAAAAGCAGGAGCCAATAGTTCACAGAAGCCAAGTATTTAATCATGCAGGCATACCTCATAGCACAAAGGATCAGCTTTGATGGCTGCTTTATACCTGGACCAGGATGGACAACAACTCTTGTTATTGGCAACTCTTAACATAAGCAACTTAGCCTTGTTTAAAAAAGCTACTACATAACCAATTTATTTATGGCCTAATAAATCTGTTATCTAAGACACAATCTCATTCTAGGCAATTTATAAACAAAATCATGCAAACCTTCTACTACTTTTTTCTCAATAATATTATAAACCATTCCCTTATGATGAAGTTTATCAATAGTCAAAAGCATTTTGTTATTTTTTTATTCTGATTTTGTATTACAAACTTAACAACTCATCTTCATTTGACAACGATGACTGTATTTCTAGCATTTTGGGGCTTGAGGTAGGTTATTTCCTAGTCACTTTGTTCATGCATTTATATTTACGAAGAAACATTACAGGTCAGGGCTCCTGCATGGAAGAAACTAATGACCAGTGGCATGAAGAGGCTCACCATTGCCGAGCTTGAGCACAATTTTCAAGTGCCTCGTAAGCCCTGCCTCTAAGGAAGTATATTGCTGCAGAAATCTGCCACAGTAGGATTCAATTATGTTTAGCCACAACTAAACGTTATCATGTAATAGAACTTACAGAAAACATGCAGCACCACAATGAACCAAGAGCCCAAATGCAGAAATCCACACCATCTCAAATAACAACCACAAACAGTTTGTAACAAACCCAAAATCCAGGAAACTAAATAAGATGAAGTAGGACAGCTTTGGGGCCCCAGTAAACGAGCTGGATACAGTTAGCTTATAACAACCCTCTCCTGCTTCCCCTAAGCAGGAAGCATCAGGGTAATGGAATGGCCCCAGAATACAGATGAAAATAGCAGTATTCCAGATGGCAAACTTGATAACCAGAGCCGCAAACAACCTGCTGAGTGAAAAGCTCCAGAAATTATTTGGAATTGGAAGTAAAAGGGGGCTAGCCTTTACTAAGCCCTAATGTTTCAATTACACAACTGGCCACACATAACATAAATTACTTCGAGAAATGCTGATAAGTAAGCAAATGCCAAATTTGTCACGAAGCAATACATGGCATGAAGGGAAACTTACATTGATTTCATGATCTTGCCCCTCCTTGTCCAGGTACATAAAGTTGAAATCTTTAGAATCGCTAACATTGCCATCTTCATCGACTTTAGCATCTCCTAGCATTTGTAAACACTGATCCCACTCTTTTAATTCCTCCTGTGTTAAACATAAATACAGTTAACAATGGCCCATCTTTCCCTAGCCAATTCCCTATAATCCCATGCTTACTACATTTTCATACCACCATTCCAAATAAAGCCAAAGAATTGCAAGTAAGCCCGTACAGCCTAAAAATTCATCATTCAATCACTAGCCTGCTTCGGACAAAGCGCAGAAACGACCACCCGGAGCATCATCCCACCATTCACTCCACTGTAACAAAATCCTAAACAACAAAAGGAATTATTGAAGTTCTAACTGATTATACCACGACAATGGCGAAATTAAAGGAGCATTGAGCATATGCATTTCATAAAATAATGCTCCTTTCAACAATACAGTTAACAAAGTCCCGTCTTACTGGCAATCTCCAACAATCCCATCCTCAACTTACAGCCTTACATCTCCACACCCCCATTCCATCAACATCAAAAACTAAAGCTAAAGGATTGCAATCAAACTCGCACATCCTAAAAATCCACCATTCAAACACTAGCCCGTTCCAAACAAAGCACAGAAACTACTACTCCAAGCATCATACCAGCATTCAGTTCACCGTAACAAAATCCTAAAAAACAAAAGCAATGACTAAAGTGGGAAGCTACCACAGTGAACATATTCATAACTGGGTGAGAGAAGTACCAGGCATTTAGCGGCGAGGTAGCGGAAGCGGAGGTCGCGGAGGACGATCTGAGAGGCGTTGAGGAGGTGGAAGGCGCGGCGGAAGTGGCGGCCGAGGAAGAGAGCCTGAGCCTGCATGTATATGTCGGCAGGGTCGCCGGTGAATGCGGCCACTTTATCGGCGAAGAAGATGGCGGAGGAGTAAAGGTGTTTGCTCACACAGTCTCGTACCACTCCTCGGAGCTTCTCTATGTCTTCTTCCCTCATTCTCTGGTTTCAATCTCAGTCAGTCTGATGAAAGAGAAAGAGAGAGAGAAAAGGAGGAGCAACAATGGAGGGAACGAAGGAAGGGTTTTTGCTTTTTTGACTTTGGTTTCTCAATTGAAACTGCCCATGAATGAATTCTCTGATACTGAAACTAATTCAAAGAGCGGGAGCAGAATTGAATGTTTAGTATTAATATGATCATCATGAAAATAGAACATCAATCCGTTGTAGTCTAGCTGGTTAGGATACTCGGTTCTCACCAGAGAGACCCGGGTTCGAGTCCCGGCAACGGAAATTTTTAGTCTGTCTTCACTTTGATTTCTCACTCGTTGCTTCATTTAGCTATTTATTTCTCTTTAATACTAGTTTCAATCTTCATTTTTGCAGCCAATAAATCTGTACTTTCCTTTTCATAAAATGTTCTTACATTGGAGTCAAAAAAAACTTCCTAAGCTCACTAATATATTTGTCACATTGTTATGATACGCGGGTATAATCAAATTGCAATCAAAATTAACTTTTTATTTCCAACAAATCTGTAGTATAAAAGAAAATTTGAATATTATCATAACTTCTAAATGAGCCAAGTAAAATGCATAAAATGCTTTTTTGTAAAATATTTAGCAATTATTTTAGCTAACACCTGATTTAGTTAATAAATTCGATAACAAGGAGCGGTTACCAGGCTACTATTTCCATACTGTAAATTTAAGCTAACACATAAGCTAGTGTGATTAGATATACATTGCAATCATGAACTTGATTCAACACAATGGCAATTCCTGTCAAGAATAGGGATACTCATGATGACCTTTGTGATATCCAATTAATTAGCTTTGGGAGGGAAACATATAGCAAGATAGGTGAAGCATCCAAAGTATTAATAGTGTTTTCATCAATTAGTTTAAATATTTTTTTTAAAAGTAAACTATTTACAATATTTTTCCATCTGCTTTTACTCAAATCTAATATTCTACATCTTCTTCCTAAATTTACATAACTTTTCTATTTTTAAAACAACTTATTATCTAATCTTACATACTTTTACGTGAATTATCAAAACCTACTCAAGTCTACCCAACTTTACTTACCCAACTTCTACATACTCACTGAAAAAAGAGTCTAAATCAACTATATAATAATTAATAGTATCATTTTTAATGCTTAAATTTGCACATGATTGCTTGTCCCCTTGAATAAAATATAAGTGATGTGATTTTTTACAAGTATTATATAAATTTGACATATATTTTGTATTTATTTAATGTTAAACTTACCTAATAATTCTTCCCTATTTATATAAATTTACTCAATTACTATTCTCATGTTCATTAAAATTCACCTAATTGTTTATACATCCAAATTTATTTACCCATCTATCCTTACCACAACCACAAAACACAAAGGCTTGTGAAAGTACGTAAGACATTTAGGTTAATTGATAAATGGAGTTGTGAAGCTAATTGGTAACAATAAAGGTGACCTCGTATCATTTTAATCACTACACCATGTACGGGAGTCATGATACAAATTACCTTGTGTAATTTATAGAAAGTAAAGATCAACTTGAGGGAGAAGTTTTATTGTACTATGTTGTTGAGAGCGTCATTAGCCATGACGTAGAAAGGTTATTTGGAATTGGAAAGGTACAAAGGTTGTCAGTTTAGGTAAAGCTTTGGGTTCCTCCTTGATTGGACTTGATGGAGTAATCATGCAATTCACAATATACCATGCCCTAGTCAAAAGCTCCTCCATAGTTACTTTTCAAATTGCTTGTTTCTTTCTCCTTTGGTAAATTTAGGTAATGAGTAATTTGGTGATCGCTGAACAATTGAGTGGCGCGTCGAAAATTTACTTAATGCCATGGCCTTGTTTTAATTTCCTTAGCATCTTTTAAATTGTAGATGTTATAGTATATAAAACCATCTTTGAATTTATAAAACACAATCATGTTTGGAGGAAGATAGAGGAACCAGGGGAGCCAGGCCAGCGGCGAAGGTCAAAGCAATCACTAGCGAATTTCAAGCAATCCAAGCAAAGGCTAGCTAGCAACCATGATGCAGTTGCTGCACGGTACCTTTGGAAACCACTAATATCATGATTGATAAAGGTTGACTTTGATGGACCGAAAATTGGTGGGGTCGGTTACCACAGTCGTCGCAAGAGACAACCAAGAGGCAATGTGATTTTCTGGAGTGGAGTAGTCGTTGAAAGTAAACGGAGTTGAGTGGGTAGAGGCAATCATATTCACAACAAGAAAAAGTTACTTTGAGCACCAAAAGAATTTATTGCCATAGTCCAATTGTGTTGCACTTTAACTTGGGGTTACAAAAAAAAAATGTCACGATTTGATTGCATTAACCTCAAAGCACAGAGTACAACCTACAAATTAGTAAAAAT
This sequence comes from Portulaca oleracea, assembly GCA_029582165.1. Lineage (NCBI taxonomy): Eukaryota > Viridiplantae > Streptophyta > Magnoliopsida > Caryophyllales > Portulacaceae > Portulaca > Portulaca oleracea. The sequence goes on from CM055876.1 coordinate 43,161,850, forward strand.
GATAGTATAAGGTAGTTATGGTGGATAACCAAATTTTTTTTCTTAGTAAATTTGGGCAACCATTTTTTTTGAGCCCTTGCAAATTTGGGCAATCATTTTTTTTTATTTTAATGTTGCCCAAAACACTTGGGTTTTCCAAGTCTATTTGTGTTGTTTAACCTATTTCGGATCATATTCAAATATTGTCAAATAAAAAAAGTTCACACTAGAAAATGTTAAACCAAATTCTCAACACAATGTCATGATTAATCCTTAACATAACAACAATGTTGAGTTGTCCCACACTGGCCTTTGACACCCATATTGTGGTGTTTATAATGGCTTGGGTGCCTCAACCTCCTAAGCTAGCTTTTGGGGTTGAATTGGGCTCAAGTCCATTATTTCACATGGTATCAGAGCCAGGGTCATTGATGTTGGGGCCGCGCCCGCAGTTGTCTGCGCCTCGTGGTGAGGGGGGCGTGTTGAGTTGTCCCACATCGGCCTTTGACATCCATATTGTGGTGTTTATAATGGCTTGGGTGCCTCAACCTCCTAAGCTAGCTTTTGGGGTTGAATTGGGCTCAAGTCCATTATTTCACAAACAATTCAAAGTCTTACATTCAAATTACCAAATGCGACCTAGAAAAGCATTACCAAGTATACTTAGTTCGATATATATAAAGGCTTGAGTTCAATCAAAACAAGTTCCAGTATATTTAGGTTTTTCCACAAACGTCTCCCAGTGAAAAGTCTCCACTAGGTGAGATCATGGATGGTTGTAGATCCTTTGTCACCATGTCAATTAAGTTGAATGTGATCCAACCTGATAAAAAGTTACATCGGTACTCAAAGTTCATTCCACATAGCCCACGACATACAAAGAACACAAAATATTTAAAATAAGTATATTGTATAATAAATACGAGAAAGTTGCATTTCTTTAGGCTTGCTCCTCTTATGTTATTCGGTAACAAAGTGCTTCAAATTGAACACATAACAATTTCTTTTCCATTACTTCTTGCATCTCTCATAAACAGTTATAACTATCAATACATTCATTCCATGATAATACAGTTCCCGAGATATCCATGGTAAACCAGCCACCTATAACATTCACCAATATAACAACTTAACAATTGCTAACATTTAATCCACTTCCTTATATCCATATATACACTTGCACGAGCAACCAATACAAAATACAAAGGAAGTAAATTACCCACACATTGCAGGCTTTACAGTACTTTAATCCTAAACAACAAGGTAGCAAATATGTTACAAAGGCTAACTCATTTCCAAAGTATTGTACCACATCCAAATATCAAATTCTTGACATGGGCAATCCCTATATATGTATAAATGAAAAGACAATCATTAATCACCTCAACAGAAGAAAAGAACCTTTAAAAAAAGAAGTTGTTTTCTCTCCATAGTGAAGAAACCCTAGCCCTCTGCCTTGCGATTCCCTGGGTGTGCGCCGTCGGTGTCGGCCTGACCGTCGGGAGGTGGGCGCTGTCTATGTGTCACCGCGTGCTGTGGTGGCTACAGTCTTGGGCTCCTGCGGTTTGGGTCTGACGTTGTTTTCAACGACTGATGATCGGCGGTCTTTTCCGGTGGTCGACGGTGGTTTTCGGCGGTCCAATGAGTGTCTTCGGTGGACTCTAGACGTGTGTTTCGCGGTCCTTTGAGACTGTTCCGGTGGTCGCTGGCGGTTGGGCGGTCCTGCTCGGTTGTGTCCGCCTAGTTGGTTGGTCCGATGCAGGCCGGTGTGGCGTTTTCTTCACGGTCTCAGTGTTTGGTCGTGTTCTTCGGTGGGTTTCATAGCTATCTTAAATTCCATTGTGTCCCGATGTAACGAGTTGAAGGGTGAGGTAAACTCTATTTTTTCCTCCCTTTCCTTTAGTGCTGATGTTGTGAATGTGGTCTCTTTAACTGCCCTATCTAGAGTGAATGATATTTGTTATGTGCTAAAAGATCTAGTTATGTTGTTGGAGGAAGCTAAAAACCATGCTCCTGATCTTTCTTCGGCTTCCAACCCACTTGAGTTGGTGACTTCACCTCTTGTTGTCGAGCCTGTGAGGCCCAGTGGTGTTAATGTTGGAAGTAGTTGCCTTTTCTCTTTGTTTGTTGATAACTTGCCGGTTGGGGTTAATAATACTTGGCTGAGAAACTTGTTTATGAAGTTCGGTAATGTTGTTGATGCTTACATTCCCCGTAAGGTGGGGCGAAATGGTAAGAGGTATGGTTTTGTTCGGTTCAATGATTGGATGGTGGGTTCTAATGCTATCATTGAGTTGAATGGGTGGTTGTGTAGCGGGTATGCCTTGCGTGTTGCTTGGGCAAAATTCTGCAAGAAGCAAGGGTCCGCTCCTCATTCTAGGAAGGGCTTGGATAATTGGACTTAGGTCCCTAAGTTTAAGCAAGTTGGTGTGAAGGCTAGTGATGGTGTTTGTGTGAACTCTCTTGCGTCTGATGGTGTAGTTACTATCCTGTCCCTCTTCCTTCGGTTGTGCCTAAGGTCTCTAAGTCACCCTATAAAGATGCCCTTTTGAGGGACCATATTGTCGGTGGTAAGGTCGGGGCTAATACGGTGTCTTCTTTTGATAGTGAGCGCACTGTGAGTGTCCCATCTGGCAATGCTGTGGATGAGGGGGTTTCTTCACCTCTTAGTTTCGAGGACTCTTTTCATAAGGTTTTCAAAGTCAAGGGTCAACAAAGAAAGAATGTGAACCTATCGTGGAACCCAAAATGGAGATTGGTTAGTAGAGCATCGTGTAAAGTCCGGTCTAGTGGTCCTAATTGTGGTAAAGGTTTGAAGGGGCTTTCTCGACGTTGCAGTTCTAACAGTAAAGATGCGGTTGATTGTTCTTCTGAAAGATCGTCGAATGTAGTGGTTTTATCTTTGGAAAGATTGGATGAGGAGGCTCGTAGGGCGGCCAAGCTCGTGTGTTCGTTGAAATTGTCTTCTGATAATCATGAGACTGTGACTAAGGCCTTTAGAGACGATACGCCGGAGCAAAAAGAAAAATCTTGTTACACAGTTATTTTTTTGTTTTGTTGTGTTCCTTGTGCTGCTCTTTGTTTGCTGAACTCTTTGGTTGTCTGTTGGTTTTGCGGTCTTGTAGCATCTTTGATGCCTTAACCTTTTTTTTACTAGCAAATTATCGGAAAAAAAGGCTACTAATATTTCATTGTACTCTTCAACTCAACTCAAGTAATTAAACTATTAGAGGCATGCATTTCACTTAGATATGGATATAAGTGTAGACACTTAATGACTATTACGGTATTACCTGTCAATAATACCAAAAAGACCAATAATATTCATCAATAATAAATGAAAAGGCTAATATCACCTATGTTGGAAGGTCAGTCCTCTATCCTGTTTCATATATTCTAAAATTGCCCATATAATATATTGTTGAGAAATTAGTGGTAAAAATTGAAATTTTAACCATACAATATTCAAAAATTAATATGAACAAAAAGACTATTAAAAGAGTATTAAGTTACATGAAGTGGTTTAGACAAAACGTCAAAAAAATTAAAAGACTTGTAAATATGACAACAATTAAACTTTGAAAACTATAATAATTATCTTTTTAATATATATAATATTTTATTGTATAGAAATATTGATATTAAATTCATAATAAAAATAATAACGTAAGAATATAATATTACAATTTTAGAAAGAAATATTGTATTAACTAGAAAAAATTATGAGTCAAGAAATGGGTGATGAAGAATGGGGGTGATATATGCGTTTTGGCCTCTTGGAGCAGGACACTATATAAATATTTTATTCCTTACAAAATTAATACTTATTATTATTTTTAACTCTATTTTTTTTACAGATACTATTAATTATCGATTATAAGAAACTTGGAACGCGTTGGCTACGCCAACAATTGAAATTAATATCCTAACGAATAAACCCCATCTGTTAGGCATATTTTAGACGCATTTTTGTAAATTTTAAAAAATATAGATAAAAATATGATTTTATACCGTTTATATATATATTATTATAGTTGTAGAAGTGTTTTTTTCAATTTAATTTATAAATATATGAATTTTATATTTATCATTTTCGAATGAGCAAAAGGGACTACGCCTAAAAAGCGAATTTGAAGAATGAAAATGAAAATACGGTATGTGTAAAATTCTGCACAGTACAGTTGTAATCTTGGGACTATAAGTAAAGCAAAAGTTGGTCATCGTTGTTTCGACATGCACATATCATCATCCTACTTACCCTTCTCTCTCTCTCTTTCTCTCTAGATCTCAACCCAGGTAGGTAGGCATAGCTTACTAGGCAGCAACCAGAATGTCGGAGATCTCATCAACTAATTCCTTCTCATCATCAGCACTATCCTCCTCCTCCACATTTCTGACGGCAGAAACCGGGAGCATCAGCAGCAGCAGTTTCTCAAGCTGCTTCAACGAAGGCGACGAACAACGGCACATTCTGACGGTGTCAAAGTCCAAGTCAGAGAGGCTTCTGGGGAAGTTCTTCGACGCCTTGGAGTTCGACTTCGACTACGAGCAGAGCAGCCTCTGGTCTCCCCCTCTTCGTCGGAGCGTATTCTTGGCTTCCCCCGGCATCATCATCTGCGCTTCTGCAGCGTCTGATGAGGATAATGTTCTCCTTAAACTCCGCCGTGCAACCAAGAAGAAGAATAAGAGGAAGAAGATCAGTGCACACTTTGGTACCTACCGAAGATTCTTCTCTTGCTTCACTGTACGTAATCAACATTCTTTACTCCTTTCCTTTTTTACTTCAAAATACAAACGTAAAGAGAAAGGGTACGTGAAACACTGAAACGTAACTATGGTGTTTCTCCATCATCCTATTGCTGACCAAAATGAGGGGTTACAAAAGTATCACTATACACTGCCCCGAACGGACCTCACCCTATGGAGAAATCCCAATTTAGCATGTCTTTCAACCACTATCAAATCAACTTCATCTATTATTTATATATACTTTATGGAATTTTTTTGGTAAATTTATTAAAAAATTATTGATAAAAATATAATTTTATACAATTTATAATATCGATTATTATACTTATAGAGCTCAATTTGATTTTTTTTTTAAAACTTATACATAATCGTTTAGTACTCCATCTGTTCCAAATAAATTGTCCACGTTACTTTTGCACGGTCTTCAATGTTGCACTTTGATTGTTAGTATTTTATGTTTTACATTAGCAACACATGTAATATTATATTTAGCTAAAAGTATTTTTCATTATAAATCTCATAATGACAATTAATCTTATATGATAAATCAACATATAATTTGATAAATTAACAGTTAAACTTTACAAAAATATAATTTATGTTAGTCAAACATGGACAAATTATTTGAGATGGAGGGAGTACCTATTTACTTGAGACAAGAAATTTAAGAGTATCTTATTATGTGTGTATCATAGTTATTAAAATCTCGATCCTACGATTTTATGATCCAAAATTTTCGATATGATTCTACTATTTACACACGATCCACGATCCTATATGACTTAATTCCGATCCTAACTACCCCATAGATTTGAGTTAGGATCCCGATTTTAACAACCTTGGTGTGTATACATATACTTATATCATCATATGGATGTGTATTACTTCAAGATTTTGAAAAGATAACATTCATTTCTTATACACTATAACTTTTTTTTCTCTTTTATGGTGGAAAGAAATGCCATGAAATTTGACTTTACATCTATGTTGAATAATGCATGACATGCACACTGACCTGGTATAAATGCATCAGGAGTAATTATTTATCTTACTATCTTAGACTTTGTAAACCACATGGATCATGACCATGCAAGTTAAAATTAAACTCAGCCAACTTTTTTTTCCCCTTTTTTTGATTTTATGGATACCAAAAAAAATTCACATAACGGTAAATTAAAGTTATACGTAGAGTATATCCTGACAAAGATGGAAAGGCCATGTATAATGGTATATTCCCAAAGTTAATCTCAGTGAATTACTACAAATTAGAGAATAAGTTGAAAGTTGAATGCCATATTCCCACCTTTGTCAAATTGAGTGAAATTTTACTAAATTGAGAATATTCATACGTTGATGAAGGTTCTGATTTAAAGTGCAAAAGTAGAATATTGATGAATGTTCAATCTTTGTCTCTGTGTTGTGTTTTTGCAGATCTTTTGGTGCTGTTAAGGAATATGGATCTCTGTTTGGTCCACCCCAACCCCAAAGCAAATTAAAGCAGCTAATATATAGCCCCAATCAACCCTCTTTATCATCTCTGTCAATCTTACCTTTTTTTTTTCCCAGCTCAGTCAAAAGCAGTACTTGTATTTGTACTTGTAATCTTGTTTTTCCAATTTATGTAATTAAATTTCTGCATGCACTTTGTATTTCCCCGATATATATATCATCTTATTTTCAATTTTACTGCATGTCTCGATCTCTCAACGTCTCTTTTTACTTTTTAGACAGTGTAAATTAACTATGGAATACTGTATTGTATTTTGATTTCAATGAACCAAGTAAAAATACAAAGTGATGGATAGTGATGGATAGGGGCGAGTATTTTAAGGGTATTTTGTAGCATGCATGTCTTTATTAACAGGGACACTTTGCATTGCATGGTTACAAAATTTGCGCTTCTTTACGTTCAAAAGCTAAGGGGGACGAAGGCTAGGGTAGCCGTATGTTGATTTTTCAACTTTATTTGTTGTCTGATATGATGGAATAAGAATTGTACTTCTGTGCCCCTTAGTTTATTTTATTGTTGTCGAAAGTACGAATATGTTTGCTCAGGTTTGCTTGTGAATTACAAGCTTTGGAAGCATTTGTTAGCCACTTTGCGTGTAATTACGGCTTGGTTTAGATCCTTGCAAGGTGCCCATATATATATATCGACATTAGAGTACTACTAGTAGTATATATTTGTGATTAAAGTCTATTGTTGGGATTTTCAATCTCATGAAAGTTTGGACTTGGAATAGTTAGGAAATATTTTGGGATGGTGTGATATGCCTCTAGTCCTCGAGCCACAGTTGAGAAACATGGGGTTAATTTATGGAGTTATTTGATGATTTGATCATAACAAAAATCGTACCAAAAACACATTATCTTTAATTTGACGGCAAGAAATCCTTAGAAAAACATATAAGAAAGCTTGAACCTTTGCATTTGATTGTCTTTTAAATGTTTTCGTCAATGAATCAGACAATTTATGGTGTGATAACTGATAATTAACTAAATCTGTCCCTCCACGGCTCGTTATATCAAGTTAATCCATTCATATTTTCAAGTTAATGCCAATAAATATGCTGGTGGTTTGAGTCACACGTAAATATTTTGTACATATACCACTTTGATGAAAGTTAATGTCTAACCAGGGAAGTCAAAAAACCAGGTTTGGGGTGTATTGGGTCCGGATGAATCGGATACTAGATGAAAGTCGTTATTGTTTGATACCCTGTTCTTTGGATATTTTTCAGGTTAGACAGTTCAGACAAGGATTAAGCTAGGTCAATATTAGGTTCAGTCAATAGAAAATGAAAAATATTGTATTCGAAGTTCAGTCAAATATATCAAAGTTGAAATTCGAACAAGAAATCTATTATCGTACCCAATTTTTACGGTCATGTTGAACCGGTCGGTATTCACAACTTTGTTTTTTAGCACATATATAAAGGACGATAAACTAACATAAAGGACGATAAAATGATGCAAGTTCTGCTTGTTGCCTCGGGGAATGTATAGGAGAAACCTTAAGCGGTGAACAAGGTTTATGAGTTACATCATTTGCTCAAATTTAAGATGTAAGAGTCTAGTGATATGCATGATCATGTTAATGTGTTGAGTATGATCTTGTCTAAATTAACTTATGTGGGATTAATCTTTGACGATGAGACTAGTGCTTATATTCAATTGGCTACCTTACCTTACATAATTTCACAACTTTTGTTAGTTCCTCTAGTTGGAAGGAGGCGTGACAGTTTAATGAGTTGTGTCATAATGTCCTAATTCCTAAGTGAAAGTATTCGTATGGAGGAACCTGACAGACATTCTAGTGGTAATGCTTTGTTTGTCAGAGTAAGAGGAATAGTGGGAGCTCAAGGTGGGGTTGGTTTAAATTTAGGAGTCAACGTATAGAGCATGAGTTGTGTTGAAACTGTGGTGATAGACGTCACTTTCGTAGAGCTTATCCTCAATTTAGGGGCAAAGGGAAGAACAAAATATACAACCATGATTCAACAAATTTTGTTGACAATCGAGGCTCTAATTATTAGTGTTGATGAACTAGAAAGAAGTAATATAATTAGTAAATACAGGTGGTTCTTTTCACTCTTCGTCTTGCATGAAGTACGTTAACAATTTTGTGAGTAGAAGGTTTGGTAATGTTAGGCTTGGAAATTGTTATGGTCTAGAGGTACTATGAACAGGTGATGTGGACATTAAAATTTTCAAGGGTGAGACTTGGAGGTTGAAGGATGTTCAGAAACCCCGTTGACCAAGAATCTTATATATCTGTGGGTCAACTAGACGATGAGGGTTTCACAACAAAGTTCGAAGATGGTTGTGGGAAGGTTACGAAGGGATCTCTAATAATTGCTATATAACGGGAAGAAAGAGGGGAAATTGTATACTGTCATTGATTATTCTAAAAGACTTGTTCCTTGTTCATGCTCGTCAAAGGCGTGCTAACTTCCGTAACAAGAATGTCTCGCTCCAGAGGCAAGATGACTTAGCAGTTTTAATGAATATGCGAATAGTGGAAAACATCAAAAATATTTGGGAGCGCCAACCAATGCAGGAAGGAGCCAAAAAATAAAAAAAAATAAGATTTTTAACTACTTGAAGGACATATGAGTAAAAAAAACTCAACGGTTGGAAAGAATAATTGCTTTTGGGGGGGGGGGGTAAGGAAGTCTTTTAAAAGCTGTCTTTTAGGTTGTGCCAATTTAAGTGATGAGCATAGATTCCCTGTGACCCTAATTTATTACTTGCATAGAATATGTGCAAAATTTTTTGGGGGTAACATTAATGAGGAGAGGAAGGTGCATTAGAAATCCTGGAATGACCTTTGTAAGCCAAAATGTGTAGGGGGTGTGGGTTTTAGAGACCATACAATATTTAACGAGACTCTCTTAAGTCTTACCCATACAAGGTTGGAGGTTATCGAAATTCGAATAACCGAGACTTGCTTCCAGCCCAATTCATGAAAGTGAAGCACTACCCTTAGTCTTTCATTCTAGATGCAATCGTGGCTAATGATCCTACATTCTCGGAGAGAAATCTTGGGTGCTAGGGTGCTACTGAAGGAAGGTTTGTGTTGGAGAATGGGAAATGGGAAGAGTATTAAAATTTGGGAAGGTGATTGACTGCTTAATGAAGAGGTAGAACAAAGTTAAATCCACACCACCGCCTACAACTCGAATGGAGGAGGTTCGTAGACTTAATAAATGTGGAGAATGCAACGTGGAGAGAAGGCATCATCGATGGGTTACGTTATTTAATATGAGAGAAGGGATACTTGGTATTCTTCTCAGCTCACAACTGCCAGGAGACAAGTTCATATAGTCCTTGCACAATGAGGACATTTTCTCAGGCCGAACAACTTACCTTTTAGGCTCTTCACTCAACCTTGACGAGTTTGAACATTTTTGAACCACCTTGTTGGATGTTCTAGTGCTTCCAAAGGCCAAACATTTTTGGTGGCGTGTGTGCAACAGTATTCTATTCCTACCTAAAATTCAAACATACGAGGGATGCCACTGTAGACTGTGAGCATGCACGACACTTGGCTCCTTATTAATCAGAAAGCATTGTATTGGAGAAACGATGTCAGCAGTCTTGGAGTGATGCTACAAATGTAGAGAGAGAAGATATCACATGAAGATTTCTAACTATGCATGGCATAGCCTAGCTAATATGGGTTAGCAGGAACGAATGAGTTTTTGCAACCTTCGCCCACCACCAATTCGCGTTCTCTTTCATAATGCCTAACCATCGCACACCACAATCCCCTTTCCCCACGATTCCATCCAAATCTCCCATTATTTCTTATAAATTGTTCACATAATCTTCATTCACCGTACAAATTCAGTCACCTCTATACCAAATTTGAATTCCTCCGCCAATACTTTCAGATTTCTGTCCCTTTAAATTCATCCTCAATTGTTGGGTTTTGAAGCTTGAAGTGAGCGAAAAACCACTGTTGATGTTTTAGACAACTTTCGTAGTCAAAGTTTAACCATGTTTGGTCAATTTGGATGATTTTTCATCAATTTGTTGGTGCCTCTAGTCACACATATGGTGGACAACTGAGCACATCGGTGGTTATGGTGGTGGAGGGCTGAGGGCGCAGTTGATTGGGGGGGGGGGGAGTTGGGCACTAAAGCTTAAATGGTGGTTCGTGCCTTCGTGGTGGTGGTGGGAAAGTTGGGTGCTTCAATTGTCGGGGGGTGTTTAGTTTTAACTTGCATTAATAGTTCAAGGCAGCATATTTAAAACTTTTAACATGTTTAGTAGTATTTTGCGACAAAAGAAATTTAAAGAAACAATTTTAATTTTTTTTGACAAATTTAGTGACGATTTAATCACAACGATTCTATAGTAAAATCTCACAAAGTATGTCACCTTCCCAAGTTCCAATAGCATTTTCTCCCACAATTTTTACTTTTCATTTTTCAACCACAAAGCATTAAAAAGCAAAGAAAAATCAGAAAAATAGCAATCCTCAAACCCCCGCTTAAACCCCTTCTCTAGTCATCTCCGGTGTGGCGGTCTCCTCCCCTCCTTTCCTATCTCCTCTCCTCCTCCGTCGCCTCTGCAGCCGCTAACCGCAAACTCCGGCGGCAGCGCAAGCAGCTGCGCTGCCGTACTCCGACCTAGCGCGTGATACCTGCCGTTTGTTTACCATGCTCCGTCTATCTCCTCCTCCGTGCTTCCCACCTGGTGAGCCTCTCTTTCTGCTTGTTGCTAATTATCCAATCCCACCTTCCTATTTTCCCCTATTTTTACTGAATTTCATCATACGGAAAATAATTACGTAGTAATGAATTGGCTTGTTCAGTTGTTCACTCGTTATGCTCATCTCTGCTGACATTTTGTTTGAAATGGCAAATATATAAAGTGGGAACGCGGGTAAAGAACAACTAATTTCGATAATATTCAATTCAAATGGTTTATGAACTGTGAAATTTGCAGTCAGGACAAATCTGTTTGCAGCTCAATGGAGTTTAGTTGAAGGATTTGAGCTCTGGTTCTTTATTTTTTTTTTGGGGGGGGGGGGGATTGCTTTGTGCTCAAATTGATTCTTGGAAATTGGGACAGAAAGAGAACTTTTGATAAATGACTGTTTTTTACATTTTGCATAAAGAAAATTGAAACAATAGGAGTTAAAGTGGCAAACATCATATAACTTTTGATTGATTTTGTCAATATATTTTCCTTCCGAAATTGCGAGGGAAGTGGGAGGAAAATTTGATAAGCTAAATGGGAAGGGAGAATTGGGTAGGGAGAAGATAAAAGGATGATTGGAGACAAATGATCTCTTTAACTCAAGTCTTAGCAAGAGAGAAAAATTTCTTTCTATTTCATTTTCCTTGAATCAAATAGAGCTTTGGGGAAGGTAAGTCCACAGGAGTCGGTCCATATGCTGTTATGGGTGTTGCACGGGCAAGACTAGCTGCTTTTAGATGATCCCGGACTCGCTGATGTGCAACCCACAATTGGTGTTATTGTAACTGTATTTTGATGGAGAGTAACATGGTGAAATGTGATTTAGCAAAAATAATGGATGAAAAAGAAAAAGAACTCTACTAGGTTGGAGCTTGTCAGAATTTTTCATTTTCCGTTGCTTGCGGGTGTTGCTAGGTTTGTGTCCAGCCTTGCTGAATATGTTGAATCTTACTTTCGTCACTTTTGTGCAGGTGGGTACAGTGTCTCTAGCCATAAATTACATAAACCATTGCATCTGAAGACTAAGGTTTCCGTACACATTGGTCAAAGGCGTTGTGTCTCATCAAGAGGTCCTCTTTGCTTGAAGCTGAACAAAAGTTTATCCTTATGGTCGGTTCGAAGTGGCTTCCGACGTTCTAATGCTATGTCCATTCCTTATCCACATGAAGTTCCACTATCAGATTCAAATGAGGATCAAGTTGTTCTCCCATCAATTGAGAGCACTGATGTAGGAGGTAGTGCACCACCTGGACAAAAAACATTCAAGAATAGGTTTCTGAACTTCATGCGCTTTGGTTCTCTCATAGACAATGCGGCCGAGTCATTTTTTAAGAGCGAAATTCGCCGTAGACTATTTGTTACTGCGGCTTTGCTAGTTCTTAGTCGTGTTGGATATTTCATTCCTCTGCCCGGATTTGATCGACGACTCATACCTCATGACTATCTCAGCTTTGCTTTGGGATCATCTGGTAGGTTCACAGATATGCTCTTTAGTACTCCCATTTCTGCAAATTTGACTTGAAAGTAAGATTCATGTTAATTATTTGACGGTGGCTACTTCACATCTTGTCATACACTGACATACTGACGATTGGATTTAGTAGGTGGTGCTTATATATGTATGTGTCATAGTGGATATGTAGTTTAGGAAGTGCTTTCACCGCAGCAACTTATTTATTTGGTCAAAAGGTACATGTCTCCGGGTGGTCGACATCTATGCCTTAAGTTTTGTGTACTGCATTTGGATTCGTTTTCAAGATGTGGTCTTATTCCACTCAGGTTCTAGGTCTTGAGTATTTGCTACAGGTAAAGTGTCTGATGTGAATATCAAGAAAATGGAATAAAAAGATTACTGCATGTCAGATAAACTTAGTTTCAGACGCGAGTTCTTATAACTTTTTTCTGTATTTACCTGTTTATATTTTGATAAGTTTCTTAATGGTTAATTGTCTTATAATGTTAGCTTGTAAAAGGTGACTATGACTTTATGGGTTAATTCTAATTTCTGATAATTATCATCAACAATGGCAGAGTTGTCCGTCAATCTATACCAACCATGCTTTTGCCTTCTATCTTCACACTCCCTATTCATGAATTAAGTTTCTCAACTGACCAGTCACCATGCATCCTTGAAACTTGCTCGGAAGGGAACCCACAGATTGCTGGTTTCCCAAAACATCACAAGCTTTTATGTGCTTGCTTGAACTTTGGACCATAGTTATTAAAATCCCGATCATTATCTACGATCCTACGATTTTATGATCCAAAATCCTCAATACGATTCTACTATCTACACATGACCCGCGATCCTACATGGGTTAATTCCGATCCTAACTATCCCATGGATTCGAGTTAGGATCCCGATTTTAACAACCTTGCTTTGGACAGATTGCTAGTTGCCCCAGACGTCACCAGCCTTTATGTGCTTGCTTGAACTTTGCTGTGCTCTCTGTCCATTCACTTATCAGAGTGCAAGATTGTCAACTGGGAATGCAATTCTTCTTTCCCTTACAATAAGTAATACTCTTAACGGATTTATTGTGTCTCAATCCACAAATTTCTATTGGTTACTGCTTGGAGATGGCCTTCTTTCTCCATATGACAATGTTAATTTGGTGCACATGGATGTATGTATGACCATAAGTGTCACCTTGAATGGGAAGGGAAAAGATGAACAAACTTGCTAGTGCTAAGCATAGGAAATCAACACCAAAACTAGAGGTTATCATAGGTTGCCGCCGAGCCTAACGATACCCTGGGCCGCTGGCTGCTCTGAAAGTGGGGAAAAGTTTTGCAACCTATACTAGGTGAGAACTGAGAACGGTAAAATAAGTGAACTTTTTCAGTAGCTGTAGAAGATAAAGTGGAACAAATCTCGGAAAGCTATTAGGTTGTTAGGTTGAATCGTAGGCTTTGCAAACTTACTGTCAAAAAATGTAGTTTAAATGCTGATAAACAACTAATTTTCTTATTTGATTCTCTCTTTCGCCACAATAGATACTGTTGGCTCCTTATATGTTGGCAAGCCTCCAATTTGCTTCCAGCAGCCTCCAAAGTTTAACAGAAGGAATTATTATCTGTCAAACTTGTGGATGCAATTTTTTTAAGAGCGGGTAAATGACAAGTTTATCAAAAAAAAAAAAACTGAAAAGAAAAGGATGGTTATGATCTGGGAAATGTGTATCCTCAAAATGTGTTGACAACAACAATTACTGAAGTTGCATAATTACATAATGTTGTCAACAGCAATTACTGAAGTTGCATAATTACGTAGTGTTGACTCTTGCCAACAGTGCCAGAGAGAGTTGTCGGATTTCGAATGCTGATTCATAAGATCGACAATACTTCTTACAACATAATGCATGCTTGTTCTATTTACAAAAATTAGAGTAGCCTGTCTTCTCCAAAGGTTGCACTATGTAGCATGAGAATGTAGTCTTAATTTTCAATTGGTATCAAATTTGCCTGCCAAGTAATCAGTTGTTGGAGATGAGGTATCATGGACACTTTACTTTTTAGATCCTCCCAACTGACAGACAAGAACAAGTTATCTATTCTTGGCGAATGGATTATAATTTGATATGCAGAATTAATAAGATATGTTATGATAGTCAATCTATCTTCAGACGTGGTTCTCGTTATGATGATAGCCTTTCGGATTTCAGATGTGAATCTTATTATGATGACCCACATATCTTGGCAGATGAACTTGGTGATTCTGCTCCAGATCTCAAGATGTCTTTTTTTCAGCTAGGAATCAGCCCTCAGATAGCGGCATCAATTATTATGCAGGTGGGTTGACCTGAATCAAGCATGGCATGGTTCCTCTATCCATGCAAGGTTGTTTATTTTTTTTGGGTGGCTTGGGGTTGAGTTTGAAATATTCCCAACCTCTAAAAATTTGACACGTGCTACGCTAGGGTTGGAAGTTGAGAGTTTTAATGTTTATTAAGGTTTGGGCTCCAATGTGACAAGTTGATAGGTGAGATCTCAGTGAGAAAAATAGGCAAAAGAGGAGAAAAGTAAATGTAGCAGACTAGAGAAATCTAGGAGATCAAAGGAGAAATAGACAAATATGATGCTCTTTTTTCTGTTTAAACTAGTCGATGCTTTCAATAAAACCTACCGGGATCTTTACTAAGATGTTCAGGCTGGTCAAAGATGCAATGACTATATAGAGTTTCCTTGGAGCCAACGTGTAAACTTGATTGACTCAGCAGCAAGTTAACATGTTGACTGCTGAGAAAGGGTGAAATTCTCGAGCTAAGGGTATTGTAAGAGAAGGCAGTAACTACTGAGCTTCCTTGTACATGCCCTGTTTGAAAAAAAAAGCCTTTAATGGGTTTGGATTTCCTTCCTCTACTTCTTGAATGGGTGCAAATTGTAATATCTTTCTAGGTCTATTCTATCGATTAGCATCTCGTGATGATTTTTTCTCTCTCATTCTGCATTTTTGATGAATGAGTGGTTGTTTTATTACATGCAGATACTTTGTCATGTTGTTCCTTCCTTGGTGAAGCTGCGGAAAGAAGGCTTGGATGGCCATGAGAAAATCAAGAGTTATATGTATGTGCATCAGTGCATCACCTATTCTTCTGTACTTTGAGAGGATGCTTGATGTCTTCAGTTTGAAATAGGAAATAGGAATAATTGATATTTTTATTCCATAATTGAAATTACTGAATAGCTGAAAACTTGATGAACATCCTTGTAATTTCAGATGGTGGATCTCGCTTGGCTTTGCTATATTAGAAGCCTTGATTATTGCTTGCAATTCTCTTCAGTATTCCATCTACGCTTCTACTCAAAGGTAATCTGATGAAATCCAGCTTACATCTCTGGTATTTTGATGGTTTTATGTGATTCAAGGAGGGAAAACCAGCAGGCTGTCTCCTTTGTTCATTGTGGATGATTTTCTTTGCTTTCCAATTCGCCTTTCTTTCCGACGGGTTGATTGAGTTCCACTTAGAGACGTCGACAATGTTCCGTTGCTGCCTTGCATGAAGAGCTGGTTCTTGGAATTTAGATGAGGATTCTGTTGGCTACTTTGATACTATTTGAGAGGAAATGAATCAATATGTTTTGGGGGACAAAGCTACATCTAGGCAAGAATTCAGAGTCTTGCTTTGTGAAGTTTGCATAGTTAGACAAATGCATAATTGTGGGCAGCATGACTTTGTTTATTTAATAGAGCATTGTTCACTAATCACTAGAGTGTAAGGGCATGATGAATTTTCTATTGTGGTTACATTCATTGTGCCTTGTTAGTATGAGTTTTGAGTTTTCACAACTTGTTCGGAAAAGAAAATGACATATAACTAGGGTGTTGGATGGGGAAGTAATTCCGAACTGATGCTTAGCAATTATCTAAATAGAATATTGTATCTGGCGTTCTTTTGGCTTAAGTGCAGACACACTTGTGTGGTTAAGCAATTGATTAAAGATAGAACTAACAAAGTTTTGCTAGCCTGGCATTTTGCCTCAGGTTAACATCGTATTTGTTCCTGCATGACTGACATTGTATTTGTTATGATTACAGGGTCAAACATGTGATGGTTACTTCTCTCTTGTTAGTGTGTGGTGCTATGACTATGACATGGATATGTGATAAGATAACAGATGCTGGATTTGGTATGCTTTCAACATCGTCTGTCATGCCATACATGAATTGTGATGTTGTGACCTGTGTTATGGGATATTTTGTTTTCATTTCTTGTAGCATTTGGCCTGCATGTCTTTTGTTTTCATCTTTCATCTTTTGTTGTTGCATTTCCAAATCCTTGCATGAAGACCCAGACTCAAAGAAAAGATGCTTTACATGTATTCTATTTGTGCCTTTTCTCCCCTTCCTGTTGAATGTTTAGTTTCCATTTCATACCTGTATATTCTCACCCAAGGTTCCCCCTTCTACCTGGGGGGGGGGGGGTCATTAGTAAGCAATTTGCAACCATTTTGGTAATTAGTTTGTGATTAGTCAGTGAATGACTTGTGTAAATTCTTCTGCCTATAGCATGGAGAAAAAGCAGTTCTTCATCAAGTATACATCTTTAGTCATCATGTTAATATCTGTGATTGATTTAGTCATTTAACTCAAAATTTTCATCATAATAGCTTTGGTTACATGCAGTCATTAATTCTGGACATTCTTCTCTGATGTCCCAGGGCAGGGTTCTTCTCTGGTCATTTGTGTGGGAATATTGACCAGCTACACGGATACATTATACAAGATGTTGTCGCAGCTTTCAGGTATGAGAAATAAACTTCAACTTATGTCATTTTCTATGTTCCCAAGCTACTTTAAATGAATAGCAAGCTGAGACATGGAAGAACTATGATAGTGTTTTTGAAATCTATAGCTTTGTAACATCGTATTGCAAAATTCAATAGGATGTTTCTTCACTGAGTTTGATACGAATTGGATGACACCTTTTTCAGAATATTCTTGTTGTATAGCAAGGATACCACAATCAATTAAAAGAGGGATTAGTACTGAACTGCTGATTATTGCAGTAGATAGATGAAGGAAAGGAATGATGTTTACAGACACTGGCATCTGAAGCATCTAACACCCCCCCCCCTCTCAAAAAAAAAGAAAAAAAAGAAGAAAGAAACGAAAAGAAAAGAAAGACCACCTAAACAAGCCTTGCCAGGCCCAGTTAACTGAATATCAGAAGCCACTGGGTCAATATATGGTATATTCTGACAGTTCGTAAAGCCAACCAAGTAGCAAGGTGTCATTTATAGGTGTACTTTGAACTCTCTATTGATCTATTCTATTTTTGACTCTGTACTTCTGCATGCTTTACGTGATCTAGTTTGGCCACTTGTACACACACGTTCTCACATTTGAGAGGGTTTCTGAAACCATAAATATGAAACAGTGAAAGTAAAGCTATGTTCTTGTTATCTCCATTACATGCAGGAAGTGGTTTAAGTTGTTGGCCCTATGCACTTGGTCTACTGGGCATTTTCACAGCAGTAACCATGTGGGCGGTTGTTGTGACTGAGGGTTGCAGGAAAATAAAGCTGCAGTATTATGGTTTTAAACTTGCTTCAACTGCAAGGTATCTTTTTTGCAGCAATGGTTTGGTTACTGTTTTGTTTAACATTTAGAAATCATACTGCATGTCAAGCAGGGCCATTAATCTTTAAAGTTATTATGAAATGAGTCGATTGCCTTTTGTTTCCCCCACTGCAAAGTTTAAGTAAATGATATTTTTGCTTGCTGGAGAGAAAAATTATTAATTGACTGGATCGCTCCTGCTGTTTGCCCATTATTGGATATGAGGTTTGATATTTGGTTTTATGTCTCTAGGAATGAATCTCCGGTTACAGAGGTGGAGCCCTATATCCCCTTCAATATAAATCCATCAGGAATGCAGCCTGTGCTAACCACATCATATCTCTTGGCATTTCCTGGTATCCTTGCAAGGTATGATCTATTGTTCTGCCAGGGCTTGTTTGGGCATTATGATTCTAGAAAACTTCTTTTAAATATCACGCATAAGAAATGAAAAATAACATCTTGTTAGATAGTGATATCAGCAACCATTCTGTGCACTTTACATGAGTAAGAATATTAATCGACTTGAATGACTTTCAGGGTATTTATTTTCAATGTAACATTCACTACTCCCTCCACTCTATATTAACTACCACCTTGATCTACGCATCAGTGAAGCTTTGAAAACTTTGACCATTAAGTTCTCAACATATACAATATTCTTATATAAAAGTACTATCATTAGGCGTAATGAGAAATACTACCACAAGAGTAATGTTTAACTTTTTGATAAAATATGCTATAGGAAATTCTCAGTCAAAAGACATTGGAGATCGTGTAGCCTTTATTAAGCGGAGGGAGTATCAAGTTACTGGTCTTTTGACACTTTGACTTGCCATGTTGACAATGCATTGACTTATTTTCAAAGTTGGATAGTTCATTTTCATTCATCTGTTGATAGTTTATTTGCTTTCATGTGTTAATAAAATATGCTGCAAGAAATTCTCAATCAAATTTTTGATGAAATACTATCATATATGTTGGTAGTTTATTTTCAACTTTCTAGTATGATAAGGGAACTATCACCTCATTATTTTCAATTTTTTGGGCGTTCGTCCGTCATCTGTAGCACAATCAATTCATAGGCACCTTTTTACCTGTTAATTGTCCAGTTAAGAACCTTTTTTCATATGTGTATGTTGTGTTTTGACTTTCCATATCCTTTGCCAATATTATCATTCACATGTTCTAAATATGGTAGTATAAAATCAAACTAGTAAATCGAGATGCTGATTTAACTATTGGTATATTGAAAGTAAATATCACCAGAGGTCATTTGCTGAGTGGCTGAGCGCTAATTTTAATGGTTGAATCATTCTTGTTCCGGATCTCGAAAGGAGGGATTATTGGCATGCAGAAACTTTTTTCAAAATATTGCTTTAGACTTTTAGTGTGTCTACAAATTTGCAAAAGCAAACCTTTCAAATGTCAATATGTGCTCTTTCTTTGCTCTCTTTTACATGTAACTTTTATCTGCTTTACGTCCTGCATTTGCTAAACTTGCTGATGCTTTCATGAATTGGCATCCCTTGTTGTGATGTTTGTCTTGTAATTGTGATGATGCATCCTCATGTATTGGTGCAGCACCCTGGGTGTACATATCTCCCGGGGATGGACAAGTAATTCTTTCAATACATTTGTTACTTGATCTGCTGTTTGTTTGCCTTTGTAATTAATGATGCAATGCACTTTGTAAGCTCTAACATTCAGTGAACATTTTGGCAGCCTTCTTGGTTCACGGTTCTGGGAACATGTCAAAGAGATATTGAACCCTGAATCATCAATTGGTGCAGCACCCTGGGTGTATTATGCAATTTATGCATTCTTTGTGTTCGTTTTCAACATATTCGACATTGTAAGTGAACTTTATTCCTCAGTAACTTATGAAAATATGAGCCTCAGAAAATCCTTATGCATGCATGTTTCCTATTGTTCATTAGAGGCTGTATTGCCTTTTATTTTACAAATTATGTTCCCTTTCTTTTTTTTTTTTGGGGGGGGGGGGTTGTAAAGTGGAGGAATTTGCTCCGTTTTGTGTCATTGCTTCATATTAGAAATATTCTCTGTTTATTACTTTGTCACAAATGAAATGGCGCACAAGTTCTTGGTGGTGCTATTTTAGTTTCTTATACTGAGATTCTTTCAGGCCAACATGCCAAAAGAAATTGCTGAATACTTGAATAAGATGGGGGCCAGAATACCGAAAATAAAGCCTGGGAAGGCGACTATTGAATATTTAACCAAGATTCAGGCATCAACACGTTTTTGGGGTATGTTGTGTTGCTAAGGCTTTTACTCAACTGCTGCTTACTATGCCCTATTGTTTTTATCAGTCTCTGTTGCACCTGTGTCACTTAGTTTTCCTGCTACTCGTCTCTTATTTTGTTACCTCATCTCTTATTTGCTCATAAATGTTGTGCAGGGGGGCTTTTACTATGTATATTAGCAACTTCCTCAAGTATACTGGATCATTACTTGCGAAGAATCAATGAGAACTATGCAATTGGATTTACATCAGTTCTAATTATTGTAAGTATGATACTTATAATTTACATCATATTTACCAATGAATATCTGCTGTATGCACGAAGCAACTTGTGAGTTACGCCTATAACATCCTTCTGAAAATGGAATCATGGGTGTTTGTGGTCAATGCTAATCGCCTAATCTAAAGTGATAACAAAATCAGAACAGGTTTTACACAATAGGTCCAAGTAATAAATGTGCTGGTAGTCTGGTATGTATGCCATATAATGTTTCACAAGTATTTATGCTGGACTGCTAGGCTGTAATATGTCTTTCATCTTATTCTTGCTTGCATAGGTAATAGGTTTGGTCATGGCAATTTTTGGACCAAACTGGTGCGCTTGTGGTTGTGTACTTGCTAGTTCCACGTGTTTAGACTGGATGTATGATGGAAGGTTCAGAACTCTGAAAATTATCTCTCTATTATTGCTGTAGGTGGGTTCTATAATTGATCTCAGACGATCCTACCAAGCGTACAACGTAATGCCAACTTTAAGCAAAGTTCTTAGGCGGTATGGCCTATGATCAAGTGTACGATCTGTATTCCCCAGGTAACGAATGGTTCCCTTGCCCAATGAATTGTATACCCACAGACCACCGTAATAGGCAGAGCCCAGTTGCTGGTTGGAAACTCATCATTTAAGCTCGAGTTTTACCTCTAGCCCTAGTTACCAGTTTTGACGTGGATACTTGGTGCCTGTCTCCAAAAGGTTTTCTTGATTTCAGTCGAAATGAGGCGTCAAACATCTGTACTCAGTTTGAAGGTGGATGGATGTAAAAGTCGAGCTGATTTGGGAGGGAGCTGGTTGATAAATCATTGTCGTCCTTGGTTAAGAAGAATTGTGTAAAGTCAGGCATCGAAAGCGTTTTAAGCTTTTCAGGGAGAACAAGCTCCACAGTGCTCCACTGGCACGTATGGTTGTGAAGACTGAAGCTGGCATTGGCATATTGTGTTTGGTTTACTTCATTCAGCTGCCCGTTATTTAGCTATTTATATTAAAATTTGTGTAAATATTTTTGATTTTTCGTCCTTTGTAGCTGTTTCGCACAAGTATAGGAAGTATTTGGCACAATGGGTGATCATTCAATGGAAAAGTGATTTCTTTTTCCAATTTTACAATGGTTTTGAAATATTAACAAGTATAAAGCCCAAAAACTATCAAAATAACAAGAAACGAATCCTATTCTTTTAAGGGTGCGTTTTGTTGGTCAAAAACTTCGGGAAAATAGTCAATTTTTCTGATTTGGTTTATTTTCCCTATGTTTAAATGTAAGTTAACATTGAGAAAAGTTTTACAGTTGGTCTACCATTTCCTACATTTTTTTAGGAAAAATTTTCCTTAGGAGGAATTAAAGGAAAATTTTTCTCGGGAAATCTTTACCATGGAAAATTTTCCCTTTTTTCCCGGGAAACATTTCCATAAGGTGCCTACCAAACACTCCCTAAAATTTTTCAGAGTCTAGAATAATGTTGGAATGGTTCAACAAAGGGTAGGGCGAATCACATGTATCATAAGAAAGCATCACAAAGCAAAGCAAAACAAACAAGACTCCTACAAGAACACACCCAATTAGAATCACTGACAGCAGCCTAATAAACAACTTTGGAACCAAGCAAGTTGCCTATTTTACGTATCAACCTACGAGCTAACCATAGTTATTAAAATCTCAATCCTGATTTACAATCCTACGATTTTATGGTCCAAAATCGTCGAAACGATTCTACTATTTACACACGATCCACGATCCTATATGAGCTAAATTCCGATCCTAACTTCCCTATAATTTTGAGTTAGGATCCCGATTTTAACAACCTTGGAGCTAATTGCTCTACACTTGTAGAAGAGTTGGCCTTTAATTCTCAAGTATTCTCCCAATGCCCTAGACTCTATCTTCATCAATGTTGCTGACAAAAGTCTTTGATAATTCATACTTTAGAAGAGATTACTAAAAATAAAAATAATGACGCTTCTTCATAATTGAATGATTCAAACTCCTCGTAAAATACAAGTTTACATTTACCTTGATTTGATTTAGCAGTGTATTACTTTTTTTTCCCCCTTTCCCCTGCCTAGCTAGTTGCTAGCGTGTAGATTTTGCCAACTATAGACATTCTCATCCGAACGCTCCACTAAAATGTTTGTTTGCATTGCATTATTTAGTAAAATGTTCAAGTTATGGAGAATGATAAAGTGTCTTTGTGTACGGATATAGTCCTACCTTTGACCTTAGGCTATTTGATGTTGGCCTATATCCAAAAAATTATCCAAAAATTTCACAGCTCAGCTCTTATTAATTATCAATCATTAAATATTGACCGCATTATGAATTTAATTCTCTAATCCGTGATTGGTATACTTATGAAATGTCCTCGTTCAAACTGGTGGACCTCTCTCTCTCCACTGATTTCTTTTTTCCATATAGGTAATTTATCTCAAGATTAACCGGTAGCAAACTTAATAAATCGGTACCAAAAAACTTTCCATGACAAAGTGACAAATAGGATATATCAACCCCACAATATCTAATAAGGGTGTTAGAGTATAAAACCATTCCTGTGGCTTCAACCATAAGTTTAAGCTTTTGGTTGAGATGGTTCCTCATGGACCATTAAACAAGAGGTCTCAAGTTCGAATCTCAGCACCTCTCATATTCATTTGCACAAGGTAAAAAGACCTTTGCAACATTCACGCTTCAAGCTTAAAGGGCATTCACATGAGAGGGCCGTGTTAGAGTATAAAATCATTCTTAGCTAACAACCATTAGCTTAAGCTTAAAGATAAAGGTGATTTCCACCTAACAATCAAATCTTTTGTTCTCTTCACCAAATTTTTACTAGACCTACTTTCTTGGAAAAACATCCTTATTTAATGAGTTTAGGACTTATAATCCTTGTTCCTTTTTATGAGATTCCTTTTTTTTTTGTCTTGTTATGTTGATAATCCTGTAAACCAAAATCAATATTCCAAAAACCCACCCAGACGGTGTATGGTGGTGTCAGATGTAGTAGTTTTAGCTCTTAAATTTTGCAATTTAGATAAACTAGTCTCAATTGATCAAACTTTTATAATGTTTTCTTCCTCTCCCACGAAAAAAATCTACTTAGTTTTTATAAATTTTGGGTAGTTTGATGATAGTAGATTTATTAATAATTATTTTGATAACTTTTGTTTTCACTGTGTGAGAATTTGGTTATTGATTTGATTCTTAGTATAGTATGAGTTATCTCTCACATCTTCAATTAATATGAGTTTTGTTCTTGTCTTGGTGTGAACCTAGTAGATCTATAGATATTTGGTTGAGAAGATTATATGGATGGTTACTAATTTTCTAAAGATGATTCGACAATAGAAGTTCATATGAGTCTATCATATTAGTGTAATCATTAGTTTTATGAAGTATGAGGCCACTACCAATACTAAGTCTATCACTCACCCGCACAATTATCAATGTCAAATTGGGTGGGGAAAAGGCAGCCAACAGTGGGTAAAAATATGGGTGGGTGAGGGAAATAAATCCCACCCGTTCCACCGAGAATTCCCGCCGAGTAAGAGTAGTGGCGTTCACATGTTTTTATTTGCCTAAACACCCCCAAACAACATTGTTTTTACCTTAATAAATGTGATGTTGAAAATGTTAAGCATGTTTATCGTGAGGCTAATAGAGCAGCAGATTGGCTTGCTAAAGCCGGTCTAAATATTAAGTCTTGTTGTTATTGGAATGTAGAAGAGGTCAGCGAGCTCATATGTATTATGCACGAGGATATGATGGGGCTGGCTCTTGAGAAAAGAACAACCTAAGTTGTGTTTCTTACCTACAAAAAAAAAAGTGATGTTGAAAAATAAGAAAAGTCGAAATTAAAAAAGGGGGCCCAAACATTAATTGTGAGACAACTTCATCCACCATTGTAAAAACACCCCAATTACAAATGGATAAGAACTCACTTTTATTATATTTTAAAGGGTGGGTAAGTCAAATTTCACCCACCATTGGTAATGACCTGATAGAGCAAGTACAAAATGCATATATTTGATTCTTTTTCTATAATAATGCAAAAGTGTTCGGATGTCTTCAACCAAAAGCCATTAGATTAAGATTGCTTGCAAATTTATGAACATTGCTAAAAACACTACTAAAAGATTTTTATTTCATAAACAAATATGAATTAGATTTGGTCAAAATGATATACAGCGTTTCGAATTATACTTCCAGTCACAACAAGAGTTTTGTAATCAAGGCACTTTTGAAAAGATTTATATATGTATTATTGAGGCTTCATCCATGTTAAAGTAATTATTGTTTTTGAATTTTTATGATATCTAATATAAATGGTAAGTATTTTTGTAAAAAGTTAGTATAAATAATGGCATTCAAAAATTTTACACTTATATTGTATAAAGTGACACAATTAATTCAGTTAATTTTACACTTCATTCTAATATAATTGATTTTTCCTTTTTTCAATTATTAAAAGTCCTAAAAGACAAATAATTGACATCATAGATGTTACATAATCTGCAAAAAATAACTAACAACACAAAAAAGACTACAAAATAAATAAGACACATATCTTAATTAGGTTCAAGCAAAGCTTAATTATCACAAGATCAAAACCCTACAAGAGCTACTCTAATAGATTGACCGGCATGCCTTGTTTTTCTTCTTCTTATTCCTATTAAAATGTTCGACAATATAACCTGGTCACCTATGATTGGCGTACCACACTCACGTACTGCTAATTATTATAACTCTATATGGTGGTCATATGTCTACATTGATATCCTTAATTTCTATGAATTTTTCAGGAACTTCATTCGAGGTTGACTTAGTTATTTGATATGCTTTCGATCCATCAACATCCTCCACTTGATTTTCAACAAAGCATTTTCCCTTCTTTTTCTTTTAATATGAGCTTTGGTACCCTCTAGAGTAGAGTCCTCGAAACCAACAAATCTAATTCAAAGTGAACCAACATGAATGGACACAGTGTCCTCATCACTGTCTTAAGAATCAACTTTTAAAAGTAAATTATGACTCACTCCTAGGCAGGAAGTACTAATACCATGTGAAGTAGAGACACTTGTGACGGCTTTAAGATGACTCAGTGTAGCATAGATAAAGTTTGAGATAGTAAGTTTGATCAAAATCTACTAAATCAACAGAGTCACCACTAAAGTAATAACAGAGAAAATAGTAATTTGTTGATATGTGATTTTAGTAAGGTTGTCCCCAACCACCTCAATAGATTATATTCTTCAACTTTACTTTGTTGATTATCAACGTATAACATTAGTATCCTTTGAAGCTTTAGGAGTCTAATTTATATGAAATGTTTTTACCCCAAAATATTTGTCAATAAAAATTTCCAAAAATAATGTTTTGAAAGAGTTTTTGTCTCGATACCCTTTACGCCGAGTTTAACAAATCTACGTCTAAGATTTTTCAAAGTCGCCTCAGATTACCTCTATTGCAAGACAGCCTAATTAAAAAGCACCCAACAAATTCTATATGTTTCTAAATTCATGCATGCATACGTTATACTTGCGTAACAGCCACAATAATTAATTAATTAATTAATTAAATCAGCTTGATTGTTCCAACTGCATGAGCCAAACTTGTTGGACCAGAAACCCTACTGCAAGTTGGCTGGGGAAGAGTGGAACTGTGGAAGACCATTTATATTAATTACCCCTGGAGAAAAAAAAAACTAATATAGAAGGCAAAAAAAAGTGATTTACATGCACCCTCCAATGTTACTCTTTCATATTAACTGTCATTTTTAAAAATTATGCAATCAAATTTTAAAATTTTTGACTATAATTTTCTCAATATATACAATGGGTTGTTATATAAAATTACTACGATTAGATTCGTAATGAAAAATACTATCATAAAAGTATAATATTGCAATTGTTAATAATATATTATATGAGAAATCATCAATCAAAGAGTAACATTGGAGACTGTAAAAGTAAAAATTATGACAATTAACATCGAATGGGGGAATGTTATTTCCAACCCAGGTTGACTTTCTTTCAATATCTGATTTTGATTAATTATCTTACTTGATTCCTACTTAATTGGAAGAGGAACTATATAAACTTCATGTACGTAATCAAGCACTAATTTCTCATCCCAACCATTGAAATACTGAATATTCTCATTGCTGATAATGAGCACATAGTAGTCAGTTGTACTTAAACCCTTCTTCATTGGATTGAAAAGAAGAAAAAAAAAATTCCTCTGGGTCAATGGATGGTACAAGAAAAGTAATGTTTGCAGTGATGGTTATAGGGTTATTAATGTTTGATTGTATTTTTGTGACAGAGGCCATAAGGATGCCAAAAGATGGCACAAAAAAGTCATGGTTTTCCAGGTACCATCTGTTGGAAAGTGCCCTAAATAAGGGCACCAATTCTGCAGGTGAAAAGGGCTATACAACACTTATCAAGAGGTTGGTGAAGATGGTTCATCCGAGTAATCGACATCGATTTGCACAGTCTGTTCCTAGTCCTGGAGGCGGCCATTAATCTCCAGTTACTTATAAGTTACGTTGAATATATGTATTTTTACTATTTTGGAACGTTATATGTAATAAGGAATAACAAGGAAAATCCGCATGTATCAGGCATCTTTCAAGTTTATAATATTTATAATTCTAACTCTTAATGTTTTTGGGTTGGTCAATTTAGCAACTTTTTCGGTGAATATATGACTTAAGATGAAATTTGTTTTCTAAAATTGTCGCTATTTCAGCAAATAAATTTCATCATAAATAACAATTTCAGTGAAAAGGTTGTTAACTTCATCAAAAAAGGTTGCTAAATTAATTTGGTTTAAAAGATTAGGGGTGATAAATAGTAACTCAAAAAGATTAGGGTTGGATTTATAAATGTCATCTTAATTAAAGTAGGTTGTGGCCTGTGTGCAAATTTTCCTTAAGGACTATGTGGTATGTGTTGTGACTTGATATACTTCTTAAAAATCAATTGTTTATAATTATGTTTTTGTGCTTTTAAATACTACTACTATATATGTTTCTAATTATTATACATATTTATTAATTATAAGCACATAGAATTCATCAATAATACCTTAATCATACCAATTATATTATAGAAATATATTTTACTTATAATTCTACATTGGTAAAAAATATATATAAATATAAATAATTTTTAAATGATTTATGAGTTGTATAATCCTCAAACTAATGAATACCTTTTCAACAATTTAAACCCATATTATTATAACTTTTGAAGTTAATTCAATATAATTAAGAAAAATATATCTAAATTCAAAATATTTATAATTTGTAATGTAATATATATGTGTGTATATATGCATATACACACACAGATATAAACACACGTATGTATGTATGTATGTAAGCATTCATTTGTTGCTTTCTTGTATTCCTTGAGTGATTAGTGATAAGTCATCCAAATCTTGTTAATGTTCTGTTTTAATGTGATCAGCATTGATGTTGATAACTAGGCGTAGGTTATCTAAATTACTTCCATTTTTCTTATTTGCAATAATTTCACTCTTGTCATAATAGGATAAATACTAATGCATTTGTTATACCTAGTTTTAATTTGGTTTAAAATGTATATGGATATATCAATACCTCCTAATTGAAACAACACGCATCTATCTATTTTTTTAAAGTGGTTAATGAATCCACATAAGCATGTCGGAAAGCTATGAAAAAGATTTCACATATATAATGTGGAATTAATCAGATGTTTTGGTTGAACAAGAAATTCACTTTTCGAATTTTATGTACTTTCTACATCAAATCACTGTACTTAGTCTGTACATGCTAGAATATAACATACTCAACTTTAATCACTTTACCACTTAATTTATTTATTTCTTAATTAGCAAATATTATCCTATCTTACCTACCAATTCTAAGTAAAGAAATATTATTATTTTCCCTACACTTGAATTAAACTAAATAATCAAATGATACACTTGATTCTCAACAAAATATTTTCATGGATTCTTTGATTAGTCACTAACCAACTAAGCAATATAATCATTATGTATATACTATTATCCAAATATGTATTTTTCAATACTCAAAATTTATGTTGCTTGATAAGTCCCTCTCCTTATCGATAATGTAATGGATATAGTCATCATTTGTACTAATTAACTCCCGTTTGCATGAAAGACTTGATATCCTCCCAAAAAAGATCATATTGACGCATTGAAATATATGCATCTACATTTTACTGTTACAGTGCTTCAGTTCATTGGCTAAAATTTTTCTATCTAAAATTTTTCACCTTCTAAAAAGTATCATTATTTACTTTTATCTACTTTTATCTAGATCTACTTGAACATATTCAACCTTACATTACCCGGCTTTTACATATACGCCGAAAGAATAGAGTCTTTGTGAAACTCTTTTGTACAAAAATCCAGTTGCAATAAAATTTTTCTCCCACAACCCATGAGATTGGCAGGCTGCCATAAGTGCAAATGAGCCTAAAAATATTCAAAGTTACTATTTGTGATTCGAAAACTTACTATTTGTGATTCTCGTGTTGAACATGTAATTTACTTGTACCGACAAAACAAAACAGCAAACTTGTTGGAACTGAGCAACTAATTATCCAAGCATACTACTGGTAGTAGTATATGATTTACATATATAATTGCATGCGTGTCAAAATTTATGCTGTATAATATTCAGAAATGACTGCTGTGGCGGCTTAAGTGTTGGCTGACGCTTGACCTAATCACTTAATTCCAGGTGCATCCCTCTTAACCTGAGCTTTAGGTTTTGCCCCAATAATCAATATCCCTATTCTGAATTTTCAAACTGTTAACATTCTGTTAATAAAAGGTAAGATTTTTGTACGGTAATATCATATTACTAATATGCGAACCTTTATTATTGAACAATAATATCTCTGATTTTTATATTTAGGTGAGATTATTATATTAACAATAGGTAAAGGAGTGGTGAATCGGTCTCCATGCTCACATTGGCAGAGGGAAAAACCTACCCCAACCCAATAACCCCATTAACCCCTCCATTTTTTTCTCACTAACCCATGTTACAAGACATTGGTTAGTTGTGTGCCACGTCAGCACGAAAACAAGTTCACAAACCCCTTAGTCACTGTGTTGGGCCGATTTTTTAACGTGGGTTACTGAGAAAACTGGGGGGGAGGGGTTAACATGGTTACTGGCCAAGCGCCGATTTTTTTTCCTCTGTCTGCTATGCCAACATGTAGACCGGCCAGTTCAACAATTACCACTTACCACCCCTTTAGTCATTATTGGTATAATAATTTCACCTAAGTATAAAAATCAGAGATATTATTGTCAAATAATAAAAATTGTTATATTACGATCCAATATCCCCACCCCCTAATGTCGGTATATTGTCATTCAATATCCCTAAAAGGTAACTTAATTAACAGAACATATAGTCTAACTATATATATTATGTTTTCATTCAATAATTTATGTCAAATGCTATCAATAATAATTGATATAAGTTATGTTGAATTAATTATTCACAAAAGGTATGAATGAAATTTTATCAGTACATTTTTCAGAAATAGTTAACCTTACGAAACACTTTTTTTTTTCTTTTAAATAGTCAATTTATACTACAGCTAATTCAAATAGCCAACTCTAAACAACCCTATATATAAAAAAACAAATCAACGTCTAATAACTACTCCCTCCGTCCCATATTAACTTACGCTTAAACTAACTTTTTTTGTCCCAAAATAATTGTCACTTTCCATTTTCCAATACCTAATTTAATGATTTTAATTTTAATAATCATGTTAACCTTTTACTTTTTCAATTAATAAAAAGTACTTCTACTCACATTCTCTCACTACCAACGCCTTGGTATCCCGAAAAAATACCTTAGAAAATAGTGTTATTTAATTATGATTGGTAGTTTTTTTAGTTAAACATTGGTATGTGAAAATTTTCAAAATATGTCAACTAATATGGGACGGAGGGAATAACAATTATTTGTCAAACAAGGCCAGAGAGTACTGTTAATAACTTACTATCTCCTTAAGGGACAAAACAATTAAGCCATATTGTCTTAATAAAGATATCTTTAAGGATTATTAATCCAACACAACTAAATGACTTGATAATGTCAATCATTTTCTTCACTTTTTCCCCAACCAGAATCCCTATTCTAGGGTTGACCCCTCCCAAAAAGAAAATAAAAAATCAATTTTTAAATTCTACCTAGAACAACTATATAAATACTTCCATGGTCCCCCCCTCATAGCATAAACCACCCAAAACATATAAATCTCAAACATCCATATATGGCTCGTTCAATACTTGCAAGCATCTCTTTTTCACTAATTCTTCTAGGGTTTTTAATGCTTCATTCTACTACAGAAGCAACAAGGATGATGAAGGAGACCACAAAATTGCCTATCTCTTGGGAAAATTTGGCAACAAGTGTCCTTCCTAATGGCATAAACCCTAGTTATGGAGGGCATGCATCTCTTATGGAGCAAAAGTTGACAGTCACTGATCATATGATCTCAAGTAGGCGAGATCGGTTTCTGCAGTCTGTTCCTAGCCCTGGAATTGGCCATTGATAATCTGATTCCGATCGATTCATCTTCTTTTATTAAAGCATCCATGTTGTTCAAATTATGCCATTGTTAATTTGTGTAAGTGCATTTATGCTAGCTCCAGGCATACAGCCTGGAGTTTTATCATTGTTCTTGCTATGGTTTGAAACTTAGTTACTTGTCAAGTTACTATACCATTAGAAGTTCATTGGCTATTGTTGAAAAGGCAATAGTGTTATTTGTGCTGTCTTCTACTATACACACTTATTAGGCAATAGTGTACGTTTATGCACCTTGAATTGTACTGAAAATGAAGGGATTACTTTATATAATCATACCTACTTCTCTGAAAATTTATTCATGGTCCATTTATTCTATTTTATAGGCTTGTATATATTGTAGTTCTGTGTTTAAGACCCCACAGAAAGGGAGGAGAAGGGTTTTGATCTATGTATGATCCACATACCACCTTCTAAAACAACGTGGATTAAAATCATGCACAAAAGTTTGATGTTTTTATTGTTGATTGTAAGGGCATTGACAAAAGTTAATCTATGCCAGCTGGTTTGATCTCTAATGCACTATAAAGGTTCTTAATTGCATAATCAATTGCCTATCTACGTCATCGTATTAGGGTGTCCAATTAATACATTATTATACTCACTATAATTTTTTTTTTTTGAGCTAACGGTGACCAAGGTCACCACTAGACTACCTATAAATACGCCCATGTACATAAGGGAGGGTAAATAAATGATTGGCCCTGTTATTTTTTGCTGGATATATACAAGTGAACTAAATAATGTTGAGGAAGTTTATGTAAAAATATGTAGAAAAATATATTGCATGTTGGGTTTGATGTGTGGAGCTCAAATTGTGAGTTTGGATTGGTTTGAATCACATTTAAGGGTAACATGGATGAATTGGGACCTAATAGAGGTCATGTAAAGAGTCACACGGCTGGAAAATGAAGCAAACATGTGACATGAAACATGCCACCGCCGTCATGGGCTGTGTCTGTCAAGATTGACAGGACCTGTGTCAGTGAGACAATTGCAAAGATTTTATTCTATTTGATCTTTTCTTAGTTTGGTTCAGATTATCTTTGTCGATTTTGGAGGTACTCGATGGCCAAGGAAGTTCCTATTCTTGTAGCCTCTAATATAAATAGAGCTTAGGTGTTAAGGTTTTGTGTATGCAATTACGTGAGATTCATCTGACATGACAGGCGATTGATCTACAATCTTTGTGTTATTGATCAAAAGGATAGACAAAAGATTAAGAGGAATAAGCGCGCAAACAACTTAAAAAATGATAGTCTTGATGATATTAATGTTGAGATAGACCGCATGACTGTGTTTATTGTCAATGATATAGGCGTGCGATCGAGTCCTTGATGTCCCATCCTGTTGAAGTTGTTGAACGTTTTAAGGTTGTGAATGAAAGAAGAAGACGTATTGGTTGACATAGACATGCAAGTCCTTGCTTTAGTGCTTACGATTTAGTGATGTTTTTTAATATAGTCTTTTGTCCTGTGGAGTTAGTTGTTGTTTGTTTGTTGTTTTGTTGTATCTTGTGAACTTTTAAGCCTATTGAAGAAAAGTTACAAACTAAAATCGAATACCGTCAAAAAGAACTATCTAAACCAAAATTTTAAACGAGAGAAGAGTAATCGTCTTCAATTCATGAGATGGAAAATGGTTAGAACAGGAAGCGTGGAACAAGGTTGAGTGAGATTTCATAAGACGCTGGAAGAATTTCCAAGCAATTAAGAATAAAAGCCAGTATATACTTGTTAATTTCCTCTTGGTATTTCTTGCCAACAAGTGTCTTATTGAGCAACCAATTTTAGTGGAGATGTATGTCATGTATATTTCATTCTAATAGTCAACATTAATGATAGATAATCCTATCGTCGTTTCTGCAGCAATTGTGAATGTAATGTGATGCCCCTTTATTGAATTAATCATTTTGTTTCCTAAAAATTGTGATTTTATAAGTACAAAAGGTTATTTAGATTGTTCATGATAAATGTATTTGTATACGTGTTGAAGAATTGTTGGAATGAGATTGTATGTACTTTTATATATTTTGTATAGTTTTATAGATATTTTATACTTTTTATGAAGGATATACACATCAATTTACTAAGAAATTTTACAAGTTTAGGAATAAATTAAAAGAATATCAAACTAAATTATAATAAATATGATATATCAACCCTGTAGCTCTTATATGTAGAGAAAAAGTCTTGATAATTCAGAAATTACTGTTTGAAAAATAAGGATGGAGTCAATTATATTACAACGTCTTTATATATTACTAAGTTTATCCCATTGTTTGTTCGGAAGAGTTTTATCCAATTCAGAGAAACATGTTGTTAGGATCGTAGAAATTCAAAATAACTATAAAGAATAAAGAGAAGTGTTGTGAGATGCATTAGAATGATAAGGATTATAAGTGTTTGTGAGATCGATCTCCCTCAATCTAACTTTCTCTTATAGTGATTGAACGATCTCTCTCTAGGTTGAGTGTTTCCTCAATGGTAGTACAATTCACAATAACCTTGATTCCCAAGTTAAATATAACTGCTAAAGAAAATAGGTCAAGATAGGCCGTCAAAATAAATTACCTCATGCGAAATTGGAACTGCCTCACTGACACAATCTATGTCACTCTTGACATGGGCCATTCGGCCTACTACCTTCTTTTCCTTGTTCTTTGGATCCTGGTAAAACTTGTGTCACGTTTGAACTTGTCCATTTATTTTTTAAACGAAGGTAAATAATTAGATTGCTAGATAATCCTTCTCTCAAGGAATCTACCCAGAATATCCTCAAACACAGTCAAAGATAAGTCCCTATGAAAACTAGCATTAAAAACAACATTTTAAATAGAAAGACCATGCTTCGCCAGCCAATCTGTGGCTTTATTCCCTTGACGAAAGATGTGGGAAACCCGAACATCACTACAAAGCTTCATATACACTCAAATATTTTGGACGAACGTAAAAATCTCCCAAAAAATATGAAACATACCCTTGAACCTTGATCGCATTGATGAGAACTAAATTATCCCCTTATATGAAGGTATATATATCCACTCTTATTTGGCCAAACCCTCCCATGCATGCCACTGATGCATATGAGAAAACCCACTGCTCAATTCGTTGTTCAAAATTAATCTTTTCTTGGTTGAATAAAACTACTAAAATCACATTAAAAAAACATAAGTACGTGCAAGTAAGATGTGGATGGCTGGATTGGGTTTACTTTCAGTCATTTCGTCTTGAGGGGAATTTTGTATTTGCCCATTGTGAAGCTTTTGACATTACCTCTTTTATTCCTTATTTTTTTAAACTTAATTTTCATAATCTCTGATTTTTTGTTTAATATGCATGTATTATTTCACCTGTAACATGACAATAGTTTTGGTGTTTTTTTTTATTTTTATTACAAATAGTAATGTTAATAATTTTAGGGTCACCTGCATTTGAGGCTACATTAAGTAGCTATATATGAAGCATCCATCTCAGACATATATTTCCGGAATATCTTGCTTGACACATCAAAATCTTCTCCTTTTTTGGACTCCTCAGTCTCCTCATACTATTGGTGAACTGTGCTTTTATTTTTATGTTTTGTAGTCATTACATGAAACTCATTAAGATGGTTTGCGATGCTAATCTAGTAGAGATGGAATTGGAAATAAACAGTTGTAATAATGAATGAAAAACATGTCTGATCATTGAATTTTTGTCTTTGGGTATTCACCGGCAAGTTTCATAAGTCGGTGATAAGAAAATTTATATCAAACAATCACGACAAGCATAGCTTACAATTTTCAACCATTTTGTTTTTTACTTTAATAAAAAATTCAACCCTAAGGTGGAGCTTAGAAGATTGAGGAGCATGCATAATTTAGATATATATACCTTCATATAAGGGGATAGGCAAAACACAATAACAAGTAACAACCTATGATTGCGTAAATACGCTGGATAAACTTAGGTTAGTCCATCATTCCTACTTCAGTATGCTCTACTTAGCTGTGCTAGCTAGTTTAGAGAACAATGTTGTTCCTATTGTACGCAATGTTTATACATTCTTCATGGGTGTACAATGTACATACGATTCTTTTTGGTGGCATATTATACAACTAGAGCACTTTCTGAAATCTCAATCCTCAATTTTTTCCCCCCCTCTTTGTTGTCTGACTTGAAATTGAGAGCAGTAGTAGTATC
The DNA here is from genome assembly GCA_029582165.1 of Portulaca oleracea. Taxonomy (NCBI): domain Eukaryota; kingdom Viridiplantae; phylum Streptophyta; class Magnoliopsida; order Caryophyllales; family Portulacaceae; genus Portulaca; species Portulaca oleracea. Next base: position 43,197,203 of record CM055876.1, read on the forward strand.
AGTCCATCTCCATGACAATTAACAGCACATCTAGGAGGAAAACTAACTAAAAAGAGCAAGAGATTGATCACCCTCATTTTGTCACTCTATTGTCAGATTTGTTCAATGTACAGTAGCCAAAATGATTTATACAACATACTAGTAAAACAAATTTCAGTACACAAGCTGGAAAAGAAAAGAAGCCCTTGATCTCAACTTCTTGCAGCAACGAGCATTGCCAGGAGCCTCCCAGCGAAAAAGTCAGTCAGCAGAAGCTGACAACTCAGGGCGTATCAACTGTAAAATCTCCTTGTTTTCTCCTCCTGAATATAGCTAAGTATAGCTAAACTAGAATCCTGATACTATAACCTACATACTATGAGTGTATAGCTAAGAGTAAAAATTCGAGTATAGCTTGGATATGGGATCATCAGTGAGATGATTTCCTATTCGCCATTCGTGTTCCCACTTTCAGTCCATCCCTCCCTCCCCTTTCGCCTCTACTTTCGGATCATCATGATCATCGCATTGTCATTAGAGTTCTGAGTTTGGTCTCCCTCTGGGCCTTCTTAGCAGCTGGGGTCCTCTGGAGTCTGCGCCGCTCCTTTAGCCACACCTCTCTTACCTTGTCGATCGAGTTCAGAAGCCTCTTTTCTGGGGTTAGCAAGTTGCCATTTTCCTGGTTATCACCCAAGATTTTCCTTGCTTGAGTGCTTGGTGAGGCATGAGGAGGTTTCATCAGTATACTGGGTACAGGTGTTGAAGCAAACACTTCATTGTGCTGCTCAGGATCAAACCCAGAAACTGATCCCATGTTGGTGGTGAAGTTTTCTGGAGATGGGTCATCAGCTTGCTGCAGCTCTGCCCTTCTGCCTTCAATGGCCTGTTTGAAATTCAAACCACTCAGTTTTCCAAACATCACAACTCACTACCAATAACCAATAAAAATCCACATCATTGGCTAATTGCAAAGGACCCATTTCCTAAGATTTACATAGCTTTGATACAGATCAAAATTGATACCAACATTTTTAAAAAAAAAGGGGATGCAAATCATGTTGAAACCAAAATTCCAAAATTAGAAATGCAACAAGTATATTCAACATCCAATCAAACGCTTAGTTACTCTAAAACAGAAATAACAAATCCCGCAAACCTCTCCTCCATTGAATAGAAACAGCCATACACAATTATGGGAAGAAATAAATTATACCCTAATAATCCCAGTGATGTCTCTCAAAGGGGTTCTTGGATACCAATGAGGCAGTTCACTCCCAGTTCTCCGGCCACCATGCCTCGCCGGAGTCACCAGCCCTCCTCTGTTTCTCTGAACTGGCTGGACCCCACCAAGACCGCCGGCGACATTTCGGGTCGGGTTCCCGGAGAGACCCGCCCACCTCAAGCCGGGTTCATCCACGATGAGATGAACATGTTGAGCGGCTCCTGGAAACAGAGTGGAAATGTCAACCGGTCGAGGCAATCTATCCCTTGAAGGTGCCGGCATCTTTCAAATCGTTATTATTCCTCCTGCGTCATTGTAAATAAAATCGAACTGGGTCAGAATTTCGAAAGTAGCCATTCATAGGGTTTCGATCGACTGCCCAAGAATTCAGGGAATTCAGGAAAAGGGTCGATACCCAGACGAAAAATGATGATTGAAGATGAAAGTGAGGGATCGTTAGACTTACTACCAGAGGGGAAATCTGTGCAGAGAGTTAGTTATTGTGCAAGAACTGAATTGAGAGAGAAAGAGAGAGAGAGGGTTTGGGGAAAGTGGGGCACTGGTAAAGAGAGAGGAAGGAGATGAAAGACTATATATACACTCGGTAGCCACAAAGGCGGGATATTATGCTAATTTGAATTCATAGGAAATTTAAGCCCTTTGGGGGCCACGGTCCATGGGCTGATGAGCTCTACACCCTCTCAAACTCCCAATTAACTTCCGGATTATCGACACTGAAGGATGACCCATCAAGCAAATGGGCCACAAAGTTCATACCAAGATTACGAGTAACCCTGGTAAAAATTTGGGTCCAGGTAAATTTGGGTAGATCGAATTCGGTCAATGTACAAATTTGGATGAGATATTCATGTCCATACCTAGCTTTTTATCTGGGTCATACCGCGTCAGACAATCCGAACGGAGCTAAATTCAGGTCGAAATCGGGTTCGGAATATATAAAAAGATAAATATTATGTCCAAATATTCGGTTAATACCAAAATTCGGGAAAAAAATTTATGTTTGGACCCGGTTTTTCTGGGTCGGGCAATTCGAGTTTTTCAGGACGGACAAAATTTGTCAGATCTAATTACGAGGCTTCAATTTGTAAGAAATATCAATTTAAATTTTATTTAATGGCTTTATTGGATGTATTAAGTATGAAACTTGCTCCAAAACTATCCAGAATACAAAAGAAAAACATAAAAAAAAAAATTGATATTTCTCCCAAATGATAATCTTGCTTGAAACTTTATCTATTTACTTCATAAATGATCCTATGCGGTCAATAACCCATAACTTCTGGTGTCCTAAGTCCAACTTTTTTTTCCTCTCATAAAAAAGGTTGTTGGGACAAATGGCGGGTCGTATGATGTCGATTGCAAGTTAGGGGACCCTCGACTCAACCCGCGTGTGAGTCAAGGTGTCCATGATACAGTGGGATTGGGTTAACCAAAAATAAGTTTCTATAATTGGATTGGTTTTCAATTTTTATTGTCAAAATTCTACTGTAATTTTCAACGATGCATACCAATTTGTAAAACAAAAGTGTAGACACCAACTAATATGAATATTTTACCAAGGACAAGGCCAAACGTTTCAACATAAATACTGTAATTATTACTACAAAACTTTACCAAATAAAAAATTACTCGTGTATTGGTGCTTCAGATGCTGGGCGCATTTCTATACGAAGCTGCTACCGAGTTTGGGCTTGATGGCCCATTCAGCTCTCTTGGACTCCCTACGATCGGGACCATCAAAGTTTACTTTATCCCCAAAAAAAGGGATGTGGGTCTTTGCGAACCAATATAGAAACATTTTCTCAAAATTAATGAAATATTTGAACAATGAATTGGGAATATTCACCATAATAAACTGTAGATAGTTTACTTGTCAATGATTAGAAATTTTAAGCCGGTAAAATGTTGTCCAGAATATCTAAATTTATTTGACATGAAATCACAAATTCTAGTATAAAACTAACTCACATAAACTTATCATAAGATGGACATTTTATATAGTAATTTGTTTAATATTTTATTATGATTAATAAGGCACCATTCTTTTATACGGTGGAATTACGGTGCGGTAAGTTGCAGTAAGTTGTGCGGTAATTGGAAATCTTTGGGATTTTAATACAAAGGTAAATAGTAGATTGCGGTAGATAGAGCTGGCAAAATTTTGTCCGACCCGGATTACCCGAATAGTCTTACCCGGAAAAAATGGGGTTTGGACATAGATTTTTCGTCCGAATTTTTATATTGACCGAATATTTGGACATAAAGTTTCTCTTTTTTCTATTGTCCTAACCCGATTTTAGCTTTGTCCAAATTGTCCGACCCGGTTTGACCCGAAATAAAACCGAGTCCGGACATGAATTTCTCGTCCGAATTTTGACATTGTCCGAATTTGTCCGACCCGGATTTACCCGGACTCGGATTTTTGCCAGCGCTAGCGGTATATTGCGGTAAGTTGCGGTAGATTGCAGTAGGTTGCGGTAAATTGCGGTACCGCATAAAAGAACGGTGCCTAAGTGATATTGGAATGACTTTTTATTACGAATGTGACTAATAATTTATTTAGGGGTGACTTTTATTAAAGTCAACATAATATCGAGGATTTTGACTTGTGTTTTGGACCATTACTAAGCAAACCCTAAATTGTACATTTTTGAATCACCACTAAAAAGATAAATCAAAAAAATAAAAAATAAAAAACAATACTAATGTTGCTGTGTAGTATCATTTGGCAAGTACATAACCTGTGACAGTAGAAGTTGCTAAATGCTAATGTTGTTGTGTAGTATCATTTGGCAAGTTAAACCTAATTACCCCTTAATAGTTGCAGTAGCAATGAATGCCCCAACAACCACAAACAAAGCGATGAATAAGGTATGTATTGTAGATGTGGTTATAAAATAGCAGAGACAGAATATAAATACTTGCAGGAATTCAATGCATGGATCAAGATTTTTGGGGGAATACTTGAGACAGTCTTATTTGGTTATTTTGTTATTTACAAACCAAATCTAACAATCCTTACCGACCACGTTCAATTCCACTGTTAACACTTACTTATTGCTCCATTATAAATCTCAAGATCTGTATTATAGGATTTTATTTTATCTTATCCTTATTTATTTATTTTACCTATTTAAAGTAGTTTATTTTTTTGAGAAGTAACTATTAACTAGTTGTTTAGATTATAAAACTATTACTGGTACTTCAACCTTCAACTTAAATTTTTGATTGAGATAAATCCACTTTACAATAAATTAACTTGATATGGTCTCTTATATTAAAATTTGATATTTCACATCAGATAACTTCAAAATCTGCAATCAATCGTATAATAGAACAGGGCGTCAAGCGTAAATAATAGTAGTAGTATTGCACAATGAAAGGCATTATCATCAGTATCAGTCATTCAGTCAAACACTAACCAAATAACTTCAAATCAAATTAAAATTTCAACCAAAACCATCTTTACATTCCTTTTCGTCACTTCAAAGGTCATTTCGTCCATCACATAACAAAACGCACGCTGTCAGAATGTTATGTTGAAAGTAGTAGAATGAGGAATAAATGGAACAACAAACAAACAAACAATTTAGAGAGAGGATGACTTTTAGAAGCAAGGAAGAGATACCCAAATATGCACATTTGAAATTAAACCGACCCTAATCCTTGTCATATACATGATGAAATAACATATTTAACTTGGTCCAAATACACATATTAAAAACTAGTACAGCCAAGACAAGAGTAGCCCAGCCCCCTCCAACCTAGTTATTAACAAAATTTGGGCTAACGACAATCTTCTCCCAAAATATTTTAATCTAAACTCTGAGCATACTGTTTCCAATGCCCACATTGCTCGATGCTCTTTTTTTTGTTCTTTAATTTTGTGATTCAAAAAACAGCCAAAGTTAACAGCAACTGCACTGCTTTGAATCCATCCATCTCATCCTTGTCCCCACCATCACACTCAGCGCAGCAACCTAAAGAAAAAAAAAAAAAGGCATCTTCTCATTTTTCTATAATTTTCTCCCCAACAAAGATCATCATCATCATCATGAATGGCATCCAGTTCAACCCTGGGCCCTACAGCCGTCCGATCTAACAGTGTCGTTACTATGCTGCGGACAGATACACCTGAGACTGTATGACCGTTTTCCCGATCTTGAACCCCGGCACCACCGTGAAAGCCACCCTCGGCTCGGTCTCCGGCGAGAATGCCTCGTCGGAGACGCTTTCCATGTAGACATCCGAGAACCGGCAGCCTCTCCTGAACTGGAAAACGGATGCCACGGGGTCAAACGAGAAGGCGAGGCAGTGGAGCAGCCATATCCTCTTTGCCATCTCCGCGTAGCTGCTGAAGAAGGGTGTCTCCGGGAAGTACTCCCCGGCCTGGACCGTGTTCCTCTGCGCCAGGTTCCCGAACAGGGACGCCTCCATCTTCGGGTGGATCAGTTTCAAGTACTTGGCCCGGCAGAACTTCCCAAACGTCGACTTGGGCTTCTGACAGAGATACTCCTTGGCTTTGACCGACTTGAGCTCCGTGAACCGCTCGAAGAACAGCCGCCGCCTCTGCTTGTTCTCCGGCAGAGTCTCGTTCGGGAGGGCGAAGTTGGGGATGTGGAAGCAGTCAAACATTTCCCGGCACACGTACGACTCAAATGTGAAGCACTTGTGTTCCTGTTTCCAGTACATGACCCCGGGGTGGATAACGTTGATGGCCGAATCTATGTCCCACCCGGCTGACTGCATCTCAGTCACCATCAGTTTAACGAATGTTCTGATAGATCTCACCGCGTGTCGGAGGACAGGGATGAAGTGGTTCGGGCTCAACCCGGACATGTGGAGGTTGTCAAGGACGGAAAGTGACCCGCTTGCATTCAGTCTCTTCTCAATCGCCCGGTTTTCCTTCTTGCATTCCTCCAGCTTCTCCTTGAGGAAAATGATCTCTGACTCCTTCAACTTAAACTGGGACTCAAGCTTCTTCCCCATGACATCGTACGTCTTCACCAGGCTCTTCTGCTCCTGCACTTCTGCAGAGAGGAAGGCCTTCTCGGGGAACGGATCAAACTGTTTCTTCAAGAAACACTGCTTCATCTCAGACAGAGCCTTCAGCTCAGAAACCACCATCTCATCGGAAGACTGGATCCCATCAGCATCGTAGGGCGACTGTGCGAGCTGTAGCTGGGCATAGGCCGCCTTGATGGATGAAATACTGGCGAATATTTTGGCAAGAAGAGCTTCGCGGGCAATCCTGTTTAACCGCTCTTCATCTTCTTTTTTCTCTGCCGGTTTGCTGCCCTTAACACCGTTCAATAACTCAACCTTGATCTTCTCCGGTGGCGGCTTCAATTCCCTGATTTTCTCCCTCGTTTTGACCTTCTGAAGACCATCCACCGGAGCAATCCCGGCTATCGAATGTGACCGGAGAACCTTAGAGAACACACGCGCAATCCGGCTCTTACTTGGGGTTGTCGCTGTTCGCTTGGCTGTTTCCATCTGGGAACCACAGCCACCACAACGGTCAGAAATCAGAATGATGAAGCAAACTTGAGACTCGGGGGAAGATCAGATCAAATTAGTACAGGAAAAGTAGCCAAAATAGCACATTGCAAAGGAGATATAATGATTATGGAGGTTGCAATAATGTACGAAAAAGGAAAAGCAGGATATGCTTTAAGAATTATAGATCAAGCCCATATGGTGAAGATATAATTTCTTATTTTTTGCCTTTTGAGGAGAGTTCACAATTGCTTTCCTCAGGAAAAGGCAAGTGCTTGGACCAGGTACAAGGAAAGTGAGGAGAATGACAACACCAACGTTCAGCAGATAACAAAAACAAACTGACAGTGCAATTTTTTTACATGACAAAATAGTAATAGGTACAAGCGTGGAGACTCGAAAGATCAGCATTATGCAATATGTTATATAACTTCTGCACACGGCATGCACGCATGGCAACGTCTTTGGCCCTTTCGATATATAATAATATGTGCTGATGCTTCCAACAAGGGTAAACGAAAGAACCTACTCGAGGTTTAACTTCAAAACTAGATTTGAAGAAAAAAAAACGAAAAGGAAAGAATGCATTGTTTAAGGCTTTCTGCTATGCCAATGCCAGCATCATAACAAGTCAAGGAAACCCCCAATTTTGGCCAGTTCTACCAATTGCACAAACCACCAAGCGAATACCGATTATTTTATGATGCATATTCCTTCAGATTCTGAGATTTGTGTTCATCTGCGAGGGAGATGCGCGTCTGAAAAGACAGAGAATTCTATGAAAACTTCCGGGTCTCAATAAAATGGAAATACCTAGGCAAAATAATTACATATTTGGATCGTTGTTCAATTAGAATCCAACGCTAATCATCTCAGACAGACTGGAAATACTACAGCGTATCCTCATCAAATTATGTCATGTAACTTATCCCATAATGTTTGCCAATGTAATCATCCATTTCCAGTCAAACCATGTCCTACCAAAACAAAGCTCCTATGATCATTAATTCATTACTCAATGAGGCATGAAATTAACCTGAGCAATGATTAAAAAAAGACAAGTAAAACCAGTTATAGACAACGACCTCTCAAAGAACCCATTATGCAACTCAATCCAGAACACTGTGAGCTGCATAAAGAGCTAAAGGCAAGCATATCATGGACATGCATAATGTCGGTGAAAATTACATCCCATGATGGAAATCCAAACAGGCAAGCAATATGTATGATTCATCATAAGCCATAAAGATATGTCAAAGGGCCATTGCAAAGGGCCAATTGAGCACCATACCTGACTTTATTAGGGGGGAAAATATTATAGCAAAAGATATACTATCCTTATCCTGCTGAAAAGTATACATATGGGGACAGTAGGTATGGGAAAGAACTCGTGGCGAACCGTCATCTTTGACTGATCTAAACGTGTTAAGCATAATATATAAACAAGCGATTCCATCAAAAATATACTATAAACCAAAGGCCGACTTCTTAGTACTCTCCAGAAAAGCCAAGTTCATAGTACCCATTGCCCTTGTACACCTATGTTTTTTTCTCATGTCTCCGTACAGACATTTTCTATTAAGCCCCAAAACACCAACAGATGGTGTGCTATTTTCAGTAAAGTAAGGAGTTTAGGTATACGTTGAAAAGTTATAAACTTTGCCGCAATGCCTTCATCCCTTCTTCAAATTCTGGATGACAATAACACCTTCGGTAGTTTCCTAGGAAAAATTTCACCGAAAAAAGAAAAACTTTCTGTGACCCTCCCTAGAGAAAATGTATTGAATTTCAGAGTCAAATAATGCATTCAAAATCAAAGTTTTCCCATCCATTAAGCAATAACCAAACATTTGATGGTGTGTTTGGTAATTACTTGGAAAAGACTTTCTCGAAAAAAAACTTTTCCCATCTATTTGTCAGAACCAAATATGAGAAATTTCACTAATTTTTCCACAAAAATTTGGGAACCAAACACTATGTGAATGTCTCTCAACCTAGAGATAGTAGTAAAATGAGATAAGTTGATAACTTGGTGGTAAATTTGCCCATAAGGATCCATCAGAGTTGGATTCTCCGAATCTTATGAAAACACCAGACACATAATTCAGTAATCAGTAACATCGAGACCATGCAGATTTATGCATAATGTCGACCTCTCCTTTAACTTTAACCTTTAGTAGGATAACTTTTTCAGTGTCACACTTTGTCTATATCTTACAGGATTCTTTCTTTCCAGCACTCAAAAAATTCCTCACGTAACAAAAATATAAATATAAATGCAATGTCACTCCCAAAAAAAGGACCCATGTAGAAAACATGCAAAGCCCTGTCAATTGTCACTGAGTGACCCACTTTATAAAAATAATGGACCCCCCTAATTTCATCAGGATTCTCTCTGCACAGTGTGAGTGTGTGACCATATATACAGCTTCTGATTATTTTTGACATCATGCATTATTATAATATACAGTGGTAAAATCATGTGGCCCCCACTACTTGATTTCCCTCTATTTTCTATTATCTCTTTGAAACTCAAGAGGTAGTAGACAGTAGACCCTGGCTAGCTTCTTCTATCAGCCGTTGGATTAGATCCAGTGCATCAAAAGAATACATTAATGGTATGGGGTTCATTTAATAAACCCTCCCCCAAAAAAAAAAAAAAATCAAACCCCTCTTTCCTTCCAACATCATAGAAACTCCAATGTCCCTCGCCTGTACACATTCAGCCTCTACCCATTAAATGTAAAATATAGATTTAAAAAAAGATTTTTTTAGGATAATACCGTACTTTAAGATATTGAATAATAATATACTGAATTTTTTTTTTGGAAACTAATACACTGAATTTTGAAGGTATTTAATGATTCTAGTGGTAGTTGATTTGGTGGCGGTCATATATGGTAAATGATGTGGGAAAAAGTTAAAATTTTTGTCATGCCAGCAAGCAAGACGATGACTAATATATTTTTCTTTAAAAAAAAATACTTCAAAATAAGACCATCATCAAGTCAACAAATTACTGAAATATTACTGAAATATGAGTCTACAAAAAGTTCAGTAAATTAATGTCTAATATCACTAAAATTAAAAAAAAATGAGGTTATTTTAATGAACTCGTTTTACAGTAAGACATGGGAACTTGGTTGTTGGGTGACAAAAAATAACACCTTCGGCGGGAAAAGTCTAATGAAATCGTCTCATTTGGAAATCCATCCATAAAATATGAGTACCTAATAATGTTCATCGTACCAAACTATAGGTACAAGATACTAGATATACATAATATCTTTTAAAAGAATAATACAAGTCTATATGGTGAGAATTAAAGGTCGGCAAACATAATTACATAAATATTTTAGAGGGTGATTACATAAGACAAAGCTTACCAACCTAAATAAACCCAATCAACATCGCACTAAATACTGTTTACCATTAATATGACTCTATAACAACCATTAGGGTGATCTTAGAAGTAACATTTTTGAAGACCCACAAACAAACTTAAACTTGAATGAGTTGAATAGTAGCTAAGAAGACAACACACAAGTTAATCTAACACAAAAGACGAGTTCTTTCATTTTCAGAATTAAATGAAACCAAATATAATTCTCGAAACACACACCCAAATACAGCAACTCATGAATCAATGGGAAAATGAGACACGTCCAAATGAACCAGGGACACGTGGACGGTTGAGATGAGTTCAGAAATGGTACGTACCCTAGTTAAGAAATATAAGATATGGTGGTAAATTGAAGCGCGTGATTTCTCTCAGCTCAGCTGCATACTGACGTCGAACCCCTGACCACACGCTCAGACACTTTCTCTCTCTAGAATAGGGCAGGGGGGACCTGCAGAGGGAGAGGGAGAAAGAACAAAAGCAACAGCTTTAGCTAAAGAAAAGGACGGTACATAAAATAATAGAACCCAAACTTTTAAAAGAAAAAACAAATTTGCCACTTTGAATAATTGACTTGCTCAACGGGTGATATTTAGATTCAATTGACGTCAGAATAAATTCCCAAAATTAGAGGGTACTTATAAAAAATGATACAGCAGAGTTTATAGTTTTATTATGGGAGATTAGTTGTTATACTTCTTGAGTTAAATTTTAGTATATTTATACATGACAAGACCCCAGAGATTTAATTGACATTATAGGAACATGTAAATAAATTTTTAAAATATGATGGTGAATATATTTATAGTATATATTTTTCTCATTATTATTTTTATTATAACAATTAGCTCTGTGACAGCCATTGAAAAGAACAAGAATAATGGCAGAGGGTAGCATCGAAAGTTGAAAAAAAAAAAGCAGAAATTTTTGAAAACCAATCGGACGAGTGTTGAGAGTTTGAACACGGCAATGTGGTAGCAGTGTAGAAAGATACCGACCTTGATGGCGACAAAATTTACAAAAACACCAAAAATCAAACCCAGAAAATCCCCTAAAAATCACATCACAAAGACTACTAAAACCTTACAAACGAAAATCCCTTAAAACCCTTTTTCCTCTTTTTGTTATTCAGATTTCAGGACGGTTATCCAGAAGGATAGACTCAAACGACTCGGAAAATTTCCCAGAAAAAACGAACGCCAGAAATAGAAAGCAACAACCCAAAGAACAAATTGCAGAAGTACGAGGGAAGAAAATGTCGTACCGTAGTTAGAGGATGAAAAGTCTAAAACCCAGAGAGAACAAAGAACGCCCCACCAAACTTTGAAAATTGAATGATTCAAGCGTCGATTTTTCTTTGTTCGAACAGCAACCCAGACGATTCTTTCTGTACTGGAAATTTAAGAGAGAGAAAGAGAGAGAGGCGGGAAGAAAAGGGGGGAAGATGGTTTCAGACAGGGGAGAAGGGGAGAAAGAAGTTGCTGGGTATTGGGGAATTAAAAAGGGGTGTAGGTTATGGTCAATTTTACGGAAATTAAACTTTGGGGTGTTTTTACGAGTTTGACCTTGGGGGAAAGGACGAGGGTGAACGTGGCGTGTGAGTAACGTTCGGGAAGGGCGGTGAGGGTGTTTTTGGTATTTCAGGTGAAGCGGGGTTAATGGAGGCAAATCCTGATTGGTAGGACAAGAGAGAGAGAGTGGTGGGAGGTTAACGAGGTAAAACGCGTATCTGTTTTATGATCTAAGGATTAATTTCTCTGGGAGGATTTTTCCCCCTTGTTTATTGATCAAGAGGTTTAACATGAATATCACCCAGCTAGTGCTGGTTACTGTTTTTTGAGTTGGATAAATGGGCTGGTGAAAATTTTAAAAAGTTGGTAAATTTAGAATTAGATTGAAAAAAGTTGGAGACAGTACCCCTCCCCCCCCCCCCCCTCAGAATATTTCTTACCACAAGAACATCTTAGGGCTCCGTTGCGGTGTAGAAATGGTGCGGTACGTTGTGATAAATGCGATAGGTGAGCAGAAAGAATGTGAAAAATAGAATATAAAAGTGATAAGATAGAAAAGTGAAGAGATAAAATAACATTAACAACGGGCTTACGCATAGCCCACCTACACAAGTATAAACTACCATTAGAATGATCTGAGCAAATATGATCAGTACTCCATTTTCGTTATTTGAAAATTATGACAATCGACTAACAAAGATCTATGCTCCTTTCACTTTCCTAGAGTTGCACTAACTTTAGTGATGCATTGTCGCCTATTCCTTCTGCTACTGCGTTTGTTCCTCAATTTGCTACTTGTACTTTTACTATTAGATATCTTATGCGCACGCCGATCCTTCACAATCCGGTTGCTTGCATGTTGAATTTTGAAAACACGACGATCATGGAATAAGACCCGATTATTTCCTTATTGGTTGTATTCTGACATACTTGATAAACATTCTGTTCTTCTAACTAGGACAATTAGGGAATGAGAGTAAGCAATTACAGTTAAGAAGAATAAACTATTTATAAAATTATATTTCTTTTATTAATTAAAATTACAAATTACTCCAAATTATACATATAAATTTAATGTATGAAAAATATTTATATATTATAATAGAAACCAATGACAGGACGCAAGAAAATGTGGAGGGCAACTTTCTTAAATGGGGAAATGGGAGCAGGGATGGGGAAAATTTTGTCATCCATCCCCGCCTATTCCCGCGCAGGCATTTAAAACCGTCCCCCATCCCCATCAGGAGTGAGAATTTTTTCCCACAACAGGGCGGGGTTATGGCAGGTACGGGGACTCTCGCCCCACTGTCATCCTTACTTTTAAGATTATCTTCTCCTCACGACTATGGTCCACATCCCTATGTGCTTCCTGTTATGTATGAGATTCCCCTTTACAAACATCTGGAAGTGTCATATAACACATGCCCAAATGGTCATACACTTCAATCAACGATACAGTTGTGATCCTCTCATAAGTGAAATGATTCAAAGTAAGAAATTGATTGGTTGTATCTCCTTTATGATGCACGCATCCATGACCAATTGCCATTACTTCTTCTTCTGATGTTAATTGCCATTACCGCTGTTGCTTTTTGAGCCGAGAGTTCAAACTGAACTTGAAGTGATCTTTCGCTGACTTGAGCCGAGAGCTAGCCGAGCCAACTCAACTCTTTTACAAACTTACTAAAAGTTTCTTCCTTTCAACAAGTGACAGTTCATAAATAGTTACAAATTACAATCCGTGACACTTTGAAGCTACTAAATTTTAAGATAGCCTTCTTTACAACTTGCAAAGAGTAGGGGGCGTTTGCTGCAATACCTGTGGACTTTTGGTAGCTGATAACCTAGACATAACATGTCTAAAAAGTGAGAATTGTGACATCTATAACATAATGACTAATGAGTGTCGTATATTTACAACTTTTTAATAAGTTGTATAGAACAACAGTTAAGAGGGTCCAGAAGAGCACCGCCAAATGATGTGACGAGACCTCTGAAAATGGCTTCAATTATGTAATCTTCTCAAAAACTTCACCCAAGTTGACAGACCGAGCATTAGTGTCTAATCACATACTACAACCCCTTTGTATTTGTCTCTTCTTGGGCCTATTCCTCACATTCTAAAACCTTTGCCCTAGCACTTTACTACAAATATTTTGGGTCTATTCTCATTACCTTATTTTAAACAATACTTTCATTTCTAAATATAAATTTAAATTTAATTCAGTAAATAAGTTATATCAAAATTCCTCAAAAAGCATATCAGTACCAGCAAAACTTTGTCCCCACCTAGAATAAACCCGGTTTCGTTTGAACCCGATTTTGAAATTGACTGAGGCTCTGTTATTTGTTTAGGTTAGATATAACTCTCCTAACTTATCATAGTTTATCCAAATTTATTCAAACTTATCCAGACCTAACATAATTTCCCCAAAAAAATCAACTCTAAAAACACAGTTTCAAAAAAAAAAAACATCATTATTTATCCTAACTTATCTATCCAAACCTGATAACTCAACCAAAGAACATGGCCTGAATTGACTAAATATTCAGACAAAATATTTCACTTTTTTTTATTGTCAGACCCCGGATTTGACTCGAATTTAGTTCTGTCTGAATAATCTGACACGGTTTAACCCGAGAAAAGCTAGGTATGAAAATCAATTTTTCATCCTAATTTTGATGTTAACGAAACCCCTGTTTACTCATACCCGAATTTTTGCCGATACTGATATGCATTAGGGACGCACTACTCCCTTATTTATGCACCTGATTGAGATTGGGCACATTAATGTCCATCTTTCTGACATGAATTCATGAGCATCATCCCCTCTTCAATTTTCACTCTGCTTTGCATATCAACTGGAAGTTTCGTCTTACTTTGACTTCAACTGCCCAATCCATCATGAAGATCCAGTTATTGAGATGCTTTCTTAATTTTGTCAGGATTTCATTGAATAACCCTTTTGAGATGTGGTTGTAATTTGTAACTATTTGCTAAAATTGTCCCTCCCTTTCGGTGCCTTTCTTTAATTCATTTGCTTCTATTCTCTTTTTGTCAAAAATTTTAGCCTCTAGCTCAAACAAGATGTTCAGGTAAGTAGGCCACTACTATCATAAACAACTCAACAGTAAAGTGTAAGGTTAATAAATATGTACAAGCAAGCTCAACAAATAAGTTACAACTTTTTTTTTTTTTTAATTCCTTCCATTATACATCTAAAATTCCTCTTAGAAAATAAAAGTCACAAAAAATCATTTAATACACTGTTTTATACTAATTTAGGCATTGTTCTCTTGTACAGTTGGTAAGATGCAAAAATGGTATAATATGGTGAAATTATGGAAAGTGTGGAATGAGATGGTAAAATTTGTAGAAAGTATGATTGATGTGGTAGGTGGGGAGAGAAAATGTGAAAAGTAGAAGAGAAAAATGAGGAAAGAGAAAAATGATCAAATATATTGATAATGATTAAGGTAAAATGTGGTATAGTGTGGTAAAAGTGTGGAGGAGTATTGAATAATATGGTGGGTTATACTATCGCATCGCACCACAAAAGAACAGGGTCTTAGAGATGAAAGAACCCTAATACTACTAATGCTCCATCTCTTCTAGATTATTTTCGTTACGGACTTTTCTGCAGTGAACTTTCAAAAATATTTGACCGTTAATGTATCTCCATATCATACAAAACAGCTCCTACTAAATTTACAGAAGAACATGCTTTTATAAATTATAACGACTGATGGGACACTAGGGGGCACACAGCAAGTGCTAACCACTATATGTGTTGGCCCTGGGCTTGGCCCCTACTATGTAACACATGAATATGAGATGAGACATAAAATTAGTTGATACATTAACAGTTAACCAACCAAACACAGCCTTATCCTCTGTGAAAAGAGGGAGGGGAAATATGCTTTGTTGAATGTTGTCCTACTTCCAATCATGGCACTGGCAGTAGCACCTGTGCTGCATAATTACCCACACAAAGCAAAATAGATTTAAGCATCACTCATCTATAGTTTCTTGTTTGCCATTAATTTAAATCAAAATCAAATCAAATCCTTAAGCAAGGATGATGCCCTCCTCATGCTTCAACCTCATCATCATCATAATCCTTATTTCAATAACTATATTATATGATGCATGCTTAATCCTCTCATTAACAATCCTAGTAGATTTTTTGAGCATAATGTACTTCTCAAGCATATGGTATCATAAAATATATGAAATTTTGGGAGCTTTTTCCCCGCGCTTATCATAACTGTTTATCACAGTGACCAACAATCATTGATACTCCTTAGCATTGGTCAACACAGATTAACACTTAACGACATTTGCAAACCCTCATCAACAATTTTATTTTTTAGTACTGATCCAACACTGACCCGCATTAGGTTATTTATGATAAATTGAAAAGATCGACCACTGACTTTTAGTATTATCATCCCCCAAAGCTACTAATATCGTATATGCTCCATACTAATATCGTCGTGAATTTTAAAATTGTTCTCTTTCAAAGTTCTCACATCACCCGCAAGGCCGCAACATTCCAACTAGACAAGATGTCATTGTTGATGTTCAGTTCCTTCTCGTACCGATAAGTTTCGATATATAGTCACATGACACTCCCTCAAATCTGCTGAAGCAAACAAGAGCATGTCCCAATCGGTCTCAACTCATTTTGCATAATTGGTCTCTCCAAAACAAAGTCACATGTACTCTTAAGCCTTATTTGACAAGATAGGGCAAATCCTCCCCCAAAAATCTAACACACATATGAGAGAAACACTTGTAGATTGCCTTGCACTCAAAGTAAATTTGACTAAACTTGGTAATTTTCCAGTCACAATCTACTCTATTCTCCCCTTGTTCCTTTGCGGAATTCACTATCGTAAAAATGTACTATCATAACAATATGTCGGGGCTTTTATGCTGATTATTAATAACATACCATTTCTAATATCCTTTGCTTTAAACTTACCAGCCTTGGTAAGAGGGTAAAACCCCTCCCATCAATAACATAGGGAAAAGAAGTCATGTCCAAGCATCATGAAAATGGTCCAAACTAAATAATCTGCTTAGACAAACACAGAACAGATGTACAAAACAGAGGCTTTCGATAACTTGACAGCCATAATTTTACCAATTATTAGTCACCTGATACACAACGATGACAACAGCATTTGAAACCGAATCCTCCCATAAGGAGATTTTGGCGAGCTTCATGATCCATACTTGCATCAATATAACATATACGGAGTTCTTCACCTGAAATAATCAAATAGCACAGACTTAGAAAAGCGACTCTTCATCAAATTGCTAGTGCAATTTTCCCATAGGAAATTAGGAATTAAATCATCTTGCACCAGTATATCACACTCTTTCCTGGTTAATTATCAGAAAACAACTCCACGGGGCATCAGTCACATTATTTCCGCCATAATAGAGGGCTCAAAATCCTCCTTCAGGCCGTTTCTCTTCTTTTGTTATGTTTTCTGCTTCACCTCCTTTATGGGACTCCGGACGGGAGGGGGTTTATCATTCATATTATTTTTAATGAAACATTGGCCCTAGAGAATAATCCATTACCCTTACAACTACCAATTCACCAAGCATTGTTCTCAGCATTTTTTGGGCCAAGAAGCCAATTCAGAATTCGCTATATGCAGTTTTGAGCAATTAAATTTCAACCAAGTTCCAACATCACAAAGGTCACGAGCATGTCACACATGAAAAAAAGTAAAGGTGCCAGCAATTATGTAGGCCTGTACTGCATAGCTTGCATACTGCAAGACGAACAACAAAATGCATAGCATTCAAATTGCTCACACTGCTTCATCTTATGCTAAAAACACTACTTAGTGAGAACATCAAAGCCACGAGCATTTCACACATGAAAAAAAGGAAAGGTTATAAAAGTGGTCATACTCATTGTACTATGGAAAGCAATAAAGAGTAAAAATAATGATGCACATCACAGTAGATGCAAAGTTGTGCAGTAGAAACATACAAATTTCAAGTGCAAATAAGTCGAACAGATGAAGTATACTAAGCATGCAGGGTGTCATGGATTCGCACTTATGTAGCACTTGTCATGGCAAGTAGTAAAACAGGAAAATGAAGGAAAGAGGCTTTAGTTTGTTGCCTGACAGAAGCATACGAGTGTATGGAACAAACCTTCTTCTATGTCACGGAGAGCTTTCAGCCTCGCCTTGACATTGTCAATCCACAAAATGTGCACATTCGGATCTGTAATAAACCTTTGTCAAAACCAATCTGTTATAGAACTAAATAAGTCAGGTACTTTATGAGCTTTGGCCTGCATCACCTAAAATATTTCCTCTGTTCTTCTAAGGAGTTATATCTGAGTATTTAACCATCATTTTCCTCTGTTCTTCTATGTCTAGACTGATGTTTGAGATTTCTGCCTGGATGTACCACATTTCCATGTAATTTAGATACCTATCACATTTCATTGGGATCACCTTTTCAAAATGCTTGAAAAGAGGTGAGATGCTGAAGGACTTTATTCAGCACCTTTTTGAGGTTATTGCACCATGTCACAATATGTTTTATGAAGAAATTTGTCTGCAGTTTATTTTCTAATTATATTTGACGTTTTGGACCACATTTGCTACGTAAGGTAGTTAGTTGATCGTACTGAAAAGGTCACTTGCTTATAAAACAGATAGATGGGATAGGAAAGGAAAAGAAAGATTACCGCAATCATGATTGTAGAAAGAAGGAAGAATATAAACCGCATTGCCAACTCCTGCTTCAGCCTCCACTGAAGCTGCTGCTGCTGATAGAAGATTCTCATATGATGCAGCGACCATTTCAATCCGAAATGCATTAATACGCATCCGAGCCAGTACATCGGCATACCATTGTTTTGTCAAAACTTGCATTGTTAAAAGATCACAGCAGTCCCGAACTACACCATATGTTAAATGGTTTCACAATCTTTGGTGAAAAGAAATTCAAATAACAAAGGATACATTCCAAATGTTCTTTTGCAGTATGTGTTTCTTCCAATGTATTCCTCAACAGGCTATATTCCTCATCCACCTGAAAAAGTTTCAACAAAATGCTCAATAGAGATTTTGTCTCGTAAGGTTTGGAGCAAAATACTTCAAACCCTGATTTCTTCACAAAGCAAGTAGTCAAAAACATTCACAGTACATATTGGCACAAAAAAATTTGTGAATGGTATACATGTAAACCAATAAATGAGAAAACAATGCTACTTTTGAACAAAACTCCTCGAATAGGTAGGTTCAACAATGGATTTAAAACTGTTGCAGTCCGAAGATGCTAATGATTCTCCACATACCGGCAGTATTCATGGTATGTGGACCAATCTGCTTTCTTCTCAAGATCATAAAATGCCTGCAAATGATCACACCAAATCAAGAATGTCAGTAGATTAAGCTCCTTGCCAAATAAGAAGTTAAGAAGAAAAAGTTGTTTATTACTTTGAATGATTGTGTACAATAACCGTCTTTATGAGAAGTTATGAACATACAAGACCATAATTCATGATAAAGTAGAGTAAAATATACAAATTTATGGCCCCGTTTGGCAAAATTAGTGGGTTTGATAGCGGACGACTCTTCAAATGAACCTTGTGTTTGGCAAATTTAATGGTCGAGTTAGCTTATTAATGTAAATTGACATAAAAGGATATGAATAATTTCCAAAATTAAATTCAAAGGGTATTTTTTAAACAAAAAAAATGTAAAACACTACTCCAAACACTAAGCGTTAACTTTATAAATGTTTCAAAAAACACTAATTGAAATGCTAAACATTAACTAGAACGATAGCTTAATGAACACTAATATTTATCCAATTAGAGTATTGACTTGATCCAAATGCTATACGCTATCCCAAGCGCTATTGCGGAACACAATCTATCTCCACTCACAAAGTTACAATACTGAAATTCTAAGTGAGTTCTAACTTGACACATTCAGCATTTTACAGAAAACGTTTACCAAAATTAAAGACTCCTGTTTGATTCCCTCCCAAAATACATGTTTACTTTGATGTGGTTCTCTCGCACTCAATTTGACGAGCATTCCTACCAACATCTGAATTTTTACAAACCCATCAAAGCAGAAGCTACACTGAGAGTTACTGTTGTTCAATACATATTCAGTATTCACAGGACCCAGCCTGTAACTAAAGCAGGCAAAGCATCGAACACATGGTGTGCATCTCATCATGCTCGTACTATACACCCAGAAAAGTCACGATTCAACGCTAGCTACAAGCCTACAACAACACACAAACAATTACACCAATCGAAAGCAAACCCAAATGAAGATGATTACCTGAGATTGTTGTCTGCATTCATCGCTACAGAAAGGATGATCATGGCTTCCGGGTTTCAATCTCCTAAGACAGAGGTAACAGACAGCGTTGGTTTTTGAGAGGGAAGGATGAGAAACGATGGGTTGGGCGGTGTGGATGAGCTCACCGGCTCCGATACTTCGAGTGGCGAAGACGCCCCGACCCGCTGAGTCAGTGAACCCGACCCGGATTGGAGGAGGTCCAGCTGGTCGACCCGTTTCATGTTCATGGGCGGCGGCGGTTGAGAAAGAGAAGAATTTGGGGAGTGGGTGGTCAGTTAGGGAACTTAGGAGTTTCAAGTGAGGGGTGAGCCAACGGCTATAACGCCGAATCGCCGGCGACATCAGGAGCTAACTGTGTCAACGGAGAGTCGGAGTTTCAAGGAAGGAACAGTATTCTATTCGTGGACACTTCACAAGTTCACTGGATTATATACTTCCCTGTTCCTTCCTCTACGGTGCGTTTGGTTTGAGGTCATGGGACAGGGAAAGGGAGGGGAATGAGATTAAATAACATTTTATATCTTGTTTGGAAAAGTAAATGAGAGGGGAGGGAAACCATTAACCTGAATTGTTTGCACCTGAATTTATACTAAACTTACATATAATTTTAATATTTTGTCCTAATTTTAAATTTGCGGTAGGACTAGGGCATTGTCCGAATATATCTGAACATGAGTTTGTCACAAGATTTGGACAATGTGATTTTCTTACTCCAAACTGAACCCAACAAAATTTTGACTATATTTTGGGATTGTTACAAAACTAAGATTTGGACAATGTGATTTTCTTACTCCAATCTAAACATGACCGAATTGTCAGTATTAAAATTTAGGGAAAAAAGTGATGTCCAAACCCGATTTAGGCCCTATTTCTTTATGTGATTGGTATGGTGCAGTTTGGTAAAATTGTAGAAACTGTAGTAAGGTGTTGAGTCATATGGTAAAATTTGTGAAAAGTGTTATCGATATAGTAAGTGACGAGAGAATGTGAAAAGTAAAAAAAAAAGCAACGCGAGAGAAAAATAAAAACATATATTGGTAATAATTGTGATAAAAGTATAGTGAGGTAACATATCGCACCGTATAGAAGAACAAGGCCTTAATTTCGACATGACAAATTCAAGTATTCGGACGGCACGGATTTTGGCCGGCACTAGAAGTAGTCAAAATTTGTAAATTACCAATATACTCCGTACTGTATTTATATTTCTAAGCAACAGATAATCAGCAATGCAAGTAAATCATACCCATTTGAATTTAATGTAACGAGTAAACACCCCACCCATCGATTCACCCACCCAAAATCAAGTTTTCACTCTGTGCTGTTACACTAACATACTGAGATGTATAATGTATTAGTTACATACACCACATGATGAAAACTAGCTATTTGAGTACGAAACAATCAAAATCAATGACAACAGCCATCCACTCCAGTCAGTAACGGTATGAACTATCAGGCATATATCTGTTCCCTATGTTGTAAGGATCGAACTTCGGGTTGTAATTCATGGCCTTGAATTCACTTGGTTTAGGTTCGGCCTGGGCGGGCCCGGGAGCCACCTCTCCACTCTTATCCCGGTGCCGATGCTTGGACCTTTCTTTCTGGGACTTGGACCTCATCTGGCTGCTGTGGTGCGGGATTTCGCTTGTCCCGTAGAACTCTGCGTATTCCTGACGTTTGGAGGATCGATGTCTGGACGGGTCCTTCATACTGGACGACCTCATTTTCGAAGGCTTCATCACCTCTGTAGTGTTCGGAGGATACTCCTGCCAGGATTCGGAAACGGGTGGAGGAGCCCTCTGCTGCTTCTGGGTTTGTTGAGGATCGGCTTCGTCTTCCGGCATTTTCAGAGTGTCTTTCAGAGGGGTGAGTCCCTTTTTTGTGCTAAAACGCGACGGGATGAAGGAAGCACATGCGTTATTCAGTGTTTCGATGGCAACCTTGGACAGATCCGTCATTAGCTGTCCAATTGAAGGCAATCCGGGGGTTGTCACCTGTTGTTCTTCCTTTCCACCCTCCTGGATTAATCTACTTTGTTTCTCCTTGTTGTATGATTGCTCTTGAGGTTGTGATGATTGGAACTGCCAAATTACATGGGAGACTATAATTAACACAATTTTCCTTTCCAGGCTCATAGTGAGCTGCTAATATCGTCATGAACGGAAATTGGATATTTGGAACATATTCAATAAGCAATCGGGGGTAAAAAAATGTTTTCGGGGAGGGGGATGGATTCATGGCAGAAGTTAAACCTGACTTACAAATTTTGAGAAAAATGAGCGTCCTAGTCCCTGTTGAACCAAGCATGAGGCATATCCAACAGCAACAGCACCAATGACCATAAGAATATCTGTCAGCATGGAAGGAAAAGCGGGAGAATGATTAGTGTTGGCAGTAAAGCTAAGCATGAGAGGCGATCAGTGATATACTGATATCTGCTGTCTTTATTTTAAAAGGAACTGAGTGTTTGTTCAAAGTTCAGAAAAGATAAAATCTCATGGTGCCAACTTTACTTCAAATGGGACACTAATGCAAACATCAAATCAGAAACCTAGACATCACGTCTGTTATAAGCAGGTTGTACTAGTAAGTTGCGGATGACCATTAAGCCAAACTCACAGGGATCATTAGAACCCTAATAAACAACTTTCTGTAACCTAATGTTTGATAATCAAGGTTAGCATTCACAGACAAGGATGACTACAAAAGGCTAGTTTTAATGCCTTCGAAACTAATGGGGGATTGAGGCAACTTAACATCACAGTCACAGGCAACCTTGTGGAAGTTCAGCACAAAGTCTTGAATATGCCTTTATCGGATCATGACACATAATAAGGTCACAAGTATCCCACATGTAATGTCTGCAATTATGCCCAGGGAGTTTTGTGTATTTACATGTGTAAAAGATTTTGACAACTTATTTGGTGAAGCCATAGCATTTAGGATTGTCAGATATCTGGGTTCGGGTTAACTCATTACTCAGGTTCAGACAAATTGGACATCTACCAGGCTTATTGAGGCCTTGAGAAGTTATCGAGAGGATTCAAACCATTCACAGCAAGATGATTTAGACAAGTTTCCAGATAACAAAAGGGCCAACCTGAAATCGAAATGGGACTGTATTTGTCACCGCAGTCCTCAATATTGAGAGAGATTTGACGAAGTGCAGCATTTCCCCTGTCAACAACTAACAAAGAGCAAGAAGACGGCACATACACCAGATCAAAATCAGCGGAGAACTTAGCATCCTCGCTTGGCCCATCTCTGTACCCTGGAATGTTTGATTTCCCTCCAGCTATTGTTGTAACTCCTTTACAAAAATTCCATGAAAAAGAACTTTTAATTCAGTAGAAGCTATGAAATGCAACTAGGATATGAATACCAGAAACACCATGATTAAGTCAGAAAGAATCATATTTGGTAGCCTAACCTCCTTCTCCAATCTTTCTGATGGCAAGATTTTCCGTGTCAGCAACATATACATTCCCTTTATCATCCATGGCGACTCCCTTTGGGTGATTAAAGCGAGCATCATTTGGTTTCCCGTCCACATGCCCTGTTTTACCCTGAAACGACCCAGCTACTAATCTCGCTCTACCATCTGCAGCAAGAGTTTTAACAGCAACGGGACCATGAGATATACTCTCGACCCCGAGGCCTTATACCTATAGGTCTCCTACACATATAGTTAAGCTTTCAAAGCAACAACACTGCAAAATCTGCTCTCGACCCTAAGGTCCTATCCATATGGGCCTTCTACACATAGTTAAAAATGTCAAGTTTAACATATTTGTATATTTTCATCTCAGAATCAGCAGTCACCAGAAGCTACCATAGTTCACAACTTGTACATCATATCATTCATATGGGTTTGCTACTCACAATCAGGATTCTCAAAACAGATACTTAAGCACCAAAGCTTATTCCCAATTTGTTCAATATGCCAAGCATGCATATAAGTCCATGTATAATAAGATACTTCCAAATGAAACAAACCCAGAAAGCAGTGGGAAAAGTAGAAGAAGCATACATTGAGAAAGAGGAGGGGTGATTCGAACAATGTTGCTATTGTCAGCATCAACAGCAAAGAGCTCTCCATCCTGAGAAACTCTGATTGAGTAAGGAACCACTCCAAGTGCATTCCCTTCCACCACTGTCTCCACCAAGTACCCTTTCTCAAACTGAACCACATACCCATCTCCACCTTATTCATTTTCAATCAAATCAAAAACCCATCAAAAATCCATCCATAAAATGATAAAACCCACTTCAACAACAATGAAAAAAGAAACCCAGACTAAAATTACCTGATTGGGTGGATTTGGGGGAAGGTTTTGTCCACTTGAGAATTGAGGAAAGGTGCTTAATTAGTGGCCCTGCACAAAACAAACAAAATTGAAGCCACAAATTGAAATGGGGCAACCAATTGAACATCAAAATGACTTGGAAATGAGGGAGTACCAGTAGGAGTAGTAGTAGGAGCAGCAAGTGCAAGAAAGTGAGATAGAAAAAGGGTGAGTAGAAAAGTGAGATATACAAGGCATATTCTCCCCATGGTTGAGTGTAAGTAAGCAAGCAGAGGGAGAATCACAGAAGATGGAGAAAATCTAGGGCAAAATTAAAGTACTAATTACTAATTAGGAGCATATTTTTGAGCTGAAGATTCTGGGTATAAGAACTTGAGAATGTTATGTAAGAGAAGAAATGGTGATATAGAGGGAAAGAAGAAACAAACACGCTTTTCAACCCCTTATTTTTTTGGTTTTGTTCCTTCTCCTTGTGAGTCTCTCTCCTCCTCTCCAACTTTTGGATCTGCTACTTTCTCTGCTTTTATTTGTTTGCTTGGTTACAAAAAGTACAATTTTTAGGAGATGGATTGAGAAAAAAAATTGGCCTGAACGGTGGAAATAAAAAGGAAAATGAAAAAAAGGAAACAGAATGGGTGACTCGACAAGTTGACTGATGGACGGTGCTGAATGAGTACACTGTACTAGTCTTTTTTTTTTTTTGTTTTTTAGTACAAAAGTTGGGCCGAGACCCAATCTTTATTTAAGCTAACTTCCCAATATGAAGCTTTAACGACTTGGGTTATTAAATCCCAAGCGCTGGCCCGCAAAGTAAATGGACCATAAAGTTTCAGACATGACTGCGAAGTTTTAATTTATGAGAACTATTGATTTTAATTTTTTTTATGTTTGTTTTCGTATTTTGAGTGGTTTGAGGACAAGTTCTATACTTAGTGCATCCAATAAAAATATATAAAAAAAATAAAATTGATATTTCTCACAAATTGAAACCATATGATCTTATCTGGAACTTTATGATCCATTTGTTTCATGGATCATTCTTTGGGGTCAATAACCCTAACAAATTTCTTGGATTGATCTACAAGAAGCTCCCATTATAAGGAATAATCATTCCATTACCAAAAATGTGATTATTCCTCCATTGCTAGAACTTCATGGGGCCGGTTCTCATATGAACTCATTGATACTCTCCATGGCTTCCCTTGTTCTAGCAATTGGGCTCGATCCGTTAGGGCCCATTTTGTACAGCCCAAATCACAAGTAGCCTTACCGAAGCCCATAAATTGTGGGCTTCACATGCAGCGGAGATCGTGTTCTTCCACTATCTATAGGCTACACCATGAATGGGCAACTGGCCTATGTTCCCTTGATTTTTTTTTTGGTAGTATGCTTTAGGGTTTAGGGTTAGCGGAAAGGTCTTACCACTAGAATTAAGTGGCCAAGTTATTGTGGAATTTAATCAATTATATGACCTTTATCAAATTTTCAAACTTTTTCCGAAAAAATGACATTGATGAATTAAATGTTGATCAAATTCAATACGATCAATAAACATATTACAAGAAGAATCGAAGTTGATACATTGTCAGACTGGGTTTCCCTTAAAGGGACCATTATGAAAAATTTGCCATTTTTTTAAAACTTTGATTGGACATCAAGTTTCCAAATTCAACTTGAAAGGAAAGGGTTGTTTGTGTGACTTCAAGATAGCTAAGTTGAAGTTATATAATTTACACATTACATAAAAATCAATCATAATATTTATTTCAATGTAATATGTAAATATATAAATATTATACTAAGGTGAGATATCTAAGTCGCCCAAAATCCATATCATTTTAATAAATAATAATGCCCTCTGGTTGTCTTCATGCAATACATTTATTTCAAAAAGGAATATGCAAATAAGTTGTTTCTTGTTAGGTATTGAATGTTTGAAAGCTCTTACAATTACCCCACATTATTGTAGAGGTATGAAAACCTCCCTTATAACAACATTCATATATATAATAATATAAAGTGACAAAAAAAAAAAAGTGACAAAATAGCAGGAGTGGTGAAAAAATAGTAGAAATATTATGAATGTTCGGTAGTTAGTTTTTTTTTTTTTCTAATTTTATAGAAATCGGTTATAGGAAATCGAATTATGGGGATTGTAACAAAAAGTCAAATTGTAACCTGTATTACACTAAGTCCAATTTTTGAGCTCTTGGATGCTCGTACATCGCCACCGAGTTGGTCTAAACTAATTCAATATACATAATGTTTGTATTGTAGTATTCTCAAATTTCAAAATATTGGATTGTAATGGTGAAAAAAATTATCATATATTAGATTGTAGTATTTAGTATTCCAAGCTATCATATATTAGATTGTTAGTAGTCTTAAATATAGTTCAACTCAACACAACTTAGTGATGGTATACTAAAATCTAGTGTTGACAAAATTTCATCCGGCTCGAATGTTCAAATTTGCCGACCCCAAAAAATCCGGTTTTAACCAAACCTTATTTTGACATTGACCGAACATTCGAACAAAATATTTCTCTTTTTTTATTGTTTGAATCTAACTTGACCCGAATTTAGTTCTGTCCGAATCGTCTGACTCGGTTTGACTCGAAAAAACCAGGTCCGGACATCAATTTCTCGTTCGAATTTTGATGATGACTGAACCCGAATTCACCTGGACCTAAATTTTTACCAGTGCTACTGAAATCGATCTCATGGTTTAATAATTCAACTTACTATAATACATTTCTAAAATTCAACTTACCATAATTTCAACGACTATAATTCTAACTTACTATGACCCCCTTTTTTTTGGGTACTTTTTTCCCTCTTTCTTTCATCCTTTGTTTTTCCTTTCTCTCCTCCTCTTCCTTTTCTATGTCTAAAATAATATGAAAATCATGTATCACACGCATGCCATGTTATTTTGGGGTAAGTAGTGAGACCACCCATGACTCACATGGTGCGCCCATCATTCCTACCTTTACTGAATAGGGCGCCACCTTATTACGCACTAAACCCAAATTTGTCCTAAGGAGTAAGGACAGTCAGAAACATTCAGACGAAATCCTTAGAGCAGTAGTAATGCAGAATGAAACTTAAGGAATTTTGATATTCTCCCTCTTACTTGGCACCCCCTCTCTCTTCCTTTTTCTCCATTCCTTTGAGTTCTGGAATGCTGCAGCAGTTACGTACTACTAGTAGTGTACTACTCACCAACAAAGGAGATCCACACAAACCCTAATTAAATGTTTGAAAGAAAACCCTAGCTAGTTGTCATGTATTCATGTACGTGGTCCGTTATTAAGCTATGATAGCCGGTGAATTAATGCAGGCATCTCATCTGTAGTTATAATTTGGGTTATTAATTAATTTGTGGGAAACACCCCACAGGCAGCAGGTACAAATGTCGTTGGGTAAATTTGGTATCCACCCTTTCAGATTTCTCATACAAATTAGCGCATAGACTTAGACAGCCAACCAGAAAAATAGTGTCCAAATGGTATAAATTAAATTACAATGTTGATCTTGTCCTGGATGTAACATTCAACCTGAACAATATTACCTTACAATTACATTGCCTCCCTTTGAAGTTCTGTTTCTTCTTCTCCAAATCGTAATTCATCCAATGTAAGTCTCATTTTATTTTTATGTGTGAGATTGTAAAAATTTCGGTAAATTTCAATAAGTTTTGAGTAAATTATAACTTTCCCAATAGTTCCCATGCAAATTAACCCATGCAAATTTGGATTCTCAAACTTATTCAAAATTACTAAACTGTACCTAAATTTACTGAAATTTATTTACACTTATATTTATCCGCGTGCAAAAGCAAGAGGCACTAACTACCCACCATGCATCACTAGCTAACAATATAGGGTTTTTTGGTTTTTGGACCCTCAACTTTGGGGGTATTTATTATTTGGTACCACACTTTTCAAAGTTTATTTTTTGGACCCTGTACTTTGGGTACCCAAAAGATCTAACCCAATCTTAAGTTTTACTCCGGCAAAGGGCTAAAATACACATAAAATTCCCTATTTGCCCTTATCAATTTTTAAAGGTTTTTGACTTTTGTTAATTTTTAATTTTTAATTTTTTAATTTTAATTTTTAATTTTTAATTTTTAATTTTTAATTTTTAATTTTTAATTTTTAATTTTTAATTTTTAATTTTTAATTTTTAATTTTTAATTTTTAATTTTTTAATTTTTAATTTTTAATTTTTAATTTTTAATTTTTTAATTTTTAAGTTTTTAATTATCATTATCATTTTGATTTTAATTTTTAATTTTTAATTTCCAAATTATTAATTTTTAAAATTGTAAAATTATAAAATTTTTAATTTTTTTAATATTTTAATATTTTAATATTTTAATTTTTAATTTTCAATTTTTTAATTTTTAAATTTTGAAAATTTTTAAATTTTGAAAATTTTAAAATTTTAAAATCTGAAAATTTAACATTTTAAATTTTAATATTATATTTAATTTTTTTATTTTTAAACTTTTTTAACTATTTAAATGTTTTATTATTTTAATTTTTAATTTATAATTTTTAAAATTTTGAAGTTCTTAACAATTTTTAAATTAAAAAATTTAAAATGTGAGAATTTTGGCAGTAATAAATAAGTGAAGGGAAAATAAAGAATTAATAAATCAAGGACAAACTTGAAAGTTCATTATTAATTAAAGGGCAAAATTGGAAGGAAAAAATAGTGAAACTTAGTTAAGGGCTTTTTTTGACTGGATTGCTATATTAATGTCCACAATGTCACTGGAGACAAAGTACAGGGTCCAAATAATAAACTTTGAAAAGTGTGGTATCAAATAATAAATACCCCCAAAGTTGAGGGTCCAAAATCCAAAAAACCCTAACAATATAATCTATGCAAGTTTAGTTGCAGAAGGCAGCATATCTACTTGATGTTGAGTTGGTGACCTTGATTAATTATATTATCATCTTGTTGGTTAATAATCAAGCTGAAACTTGGAAGGTCAAGTGAATTGTCACTTCTACCATATATCACAGTTTTTCTTTGGTAAACTGTTGTGAACTTGTGATTTGGTATGGTAGAGTAGGTTTGTATGCATGAGTATGTGGAAAGATAAATAAAATTTGAACGAATTCTATATTTGTTTCATTTTAACTTTATTCGTTTGTCATCAATTGATCTATGTTTTGTTAGTAAACTATACTGAATAGATCGACCCCAACAACTTTAGGAGAGTAACTTCCTAACAATATGCTAGTAATTTGTTTATGGTGTACTTATGGCATGCCTATAATATGCTAGTAATTTGTTTAAAATATTGAAGGATAGATAAATTTGGTCGTATTAGGCTAAGGAAAGGGATATTAAACACAAAACCATAGTCATAGGCTCATAGCCCATAAAACGACATGATAACAGTAAAGTAGCTTAATATTGTAGATGTAATATTCAGGGTTAAATGTTACTCCCTCCGTCTCTTTCATAAAATTAATTGGCGTTGAAATTTAAGTATTGAATTCTTAACAATTCTGATGAGTCACCGTATGAAATTACCGTTATTAGAAAGATGTTTTATTAAAAATTACAATGGAGATAGTTTCATATTGTAACTCATTGTAATTGATGAATAATTAACAGTTAAAATTTAGTTAAAACGTTAATTAATTTGGGACGGAGGGTGTATCTAATTATTAAATCACTATACGCAATATGATGATGAATTGAAGATTATTTTTGTATTTCACTAGTTATTTTTCTTCTTCAATAATATCATCTTATTTACTTTAAAAAATTGATATGATAATAATATAATATCATCTTAGTCAATTAGTAAACAAAGTTTTATTGTTATTTTCATCTTCACTTACCCACAAAAATATTTATTAACCTGTAGACATTCATCCTATTGATATTCTTGTATTGTGATATACATATGGTAAAGAGAGGTTAATTAGATGGTCCAATTTTTAAAGAGCAGTTCCGAAATTAAGAGTACACGAGGCATCAATAAGAACCATACATTAAAACAAGTCATTTTCAATGTTTTTTTTAACTGAAGTGGACATCCACAATTTCTTATAAATATATATGCATGAATAAAGCCCACAATATCGTAGCTAGTTGATAATTAAAGACTCTACCTTTCACATTTTTTGCCTGGATTCCTCTCTCAATGGAATGCTTTGCGGTATGGCTTGGAAAGTAGTGTTTTGATTGATTAAAACGCTAAAAGCTACTTTAAACGTTGTTACTGAACAGAAATTAAACAAAAGCTCAATGAATTAGACTATTTACCATTATAATATATATATATATATATATATATATATATATATATGAATTTAGAATATTAAATTTCCGTCTTGGGTCAATGTGAGCATTAACTAATGAGTGTCTTTCCTTAAATAGATAAAAATAATAAAAGTATATATAATAAGGGTACACTTAAGTCCGTTCTTTTAATTTATACGGTTGGTTGTGGTGAGGGTTAGCTGGAAACTTAAAAATTGTGGTGAGTTGAGAAAGTTGTGGTGAAATGTGGAAAGTTGTGATACATTGTGGAATGTTATGGTGTAAATAATTGTAAGTGGATCAAAATATATATTTGCCATACATAGAATAATTGTTAATCATTTAAGTATCTAATGCATAAATATAAAATGCCATGCAGTTGTCCTATATATTGTTCATACGTTAACCATATTCATCTTTTAATATGTTACATTAATGTTAATAATAGTAAATTAAAATTTGCACCACCTTTATCATAAGATTATTATTTTTATGATGATTTTTAATAAATTTTATGATTAATATAGAATGATATGACAAAGTTATAACTTATAACAGAAAAAGTTATTAATCATGCATGTTTGTATTAAAATCTGATATGATCCAATATAATTTGTTATCCGTAAATCTTTCTAAAAAATCAAAGAAATTTATCTACCAATAATGTGGAGCATGGTTTTATTATATTAACTTTTGCTAGATTGTAAGACAACTGCAATATTATAATCTTCCATCCAACAGTTTAAAATTACTTGTACAATTGATAATTTATCGGCAAGTTGTGAAATAAAGAGATGCTTTCTTATATGTAAAATGATTAGATGAGCTTGTACCTTGTAAATTAAGTCTTCTTTTATGCAACAAATGATATTTTTCCCTTCATTCTCCTCTTGATTAATATTAACCCCACTATTAGAAAATCAATCTTCTTTTAGTTAGTACTCACTTCTTTATATTAAGTTTGGAAGAAGATTAAAAAGAAACTTTAATATCACTCATAGGTCATAGTTAAATGGATAATATTTTAAAAAAAATTAAAAAGAAGGTGGAATATTTATCAAAACTGATCCAAAATCCTAAACTTTATTTGAAAAGCCCAAATCTACATTGGAAAAGGCTTATTAAAAGGTGGAATATTTATCAAAACTGATCCATTATTTACTTATATAAGTAAATTTCTTTTTGAAGGAGCATTGTATTGAATTAAAAATCTAGTATGACCTAAATTCAATCGAAACTAAAATTCATCGCAACTAAAGCGCAAAGACTTAAAAATCGATTGATTCAAAACATAGATATCCTAAATTAGCCAGTATTTAAAGTGAGTGGCCTAATTATAATGTTATCCATAGATATATGAAATAGGATTGATGCAGAAAAATCAATTATAGGGTTTTTATGTTTTGATGTAACTATTTTAAGGGCCTTGTATTTTGACAAATAATTGTGGAATGACATTATTTTTGTTGTAATTATTTATTGGGATATTTAAACCTATTTTCCAACAGACAAAACATTAATTACAGAATTTATTGTTGATTAGAGTGATGTAGCTTTGACCTACCCTAAACATTGAATCTGAAATGATAGTTGACTTCAATTAAAACAACCCTAAACGCAAGAATCATTGACTCCCGTGTTTTCGGGCCGAAAAATAGACTGGAATGTCCTTGGTAATGATTACAGCAAAGATAATGTCACTCTACAATTATTTACCAAAATATAGGGTTGTTAAAATAGTTATATCAAAACATAGGGACCTTTTAGTCATTTTTTGGGATTAATGTCCTAAAATAGAATGAGGGGTTTTTGGATGCTAAGATACTAAACTTTGAGGTATTAGACAATAATACACTAAACTTTGACCTTAAACAACAATATACTGTACTTTGGAGGATATAACAAGAACAATTCCGGTGGTGGTTGGCTTGGTGACAATCCTACGTGGTTTCGCCTGCCACGCAAGATCACCAAGTCAACCACCGTCAAAATCTTTCCCGATGCATTTTGTCCAACAACCCTTAAAATATAATATATTATTCTCCAATGTTAAAATTGATGTATCATTATTTAATAGCCTAAAAATACAGTATATTAGCAAGTGAATAAAAAAAAAACCAATTTATAAAGAAGCAAAAAGGCCGACTTTAATTTAGAAAGAGAAAAGTGTGGTGGGAAAAGAAAAGAAAAGCACACGCGTGAGAAACTGAGAATGAATAGGTGGGTTGGGAGTGAATGTGAATGGAATTGGAATGAGAATTGAGTTTTAAAGAGGGGAGCAGCTGGGCTTTCTGCTTTTAAACCCACTGGACCCCCCCTCTACAGTTCTTCCTTCTCCTTCCATTTTCACCTCTTCTTCTCCATCCTCCATAGAATTAGCAATTTAGCATACCCATTGGCAAAAACACAGAGCAAATGAGTCGACTTGCACCCTTATCTGAAGACCCATACAACGAAGAAGACACCAAGAAAGTATCCAAAAGAAGCCATGCATGGAAGAACTGGGTTAAGAACTTGTTCTTCCATAAGAAGTCTGATCTCAAGATCCTCTTAAGTGTTCTCGCTTGCCCTCTCTTCCCCACCTCTCTTCATCCTCCTAACCCATCCAAACTCCAGGTTCAAATTTCTCTTCCTAAATTCAATACCCGAATCAATACCATAGTTTTCTCTTGTTGCTAATTCTTCAAAATTGCATTCTGTTTCAATAAAAATAGGTATCATCGTCAGGGGAGTACATAATAGAGCACTTCAGGGCAGCAACAGGGTGCAAGAAGCTGGACGGCATAGGAGTGAAAAATGTGTTCGCGACAGGGAAAGTGAGCATGACGATGTTAGAGGAGCCAGGCTCCGGCGGCTCGGCTGTGGTCACGGCGGCCGGAGCCACTCACAAGGGATGCTTCGTAATGTGGGAAATGTTACCGAATAAGTGGTCAATTGAGCTGGTTGTTGGTGGTCATAAGGTCCTTGCTGGAAGCGACGGTAATCTGGCTTGGCGATACACGCCGTGGCTCGGCTCACACGCCGCCAAGGGCGCCGTCCGACCCCTCCGCCGTGCACTTCAGGTTCCCCCCTTTGATCTTCTCTTCCTTAATTTTTTACGATGTTTACATAGACCTAAATTTAGGTCTGTTTTAGATGAAACAAATAACTAATTAGAGACATCACATCATTAACATTGATTTCCGCTTTTAATACCTACAGTACCTTTGTTTGAAGGTGGGACTTACATGGTGTACACATTTTTGGGTTGAGAATTCTGTCTTTTGAACGCAAGCAGTGATCCCACCAATAAAAGGGTTTAAAAATGAACAAGCTTAATTAATGTGAGTAACATGAGTTGTCAAAAAGACGGCTTCAAAAGATGAGGAATTTCATTCTGTAATTGGATATTTACAAAAAGCTAGTTTATATAACTTTTGTAATTATGATTAGTTAAAACAAGTGATGGGGGTAGCTAGGTTGTTTGCTCATGAGGTGCATTAGGATGAGACCTGATCACTGGGTCCGGGACCCACCCGAGTCCCGACCCGACAAGTTCGGGTACTCGATCTAATTAGGGTCGGGTTAGGGTCAGAGGTGCGTTGGTTTGTGGTTTGTGGAGTACTTTTGGTCCCAACTCACCCAAACTTTTTATGCACAAGTTGTTTAAAGACAAAGAAGAATGAGGGCAACTGGGAAAAGAGTAGCTTTTATCATGGGCTATATTTTGGCATTATGGGTTCTCAATGTCTAGTTCTCACGCCTACATACATGCTTCCATGTGCATACCTCTTTTAGATCTGCCTTTTGGGATGTTTTTTCTTTCTTGTATTCTTTAATCTGTTTTTCTCTCTCTCTCTTTTGTTTGGGGGAATCAAGAGGGATATGAACATGATACCAAATCCGTTGCCATGCCGAACGTTAACGTCATCGCTTATACTCCAAAAAGGTCCCACTTACACACAGGTCATATGTCAAAATGGAGGCATCATTCCAAGCTTGAAGCATGTGAGAAACTTCGGTTACCTAGCTAACTTATTCTAAATTCGACTATGACAAACCTAATTTTGTCCACTCTTGATTGCTTTGGGGGCACAAATGTTAACCGTAGAGTAAAAATCCGTACCACGTGCCAAGATTCACGAATAAGTGAATGTCATTGTGTGACATGTTAACCTGAATCATATATAGTATAACATATATAGTAATCACGATTGTGAACTATATTGGTGCGATTTGAATGTTTCAGATGATGACGTAGAGAAGAGAATGACGGGATCTTAATTTAATCTAATTAGGATGTGTAGGTTGATTAAGAAACAAACACTACGGAGCTAGGGAGACATTGATATGTTAGGTGGTATGGTGGTATCAATTTAATTCCATTGCAATGTGTGACATTGCCCTCTTACCTAACAACTACACTTGCCTTCCGGATCGTGTTACCCTTTGGCTTCTTCTTATTGTATTTCCCTCTCACCACTTTGTGTGTCCTACTTGGAGTAGAAAAATAACTTGGCATTGGTAAGAAATGGGCTGTGTCACAATAAAGCTTGCATTTATTAACACTTAGAGAGAAGACACTGATGGAGAAAAGTCAATGTAGTTGGTTAAATCTATTGGGTGCTGTCCTTGTAACAGATTACTATCCATATTTTGCATACATCCATTGTCAATGTTATTAAGTGTACAATCAAGATTGTGACTCATGGGATAGCTGGCTTGGCTTGGCTGATTGGTCCCATATTTTGCCATTATTGTACCATCTGTCGTCACTCGCTTCATTTGAAATAGAGAGGGTGAAAGTAAAACCGAATACATCTTAATTGCGCCGGACCCTATCTCCAACTGAATTTGGGATCATTAAGAGTTAGTTAGTACTAATCGTTAAGCGGTTTTGCCTCTGTAGTTTGAAGTAAACTTTTTTTTGCTGTGTGCGATGAAACTTGTTTGAGCTAAAACGATTACGAATGGAAAAGTGTGTTGGTTTTTTTTGGGGTTTATGTCTTGAGTGATAATTTTCTTTAGGCGTTCATAATTCAACTGGTCCCTGAAATTGTGAGGGACAAGAAACAAACACACAATCATGATGGTAATGGTCCTAGGCCTAGCTAGATGATCACTAATTACCCTCACAACAGTCTTTTTCCAATGGTAGATTTCTTGAATCTGTTGACCCTAAACGGTACCGAATCCCTATGATTCATTTCTTGGCCTTTTCGAGCTTAAATCGTACTAAACCCACATGATCCTGCTTTTGTTACTCTCAGTGGTCCTTTGATTGTGTACATCCTGTTAGAGGAGGAGTTTGCTAAGGGCGCATTTTCTCACTGTCGGTGAAGAAAATTCTATTGTGTGAAACAATTCTAACCACAAAACCCATTTTGAAAATTACTAAATCTGCATCTGGGAATCGCATTCTTTTGTAGAATGTAAGCATAAAGGGTCTCCGAGTACTGAATGAAGCCTTGAGTTTCCCTTAGTAATGTGGTGAAGGAATAAAGTTGATGGTATCTTACAGAAAGATATATAATGTCAGTTGGGTTGCGAATCGAATCTTGAAGCATCTCTAAAAATTTCCAAGATCTGAGCTGTTCCTCACGATGAGAATTCCCACACACATCACTGGGATTGCTGTCAGGGACCAGTTGTAACATGAAAATAAAGTGCACTAGTTGCCTAAAAACTATACTGATCCTGTGATTATAATATGCAAATACATCTTTTAAGACACTTTGTTGTTCTACTTTCTTATTGTATTTTGACAATTTGAGCCCTTGACCTCTGACTTGAAGGAAGCCTCTCAAAAGTCGATCAGTTGTGCTAGTGAATGGCCTTTGACATAGATTCCCTGTTTTTTTCTGTTAGAAAATTCAAATACAATATTGGTATAGAACGCCCTTGGCATTATTTTATCGCGTACTTTTAGCAATGTTCCATTCATTTCATTAAAGTTGTCCTGTTCTAGACATTCTGCAGCACTCTAAGAGTTGTGCATTCAAATATTTTGGTAGTTCTAATAAAAGTCATGATTCAATGGTTTGCCGTAAGAGCTGGACATTATTTATTTGTGTGAGGTGAAAAGTTGACCAGAAGTAATAGCTAGGGCTGTCAAAAAAAAAAATGTCCGACCTGGAAAAAACCCATTTCAGTCTGACCCGGAAAAGACTGGGTAAGATTATAGATTTTTCATTTGAAATGAACATGGACTGATTTTTTTCCGGGTACAGATACAATATTCTCTTATTCTGTTGTCCAAACCCGAAAATATGGTCATCCTAACTGATTGACCCAAAATAAACCTGAAAACCCATTTTTTTTCAATTTTGACTGCCCTAAACTTAGCTTATTGGACCATACTATATCGAGGGGATTACAAGTTATAGAACCGTCATTTACATTTTGCTGATCATATTCAGAAAGCTTGCACTTGAAACCTATATATTTGCTTAATCACTTTCATATTTGGTCCGAACCCCATGTGTAGGGACTAGACCCGATGGCAATATCCGAAGCATTTTCAGTAGCCCAATACATGGGAGAGAAGGAGATAATGGGGATCGATTGTTTCATCCTTAAGCTCTCGGCTGATCACGCGGATCTTGCAGACCGGAGCGACAACTCAGCAGAGACCATCAAACACGTAACATTCGGCTACTTCAGCCAAAAGTGCGGGTTGCTGGTCTACTTGGAGGACTCGTACATGACCCGGATTCAGTCCCCCGGGACGTGCCCCCACTACTGGGAGACCACCATGGGCTCCAAGGTCGAGGACTACCGCATGGTGGACGGGGTCATGATCGCCCACTCCGGCCAGACCCACGCCATAATCACCCGGTTCGGGGACGACCCCAAAGCGGGCCCCACGGTCATCCGCATGGAGGAGGCGTGGGTCATTGACGACGTGGCGTTCAACGTGCCGGGTCTGACCATGGACTGCTTCATACCCCCTCAGGAAGTCAAGAGCAACTGTCTCGAGGAGAAGCTCAAACATGGCTACTACTCAGGCCTCGAGCGATGATGATCCATTCGTCGGAATAATTAGTACTACTACTAACAGATTAAACAAGCATCAACAGGATAAATCAAGTGTCAAGTATCATTAGCAGCCATAATGATTCGAGTAGGTTGATCACTAATGATCTTTTTAATTTTTCTTCTTTCTTTCATTATTTTGTTGGGTGTCCCAATGTGTGTGTCCCCCTACCTATCCCCTCTTCTTTTGTAAATAGATGCCTATTGCCTATATAACAAGTAATGGTAAATAAATTGCCATATTGTGATTAGGGTCATATATGGGTAATGGTGACCCATTTTTTAACCTGCTCCCTAGCTTAAACCCGATTTTTTTTTCCGTGTGGGCGATAAAAGTGCCCATATTATGATGGTTGAGCTCCAGAAAAGGGGGGCAAAAGGCAGCACAGGAGCCAAGGAGGCGACTGCATTTGGTGCATTTCGATGTGTACTATTTTTCTGGAGTTGTGATCTTGGATTTTGGAGATCCTTTGAATATTACAACGGTGTTGTAGTGTTTCCATATGTCCTTTATTGTATTCTTAAGCGCAGAATCAATTAAACAAGTTTTCTTTTTGATGATTGCAACCACAACAAACAAAACAAGCAAGTCCAGGGATTAACAATATTTTATATATATATTCAAGTAAAACAAAGCCAGTAATGGTGTGGGTTTTCTGCTTGTCATTTTGCTTTTGTGCATTTTACTGCGCCATATTGGATAATGTTTGGGGGAAAATACGTTGAATGCTCAATTAAGCTCAATTGTCAGGTTAATATCTCAATTTGTTGTATTTATTGGTGTTATTAAGGTACTAGTATGAAGGTACACTGATTGATCATCACAATAATTCTGTATACACCTCCTCTGTCTCATAATGTTTGTCACCATAATTAATTAATTACCCAAATTATTCCTACATTGAACGGAAATTTCTTAGAGATAAAAATAAAATAACAGTGGTTGAAATTGTAATAGTAACAAATAAATTGAGACAAAAAAATGTTAGGTACAGTGATAAACATGTTAAGACAGAGGGAGTAATATATTAAATGATAAAATGCTTACCTCATGTATATATCCAGATGATCCTTTTTCTTATTGCGAATGGAATTCCAGTAAGGTTAAGTTGCAAGGAGTCACCAAGTGAAGGCTGGCAGTTTAAGACACAAACAACATTTGAAAATAGACTGAAAGTTAGCAGGTAACACATGTTGCTCAGTGCAAAATACACTTTCCAAATGGCCCCTTTGAGCCTTGAGGTTGAGGTAGTCATATTGGTAGACCATGATTTGATTCTCCCTGGAGTGTGCACTGCTAAAAACACAACTCTTACAGATAGATGACTACCATTTTGGCTAATGATCTTTAAATGGCTTTTCTGCTCAAGAACCCTTGTTCAATTTCAGATCCAAACCGGACACAAGATCAATAGACTAGACTACAACATAATTACATTGGTCAACCATTGTTTAGAACCTTCTCTTCTAATAGCTTCATCCGCGTAACATTTAGAAGGTCAACAAAAAAAAACATTGAGTTTGATGATCACAATGCTCAGCATCAAACTTTTTTGAAGAAAGACATTATATTTCCTTGTTTAGGATCCTTGACTCCTTTCTTATTTCCAGCTTTTCCTGCTGCTGTATGTGTGGGAACTGCAGGAGACTTCTTGGTAGGAGGGGCCCTAATGTTATAACAAACAATCAGAATAACACCTACACACAATGCTCTAAGCAGAACAAAGCAGAAAAATAAACTGAAGCAGGTCAATGAAAACAAGACAATGTAACTAAACTGACCTCTTAACAGCATGTGTTGGTGCATTGTCTTCAGCTTTCACCTTGTGATCATTGGAATTCTTTCCATTGTCAGTACTATCCTTAGATGCCTTGTTCTCCTTCACATCTGTCTCTTCACCTTCCCACACCACCTCAGTCACTAGCAAACAGAACTAGATTATGTCAAAAGAACTGGAAGCACGAAATGAAGTTTAAAGACAAAAGCAGAAAGGCTATAAGCAGTTTACCTTCTCTTCCATGCTCATCAATTCGGGTCTTCAACACTTTTCTTCTTTTAGGTGAACCCGGAACACTATCTGCAGGTTTCTTCTTATCACTAGTGTCAACATCAGAGGTTTTCCCACGAACAATCTCTTCTGAAGCAGCAATGTTTTCACTCTTGACCCCTGAAGAATCCTGTTTTACAGCAGGTCTGACCTCTACACCAGCTGTCTTCTCTTCTTTCAACTTTGTTTTACATTCCTCCTGCTCGTCAAACTTTAATCTGTTTTTCTCCATATCCATACCCCGATTCTCCTGTTTTGAAGGTTGAAATGACTGCTGCTTTGGAGGGTCTGGTGATCCTAAGTTGACAGCATCCTCATAATCATCTTCATCTGAGTCATCCAATACCACCCTTCTTTTCTTGCCACCTTCGCCATTTGATGCTCTTTTAAAATTCACATCTGATTCATCATCGCTGCCAGCTGCCTCTAATGCTTCACGAGCATAAACCTGGGCATCTGCACTATCTGAAATACCAGCGCAGATATGATAGTCTTAGAACAACGCAAGAAGCAAACAATATATATGCGCCAGTGAACAATCATATGAATTAGAGTGAACAACCATAATAATCATAGTGAACAACCTAATACATATGGGTGAACAATTGTAGAATCTGGAGCACATGCTCCGGGAGCACCTAATAAATTGCAAGAAGCAAACAGTAGTATGGTACCAAGCAAGAAAATACAAGTCAGGCATTCAGGATGTTGGGGATAAAGCCCAAAGATACATGCATCTCACCGAGACAAGTCAAAATCATTACACTGAGGAGAAGTGAATGCAGATGTACCATCTTGTATTTCCTTATTAGATAACAAGGTTTCTGTTGATGTCCATGATCTAGATAGCTACAAAACAATCTGTTTTTTCAGATTGTAGTTGACGAAAGCAAAAAGCCTCTCTGAACCTCTGCTAATTCTTTTCCATGGAGTAATACGTAGTGAAAGATTCTAAAATCTTGGTCAGCAGGAACTAGTTATCTGAGTTTTTTTTTTTTTAATATGGGGTTACGACTGCTAATCTGCTATACACTAAATAAAAAAGTCACAGGACACTTGAATTATCTAGGAACAGAATTTCAAGAGGAAAATCTTTGTTTCCTGTTTTGCCCTCAAAGGTGACCAGCATTGACAGTACCAGTGGTTAATCAAAGGTCATCATCCTTCCGTGTATTTGCCAATGGACAGGAATCAGATTTGCATTCAAACGCATTTGTTCATTACAACACTCACCATTAGTCTTTGAGACATGACTTTTGTCTTCTGCAGAGGAGGTGGTTGATTTTGATTTTGTAGATGCACGGCCCCAAAAGTTTGCCAAAGAGCCTTCCGTTCCCGCAGGGCTTTTGACACTCTGACCTTTCTTCTTTGCAGGAGCAACAGAAGTTTTGCTTTTCTCCACAGCCTCATTTTTCGGCCCATGACCACCAGACCTCTTAGTTTCAGTTCCAACAGTAGCTGCATTGGAAGAATCCTGCGGTACTTTCGGGCTTGGTTGCTGCAATTTAGAATTAGGTGGGTTGGCAGAACGAACTGGAGCAAGACCTGTAAGTCCAGCGCTTTTAGCCTGTGGAGTTACATTAGATAAAGTTGCTCCCTCAGCATTACGCTGAACAAATGTATTAGAAATCCCACAAAACCTGAGACATAAAACACAATGTATAGGCAAAACAAAGTTACAAACTGAAACCCAAGGATGGGAAAAACAGAAGAAAATTTTCATGCTAGTTTAGACTACATGTTTTTTTTTTTTTTTTTCGGTTGAGCTTCCTAAATAGAAAGAGGCAGGGGGTGGGAGATGTGGATAATTTCTAATGCGAAATGTAACAGAAACAGGACTTCATATATCATAAGATCCAGAAAAATTATAAATTTACAGATTTTAACATAGTCTGTATTGCAGTCAGCTTTCTACATGGCATACAGAAATGTTTTAGCCATTTATAATTGCTGATAGCTTGTCAGATTTTAGCCATTGAAGGATATTTAATTACATCACAAAACATAATATAAGAAATCAGCAGACAGATTTACCGATTATCTCTTAGACAATTATCAACTCCAGAAGGCTGCATGAAAAGCTCCTCTGCCTGAATAAACTCAGCATTCCATATAGTAGCAGGATCTTTTGGGATGCAAAGTTGTACACTATATACTTGAACTGAGCAGCCATCATCAAACTCTTTCTTGGCTTCTGCACAAAGATTAATTCATTCATATTTAGAGCAAAGTTTTTGAACAATAGGTATAATAGATGCTTGAGGCAAACTTGAGATCAGTCATGAGAGTGATTGTTTCGATAAACTGGTAATTATTTTTTGAGCAAACATAATATAATAAAATAAAAAGCTCCAACGGGATTGATCTGCTACAGTGGAAAGAAAGAACACGAGGGAGGTTCAGTCAATAGCTTTCGTACTCCAAACTTAATGGCAGGAAATACATACACTTGAACACATAGAATTTATGTAGAAACTTAAGATGCTGATTGAATATATAATCTAAAATGATCATTTTCAGGACAGATTCAAGAATCTTTCAGATCTTAACCCCAGAAAAAAGAAAATCCATTCCAGAAATAAAGTGCAAGCTTTCATATCCGAAATATACTAGTAGGATGATATATGCCTCAACCTGCAAGTTTTCCGCCTGGAACGAGTCTTATATGGTAAGTTGCAGGATCTTTCTTCAACCAGCCTGCCACAGAATACATGACTTCGAACCCATGTCCGTGTTTCTCTGCAAACTCCTGAAGCAACCTACAATATAAATATCAGTCTCGGTGACAACAAACATAAAGTGCAAAATCTAATGCTTGATGCTTCAAGGAAACCTCACTTTTTTGCCGTGTTAGAAGACACCGAGAAGTTGCGACTAAGCCACTTGTAAGAAACCTGATAAGAAGAAAAGACTTATGAGCCACTAAAGCATTCTGCGAGACAAACACTGCGATGAACAAACAGCTAAACAAGATCACTACTTGATGTCAATTGCCCCAAACTCACAACACTCATCAACGGTCGTTAGACATGGTACATCCTTCAAATATGAAACACATTGTTTTGTAAAAATTAATTCAAATTAAAAGCAGACAAGCTGTCCACTATGAAGACAAACCATAGATAGCACTGAAATAACACATATTCTAATTTTACACATAATTGACATTGCCAACAGGAAAAACAGCACACCAAAATCTTATCATGGTCACAAATCACTAGTGCCAGTGTTGAGTTCGGACACACAAGCTACATCAAAGAGATAACCATATAAACTCTCAGCTTAGGGGATCAAGACCTAGGCTTTATTCTTCGAGGATCTTTTTTTTGGTGGGTGGGTCGGGTGGGGGTTGTTATAGCATCTGGCCATCAAGGTGGCAGTGTCACCATTTTGTAATCTTATTCAAAAGAATGCTGTGGCCTTTTGAGAGCTAACAAGTTTTCTATGCTCACAAGCACTACAGTTCAAGCTGGTTATTCTTAAATGGATTACCGATCAACTGAAATATACAACTTACTTTTTCCCTGTCTCCCTCTATGTTGAGTCTCAGCTAACCCTCTATATTCTCTTCTCTTTTTCCCTTAATTACCTTCGGCTCCTTCCTAAGCTCTATTATCATCCCCTCTCCTAAATCATACCAATTTCCCATTAGAGCTTGGATTGACCTCGTGCTAACATAGGGAATCACTTCTCAGCCACTAAACCCTTGATTTATAAGGCTATGCATCACTAAGTCCCTAAACTAAATTCACCATCAAGTCATCAACTTCTCATTAACTCTTACGTTACATCTCTATCAGCCCTTCTAAATCTTCTTTCCCTGTCAGTGTCCTCGCATTTGCTATTCCTTCTCTTTCAATCGATGTCAATTTGCTACAGTTCTTAGGCTTTCATAAAGGGTTGTATTCCATATAAGCTGCAAATAAACTAGCGCATTTACCTCGATTTCCACTTAATTCAGTTGGTACCCATAGATGAAGCCATTTTTGTAAAGCAACTCTCCTCCTAAACTAGGCGAGTCATCCCCATATGTAAAGACCTACAGCTCCATGAAAAGCCATTTCCATTGAATTTTTTCCAAGCTGAAATCAATCTCTCGTAGTCTCTGCCTGAAATATCTTTTTGAAGTCCAGCAATACCTAAATCAGTGCGCCGCTCAGTAATCACCTTCAATCACCTATGTGCCAACTTACAATTGAGAGAATCATACTCTACAGTTCTAGTTCATCCCTCAGTTACTCCAAAACTAAACCAAGATGGATCATTTGTGGAAGCACAACTCATATGACATTTACAGTAGTTCTCTCTTATATAAGTATACAATAAAAGTGCAATGCATTCACCACATCTATTCAGATCTGAACTTTACGATGCATCAGTAATCCCTAGAATAAGACAATTGTTCCAACAAAAACTAAATTGCAAGAATCATCATGCTTGGGAGCTCATTTGCCAAATCTTACGGATAACCTCCACACCGAAAACAGCACTAACACATCAAACAAGATACTAATTGGAAGCCCATAAGTGAATTAGTCTTAATCACGATTTCTTCCCCCGGTAGAACACACGTAAGAAGAACTCAGAGCAAAAGTCTCGGCCTTTCAATCTTTCACCATTCTGGAACAAAACCCCACCACCCTCAAATCAAGTACACCCTAACCC
The DNA here is from genome assembly GCA_029582165.1 of Portulaca oleracea. NCBI lineage: Eukaryota > Viridiplantae > Streptophyta > Magnoliopsida > Caryophyllales > Portulacaceae > Portulaca > Portulaca oleracea. The sequence continues at coordinate 43,241,529 of CM055876.1, forward strand.
TAGAAAACTGATCCAAGTTCGGCTCACCAAGATACTAATTTCAAAAGGGCATTGCAACAAAAAGGGCAACCAAGAGACGAATTGAAGAAAAGACGGAGGAGAGCGAGAGATTACCACTTGGAGACGGTCGGAAATGAGGGATTCAATCTCGTCGAGGATTCCTAGGGTTTCGATGTCCGCCATGTATCGAACTCGGAGAGAGAGGGATAGAGAGATTTGGGGGGTTAGGGTAAACTGCGAAGTAATTTTCCCGCCATAATCTGCTGGGGAGCCCTATATATAGAGCACGGACGGCCCTCTGCTCAACCTGACCGGCAAGCCCAATGGCGCGCAAACCACCCGGTTTACTCTTTCTTTTTTGTCTTTTTTTTTTTTTTGATGGAAAGCCATTCAAACTATATTCAATATTCATCATGGAAACGGACATTACAAACATAGAAATTTCTACATATGGGTCAAAATATGTGCTCTTCATGGATAAATGAGAAATAATTAAAAAATTTTTTTACTAAAATTAACAGATTGCAAATGAAATTTCACACTCGAGAGTTCACTAGAGTAGAACTCATTTCTTAGCTTTGATATGAGATTTTGGGAGTCTCCCTCCAAAATGATTTTTTTTAGCCCGAATCTTAAGCCAAATTTAAAGCAAAAACAAAAAAATCATCCTCGCTTCTTCAATTTAAAGATTTGCTATATCTACTTCCTTGAGTTATCGTTGTCTGAAGAACAATAAGACATCTCCCTTGAAATCCATAACACAACACCTCATCCTAGCAACTCTCTTAAGAGAGTGCCAACATCAAAATTTACTTTCACAACCTCTTTTCATATAGCAATCTAGTCTTACCCTTAAATCACTGAATACTCTGACATATTATAAACCAGGTAAGAAAATAGGAAAATAGTTTATGCGATTCAAAGGGACATTGTTATTACTTAACGAGTTCAGGAGGGTGCTTTGCTGCCTCAGCTAAAAGTTGAAGGGATTATGAAGTACTTTCCAAGTACAAACACATCATGCCCCCTCAATCAGTGGCTCTATGCTTGGATTGACAATTGGGCATCTAACAGATTACATCAACATTACATTTAGGTACAATGAGTCTGTCTAGACTCCAGATAAATACAATACAACAAATTACAGTTGAGACTTGACACCAACACTAGGCAATCCCCCAAAGATGTAGACCTCGTCATATCCCCTCCTGTCAACAAAACATAAACTCAGCAATTAGGTTGTTGGCTTGTTGCATCAAGTCAAAATCCAACGGCAGATATTATCAGTGAATGTTATGAAAACGTACCCTCCCTTGCCACAGTAAGTGGGACTGTAATTGTAAATAAGATTGTCAAGCACTTCCTGAGCAGGCGGCCTGTTTGGAGACTTCCTAGCCTCGCTTCAAATTAAATTCGGTCAGATTTCATTGCGCATCATTGATTGTATTTATGTAGCACAGAGCAGCTTTTCAAAGAAGTAATCAGCACAAGCACAAGGCCCCTAGAGACACATTTCTCTATCTATTCACAATAGCAAGTAGCAACATACAAACTTATCCAATAGTTGTAATGAAGCACACCAGGATCATTTTCTTGCTTTACAAAAACTACAGCTGACCTTAATTCTTGCAGACAAGGCATGTTATTACAAGCTTACTTGAAATTGATAGATGGAAAGATCAAAAAAGTAAATTAGAAATGACCTGAAACGGCCAAAGACATGACATGGACTGTATAAGCTGATCTGAAATTAACTTGATGCAGAAACCCAGTTTACCAGGTCTAGATATAACTTATCAGTTAGTTATTCACTGCCACGATCAATGCATTTTCAGTAGTTCACTGTTAGAGGAGATGAAAGACATCTCATAGGTTCAGCTAAAAATCAAACAAATGGGTCAATGTATTGATAGGGTTGGTTTCAGTCAAGAATGCAAGAAGAGCAAGAACTTTAGATATTAGATCAGAATCTACCTGATAAAAAAGTTTGCAATGTTTTGTGTCACTCGTATTGCATCTTCTGAATGTGGAATCATGGGATAGCCCCATTCAAAAGCATTTTTCTGTGATCATTCCAGTCAGAAATATGAAATTGTATACTTTAGAGAACAAAATCATGATATATAGTACAATAGCACAGCCAATGGAGCTATATCAAGGAGCAATCAACATGAATGCTAATCGTTAGCAGTAATAGTTTATATTCAGTTATCTGATCCAATGTTGCACACTTAACAGAGAGGGCAGCCAGAGATTCCACAGACAACAGGACATGACAGAACAAAAAATTGACGGACTTCTTTTTTTTTTATATACTTTTAGCAAATTTCACTTTACAGTTAAAAGTATAGACTAGGCTTAGTGTCCGCAATTGGTGGATTAGAAATAGTGCTGGGAAAACGGAAACGCCAAATCATAAAATAGCTCTCTCCAATAAACGTCATATACCAATAAAAGGAAAATATTCATTTACAGACTCAAGAAATACAAAATCAGCATGGTCTAGTCTTCTGTGGAAAAGATTCATTTACAGACACAGGAATTTACTCCTGCAATTGCACAGGAATTAACTTCAATAAAAACTTCTGACAAAATGCCAATATCATGTTTACCTAGCAGTCTAAGAATTGTAATTCCTGATCAACTGAGATCTAGTACTTCATTCAGCTCAACCATAATCTTCAAAAAAGAATGTTAAAAACTTAAAATGACTTAAACAAACACATTACTAAACAAAAGACAAATGAAAGAGTCCAGGGGAATTCTTTTAGGGTTCTTCATGACGTATGTTTAATAAAGTTACATGCTACTGGCGAATACATGTTCAATACTGCAAAGAAATAGTCTATGAATTTAAATTATTACTTAAAAGATAACACTATTGATATCTTTAAGAAGTTACCTCTGGATGCCACTGGAACACAGTAATAGGATAGTCATAAGCTTGTGCTGTCGACACATAAACCTGAATGTAAAACAAGCAAACTAAGAAATGCTAAATGAAACTAATTTCAAAAAGGAAAGAATCGCCTCCAAATTGATACCATGAAAAGTCAGGTTGATCACAGCACCTTATCATCTTCGTCTGCACTAGTGGTCAAGATACTGAAGAAACTTGACAACTGTTGATTTCCCCGAAGTTTTTCAGGTGATATACCATACTGTTCATTAGAGTGGGACATGAGATCCGTAAGTCACAGCCATTCCAGGCTCAGTCTAGATTTCTAGAAGGAGATGATTACCACTACAATCATATGAATAGAGAGAGTAACCACAAAGAGAACCAACAGAACAAGTCACATCAGAAATTTATCAAATCCTAGATCAACTCTATCAAGATCTACACAACACCTGACATCTTTGTCACATTAAAAATTGATCATCATCTGTAATTAATAAAGAACAGAATAAAGTTAAAATCCGAACAAGACATCCTCAGCTAAGTTGGTAAAGCTTACTTTATGGTTTTGCATCACCAAACATTCTGTTTCTAACTTTCTCAACAAATCAGGAGGGAATCTGCAGCAAAAGAATTTCAGGAACACAAAAAAGTCCGTTAAAGTCTAGAGTCTAGATTTGCACGTAAAGAAACGCAAAGAACAGCTTCCAGTTCCACATGCTCTTTTAAAATTCCTAACCCTTAAAAAGATACAAATATCAAGAAAATCTGGACCAGTCAGATTTGGCGGAGAAGTAAAGTTTGTACAGCTAGTAAGCTACTAAGATGCATTATTGAACTGTAACAAGAAATTGATTGTGTCTCAATTTCATTTGATCAAGCATAGAGTGGATGTCTGGGACATCCTTCTGCGTAAAATGAACCACACATGGAATTGGTTTTCACGATCATAAACAACAAGAAGCAATCAATTCTTAAGTCAACTGCACAAATTGGATTAACAAGGTGATGCTTCCATGGTAACTGCCAAGTGCATTGAAACTTGGAAAGAGAGCATGATAAGTGGAGGCCAGTTACCCACTCTAACTTCATCAGGCAGTAGGGTTAAGATTATCCACTTAAACCACACACCTTCATTCGGAAATTAGGACAAACACATAGATACAGCAGCACATTTGCTACAGCACATCAGCAGTTCTACAATATCATGATTGCTTATGGCAACATGCATCAACAAAGGAACGAATACAATTTCACCACTAGAAAGCAATTACAAACCTCTCAAAAACTGTTCCTTCTAAATTAGCACCTTCAACAAATTGAAGAGTTGATGCCATATGGCTTGCCTTGAATCTTTCAAGAATATTATTGTCCTGCAATTTACAAAGAATCAGAGACACAGGCAATGACTTTAACACTGTAAACAAACTGCACAGTCCAAAATTATTTTTTTCTGGTAAGATGTCAGGGCATTGCTGCCATGAAAGAAGAGATGGTTTGCCCTGAAATTGAAAACCTCTCATGTATTAACTCAACTAAAAATTGGAGTGGAAACAAAAGAAATTCAAAAGTGACTTTCTGTTAAGGGTGGTGGGGGTTGGCAATAAGATGCAAGGACTTCATAACCGGAAGATACAAAAGAGAGAGGCATTACAAAATTTTGACAATGCACGGGAAGAATAAGCCAGCTTCTAAAAACAGTGCTCCCCTAATAAAAAAGGATCATGAAAGCCACAAGTTTGTGTCCTCACTTGAGCGTTTAGGGTGCAACGTGCATACATCTGAATCCCCCAGACCCGAAAAACAAAACTGAGAGTGGATAACTTATCCATCTTCTTCTTAAAAGTAACTGATCCCTGAATTCAAATTTTCAATTCACTCTCCTATATAATAGAATTGAGAGGCAAGTCACACTAAGAGATGTTACCTTACTAACAATCATTGATAGAAGCTCAAAACCCAGACAAATTGCATAACAAGGGAAGAACTGTCCTGCATCATTCTTCTCCATCACTTTCTGTGCAAGAAACAAAGGAAATCCTCTTAACAGCTGGAACATTGTGAAGACCAATATGAGTTAATAGACACAATCCAGAAATGGTGGCTACTTCATACCTTGAATATTAATCCCACAACATCAAAGTACAAGCCACTCTTAGCCCACCCACCAGTAAAGAGGACTCCATTCACCAAATCAAGCTTCTGCAGCAGCACATTTGAAACATAATACACTGTCATCATAGTTTAATCATTACATGAAAATAATAGGCAAAAAACGCTTATACGAACTAGCTTTTCCCGGAATTTATCTCGTTTTCATCTTTACATTGGCTTAAATAAATACATTTACCAAAACTAGTATGAACCACCAACGCTGTCTCAACAGCTAACAAGAAAACACCCAGTTGTAGGAAGATACAATTCCATACGCATTCGCTGCTAATTACTAATGACCTCCTTGTTTGAAAACAACAGGAATGAAGATGGACCTTTTTCCTTCCCTGGTATATATGCACTTTACGCACTTTTGTCAACTGCCAATTAGATAGTGATCATCGTCCCATTACAGATTTTGCAAATTGAGGCTTTATTTTTGCATTCCTAATAAATTGCTTCGTGACAGTGATCACCAACAACCTTGAAATACTGACAATTGCAATTGAGGCTTTGCTTTTCTACGACTTCAAAACAACTGAGTTCACCTCATTTCAAAGTTCATTTTAGCTCAATTCATCAACAAAACTAAGTTCGAATTCAGCATATACAAGTTCAATTCAGCAGAAACAACTTCAATTAATTCAGCAAAACAAGTCCCGCCCAAATCCAACCTACACAAGTTTCCCAAAATTACGTTCAAAACAAGAAGACTTCAACACAAACAACCAAAGCACAGTACGCAAAACCATACCCTGAGCAAAACCTCAGGAGGATCGGTATAAACAAGGGGAATAACCCTAGCACCAGCAGACTCAACAAACTTGACATACGACGCCGCAATATACGAAACATCGGAGCCATTCCTAAGCCTGCCGGAGGCTCCGTCGCCGGGATGAGTGAGGATTCCGATGACCGGCCGGAAGTTGATATTGGGGTCCGGCGCCGGGCATCGGGGAGAAGAAGGGACAGAGTAAGAGTCGGAGTCAGTAGGAAGCATGATGAAGGCTGAGTTTGCAGTGACGTAAGAAGGCAGCAATGGAGTGGATAAGATGAGGAGGAGGAGGAGTGGAATCCATAAGTAGGGAGAGAGGATGATGAAGAAGTTGGTGGAAGATGATGGAGTGTTGGATGATGAAGACGAGGGTTTGTTGTTTGGAGATGGCATGGCTGTTGACTTGTGGTGTGAAAAATGTAGTACTCCTACCAGGGGGTATTAATTGATGAAATTACAGGGCAAGAGTACAAGGTGGGGTGAAATGAGGATCACGAGTGCTCCCGTGTCACTGAATTATTGGCCGGAGGTTTTTCTTACTGTTGTTTGGGACTCATATGTACTGGTCATAATTAATTCAATATATGTATGGTTATATTTGTATAATATCATTAATATGTAATTCTGTATACATGTGATGTGGATCACGAGTGTAGAGTAATGTCCTTGGACGTAGAAACATGTCAAAGATTGCTAACTAGAAAATTTACCAAAGTTTAGATCAATCTCAAGATGTCAAAAGTTGTCACCTAATAACATCGACTTTCGGCTCACAACTACTCGGAGGAGGAATCATGCAACCAACAGGCGCCAATGAATGCGAAGGGGTATTGTCCATCGGCTCAACAAGGCTAGACATAACACTGGCAAGCGAGGCATAAAAGGTAAGTGTCGATAGTTTGGAAGACAAGCCAACCAAAGACTGGTGCAAGTTGCAAAAAAATGCAGACGTTTATAGACTTCTGTGCACGATAACCAGTCCGCTGGAAAAATGATTTGTTTTGCAACTAGTGTTTATGTCCCTCGATTTCCGCATATATCGTTGCCTATCTAATCTAAGAAAAAGCTTTTAAAGGGCCAAATCTATCTTATTGACTGACTTTTAGATTTTGAGCTGTTGGATAATTTCAAGTGTATGATAAGTTTAGTGACTTGGTTTTATCTAAGTTAACTCATAGATAGGATATTGGGTATAAGGAAAAGTCGGGTAGACTTTTCGGGACCTAATTAGCCCTATTAAGGGTAACACATGCATGTGTTATCAAGTAAAGAGGTAACTTTGATAATATTTAGTCAGTTTTATGCATGGATGATTTAAGCATGTTTTCATACATTTGATGAGTGGATAATAATGAATTAATTATTTTATTATCTATATTATCCAAAGATGACAAGGATATCTTATCCTTATGACAATGCTAAATCTCATCCATATCCACCCTATCCAAGTGCCTCTTGATGGCTTATAAATAGGGTGGATATGATGCCATTTCAAGGGGATATCAAATGGTGTCAAGTCTGAATGTCATTTGCAAGTTTGTGACATAGGATCCATCATATTCATTCCAACGAGAATCCCATCTCCTTGGTTTTTGGTGGCCATAATATCTAAGGTTGACATGAGAGTAAGAGTCTAAGTTTCTACAAGGCAAGTGTTTTATCCTGCAGACTATATACGGCGGTTATATAAGTCGAAGGAGAGAAGGTATGCCTTCGACTCACTTGAATACCCAAGTAAATTCCCATCCTACACCGAATTTACATCAACACGAGCTACTTTCGAGCCTGATCCCAATACTAATAACAGTTGTTTAGCGAATCGAACTTCTTCTGTAGGTTTGTTATGTTTTACTTCAAAAGTCAATGTAGTTGTAATCACACTAATATATAGTCTGGCGACAAAAGCCTAAGTGAAGATGTTGGTTCGACTTTTTTTAGTTCTGTACTTTTGTCTCCATTGCCAAAAAATATATACTACACATATGTTTCGCTCTAAAAAAAAATTATATACATATATGTTTCTGCATGCATAGTCTCTTACGTTAATTGTGATTATATAATTGACTGCTTCTTTGGAAACTAACGGTTGGAGACATAGACTTGTGCGGAACTATGTTATTCACCTCTACAAACAGAGATATGATCATCTACCAGTGCCCATTCTTAGTTCTCCTCATGTAGGGCAATTTTGGCGAACACGTAACAGGGATAGACCTTGTAGATTTGATAAATGTTGGCTTAAAGGGCTAAGGGTTTGAGGAGATTATTTTGATGCGTGGAAGTATGGACAAGGCTTGAATATTGCTTCACGCCTTCTAATGTGTGCAATCAGTCCAATGATAAAATGGGCTTATATATGCGTCGCCTTAAAAGCCCAATTACAAAAGTGCAATAATGGGCCCCAAGTGCAGCAAACCTAAGGCTAAGGCAATCCCATATTGGAGAGGAGGTACTTCGTGCCCTACACCAAATACACCCTACAAAGGCCCCCTAGACTTGATGGTATGCTTGCTCTTTTTTATCAATTCTTTTGGTATATTGTTAATTCTAATGTGCTATCTTATGTGTTGGTGATTTATGAGGGGGCCACTGACCTTGTTAACCACACTTTTATAACCTTAGTGCCCAAAGTAAAGTCCACTACTTCCATAAAAGACTTTCGTCCCGTAAATTTTTGCAATGTGATTTATAAATTCATTTCAAAAACCGTTATTAATCACCTGAAATGTGTCCTTCCACATATTATTCATGAGGCCCAAAGTGTCTTGTGCCATGTTATTCATGAATCAACGAGTGTAACGGCGAGGACAAGTGTCGACGGTGAGAATGACTCCAGCTCATGCTCAACGTGTGAGGAGGAAGACGAGATTCTCGATACTTTTTCCTTTTTTTATTTCGATTATAGTGTAATTAAATTATTAAATGTGGGATCTACAATTTTTTTTAATTATTTAAACCAAATTTGTGCTCACCGGCCATTAGAAAATAAGTAAATGCAGAAAGTCTAACTCTAAATTTCCTGATGGGACCTACTACTTCAACATCATCTAATGAATATAACTCATATTCATCATTATGAGTGCTCTAAATTCTATACTCGTGGAACGCAATAGGTGAACTCACCTCAACCAATATGGTACTCCCTCTTTCCCATATTATCTGTCACTTTAACTAACTTTCTTTTTTCTCATAATATCACTTTATAATTCCAATAACACATTAATTATTAATTTATCAAATTAAACTTATTAATTACATCTTTTTCTTCTATTTTTCTTTTTTATTTACCATTTTTTTCAACATTTTTCCATTTCCAAAAAGCTAAATTAATGTAGATGAAAGTTTTTTTGGTTTTTGAAATTATGTCTAGAGTGACAAATAAAATGGGAAGGAGGGAGTATATGGTAGTATATTTCAAAGGGAAGGATTGCTTTATTATTAACTCTATCCAACGTTTGTCCCTTCCTTTTACTTTTATTTATCGCCCCACACCCACACTAATGACAATGCATGTTCATTGCCCACCTTAGAGCATACGATGCGGGCATCGATGGAATTAACTACACTCTTCTCATTTCGTATACTCTCTCCTGCTTTTCTTCCATCGAGTTACGGAACACTCTGAGTTTGAACTAAGTGGAATGAAGCGAGAGAAAGTACGAAAGAAAGTGTAAAATTATTGATAAAATTCGCGTTGCGTATCTTCTAAACAAAATTGTATCTGAAGGCTGAAGCCCTTCGATTTAACAAGTCGTGACTTAGTTTTGGATTTATGTATAAATCCAACACTGGACACCCCCGGGATTTATGTATAGTTTTTCCCCCTAAATATCAATTTAACATTAATACACAATAGAATTTGACATCCATCAAACATTACAAAACTTTAAATCAATCATTAAAGCCAAAAAATGGTCAATAATAAATAAATAAATAAACCCATATTTTAATACAATAAAACCTACACTTCTTTCTTCGGAGATATAAAACAACTCCAGCTTAAAAACACTTTAATAATTACGTAATTAGTCAATCGATCTTTATGAAACACAAAATATATTCCATTTTTGTTAGAATTTGTTCCAGTTGGTGTAAATAGGATTTAATTTGTTGATCAACCCAGCTGGAGGTGGACCACGATGAACATTTTACTAGGCAAGAAAAGCATGTAACATGAATAAGCTAAACTTGCAGACAGTTCACTCACTTGGACCAATGTAGAAACTAGATGCTCACTGCTCAGCTCTAAATACAAAAAAGTTAGCTAATAAAATACAGATTGCAGACAAAGTTGCAGTAAGATATCATAGGTCCTCCATAAACAAACTTCATTTTTCAACTACTCCTATATCACATGACTCTATGCATGATAATTAAAAATTTTGATTTCATGACTTCTAATTGGTAACTGATCAATAGCACCTCATGTATATATAACTGACTTTCTCATATATAATATACTGAAAATAACATGAATTTTGGACAAAATACATTTTAAGTGTCATAACTTATTATTAAAATCTCATTATTATCTAAAATTGAATTGAAATGATATAATTTAATTCTATAGCTGCAGTATCACATATAGATTATATTGTATGATTAATACTTGCTATTAAAAAAATAATGTCACTCAAAAATCATAAAAAATGCTAAATTGATAAACAACAAGACACTTGAAAACTATCTTGAATAAGACTTGTAACATCACCCATAATTATAAATGTCTTTATTCAAAAAAAGGCCCCTCTTGAGCCCAATAGTTTTACAATTAGTCTCCTCATAAGACTATATATCAATGTACATAAACCAACAACTTAGTCATCCCTTTCATGAAGGCCTAATTTGAATAAGCAATAATCTCACTTAAAAAACTTATATATATCAAACAAAAAATAATAATGGTTCGTATAAATATACATTCACACTGCATCTTTTTCTCTTTAAAAAAAAAAAGGAAAAAAAAGCATAAAAATCAGTAAGGTCTTTGTCCAATGGTATTCCCATGAGGATTATACTCACAAACCACAAAAGTATCGCCATTAACACACTTAACCTTGGCACATCCGACCTGTGTGGAAGTCCTCCACACCAGCTGCGTATAATGCCAGCAGTCCTTCCCCGGCCGGCAAGAGTTCGTCTTGTAATCGTAGAACGCCTCCTGCGACGCCCACGCGCGGACGGCGTCGCGTGCGCTCCACTTGCTTCCCTCCCCCCAGAATATGTTCTCCCCGTACGGCCCCGTCGAGTGTACCAACGCGCAGTCTCTCCTCCGTTGATTCGCGTACCACTTGGCGTAGCTCGCCAGCTTGCTGCTCCACCGGAGCGCCGGAAGACGGTGGCGCGTTCGTACCACGTTGTGGGAGTACAGGAACTGCGCCACCGTGTTCGCTGACCGGGCTGCGGTGGTTGGGTTTAGGGTCGACTGAGTGCGGCGGAGGGAAAGTAGGAGGAGAAATGTGGTGAAAAGGAGTAAGAGGAGATTCTTCATGGCTGGATAGCTGGGTAGTACTTGTTTTTTGTGTTTGGTATAAAATGGGTAAGTTGGCTTAGATTTAGATCTATTTTTGATTGGGGGGAGGGGGGATTTATATATAGTTGCAAATAGAAGGGGTTTTTGTCTGGTAAGAATCGTAGGAATTTTTTTTAATGAGAAGTCTTAATGGGACAATTTTGATTGCAAAAAATTTTCCTCAAGGGAAATTTTCTCAAGTGAAGATGAGAAATTGTGGATTATTATAAAAAAATTTCTGTCTTGAAATACAATCAAATATAAAAAAAATAAGTTAACTTGAAAAATTGATAATTTTTAGAGTTTTTGACCAATTAGATGTTTTCTTACGGTGAGTTTGGTTGGTAAAAAAACATGTGAAAATGCTCAACTTTTCATAATTTATTTTTTTCATGTTTGAATATATATGTTGATCTTGAGAAAAATTTTACAGAAAACTTGTCATTTTTCATATTTTTCTAAAAAAAGATTCACTTTGAAGGATCAAGGAGAATTTTCCTAGAGAAATCTTTTCCATAAAAAATTTCACGGGAAAAAATTTCATGAAGTTGCCACCAAAGGCTCTTTCACACAAAAATAATTTTTGTATTTTGGGGTGAATTGGCTTGGTTGGAAGTATTTTTGTCAGGGGAGATCACATGGGGTTTGGTATGGAAGGGTATTAAATGTAATAAAAGTAGAGCAATGTTTTATTCTCAATCATAATTAAATAGGTCCATGTTAGAGTTAAGTTATTAAGCGGTCTGTGGTGGGTAATGGGAATTAAATGTTGGTAGGCTGAGAGCCTAAGATTAAGATTAATTAAGGATCTAAGTCAAGCAATTATAGGTTGGATGGAATGATTAGGGTTCCTAAATTGGTGGCTGATAAGAATGATTAGCTTTCAGGTTCGGCTTTGTAACATGCACACTAATTATTGCTGCAATGATTTTCAAAACATTTAGAATTGTTGTTGTTAAAGTGGGAGTGTTAAATGTCAAAAGCATTTTATCATGTGGAATATGGATGACAAAAAAAATATGTATTTCACATTCTCTAGTCTTAGAGGCAATGTATTTGGCCATATAGCATGGGATGTGTTCGTATTTGACTAACATAAAATCAAATAACAATCATTTTGTTGGTCAAGTAACTTTTTTTTTTTGTTTATTGAAAGTAGATGGATTTATTCCATATTTGAAACCGCATTAATTATAAGCATTTTCGACAATTAGCTCAGTAAAAGAATGTGACTCATAACTGATCCATGATCTTGTAGATAGATTAATAGATTGTAAATGGGCTAGAAATTAAGCAACTTTATTCTCCGAACTTACATGCGAAAGGAAAGGATAATAAACTTCTTAGAAATAGTAAGAATACTACTGAAAAAGAGTCAATTTCCTATTGGACTATCGCATTACTTCTTGTTAGAGAAAAGTGAGTAGCAAGGTAACAGCGGAAGCGAAATAAATCGAATTGAGATGACGGAAATTACGACAAAATTCAGGAACAAAATAATAAGAGCGATAAAAGAACACAAACACAAGGTTACGTGGGAAATCGAAGAACTCGGAGAAAAACCCACGGAGCGACAATGTAAAACAATCCACTATGAGAAAGGAGGAGTACAACCCAATCACTATCACAGGGCGTGATGCGATCCACAACAGAGGAGATTACTATCACAATCTCTCTCACTCACAACTCACAATCTTTCTCTCTCGGAATACAATTGGGATCGAAAATATTGGTGAGACCTTTTTCCCTCTCAATATTTTCTCCCTCTCTGACTCTCTATAACTCGATCATTGTTCGCCGTACTCGACGAGCGCCGTGCGCCGTGCGCCGGGCCGTTAAATAAAGTGGAGAATACCGAACACTATTTATAGGAAAAACTCCCTATTTCTAACTTGACTCCCACTCCAATTAGATTTAAAATCTAATACAATTAGGAAACCCAATATAATAAGGAAACCTAAATAATATCCTAATACAATTAGGAAACAAATAATTGTGAGATCAAGAGATTCGGTGATTTTAGGACACATTCCTAACACTTCTCAATTTGACCATTAGATTATGGAGTCTCTATAAAATAACCTGCTTTCGCTTTGTGGAAATCCTTCAATATACTCCAACCCCTTTCTTAAAAAGGTTGTCCATAACGGTTCCGCAGATTAGTTTGTTTTTGAATTTAAGTCGGAAACATCACAATATAAGTTCTAAGCTGACCGGAAAGGTTAATGTGAGACATATAATGTGGACATGGACCAACACGGCCCGTGTCTTAAGTGACACAAACTGTGATAACATAAGGAATAATAACTTTGTTCTTCAAGCCCAACACAACTATATCACCTCAACCTACTTGTATTGAGGTGCAATACAGGTTGTGTTACAGTTCTGAATACTTTGATTCAATTTTCTAGATTTTAAGCTAGGATAATTCCCATGGGTGAGTAACATATTGTGCTCCCCTTTTGTAAATATTTGTCAACAATGAAATAAAAGCCAATGGATTGTCCTCTTAGACTTGCGCTTTGGCATTCCCCTTGATTGTTCATACATGTGGCATACTTTATTGTTGCAATTGCAATTTTTGAATACTTAAATAGTGTCTTACCCCAAAATACATATCATCGCTCTCTACAAGATACCCTTGGACATATTCATAGCCAGAAACAGATCATATGAAATTTAACTCCAGTGTTTGCCCTCGAATAAAGGGGATAGATATACGCTGACATTTCCCCTACATTAGCGACATTACTCGTCTGCTTCAAATTTGAGCATTCATCGGATTACCTACTCCCTCAAAGCCAAGGTAGAAGACAGCTTACCAAATGAAAATTCAAAAAAATAATAAAGACCAACTCATCCATCTGGATCAAATTATTCCAGCAACTTTCCAGAGTGACAATGAAATTAAAATGAAAAAAAGAAAAGTCTAATCCATAATCCTCGACGCAGAACAAATGAGAACAGGAATAAGGGAACGAGCATAGAATGTTGGAATCCCTTAGACCTTGAGGGCGAGTTTCTGGGCAGCCAAAGCCTCGGCTTCTAGAGTTGGCTCCCACAGAATGGTAGTCTCGGCGAGTAGGGATGTCACCACGTATGGGTCCATGTTTGATGCTGGCCGCCTGTCTTCCAAGTAGCCCTTTCCTGCCTTCTCTGTGTCACGCCCCACACGGATGGAGCACCCACGGTTCGCCACACCCTGCATTGGTTTTCGTTTAGTTAGTCACTTTGGTATATTTTACTGAAACAATGGTGTGTTGAAGTCGATTACATATAAGATAGAATAAGACAACTTACCCAGGAGAAAGTGTTGATGTCAGCAGTTTCGTGCTTTCCGGTCAACCTTCTTTCGTTCCCTTCTCCGTATGCGCGGATGTGGTCCATGTGCCTTAATGACAGGTTCAGAATTGCCTTCTTGATCACCTCAAACCCTCCGTCTTCTCTCATGCTCTTTGTGCTGCAAATATCAACATCCGTGGCTGTGTTAATAAAGCTGTCTACTTGATTAAGAAATCAAGAACAAAGATGTGACCAAACATAATGAAAAATAGGGTTGTCATTCAAATATAAAACAACGGTTTGATGCTGCTAAGAGTGAAAAACCATTCACCAGCCTTTGACCATCAGCTTAAGCTTTTAGTTAAATTGGTTTTTGCACAGATGCAATTCTCCAATGGTGAATTATATAGACATAAACAACATGAATGCCATTTCCACAAATTGACTAGCTCAGTGTTTTGAGTAGAACATAGAGATAGGATTCAAAGTATACCTGTAGTTGGTGTGACAACCGGCACCATTCCAGTCACCCTATTGATGAGAAAGACAAGTATGACAAACTTAGTATTCTAAATGCAAATTCTTAATCAAGAAGCCAAAAAGGGGGAGGGGGTCGTCAATAAGAAAGCAAGGAGAGCATTACATCAATTGGCTTTGGATCAAGAGTAAGAACAACACCAACTTGCTCGGTAATTCTCTGTTGAAAGGACAACATACTTGTTTATATCTCAGTGAAGTAAATTGTGCACTGTCAGCATTGTGTCAATATAAATTCACCCCAGAAACTCTGCAGGTGCAGAAGATTTGATGGTGCGAAATTACCTCAAGAATATATCTAGCAGCCCAGATGTGATCCCCAGCTTCAATCCCAACACTTGGACCCACTTGGAATTCCCACTGCAGATATGAGAAGATACAACCGTAACTATCACTGACTTATCCGAACCCAAACCAAACAGCGGATTGAGTTATAAGCTGTTGTATAGGACCCTCGATTAGAAAGTAACCGGCAGCAAGTAAATGGTAATGGAGAAAAGAATACCTGGCCAGGCATGACCTCCCCGTTGGTCCCACTGATGTTAATTCCGGCATACAAGCATGCCTTGTAATGGGCATCAGAGATGTCACGGCCAAAAGATTTTTCAGCTCCGACACCACAGTAGTATGGTCCCTGGAAATGGCAAAAGAAGCTGTGTCAAGAGGCGTAACATCACTACGTAACTTCGTCACCAGGCTTTCTGTTGAGCAAACAATAACAAGAAAACAAGGGAAACAACACACCTGTGGACCAGGGTAGGCTCCAACAGGCCAACCCAAGGGCCAGTTCACGTTTTGCTGCATCAGTGTGTACTCTTGCTCAATTCCAAACCTACATGTGAATTATAAATGTATCAAAACAAGCCATTGGGACCCGAGTAATGACAAAGAAAACAAGAGTTTCTCAGGAATTTTTGATTGAAGACCGATAAACAAAGAGATTGTCATCTCAAGAAAGTAACATATTAGTGAATTTGACTAAGGTAATAGACTCGGGGATTGGTTGAATTAGATTAAATATCTACAAGTTGGAGCAAGTAGGTAAAAATCTTACCATGGAACCTCAGAAACAACCTTTTGGTCGCTGAAGATCTGGGCAGCCTTGTATCGTTTGTTGGTTGGGATGGGCTCTCCTTGTGGTGTGTAAGTATCACAGATAACCTGCATTCAAAAAGCCATGAAATTTTCTTTTCCAATTTACACTATTTCTTTCCACTAATGTCATAGCATGTTCCAATTTGCAACAACAAGTTTGTTCCTGATATCAAACTCACTAACCAAGATATTGTTGCCACCACGGAATGGGTCCTTGAAAATTGCTTGCGGGCTGTCAAATGAAAACATCAGCCAAATACGAGTCAGAAATAGCGAATCCAAGAATAATGTGAGAAGAAAGTAATGTTAAAAGAATTATGTTTCGTGGTTGTCCGAAATTCTCACTATAAGATCACTTCACTGTCCTCTCCTGGGGCCTGCCCAGTGCTTGATCCATCATAGTTCCATTTGGGAAGCTCAGATGGGTCTTCCACTGGCTTTGAGATTGTCTGATCATACCAAAAACAATAATATGAAAAAGCGTTCGTTCCCATAAATCACTGAAAAAAAAAGCAGCAAATTAAGTCAATTTACCCTTGATTTGCTTCGCAGATCAATTCCGCTTCCACCAATCCTGTTCCACAATGAAATAGAGCATTCTAGTAAGTTCCTTCAATCCACTAACGAGACTGTACGTAGACTATAGCATCATATACCAAAAGAAACACACCAAATGTATTCGGCGATAATCTTGTCAGTGTATGGAGTGACATCCAAATTGAGGAGCTGCTCCACCCTGTTGACAGTGCTGCTTTGAGATTGTAGGGAAGCACACACTTTAAATTTAGTTGCGGTCTTGATTGATCCTTTTTTGCATTGTTTCGTCAACAAAGAAGTCAATGCATTTGGGCTCGACATCACTGACTTCCCATGGATTGAGGTCCTGGGGATCATCATCTGCAAGTGCATGTTGGGTGCAAGTGTCTGTGCCATGTTTGGTTACTTCTCCCTGAGAATCACACAAATGAATACATAAATGAATGGTACAGTTCATCAAAAATTAGCTTCATACAATATATTAGTTTAATTAATTTCACTTGATTCTCCTGTTACTAGTTTTATACGACTCAACAGATTGCAGCTGATAAACTTCATTCTTCTAGCAGTGAGATCTATAATATTTCCTGATTTTTCCAATTAGTTCCAAAGTACTTGCCACTGAATAATAGATCTTCAAATTTTGGGAATGCAAAAAAGTCAACACTATTGTCTACTAATTCTCAATTTTATTAAATAAAAAAAACAAAACAAAACTTGATCTTCATTGAAAATGAAACTTTGGCAACATCATCTGGTGGACACTGTAGATGCTTTTGACAGCAGAAATGAGCAGCCCTACCTTTGATACCCCATTTATGAAAACGCATTAACGCATGACAACGTCACAAAATCTGATTCAACATCCAATTAAGATGACCTAAAATCTAAAAGGTTAGCACCAATCTTGAATCTAAGAATATTATCCAAAAGTTGATATCTTTAGTGTAATCACTGTATAAACACCCACAGTATCAGTAACCTCGTAAAATCAAAAGCAGAAAGCAGCTCAATCCAAAATCTGGGCTGAACAAATTAGACAGTAATTAAAACATCAAAAGCATCTCGAACCCAGAATACAATCGCAAATAAAATAGTAATAATTTCGTTACAATCATCATATAAACGTCACATTACCACCAGTGATCTCGTAAGTTGAAGATTACTTCCAGATATTTTCACAATAATTAATTAACTAAAAACCATCGGCCAAGAAAACGTTGACATTATCATTCTTTTGGCAAAATCATGATAAAAACGTCCACATTATGAGTACTACTACACTGTCAAGATCAATGTACGAGAAAGCGCTTGAACAATTTGCCGATAGTTTCAAACACCCATTAAAAACTCAAAACCAGAGTAAAAGTGAGGATGATGTATCACATTTGCATAAGTTTGGAGCATTAAACCTAAAAAGGAAAGTTTACAGTGGACTGATTACATCACAATCAGGGAGAGTAACAGCATTCATTAAAGAAATCCATGAAAAACCGAAATGAAGTCAGATGATTTACCTGCTTTGGAACCCAAAAAGAGGAGAGAAAGAGAGGAATCTGGGGAGAGAAAGTGGAGGTGGTGGGTGAGACCAAAAAATGAAGGGTTATTTATTTATTTAGTTTATTTTATTTAGTTATTGTGTTTGTATTGGATTAATATTATTATGCGAGTTGACAATAGGATGGATTGAAGAGGAATAGATATAAGATAGAGAGTGGCTTTTGCAAAGGAGATAGGGGTACCCAGAAATTGGGTGGCGAGAAATTGATTTAGTAGATGCCCTTTTAGAAGGCCCAAAAATGAAGGAATCATGAATGTCTGGATTTTAATGGATGACTGCAAAAAAGTGTCCTCCAGATAAGACCTCATCGGCCTCATCCTCTGTCCGGTAATACCCATCACAAAACTCCTTCCTTTTGTTTTTGTTTTTTATTGGCTGGATTTTATCTTTTTTGTTTTTGGTAGTAACTAGTAAAGTCGACTGCTCAACTGATTGATTGAATAGCAATGTTTGGATCTCAATCTTTTCATATTAATCCTTGTCTTTTAGAACATAATTGATACACTATCTAAACTAATTGAATATTTACTATTTAGATTTGTAATGGAGAGTTCTCTCAAAAATTACCATAAAATACATCACTATTAATTAATATGTAATACCAACTTTTATGTTGGACAGTTTAATTTATGTTGCACGGTTAAAATTAAGGTATAATCTCTATTGAACGGTCAAAACAAATGTAATAATTGTAATCATTTCTCCCTATTGTAAAGTTTCCCACATATTTTTGGGACATCTGTTTCACTTTTACTTTGTAATATGCAAATTATACTCTAATTTTTTCCTTTCATGCATCATAAACTTCTTTACAATAATTACTCTAGGTATCAATGTATCATACCTCAATTATACTGGGACCTAGAGCTAGCTGAGCTACAAGCAATCTTGTTTGCTATGGAGATGAATGAGAAGAAGGGACAAGATACTTGTATTGTGGAAAGTGATGCTCAGGTAGTTGTGAACAAAATACAATATGGCATTTTGGAAGGAGCGAATTCTTGATGAGCTATGAAGAAGCGGTATGGAGATGGTCCAGAGGCAAGGTTCAACAAGTGTCATGAGTGAACCGACCAGGAAATGAAGCAGCACATAGGCCAGCGAAATATTATTTGACTAGTAGGTTGAATGAGTTTTAGAAGAATCGTCCACCTTTTATTTTAAATGTATTGTTAGAAGACTCTATTCGTTTGAATTAAGCAAATCGTTATGGTTTGAGGTTAAAAAAATAAAATAAATGTATCATACCTCAATTACTCAAAAAACTTTTACAAATTGAATATTATTTATTAGAGATTTAGGTTTGGTACTTTAACCTATGCATGATGCATCACACTGGCGCCATAGTGTACTATTGGTGCAAGTCGACAACGAGCTCTTAATTAGACTCCCCGTCCTTTTATTATATATTTCTTTTCTTTCTATTTATTTGTTCACTTAGTAATTTTCTTGTCCATAATAATTTGTCATTTTATATTTTCAGTGTAACTTTTACTATATATATATTCTTCACCTCTCGTAATTAATGTTTCATTTTACATTCTAAGTGTAACTTTTACTATTTTTATCTATATTTTTCATTTCTCATAATTAATGTTTACTAATTTAAGTAATTTTATAGTTTTTCTCAATAACTCTGTTGGTTATCTTGGTTTCTCTGTAATCTCCTAAAATAATACTACCTCCATCCCTAAATGAGTATCAAATTTTCTAACTACCTTGTCTCTTTTTATTTGTCAATTTTACAATTCTAATAATTAAAATATTTATGTTTATCTTAATTAATGAATGAGACATTTTCTAGGTGAATTTGTCCTCTTTTTTTTCTGCTAAGTCAAAGGCTATATTTGTCCAAGTCTAATATTTTTACCCAATTTTCTAGATTTATTAGAATCCTAAAGGTAGTTTTAGTGACATTTAATAAGGGACGGAGGTAGTAAATAAAAAGGGATAGAATGAGTAGGTATTATATATTAACTTTTTTATTATCTTCATTATCTTTTTTGACCAATATAATTATACATAAAATCCATCAAAACTTGTAACACTATATTCATTTAATAGTATTTTTTTGTTACGATCGAGTGATAATTAACAATATCATTATGTATATTGAAAGTTTAGGTCATATTCTTTGGTTAAGTTATTTTCAGGTTTGGATGGATAAGTTAGATAAGTTATGATGTTTTTTTGGGAAATTGTTTTTTTAGAGTGGATGACTTTTTAGAGAATTGGGTTTAGATTTAGATAAGTTTGGATAAATTAGGATAAGTTGTGAGAGTTACATCAAGTATCAAAATTTTCAAAGCTCCACTAATACAAAATTTCAACCAATAAGATAAAATGAAAAGAAAAGCTAAGTTTTATTTAAGGGATCGTGATGAGTCTCCATAACTAGCAGAATTTCTTCATATGTGCTGAATGAGAGTGTCCACACATTTAATTGTACTTTTGGGATTGGCAAGGCAGACAAACGCAAAATCCATTTAACAAAGGACAATTTAGGAAGAAATATGGATAGGATGGAATATAGGAGTCATATGATGATCATTGCAAACTCTGGCATAATCCATGAAATTCAAATACACCTCCTGATTGAAAAAGAAAGTGCATGTAAATATAACTTGCCAAATGATCCAATTCATAATTGTTTATATAAATTTTGGTTCATATATCTATATATAAATCCATTTAACAAAGGACAATTCACGAGTAATGCATCTGCCCCTATATATATATATTCCTTTTCATACAACAACATTTTCATACGTGTAAAAGAGTATGATTAATTTCCAACAAAAGGTGAATACACTCAATTAGGGCTTCTTCAATTAGGTTGGATAAATGAATTTTGGGGGTTGGAACGAGTTGTGAACAGCGGGTCAAAGTTATAAGGAGTTGGAATGAGTTTGTGGAAACTAAAATGAGCTTGTCAAAATTGAAAAGAGTTGCAAAAAACTTTAAAAAAATGGGAAGTAATCAAAGTTGTTGGAAGAGTTGGTGAGAGTTTAAATTTATTTTAAAAGATATATAATTTATTTTAATAGATACATAATAAGAGTATTTTTTTCTTGTATTTTTCTTATAAATTAAAATTAAAATTAGACGTGAAATTAAAATTATAAAAGTTTAGATATATTTGTAGCCAACAAAAAGATAATAATAAACTAATATAACCAAAGTAACGAAAGTTTTGATAACTATCATCCCATATGAGATTGACTTATATCATATACTATTTCATCTCTAAATTGTTTTATCACGTTTTTAGTTTGCTCATCAATAAGTAACATAATTTCAGGCCTTTATTGGGTAGTAGGTTGCCTTATGGACACCTTTTTGATATAGAAGACTGCAGACCCTGTTTTTTAAAGGTGTCGATTAAGTTTTTTTCCGATTATTGAGATCCAAGAGGCTTAAAAGTTCATAGAATACAATAAGTTGTAAACAGAACAACAAACTACCACCTCCAAAGGATAAAAGTTACAACCAAACAATTAAACATAAAACGCGGCAATGACTTTCTCGCTTAAACAACCAAAAGAAACATTCACGTCTCCATCATGATGTAAGATCCATAATTTTAGCTTGGTGGGTCATCATGATGTAAGGTGTCGGTTAAGTTGTGTAACACCCCGGGTATATATATGGTTAAGTGTAACTTGAAGAGATTGAAATGAACACTTATATCACCAAGGTGCACCTTCTTTTATGGTAGATCATCCATTGGAAACTCCTCAGTTAAGCGTGCTTAGCTGGGAGTAGTCTCAGTATGGGTGACCTCTGGGAAGGTTTTCCTAGGCAGCGTATGAGCGAGGACAAAGCACGCTAGAAAGGCTCATGGTGATTTGTGGGGCCAGTCAGCGATCCTTGAAGTGGTTATCGGTAATGTCCGCGACTCGAAGGGGTCGGGGAGTTACAAGTTAAGTTAGGTAAGAAAAGTTTGGTGAAGAAAGTAGTGGTGATAGGTAAATGTCAGATCATCTTTTTCTTTTTTTAAAAAATAAATTTTGTGAGTTGAATAAAAAAATTTAAATGTAAGTTATTTAAAAGTAAATCATGTTCTTTTAGATGGTAAGATAATTTAAGGTTAGGCAAGGATAATCCTACCAAACTAAAGAACATGGTCTAAAATTGTATAGTGTATATGTTGCAATAATAACTTCAATCAATTGTTCTAATTTCATTTAACTCATCTAATCATCCAACATTTTTCATACTGTCTTTACAATTCCAAATGTTCATTCCATTGTTGTTATTAAAGAGGAATAATGATTGTTAAATTTTTCATTAATTCCCCGTGCCAGATAACATCTCTTACGACCTCTTTTGAATTCCCGAATACAATAATGCAATTCCACATTAAATGATCAAAATTGAAAAAACATTCATTGTGTAAGAATATTTTCGTCTATCCCATGAGGACCCTTTGATCATTCTATTCAAATTATCTCATCATAATTTATAAGATTATGATTTTAATATTTCTAATCTCATATTTAATTTTGTATATTGTGAAATAAAATTCAATATTCATATTTCTAATTAATAAAGTCTGTTAGAGTTAGTAAAGCAGTTGGGCCTATCTATTTTGGGCCTATTAGTCCTTGTCCATTGTATGAGTAAACCATCTCATATACTCTGATCCTTGTTCATTCATTGTTTTTCGATTATTTGCTGCCCGAAAACGAGCCAAAAATCACAATAACTACAGTCAAACAGACAAGAGAAACAACACAAAAAACGCAGCTAAAAACGAAAAAAGTGATCAGCTCACGAAGCAAAAATAGCAAAAACAGTTTTAAATCTTCACTTGAGCCTTCTTTTCTTCCAGCAAGTCGTCTCTAAATTTCTTCGCTGCAATTTCTTCATCATCCCAGATGACGCCCAATTTACAACCAACCCTTGCCGTTATGCGAGCCTCATCATCCAATTTATCCAAGCATAATTCTACGGGAACCTCCAAAGCCTCACTACAAATCTCTAAAACATAATCACTGATGGACTTTGAAACGGTAGAGCGTTTTTTCTTTCCTTTATAAAGGCTCGAATTCCTTGAAGAAACAACCTCGCAAGAAGCTTGTCTGTCTAAACGCCACTTGGGATTGCACATCATACTGAGATTCCTCACCCGATGAATCTTCACCTTTGGAGCCTCAAGGCCTAAGCCCTTAGAAATAATAGGAGGCACAACAGAACATAAACCAACATCAAGGGGAGTAAGTGGATCACTAATGGTACGATCACTATCAGAAGCGACCACCATTTTATTACCCACCAAACCATCAGACTGAAAGCTTCTCAACAGAACATCTTTATATGAAAACTTACTCGTAGCAATAGGACAAGCCTTAGACGCACCAAACGGATAAGATAAAGTCTTACTCGAATCGAAACCAACATCAGCCACACGGCTCACTCAACTGTCTTCACCAGCCTCAAAAAATCCACCAACCAAACCAAGATTATTTGCAGATGAAGCACCCTCAACAGTTTTTTCGCCTTGGGCACCCACTTCCAGACCTTACATACCCTTCTAGATAGGGATTCTGAAGGTTGGTTTTTGCAGAACTTAACCCAAGAAACACTTAACACAGACCCCCTAAAGACTCTCCCGTTAAGATGCTCGTTCATTCATAAAAGTGTAACAGAGATGAAATTCTTGTCTCTAATTCAATCATGCTCTCTCGTCTTGTTTCACTACAATTCACACATACACCAATGTTTTGAATGGTATGTCATATATGGTAATCCCGCTTGATGCACACATTCTTGTATTGTACTACCTCCGTTCTAAATTAATTGTCACTTTGACTAAATTTTAACCGTTAATTATTCACACATTATAATGAGTTACAATATGAAATTAACATCAAAGATATTTTCCTAACAATTATAATGGAGGTAATTTTACATTGGAACTCATTATAATTTATGAATAATTAACTGTCAAAATTAGACAAAATGACAATTATTTCGGAAGGGAGAGAGTACTACTACGCTAACTCGCTTAACTTGCATTCTAACACACCTAAAAGACATATTTATCACAATCTCGCAATTCAGGATAACTCATACATCCACCAAACATATAGAAAGCATGGTCTGGGATCCCCCCCCCCCCAATTGAGGATGTTCTTTTGTTTGATGTAATCGAAGGGTGATTCTTCAATGAAACTATTTCCGGGCTTTTCCGGTTTTCCTCAAAAAAAAAAAAACTTCATTGGCGCTCTGGCGAAGATTCGGATCGAAATTAGCAAAATTCAAATCCTATTCGATTTCTCATTGTTTGGACCCCATTGTTAGAATGTCCGAATTTGTGATACTTTGCAATTATATGTGATCGGATCCAAACCCGATTGTTAAGTATTTTCCAAAAGTTTCCTTGAAAATTGGACTAAAAGTATCAAAACATCAAGTGTCTTATGTTCGAACCTGATTGACCGGATAATTTTCAAATTTATGATTCAATTGACCATAAAAGAATATAGAGCCTCAAGAAATAGCATTCCCAAGTTGAGAGGGAAATTGCTAACCAACATTCTCTTTTTCTTTTGGGACGAGACTAATATCATCATCTAAAAAAAATTTGAATATTTTAGGCCAAGACTACCATCACCTAACTCTGCAATTTCATGCCGATTTTGATTCCGCTACTTAAACCGATCGAAATCCCAAAAGCATTACAAAACTGGTTGATTAATTTAATGAAAACAAAATTTTGTCTCCCGTCTGAATGTTGTCTATCAAAACCCTTGTTTCCAAGTATTCTCAAACCCGTCGAAAACCCCCCATAAACCCTTTTGAATATGATGCAGACACTCCAGTACTACTGAAATCCTGGTTGATTTCCTTAGCAACTCATAAACCCATTTCTATTTTAGCACAGTCAGAAACCCCAACAACCCAAAAAACTCAAAAACCAACCCCAAATGGGAAATCCGAGCGGAAGAGCAAGAAACCTTTGGATGTTGTGTTCAGGGAAGCAGTTGGGTTGTGCGAGAGGACAGAGACTAATGAGAGTGAGATTGAAACAAATGAGGATGAAGATGCTGAATTGAAGAAGAAATTATGGGATTTGGAGATGGAGCTGAGGCAATTGAAGGCAAAATCTCAAGAACAAGGGAGCAAATTCATCCAGAAATTGGATGATAAACTTGAGGATGGCTCCAAATCTAAACCTAAAAGCTTGCATAAGGTTTTTGTGGGTGATAATGGTGGGAGTGAAAAATTGCTTGGGAGTAATGATGTCGTTTTGTTCAAAGAACTTTCAAAGGATATGCAAGTGTTGTTGAAGTATTTGTATGATAGAGGGTATTTCAAAGGTGCTAACTTTATTCCGGAGAATAAGTTTGATGTTAGCTATTTTGACAGTCCATATGCCCGTGATTTCCTGAAGTGTGCTGTGGAGAGGTTTGGGAAGGACAATAAAGAAATTTCTCAGTAAGTTGCTCATTTTCTTTGCTTTCTTTTCTTCTAAAGTTTAGTTTTTGCTTACTACCTGGTTTTTTTCTTGTGCTGACAAACTCTTACAAATGAAGAAATTGAAGATGGTTGTTGAAGATTAGTATTGGGCTTATGTAGATTAGGAGGGGAAATACCTTAATCACTAAAAAGCATGCAGTTGAGGCCATTGATTGTTTTTAAGGTGTTTATCTTCAAAATGGTTTGCTATTATGTTGCTTGCTTGAGCCTTGAGCTGCTTGCCATGATGAAAAGGTTCCTAAGCTGCATAAGGTCTCCTCAATTACCTTACACCAGCTTTCCTAGTAACGTCTAAAAATTAAGTTTCCAATGTTTGTGTAATTGTGTTGCAGGTGGCTCTCTGGCAGTGATTTGAAGACGGTTGCTCTATTTGGTTGTCCTTCTATGAAAAAGAGAGAGGTCTTTGCAGCTAAAAGGTTGCGAACCTTTTTTGGGATATCAGAAGAAACTGTGAGTAGATTTCCTCGCATTCTTTCCTCGACTTGACGATCATAGACACATTTTCATGCACCTTCAAGTGATCACAGTTGTGGAGTGGGGCAGTGTTAATAGTGGAGGATTATGACCGTGGACTTGTGTTATTTTGTCTAATTGACTTTCTAACAATAGGCAAAAATGTTTCAGGTTTGCAGCAAATGCAGGTTGAAGGGATCATGCAAGTTTGTAAATCAGACAACATGGAGTGATGATGATACTGAGAATTTGAGGTTGGATTTGTTGATGAGGCTTCTAAGTGCCTACTCTCTGGAAGATTTGCCAGCTGAGCTCAAGCTAACAGATGATGCCAAGGCTTCCGTCGGTCGACTAATACATGATGTTGTAAGCTTAACTAATAAGTCTACCTGAATTGGCCAGGATTTCTTGCTATTGCGTATCGACCTTTTCAATATAATCATTGACATCTGTTTAGAAGAGATATCGATGACAAAACTTCGAATAGTTTTTCATCTTTTCTGTTGGCTATTAATTCTAATGAGGTACAAGCCAATAAATACAATATGTAGAGAACTCTTGCCTAATAGTAAATGTAATGGATGTCTTAAAAGATAAACAAATAAGTTTAAGATCTCATTGGCATCCTTGCCTTGAATCCCTTCAAAGTTGAAAGTTATGTTTCCTAACCCCTTCAGTTTCAACAATTAGGCATACCGATTATATAAGCGAACATCCTGTGTAAGCAAACATCCAATATAGAACATCCAGTGTAACTGGACATCCAATATATATGTGTGTGTGCGCGCATATGGTTTTTCAACCGACACATTTGATTATACAAGGCTTCTCTCATCTTCCAGAAACGGTATTTCAGCACCAAGTCATCATTCTTTGATTTATTTTTTT
This sequence comes from Portulaca oleracea, assembly GCA_029582165.1. Taxonomy (NCBI): domain Eukaryota; kingdom Viridiplantae; phylum Streptophyta; class Magnoliopsida; order Caryophyllales; family Portulacaceae; genus Portulaca; species Portulaca oleracea. Next base: position 43,268,707 of record CM055876.1, read on the forward strand.
CCCCTCTCTTTTTAAATGAAAATTCTGAAGTTCTCTGATATCTTTCAACAAGCTAAGGAGGAAAGAAAAAACAGAAGAGGAAATTAAACGGAGGCATTCCAAAACGGGCTTGAATATACATTCAACTAATCTAAGTTAAGGTTATCTTTTCTTGGTTGTATAATAGAATATATTAAGCAATCAAATAGAGTTGATTGTGATTTATTGACAAAAGCCAAGCGATTATACTAGAATGGTGCACGCAAAACTATAGTTAACATACACAGTACCTGCAGTTTAGGCAAAAGATGCTATTCTGTTTCTGTATATGATCAAGCACTAACGCAATACGTTCAAGAGAGTATGGCAACAGAATGCAACCTCAAAGACCATTGAATTCCATCGGGATATGGTTTTTGCGCCATCTTTCCCCAAGTAGAGTAGGTCACTTCCAAGTTCCAACAATAGTAATGTCAATGAATTATTTACAATCAATTTACTCATGAAGTTTTCCATCTGCACCAATTTTCCAAGACAAAGTGAAGACATTCTCCCAATTTGCTATACAACCATGTCGTCGTACGATCAAGTACTTCACAGAAAAGAGGACATGTGACTGAGACGACAACAGTCTAAAGAATGAGGAGGCTGCAGAAATCTACAATTTGGCCCGGCGAGCAGCTTTCTAGGGCAAGGCTGAATATGTACAGAGATTCCAAACTTCACCCCTCCAGTTTCTGGTATAGATCTGATAATGCATCGTAGAGAACTGTAGCAGCAGGGGGTCTTGGCAATGGCCCGAGCAGAATGTCCGATGCCTTGAGGGATGAATTCCCATAGAATCTCGAGTTTTCTTTGTGGCGGGTTGTGACAATATTACTCTCAAGGGAACACCCAACAAAAGCACCTGCATAGTCCAACCATATAATGTTAAATTCCGAGGTCTTCATTCTCCAGTGTAGTTTAGTGCATATTAGGCTGGAAGTAAATGGATGATTTAGCAGTGGTGTGCGACTTACCTTTGCTGGAGCTGTATGTATAACAAGCTGCACAACCTCCATCACCAGCACGTAAGTCGGCTTCTGCAGCTCTTCCAACAACTCCAACAGCAGCACTCATTCCAGCACCAAAGGACAGGTGCATATTCCCTCCAAACATTTTGATCGCCTCAGTAGTTCGCAACACTATTATGAAGTCTGTAAATTCTCCTCCTGCCTGCTCATAAATATAGATAACATGACATCGTCATGTAGAAGTTCAGAAATAAAACACTCCACGGTCTCATATGCATATCTAAGACTGATAGTATTAACTATGGACACTCAAAGCTTTTTTTAATAAAAAGAAAACAGTGGAAACATTTCACGCCCATGAACAAGGAGGAACCGAGGAACCCAACACTGAGTAAATGACTACAGAAAGCCCACTTTCTACAAGTATTAGGAAGTTCCCATGTAAAGCCACTTCACTCTAATAAGTTCAGAGGCCAATTCAAACATTATTGATATATAAACTTATAATAAGTGTGATGTCATGAAGTTTCCAGACACCTTTGGCTCTCATAATACATATACCAGGCCCAAACTTACCATAAGCATTCTCTTTGGAATTCGAGTATAAAATTGGAAAAGTATTTACTAGAGGGCACTCATCAGCACAACCATGCTCTAACTACATCATGAATCAGACAAGTATATGCACCCTTGGATTTCACAAATCACACCTTTTCAAATGTTAACAAAAAGCAATAATCCGTGAGATTATTCACAAACCTACTTCTTTCTTTTCTTCTTTTTCTTTTTTTTTTTTGGGGGGGGGGGGCAATAATGAAGGATCACGAAAGATTCCCTCACAAATGTTTTGCACCCGCTGCAAAGTGTAAAAAACACTGTAATCTTCACATAAGAATCCAAGAAGGATACTCAACTGCCCAAATTCACAATATCACATTGAAATTCATAAAGCAGCAGCTAGGTGAGAGGTTTTAAGCAGATAATAATATGCACAAGATTAACAAAACAGGATAAATTATCACATTTGGTGTCACAATAGTATCGAGTCTCACCTGAGCTCCCCAACCTAAACCAAATGAAGCAATGGCAGAAGGAGCAGACCAAGATCCATCCTTTCTGCGAGCAACAACCAGCCCTGTACCTACTTTGTAGGTCATCACCGTACCAACTTTAGCAACAGTTAGAATGGCAAGGCCTTTGGCCTGCTTGAGAATAGCATCTGGAATGGATTTTTCAGGAGAGAGAGCACCAATCTGCACATTTGTTAACCATGGGCAAGTCAAAGGTATGGCTTGTTCATACTGAGAACAATTTCAATCTTTTGATTAAGAGATTCCAAGATAAAGATCTGTGAAGTCCATAGATTCGTCAGTTCTTATTTTGCACATGATGAGAAGCCATGCAGAGGTGAGATCATACAATATTCAATGTTTAAGACCATAGTATGGTGAATATATACTTTTTGATGAGGGAGCTAACAAAGGTTTATAACAAATCCTAACAAAGAAGAATAATAAAATCAAATGAAAAGAGGATCCTCAGATTCTTTCAATCAAAGAGAACCCAGCATAAAAGAAATTAACTACTTCAAGATTAGTGACAACCTTAAGGAGCAGGCTGGAATAGGAATTGTTCCATATATATATATATATACTAACCAAACAGTTCAAGGATTTGTGGTTATATACCTTATTATAACCTTTGAGGGTATTTGCAGCCTTGTAAATTTCATATTCCATGGACCGGCCCCATGGGAAATTCAGCCATGATCTTAAGGTACTGAGATCAGTCACATCATGGGTTGGCAACTGCGCAGCACGACTGACTTGGTCCATCAAATAACCCTGGACAGACTCCAATCGCACGCAGCACACATCACAGACTCGTTGTGGATCAGATGTGCGAAACTTTGCAGGCAATAAACTTCTCCCTTTTGAGCATTCATTGCAAAATAAACCCCCACAAAATCGACAATGATGCCTGGAGCAAATGATAGGATGGAAACGGGCGCTACAAAGCATGCAGGCTGATGCTGAACTGTCAGGCATCCAACGAGGAGGGTCTGTCTCCAGAATCTCCTGCACGTTAACCTCAGTTGCCTCTACAAGAGTTTCAGCCATTTCCTTCCACGCTTGCTCCAGGAATGTAGCTGATATCCAGGAAAGCTGACGTTGATGAAAGTCGCCTGAAGCAAGCGACTTCACTTTCCCACCAACAGCAACTAGCATTTCAGAAAAGACATCCCACATAGTGAGCTCCTTATCTTCCCCTATGAAGTGATTCCAGTCCATATCTGTATCAGGGAGGTAACCTCCCTCTATGGAAGAGTTTATAGCCCAATTTTCACGTTGACTTTCTGGCAAGGGAGGGACAGAAACAGGTATCCAGATCCCAGTTTCTTCAGAAACAGGGGCATCATAAAAGAACAGTTTACCATGCTTCTGGTTGCCAGGAATTGAACTGTCTACATCATTTTTATCCACCTCAAGACCTGTTGAGGAGTCAGGTTCCGTGTCCCCTGACTTGTTCTCATCTTCTTCCTCAACTCTATCAGCCGTTCCTTCCTCATCGTCATCCCTTTGCCTCTCAGCTTCTCTAAAAACCTAGTTATGGACAGTAATCACAGTTGAAATCAAGCTTAACATAAGAATAACAAAACAAAAGGCACAAGGCCTCACTTTTTAATTATGAGGGTTAACGCAAGATCCCAATGAAAAGATAGGTACAACTTGTACATGTTCTCAAAGCAATGAAATTATTATTTTCAGCTTACTCCATGAAGAAGCTAAACCAACAAAACAACCCAACAATTCCGTTACGCATCTAAATCAGACAATTCTGGTTTGCGTCTCAATCAGCGAACCTGATTGTGTGAGAACTACCGGTATACTTCATCTCTATCAATAGCATATTCAACAGATAGGCAGCACCAGTACCAACTATTCCTCCTACCCTCAAATGCCCCCTTTTTATTTTCTCACATCAAACAGGGATGGAGTGATTGATCATACAACTGCTCTTATCACTAACTATCAATTAATCCTTTCAATTTTCGCCTCACATCCAAATAATGGAATAATCTCTTGTTATGCTCATTAAAATCAATATGAAAACCCTAGCAACGTTTATCTGCGGTTCTAATTAACCCCCGCCCCTAATTTCTCAAGCAACCTGCTTATTTCCAATCTGCCTGTCTCAATTTCCAGTATTAATCCACGAAATTGAAAAGCTTACAATTTCCCCTTCCCATGACTAACGTCGTAGAGAAACCAAATACATAAACCTCATAAAAATTCTGTAAGATCACAACCAGTAAAACTCCATCAAACCCTAAATTCGAACCCCTAAGCAATTGAGACGGCAGCGACTTTCAGTCACATAAGAACACCATATCAGAATCAAACAATCATCAAATCGAACTACCGAAAGACTTGCAACAAAATTCAGCAATCGAATTAAACCCTATCAAATCAAACTACCTGCTGAGGGAGCAAGCGAGGTTCATAATCATCAAGCTGAATCTTGGGGTACCCAAGGCAAGATGAAGAAGGCTCGCAACTGTCCGCCATGGCAATCAGACGAAAAGACCCAGCAACGACATCAACATGAGAAGGAAAACGATGATGAATACTTAAGCAGTTGGATCCAAGGAAGAATTGGAGTTATGATCAAAAGGTAATTGGGGAGATGATTGGACTTGGGATAAGGGAATCCTGGAAGCAATAGGAGAGCAAAACTGAGAAGGAAGAGGAGTTGAGTAATGAGAATTTCAATGGCGGAAGGAAACTAATAATCGTAAAATGAAAGCATGAATTGAAGAGGCAGGCCACGAGACTAATCATTGACGTGGCCCGTACATAACCCAAGCCCAAGCCCATGGCCAGCTTGCTTCTCAGCCTCCTTGCCAAGTACTCCCTCCTCGACGAATATATAAATATTCTACTACTCCCTAATAGAGTACTATTTATATTTGTCACAATGATTTAGAAAGGAGGAAAAAAAAACAATCCCCTCTACATTAATTTATCGCATCGAAAATATGACGATATTGAATAAAGTGGCAAATAAAAAAGAGAAAAGGTGAATAAAAAGAAAAAATAAAAGAAAAAGATGTAATTAATTATGTTAATTTGATAAATTAGTAATTAATGTATTATTAAACTTATAAAATAACAGATATTATAGGAAAAAAAGTTAATTCAAGGGACGATTTTATCATATGGAAAATATGACAATGTTGAATAACGTGGCAAATAAAAAAGAGAAAAGGTAAATTAATTAAAAGGAAAAGTGAAAGAAAAAGATGTAATTAATAAGGTTAATTTGATAAATTTGTAATTAATGTATTATTAAAATTATAAAATGACAGATATTATAGGAAAAAAGAAAGTTAATTAAAGGGACGGATAATATGGGAAAGAGGGAATATCGGTGAATTCATAAGTAGTATTATAAAAGTAACTTTTATTTCTTAAAAAATATTATATAAAAATTATTTGTCGTAAAATCACTAATAAATAATCATACGAAAATAGTGAGGAGGAAACAACAAATCATATATATGAGAATTTCAAATGAATTTAAGAAATAAATGGAACTATTTAAGTTTTCATATCTAGAGGTTTTGAGAAAGTAGAAATTTAGCCTTCAGATTTCGGCAATTAGATTTACGCTAGCTCAACTTTAAATCTCTTATTATTTTAGACCTTTTTTCCATCGGATGGCAAAACTACTCCTGTAGAAAGGTGTAAAAAATCTGAAATGACCCTAATTAAAATATGAAACGACACTTTTACCCCAAAAATTTGATTGGATTACACATTAACGCCTCTTTGCCATTGTTGTTTCCCCTGTTCCAAGACCCATTCGTCTCTAGCATCAAATGATCGAAGGACAGGTTATAGTTAAGTTTTTGCAAGTTCTTCATGCAATTTCGGGTTGGTTTACATAGTTGAGTTCGTTGGGTATGCTCATATCATCTTGAAATTTCTTCTACCTCCTTCCTCCATTGTTCTTTTGTGTTTGAATTTTTTCTGGGTTTGGTTTGTATCATCTTGACTTTTTTTTGCAGCATCTTCACGCAATTTTGGGTTCAAGAACCATTCATATTTTTTGCTATTATTTTGATTTTGTATGTTCGTATGATCCTATTTTGGTTTGATGTTGTATGTTGCGTATGATCCTGTTTGGTATGTTCAACAATTAATGATGTGATTTGAGCTAGTTAATTAGACGTGTCACTGATGTATAATTATGTTGCTATTTTGATTATGTTGTATAATTTTGAAATTATTTTCTTTTTTCTTCAATTTCGAAATTTTAGTTGGTTAGATGTGTCATTGTGTTTTATGAGTGTACATAGGGATGAAAGAGTATTTTACTGAGATCACTATGATTGCTTTATACAAAAGATGGGTAGCAACAATGGGGTCACGGATTTTGCTTACTATGGCCTGGAGGACTTATTGAAGGATGTTGGGGTATTTTTTGCAAAATCAAACATTAGGAATGTACCTAAGTACTTTGATGTTTGTTGGTAATCCTTGGCGAATACAACAAAAGATGGCTAATAACTTGTGACTCTGATTTTACTGGTATTGTTGAAAAATGGATTGAGAAGAACATGCATATTGAGTTCGATATTGTGGAGAGGGACAAACCAAATGAGGTTAGTAAGATGTACAAGACCCGTGCCAGATGTGTGGACTTCAATGTAGAGTTGAACCTTGCTGGAGAGCTTTTGGACACTATAGAGAAGACAATGTATGAGGAAGATCTTGCTTAAATCAGTTAAATGTATGACACATCAATGAGTGCAAGGTAGACAAAGATGGATCAGATGTTGTTGTGGATGATAATACATGGGATCACATAGTGTCCGATATTGATTAGAAACTGAGAAGCATGAACATCGATGTTCCTTCGGGTCGATTTGACATATCATCTATGTACCTTGACAATACATCTAAATCTTCCAAAGGAAGATCAAGTCCAAAATTAAGAAGGTCCCCAAGAGTTACACATAAGAGAATTGTCATATGTGAGAGGAGTGAACCTAAAGGCTGATCTGAAATCAAGACATCCTACTTGTGATTCACTGGACAAATGGAAAGGGATATTAATCGAAGATGTTATGGATCACATGCATGGAGAGTGATGATGATAATGATTGGTTTAAACAGTCAATGTTTGAGGGTTTAGATAGCATGTATAAATAGTTATGGAAGGTTGACTCTCATTTGGACTCTACTATTGTTGGGTTAACCCATGGTGAGGCAACCAATGATGAAACTGAGTATGGTGCAAATGATGATGATGACAGCCTAGGTGTGTAATTGTCTTCCGGTGAGGAAGATGAACAATCAAAAGAAATATTATTTATTGATTCAAATGAATTATTTGAGAATGATAGTGATGCGAGATTGAACCAAAGAACTTGAAAATTTATGAGAATGGGCAATGGTGGGAACTAAAGGTAGATGTGTCTACTGAATTGAGGAAATGTGATATGCTCGGGAAGAAGGCTCGCTTCCTAAAGGTTATGAGAGACTTTCATTTTCAGAAGGGGCGATATTTGAAGCAACTTAAGAATGATGACCTTACATATAAAGCATTTTACAGTAGACAAAATTGCAAGTGGAGAGTTCATGCTTCTAGGTTGCCAGATAATGTTACTTTTCAAGTAAAAGTCATCATAGTTCATGGCTACAAAACAACCTAGCGGCTTCATATACCTGGATAGCTAAGAAGCTTGATGATGACCTTCAAGCCTACCCTTCGATGGATTTAAATAGTATGGATTGCCTAGAAATGTTAAGTTATGGTGTGGCCCGACCAAAACATGCTCTTCAAGAAATAAGGTGAAATTTGATTGAGAAGTATGCAGGTAACCATTCTGAAGGGTGATTGGAGCTAACAAGGTATGTTGAGATGATTAGATAGACAATCCTCTATCAGAACATGGACCTACATAAAAAATAATCATCTTGATTGTTTTATAAAGTATATGTTTGAAGTAAAGTAATGGTTTGAGTGAAAAAGAAAAAAGATATACACATCGTGTTCTATACTCCCTCCGTTTCATATTAATTCTCATATTTGGAAATTGTTTCGTCAAATTTTAACAGTTACTATTCAACAGTTACCATTATATACATACATACATATATATATATATATATATATATATATATATATATATATCAAAAATAAAATTTGGCGAAATGCCCAAATTCATAATTAGAGAAAGACAAAAAAGATTAAAAACACAAACTAAATTGTAGATTTATCAATTTTTGTGGAATTTGTTGGCCGTGAACAAGTGTACCAAGAAAAACAGGGGCAAAGATTTTTATTGATCAACATGATTGGCTAAAATTTTTGATCAGAAACGTGTTTGCATAACCTGATAGTCATCCCACAACCCACATCTTCCATCCCCATACAGCCACCACCCTCACCTCTCTGTCTCTCTCTCTTCCCATTTTTCTTGTACTAATGAGTTATTATGAGTCATCACTCTCTCTCCTTCTTCAGTAGATCAGCTCGTTATCTTCTTCTTTCTGCCCATCCCTTTTATCTGCTTTATCATCATCGTCTTCCCAATTAATCCCTCTTTCTGAAGTACTTTCTTCCCCCAGTTGTTGAATTTCAAACCCTAGTTTCTATTTCCTCCGATTCAGGCCTTACCCTTGTAAACTGCGACCTGGGTATTGTGAATTCAGCTGAAAGGAGCACTCTTTTGATCTGGGCTTGACGAATTTCTGTTCATCTTTTTCATTTTTAAGAAACCCTAATTCAGTTTTTCAGCGAATTGGGTGACGAATGTCGGTAGAGAGATCGTTTGAAGCGTGGGAAGAGGTGCAGAGGCACGGTCAAGACTTAGCTGATAAGCTTGCACAAGGATTTACGGGGTTAATCCAGTCTCACATAACTCCGCCACACATTCCGTGGCCGCCGAACCCTGCAACAACCAAACTTTTTCATGTCGAATTCGAGTTCCCCTCGCACAATTTCTTGCCCAGGGACTTTGGGCTTGAATTTGACAACCATGGGATTAATGGGATCGCAGCGTTGTTCGATATTGGGGGTAAGATAGGCCAAGCAGGTGCCGAGTTTGGAGCATGCTTAGGCGGTATTGCGCAGCAATTTTTCCGGTCGATTCCGATACCGTTTATGCACGGGGAGAATGATAAAGGGGCGGTGGAGATTCACCATGTTAACAATGGAAGTCAGAGGAATCATATGAGTGTTGTGGTTGGGGAGGACTTGGGTTCATTGGCTCAACAGTTGGGGGATTTCAGGCTCTCTGAGAATGAAACTGCTGTTGATGGAGAGGCTGAGGATGAGCTTTCAGGGTTTAATATGAAGCTTGCTGGGCTTTTCGGGCGATCACGGGTATGAGTTCTTTTTCTATGTCTATGAAATTGTAAGGCAATAAGAGTGTATGATATGAATGAGCTCTTGTCTTCTGTGCATATGATGACTTAGGTATGAATTATTTGGCATGTTACTGCTATCTAATGGAGTATTGCTGTATTCACTTGGTTATGGTTCTTTCTGATTGTGTGCTTCATATTCCTTGCTTGAGAAATACTTGAATTGCTAGTTGGATAGGAGTGAATTAATATTAGTGGGATCAGAATAAATGATGAAAAACCAAGATCAAGTTGGGAATTACTGCAAGGATTTATTTTGTTGTTTGTTTTGTTGGATTTAGATAACTTTGGGTGTGCTGGCTTGTTTTTGTATCTGGCCGGTTGTGGGCAGACGATTAGAGATATAGAACATGCTGTCCTAAGTACTCTCCTCTTTAGACTATATTCATGGTAGTTGTAAGTGGTGGAGGGATCTGACTAAAGGATGATTTTGTTTCAGAAACCTTGAAAGAAGATTTTGGAGCTTAATTAAGAGATAGAAATCCGTCTTGATGAAGGGAATAAGCCTGTTAAGTCTTAACCATGGGAGTGTAAGTCTAAGAACCACAAACACTCTATAAAACTTCACATAATTGTGTTAGGCACATGTGAAGCACCAGCACTCGATTGGGGACACTTGCAAACATATTCCCATCCAAAACACTACCTTCATTAAGGTTGTAACCTATGTTACTCCGACTCTTCATTTTCCCTGCCGTATCCGTGTCCGACCCTTGATACCCGGACAAGGATACGACACTCGACACTTCAAATTACAATGAAATGTATAAAATTTCTTCAAAATAGCCGAGTCTGACACCCGTATCCGTGTCCAATAAGGACATGCGTACCCGAGTCCGAGTAACATAGGTTGTAACATAAAACTAATCATAAACACCGGAATAGTTACCCACCTTTTCATAATTAAGTTCTCGTTAGTTGTATCACATGCCATTCTTGTAAAATATCACATATCAATCAATGTGCTATGTCGTGTTCATGTCGTGTATTAGAGTTCATACTTCTCAGGTTGGAGCCAGTGGATACTGGGGAAGGACATAAGCAGATAAGCTGCTTCCACTGAACTAGTCAATTATTTGTGTATCCTTTAGTATATTGGGTTCATCTCTTTTTAGGTCTATACGTTGCGGAGTTAATGACCCCCGTAGGAACTAGTGGAAACTGACTTGCGATGATTTTTATTTTCCTGTGTCCTTGGGTTAGAGCATTCTCTTAGGGTGTCTTTGGTGGAGGAGAAGACATTTTCTAGGACAATGTTTTCCCAATTTTCTAGTGTTTGGTACCAAAAAGTTTGTTCCAGATAGTTTTGTTGTTGTATGGACAAGTCCTTGAGAATCTCTTTTTAGGTCTATGCGTTGTGGAGTGTAAGTGTATGATCCTTCTTCAAGGTGCCTATCAAAGGAGTCTCCTCACATTGCTTGACTTGAGAATCACTTATAAATTATCAAAGAAAGGTGTTATGGCTCTAACCATCCTTGAGAGAGGAAGTATTATTCTCACTTAAGTACTGGAGGATGAACAATAAAGGATTGAGGGCAAGGTTACTCGTGAATTAGTGTTTATCTTGCTATCCTTCTTTAAGTTTTAGGTTGTGCTTCAACGCGCAAAAGCTAAGGTCTCGAATGTTGTACCTCATGCAATTTTTTGGAGTTTGGGGGAAACGGACCCAATGGGTTTTGATGGAGTTGTAACTCTTCTAAACACCACTTGAAGGGCAATTTCTTCAAGGTTTTCTATTTTTGTGGTCAATTTGTAGATCATTTGTATTTTGGATGTATATAATCTTTGTAGAAAGCTAGCTGGTCAGCCCTTTCTTTTTGATAATATTATCATCCTTTCCCTTATTAAAAAAAAGGGTACTGGCTCCTGACCAGTGTAGTCGATTGATTTTCAAGTGGCACATTAGAGATCATAGTTCTTTGAGCTAATTTCAATGCAGCAGCTTAGTTGAAAAGGGTAGGCTGATCACAATGTTGTCTTCCTTCTGCATTTAATTGTAGTGGATACAGTTCATAATATTGGCACCTCTAGGATAAGTCAGATGACCATGCCACATATAGGGTTTGAGTTGAAGAATTTTTTGAGGTGCATCATCATGCTTGGGTTGTAGTTTTTTCAAGAGAGGACTAGGACTTGCATCTACAGCTTGCCATTTTGGTATTTCTTATTGTTTTAATACAATTTTAAAATTTCAACTGGTACAACTCCAGAGATGTGTAATTCTAGTTTTTGACAGCACCTTATGTTCTTGTGGAAGCCTTGTTTTTCAACCAAAGACTGCATCCACACTTTGCAGCATATGATTTTGTGTTCTGATTTGATGTTTCTGAGACTAGCTTTGGTTAGAAATATATCTTTGTCTCTTGTTGCACTAAATCTCATGCTTTATCTTCATTTTTCTGTCTGTTTGTTTGACTCTAGTTTCCCCCCCTTCATTTTTAATGTAGCCAAACAAAACAGCCATACTTTCAGTCGCTCCTGCACAACCCCTGCTTCTAACTTTATGTAGGGTTGTTTCATCAGACATTTTTCTTTGAGATGCCTTTGCATCAATGCTTACTCGCTTAGCTTGTTTTCATATTAAACCATCTGATCAATTTCCTAACATCATTTTTAAACTTGCAGGGAACTGCTAATTTCACATCTGCATACGACAGTAGAACTGGGGATGTACAAAGTTCTGTTGTTGCACGTGGAGATTTATGGAGACTTGAGGCCTCAAGTGGGAGTTCTACTCCCGGAACTGAGAATCCATCTCTCTTCCTTGTCCAGCTTGGGCCTTTACTCTTTATTCGTGATACAACATTTCTTTTGCCTATTCATCTGTCAAAGCAACATTTGCTTTGGTATGGTTATGATAGGAAGGTATGCTAAAGGGTTTGGCATGTTAGCAGTTCATACAATGAATTTAGGAGTATGATTGCTACGAGAACATAGTTTTGATGATCATTTCCAATTTCATGAACCATAATCTAGCAATAAATTTGGGTCCTAGATTACTTCTTTGGGTGATTGGTTTGACTATGTTAATCTAATGTTTTCTGAAGGATTCTTCATTTGATAATCAGATTGCTGTATCTGTCTTTACTTTTATTTATTTCTGATCTTTTCTATTCAGCTTAATGACTACTATTTTTTCCACTTATTTTGTCTGTAGAATGGTCTACACTCCCTGTGCCCAGCAGTTTGGTCTAAACACAGAAGGTGGCTCTTAATGTCAATGATCTGTCTTAATCCTCTGGCTTGTGTAAGTTGAGCTATTTTTTCTGCAGAAAAAATCAACAGCATTTGCCCTGTAAATTTCACTGTTCTTACGTATCTGTAGGAGGCTTTCTAGCGAATCAACATTAGCTACCTGTACTTCTTACTCCAAAAATGGTGTAGTCTTTTTGGAAAGCCTAATTGAAACCTCTGTTGCTGACTGGTTATTCACTGATATTATTCTTTTGTGGATTTTGCCTTTACAGTCATTTATGGATCTACAGTTCCCGAATGGGCAGCTGACGTATGTGGCAGGGGAGGGTCTAAGCACTAGTGCTTTTCTTCCTCTTTGTGGAGGTCTACTTCAAGCTCAGGGTCAATATCCTGGGGAAATGAAGTTCAGCTTTTCCTACAAGGTTAGCTAGGGAAATTCAACATTAGTATTAATTTGGCGGAACTTATTGAATTCCCTATTATCATTTCGTGAAAAAGGGCTGAACTTTTTTGCTTGTTTTTCCTTTTCAAGTGTGCACAGTTTGTTTGAATTACCAGTCCGCTTAGAGCTTTTAGTCTCATATGGTTGCTACTTGCAGAACAAATGGGGAACAAGAATTACCCCTATGGTGCAGTGGCCTGATAAATCGGTTGCACTTGGTTTTGCACAAGATTTGGCATGGAAGCGCTCTGGTATCTTGGTGAGGCCAACCGTTCAATTGAGGTAAGTGCACTTTTTGCGGGATAATTATTTGCCATATAAAATTTTGCGATGCTTATGCCTTCGTGGTGTACTTATTGTCTCTGCTTATCCTGTATTTGACAGTGTATGTCCTACATTCGGCGGAAGTGATCCTGGTGTTAAAGCAGAACTCATTCATTCTGTCAAGGAGCAATTGAGTTTGATATATGGATGTGCACACTCTACATATCCTTCAGCGTTTGCATCTGTTTCTGTAAGTTGCTGAGCAAGCCTTTTACCTTTCAGATTGATTTGATTGTCCCCTTCGATCGGGTTACTCATACCATACGCGTTCAAATATTCGCTCGCAGCTTGGCAGGTCAAAGTGGAATGGGAATGTTGGAAGCACAGGGATTGTCGTGAGAGTTGAAACTCCTCTGTGCAACGTGGGCAGGCCATCCTTTTCTGTGCAACTGAATAGTGGCATCGAATTCTAATCCTAATAATCTTTCCTTTCGGTGCCCCCTGTATTTTATAGCCTGAAATGTATATAGCCTCACACAGACAGACAGACAGACACACGTCCACTTGTGAATATTTAGACACTTGAATCAATACATTCTGCTACCCACTGTATCATATTAAGGGTCCATTCTCCATTGTTTGGATTCTGAAATTTTGCTACCACTTTTACGGCTGGTACAGTACCACTGATTTCCCTTGCTCACTTGTTGCTTTTTTGGAGCAGAGATTTGATTGTTACTATATGTTAGTCCATTGTAGCATAATCTTCAGACTGTGTAGTTCAGTATAGCATAGCAACCTGTTATTTTGGCAATAAGCCTACCTACCATCCGCTACAAGGGAGCGGCGTTTATATTTTGTATAAGAAACTTCTTTCATTGTGATATAATGTTAAGTTTTGCTTGCTTTTGCATTGTTCAATTTAAACATGCAGACGTTTCTTTCTTTGCAAAGGTAAACTAAGATACGAATGCTCAAACCTATGACCAATAGGTTCAAGTTAGAAAACTCAACCACCAGCCTAGGGGGCATCGGTAACCTGGTGACATTCCATCTAGGATAATATTGTGAGTTTTGCAGTGCATGGTACATGCTGAGAAATTTACAGTTCTCTCCTGTGCATTTTATGGGAAACACTAAACAATGCGATAAGCAGAGAAGTTTTGGTCTTGTTATGTCATCTCTTCCATCCTTGTCTCAAGGAGGATCATTACTCACTAATCAATCTACCTATGGATGGGTATTCTGAACTGTATTTGCTTTGAGCTGAAACGGAAGAATCCACCCATGGAGCATCCATCGATGTGGTCCTCCAAACTTCTTCTGATATTGACCCACTTGAGATGTAACTTTGGCTATCGTGGGACACCCAAGATTTGAACTGTAAGGTTTCATTTGTCCCGGTGCGTTTGATAATGGGTGCTTGGACAGGGATCTTGCCTTCTATCATGCTTACCACTGAAGACATTGTGGGTCTCAGAGTGAAAGATGGATTGGTGCATGCTAATGCCAAGTTCAGCAATCTTAGTGCCTCTTCTGATGAGTAATTGGAGCCTAGATTTGGATCTACAAGCTCTAGCATGTTTCCTTGTTCTTGCAGAACATATGCCTTCACATTACCAAATGGAAAACAAGGTTAAACTTGTATTCTAACAGTACTGAATCAAAGGGTAAAAGAGCTTTAGGATAACTTAAAGCTTCAGACGAACCCTTATATCTTCTTATAGCTGCTTCTGACAGTTTTGAAGAAATTGTAACTTTTTACTAGTTTCTTACAACTGAAAGCTTAACATTGCAGTAGTGAAAAAAAAAATGGTTTAAGACATAATTTAGAATTCATTCATTTCATTCGTAAAAATAAATAAATTAGGAAAACCTGACTGCACACACAACAGAAAACAAAGGCAAAAGCAGTAGATTAGTTACCCAGTCGAGCAGATAAACGTATTCTTCCTTAGGTCGGTAGTTTGTGTTGCTTGTTCCACTAACAATCTCAAGTATGACGATTCCAAAGTTATAGACATCTGCCTTGTTCGTGGGGCAACCCCTCATTGCATATTCAGGAGCCATATATCCTCTGACAAACCAAAGCATATATGAAATGATGTGAGTTTAACAAATCTCAAGAAGTGCATAAACTAATCTAAACTTTTCTATCTATTCAACAGAAAACAATAGAGTCACTAAACACTCAGACACCCAAAATGGAGGTGTGAATATTTCCACATAAGCAGGGCAAAACAATTGGGATTATATTGGAGGAAGGATACATTATAAACTCACATTGTTCCTGCTATTCTTGTGCTAATGTGTGTATTTTCATCATCATCAAGCTTAGCCAGACCAAAATCTGATATTTTGGCATTCAAGTCCTTGTCCAGCAACACATTCGTCGCTTTAATGTCCCTATGAACAATTTTGAGCCTTGACTCCTCGTGAAGGTATGCTAGTCCCCTCGCAATTCCCAAGCATATCTTCATTCTTGTCGGCCAGTCCAAGTGCAACCTTTGATTTTCTCGCCCTGAGTATTTGCATTTCGACAGCCAACAAAGTCAGAGAAGAAGGTAAATAAATTTCCTCAAACAAAGAGAGCATTGCAGAAATTGCATTTTAAATGGACTCACCAAAGAGTGCATGAGCAAGGGAGCTATTCTCCATGTATTCATAGACAAGGAGCAGCTCCTTTGCTTCAATACAACACCCATGAAGCTTTACAACATTTGGGTGTTGTAAAGCAGTGATCATGCCTATCTCATTGAGAAATTCCCGATTCCCTTGCTTTGATTTGGAAGAAAGCTGCTTGACAGCAATGACTTTGCCATCTGATAGAACACCCTAAATCACAACCACCAAAACGCCAATTGACAAAGCAGTCTAGCTGTGGTGGCTTCCCAAATTCTAAACCCGTAGTCTAGCTGTGGTGGCTTCCCAAAATCTGCTAAAGCTCCTTGAAGTGATATGCATATGTTAAGCGTTAACAAGAAGAAACCCCAGCTGACCCTAGAAGAAACCCATCAAAAGATTCAAAGTTTGTTCATCTATTTATGTTGTTCTTTAATGATAGAATGAGTTTGGCTCATAGTAATTAAAAAGTGAGTGAATCCTGCTTAACAATACAATTAATTTCGTTATAATGATAAAAAGTGAAGTGGAGGAAGAGGTCAGAGAAAAAAGTAATGTATGAGAAACTCACAATTTAACTCATCTCGTGAGCAATTCATAATCGATTTCCCAAGTCAAGCCACATTCTCACCACTAGAATACGCCACACAACCTCACTCAGGCCAAATTTTAATTCATCGTTGGAGATGGTCTTAGGTCATGACTCATGACAACTCCACATGGTGCTAGCTACTACTCAAAGAAAATAAATAAATAAATAGGGGGAGGAGGAGAGCTGTGAGCTGCCATAGTTAATGATTTGATTAGAGCTGAATCCCAATATCCCAGTGCTTTCTCTAGGTTGAGCCTAATCTAACACAAATGAAAACTGAAAGCTCCAATTTGGAATTGTTTTCCCCACATACATGATACATGCTGAAATATTTACATTTCCCTCCTGTGTGGTTTGAAAGAAACACTAAACAATGCAATATGCAAAACAAGTTTTGATCTTCTTTAATCATTTGTCATCATACCCACCCCGGTCTGAGGTTCTCAGCAAGTATGATCATGAATTCATGACTCAGTAATCAATCTACTACTCAGTAAATCTACTTGTGGACGGGTATTCTGAACCGTCGTCCTTGCTTTGAGCCGAAATGGAAGAATCTATCCATGGACCATCCAATGATGACGTCCTCCAAACTTCTTCTGATCTGGACCCCCTTGAGACATGACTTTGGCTGTTGTGGGACGCCCTCTCGAAAGATTTGAACTGTAATGTTTCATTTGTCCCGGTGCGTTTGACAATGGGTGCTTGGACAGGAATCTGGCCTTCTATCATGCTTACCACAGAAGACATTGTGGGTCTCAGAGTGAAAGATGGATTGGTGCATACTAATGCCAGGTTCAGCAATCTCAGCGCCTCTTCTGATGAGTAATTGGAGCCTAGATTTGGATCTACCAGCTCTAGCATGTTTCCTTGCTCTTGCAGAACATATGCCTTCATATTACCAAATGGAAAACAAGGTTAAACTTGATTCTAACAGTACTGAATCAAAGGGTAAAAGAGCTTTAGGAATAACTTAAAGCTTCTGACAAACCCTTATATCTTCTTATAGCTGCTTCTGACAGTTTTGAAGAAATTTTAACTTTTTACTAGTTTCTTACAACTGAAAGCTTAACATTGCAATTGAAAAGAAAAAAAAAAAAAGCTGGTTTAAGACATGATGTAGAATTCATTCATTTCATTCGTAAAAGTAATTAGAAAAACCTGAATAACTGCACGTAGTACGCAAAACAAGGCAAAAGCAGTAGATTCGTTACCCAGTCGAGCAGATAAACATATTCTTCCTTAGGCCGGTAGTTTGTGTTGCTCGTTCCGCTGACAATCTCAAGTATGACGACTCCGAAACTATAGACATCTGCCTTGTCCGTGAGGTAACCCCTCATTGCATATTCAGGAGCCATATATCCTCTGAGAAACCAAAGCATGTATGAAAGGATGTGAGTTTAACAAATCTCAAGATGTGCATAAACTAATCCAAACTTTTCTACCCAAAATTATTCAACAGAAGACAATAGAGTCACTAAACACTCAGACACACCAAACGGAAGTGTGAATATTTTCACATTAGCAGGACAAAACAATTGGGATCATATTGGAGGAAGGATACATTATAAACTCACATTGTTCCTGCTATTCTTGTGCTAATGTGCGTATTTTCATCATCGTCAAGCTTAGCCAAACCAAAATCTGATATTTTGGCATTCAAGTCCTTGTCCAGCAGCACATTCGTCGCTTTAATGTCCCTGTGAACGATTTTGAGCCTTGACTCCTCGTGGAGGTATGCTAGTCCCCTTGCAATTCCCAAGCATATCTTCATTCTTGTCGGCCAGTCTAGGTGCAACTTTTGATTTTCTCGCCCTAGGTATTTGCATTTCAACAGCCAATACAGTTAGAAGAAGGCAATTAAATTTCCTCAAACTAAGAGACCATTGCAGAAATTACATTTGAAATGGACTCACCAAAGAGTGCACGGGCAAGGGAGTTATTTTCCATGTATTCATAGACAAGGAGCAGCTCCTTTGATTCAATGCAACACCCATGAAGCTTTACAAGATTTGGGTGTTGCAAAGCAGAGATCATGCCTATTTCATTGAGAAATTCCCGATTCCCTTGCTTTGATTTGGAAGAAAGCTGCTTGACAGCGATGACTTTGCCATCTGGTAGAACACCCTGAATCACAACAACCACCAAAGTGACAATTGACCAGCAGTGATACCGGTTAATAGGGCACACACTGTTGAAACCGAAACATCAGAAGTGACGGAGAAACCAAACATACCTTGTAGACAGGCCCGAAACCTCCCTCGCCTATCTTGTTTCTGAAATCAAAATCATCTGTGGCAGATTTGATCTGCCTCAAGCTGAAGTAACCAGTACCTAGCCCTAGAAGCTCTGCAGTGTACGGTAAATCAAACAAATAGTTCATGGCATAGTATTGCAACAACTACTTTGATCCTTTCTAGAAGCAGAAATAAAGGAACAGAAGATCCAGATGCCAAGTAAAATAATCAATATATAGCTTACCGGGATCCTCAGGGCCTTTTCCACCTAAGTAGCCTTTTATCCTGAGAATGAATAGAACTGATAAAACAAGGACGCAAGAAGAAATAACAATCCCAGCAATAGCTCCAGCAGACAGCCCTTTGGTAACTTTGAAGTCTGAAATGGTGTAAAATCATATTCATTTAGAAATATAAGCTAGATTTGTGAGGGAGAAAAGACAGTGCAGTGAAAATGAAAGATAACTAACTGGGTGTCACTGAAATTGCAGATATGAGAGGCCCATAGGAGCCTCTGTCAGGGGCACCGGTGGTTCCCTTTCCTGCCCAGAATAAATGTATCTCAAGTGTGCTGTCATTCACATATACATTTCCAAACTCCTGAACAATTTCCTTGTTTGCACCTCCTGCTTTTTCTGCTATATTGAAATCCTTTAGAACCACATTTCCCTGTATAGTAGAGTACAGAATGAGGAAATCGGGGAAACATTAGCTTCAAAGTTACATACAAAAGTAGACTTTTGCTTCACCTGTATTGCTACATCAAAGAACCGTCTACCATTACTGCGGAAAGTCTGGTCATCAGCAAACATAATTTCAGCAAAATGCAGCCTCACTTTGTAACTTCCTTTTCGCATGCAAAGGCCGTAGTACTTGAGCGATATAGGTGACAGACGAGCTGTTTGGTAAATGCCACTGACATTTGAATCAGATGAGGCTCGAGACAAGAACCTGGCACTATCACTGTACATAAAAGACCCGGTGCTGCTGTATGCCCACTTTTGGAATGAATTGAAAGTCGAAGGTCCCAGAGGGCTAGAATCGTCTTCGTACTCCCTTCCTTCAAACTTCATCTTGCCTCCCCCACAATTGATAAACAATGAATGATCTGCACAAAGGTAAGAAGGAGTAACCAGAAAGTTAAAATTTCTGATTTCATTGAGCAATAACATGACCAGGTAGGCAATTTTGGGGCTCGGTTTTTAGGTAAGATGAAGTAGAGCTTTCTTCTGAAGCTGTGTTAATCTGCTTTGCTCCGTGTAGTTTCAGGTACAAATGTTAGACAGATTGGATACAGGTCAGCTTTTCTGCATATAACAAATATTGATTGATACTCACATTGGGCTCCACTTTCACAAGGCAGATCCTTCATTAAGCACCAACTAACTCTGCAAAGTCAAAAAAATTCTCAGCAATCAAATTATTTGACCCCTCTTTCATAGTACACGAATTTGTAAATCAGATGACAGGAGCATACTCATCACTTTTTGCAGGTGCATAACTGGCTACCATGTTGCTGGTGCAAAAACACAAATAAAACAGGATCAATTTGGTGCTGTTGTAGCACAGAGAAGAAAAGGACAGAGACAGACAATACTATGGTAGACTTTCTTACACATTTGGCTCCTGGCAACTAGCGGAAGATGAGCCGGTGAAATTGTTATAAGAAACATCGCTGCACCAACAAAAACCAAATGAGCATTACATTGCACAGTTTGATTTAAGAGGAGAAGCTATAACGGGAAAGGAGGCGATCACTGACAATTTCTGTCTGTTGGAACTTATCCAAGTTGGCAATGGTCCAGAAAGTGAATTGTTTGTCAGGAAGCTGTATCAACCAAATTAATGCTAGAATCAATAATGAGTTCGAGATAGCATTTAACCGAGTTAAAATATGTGTTACTTAAAAACGTTCTTCGACATTCTAAATATTGACTTACAGGAATTCCAGCTTTTGCAGCTGCTGCATTATTTCTGGAATTGGACCGCTCAGCTGGTTGTAGCTCAGGTCTCTGCAACAATGACAAAGTAACCCGTTACACATGTCATGTTTTAGAGGCATCATAAAAAATGGTTGTCACTCTCATATTCCACAGTAGTCAGAGAGTTCTTTATCCACCAATTAGGTCATAGAACAACACCATGGCTGCATTCCCTTGAACACCCCTTCAAAGGAAAAAAGAAACAAAGGAACAGAGATTCATAAAACACAGAAGAAAAAGGCACAACTTACAAATGCTTTAGGTTGGATAAGTCGGTGATGTAGTCGGGGATTCTGCCTGTAATTAAGCAATTCCTCAACACCCTGAATGCTCAAACTAAAAAGTGTTAGAAGTCAATCCGGCACAACAGCATGTCAGAATTGTTCCAGGGCAATGTTAAGTAGCTTATCACTCACAGATACTGCATATTTATCATGCCGGTTAAGTTTGGGAAAGACATACTCGTCGTATTCAGATCTGACATTCTCCTGAAAGTCACAGCAATACTCATCAGAATTTGTCTTTACCCTTTAACATTTCAAGTTATTGACAAGATATAAATTAGCATGACCAGCAGGGACTGATATTGCACTCACAAAATTTGCAAATTCGTCAAACGAGAATAGCTGGATGGAATAGGTCCTAGCATAGATGTGCCTTGAAAGTCCCTTTACATTACAAACCAATGGCTCAGTTGAAATCCGGGTTGTACCGAGAGAATTGTCTATTATGCTGTGAAATGCAGACTGAGTTACTTACAATGAGGTAAGGTTGGTCAAGTTGCCAATAAAATCAGGCATTTTTCCTGATATAGGGTTCCCACTCAACCTCCTGAAAATAGTACATAATTTTCAGCTAACAGAATAGGCAAATGATTGATAAGACGTCACAACGAGCAGTGTAACTTACAGTTCTTGAAGGTTCTTCAGATTGGCATATGTTTCCGGTACTGTTCCATTAAAGAAGTTTCCAGCAAGCACCCTATAGGAAAGGTTCATACATGAGTGAACCTAAATTTAGCTGAATGAAATAATAATAAGCTGCTAAAGTGGCACAAAATTGACTCACAATCTTCTCAATTTTTTCAACTTTCCCAGGTTTCGTGGCAAAGGTCCTTCTAGCCGGTTATCTTCCAATATTCTGGGAAGAACATCTCAAAACAATTATGAGGTTGAAAACTAGTCATCTCGATTCTCAAGACACTTAGGTAGCCACACTAACAAGA
Source organism: Portulaca oleracea (assembly GCA_029582165.1). NCBI lineage: Eukaryota > Viridiplantae > Streptophyta > Magnoliopsida > Caryophyllales > Portulacaceae > Portulaca > Portulaca oleracea. Next base: position 43,290,696 of record CM055876.1, read on the forward strand.
CTTACAGCTCTTGGAGGGTAGCAATGTTTCCAATTTCTTCTGGGATTGGACCTGTGTGTCGGTTCCCTAGAAGTGATCTGAAATGCACGAGAAATCATGCACAATCTTGTCAAAGTTACACAAACATAACTCGAAAATTAGCAATGCTTGGATTTTGATGTACCCCTTGGTGGAGCATCAAGTGCCCAATTACTAGCATATCAGGCACTGTAATTTTCTGAAGAATTTCACATGATTCATCCTAAACAAAGAGTCAGGATCCATCCCTTGCCCAAGTTTTGAGCGTTTGATATATGTATTGAGGGAAAAAAGGTCCAAATAACATAGGCAAAAAAAATAAAATGAGTCGAATCAAAGAATGTGATGGCTACACTTACAAAGTGACAAGTGGGATCCTAGCTAGACTTTTAGGAATTGTGCCATAAACATAGTTCCTTGAGAGATCACTGCATTACAAGATAGCATTGTGAAGATCTTTATCCTAAATGTAAATGAAGTATATCATCGGCAATTCAAGCCAAAACTAGGGAAATGATGTGATTTACATACATTTCATGTAGGTGAGTAAGGTTTGCAAATTCTTCAGGAAAAACTCCTGTCAGATTGAGACCCTTCAACTGGCTATAACACAAACCAAAATTTCCAAAACAGACAAAAAATAGGCCCAGAATCAGCATCAATAAAAAAAAGAAGTTGCAGGCACATAACGATAAATACCTAAATGAAGTCAGAAATGAGATCACTGATGAGTGATCTATGGCTAAGTGCATTAGAAAGGGAGAAGTAAACAACTTACATATTTGTGACATGGCAAACAGTGCCTTGGCTAAATGAACAATTACAGGTAACGTTGCTGAGAAGCGTGGGCCCATAATACGTTAAGAATGTCGGTCTACCTTTATCCTTGCAAGATGTTTGATTAACAGGCCTCCAGTATGTGTTCTTTAATTTGCTGGAAATTACTTGTAAAGCTTTCACTGTCATGCCACAAAGCAATACTATCAAGCAGCAGTGATGGTAATGCAGGACCAGATTTTATGCCAACTTCTATCAACAAAACGGAATTACACTAACTATTTGCAAGACTGATGTTACTTTAGATTATTGACAGTAGTCATTGTTGTCCTAATGAAACTTATTTCTGTAACACATTTAAAGATTGTCTTAGAGTTAGAGTAGCAGGTGGTAGCTAGTAATCCTCCTGAAGCTTTTTAAAATGGCCACATTTCACTACCTATGTCTATGTGGTGACTGGTGAATAATTCTAGATTGGTTTTGCTGTTTTGCAGGATGATTCTGTTCGAGGCATCTAAGACCCTATTTTTTTGTGCAGTTCCACACGGCACCTGTTATATTTTTCCTCACTTACCACAATCTTTTCATACCATACCATTCTACACTTTATACAACAATCCTCACTTTTCTCCTTTACTTTTTACATTCTCTCTCCTCACGTACCACATCAATCATCCTTACCATACATTTTACCATATTTTACCATATCATATTATACTTTCCGCAACATTACCATATCATACAATTTAGCGCACCCAGTTTGACGCACAAAAGAACAAGGCACAAGTGGGTGATATAATGGTTGATGATATTCAAATGAGAATTCTACTGTGAGGATAGTATCTTCATTTCATAATCGTAAGAAGACGTAAATTTATGGAAATTTTTGTCCATTATTGGACCAATAAGAAACCACTAATCACATGGGAAGACGTACTGAAGACAAGCCAATTGTAAGTTTGAACATAGATTTATGACAGACATGGGTTCAAGATTGTATCTATCTGACTATCTGTATATAATACAATATATGCATCTACTAGGCTAGTACGAGACCCACAAAATTCTCACATCTTCCTACAAGTTGCATGATTTATTTATTTATTTGAGATGAACAAGTTGTAAATCTGCTTCAATGGGCATTGGTGTGTGTGTGAAAGCAAGTGGCATTCACTCGTTGTAGTCAACTCAATTCCTTTGCCATACATAAGAAGCGTATAAAGAGTTTGGTATCAATGATACCAGCTAATCTTCCCTTTCCCCCATGATTTTCTTTGGAACTCCTCGTGAAATCCACAGAAATTATCCTACCGAATTAAAATCGATCTAGTATTTATAGACCTCAAAATTTTACATTTAGACCTCAAAAAGGTTTCTCTAGAGAAGGTAAGGAAAATTTTTCTCGAGATTCTACCAAATACTGCCTCCCTCCCGAAACAATACCGGGATCTATTGTTATTGCCATCTTTTAATTGCTGGTATCTGAGATGCAATTTAGACAATTAGACAAAAATGAGGAAAGCAATGCCTATTTGTTAATGGCCAAATGAGAACATATCACTGGTAGGTGGCAGGTGCACCTAAGATGATAATCAACGGATACTAGTCAGACGACAAAGTTTTTCAAAGGGTGCGTTTGGTTGGTCAATAAGCCCGGGGAAATAGTCAATTTTCCCGGGTTGACTTATTTTTCCCATGTTTGAGTGTGAGTTGACCTTGGGAAAAATTTCACGGTGGGGCCCACCACTTTCTCCATAATTTTTCCTTGGGGGCTCAGGGAAATTTTTCCTAGGGAAATTTTTCCCATGGAAAACTTTCAATGGAAAATTTTCCCTAGGAAAAATTTCCCTGGGGTTCCTACCAAACGCTCTCTAATTGATAAAGTTCATATAAGAACTGATGTGATGTATTCAATTCACACTTTAATTGATAAAGTTCATATGAGAACTTGATGTATGTGTGGAATTCACTCTTCATCTTTATTAGTTTATTACTTTTCCTTAAAGTTTGATTCTTAAAAGGATGCTAAAATAAAAGTTGGGTCCAAAAAACATTTGGATGATCTATGTTAAGGTGTATCCTTAAGTTCGTTTAACTTTATTTGGAGTTTTGTATAACAAAAGAAAAATTTTACTACTCATTGTTATGTAATGAATAAGACAATTCCATCTTATTTGATGAATAAAACCGTGGGCTTCTACTCACAATTATTTTTAAAATAAAAGAAACAATTCCAAGACAATGATAGTGACACTTTCCCTACATTCTAATCAAGCCCAAGCAAGTGGACAATATAACAATTTTATAACTATATAGTCCATGACTCCATATAGTCAATGGTCCTATTGGCTATATAGTTCGTTACATTCGCGTACTTATTTGGCTGCCAGTCTTAGCTATCTCATTATACTATTATAGTCAAAATAGAGTTATGTTCTATATCAATTGTCATCTTTGAAATTATGAAGTCAAATTTTAAAAATTTTAATTATAAATTTCTTAATATACAATGAATAGCTATAAAACTATTTCCATTAGATTTATAATAAAAAATACTATCATAAAAATATAATATTGCAATTATTAATAATATATAATGGAACGTTGAAAATCATGAAAGTTTAAATTACGATAATTAATGTAGGACGGACAGAGTATAATCCGCTTCGCTGGAAACTTTCTGACCGGGACTCAAATCATAAATGTATTCACTTGTTTTAGGAAGTTGACCACTTGGGCCTTAAGATATTACTAGGGATTTAAGAATTACAAAATCTCAAATATAAAAAGGAACTTTCTAAAAATGGCATACATGCTTTAAAAATAATTAACACTGACCTACTTAAGAAAACCAAGTCAAATTTAAAACATCCTCACCAAATAATATCAAACAAAATACCCCAACAAAAGGAAAATTAAAGAGTTTAATTTCAACAAAGCAATGTGTAAGCTTCGATGTCTCATTCAGACTTTGACCAGCATACTCGTTCCTTTTATTTGACCAATTTAATTATCATCTAATCCATATTTAGGTTGCAAAATGATAAGTGTCTTGATTCAAGAAAGTTAATAATCATCTTAAATTTCATCGAAATCACTCAAAAAATTTAATATAAGCATATTTAAATTATTATATAAGTATGTTTCATTACTTTGAGGATTATTGTGACTTATAAAATATATAAAAATAATTATTTATTTATATTTTTTTATAAATATAAAATTATGCATAAATTGTGCATTATCTACCATGATTGATAAAATTAAGCTATTATTTATATTTTTTGCCCTAATTAATAAGTTTTATACTTTATAGTCGATAAATGTAAATAATTACTTGAAAAGTTATTATTTAAAGTTACAACAATATAAATTATGAACATTTCAAGAAATTACTAAGATTAAAACACGTATCATTATCCATGTATCTTAAGAGGTAGATATATACCGAAATAAGCACTCTATAGTTTAATTGTGCTGGAACTAACTTTCATTGTCAAATATTGTATTTATATTTCCACATATTTTACTGAACTTTTTATTATTGTTTTTCTCTCTTATTTTATGAACTATCAAATGTGTTTTCTCCCAAGAGGTTGTTCTCCTTGTTGTCCTTTTATTTTATCAAGTACCTTGGTTTTGAAAACTAGATTTGTCAACGACTTTAGTTTTCTTCCTAAGGTTGTTCTTTGAATTGGTTCAAATCATGTTTGGATGGATTAGATTGGATAAGTTATGATGTTTTTTAAGGAAATTGTATTTTTAGAAAGAACGTAATAATTATGGTGTGGTGAAATGTAGTGGAAAATTAAAAGATGAGCTAAGGTGTGGTACGACACTGTAACTTACCGCATAAAAGAATAGGCCTAAGAATGCACTGATGTTATAGTGTTCATGTCACTGTATTTTGGTTGAACAATAATTCTGACTAAGATGCCGATAACTATAAAAAAAATAATAATAATAAAAAAAGATTACCGTGTAGCGATTTTCTATGGTCGAATTATCGTATAGAACACCACTTGGGGTACAGTTCTACTGTTATTATCCGATGAGTCAACGAATGAATTATTGTAACCCAATATTTCAAAACAAAATAATTAGAAAAGATGAAGCACCTTATCAAACTGACAACTCACAAGGACATTATCAAATGAAACCAAAACTCTGGCGTATATAGTATATACCAAAAGCATCTGAAAAAAGCATAACTGGAGTTGGAGAAGAAGAAAAAAATGGTAGAATGAAGGAAATTCAGTAAGCTGTAGCTCACTGTACTAATTTGATGTGAACATTAATTTAAAGAAACTAAGCAGAAGCAGTAGAAAATGCAAGCTAAGTTTAAGAGAGGCAGAGACAGTAGCGATGATTAATTAGATAAATGGAGGAAGGAAGAAGTGAGAAGAGACATAAATGATGAATTAGTGTTAATTAGTTAGGTGGTACCTTCATCTTGAGGGAGAATTTGAGCATGAGATCTGAATTGAGAGACGCAACTGCTGCCCAGAAGAAATACAAGCAGGAGGAGATAGAAAGCTCTCATCTCTTGCAGACACGTCGACGCCATTGTTGATTGCTTTAATTATTCTGCACAGCTTGATTTGATCAACTTTTTGTCTCTCAAAATGTTGAGATAAAGGTTGGAAGAATAGAGGAAGATGGGAGCTCCAAGTCGACCGACGCCACTTTTGTTATTGGTATTGGGATTAAGCAGGATTCACAAATGACAATGGAGGAGGATCCAAACAAATGGTCGAATATAAAAAGCTACACCAATAAAAAATGGAGGAATATAAAAACCTCCAGCAATTCTTTTTTATATTTATATTTATATATAAAAAAAGGTAAAAGGATGTTACTGGAATAGGAAACTCAGTCTTCAATAAAAATATCACTCAATTTTTTATTTTAGTAAAAATTATTACTTATTTTTAAAAATTATTATTAATGTCATAAAGGGTGAGAAGCAATGATGATGTTGGATGAAACAGACCCACGATTGAATTCTTATAGAGTATTAACTTCTTTTTTTTTAGGGTTTAGGGTATTAACTGCTACAGAGTTCTTCGACAAGACCTGCAAAGCCTTCAGAAGATCGAACTACAGACGATCTCCAGCTACAAGCAATAAGGGCCAACGCTGGCTAGTTCATCAACTACTTCGATCGAGATCAAACACTCACGCCCTTGCATCTAATAACCGGGAGAACTACAACTGACAGTCAACCTTCAGACAATTAAACTCTGAGCATCCTCCAACTACCAAGCACTAAGGGGATCAACGCTCAAGACCTTCAGCTCAGAACTGCTACAAGAGTTCTTCAGCTAGAACTACATTCGAGATCGGGATCAAACATCCGTACCTTCGGCTCATCCAAGTTGCAAGAGATCTAATAAGAGGACTACTTTATTTTATTTAATATAGAAATTGTACCCACATACATTCAAATATTAATACAAATTAATTTGTTTCTCAATTTCCCATCTTATTAAAATTTAGACTCGAAATTTGTGTTTATACATCCTTGTCTTTGAATCCTGGTTTCGTCATTGTTGCGAAGCAACTTTGGTTGGAAAATAAACACCTCAGGACTACAACAATATTTAAACACTAAACAACAGCAACCAAACAATAATTTTATATTTGTCATTTAGAAAATATGGGCGATTCCAGTTAACCGATGAACTGAATTATTAAAAAATCAATGCAATGAGTTATCCAGTTACGGTTCTAGTTTACACTTTTAGGAAGCGGTTTATCCAATTCATTGACTCAAAAAGTTGAAACTACACTGAACCAACTCGCGATCTCTCCTAATTCTGATAAGTGGTAGTAATGTTGAGACATGTCTGGAACAAATATAAGTTTTTAGGGAAAACACTTGTTGTCTTAATTTAAAAACCATTTTATCACATATTAAATTAAAAAATGATATTAATCTTGCTAAAAAATGTGCAGGTCACTTTCCAATGGAACTTTAAATTTGCTTCCACAAGGTGAAGGGATGGATTTGGGAGGATTTGATGAGCCAAGAGTTGGTGTTGGTCATGTGAGGGGCACTACAAGAAGGTTGTCAAAATAAGACCGTTTTGAACGGTTGCAAATAGGCTTAAACGGTCAGACCTAGAGATGCGCGCGTTCATTTGCGACCGTTCACTTCGGTCGCCTCTCAATGGTCGTCCAAGAGGGCGCGACCGTTCAATGAATGGTCGCAAAATTTGTGACCGTTCAATTGAGCGATCACAAAATTTGTGACCGTTCATTGAACAATCACTAAGATTAACGGTCGCTAACTAGCGACCGTTAAGTGTAAACGGTCGCCCAGTTTCGAATATTTTTTTCAATCAAAATTACTCAGAACAATTACCCAATTACAAGCCAACCCAGAAATTGAAACTAGATCCAGAACAAGGGAGAAGAGAAAAACAAACATGAATCAAGCAACCCAACATATTAAACCCAGAAACTTAAACATGAATATAAAAAAATCGAATAAAACATCCCTGGGAAATCAAGACAATCCCAGAAATTACGCAAATAAGAAACAAGAAACGAGTAACACTCAACCTAGAGAATGTATTAAACTTGTGAAAGTATCAAAATTTAGATTTAATTGCATGAACTTAAGATTCGATTACAAGATGTTATCTGAATTAAACATGTGAAATTAAATTTAATCTAAACCCTAAACCTAAAAACAAAATCTTTCACACCGTCTACACCTCCGGCTTCTCTACTCCCCTTTTATACTTGAATTGCTCAATTTTTCCACAGTGTTCAACCGTTCGATCTCTTCCCTTGAATGTTTAGATGTAGGCTCTCGATCTTGCTACTTTTGTGTTGCATGTCGGGCTTCATGTGATGAGAAAGAGAATGTGATGGAGATCAATTTGATTGTTTAGGGGAATGGAGAAGAAGATGTTAGAGAAAAGTGAGTAGCAAGGTAACAGCGGAAGTGAATAATAGAATCGAAAACGAGATGACGGATATTACGACAAAATTTAGGAACGAAAAAAATAAGCGATAAAATCAAACACCAGAATTACGTGGGAAACCGAAGAACTCGGAGAAAAACCCACGGACGGCGACAACCAGAAAATAATCCACTATGAGAAAGGAGGAGTACAACCTGATCACTATCACAGGGTGTGATGCGATCCACAAAGGAGATTACAATAACAATCTCTCAACACTCAACTCACAACCTCTCAGGATATACTGAGGAAAATATTGGCGGGACCCCTTTCTCTCTCAATATTTTCTCTCTCTCTAGCTCTCTGTGTTTATCGATGTGTTTTTGGTGGAGAAACATGCACCCTATTTATAGGGAGAACTCCCTATAACCTAACTTGACTCCCACTCTAAATAGATTTAGAATCTAATACAATTAGGAAATCCAACACAATAAGGAAACCTAAATAATATCCTAATACAATTAGGAAACAAATAATTGTGAGATCAAGATATTTGGTGATTTTAGGACACTTAGGAAACCACAGTCTCGCCCTGTGTAACTCCAAGCTCCATGACCAATCCCCTCAACCAGATGGCCTCCTTCACTCCTTCCTTGCAGCAATATATTCAGCCTCTGCAGTAGACAGGGCTGCTATAGATTGAAGTGAAGCTTTCCAAGATATTGCTCCTCCACACATGACGAACACATACCCTGAAATTGAGCGTCTCCTATCCAGATCTCCACCATAATCAGCATCAACATAACCTGCAACATCAGACGTTGCAGCACTACCTCTATCATACAGGATGTCGTTCTCCAAAGTACACTTCACATAGCGAAGGATCCACTTCACTCCTTCCCAGTGCTCCTTCCCTGGATTCTGCATATATCTACTCACCACACTAACTACGTGGGACAGGTCAAGTCTATTACACACCATAACATACATCAAACTACCAACTGCAGGAGCATAGGGAATATTAGACATCCTCCTTACCTCCAAATCAGATTTAGGACAGTTATCACTGTTTAGTCCCATTTTAGGGGCTAAATACCACTCGTTTACGCTCAAGTCTATTGCCGTTCCCTAATAAAATGGTTATTTATTACGTGTTTTGTGATTTTTAGGCTTTAAGTTCGGAGAATAATAAAAGGGGGCGAAGTTGCGGAAAAAGGCGATAACTCGGTCATCCCGAGACCTTTGGAGCCGATTTGATGCCGTGGTGAAGACCCGGGAAGCAAGGGAGACCAGCCGTGCGTAAAGGAGAGGGATTTCGGGCTAAAAGGCTAAGTATGGGGGCATCCAGGCTCGTAGCGTTCGCTACGACAGCTGTAGCGATCGCTACGCCCCCATACTTAGATGGATATCACTTGAAGAGCGTAGCGGTCGCTACGCCTATTGTAGCGATCGTTACGAGCCCAGCGCGAAGGTTACGCCCAGTATGTCGCTACCCCATTCATAGCGCCCGCTACGATGAAGCCCTGATTTTCCAAGTTTTCCTGCTGACGATCGTAGCGTTCGCTACACCCTACGTAGCGTTCGCTACGGATGATTGACTGGGTCGCGACGCTGGGCATAGCGGACGCCTTGGAGTTGAAATGTTCGTCTGCTTTGGGTCGTAGCGAACGCTACGATGTCCGTAGCGTTCGTGACGTCCTTATTTTCTGCATAATTTTCGGCCAAAACGACTGTGTTTTGGCCCTTCTTCCCCTAGGTATTAATGAGGCCGTCTTGTAACTTTGAAAAACTGTTTTAGTTTTAGTTTTGGCTAGCTTTATTTTTCTTCCCCTTTACATCTTCTATCTTTCAAGAGTTTTAGGATGTAGCGATCGTTACGAACCCAGGCAGAAGGTTCTGCCCAAGGCCGTAGCGGTCGCTACCCCATTCATAGCGCCCGCTACGATGAAGCCCTGATTTTCCAAGTTTTCCTGCTGACGGTCGTAGCGTTCGCTACGGATGATTGAGTGGGTCGCGACGCTGGGCATAGCGGACGCCTTGGAGCTGAAATGTTCGCCTGCTTTGGGTCGTAGCGAACGCTACGATGTCCGTAGCGTTCGCGACGTCCTTATTTTCTGCATAATTTTCGGCCAAAACGACTGTGTTTTGGCCCTTCTTCCCCTAGGTATTAATGAGGCCGTCTTGTAACTTTGAAAAACAGTTTTAGTTTTAGTTTTGGCTAGCTTTATTTTTCTTCCCCTTTACGTCTTCTATCTTTCAAGAGTTTTAGGATTAGCTTTTTGGGGATTAACTTCCACTTTGTTGATTAATTACTTTCTTCAATCAAGGCCAATTGCTCTTCATCATTTGGGTATTATTGCTCTTCATTTATTGTCAATTCATTGCTCATCCATTTAGGTATAATCTCTCTTCTCCTCATTTTAATGTTTCCAAATGCTTTGTTGCTTGTGTTTAGTGTAGTATTTTGTTGTTAATCGTAGTGGTTAGTTTTAATATCCATAATTTGAGTAGAATCATGCTAGAGTTTTATTGGTTGTGTGTTGCTAATTTCTCCACCATGACTAGAGGCTAATCTTCCTTGAGGTGAGGGGGTGACTAAGGCCTTAATGGGATTTGGATAAGGTGTTTATTGATTAAAGTGTGTTTTAGTTGGAAGAGTCCATTTTCACTTGGTGTCTTCTCATTGGGGGTGGCGGTTCAAGGTCCGAGAGCTCTTTGAATCGTTATACACTCAATGAGAAGCCTAGAGTGGGATAGTTAGGTCTACGCTTACGAGGGTAAGTGTAGGGTTAACTAGGAATTAACGCAACTCTCAACCCCGATGGTCCATGGTGGACATAGGGTAGTTAATTTGAATCTTCCTCGAGGGAGGAGATTCATCGTGGCCCCTTTCCCGCGTTGTTCCATGGATAAATCCAACTTTATGCGCTTTAGTCATGAAAACTCCTTGATCCGAGATTTTGTTAAGTGTCTAAAACCCCCGAACCTCTCTTTATCTAATTATCACCTAGTTAATCATCTTTCTAGCTTTAATTTTGTCTTAATCAAAGTGATCTTTGCTTCGTAATTTATTCCTTGATTCAAGGCTAAAACCGAAACAAAATACGAGATTTTAGGCCACAGGCTCCCTGAGTTCGACAATTTACACCGCCCGCAAACCAGACACAAATGGCGCCATGGGAGCTAGTGCCCCTAGCTCCTCGTTGTTTTGTTTCTAGGTTTTTGTTTTGAATCCTTCTACCTGCTTGAGGTTTTGTGAGTCTAGGTCCTAGGATAATTTTACGCGTCCTTGTTGTTGGTGTTGTATGCAGGCAAGGTCTCATAGAGATCAAGCCCCACTCGTCCCCCTCGACCCCGAGATTGAAGCTTCGGCTCGTAGAGCCCACGGTAATACTCTTCGACGTGGTCGGGAGCAACGACAACAACAAGCCGCCATGGAAGACCAAGGAGGTGGTCCACCACAAAACCCACCCCGTCCCTTAGCTTGGTACAATACGCCCACTCCAAGGACGGGAGGCAACCCCATTGTTCTACCTGCTCTACCCAATAATGCCTTGTACGATTTCAAGGCCAACTTCGTGAACATATTTGAGCAAAACCCGTTCAATGGTTTTGACATGGAGAGTCCCATTGACCATATCGACAAGTTCGAAGAGAGGATCGGTTATGTCCAGATACCAGGAGTCCCGTCAAGCTACATGAAGCTTAAGTTCTTTCCATTGACTTTAGCGGGGAAAGCCAAGCTTTGGCTCAATACTTGTCCTCCTGGAACTTATGACACTTGGGAGAAGTTGAGCGGAGATTTCCTCAAGAGGTTCTACACCACCGATGAGCCCCATCTTCGACGGCAAGATATCTTCAATTTTAAACAAGAGCAAGGAGAGTCACTTTTTGATGCTTGGGGACGGTACAAGAATCTTCAACGCAGAGTTCCTCATCACAACTTGGATGATTGGTTGCTCCTTAATACCTTCTATCAAGGGCTCAATGGATATTTGAGAGAGTTGATTGATAATGCCTCGGGAAGAACTTTTCTTGGCAAGACAGCTGAGGAGGCGAATGTTTTCCTTCATGAGTTAGCACAAAACTCTCCGAATTGGGGTTCGGACCGTTCGCGAAGAGGGGAAGGATCTTCATCTAGTGATGCCGTGTTGAAACACCTTGCCGATCAAATCTCGGAGTTGAGTCAAAAGTTTGCCCTCATGGATACCTCGAGGCAAGTCAATGCCGTTCAAGAGATGCAAGGCCCTTCATCCATGCCCGATGGTAACATGGTTGAATGCAACGTTTGCAATGGGTACCACCCTAATGGTCAATGCCTAGGGTACCACGACGTGGAGCAAGCCAATGCCATCTACCCCAACAACAACCTCTCCTATTCCAATAACCACCCCATTAGATCACAAGGAAACCCGGCATACAATACTCGAAACCGAGGTTTCCCTCCCGAGTTTTCTAACCAACCTCAACCTTTTGTTCGCCCTCACGGCCAAAACACATTTCAAAACCTTTCATACCACCAACCCCACTACTTTCAAAACCCTCCTCCACAACAACCTTACTATAACCACACCAACCCACAACCATCCTCTGCTACTCAAGATCCGGAATTGAAAGCAATGCTTCAAAAGATTTTAACCAACCAAGAAAACCGGATCATCCAACTTGAGCTCCATGTGGCTCAAATGGCCCAACAATTCATCCGACCTCCCCAACCTATACCAAGCCAAACCATGCCAAACCCCAACAATGGGAAAGGACAGGAGAAGCAAGTCAACGCAATCCACTTGAGGAGTGGAACTACTTATGAGGGCCCTTCTATGGTAGAGGAGGAACCGTTGGGAGAGAGAAGTGGAGATGTTGTTGACATCACTCATGAGGAGAGAGGTGAGGATAACATTGTTGATGGGAAAGAGGGAAGTGATGACATTGATTCCAGCGAAATTGAGAGGAAGGAGCCTAAAATGAAGAGTGTTGAGAAGGGGGTTGAACATGAGCCGATCACCCGACCACTCAAACCATATAAGCCACCGGTTCCATACCCCGAGAGACTTGTCAAGATAAGGGATGAAGCTAAGTTCTCCAAATTCATTGATATGCTCAAAAAGCTTCACGTGAACATCCCTTTCCTAGATGCGATTTCGGAGGTCCCGGTTTTCAAGAAGTATCTCAAGGATCTCTTGACCAACAAAAGGAAGATCCGGCATGAGACCACCATTTCTCTTACAGTAGATCAGTAGTGCCATCATCTCCAACAAAACTCCTACCAAGTTAGCCGATCCCGGAAGTTTTTCTATACCTTGCTCAATCGGGAGATGAAGATAGGAAACGCCTTGTGACCTTGGGGCTAGTGAGTGTCATGCCATGGTCAATATGTCAAAAGCTCGCCTCGATGAGCTCACTCCAACCACCATTAATTTGCAACTCATGGACCGGTCGATTAGGAGGCCAATGGGTATCTTGGAGGACATTCCGTCCAAGTTGGTAAATTCCTCATTCCTTGTGATTTTGTGATATTGGAGATGGATGAGGACGTCATACCCCTATTATTCTTGGGAGGCCATTCTTGCCACTACTGGGCTATGATTGATGTGCAGAATGGAGACTATCTCTCAATGTGGGGAGCAAGTAGTGTTCAACCTCGAGGAGGAAAGAAGCACCCGACATTCGATGACTCATGCTATGCAATTGATGTGGTTGAGGATGCGGTCGACGATTCTTTATGGGAGTCTCTATTCCTCCAAGGTGCTTTTGATGATCCACTTGAAGCAAGCTTGATGGGCACTCGTTCTTCAACAACTGAGGGAGACGATGTGAAGTTCTTCACCGACCTTTTGGATGCTACTCCCATTGTTGAGGAGTTTTCCCCGGATGAAACATTTGTGCAATGCATGGAGATTGAAGAGGTCGTCTCCGAGAGACCAATCAAGTCAAACAAATTACCACAAGTTGAGCTCAAGCCTTTGCCATCCACTTTGAGGTATGAATTTTTGGGTGAGGAGGAAACATTCCCTGTGATCATTAATGCTAGCCTTGATGGCACTCAAACTTCAAAACTTCTTTGTGTTCTTAGAAAACATAGAAGTGCCTTGGGTTATGCTATTGAGGATCTCAAGGGTCTATCCCCTTCTATTTGCATGCATGCTATCGATCTTATGCAAGATGCTAAACCATGTAGACAACCACAACGTCGATTAAACCCGAATATGTAAGAAGTGGTTAAAAAAGAGATCGTTAAATTGATGTCCGCCGGGATCATTTACCCTATCGCTAATAGCGAATGGGTGAGCCCCGTGCATTGTGTACCCAAGAAGGGTGGCATGACTGTTATTGAAAATGAGTATCAAGAATTGATTAGCACTAGAGTTGTGAATGGGTGGCGCATGTGCATTGACTATAGACAATTAAACAAGGCGACCCTCAAAGACCATTACCCTTTGCCCTTGATTGATCAAATGCTAGAGAGACTCGCCAGTAAATCCCATTTTTGCTTTCTTGATGGCTATTCGGGATTCTTTCAAATACCCATTCACCCAAGAGACCAAGACAAAACCACATTTACTTGCCCTTTTGGCACCTTCGCATACCGGAGGATGCCCTTTGGGTTATGTAACGCGCCCGACACCTTTCAAAGGTGCATGTCGGCTATTTTCTCAGACCATGTGGGGAGTCTTATGGAGATTTTTATGGATGATTTCAGTGTGTATGGGTGTACCTTTGACGATTGCCTTGCCAATTTGGAAAAAGTGTTGATTCGTTGTAAAGATGTCAATCTAGTTCTTAACTGGGAAAAATGTCATTTTATGGTTGAGGAGGGTGTTGTCCTCGGCCATGTGATTTCAAAGCGGGGCATAGAGGTGGATAGAGCTAAAGTGGAGGTCATTGAGCGCCTACCACGCCCCACCACTGTCAAGGGGGTGCGTAGTTTTCTTGGACACGCCGGGTTTTACCGGCGATTTGTCAAAAACTTTTCGAAAATTGCTCGACCTCTCACTGAGCTTCTATGCAAGGATGCCCCTTTTGTCTTTACTAATGAGTGTCTTGAAGCATTTCAGAAATTGAAGGAGGCCTTGACCACCGCACCGGTAGTTCAACCACCGGACTGGAGCTTACCGTTCGATGTTATGTGCGATGCTAGCGACTATGCCGTGGGGGCATGCCTAGCACAAACCAAGGATAAGCAACCAAGGGTTATTTATTATGCAAGTCATGCCTTAGATGCCGCCCAACGCAATTATACCACTACGGAGAAGGAGTTGTTGGCTATTGTTTTTGCATCGACAAGTTTCGCCAATACCTTTTGATTTCCAAAGTAGTGGTGTACACCGATCACTCGGCTTTGAAGTATCTACTAGGCAAGAAGGAGGCCAAGCCGAGACTTATTCGTTGGTTGCTACTAATGCAAGAATTCAACATCACCATCCAGGACAAGGCCGGTTCCAAAAACGTGGTGGCCGACCACCTTTCACGAATCCTTGTTGAATTGGAATCCCGGCCTATCAATGATTCTTTTCCGGATGAGAAGTTGCTTGCTATCCAAGAGGAGACCCCGTGGTTCGCCGATATTGTGAACTACCTTGCTTCGGATGTGGTCCCGCCCGAGCTCCATTCAAACCAAAGGAAGAAATTCTTTTGTGACGTCAAGCATTATGTTTGGCACGAGCCTTACTTGTTCCGCATGTGCAATGATGGCCTATATAGAAGATGCATAGCTCAGAGCGAGGTTCCGGAGATCTTAAATCATAGCCACAACAAGCCATGTGGAGGACATGGGGGAAAGGATAAAACCGCAGCCAAGGTTCTTCAATGCGGATATTGGTGGCCGACGCTTTTCAAAGATGTAGAAGCTCATGTCAAGGCTTGTGATGAATGCCAAAGAGTTGGGAGTCTTTCTAGGAGAAATGAAGCACCCTTGACCTATATACTTGAATGTGAGATTTTTGATGTGTGGGGTATTGATTTCATGGGCCTATTTCCTTCGTCAAGAGGGAATGAATACATTTTGGTGGCGGTAGATTACGTCTCCAAATGGGCCGAGGTAATTGCAAGCCAAAGATGTGATGCCAATACGGTCTCCAAGTTCTTCAAGAGGGTAATCTTCCCTAGGTTCGGCATCCCAAGAGTGGTCATTAGTGATAATGGGCCTCACTTTATTGAGAAGAAATTTGAGGCATTGCTCAAGAAGTATGGGGTGAATCACAAGAGAGGATTGCCCTACCACCCCCAAACTCAAGGGCAAGTGGAGATCACAAACCGGGCTATTAAGGAAATCCTTCAAAAGACCGTTGCGTCTTCAAGAAAAGATTGGGCGGACAAACTTGATGATGCTCTATGGGCGTATAGGACGACATTCAAGACTCCCATAGGCACCACCCCTTACCGGTTGGTCTATGGTAAGGCATGCCACTTCCCGGTGGAACTCGAATACAAAACATTTTGGGCGGTAAGGAAAGTGAATTTTGATGCAAAGGCCGCGGGGGAGAAACGGTTGTTCCAATTGGAAGAATTGGAGGAGATCCGCCAGCAAGCTTATGAGAACAATCGGATCTACAAGGAGAGGACAAAGGCTTGGCATGACAAGCACCTCAATTACCGGAACTTCAAGGTGGGTGATCAAGTATTGTACAATTCTCGCCTCCAACTCTTCCCGGGCAAATTAAAGACCAAATGGTCGGGACCCTTTGTCATTGTCAAGCTCCACCCGGGTGGAGTTGTGGAGTTGGAGAACAAGAAGGGGGAAACTTTTAAAGTGAACTCTTCCAAGGTCAAACCATATGTCATGAGCGAAGAGTATGCGGGGACTATGGTGACTTTCCTCCCCGATACCTAATGTTAAGATCCGGTCAATGGTCAAGCTAAGGACCTTAAGCAAGCGCTTCATGGGAGGCAACCCATGCTTGTAATGAAGAATTAGTTCTAGAAAAAAAAAGAAGAAAAAGAAAGAAAAAAAACAAGAGAAAGAAGAAAAATGAAAAAAAAAAGAAAAAAAAACGAGGGAGGTTTGGAGGCTGTGTGTAAGATTTGAAGCATATTGGTTTTAGAGGAGATAAGTTGAAGGAGAAGCTAAGGAGAAGAGGGACGGGGAACAATTGAAATTTTTTTAAGTCTGGGAGTGTAGCGTTCGCTACACCTTGCGTAGCGCTCGCTACGCAGCCCTCCTTGTCTTTCTGTTTGGCCACTGTTTAGAGCGTAGCGTTCGCTACGCAGCGCGTAGCGCTCGCTACGGAGCCCTTCCTGACTTTCTGCCTCGCACCTGTTTAGAGCGTAGCGCTCGCTACGCCGCGCATAGCGCTCGCTACGGATCAATTCCCAGTTTCTCGGCACCAGGCGTAGCGAACGCGACGCTCCCGCGTAGCGAACGCGACGCCCATTTTTTACGCAGACTGTAAAAGGGGAAATCCGACCCCCTCTTCTTTTCCCTTCACTTTTCACTCCCAAATCGCCTCACCCTCTTATTTCCTCTCCAACATTCCACAACCCTAACCCCCAAAACCACCATCTTCATCCTTCTCTACTCATTCTCCACCAAAAAAGACCATCAATCTTCCTCCATAAACTCTATCTCCACTCTTCTCTTCTCACCTTTTGCAACTCAACTTACCCCTTTTCACTTTCTTCCTCTAGTATTTGAACTCTTTATTGAGTTGGGTTTTAGAGGAAGCAAAGTTTGAATCTTCCAAGCATTCTCTCAAGCATTCATTCAACAAGAGAAGAAAAAAAAAATGCCTCCACGACCTAGCAAGAGGGTGCGGGATGGAGCTTCATCCTCAAGGGCATCACCCATTATTGATCAAGGAGATGAAGGTAACGACTTCCCCGATTTTCCTACCCAAAAATCTGAGCCTTTACGCTTAAGTTCGCATGCTAGGCATAGAGTTACTGTTCAAAATGATAGACATGCTCGAAGGTTAACACGGTTCAAAACTAGGAACATATGTTTTCCTTATGTTTATGATATTGATACATGCAATGAACACTACTTGGGGCCTAGCATGGAACATTTAATTGGGGTAATGGGGTGGGAGCAATTCGTTCAAATTCGTGCACCCCAGAGGGATCAAGCAATTTATGAGTTCCTTTCATCTTTTGAGTTGTCGAATGATGGGACAAATGATGCATGTTTTACGGCGTGGGTGGGCAACAAGCCCATTGAGTGTGATCTTGTGAAGTTCAATAACTTGTTGGGTTTGCCAAACGGAGGCTTAACCTACGGCCAAGCCTCGGTCTTCAATGAGGGGGACGCTATGCGGGAAATAACTTGTTGGCGGAGAACTTTAATTAGGGCCCCAAATGGGGATGTATTGTATTATGATGTTCGGGGTTCCAAATCCCGAGATTTTTGTAATCCCGCGGTTAGAGTCTTCCATAGGTTAATTACAAATTCGGTTTTCGCACGGGATGACGGTAGGGGGTAGGTGCGAAAAGATGACCTAGCTATTTTGCACCATGCTTTACACGGTCGCTGAGTCAATACGGGATCGTGTATTCTGCATCAACTTAAGCAAATGTCTACCGATGGTGCCGGAACTTGTATAGCGTTGGGTCACATTATTACCCACTTCCTACACCAGTATGGGGGCCCGATAACCCCATACCTTAACCGTTGCGATACGCACCACATTCCAGAACCTATGGACTCCGACCGCCTCCGCCACTTCCGTTTTTTCTCCGTGAATCCATCGCCTCCAGTCCTCCTCTACCACCATGGGTCCGTCCCCAAGGCTGTGACTACTCTCCGGAACCAACAAGCCCCTCGCTTAATCGATGTGCGGGATCAAAACAATTGGTCTTGCGGGCAAGAGCAAACTCCTAGGCTTGTTGGTGGGGATATGGGGTTCATGATGCCCCCTTTTGAGAGGGAGTTGGAGCAGCTGCGGGAGGCGGCTGAAAATCAACGCGGGGCGCCGAGGCGAGGTGCAGAGAGGGCGGCCCAAGAAGAGAATATTGTGGAGCAAGGACAAGGGTCAGGCGGACAAGACGGTTGGGTTTTGCCTCAAGAGGATTTTGATGGGTTGCGAAACGACGTGAGGGACCTTGCCGGTTCCATGAATCAAATGATGATTGCCCAAACGCGAACCTATGACTCCTTGACGCAATTAAACAATCGGGTGGGTCGCTTGGAGAACATCGCGGATGACTGGGCCTACTACCACTACGTTGTCATGGGTCATCCGCCGCGTGATCCGGGATGGGTCAACCCGTACTACCCACCACCTCCTCCTCCTGAGGGAGATCCACCCCAATGATTGTATGCTTCATCCCCTCCCCACTCTATCTCTCTCTTTATTTGATTCTTCATTTGTTTGTTTGTGGGGAGGTGTGCATCTAGTGGGTGGGTGGGGCGCTCTTGTGTTCCCATCCTTGTCGGTTTTATCAAGGATTTCGTTGTCTTATCTATGATCACCATCCATCCCTACCTTCATCCATCTTCCATCGTGATTAGGTTGGTTTTGGTTAATCACTTACACTTCGCTCCATCAAGTGCAAGGTGATGTTTCACCCTCAACAAGTCGCCTCAAATTGATTGAGAACGAGGTTGAGGTTACCCAGGCAATGTATATAGCTTTGTTCTTGCATAAAGTTTTGTTTCTTGCCTTTTCCTTTGTCCACTTGGACATCTTTGAATCTTTCTTTTGCTTGCAGATTCGATTACATTTCGATTCGTTGCATTTTTCTTCTAACCTTGTTAGTTTTAGCCTTTCTTTTGTGATCGTGGTCCAAACTTTTGTTACACGTTGGAAGCATACAAGGTACATTCGTTCCACCCTTTTCTTTTTTTTTTGTACTTATTTCTGTGTTTTTGTTTGTATAGTTTGTTTTCTTTTTGCATGCTTGTTTTTTTTTTCCTTTGGGTGGCGAGCCCCCTTGAGTGTCTGTGTTGGGATTTTCTTGCTGTTGGAGCCGTGTGGGCTCGGGTCGCCACCGCTTTTTTGTGCTAGTTGTTCTTGTTTGTTTGATTTTGTAGGTTCTCTACCCTTTTCATGTGACACCTTCCCACAATGAGGACATTGTGGCGTTTTAAGTGTGTGTGTGGGGGGGGGGGGGGAGATATTCTGTTTCAAGGGTAGATCACCTAGCATTTTTGTTTTTGTTTTCTAGCTTTTGCCAAAAATCTGAAAATTTTTTATGTGAAAAAGGAGGAAAAAGGGAGTGAAAACCCTAAAAGTTTTTCTTTTAGTTTTGTTTTCGCTTTGTTTTTGCTTTGTTTCTTGGATCTTGTTGTCGAAATTGAGAAGCCGTTATTAAACTTCTTTAAAAGAAATCGGTGCAGGCGTTTTCGACTGTCTCAGTGCAGTCATGACCTATCTCTTTAGATGACCTTCATCAAGTGTCTAGTGAAACCCCCGATTCCTTTCACGTTCTGGTTGAAGTCGGGAGATTCTAGAGGTTTGTGTCCGAGCTTGTTTTGTTTCCCTTTTTAGCAAATGCAAGTTAAAAAGGAAAGAAAAAGAAAGAAAAGCTACAATAACCGGATTAAGTGGAGTGTGTCACTGAATGACATCAACCACAATACACTTAGCCAACCTATACGGGCCCGGTATTAGCGGTACGGCGCTATTACCCCTTAAGCTCCTCCCATATTGAATTCTCGGTGGAGGTGTGTATGGAAAAGACTGTGTTGGGAGGGTAAACCCCATATTTGGGCCGTCCAATTCCCAAAAGTAAGGCTAATACCGACTTTTAAAAAGAAAAAGAAAAAAAAAAGAGAAAAAGAAAGAGCAATTTTGTTGGGATTACCCAACCCCCAAAAAGAAAAGTTTGAGCGTTAATAAAATGTGGGGCCTCTCCTTGCATCACCTACGGCCCTCACCAAGCCAAGGGCGACCAAATGCGAGGAAAGGCAACACTTCTCTTGTTCGTTACGTTGTTTTTGAGCTCGGGCATGAGCCGTTGGAGTCTTTTGGATTCGGTTGGAACCCACTAGCACTTATGCACATGGGGTTTTGCTTGACATTAGGTGTTGGACATCGAAAATCTCAAAGACTGACCTTTGCTTAAGATAGGTGTTTGTGGGACGCTCATAACGGTTCCTTTTGGAGGTTTAATAACGTTTTCCTGATTTAGATTTCGTGATCCTTTGAAGCGAAGCTGTTGTTTTTCTTTTCCTTTGTTTTTCTTCGGTTTTGTTTTCACTTTCCCCCTCTCCTTTTTCTTTGGCTTTTGTGGGTATAGCCGCTATAAACCCTCACGAGACCCACCTCGTCCACCCGGGCTACCAGGGGGTTTAAAGGGCTTGATGCATATGCTAAATGCATCCGCGATTCCTGCGAAAGTGAGTTAGGTGTTTATGTTTTCTAGTTAGTTTTGCTCGGGACGAGCAAAAGTCTAAGTGTGGGGAGGGTGTTTAGTCCCATTTTAGGGGCTAAATACCACTCGTTTACGCTCAAGTCTATTGCCGTTCCCTAATAAAATGGTTATTTATTACGTGTTTTGTGATTTTTAGGCTTTAAGTTCGGAGAATAATAAAAGGGGGCGAAGTTGCGATAACTCGGTCATCCCGAGACCTTTGGAGCCGATTTGATGCCGTGGTGAAGACCCGGGAAGCAAGGGAGACCAGCCGTGCGTAAATGAGAGGGATTTCGGGCCAAAAGGCTAAGTATGGGGGCATCCAGGCTCGTAGCGTTCGCTACGACAGCTGTAGCGATCGCTACGCCCCCATACTTAGATGGATATCACTTGAAGAGCGTAGCGGTCGCTACGCCTATTGTAGCGATCGTTACGAGCCCAGGCAGAAGGTTCTGCCCAAGGCCGTAGCGGTCGCTACCCCATTCATAGCGCCCGCTACGATGAAGCCCTGATTTTCCAAGTTTTCCTGCTGACGGTCGTAGCGTTCGCTACACCCTCCGTAGCGTTCGCTACGGATGATTGACTGGGTCGCGACGCTGGGCATAGCAGACGCCTTGGAGCTGAAATGTTCGCCTGCTTTGGGTCGTAGCGAACGCTACGATGTCCGTAGCGTTCGCGACGTCCTTATTTTTTGCATAATTTTCGGCCAAAACGACTGTGTTTTGGCCCTTCTTCCCCTAGGTATTAATGAGGCCGTCTTGTAACTTTGAAAAACAGTTTTAGTTTTAGTTTTGGCTAGCTTTATTTTTCTTCCCCTTTACATCTTCTATCTTTCAAGAGTTTTAGGATTAGCTTTTTGGGGATTAACTTCCACTTTGTTGATTAATTACTTTCTTCAATCAAGGCCAATTGCTCTTCATCATTTGGGTATTATTGCTCTTCATTTATTGTCAATTCATTGCTCATCCATTTAGGTATAATCTCTCTTCTCCTCATTTTAATGTTTCCAAATGCTTTGTTGCTTGTGTTTAGTGTAGTATTTTGTTGTTAATCGTAGTGGTTAGTTTTAATATCCATCTTTTGAGTAGAATCATGCTAGAGTTTTATTGGTTGTGTGTTGCTAATTTCTCCACCATGACTAGAGGCTAATCTTCCTTGAGGTGAGGGGGTGACTAAGGCCTTAATGGGATTTGGATAAGGTGTTTATTGATTAAAGTGTGTTTTAGTTGGAAGAGTCCATTTTCACTTGGTGTCTTCTCATTGGGGGTGGCGGTTCAAGGTCCGAGAGCTCTTTGAATCGTTATACACTCAATGAGAAGCCTAGAGTGGGATAGTTAGGTCTACGCTTACGAGGGTAAGTGTAGGGTTAACTAGGAATTAACGCAACTCTCAACCCCGATGGTCCATGGTGGACATAGGGTAGTTAATTTGAATCTTCCTCGAGGGAGGAGATTCATCGTGGCCCCTTTCCCGCGTTGTTCCATGGATAAATCCAACTTTATGCGCTTTAGTCATGAAAACTCCTTGATCCGAGATTTTGTTAAGTGTCTAAAACCCCCGAACCTCTCTTTGTCTAATTATCACCTAGTTAATCATCTTTCTAGCTTTAATTTTGTCTTAATCAAAGTGATCTTTGCTTCGTAATTTATTCCTTGATTCAAGGCTAAAACCGAAACAAAATACGAGATTTTAGGCCACAGGCTCCCTGAGTTCGACAATTTACACCGGCCTGCAAACCGTTGTACACTCACCAGACAACTTGAATTGTGCAGCTAAAGGAGTTGAAACTGCTTTACAGTTTCTCATGTTGAATCTGTCCAACACCTTCTCCAGATATTTCTTCTGAGACAGGAACAACTTCCCTGCCTTTCTATCCCTTTGGATCTCCATACCCAAAATCTTCTTCGCCGCTCCGAGGTCTTTCATCTCAAATTCCTGGTTGAGTTGAGATTTCAGCTTCTTTATTAGTGACATGTCCCTGTTGGCAATCAACATGTCATCCACATACAATAATAAATAAATGAAAGACCTTTCTTCAAATTGCCTGTAGTACACACAATTATCATAGTGACTTCTTGTGTACCTTGCCCTACCATAAAGGTATCAAACCTTTTGTACCACTGCCTGGGTGCCTGTTTAAGTCCATACAAGGACTTCCTTAATCTGCACTGTTCGCTTACCAGGAACGATGAAACCCTCTGGCTGCCTCATATATATTTCCTCCTCCAACTCGCCATGGAGGAAAGCTGTCTTGACATCAAGTTGCTCCAACTCCAAATCAAATAGAGCAACAAAGGCAAGTAAGGTGCGGATCGACGTATGCCTCACGGCTGGCGAGAATACTTCGTTGTAGTCAATTCCTTCTTTCTGGTTGCAACCCCTTACCACTAATCTGGCCTTCCACCTTGCACTTTCTACACCAGGGATACCTTCCTTTCTCTTGTACACCCACTTCCCAGTAAGAGCTCGTTGCCCTTTAGGCAACTCACATAGCTCCCATGTATGATTTTTCTGCAGACTCTCCATCTCCTCTTGCATAGCTCCTATCCAATTTGAGGCATTCGGACAAGAGATGGCCTCCTGATAGGTAGAAGGTTCAGCACCTTCAGGAGTCTCCTCTGCAACACTCGTAGCATAAGCAATCATAGCATCATCTTCTTCAAGATATCGCTGGTCTCTTGATCTCCCTCGGGACGATCTCTAGCAATGCATGGTTGTTCCTCCACTTGAGGAACATTTGTCTCAATCTCGGGCTCATCGGCTGAGTTGGTTCAGAGCATCGATGGTTGCTCCTGATTGCAGGTTCCAGCAGCTCCACCTTGAGCCTGCTCCACCTCGAACACCATTCTTCCTGCATCCTTCTCCTGATTTCCTACATCATCAGAAGTACCGGTAGATTCCATTCCAGATAATATAGCAGTTTCATTAAAGGTTACATCTCTAGACTGAATAACTTTCTTCAAATTAGGACACCACATTCTATATCCCTTAGACTCAGACCCATAACCTAGAAACATGCATTTAACAGCCCTGGGAGACAGCTTCCCATCATTCACATGGACATATACCGGACATCCAAAAATTCTCAAATTAGAATAATTAACTGGATTACCTGTCCATACTTCCTCTGGAATCTGGTATTCGATAGAGGCATGAGGTGATCTGTTCAGCAGGTAGCAGGCAGTAGATATCACCTCTGCCCAGAATGATTTGTTCTTCCAAAGCCCTGCATTCGAGAACATGCAGCGGGCTTTCTCTAGGAGTGTCCTGTTGATTCTCTCGGCTACCCCGTTTTGCTGAGGCTTACCCTCCAAGGTTCGATGCCTCGCAATCCCATGCTCCTCGCATTCGATAAATTAATCAACAAACTCCAACCCATTGTCGATCCCGAGTTTCTTAATTTTCCTGCTGCTGTTCTCCACCAAAGCTTTGAACTTCTTGAAATATGAGAATGTCTCATTCTTGTCGCAGAAATAAACCCAAGTCTTCCTCGAGAAGTCATCCACGAATGTCAACATGTAGCGCTTGCCACGGTGATGGCACTCTAGCAGACCCAC
This sequence comes from Portulaca oleracea, assembly GCA_029582165.1. Taxonomy (NCBI): domain Eukaryota; kingdom Viridiplantae; phylum Streptophyta; class Magnoliopsida; order Caryophyllales; family Portulacaceae; genus Portulaca; species Portulaca oleracea. The sequence continues at coordinate 43,315,249 of CM055876.1, forward strand.
AAATCTGAATGAATATAATCAAGGATCCCTGCTGTTGTATGTTTAGCCCTTGAAAAGCTAACCATCTTCTGTTTCTCGTAGACACAGTGATCACAAAACTCCAACTTGCCGATCTTTGCGCCTTCAAGGTATCCCTTCTTGCTCAACATTGACATTATCTTCTCGCCCATGTGGCCTAGTCTCATGTGCCACAGTTTTGTCTTTGTCGGACTCATCAAGATTTAGGATCGCCACGCAGATCCTGAACCACTGACCCTCGGGATGTATGACCGCCCTTCCGATTCCGCCATAAGAACCATGGAACCCCTGCACACTTTCAAAACACCATCTTCTCCTTTGTACCTGCAGCCGTTAGCTTCAAGAGTACCCAAAGAAATTAAATTTTGAGTCATGTTAGGGATATGACGAACCTCCTTGAGAGTTCTAACGATGCCATCATGAGTCTTGATTTTGATGCTACCGATTCCTGCTACCTTGCAGGCTGTGTCGTTACCCATGACTACGACCCCGGTGTCAACACTCTCATAAGACTCGAACCAATCCTTATGAGGACACATATGATAGGTGCACCCCGTGTCAAGAACCCACTCATCTCTAGCTATCCTACTCGATGTGGTAGCCAAGGCATCATCCGTAACTACAAACCCATCACCATCTGACTCGGACTCTACGCAGTTTGAGGTACCAGGTTTGGTGTGATTATCCTTACCCTCCTGCTTCGGTCTCTGTCTGCTTTGCCCAATGCAGTCTCTCTATATGCCCCATCTTACTACAAGAATTACACTTCTTATTTTGTGAGGATTCCTAGACTTTGAGCGGTGTTTAGACCTCCTTTTAGACCCGTTTCCCGCCGTTCGATTTCTACCCTTACAACCATAGCATCACCACCCTGGTCATCACCATCGGTATCAAGTTTCTCCTTAGACAGTAAACTAGCCTTTACTTCACTAAGGTTAAGGTCACCACGATTCCCATACAACATGATTTCCTTAAATTGTTTATGTGATACGTGGATGACAGAATTAAATGAAAAGCCTTATCCTCATCAGTATGTTTTATATCCATTGATTTCAATTCAGTAATAATAGAATCAAATTCACTAAGATGTGCCTGAATAGAAGTACCTTGGGGCATCTTCAGCCTGTAGAATTTCTCCTTCATTCGGTACTTGTTTGCACTACTCTTCGACATGTACAGCTCTTCCAGTTTGGTCCAGAGCTCCCGAGGTTTCTCGATATGCATCACCTCTCTCTGAATGTGCTCCGCCAAGCACACCAATCCTGCCCAGTCTTATCTTCAAGCTTCTTCCACTCCCTTGGAGTCAGATTCCCCTTGATATCCTTCTGGAGTCGTTTGAAATCATCATCGCTCATTGTCGCATCAGTCTTCGTGTCGGGATACTCAATCACATCCCATAACCCGTGCTGAATCAGGACCACCTTCATTTGCAGTCTCCACATAGTAAAACTCCTCGTTCCATCAAATTTTGCAATATCGCACTTAATGATTGAAGCCATCTCCACCTTGCTCTGATACCACTTGTTAGAGAAAAGTGAGTAGCAAGGTAACAGCGGAAGCGAATAATAGAATCGAAAATGAGATGACGGATATTACGACAAAATTTAGGAACGAAAAAAATAAGCGATAAAATCTAACACCAGAATTACGTGGGAAACCGAAGAACTCGGAGAAAAACCCACGGACAGCGACAACCAGAAAATAATCCACTATGAGAAAGGAGAAGTACAATCTGATCACTATCACAGGGTGCGATGCGATCCACAAAGGAGATTACAATAACAATCTCTCAACACTCAACTCACAATCTCTCAGGATACACTGGGAAAAATATTGGTGAGACTCCTTTCTCTCTCAATATTTTCTCTCTCTCTAGCTCTCTGTGTTTACCGATGTGTTTTTGGTGGAGAAACATGCACCATATTTATAGGGAGAACTCCCTATAACCTAACTTGATTCCCACTCCAAATAGATTTAGAATCTAATACAATTAGGAAATCCAACACAATAAGGAAACCTAAATAATATCCTAATACAATTAGGAAACAAATAATTATGAGATCAAGAGATTTGGTGATTTACACTTTCCTAACAGAAGAAGAGTGAGAAAGAGAGGGAATCAGTGAGATGAGGGAGAATCGGGAAAGAGATGAAGAAATTAGGGAATAGGAAGGGGGGTTTCGATCTGGTAATTAATAACAAACGCGTGACCGTTTAATTGCACGGTCGCAAAATTTATGACCGTTCAAGTGAACGGTCGCAAAATTTGTGACCATTCATTGAACGGTCACAAAAATTTGCGAACCGTTCAATTGAACGGTCGTAAAATTTTGCGACCGTTACGGTCGCAATGAACGATCTTCTCTGGGCTTCCATCTTGTAGTGGGGCTGCAAGCATTGGCGAAGCAAAGGCGGAGTCAACGAAGGTGGACAGTGCTGGATAGATCTGATGAAGTGTGATAGGGCGACTCGGGTAGGTGATTAAGGCATCGTCGGGTCTGACAGGTGGTGTCTGGTTCCTGCACAAAGTTCCCATTGGTGAACCAAAGGGAGATCTTACAACGCTATAGTTAGTGAGTGTTCGCTATCGAGCGCCTCAACTAGTTGGTCGTCGTTGCCAGAGTGAGTAGTCAAATAAGAGAATAATGGAATGTGGTAGCATGTGTTGGGAGTTGGGATGTGTGAGATTAAGAGAAGTTTATAGAAGAGATAGAAGGGCATTTAAGGGATTTCACCCATGGTGAGGAGAGAAGTGGGCCTTGGAATGTTGGGCTTCTTTTGGTAGCTTGACCAAGCCATGTATGATAGGCTTTGACATGAGGGGAGTAATTACAATTGGACTACTCATTGTATGAGATCGATTTGTTAGATATTGGACTATTAGCTAATAGTTTGGATATGATTTTTATTTTGAAATGTATATCATTGATTTTCTGTATAAAATGCATAAAATTATAATTCTTCCATTATTTTTTTAATTTATAGCTAGCAAAGTATTCTTCTTGTTCAGGTATAAAATTAAATAGAAGTAGTTATTGTGGAAAATTTTTTGGAGTGTAAATGTTATGCACAATAAAGAAAAAAATATATTAAGATCGATCCATGAAACAATATTTTACATAGAAATCTAAATTAGGAGAAAACTACATGCAACAAAAAGCACCCAATATTCACTATATATAAGCAATGACAAAATGGATCTCATAACAATTGGTCTAAGATTATGTCTTATGACATACCTTTGAGGGGAGTAAGCAAGAGAGAGAAAAAGAAAAAAAAAAGGGAAAATGGGTTTTGGGAGGCATTCAGGTACGCCTGAGCACACTCCAAATTTTGGAGTATGGAAGAGAGAGAAATTGGTGGAAACTATTTTTTTTTGTTTTCATTTTTGGTTCATGGGTTTCAACTAATTAAAGTGAACTCAATTAAAATAGAAAAATGATAAATGTCTTGTGAAAGACACATGTGATCTGTCTTGTTACTAAAGAAAATCTATATATTTGTAAATTAAATTAGGAAAAAGTTACATGATTAACTTCTATAACTATAATAATATATATAAATTGTATAAAATCACACATTTATCGATATTTTTTAAAATTTACAAAAAAAGTCTAAAATATACCCAACATATGAGGTTCATTCGTTAGGGTGTCAATTTTAATTGTTGGCGTAGTCAAGACATTCCAAGCTTCTTATAATTGATAATTAATAGTATTTGTCAAAAAATTTGAGTTAAAAACGATAATAAGTATTGATTTCATTAGAGAGAAGACATTTAAACAGTGTCTTGGAGCAAAACACTTATCATCACGCATTAAAATATTATCCCTACCCCACTTGTTCCTCCCCTCATCCCTCATCCCATACTCTACCATAAGCAATGCTCATCCGTAACCACCAATTAAAATATTAGTATTTGTACTATAATGGTACAAATTCATACTTCTCCCAACAAGTATGTCATATGACATGGCCTAAAAGAAATCTACAATATATGAAATAATCATGTCTTACAACACTCTCTCACAAAAGTAGAATATCGACTACAAAAATGATAAACATCTTGCTGCATTTCTTCTAAATCACTTGTAAAATTAAATGTAAGTATATTTAAATCATTATAAAATTGTGTTTCATTACTTTGAGGTTATTACAACTTATAAACAATATAAAAATAATTATTTATTAGTATTTTTTATAAATATAAAATTATACATAAAATATGTATTTTCTAATATGATTGATAAAATTAGGCTATTACTTATATTTTTTTAGCCTTGTTAATAAGTATTATATTAGTATTGATGATAAATATATATAATTGTTAGAGAAAATATTATTAAAAGTTACAAAAATGTGAAATATGGAAAATTCAAGATGATTATTAACTATCTTGAAGCAAGATGTGTATCATTGTCCGATAGACTATACATTCAATTCCGAAAAAAAAAGTCTCTCAATGCTCAAAAGTGTCTTTACTCTTTAGTAATAAAAGGCACTAGCAGACTTTTTTTTATTATAAAAACTTGGAAAAAGGCTATAACATAATATCGTATCAGAGACGCTATAATGATTTGCAAAACAAGTGATAACAAGAAAGAGGGAAAACAAAACAAACACACAACATCATAAGGGTACAAGCAACAACACACCAACATAAACAAAATCCCACAAACTAGCCAACAAGCTACTCTAAAATGGATCATCCATTAAAAGATGTACACTAACAGCATGAAAGACATGTGTTATCACCCATAACAAATATAGTCTTCCTAATTTAACAAAGAACATATTTTAGACTTTTTTGTTACTTTTAAAAGAAGAAAATTACATTATCATGGATGGCATGTAAAATTCTGATTTTGAAACTTAGAAAAATGTGACATATGTATAAAGTTTGCAGAAATTTATAAAGAGTTTAAATCGTCAAGCATACTAACTAGAAAAATCGTGTTGGCCATAATGTGAACATCTGTATAAAGTTAATTAGAAAATTATATTATGAGGGAGTAATGAGTCAATTTAATTCAATGCTACTTGTTGCTGGTTGGAGATCGAGGGAGTTGATTAAGACAAGGAGTGTCCCACACAAGCATAGCCGAGCATCCAATTTTGATTTCAAAGTGTAGCACTGTTTTATACTTTTGATATATTTTGTCTGGTTTTAATTATATAACTTTGTTTGATTTGTCAACTTTGACGTCCTTTTCGAACGTTCTTATCTATATATCCACTTGTTTTAAGCTCTTTAATTTGCATGCATTCTCTCTCTCTCTCTCTCTCTCTCTCTCTCTCTCTCTGATCTCTCTCAATCTTGTTGCTCCTCTACTTTCAGAGAGAGAGATGGTGGGTTTAATAAGGAAGTATTTGTGTCTTCTGCTTCTTGCGTTTCTACTCAGTAATTGTTTATCAGAATTTGGATCCAACGCTCAGCTCATCCCTCAAGATGAAGGTAATTAAACGTACAATTAATTTTGATTATCATAGTTTGTTCAACATTACTATTTCATATGTTACAACTAATAACAGATAGATTATTGTTATTGCAATTCCACTACTCTAATTGTACGTACTGATAAATTAGAGCATAATTGAGAGGATGACGGTCATGCAAGTTGCTTAATTAAAACAAAAAAAGGTTAATTAGTCTTTTTTGACAAAATTAAGAAAAACGTATTTGTTGCATTGAGCATGGCACGTACATTCAAAATTTTCAGCTTTGTTAACGTAAGTACGTAATTAATTAACTTACTGTTGATGACTAATATTTTTGAGTGGTGATTTCTTGATTTATGCTGATCAATGCTGACCAATATTCAATTACATGGATGTTATCATTAGATTTGCAAAGGAGAAAATATTATCATAAAGATATAGTATAATGTTGTAGTTATTAGCTAAAATATGTGTGATAAAAAATCCACAATCTTAGAAAAATATTAGAGACCATAGAACATTATTGACAATTAATGTGAAACAAATTGAGTTATATACAATAATAATGTAGGTTGACTGTCTTTGTTTTCGCTTGGCAGTGGAAACTCTACAATTGATCTCCAACAAAATGAAGAATACTAACTGGAACAATATCAATCAGAAGTCTTGCACTGATGGGGGTGAAAGCTTCAACCAAACTGTTACTTGTGATTGCACATTTAACCAAAGCACAGTTTGCCATGTTGTAAATATGTATGTTACCCATCAAGTATATATGCAAGTCTCCCAATTTCAATGATGCTGCTTTTCTTATATACTTTTATGCCTTACCATCATTCTTTCTCCCATGGCGCCCTGTTTTGGGGTCAGTACGATGAAGGGTCGCGGTCTTTCCGGAGTTTTTCCTGAAGAATTTGGAAACCTCACTCATCTACAGTACATGTAAGTTGGACTCAATGTAGATAATTCTCCACTTACTGAAACTATGAGTCTGCACCAGGTGTCTATCTGCTCTAGTACTGTCTAGTACTGTCCAGAATTGAACTTCTCTGTGATGTATAACTTTCAATGCAGTGATCTCTCTAGGAACTTTTTGAGTGGAGTAATCCCTGTGAGTTTAACAAAGATCCCGCTTGTCAATATGTAAGTGCTAATTAATCTCCCAATCTTAGTTGAATATTAGGGGATTGCCCCTGTCCCCAATATTATTATTATGTTACTGTTTTTACATGAAATTAATTTGTGCATTATAGGTCACTTCAGGGGAACAGAATCACCGGTCCTATACCAGATGAATTAGGACAAATTACTACGTTTGAGGAGTTGTGAGTGGTCTACGAGGATTGATTGCTTCCTGTATGTGCAGTGATTACTAGGTATAATATTTGAAACTAATTAGTGTTTTAAAATTGTTGTAGGAGTTTAGAAGATAATCAACTAAGTGGACCTCTGCCGGCGAGCCTTGGAAACTTGAAAAATTTGAACAGATTGTGAGTCCTTTTTTTCATTCATTGTTAAAACTTATTAACTAGTACCCTGACTGTTATTATGAATGTTCATGGGTTAAATTGCACATACATTATGTTCAGATATTATTAGAATATCAACCGTTCTTGGGCTTTCAGCCATAAGCTTAAGCTTTTGATTAACTTGGTTCTTGCACAGATATTCATACAGATATTCATACTTTTAGAGGTCATGACTGTTTCTGGCTTTCGTTAGATCACTACCATGTTGTGCTTGGTATGTTTATTACATGCTTCGGAATGAATTCTGGCGCTTTGTAGTACAACCTCCATTTCCCTTCGATAAAGTTGAGGGTCATATGCTCATCTATGTTATGTTAATTATCTATTCCCCTCACCAACACACAAACACTCACTCGCACATGAGTAGAAGAGGTTTCTGACATGTTCTAATTCTTTTGACAGGCTGCTGTCTGGAAACTTCTTTAACGGAACAATACCTGGTACATTTTCCCGTCTAAAGAATCTCACAGACATGTAAGTCAACTTGCTCATCTAGAGATTTTCCTTTTCGACCAGTATCATGTTTTATTAGCTGATTATTATTCACTGTTTCCAGAAGGTTGAATGGGAACAACATAACGGGAAAGATACCTGATTTTATTGGCAACTGGACAAATCTCACCTTGCTGTAAGTACTTATGTCTTGGTTTCATTTCCTATGGTTTTTCAATAAGGATTTCACATTAGAAACTTCACTAAGCTACATATTCATACTTTACAGGGAATTTCTAGGCACATCTATGGAAGGACCCATCCCATCTAGCATTTCTCTTTTAACCAACTTGATATATTTGTGAGCACATCACTCTCTGTTGATATATGCTCTCAGTTTTCCTCTCATGAATTTTTAAGAGCTCACGACATAACTGTACTATGTCTCCAGGAGGATATCAGATCTCGTGAATACAACAAGTATGGTTTTCCCAAACTTGACAGGCATGGCCAGTTTAACGGACTTGTGAGTCATCATTAATGTGATTCCCAGAATAAATCTTTGACATGTGGTTGTGGTAGCTCAATTTCTGATATAGTGTGTTACAAATGTTCAGGGTGCTGAGGAACTGCTTACTCACAGGTGATATCCCAGATTATCTTCCAACTCTTTCAAAACTGAAGCAAGTGTAAGTCGTTGATTTTTCTGTGCCCGATGCTTAAAATATCACCCAGAGAATATGTTTAAGTTACGAAAACGGGGTAACTTTATGATATATATCTACTGCAGGGATCTAAGCTATAATCAGTTGAGTGGTCAAGTTCCAGACAAAATGCAAAACCTCAGAAAGCTCCAATACCTGTAAGTGAACATATAACTGTCCAAGTAAGTGAGGGTTTAGAGATGGGGATTTGAATCTTGCCAAGTGGTCTTTCAAGTCACCCTTGAGCCCCTTCCTAGAAAAAACAAAAAGGATGTGTGCTCCCGAACAATCCCATCTCGCATTGTTGAATTTGATGCCTGTTTGCTACAATCTCACAGTACAATAAACAATGACATTACTAATGTAGGTTCTTGACAAACAACTCTCTTTCTGGTACATTACCGAATTGGATCTTAAACAGCAACCAGAATTTGTGAGTTATTTTCACTTTCTTGTTACTCTTTTTCTGCAAGGATGGTTTCGCACTTATGCCTATGGAAAGTGACCTCTCACACATTTTTTGTTTTTGACCCCCTCTCTGTTTATTTGTTGTAGTGATGTATCTTACAACAACTTCAGCGGGTCAACCCCAACTAGTTGTCAACAACCAACTGTGTAAGATTTCTATCAAGATACTTCGGTCTATGTTATTCGACTTTCCCTTTAGTAAAGATCCTAAAGGTGATATTTTCTTACTGTTTTCGTATGTGCCAGGAACTTGGTCGCTAGTTATTCATCCACGAAGGGCAATTCGTAAGATTCTGTGTTGATTCTTCTACGTACTTGCTTTTTAATGAGAATAGAAAAATGGTTGCTGCTCAACTGGTTTGATAATCAAAATATAATTTTGTTTTTGCAGAGTCAACTGGTGTTTGAAGAAGGACCTTCCTTGCACAAACCCCCAATGTAAGTATAACTGTTTGAACAATGCAAATAATTTATCAGGTCTATGTTAACTTTTGGTGGGTTTGCTTTGCATTGATGGGATATTCGCTTGTGCTGGGGTTAGGCTAATTCGGGTCTTCTGTAGGTTTGTTCAATAAACTTGACAACAAATGTAATAAGTCGCTGTTTTTGATCGGGCAGTTTAAGTCACGTCAATCCATGTGAGAGAGTTAATTGACATGATTATTTGATTGTCTATAAAATCAAAGCATTCGTTTTTACTCTGCGATCCATTGTCTTGCAGATAATTCTTTGTTTATCAATTGTGGTGGACCATCAATGAACTTCGAAGACCATGAGTATCAAGATGATTCTAGCTCTGGGGGGCCTTCAACTTTCAGGATGAAAGAAAACCGGGCTTACAGTATCACAGGAGTTTTTCTTTACGACAATAGTGAGAGCTTTGTGGCACAAGAGAATTCTAATCCAAATGTCACTGGCATATATCAAACAGCACGTCTAGCACCTATCTCACTCAAGTATTATGGCCTTTGCCTGCAACAAGGCAATTATACCGTGACGTTGCACTTTGCTGAGATTATGCTTAATGATGATGGCAGGCGTATTTTTGATGTGTCAATCCAGGTGGGTCGACGACCCTTGTAGGACAATCTTTAGACTTAACAGAAAACATATTTTAATAACCTCCAATAAGTGACTTGAAAAACTAAATTCTATACAGAACCAACCTGACATTCTTTGCGAGATCTTAGATCTTAGAATTGACAGAAAGAACTTAAATCTAGGATTACTAAAGGCTCTTTCTTTGACCTTATTGTTGATAGGGGAACGTAGTTCTGAAGGATTTCAACATTGCAGCAAGTGCTGGAGGAGTTGGCAAGGCAACTTTTAAGAAGTTTGATCACATCTTTGTTAACGGTACACTTGAGATCTACTTATATTGGGCAGGAAAAGGAACCACATCTATCCCTATCAGAAGCACGTATGGACCTCTTATATCGGGAATCTCAGTAACACCTGGTCAGTCAACATTCGATTTTACAACCACGTTTCTTTCTCATCATATTCGTCATTTATATCTCTTTGACTTAATTTCTGGCCTTACAACAGAGTTTAAAACTGGGAGGAGAGGCTTATCTCATGGGGCCATTGCAGGGATTGTGGTTGCTTCATGTGTTATTCTTGTGTCCATCCTGTTAATTCTCAGAATGAAAGGTTACTTAGGAGGAAAAGTTCACGAAAATGAAGGTAATCATATTTCTAGTATTTGGCCCTTACTCAATATTATCCCCTCCCTTCCATGTGGAATAATATTACATGCTTTACCTAAAGCTTAGGCTGCCATTCTACAAGTATATGGCAAAGAACTAGGGATACATAGAGAATGTCCATCGATTGACTCCTACTTTTATTGTTGAGTCTTTGTTCCTTCTAATTTGCTATTTGTTGCAGAATTTCAAGGTCTAGATACAGGTTATTTCACCTTAAGGCAGCTAAAAGCAGCAACAGATGACTTTAGTCACGAAAATAAAATAGGAGAAGGAGGTTTTGGACCTGTTTACAAGGTAATCATGGGTTCATTTTTCTTTTCCTACTTTGCTGTGAGAGCAACTTAGATTGCAATGGTTAAGAATGTATGGTCTACTTGTACTAAGCTTACTAATAGAACTGCAACTAAGCTATGTTACTTCGACTCTTCATTTTCCCTGCCGTACCCATGTCGGACCCTTGATATCCGGACTAGGGTACGACACTCGACACTTCAAATTACAATGAAAATACACAAAATTTCTTAAAAATAGCCGAGTCTAACACCCATATCCATGTCCAACATGGACATGCGTACCCGAGTTTGAGTAACATAGCAACTAAGTTAACATGTACTCTTTTGGGATAATAGTTCCTCAATATTAGCATTGCTGAGTTTGCTGGAAAATGAATCCTGTAGTTGCAACAGTAACCCTTCTTAGGGAAAATGATGTAATACTCTCATAGTCTTATATATGTGAGAATAAAGTTTGCAGTTTCATCGGTAACTCATAGTTCCAAATGATTTTTTCCTCTTGTTTCCCATCTCCTATGACTTAGCCTTACAAACCGGGTATAGTGGGCAGTATTTCTTAGGCGATTTCTAGTGTCACGGCTTTCTCATGTCACTTGTAATTGGCAAATGTTTAGGGTACACTATCAGATGGCAGGGTGATTGCTGTGAAGCAACTATCTTCAAAATCAAAGCAAGGGAATCGGGAATTTGTTAATGAGATTGGGATGATATCTGCTTTGCAACACCCAAACCTCGTAAAGCTGTACGGATGTTGCATTGAACAAAAAGAGTTGCTACTGGTGTACGAGTACATGGAAAACAACAGCCTTGCCCGTGCCCTCTTTGGCAAGTTGCTCTCATTACTGACTGAAATGTTTATTCTTATAGTTAGGAAATCAAATTTTCTTGTATTCTCTGACACTGGTGTAAACAAACTAAAAACAGGTGAGAAGGATCAACAGATGCACCTGGACTGGCGGACAAGGAAGGCAATATGCCTAGGAATTGCGAGGGGACTAGCATACCTTCACGAGGAGTCGAGGCTAAAAATTGTTCACAGGGACATTAAGGCAACTAATATTCTGCTTGACAAGGACTTGAATGCTAAAATATCTGATTTTGGCTTGGCAAAACTTGATGAAGAAGAAAATACCCACATCAGCACCAGAATAGCTGGAACAATGTGAGTCTAATATATCCCTTTTTTTTTCTCGGATATACTCCTTAGATTCCTTTTTCTTCATTCACTCTGGTTATAAAGTATTTAGACCTGAAAAAGTTGACCTGAGACCACAAAACGAACCCGGACCCTAACCAACACCTGGATGGATGGGCCAATCTTGACCCAAACCTGAAGATAACCCGACCCAAAAAGTGACCTAATTTAAGGTTCACACCCGAATGACTCCAAATTGAATCAGAAATTAATCTGAAAGAACCTCACCCGAACCAACCCAAATAAACCTCAACCTCAGTGAGCCCTCACTCGAACTGATTCACCCCGTATGCTAGGTCTAAATTAAGCAAGGACTGGAACAGTCTTCAAGATCCCATTTCTATCAAATCCATTCCAGTGAGGAAGTTGGATTACTTGGCTTCTATACTGATTGCAAGAATTTCTCAGCGAATTTGAAAGACTTTTGAAGGCCTAGGATCTAGACCATAACGACTTAATTGTTTCCTATGTGAATAAATTACAGTGGATATATGGCTCCTGAGTATGCCATGAGAGGTTACCTTACAGATAAGGCAGATGTGTATAGCTTTGGAGTTGTTGTACTCGAGATTGTGAGCGGCAAAAGCAACACAAAGTATCGGCCAAAGGAGGATTTTGTTTATCTTCTTGACTGGGTAATATGTCTTTCTAAGCTCTTCTTTACTGCAAGTGAATGCTAACAGGAAAACTTACCATCATAGTATTGTTAAATAAGTAGTTCTTAAATGACAAGTTTCTCAACAATTTGTAAAGTTACTTGGGTAAGATTTCCTCATGACCTTGTTTCCAATATGGATTTTGGCATTTTGCAGGCTTACGTCCTACACGAGCAAGGAAACCTCTTGGAACTAGTAGACCCAAATCTAGGATCAAGCTACTCAGAGAAAGAGGCATTGAGGCTACTGAACTTAGCATTGTTATGTGCAAATCCTTCTCCAACCCTTAGACCCACAATGTCATCCATAGTGAAAATGATTGATGGGCAACTTTCTATTGAAGCCCCCATTGTTAAGGACAATATATTTTCCGGCGAGTCAAGCCTTAGTTCCTTGAATACGGTGTCACATGACACCCAAAATTCTCTTTCAGGTTGCCCATTGTCCAGCCAAGTGCAAAGCAACAACCACACGACAGAGCGTCCATGGATGGGCTCTTTTGCGAATGTGCGGAGCAAGGGTGAAGGGTCCATTCATTTGGTGTGAGCCAAATACGTACGCTCTATTTTGTTTGGTTGTACCAGTATATGTACATATTAACCTATGTTGGGGACGGTAGCTTCTAAAACATGTAATCGTGGTCCAACATGGTAGGAATTTTGTCGAATTTATTCATGTTTAATTCATTAAATATTCATCTCTATATCACTGCTATAATGGTATCGTCCCATTATTTTGATAGTGACGGTTGTAAATTGTTATGAATAATGCAAGTTATGTTTAATTTATGTGTACAGTAGCTCATCTTGAAACCATTGAAAATAAAGCTCCAATCTCAACATTCAAATTCAACATGCATAATTCAAATTGAAGTAAATGCTATTTTTGTTCTCACGGCGGAGGCTTTGGCTTTGACTTTGAGATTTGGACTGCGCCAGACATTACGTACAAGATAGACGAAAATTCAAATCGAAGGTGATAACTTAATTCTCATTCAAATTATCAAAGGGAACTTTAGCATTCCTTGGCAAGTTAGACATGATTATTAGAGACATTCATAAACTCCTCCACCAATGCAACATGAGTTCTATTATTCATCACATCTTCCGTGAAGCTAACATGACGACTAATTGGTTGGCAAACCAAGGGCAAAACTTAAATTCTCTTTCTTTTTGGACGAATAGTCCTAATGTTAGTTTTTCAAGAATTCTAGCTGATGACAACCTAGAGAAATGCCTCGTTAGAAGGTTTTCCTAGGAGTCTTTGTATCCCATTTTGCCCATTCAAAAAAAAAAAAAAAAGAGTAAAAAGTAGGGTAAGGTAAAGTAAATAGAGATAGGTAATAAGGTAAGTAAAAAAAATATATAGACCCTGGTTTTTATTGTAGTGGTATTCTTTTGGGTGGTGGGTTGGTTGATAAGTTGGATATGTGGTAAGGTGAGATAAAGTGGGATAAACTAGTGTGATAGTTAGTGAATGAGAATGAGATAAAGCTCCAATCTCAACTTTAAGTAGATCACAAATCGCCTTTCAGTAAGAAAGAGAAACCCTAGGCAACTATAAGAGAGGGGAAGGGAGAGAAAGAGGTGAATGAGAGAAAAGGAAAAAGGGATGAGGAACGAGGGTTTAGTTTCCAGGCCCAAAAAAAAGAGATGAGTGGGAATTGGACTGGGAAAATAGATTTTCCCATGGTTAGACCTACAAAATTAACTTACAAACCCACAAGGGAAAATAATGATTTTCTAAAAAAATAGTTTTCCCATTTTCCGGTCACAAAACATTAAAAAAATAGGAAAATTAACAGTTTTCATTGCAACCAAACACACTCAGTAAAACGAGTTGAACCTATTGGAAAAGATGAGACAACAATGGACGAGTAAACCGAGTATAGTGAGAGAGTCGCAGGGCACCTACTTTTGTTAAACTTTTGTGTCGACCATACAAAGTCTTAGGGATAAAACTCTGCCAAAGAAACTCTAAGAACTTAGTTTCAAATTTCCAATGACAACTCTAGAGATGCTCGAGTCCAAAAATAGAGAGACATGTTTGGTTGAATGTCAATGAATCAACAAAATGACTCACTTGTCTCTTGTTTTTTCCCCCTTGAATAACATCCATTACACATCCTATTTATAGGCTTTTGAAGAGGCACCATAATAGGATAGGATAGACATCCAAAGGATGAGTCTATCCATGATGGATAAGATCTAAAGAAATCCTTTGGAATGGATAGAATCCAATAAAGGATAAGACTTATCAAGTTGGATAATTATGATAATGATCATTATTATCCGCTAATAATGTGTGAAAAACCAAGCAAAATCTTAAACCGGGTAAGATTTGAAATGGAGCATCATTTGGCATAGACGTACGACACAGTCTGTGTCTATCCTGGCATGACTTGCATCAAGGCTTGACCCACCAAATTATGCTTCCCAACATGTGACATGGTCTGTGTCAGACCAGACATGACTTGTGTTACCTCGTTTTCCTCAAAATTCACTAGAAATTGGGCCGATTAAGCCAACCAAACTTATATTTAAGCCCTAATTTGTGAGTGAATTTTACCTTAATAATTTACCTCAAACTTACTTGATATTACACATACACTTGAAATTATCCAATAGAACCAATTCAGTTAAGTTAAGTGGGTTCAACCTCATTATGGGGCGAGGCCTTCTGAAAGAATCAATGGTAGAGAACTGAAGATATTAATGCCTTAAAAATAGGTAAGTTGTAATGATCATAAACTTAATATTAAGATGTATGGTTGTTTGTTTCAACCCTCATAATTGGCACATGCAAGTAGAATGGTTCACCATGTTCTGTTGCGCCCCTAAATTTCCTGGATCCAATTTGACTGATTTACTATTTCGTCCTCCTGTTTGACGTCAATTAAATTCCTATCAAGTATTACTATTTTTTTTATTGCCTTTTTAATGATACTGTAGTAACTGACACCTAATCATTGAAGTCTCGTTTCAAAATTGAAGCCCTATAACGAAAGAAAAGAAAGTCACATGCATGAGCCTAGCTTCAAGCATGCCTTTCTCCCTTCTCGTATTTGCTTCCATAATGTGATAATAAATAATTGTCAGATTTAATTGAATGATGCCAAACAATACAATCATGAATTGAATTAGTAAATCATTTACTTCTTTTTAAGCTATGTGTATTACTTATTCACTTTCTGTTTAAGTTTGTCTATCCACTGAACAGTTGTACAGGTCGGGTATACACCAACAAGTGAGAGGACAGGAGTAAGTGGATAGCATAAGTACAATACCAAACAAGGTCAAATGATGAAATAAGGATCCTTAACATTGAAAACAGGCCCATAAATAGCTTCTGATTAAAAATTGCCATTAACTTACCACATAAAAATTTGTGACTATCAGAATTCAAGCTTTGGCGAGCAGTTGAATATTCTTACCTCATGTGCCATTGGAATTAGTGCCTCTTAAGTTAAACATATACAAACAAAAGAAGTTAATGTTAATTGAATTGAATTGGAAAAATTCTACTTTGATCTCTTCCTTTCTCTTCCTTTCCAATGGAATCATAAAGAGCATATGTAATTTGAGGGTTATTATCTTTTGATTAGGAGAATTAACGTTTATTAATAGTAGTACGCAAATGCAGCCAAAGATGCTAAAAATCAAATTTTGATTGGTGTGACATTTTATGATACTGGACTTCAAAATGTAGTTATACGCAAAAAAAAACTTCTTGTTCTTTTGTGGAAGTTATTTGATGTATAACCAAAGTGGAAAAATGAATAATAAGTTTGGTAGGAGGGAAAGTGATTTTCTCATTTTTACGTGTTTGGCAATCAAAAAATGGAGAAAATAATTTTCAGTGAAAATCATTTGCCCCTCCGTTTGTAACTATTTTCTTAGGTCTAACCTTTAAAAAAATCCAATTTCTCATTCTAGTTGACCTAAGTTACTCATGTTCGCTCCTATTCTTACTAGAATCAATTCATTTCCCATCCAACTCTTCATCTCTTTTCCTTTGTCCCTCTCATCCGATCCAAGAGAAGTATATGTTTGATAATTGGAATTGATTATAATTTTGAGGCATAAATGAAATCATATATCTTTAAGATAAGATTTGTGTCCAATACAAAATTGTGTCTCCAGGATACAATAAAGTTTCATAGATCGATTTCTTATATAAATCAATCCCCTGATCTTCAGGCTAGATAGGATAGGATTGTGGATAGATTCTGACTGTTAAAACAGTTGAATCCTATCCTAACTATTTAAACTGCCCAATTGCAAAATTGATAGAAAAGTTAAAATATAATAGATAATTATATTATCTGCTTCTGCCAAGTACGCCTAATAAGATCCAAAAGCGCATCCCACACCATGCGCACGGTTGCAATTCAATGCACAACATTGAATCTTAATACAAGCACATGTAAGCCCACTTTATGACATATGTATTTATAAGTTTATAACACTCTTTAATATATATAGAGATAGAGAATATGATATTCTCTCCATGTGGGACAATAATAAGAAATAACATATTTATTTTCCTTATGAGTTAGAAACTCTAGTAATCTATCCATATGGGACAAGTTAGGAGCACTAACTTTTGTTAACTATTTAACAGTATATGTGTATATAACTGTCAAACCAGTGATAATATGACTTGAAAACTTTTTTTTTAGAAAACCATTTTATAAGAAAAATATTTTCTTAAAAAAATAATTTCCATTTACACCAAACACACTCAAAATTTAAAACAATTACTAGTTAAAGAATGGGCTTAATTAGAGTAGCAGCAGTGTAGCACAGATGCTATCGAGTGATCCAAGTAGTTTAAACAATTACTAATTAAAGAATGGCCTTATCTTTGGAAAACTGTTTTTATTTATCTATTTAATTTAAAAGTGAAAAATTAATAATGATGGTTCCATGTGATGCAGCACTGGGGGCTGGACAAGGCACATGTAACATGTCCTTGTTTTTCATTATCCTTTATTATCACTTAAAATCTTTAAGTCTTAGCTAGCTAGAATGAATTGGTTGGTTGGTTCACTTGCTTGTGGCTTCAGTGGCTCAGTGCTTTGCTGTGCTGACCCTTTTGACACTTGCATGAATAATATATATGATACAACATGCTCTTTTGAATTTCAGATCAACAAAGATATTGTAGCCCACTTTCTTTTTTGGTTGTACAAAGATGGAATCATTCACAATTTTAATTAATTAATTGATCTTGTTACTACTTTTGATATAATCTTAAATTTATAATTGATAAAGTTGTAAAAATGCATCACTTGAACTAATTAAGTTGTCAATCAATTATTTAGGTTGGAAATGAGTGAGCCAAGCCACTTTATTAGTCCTTACAACCAATGTTGTTAAAATCGGGATCCTAACTCGGATTCATGGGATAGTTAAGATCGGAATAAACCCATGTAGGATCGTGGATCGGAATGTCGACATTAGAATCACATCGAGAATTTTGGATCATAAAATTGGAGGATCGTAGATCGGGATCGGGATTTTAATAACTATGCTTACAAACTAACTTAGAGAGAAGCTTGCTTCGAAATAAGCTCGAATATGTGACGCGAGGGAGCCAAGTCAAAGCAAGCCTAATTCCATTGTTTGGTTGCGGTCTTAAACATCTAGTTTGCAAGACATGAAAGAACTGAGATCTGAATGAGAACTAAAATAAAAGCTATACGTCCAATACCTTTAATATCTAGGTGGACATACATATTTGTTCGGAATAGAAAACAAATACTCAAAGAGTTGGGTGAGGTAGCCAGTGGGCATGCAGTTGCCCACATGATGGAATCAAAGCGATTAGAAGTCGGTGGGGATTGGGGAACATCGAGGGAGATAGTTATAATTTACGAGTACGTGGGGGCCACACACTTGACACTCCTCAACTGAAGTAGTGGCTGGCCTTGGGTGTATAAATACCCCCCACAGAGTGAGTCATTTTCCACAGCAGCTCAACTTACATTTAAATTCCCTCAAATAATATCTTGGTCTGGTCTTGGTCTTAGTCTTACGTTTGAAAATGGGGAAGACTAAGACTGCTGTGTGTATCCTGCTGTTGGCTCTCATTGCCATTTCCCTGTTGACAGCACAGGCTGAGGCCAAGGCCAAGCGCAGCCGCTATGGAGAAGGCAGCCTCAAGCCTTCCCGTAAGTCTTATTTTATGCTTGTTTCGAAGTAGCTTTATGATGGATATATGTATGTGAAATTGTGAATTGATTATGGAATTGTGGGTGTATGTACGTAGAATGCTTGCCGGAATGTACAAGGAGGTGCTCAAACACGCAGTACCACAAGCCATGCATGTTCTTCTGTCAATACTGCTGCAAGAAGTGTCTGTGTGTGCCTCCAGGCACATACGGCAACAAGCAGGTCTGTCCTTGCTACAACAACTGGAAGACCCAGGAGGGTGGCCCCAAGTGCCCTTAATTTCCATTCCTTTCCTTTCATTTATTAATCAACCCAGTACTTCTACTGCTAATCCTCTCGTTAGCACTCTGCTCCACTTGGAGGGTTAAAAAAAGATTGCTTGTTGTAATGAGATCCCCTCCATTTTGTGAGCGTTATGGTGTCTGGGCAGGGCAACCCTTTAATTTGGCCACTGTCTGTCTTTTATCTATTTATCTATTTATGAATTCAATAACACTCCACCTTTAGTTTCCAATCTTTTATGTTTCTTTGCTTTTGTCCATGTTTGTCTGGATTTATTTATCCGATCTGCCAGCTAGGGTGCACACTGGGCTCGGACATGTGAATTCTAATTAACTTTTATTTGTTCAAGTTAATGCTTGCATTTAAGATTGATTTGTCCTACTATCACTGATTAGTTTTCGGAGACTGTACCCTTTTTTTTAACATTGTGGGCAGGATGGGGCGGGTTATAGATTAATCGCTTGATTCTCTTTGGCATTAACTAAAGTGCTCATGAAAATATATTTGTAAATTAAGGATTAAGGATAACATTATCACACTTAAATATATATCCATCTGTTTAAATCACATTGTTTCTGCGTGTCTAAACTGTCAACTTGTCATAACAAACGTTACTCTAATCAACAGAAGATTGATGTAGGTACCCCCAGATAAGATATCATCCCTCAAGCTTGGAAGATTGAGAAATCATACTAAACTCTGATAAATTGTAGTCTTATGTGAGAAAAGTAAGATCTTGGGTCGAGTTAAATCACAATTTCTCTTTTATTGAAATTCGATATTAATCATTAATGAACGCAAATTCTATCAAAAGACTCTCTCATGTAAATATATTGTGAGATAGACTCTGTAATAGTATTGTTTTCTGAATTTTACTATGATTAATAAGCGATATCAAGATGACTTTTAAATATGATTATAATTAATGATTTTATTGAAATATATATGACTTTTATTAGATTAATCACAATAAATTATTAGTCACTCACATCTATATTGATAGAAAATCACCATAAAATTATATATACTACATTAAATTTATGGTGAGACAATGTCAATAAGAGTAAGTCTTCGTTAAAAAAACAACACCCAGCCCCCATATTCCAGTTGATACTTTCTTTGAAAGCCAAAAAAAAAAATCTTTACACACTGATTAAAAAAATAAAATAAAGGGCACCTCGAAGATTTTAATTATTTTAAATGTCCTTTCCTCCAATGAATAATCCTGCTTCCCTGCCAAAGATTGTGAGGATTAATTAATTTAGTAATTAAAACTAAATTTTAACAAGTATTAAGCTCAGAATACATTGTCCACAGTTCCTAACAATCTTTTAAATAGTAAGGTGTAAGCCTATTTTTTCTCATCTCTGGTAGGTGATTTGCAGAAGAAACTTTGCACCTGTAATTTATATGCGTTTTTCGGACAACCTATCCAACCATTCATAAAATGTCCCACCCAAAAAAAATGAATTCTCAAAAAAGAAGCCCCAACATCAGCTGATCTCCTCGTAAGTCCCCATCGACCCACTTCACTCTGAATCCTATTTCTTGATGATGTATAATAACTCAGATTATCTCTTCTGTTTGGCATAACTCATATTATATAATTTTGGTTTGATGATGTAATTATTCTGTAGGTTGCTAAGCTGAAAACCCTAATTACAATTTACAAACTCATTTTTGTTGGAGCATGACATATATGATTAATTTTCTGAACCTCTAGAATTTAGAAATCAAAGTGCAGCATATATGTATATGGAAAGATTTTAGCCATGTCAGAGAAGGCCTCAACTAATTCCTCAAGGTTACTTCTAAGCCTAACTGTTTTCTCCACCTTTTTTGTCGTAATTTCTTCCTTGTTCCTTTTCCACTCACTCAGAAATAATCCTCTTACACCCTCTTCAGTTTTTAAGGTCATTGTGGTTGATAACCCGTCTTTTCGTGTTAAACCTCTCGTTAACAATGGAGAACCCATCGTCATACCATTACCATCACCACCAACAGCAACAACAGACGACAATGGAGAAAACAAGAACAGTCTAGGGAAACCTCCTGATTTGAATGAGCAAAATGATGACAGTTCACTAGTCACAAAAATGACATGCGGCCCAGAAAATGGTGCCCTGAGAATCTATATGTATGACCTGCCTCCTGAATTTCATTTCGGGCTGTTGGATTGGAAGGCTGGACCGAATCGAACATGGCCTGATGTTAAGGACCCTAGTCAGGTGCCGCGGTATCCAGGGGGACTGAACTTGCAGCACAGCGTAGAGTACTGGCTCACTCTTGATCTTCTGTCATCCGAAATAGATGACGTACCTAGACCCTGCAGTGCTGTTAGAGTGCACAATTCAAGTGAAGCGGATTTTATCTTTGTCCCATTTTTTGCATCCCTAAGCTACAATCGACAACCAAGAAAGCTTCACCGACGAGACAAAAACAGCAAGAACAGGAAACTGCAGACCAGATTGTTGCAGTTTTTGTTTAACCAGCCTGAGTGGAAGAAGTCTGGTGGGAAGGACCATGTTGTCGTCGCACACCATCCGAACAGCATGTTATATGCAAGAAAAAAGCTGGGTTCTGCGAGATTTGTGCTCGCGGATTTTGGAAGATATTCTCCCCAGATTGCAAATGTGGAGAAGGATGTGATTGCCCCTTACCAACATGTGGTTAAGGCCATCAGCAGTAATGACTCTGCCCCGTTTGAGCAACGTCCCATTTTAGTTTATTTCCAAGGAGCAATCTATAGGAAGGGAGTAAGTGAATTCGTATTGTTTATTATGTTGTTGATTTGTAATCAACCCCTTATCAAGTGACTGTTGTTTGACATACCTTAGGGAGGTTCAATCCGACAAGAACTTTACTACATCCTGCAAGACAAGGA
Organism: Portulaca oleracea; assembly: GCA_029582165.1. Taxonomy (NCBI): domain Eukaryota; kingdom Viridiplantae; phylum Streptophyta; class Magnoliopsida; order Caryophyllales; family Portulacaceae; genus Portulaca; species Portulaca oleracea. Next base: position 43,337,034 of record CM055876.1, read on the forward strand.
GGACGTGCACTTTGCATTCGGAAGTGCTCAAAGGAGTGGGATTCGACAAGCGAGTCAAGGGATGGGGTCTTCTAAATTCTGCCTCAACATAGCTGGAGACACGCCTTCATCGAACCGCCTTTTTGATGCCATAGCTAGCCATTGTGTGCCGGTGATAATCAGTGACGAGATCAAGCTCCCGTTCGAGGATGTCCTAGATTACTCTGAATTCAGCGTGTTTGTGTGGGCAGCAGACGCGGTGAAAAGGGGGTTTCTTCTGGATCTTCTAAGGGAGATCAAGAAAGAGGAGTGGACCAAAATGTGGGAGAAACTTAAGGAGGTTGCTGGTCATTTTGAGTATCAGTACCCGTCCCGCCCAGGAGATGCTGTCGACATGATTTGGCAGGCACTGGCCAGGAAAAGATCGGCTGTAGATGTGAGTCGTCATCGTCTGGAGAGAGTATATAGAACACCTGCCTTCTTGAAACATCAGCTGTAGATGAATTTTGCTGTGTTTTGATTTCACTTTTGACAATGAAAAATAAAGCTTTGCTGTATTTTGCTTTCAATTTTGATACAGGGAAGACTGCTTGCTTGTTCATTTGGTTGCCAATGGTTTCATTTCGGCTCTTTCCCACCTAGTTTTATCACTTTTATGTAACTGTGAATGACATTTTTGGAGGTGGTTACTGGTGTCAAGTAGTATTTCTCAAGGGAAAAAGAACACTCCATGCAAAATGTTGTGCAACCTAATGCAGTGCATTTATAAGAGCATTTCCAGTGCCAGGAACTCAGCTTCACCTTTAACTTCATTACATCATCAAAAACAATATGACATCTCAACAAACTTATATAATATGCGAATCAAGACAAAAGCAAAACTAAAGAATTAAATGTCTCTCACTCGTCATGTATAGTAAAATTACTTACAAGATGCAGATCAAGACACAACCAAAACTAATATTCCAAAATCTCACTTAGACGAGCAAAGACTGGATCAGATATCTTACCCCTAAATTTTGCAATCCCTAAATTTTGCAATTTAGAAATACCGGTTCAATTGACCAAAAATTTATAAGATGCGGATCAAGGTCTTTTGATTTCAGGAACGAGTATAAGCTTAAACACACATCTTACTAAAGTTTGAGGGTTGAAGGAAATTTAACAACATTATATCTAATTCCCTTACAAAACCCTCAATTATAAATGCTCTAATAAGATAACAAGAGATTCTAAAACACAAAATATACATTAAAAACACAGGAAATTAAGCCCCCAATGATGGAGTGAATTGAATCGGAACCACATTAAGAGCCTAATTAAATTGTCTTGCGCAAAAAATGCAAATTTCTCTACTTACATTGGGCATAATCTGGAAGTGGTGTGTATGTCTTAAGCCTCAATCTTCTCCATCTCCCTCCTTAAACCATATGCCCTGACAAGGCTGCCAACAGTGCGAACAGCGAGCCTCAAGTCGTCCAAGGGGTTCCCGGGCACCACAGTCTTGTAGAGATAACTGTCGAATGTCATCTTCTGGACATACTCATCGGCGCACATCTCGACAAAGGCCTCCCTGGCCGGGTTGGAGCGGTAGAACACCTTCTGCAGGACGTCGAGCACCTTGTAGGTCGGCCAGTACTTCTTGTCCCACTTCTGCAGGTAGTTCCTGAGGTCGCTCTCGTCCACCATGCGGGCCCCATTCCCGGACCCCTCCACAATCGCCTCCGCGCACATCCGCCCGCTCTTGGCCGCAAAGTAGATCCCCTCGCCTGAGCACTTGGTCACGTACCCGGCCGCGTCCCCAACCAATGCCACACGGTCAAGGACACGCCGCGGCCGGGGGTGCTCCGGGATCGGGTGAGCCTCCACCCGGATGATCTTCCCGCCCTCGATCTTGTCCATTGCACGCACCCGAGTCGCCAGCTGGAACTTCTTGATGTCGGATTTGTGGGTCACGGTGCCGGTTCCGACCGCCACGTGGTCGCACTTCGGGAACACCCAGCCATAGAAGTCCGGGGACACGTCGTCGCCCACGTACATTTCGGCCAGGTTCTCGTAGTATTGCATTTTGGAGTCAGGTATCCGAATCCTCTCCTGAGAAGAGTGAGCATTCAAGTGAAATTGAGTGTGGGTGTAATGTGTATACATGAAAGGCACTCATTTCTGAGTATTGATCATACTAGCTAGTAAGGCAAAGTTAGCCAGAGTTTAGACCTAGCAAACAACCCAGTTAACGGAATTCAAAGGTCGAAATGCCAGAAAACAACAAATCAAATTGCGATTCAATCAATCCAACTGGACTAATTTCTGACTATCAATCACACAACGCAAAGTTACCCACATGCAATTCGGAACAAGAAATTTTGAACGACCCATCAACCCGAATTGAAAGACTGAAAGTGCCACAATTCAGTCGAACTGTAGAACAGTAGAAGCCGGGCAAATTTGATTTAAATCCATACCCAAAACCATCCACCAAATTGTATCGCCAAATAACCAAAATTCCAATTGAATCAGTCCAACTGCAGAACTTCAAGAGCAAAGCAAAAGAGGTAGAGAGCATACATACCTGAAAGGCGATAGCATACTCATAATCCCCAGCAGAAATAGACTTAGCAACCCTAGAATTGGCCCCATCAGCCCCAATAACAGCATCCACCTCAAGCGTCTTCTTCTGACCCGCCGCCCCGTTTTTCTCATCATACGCCGTGTAATGCAGCTTGTACGGCTCCTCCGGCGACTTCGGCAGCTCCATCTTCAAAAACAACCCATTGATGACGGTGGCGCCAGCTCCGGCAGCCCGCTCCCTGAGGTACGCGTCCAGCACCTCTCTCCGCACCATCCCGATGTACTCATGTGGCTTCAGAGTCTGCCCGATATCCACCGCCACATTCGACGGCGATATCATCTTCATCCTCGTCACTTTCCGGTCGATGATGTCAAGCGGCAAGTCGAACTCCCCCACCATGCACAGCGGGATGGCCCCGCCGCAGGGCTTGCAGTTGTCCATCTTCCGCTCTATCAGGAACGTCTCCACACCGCCCTTGGCCAGCGTCTCCGCCGCGGAACCACCGGCCGGACCACCTCCGATCACCGCCACGCGGAGGTTGCGGCCGGAGAGCTTGGGGCTGGTGAGGGCGGCCTTGATTTTCGGGGTGGTGGGGAAGGTGGCGGTGGTGGAGACCTTGGTGAACAATGTCGGAGGTTCCGGGGTTAGTGGGGTTGTTTGACGGAGGCCGGTGAAGGGCTTGAGCGCCATGGAAGAAGCCATTGAAACCGAGCTGAGCTCTGATGGAGTGAGACTGATGAAAAGTGTGGATTTGTAGAGTGAGAGTGGTGGATTATTTTTTGATTTTTGGTTTGATTTGCTGAGGAACTAGGATATGGTTAAGGATATAGGAAGGGTTCAGAGCCGTTGGATGGATGGGTTTGAAGGGTGAGGATGGAATTCGTGGATTCTGGTTATGGAGGCATCGAATTTGCAGGCTGTGGCTAAAATTACACCACGGTGGTATGGGAACTCGTCTCAGAAACCCGGTGGGTCCCGACTCTTGTCGATTGTGAAGGAAGGATCAGATGATCCAGATTATACGAAGATGGTACACCAATGCATGATTAACACGTGTCCATGCAATTTACTATCTTACCTCCAGTTGTTGGAAAATATACATCACGGTTCGTAGTTTTTTGTACTTTGATGTGCTCATCACATTCACATGCTCAAAACAAGTGCTCGCATGAATTTGGGATTGGGTCACATTTCGTTTTGTCAAATATCAAAATTTAGATGATAAGTTGATGTTTGAATGCCTGTCTTCTAAAGAAAAGATAATTTAAATATAATAAAATTTGGATTCAAACAATAAAGAAATGAAATCTGATCAATTCAGCTAATGTCAAAATTTGAATAAAAAATTTAGGAGTTTTAGATGTTAATATATTGAACTTTTGAATTATTGGACAATAATACATTATATTTTATGGGGTATAATGCACCTAGAAAGATCCTACGGTGGCTGATTTTATGGTGATCCTACTTGGCAGGCGGACCACGTAGGATTGCCACATATTCGATCGTCGAACGCTCGTTGCTTGTTAGGATTCTCAAGGCGTAGTTAGCGAATGACAATAATAAAGCGAAAAATAAATAAAGATTCAACACACGAATTAACGCGTGGAAAAACCCAAAGGAAAAACCACGAGCGATGCACTATCGGAGGATTACAACGATGTTTGAGAGATTCCCAAACCTCCACAATCTCTCACAACCTCCCTAGATTCTGTGCGAGAACTCAACACTCGCGAGATGGCCTCACACAACTCCCTCGTGAACACGAGATTACATAAGTCAATCTCTTGTGGTATAAAATGAAACACTCTCAATCATTCTTTGTCTTAATAAACCTAACACCTAGGTCCTATTTATAGTCAAGACTACAACATAATATTGTGGTTAATAACAATATTAACTTTCCAAAACATGTGTTTCCTAATAATTTGATACTATATTCCAAAGTAATATTATATTTCCATGTGATTGCCCCATCACAATTTGGTAACAAATATAATATTTCCACTTTATATAATATCTTTCCTTAAATAACACAATCTTGGAAGATCTTCAATGCTATATGAAATTTGTCCACCAAGCATAATTTTGGTTTTCCAAAATTCATCCCACCAAAATAATAATTTGGGCTCCACACAATTAACCCAACAGTACTTTATTGTCCAACATCTTCCAGAGTACTGTGTATTATTATCCAAGGTCAAAGTTCAATGTATTATTATCAAATTCATTGTTAACTCCAATTTACCAAAATTTACTAGTTTTTGCCTAAATTTACCAAAATTTAACAAAAGATACCAAACTTATAAAAAAAATAACTTTGATATATTGACATAAATTTGCCAAAAGTTATCAGAATTTACTAAAAATTATCTAAAATTACTTAAAGTTATTAAAATTTAACTTTTACAAGCTATTTTTTTACCCATAAGCCCCGAATCTTTTTTTTTTTTGGCCAAAAGTTTGTCACTGTAAGCACTACTCAAAACCTCTCGCTGCCCAACTGCCGGTAGTTGCCTGGGGACTTGCTCTAACGCTGCCATTAAATTATTAACAGAACGTTTTTATGGGTTCATTCTCTCGTTAAAGGGATGAAGCCTATTTCGAGTGTTGGACGGCTGTGTGTTTGGTAGATTGATTTGGTTTCGAATCTTAATTCACGACTAGCAGACAACTACTATACATGATCATCTCTCACAATCTCGATCTGCTAGAAGTCGAAGATTAATTATGTTTTGTAACATGAGTAGGGTACAGAACTACAGATGCTTGTATTATCTGTAGCTCACTAACTCCTTCATAGCTAGTAGCCTAGTAGAAGCAGGATTCTAGTTTAGGCCTTACTTTGGTTGGATTTAATGGGCGACAAAGCCCTACCGACCACTGCCCAATAGGGGCACAAATTACAGTAACCAAAGAGTGGATATCTTAGCCCAAAATTAAAATGGCCATGGATATCATATCAGGTCTATGTTGTCAAAACCGGATCGATTATCGAATCGGTTGATCCCGTGGTTCAATGGTTCAATTGGTCAGACCATTTTGGCCGGATTAGACCGGTTGAATCAGATGACGGTTGAACCAGTCATAACCGGCATAAACCGGTCACGAATTAAAAAAATTTCATATGCTTGAAAAATAATTAAGCTTCCAAAATAATTAAACTGGCACGAACATAGCATGAATTGGTCAAAACCGGATTGAACCGGTCAAAAACCGGATTAAACCAGCCAAAAACCAAAAATTTTTAAATTAATTCATCAAAATACCGGTCTGACCGTGAACCGGGCGATCACCCGGTTGAACCGGTTTTGCTGGTTTTTTCCCGTTTGAACCAGTAAGCCGAGTTAAATCTGGACCGGACCGGTCAACTTGCCGGTTCACGGTTGAACCGGTCGGACCGGCCGGTCCAGTCTGGTTTTTACAACATAGTATCAGGGTTATTGGTTGGCATGTCAAATCAATATCTTTTTTCAATTGCTCAAATCTTTCTCTTTTTGATCATGTGTAAGATATCTACAAAGCAAACTATAATTCGCTTTATAAAACATCCAAAAAAGACTCCCCCTACTCACTCTGTCTCTCTCTTCGAACTCCCGTCTCCCACTCTCATACTCCTTCTCCCTCACTTCCCAAACCACCACAGACACCACATTCCCAACACCAACCCAATCACGAAACCTTCCCGACCACAACTTTTCCTAGATTTGTATAACACCACCTCTGCCCATCTCAAAATCATTGAAAAACATAGCCAAAATCAACAGAAACCTAAGACCTTCAGGCATCTAGTGTCCAAATAATTGATTTAATTCAATTTCTACTAGTTATGTGAATTTATAAAGTCACCATAACAATATGACAAAAACAACTAATCCAATTTTTATCTTAAAATTAAACAAACTATTATCAATTTACCACAAACCTTCAACTTTAAGCTTTAAACTCAATTACTAGTCACACTATGCTACCTATGACATAAGATAATTTAACAACATAAATTCAATTACCCTAGGATCACTACAGCTAATAAAGATCACAATTTAACTATAAAAATAATTAAAATAATAACTTTTTTCATAAAAGACTCAAAGCTTTGTAACCCTAGGAGTAGACAACATAATAACATTTATTTATTTATTAATTATTTTTTTAAAAAAAAGTTGAATACAGTAGGATAGAATTAACTGTTTACAACTGTCAAATGTCAATTCTATCCAACTGTATGGGTTGTCATCTTTATTCAGACAAAATATCAATGTGAGGATTGATTATATATGTGTCAATCCAATAAATTAAATTTTGTTGTATCTCGGGGACATAATTTACATGAAGGAACGAATCTTATCTTAAAAATAATGATCTCAACCACGCGTGAAAGCCACTTTCAATCCTAGAATTTCTAACAAATTATGATTCAAAAATCCTTTTAAAAAATAAGGCCTGCTTTGATTTAAGCTTGACGGAAACCTTTGCCTAGTAAAGTTGGAACTAGTCATACAAATGGAGTGCAATTATTGGAGATTGTGACAAAAAGATGTAAGCTAATGAATTAGACAAAATGAGGTGGGGAGTACAGAAAGATGCAGTACAACTATATGAAAAGTAAAACTGTAGTACACAAGTTGTAGATAGACCACACCATCCACGCGTACTTCTATCCGCTTAACCATTTTGTTTGTACTGCGGCTTAACTAATTCAGACATTGCTAGCTAACTCCTCATGTTTATTATATATAGCAATAGGTGCATGCTAACAAGCATCCAACAATGGAAGCTTAATTTCTACTCAACTCTCTTCCTCTTTGTATCCCAAATACAAACTGATATACTATATATAGATTGAATGATGGATAATCCCAAGCTTTAGCCTGCGTGCATTGTGCTTGTTGTGTTGGGTCTTACTTGATCACAAACTCCGAGAATCAATTAATTGAAGACCCATCACAATAAGCACAATGCACGTCGGCTTTTCTGGGTTGAGCACATTTGGTAAGCTTTGTTGATCGTTCTTCCAGTTCAACAATTGATTGGAGACCCATCACAATAGGTATTGTATATGTTGAGTTAATTGTGTGGAGCCCAAATTATTATTTTGGTGGGATGAATTTTGGAAAGCCAAAATTATACTTAGTGGGCAAATTTCATATAATATTGAAGATCTTCCAAGATTGTGTTATTTAAGGAAAGATATTATATAAAGTGAAAAATATTATATTTGTTACCAAATTGTGATGGGACAATCACATGGAAATATAATATTGCTTTGGAATATAGTATCAAATTATTAGGAAACACATGTTTTGGAAAGTTAATATTATTATTAACCACAATATTATGTTGTAGTCTTGACTATAAATAAGACCTAGGTGTTAGGTTTATTTGTGCAAGATTGAGAGTGTTTATCTTATCACAAGAGATTGACCTGTAATCTCTGTGTTCTGAGGAGTTGTGTGAGGCTCATCTGAGTGTTGAGTTCTCGGTTGTAGGGAGGTTGTGAGAGATTGTGGAGTGCAGGAATCTCAAACACTGTTGTAATCCTCTGATAGTGCATCGTTCGTGGTTTTTTCCGGTTTGGGTTTTCCGCATGTTGAATCTTTATTTATTTTTCGCCCTTATTATTGTTTGTCTGCTAACTACGTCCTGAGAATCCTAACAGTATATGATATTAAATATCATGGTGGGTCAACTCATTCAAGTTAACAAGTTTAATTTCTCAGGATTAATTGCATCCGTTGATTTGGTGAACTTTTAAATTTAGTTTTTTTATACAATTATATTAGTAATTATTTAATTTCTTTCTCAAATAACAAAAACCCAGAACTAAAGTTGATATTCTCAAATTTTGCCTGGACAAGGTACATGGAGGAATTGAATATAATAATAGCTTTATTTCTAAATTTTATAATTTAGAATTTTGCCTGGATAAGGTACTTGGAGGAATTGAATATAACAACAGCTATATTCCTAAATTTTATAATTTAGAAAGACTAGTTCCAATTAATTCAAGATTTAGAAAACTTAAAAAGGATTGTCATTTGAAATATGTTTATAATTTGAATAGTTGAAAAAGATCATGTTTGTCAACTAAGAACATTTACAATGAGGGTGTTAAGAGGGTGTTTTGAGATAATAATTTTGTTAATTCCCCCTAAAATTACTACATTTTGATATGATGCATGTTTTAACTAATATGGTTCTTAAAAATTGAAACAGTTATGATCCACATCTTAGATGTGCGTGGGGCCAACTTGTATATTAAATTTTTGACAAATATAGAAAAATTAATACAAATTGGAAGTAATATAAGGATGTGTGTGAGTAATATGGTAAATGAGATACTTTTATTTAGGAATAATTTCATAAAGGTGAAACTAAATGTTTATTGATATATGAGAACACCATTATATAAATGAATTTTATAAAGTTGAGACAAATTATTTAATATAGTAACATAAAAATATTAATTAAACACCTTACATAAGATTTAGCATCGTAAATACTCTAAAACATTCATTTATTAAACTCATTAAACTTTTAATATTTCTTTTACATAGAGTTGTAAGTTCACTTTAAGATTCAAGTCAACCCACCTTTGTTTAGGAATAATTTATATTTATTTATTTTCGTTTGTAATTTTCTTTATAATTTTCATTGGATTCTTCCTTTTTTTAAATATATATTTTAAGATTCAAATCAACCCATTTATATTTATTTAGTTTTGCTTGTAATTTTCTTTGTAGTTTTCGATGGATTCCTTTTTTTGATTTTTTTCATTATGTTGAGTATTTAATATTAATTATTTTAATAGTTGATAAGCGCGCATTTTATAAATAACGAATTTCATTATCATTGTTACATAATCAATATGTAAATTTTTTTATTGTCATTATTAGTTATTCTGCCTCTGTAAAATTGTATGTACATTGCAGTGCATTTTTATGAATATTTCTCATGAGGTTTATGAGAATTATCGTAAGTTTGAGAGCATTGTGTGACCTATTTATGAACATTGGTTTAGCATTTTTATGAGTATTTTGAAAGAACCCAAGAGAGACGGGTGAATAGGGTTTATAAAAATTCTGCACACTTAAGGTAAAGGACGTTAGGTCTCTTACTCTTGTATAGATTAAGAGATAACTTTTCACAATATAAAGGACAATACATATATGAATGAAGAACTTCCTTTATTCAATCATAAGCAGAATACAAAACAGAGTAAACCTGGTTGCTCAAGGAGTAAGGTCCTTACAACAACTTCTCGGGGAGTGCCTTACTGAAAGGCACTTTCAAAGGATGTTTAGATAAGCACACACCAAATTCACTTTGGTGCAGAACACAGTCTAAAATCCTAGATCCTTTAAGGATTCAGAGTTCAACACGCCAATGTCCTTGGCTTATAACATAACACACAAAAACGTCTCTCAAAGACACACTCAGAAATCTGTCGATTTCTTCCCTTGGAATCGATTTTAGCCTCTTAGCCTTGAGTCTTCTTATTTATAAGCAACTTAGGATCCGTTGGAATTATTCTTTCCTCGCTTGCCTTGAGATCTTCTTCCTTATTTTAATCTTCTCATTTATTTGCAATCTTTTCCTTTCTTGGAGTTGCCTCTCATTGGAGATTTTGATCCGGCAAAATAGAACGACCAATCAATTTAATTATAGTGATATTGGAAGATAATAATCACTGATTTTGCTAATCAAATTAACTTTCCTTTTCGACTGCTTCTTTTGTCTTTCACTTCAAAACCCTTCTCCTCGAGTGAAAGTCCTTGTTGTCTCACGCTCCTTTCTTTCTTGTTTCTATATCTCTGATCTTCTTCTTATATTATATATAATCAGAATATATAATATAAGGCAAGATCTTGATTCTCCTTCCTTTCTTGTTTCATGCTCTTATTTCCTTATTTGAGATTTCTTTCCTTGCGCATTATCTTTGATCTTCTTTCCTACAAAAATCACACATATAATCAGAATATATTATAATATAAGATTTGATCAAGATTTCTCTAGTGATAGAAACTTCCCTTTTCTGGATATTCGAATTTTGACTTTCATTCAAAATTGATCCAGTCGCCAAGGTCCTTGTGCATGGGCCTGTTGAGGTCATTGAGGGGTTCTAACATCGAGAAATTGCCAATTCATGTTAGGCTACCACATGTCATATTCTTGCTTTAGTGAATCTTCTTTGAAAGTTTATATCCTTGGTGTGCAAGTCTTGTGGCAAGAATATTATTAGGTTAATTAATGGGTTCTATTTTTTATTATAAATATATGTTATTATCAACCTATTTATACAGTTGTGTTGAGAGCTTCTTCAATGCTACTCGTCCCTAGGTTGTGAGAGTATTTTGATAGTTATTATTTTGTAAATTCAAATTATTCTCATTGTGTTGTAAATTATTTGGAATCTCTATTGTAATCTCTCCCCTTATTCTAATGGATTATTGCTCTATTACCATTCATGATTTTTTTTTTTCCATTTTAAGTTTTCACATAATCTTACATTTTTATATTTTCCTATTTCAAACACTAATTTTATTATTGTTTTTTACAATTTATACATCAATACTAGGCTATTGTATTTTTTTTTCATAACACTATGATATGATTTTACACAGCTCTGTTCATGTTGACTTGCAATACATGAACCCATGCCTCAAAGAAAATATTAATAAGATAATACATGAACACATGGAACAAAAGAAATGGATGTGGATCTTTCACAATAATTCATTTTTTTATTGTAGAACTTGACAGGAATCATTGACAATAATGGAGTACACTGGGGGAATATTGCACCAAATCTTGTGGAGGTGAATCAATTAGATAATAAGGTGGGGAGTACATAAAGATGCAGTACACTTTAGTGAAGTAAAACTGCAGTACAGAAATTGTAGATCCACATACACATTCTTAGATTAGGAATTTTGCATTGTACTCCAAAAGAGAACATATACAACTTTAAACCTCAAGCTTTGTACTTCTGACTAACCAATTAACAAAATGCACAATTTGCTATGTTTATAATAATGGCAATATATAGCTGCTAACTTGCAAAAATTATGGAAGATTAAGAAGCTTTCTACTCAACCACTTATCTTCTTTCACTTTAAGATGTAAGCATGCGACATCTCTATTAGCTAAATTCCTTTTTTTTTTTTTTTTTTGAAACCCACTTAGCTAAATTTTGATATTATGTAGAGTTATTTCAACTAATAGTTCAAGCTGATTGTTGAAGGCTCAATAATGATTTTATTGGCTAACACCAAGGTTTAGCCTATGTGCATTGTGCTTACTGTATTAGTTCTTACTTGTAAGTCCCAGTAATGGATGAATGGATAATTATTGCTAATTGAAGACCAATTACAATAAGCACAATGGATATGGGCTTTTCTGGGTTATGAAGATTAGGTAACAATCTTGAATGTTCCAGTTAAATAAGGTAACCATGGGTAAATGAAACTTGATATTTTTTTCTTTGTTAATTGTTAATTTACTCTTTTTGAACCCACCAAACCTAACTTAACTATATACCCTATTTCACCAAAAATTACCTAAACTATTTTGATATTTCCATCATAGTTACAACTTTTTATACAATATTACATATACTTGCAGCTTTCTTCTTAATCTTATTTTATCTAATATGATCTTATCAATGGAAAGAACATGACCTAAGTATAGGTTAACGCAAGTAAATGTAGCCAATGCAGGTAAGTGTGAACCAACGCAAGCAAATGTAGGCCAATATAAGTAACTGTAAGTCAAAGGGGTAATATATGTCAATGTAGTTTAGAGAAAATTGAAGTATAATTAAATGCAGTTGAATGCATACCACTCAATTGAATGTAAGCACAAGCAAATACAGGGACGATTGCCCAAAAGTAATTTATCTTCTTTGATTCCAGTTGGTCTAAATGTCTAATACTGTACTAGATTCAAATTCATGGGCCCAAATTCATTTTTAAGGTTTTGGGTACAAAAATTTTAGACTAGTAGATCTGGGTCATAAATGGATCCAAGATCTAGGAAACAAATTTGGATTGGGATTCCAGTCTAGTATATATAAAATGTATTGTGCTTTCATACTTAAAATTAGATGTGTTACTCCAATACTCATATCATTTTTGAATTTGGGTGATGATACATGTCTTACACCAAAAAACTCTTTAACTGTCTTATTCTTAAAAAAAAATAGTATTTCTTATGACTTTTGATACTAGTTTTTTTAATAGTAAGTATTTATTAATTATAATAAGTTTTGGATGCATTGGCTACGCTAGTGAGCATAATGATACCCTAATTGAATCAACTCATCCGTTATCCGTTAGACATATTTTAGATGTTTTTTTAAAATATAAATAGTATTGGATAAAAGTATAATTTTATGCAAGTCATATGTGATATTATAGTTATAGGATTCAAACACATCATTTATTTCAATTTAAATATATAATAATATGCACTGGCAGATACCCCCATATGGGGTGAAGGTGGCCATGGCGACCCTTAACCCCCAAAAAAATTGTAAAATGTAATATTTAGATTAAAAAAATATTTAAAATATATTAGCAAATTGCTGTGAGGTGCCACACATTTCTAACAACTGATTAGAAGGGGACTACATTTTTTTTTAATGCACTCGAAGGGGACCACATCTTCAAAGAATTGGCTGCTAGGTGATTTTCCGACCATTTTGATTGAATTCCGGCGATGTATATATGAAAAGACAGAAATACCCCTATGTTTAATCAAACAATTGCTAGGAGGTGTCATACATTTCTAAAAATTGACTGAACAGAGACATCTTTTTTCAAATATCTTCTCTGCACTTTCTCTCTCCTTCTCCAAATATTAATACAACTCAACCATCAAAACTATAAACAAACTCATCTTCTTCTTCTTCTTCGTCCACCACCCGACCATCACCACTACCACTACCACCAGTCCAACCACCACCACTTCAGCGCTCAGCCACCACCGAGAACAACAATGGCCATTTAAAATCAAATCTCAATCTAAGTTTGACACAACTAAGCACTAATCCCTCTTCTCATTCCCTGTTTCAAACTTAATTCAACACCACACCATAACCACCAATCAGACTCCATTTTTGCATCCTAAATATCACCAGAAAAAGCCACTCCAGCCACCCAAAAACACCCATAACCACCCGAACTCAATCCTAAACCATCCCCATTTCTCCTCTATTTTGCGCGACCAGACCCGCAGCTGCCGCCGAGGCCGCTGACAATGACCTATGTTGACCGACACCCAAACCCACGACAACCAAACGCTGCACCTAACGCCCTTCCTCCTTCTTTCTCCTTGCTTGCTTGATTCATTAGGTCTTGATGGGTTGAGTTAAGACCCAAAAACAAAATCAGATTGAGAAATGTGTTTGGTTGTGTCAAACTTAGATTATGGTTTGATTTAAAATAGTCGTGGTGGTTCTCGGTGGTGGCTGAGTGCCGAATTGAGTGATGGTGGTGTTGTTGGCGGTTGGACTGGTGGCTGTGCTGGTGGTCGGGTGGTGGATGAATGAAGAAGAAGGAGAAGAAATGGGTTTGTTTATGGTTTTGATGGGTTGAGTTGTATTAATATTTGGAGGATGAGAGAGTGCAGAGAAGAGGTGTGAAAAAAGTGGTCCCCGTCCAGTTAGTTTTTAGAAATGTATGACACCTCCCAACAATTGTTTGATAAAACATAGGGGTATTTCCGTCTTTTCATATATACATCGCCGGAATTCAATCAAAATGGTTGGAAAATCACCCAGCAATTAGTTCTTTGAAGATGTGGTCCCCTTCGAGTGCATTAAAAAAATGTGGTCCCCTTCTAGTCAGTTGTTAGAAATGTGTGGCATCTCCCAACAATTTTTTGTGTATCAGACACCCTTTATTCTAAAGTCTAGATACGCCACTATGATTTTAATAATAGGCTAGGGTAGCACACGTAGAAAGTAAGATTGTAGGAAGTGTCTTGCCCCAAGATTTGAGGCTCTATTATTTTGTGTGGTACTATACCACACCTATCATAATTTACCATATTAGTCATAAACCATCACACGTTACCATACCACACTTTATCACACTAATCATAATTTTCTTTCACTTCCCTTTTCTCTCCCCTCACTTATTTCACCGACCATTCTTGTCACAAATTTTCCTTATCCATTGTATCCCACATTCCCACTTTTCCTACATTTCGTACATTCTAATCACCTTTTATCTGTTCTACATTCTAAGGCCCCGTTCTTTTATACGGTTCCCACTTTTCCTACATTTCGTACATTCTAATCACCTTTTATCTGTTCTACATTCTAAGGCCTCGTTCTTTTATACGGTACCGCACAGTGCGGTACCGCATCAAACCACACTATTCAATATTCTACCACACTTTACCACATTCCACCACACTTTCCACAAATGATTATCAAAATATTTTCTTACTTTTCTCTCTCCTCATTTTTCTCCTTTATTTTTTATATTCTCTTCTCACCTACCCCACTTACCACAACTTCCACCACAACTCACCATACTTCACCACACTTTTTCAAATTCCACCACACCGCAACAGCATCGCACCCCGCAGCGGTACCGTATAAAAGAACGGTGCCTAAAAGTACAACACCGGTTCTATTTCACCTTTTTTTTTTATTATTAGAGGCAGTGGCCCAAAATTACAGCGTTAGCGCAAAATAGCACAAACATACAATGAACATAGGCTACTTGCACATTACCAATCGGTCGAATACATCCAACAATTACTGTGGGTAACATCCAATTATTAGAATCTACTACGTACTAAAAGATTCTTCGCATAGAGCACCATATTGGTTTGCAGTAAATAAAAAGCACATAATTACAGTTAAAATGTTAAATGTTAAGGTAAAGCCATAGAAATGACAGCACCATGAGCAAAATCCTCCTAAAATCCGGAACTAGTTCTGGGTAAACCGCCCTAGAAGCTATAGGATAGATTAGATTAGGCTAGGCTTTTAAGAATAATCACACTTATAACACTTGATTAGCGTTGGTACGATCTAAAAATCACTGTCATAATCAAGAGATCCCAGGTCATTATCAGGCCATATTTATACTTAGATAATGGCCTACCAAATTAATCCCCTTAAGTTGTGGGTCTCCTATATATTCCCTCCCTCTGTGCCTTCCAATGGCTGATATATATAGTGATATTCTGCTATTTATGCTAACCACACACTTTCCCTTACTAATCCTTTTCACTCTTGCAAAACTACGTGCGTCCCCTCTAATCGATGTTTTGTTAATATTTTCTTATTCTCTCCATTAATCAATGCGCTAATTTAATTTTGAGTGAATAATGTAATATGTTTGAACATATATATTACAAAAAATATAATTGTATGAAAGTTTTTCGCATTACAAATCTAATTAATTATAGATGTGCATATATAAATTATCAATCGCTGCAATTTATATGTAATTGATACTATAACTCTTGAATTTAATCACATATGTCATATTTGAATTTAATATATAATAATATGATTTTAATAATATGGTTGATAGAGGAGTGGAAGAATGTCTTGTTTGAATACTCTTATCATTTTTGGTTTGAATTAGTATTAGTTTGTAGATTTGGTTGGTGGAGGAGTGGAAGAATGTTTCAAAAAGGAAAAGTGTGTGTCTAGTGAAAAGACAAAATGAAAGGATCGAAAGCCAAGATAGATCCCTAGAAGCATTTCACCAGAAGGTAAGGAAAAGTGACCAAATTGTGAGTTAAGGTTGAGGCATACAAGGACCACACACACCTTTCTCAACCCCACTTGAGTCCTACAAATAACACAAACTTGCCAAGGCCTAACACCATACCAAACACCTTGTTACATTATAATTATCTACTCAACACTAGCTACTTCTCCTCAGCTCCATCTCTATATCCTTCTCCTCACATATTACAATGGCAGTTCTGTCAGGCTACAAGGCTAGCGACGGCAGCCTGTCCTACCCCCACCCACATCCCCGCGACGCTTCCTTTTCTTGCTACCTTGACACTGCCGAGAGGGATTTCGTCAGAACCCTCTCGGAGTCCATCCATAGCCCCGCTGGAGGCTCTCCGAGTACCCCGCGAGTTAGTAATGTAGGGAGGAGTAGTAGGGTTACTCCTCGGAGTGAACTGGGTGTGTTTGGTGCCGACAGATACTTCAACGACAAGCTAGACATGCAGAGGCGGAGGCAGAGGCATGACAAAAGAGAAGATCTTTCGTCGACATCCAAGAGCAGCAGTACTACAGCTAGAGTTAGCCGTCGTAGTGCTGTCAAGTCCCCAACCCCGAGTCTCAGATCCGAAGCCAGTAGTTGGAACAGCAGCCAACTTGGGCTGCTGTCACTCCCAAAGAAGACAGCCACGGGAGTTGGGTTGAGGATCTTCCAGTGCAAAGGCTCTTGCTTTGACAAGAAATCTGTTCATACTGCACCTACACATTTACGTGTGCAATCATCCTCTAAGTACCCGGCAGGAGACAAGGGGGAGAGGAAAACCAGGCTTTCGCATCAAGACCATTTCGCATTCCCAATCATCGACACTGCAGCAGCCAAGAAGAACAGAAACATCATATTGGATCCTCAAGATCTGCCAAGGAAATCGCTCGAGGTGTTTGGGCTGCATCAAATCGGAAAACAAGACATCGCGGACAACCTAGAGAGGAAGCTGTCAATCCTAGCATGGGACGCCATCCCTGCAAAGTCTCCTTCCCCCGCACTCCCTTTTCCAAGCTCCAAGAGTCGTAAAACCAGTTTCAGTCATGTTTCAGGAGACGACGATCCTCAGGATGCAAGGAGTGAAGCAAGCTCTGAGCTGTTTGAGATTGAGCACCTCGCAGGGATAAGTATGGGACGCACCAGCACACAGGCATCCCCTACTAATACTACGACGACAACTACTGCAACAAATCAGGGGTACGAGCCCAGCGAGGCCAGTATAGAGTGGAGCGTTGTCACTGCAAGTGCCACCGAGTTCTCTGCAGTCTCCGATGATCACGACGATGACAAGATGATGACTGTCAAAACCCCGGGGTTAACTACCAAGAATATTATAGGGTGCACAAGTCACAAAGCTGTGGATGTTGTAGACAGTAATAATCGTAATCATAAAATTATTAGAAACTATGACAAGCTGGGCAAGTTTGATTACAAGGGCAGCCCAGATATTGCTCCATCCACACCATCCAGGAGGTCTTATGCATTAGCATATGCCTAGCTAATGAAAAAGGAACACAATAATTACTATTCAATTTGTATGTTAAACTATTTTGAGTGGTAAGATATGATTTTAATTTCCTCATATTGATTGAAAATCAAACTAAAGCATGAAATCTTATGCATGTACGCACCCATGCCCTACAATTGCGCTTTCCCCCCCCCCCCCCCTCATGCATGTACACACTCATCTTATAACAAGATATATATCATGGTCCATATAACATAACCATCCGTCTGAAACGAAAATCTACATAATTTGATAAACAAACTGACGGACAACCACCATGACTCAAGAACTCTTACTATAAAAATGATGCCCACCAATCAATATTTAAACCCTGACAAGGAGAATAAACTTTCTACTAATTTTTTTTTTAAGGGAATGTGAACTTTCTAGTTCAATACCATATCGTATTAACTCTTGAGCACATACCAATTAATTAATTAATTAAGTATTATGCTAGTGTGTGCTCGATATCTAGGAATGATGAGGGAAAGGGCGCTTTATTCTTTTGCTTTTGTTGCTTGTCAACCAAAGTTACAGCAATGTCATGGACGCAAAATGGGAAATGGGAACCCGGATTTCTTTCCCTTTTTTAAGAAGCAACTTTTGAGAATTGAGGTTGATGAATGATGATGAGCATTAGGGTTGCACGATGGCCTAACCATATTGGCTCCAGTAAAAATTGTTCTGTTAGCTTTATCACCTTTTTCTTTAAACACACATAAACCTCTTAATAATAATTTTATACATACATAACGAGTGCAAGTGTGCAACTGATTGATTTACTCTAATTGAGTATCTTTAGAGGCCTTATATAATTATATTTAAAGTTTCTAGAAGGTTGATTTGCTTGGAGCCGCCAACATGGGCTGGTCCATACACTATATTGTACTCCCTCCGTCCTTTAATTGACTTAATTTTGATCGTTGATTACTTACAAATTATAATAAATTACAATGTAAAATTAACATTATTGTAATTTTTAGAACACTATCTTTCTTTCTAATGATAATAATTTCATGCTGTAACTTACTATGATTTACGAGTAATGAACGACCAAAGCTTAGTCAAATTGGCACTTATTTAGGAATGAATGTAGTACACTATTCCATCATTCTGATCTGGAGTTTCCTTTCATGATTGGGTTTTGGCTGAGGAAGGGGGGAGCCAACGCTTGACCGTCTCTCAATGGCAAACTTTATAAATTTGTTCATTAGAAATATCACATATCTAAAATGATATATATATATGTGTGTGTGTGTCGGCTGGAACATTTTCCGACCAAATAATCACTGAGGCAATTGTCCAATCCAATCCTTGTATATAATTTGTAAATGTTGTATATACCAGCGGTGTACACTACATATGTGCGACTAATGCTAGATTGATCTATTTACTTAATTACAGTATTACATATAGGAAACGATTAGAAGGCATTGTTATGGGGTTGTTAAGACATCCATATCTGGTTCATAATAGCGAGGCTAAGGAATGTCCTTGCAGTGACCCATGGAGGCATGTCGCCCATATTTTTCAGTTTCTATATATCCTGTCTCCATTAATAAACGCATTTATTTATGAAATTAATTGATGGATATGATGTTGTGTTTATCTTTCTGGGTGGCTGGCATTGGTGTGGCTGGCTTTAATTAACAAAGCCTTTAACATGCATTGATTCAATGACAACTACTTCTAACGAGGGAGTGGCTATGCTTTCGTCAACTCATTCTCTCTCTTTAGATTATATTCGACCTGCAATTGGCCAACTAATTAATTCTCACTGATTTGTTTCAATCGCCAGGCGAATTGATCGAATGGGTTGGTACAGATTTATGGGAAAAGTTACTATTAATTTTGTTGGAAAAATCGGTTTAATCAAGGCTGCGGGGAGGCAATGATTTGAACCGTGATGGACTTGACTTCGGTGTCAATCAACTATGTCGGTCGTTCCCTAAGGTTAAATCAAACAACCTTTGGACAAGTGCACTCGTGGCCAAGAGTTTGGAGTATGCAAACTATTTGCTTAGAATGAAAAAGAAGATAGGAGGAGAGAAGAACGTTTTCTGCGTTTTTGGTGTGTATAAACAGTCCAACAAGAACTCCAATTTGTAGGAAGATAAAGACTGTTTGAATGATAAAAACGGAAGAGACAAACACAATAAAGATAGGTGAGAATCAAGGTCAATAAAGAAAGACCTGGAAAAAAATCCGACCAATAATTATGCAAAAATTCATACCGGAATCAAAACAACCCAACCATGACCCAACCCGAACGTACAGTTGCAGCACGCATATGTGGAGATCCAAAGCACACCCTCCTCCATAAAAACCCACCTTCAACCAACTAATACAACACAAGGAGGGAAAATGAGATATATAAACCAACTCAAAACTACATTATTCCTTCTACGTGGGACACCAAAAAGATATAAAATTAAAGACAAGGAAAAAGTCTTGTCGCCATTACCTCTCAAACCTCCATGTCCAACACAACTCATCACACTAGGTGCACTATAGTCTAGTGTGATTACCATCTTTTTTCTTGTCGCGATTACCAAGCGTTTTCCCATCCATTTTCGAACGGTAGGAAAAAGATTAATAGAAAAAAATTTGCCACCATTTTAGCAAAAGTGATTGAAATTTCTAATCATTTTTTTCGCCTAAAAATTAGAAAAATAGTTGGAAAATTAGAAAAATATGAAATGGTTGTTAAATCGGTTGGTTTTTCAACCGTTTAAATTGGTTGAAAAAAGTGGTAGGTAATACACATTGAAGAAACTCAGCCCTGCTCTGAGGACCCCTGGATTTCCACCATTGAGGACCTCTAGCAACAACAGCATTGGCAACGTAAAGATTTTGTTTGAAAGACTGCAATCAAGTTTAAAATCAGGGAAGTTATCTACATTGTCTCTATTCCCTTAATTCAGATTCTCTATTCTTATTATGACAAGTTGATCTCCTATTGTAGATATCAAACGGAAAGGAAGCAATCTCCCAAATCTGCCAAATATAAGAAGATTGGAGATCAAACAAGAAAGACAACAATATATGAAGATTGGAGATCAAACAAGAAAGGAAATAATCATCACCAATGGAAAGAGAAAGTTATCATTTGAAGAGCTACAAATATAAATACTACTAGACGTTCTAAACACAAGTGAATGATTTCCAAGCAAGTAAATCGAGAGTATGAATTCCTCTGAGAATTCTGAGTTGTAAGAAACTTTGTGAGCTAGAAAGTTTTCTGAGTTGTAACCATTAGGGAATTATTGGTGAGTTGTGTAACCAGTTAAGTGACAACTGGTGAGAACCTCATGGTGGTGTAGTTAAAGTGAGTGAGTGACCTCACTTTAGTAGTCCAAGTCTTTCTTTCTGCCTCAATTATGAGGCCTCCTCTGGAGAAATTCATTCTGAATTTCCTGCTCTTGTAAGCATTCGTTGAGGACCTCATTGTCCTTGACAATGCCGAGCGAGTTTGTAACCTCCTCTCTTTTCTTGCACTTTAAGCTTATTAATAAAGAAGTATTATTCAGTTATAAAAATGTTGTTAACGTCCTTGTGTTGATTAAGTGTAGAATTATTTATACAACCCTATTCACCCCCTCTAGGGTTATTTCACACATATTGTTAGCAGTGAAATGTATTTTGAGGTACCTAAAGTTTATTGAAAGTCACTAAGGGGAATATCGGATCCAAGAAACCGTATAATTATAATCGTATTTTACAAAGAATGCTAAATGCAAGACTAAGAATCTAATTTTTTGGTGGGCACGCAGAAATGGGGTAAGTTTTACTGTTGAGTATCTTTAGCTAAAAGCATGTAATTAGTTCTTTAATTTAGACGTAGGAAAGTTTAGGTAAATTTAGGTAGAAAATAATATAATTGTGTATGAGTAGGGCATAGTTGGGTTATGGGTAATTTTTTACTAATTTACTGTGTGAAAGAATAAGACTAAGACAGTGAAAATGGTTGGAAATTTTAAAGTTTAACTTATTCCATGATTGGGTGGAATTTGTTTTGAAAAAGTTAGTCAACTGTTACAAACTTACAAAGTTTCTTACATTTGACTGTACTTAGGCCAAATTTTAATATAACACCCATTATTTCACACTCTGAAATTTAAGCCCTATTCTTTTTATTAGTAAGTAGAATTAGGTTAAGTAAAGTTGTGTGGATTAGTTAGATAATATATAGGCCCATTTTTTCTTTCCTTATGCAACTCTTTCTCTCTCTCTCTCCCTCACCATCACAATTCACAACCCTTACCTATCTCAGACTCTCACCGGGGGCACCACCTTCATAATCCACCATTCTTTTAAGAAGCACAAATCAATTCATTCATGATCAGGCTAATAATAATGAAGAACAAAACCGATAGGAGCCTTAGTGTTTTACCTTAGCATGAAAGTTTTATTATTATATATTTAATTGAAAAAAATCTATGTATAAATATATCACAAATAAATTGTACAAAATATGTTTTTATCCATAACTTTTTATATTTACAAAACAAAACCAAAAATATATATGCATAATGGGTAGGATTGTTTTTATTAGGGACTCATTTATATTAGTTGGTATAGCCAAATATCTAAATTTTTTATAACTAATAATTAATACTAATTATTAAAAAATTAGTGTAAAAAAGCATAATAAATATTTATTTGATGAGAAGCAAAACACTTTTTAAAAAAACTGTCTTGTCATTTTATCTATCTCATTGATCCATACCATCCGTTAATCAAACTTTGAAAACTTTGACCTTTAATTAATTTCTAAACATATGCAGTGTTTTATTATACAAAATACTATTATTATATTCACAATGAAAAATACGAGTATAATGTTGTAACTTTTTAATAAAATATTCCGTCAATGATTACACTAATTGGAGATTTTGTAGTATTTATTAAGTGACAAATAAAGTGGGAAGGGGTAGTATAAAAACCAAATTTCTGACATCTAACCATATAAAATATGGATGGTTTGAATGTAACATCTTGTGAATGAATATAACCATTTAGAAAGATATATTCCAATTGACAAAATGTAAAGAGGCAGTATCTTACTGATATTATCACCCAATGACAATGAAGAATTAGAGGATAAGAAGAGATCCAAGAAATGGGCGGGGTCGGGTTGGTTAAAAAAGGCCCAACAAATCATGAAGCGATCGAGAGAAAAGCTGGGAAAGCAAAGCAAAGGAAACCATTAGCATTTCATGCATCAGTGCATGTTGTAGAAAAGAAATCTTAATGCAACCTGCTCTCTGAAAATCATTTAGGCACAATCAGCCCAATCCAATCAATGAATAGACGCTTATCAAACCCCAACTGATATATAGAGTGGGTAAAACAAAACCTATTGAATCAGTCAACAACCTTTACCAGCTTAATAGTTACCCCCTTAGAGAATCCAAAGTATATCCAAAAATACTTCCCTTTATATTCAATTCCCTTCTAATCTTCCGGTAATTCATGGTTCAACCCATATTGCACTTTAAACACTAATGGGGTACTCAAAAAAAATGGATCCTTCTTCATACTGCTTGGATACTCTAATTTGTGTGTTGATTCTGTGTCTTTGCTGTAGTGCTACAACTTCAAACCCAGTCCAAAGCAACTTCATGCAATGTCTTTACAAGAAAGTGAACCCTCCCAACCCAGTATCAGCTTCTGCTTCATGCTACACCCCTTACAACTCCTCCTTCAGCACACTCCTCAACTCCACCGCCAACAACCTCCGCTACTTACTCCCTTCCGTCGGAAAACCCCAGCTCATCCACACGCCGTCCGACGAGTCCCACGTGCAAGCCGCCGTCGTATGCGCCAAGCAGCTCGGCATTCAGCTCCGCGTCCGAAGTGGGGGCCACGACTACGAGGGCGTCTCCTACGCCGCCCAGCAGCCTGACCCGTTTGTGGTCCTCGACATGTCGAAGCTCCGTTCGGTCACAGTCAATGTCCCCGAAAAGACGGCGTGGGTCGAGGCGGGGGCCACCATCGGGGAGCTTTACTATCGGATAGCCCAGCAGAGTCACGTGCACGGGTTCCCCGCCGGCCTCTGCACCAGCTTGGGTGTCGGAGGGCATATCACGGGTGGGGCCTACGGGCCGATGATGAGGAAGTACGGCCTCGGGGCGGATAATGTGGAGGATGTCCGCGTGGTGGACCCCCATGGGAACATTCTGGACCGCAAAGCCATGGGGGAGGATCTCTTTTGGGCTCTCAGAGGTGGCGGCGGGGGAAGTTTCGGCGTCATCCTTGCATGGAAGGTTAAGTTGGTTCGTGTTCCTCCACTTGTGACGACTTTTACCGTCGTTAAGAGCAGTTTGGACCCCGGTTTCACTCGGCTGATGCACACGTGGCAGCAGGTGGCCGACAAACTCGACGACAACCTCTTCATCAGAGTCGAGTTTATGCCTGCAGCGGCAGCAGCAACTGCAGACACTAAATCACCCCAAAAAAAATCGCTACAAGCGATGTTCAATGCCATGTTTTTAGGCACTAGGGACGAACTCATGCAAGTCATGGGGCGAGGTTTCCCGGAATTAGGGTTAAAATCGAAGGACTGCAACCAAATCAGCTGGATCGAGTCCGTTCTTTACATAGCCGGCTACCCATCCGGTACCAGTCCCGACGTTTTGCTCAAAGGGAAGCCCTTGTTCAGGAATTACTTCAAGGCGAAGTCAGACTTCGTCAGGAAGCCCATCCCAAAGCCCGCGCTAAACGGGCTCTGGGACAAATTACTAGAAAGCGATAATTTCATCATGATATGGAACCCCTATGGCGGGATGATGAGTCGGATCCCCGAGGATCAGACCCCATTCCCTCATAGAAACGGCACCATTTACAAGATCCAGTACGTGGCAACTTGGCATGATGGGCAGGCCAGTGCTAAGAAGCATATGGATTGGATCAATGGCCTGTATGATTATATGGAGCCCTATGTGTCCAACTCTCCTAGGGAAGCCTATGTCAATTACAGGGATCTTGATCTTGGGATGAACAAAGATCATCGTAATGTTAGTGTTGATGATGCTAGGAGTTGGGGGAAAAAGTACTTTAAGGACAACTTTGAGAGGTTGGGACAGATTAAGTATAAATTTGACCCTGAGAACTTCTTTAGGCATGAGCAGAGCATCCCTCCCATGCCCTCATCGACTGGGAGGAGGAAGAGGAGGCAAAGGGGGCACCATAAGAGAAACTGCTAGGTCTTACAGTGTAATACAACTATGTAAGCAGTATCCATTTCGGAAGGTTTGCGGGTAGGGTTTGGAGCCTAATTAATTGCTTAATTAATTATTTATGTCATAAGCTACGAACGAGTAGTTAGTGATTTTTGTCTTGTATTGGTTTGTGCTGTGTAAGTCAACGATTTCGTTGGCTAAGAAGTATTATGAGAATGAGAAGGCCCTAGCCATGCTATATATGCGTGATTACTATCAAAATCTGATCAATGATCATCTTAGCGCAAGCTGTCATGATAATATGATATTGACGTGATGTAATTTTCCTAGCAACAGCAACTCAACAAACTGGTGAATTACCTATTCTTTAGTTAATTATAAGAGCATGGTAATAAGTGGAAGCAAAATCAACATGGATATTAAAAAAAAAAAATGTAAGAATAAATGGGATAAGAATTTAACGTGAAAATATGAATTGGGAAAAAACTACGGGCGGCGCAAGTACAGTCAAATCCAATATTATTTGTAGAGAGCCCAACGAACGATTACCTCTGGAGATCCAACAAAAAGAGTATTACAAAGATCTCAAATACCGAAAGATATCAACCTAAAAGAGACATGTTCTTATTCCACAAAACTCTTAACAAAATCTCTCCGACCATCCAAGATTTGCCCTAATGGGCACCAAACTTGGCCACACAAAAAAAGTGCACCAAACTCACTATAAACATATCTTGACATCCACTCCAATTAGATTATAATCTAATACAATTAGGAGACTCAACATAACAAAGAAACATAAATAATATCCTAATATAAATACAAAAATGATAAACATGCATCTTGGGGCAAGACACATCCTAAGTGTCTTGCCTTTGTATAAAACCAATATATTTGTAAATTAAATTGAAAAAAAATTATATTATTGACTTCTATAACTATAATAATACATATAAATGATATAAAATCACACTTTTATCTATATTTTTTAAAATTTATAAAAAAATTCTAAAAAAAGTCTAAATTATATGATGGGTTTCATTTGTTAGGGCGTTAGTTTTAATTGTTCACGTAGCCAGTACATTCCAAACTTCTTTTAATTGATAATTAATAATAACTGTCAAAAGAATTGGGGTTAAAAATGATAATAAGTATTAATTTAATAAGGAACAAGACACTTAAGTTAATGTCTTTGCATGCAGCCAATATTCCAAACATACTTGTGTTTGAACAACAGAGAACGCCATTGCATGTTCTGGTCCAGATAGCGAAGCAAAAAGTGGGTGATCTGTTTGCAGCAAAGGAAATCGAGAAGCGGAGGAAGGGACAATTCAAATACAGATCTCCTCGGCAACAAGGTGGAACCCTCCTGGGCACAATCAGGTAAAATTGAACTTCGATGCCTCCCTTTCTGATCCAGGGTGGGTCAATTTAGGGGTGGTGTGCAGAGACCATAATGGCGTCCTCCTCATGGCGGCCGCGAGGAGTTGCAGGGCAACCTGGACCCCGGTGGTGGCTGAGGCCAAAGATGGACTGTTTGCTGCACAATTGGCGAGTAGAATGGCTTACAGTGATGTGATTCTCAAATCAGATTGCCTTGTTATTGTTCAACGGATGCGCAATCCTCAAATGCTTCTAAGTGATTGTGATTTAGTTCTACGAGATTTGGTAGAAGTAGGTAGATCTTTTAGCAAAATTACCTGGAGTCATGTAAAAAGAGAGGGTAACCAAGTTGCTCATCAGATGGCTAAGGTTAACCTGCGATGAGGAGAATATGTTCTGGTTGGGAGTATGCCCTAATAAGATTGATCTGTTTGTACGAATGGACCAGCAATTAATATAATTTTTTCCCAGGTTTTCAAAAAAAAAAAGTTAATGTCTTTCCCAAGACATGTATCATCACTCATATAAATAAGGGTGATGATAAGTGTCTTGCCCCAAGACACTCCTTAAATGTCTTCTCCCTTATAAAATCAATACTTATTATCATTTTTAACCCCAATTTTTTTGACAGATACTATTAATTATCAATTATAAGAAGCTTGAAATGTGTTGGCTACGCCAACAATTAAAATTGACACCCTAACGAATGAACCCCATCCGTTGGGCATATTTTAGACGCTTTTTTGTAAATTTTTAAAAATATAGATAAAAGTGTGATTTTATACAATTTATATATATTATTATAGTTATAGAAGTCAATCATGTAACTTTTTTCCAATTTAATTCACAAATATATAGGTTTTCTATAATGACAAGACACAAAATATGTGTCTTGCACAAGACTTTTATCTATCCTTATATAATACAATTAAGAGACCCATGGAAAGTTTTTCTCATCCACATTGGGAAAATAGTGGGATTTATTTCAAAATTTTTCTTCCTTCACCTTACAAACAAACATGCATAAGTTGACAAACTTTCTTGAAAAATAATTGTAAGATACATGGCAGTTTAACAAACTAAAGTTTAATAGGATGGAAACGAGGGTTGTGTTGTTGGTGATAACAGGTAGCACTGTAGCAGATGGACTTAGTAGTTACCCCAGCTACAAGTCAATCAGTTAATGCTGCAGCGTGCTTTCTCAAAATTCTATTTACCCAATTCGATCAATGATAGGAGGCAAGCTTAATTCTCATCAAACTCCAACAGAAAAAGCTTAGATAGAGTTAGGTAAGACCCAATCAACACTATAAACAAACTCCAATCTTTGTCAACCAGCTTGCCTAATCATATCAAATTAAAAACTATTAAGAAAAAAACTATCTTCTTTAACTCGATTGTTGTGGAAGGCCCATATATATTTCAAGGTGTACAAACGAGTGAGAAATATTATGAGCTTTCCTATCATTTCCCTGTGTTAGTTAAATTAGGTATGAATTTTTAACAAGTTGGTTCATCTGACGATAGATAGTCTTCTAGGTCTCTCTGTTGGTGCCCCACATCAAATCTTGTGACCCAATCCATTCATCCTTTTTCTGTTTAAATTCCATCCCAACGAAAAACTACCACCATCGACCATTTATCATCTACAACAAACTGAACCTTGCCAAGGGAATAATTCAGGAATGGGAAGGTTTTTGGTGACACTATTGATAGTGATCTTCACAATCTTAGGAATTAGCATTGATGGTTATGATTGCAAGGTGGTGCAGTTCATATTCGGAGACTCCCTTTCTGATGTGGGTAACAACGAGCAACTCCCTAGAAGCCTTGCCAAGGCCAATCTCCCATGGTATGGTATTGATTTCGGCAATGGCTTGCCTAATGGAAGGTTTACTAACGGCCGCACCGTTGCTGATATTATAGGTACATATAAATACTTATCATCGAACTGACTGGCTAAATCCAAACTACGTATATCATTTTAATTTAAAACTTGATCGAACCTCATGAGTAGAAGACGTGTTATGTATTTAGATTCAGTTTAGAAGAGAGCGTCACGTAATAAAGGGGGAATTTCCCCCACTTCCCTCATAAAGGTTAAGATCGAAAAAGATGGGGAATGAGAGTGAAATATTCTCTTTGTTAATACTGTGGAACTATCTCAACCAAAAACTTAAACCGATGGTTGAAGGTCCAATAATATTTTTATACTCTAACAAATACAAGCATATCCTTAAGGAAGTTGTTTTTGTTCTGGTATGCAGGAGATGCAATGGGGTTGCCAAGGCCACCAGCCTTTTTGGATCCAAACCTGGATGAAGATACAATCATGGAGAAAGGAGTCAACTATGCATCTGGTGGGGGTGGCATTCTCAACGAAACTGGCGGTTACTTTGTAAGTATTTGCTTATATCATTTTCATTCTAATTAACTAGTATAAGATTGACTTGTGCTTTTCTTTTGAGAATCATACATATGTGATGTGGCTGATTGTACATATGTGTGTATATATATATATATATATATATATAGATTCAAAGGCTTTGTTTCCACAAGCAACTGGAGATGTTTAAAGGAACCCAAGAGCTGATAACAAACAAGATTGGCAAAAACGAATCCAGGAAGTTTTTCCGAAACGCTGCCTACGTGGTTGCGCTTGGAGCCAACGACTTCATTAACAACTACCTGATGCCCGTCTACAGCGATTCCTGGAAGTACACCGACGAGACTTTCGTGGATTACTTGGTCGGAGCACTTGAAGAACAACTCAAAGTACGTATCAATTAACAAATACAATATCACTACTTTAATCTAAATAGTGCTAATCAACATGCATGGATGTGTGTAGATACTGCATGGAATGGGTGCTAGGAAGTTGATGGTGTTCGGGCTGGGTCCGATGGGGTGCATCCCACTGCAGAGGGTTCTGAGTTCGTCCGGAGATTGTCAAGAGAAGACAAACAAGCTGGCACAGAGCTTCAACGCAGCCGCAAGCAAGATGGTGGATGAGCTTTCCAACACTCTCCCTCATGCCAATTTCAAATTTGGTGATGCCTATGATGTTGTTGCTGATGTTATCAACAATCCCTACAAATATGGTAACTTACCAACTTCATCCTTTATTGATTACTATGATTTTATGATGAGCATGCATGCAGTTGATTAAGTAATGTGATTGATTTTGGGTTGAATAAATGTAGGGTTTACAAATTCAGACTCGCCATGCTGCTCGTTCGGGCAAATAAGGCCGGCGTTGACATGCGTTCCGGCGTCGACATTGTGCAAGGACAGGAGCAAGTACGTGTTCTGGGACGAGTACCATCCGAGTGACAAAGCTAACCAGATAATCGCGAATGAGCTGATAAAGAAGTTTGGGTTCTTGAGGACCGATGCAGGTGTTCCTTCCCCCGCACCTGCCCAACCTCCTTCTGATGATCACTAACTACGCCCAATCATTAATTAACTGGATTAAGAAAGAGATGCATGCATCTACGTATTATGTATTTCTATACATGTATGTACAAGAGGTCAAACTGTCAAGAGTTGGAGGTCGTTTCACTCCCTCTATATTTTTATCATTCTTTGCTTTTATACATTTCCTTAACTACCATGGGGAATCAGTCAATTAAGTGTGATATTAATATTCTACTTAAATGTAATTGTCGTGAGTATGTACGAGTAAAATGAGACCCTGATTTTGGTAATATCATGCCAATTGGAATTCATGCATGAGTAACACCTTATATATGTATGTATGAAATATGAACCTCGTTCACTTGCGATTTAATTTCTTTAGCAAAAGTTCTCTGTTCATATTATTTGTTGCAAGTGAATGCTTTGAGAGGGATGGTTACAGGTTTCTTTTTTTCATTTCTCTCATTTCTTTCTTTTGTTCCATGTTTTTAAAATAAAAATGTGTTTCGAATGAGTTTATATATCTCACCATTCTTATTAATATGAATGGCAAAAAAAATGGAAAATTGAAATTAGTAAGTTGAATTATAAGAGTTAAAACAATGATAAGTCAAACTTTAAGAAGTTATCCTAAACAGTTGAACTACTAAATTCTTGAATTTTTTTTACTACCACGTACCTATACATGGTTTTCCTACTTGGGACTCAAGAGGGTGGTAATATGGCCCTATGGAATCCACAATTGCCTTTGTGTGTTTCTCCTATCTCCCATTGATAAGCGGATCACAAATTATTTGTACCCAAAATAAAGTATGATCCAGCATGTCTTCCATATCAGATGGACATAAACACTTCACTGTCCGCTTAAACACCAGAATGTTTTTGTCAAGCAACCATGCATGATTAACCCTCCTCTACTTGCTCAAGATCCTTTCAAGGAAAGAATTCGAACATGACTAGGTTTGTTCTAATAATAGCCTTTTATTCAATTCCATGCTTGTGTTCCATATTTTCTCCATAATATTCATTAAAGAAAAATAATTGAACTTTGAATTGTCCATAACTTCGATCAAGCAAAGATTTAAATTTGACATTATATAAGCTTGGATTGAAATTGGTAATAATATTATAATTATGAAAATTTTGGTGAAAGTAGGTTATAATGGTTAAAGTTGTATAAATTCAATAATTCATGTTGCATACATCTATTGCATGTACTTTAGGTTTCGGAATGAACAAAATAAATTAGTATAAATCTCTCACTTCTTGAACTTGTGACCCAAAAACAACAACAACAAGCACTAATATAGCCCCGTTATAACCATTACGGTTAGAGATTAGTTAGGCTACTCTAACTCACACATCTCTTCTCCTCTGGTTATTTCCCTTTTATACTCTTGTGTATATATATATATATACTAGCCATAACATGCACGCGTTGCGTGCGATGGGCTTGAGAGTATATAAAAAATTAAATAAATTAGAATGTGGTATAAGAATGAGACCAACTATTTTTATTTACAGTAATTTAGTTGTACTCCTAAATATTCTTTTTCTAATAATAATTTAGTAAAATTTTTTTATTAAAGAATTTTCTAAAAAAAATAAGTAAAAGTTTGTAAAAATTTAACAACTGCAAATTTTTTATGTAAAAAATTAAAGTTATATTTTCATTTAATAGCTTAAAAATAATGTTAGAAATTTCTGTTTGAGATTTATAATACTATATATTTTATTCCCCCTCCAAAATGCCAAGAAAAGAAATTACAAATAAAAAGAATAAAATAATGGTATAACTTTGTCTGATAGCTCCAAAATGCTAGGTTATTTATTTCCAAATCTTAAACTACTAAGAAAGAAAATAAAAAAAATAGATACCTTAGAAAGATTTTTTTTTGAAATAAAAAAAGAGTTACAAAGAAAAAAAAAACAAGGCTGCCAATATTTGCTAAAGTATTGTTTTTACATGTTTTGGTTATGTTTCAACTAAAATTTTTAGCATGTAATTAACTTCTAAAAAAAGAATGAGAACTTCAAATGAAGTTAATTAAAAATTAAAAATAAAATTTTTGATAAGTAGTTTACAAATAAAATGAAAAATAAAAGACTTGGAAAATAGGACACAAAATAGGACACAAAATAAGTTAATCAAACCCCTGGCGTCCAAATAGAAAAAGTAAATGAGGAAAAAGGTAAATGGAAAAAAGGAAATGAAAAAGGAAATGATTGTGCCATGGTTCCTGTTATGGGCTTGTTACCTTGCTTCTTATTATTTGTTTTCTTTTACATATGGCAAATGAGCAATTAAAGGTAGCAAGGGGAGGGACGGGGTAAGGACACTGTAGATTGCTACAGTGTGAAACATTTCCCCTTTTTAAAGGTTATAGATATATACCTTTATCCTCATTTGTCTACACATCATCTGTTATACACAATTCAATAACGCTGACTCATAATTCTTTCTCTTGTATTCACATCCACTAAATATGAAGTATGAGAAGATTCAAATATAAACCGTCTTCCTCATATGTGAAGAGAATGATTTCGACAAACCAAAAAATTAATAAAATCTTATAAAATGAAAAACAAAAACATTCCGAAAGTTAAATGAGAAAACCGTCGAGCAACACTTAATGAATTACTCCCTCCGTTCTTTTTTATCTATCACTTACGATTTCAGTGTCAATCTTTAATCAATAATTTCTAATATAAAATTTGCGTAAAAACAAAATATAACATTATACTTTTCTAATAGTATTTTTTATTCTGAATCTAATGACATCAATTTTGTATGATAGATCATTATACAAATTGAGATACTAACGGTAAAAAATTTTAACACGTTTTCTTAGACGACAGATAAATAAAAAAGGAGGCAGTACAAATTCACACAAAATACAAAAAATTGGTAATTTAACAGCAAAAAATAGAGCCAAATGTTGTGACTTAGTGACAAAACACAAATGGTCGTAATTGGTAACGTTGGTATCAACCGAATAATAACGTTTCAATTTAGCGATGGCGACGACCAACGCAAAAGTCCTGAATCCGACATAAAGGCATAACTTTTAACCCACGGCGGGTTCAGCAACTACGGTGCACTTCTCGTTTCTGCGCTGCTAATTGGCATGTTATGGTGAATACAAACAGTAATGAAGTGAGTAGTGAATCGTGACGATGGCAAACCTCAGAAATCACAGGCGCCTTGCTCTCTTGTGGGCTCTCTCTGCTTTCCTCTTCCTTTTCGCCTTCCAAATGCTCCGCAATAACTTCCATTCTTCTCTTTCTTCTCCAGGTATGTTTCTCTCTATTTTACATCTTCTGTCATCCCATGTTATTAGCCTTGAAACTGCATTTCGAGCCCCAATTTGGAAATTGAGGGTTTCTGTTATTTCACATACTTACTGTAGATGCAATGTAATGAAATTAATGAAATCAACAGTTGAACTTGTACTACTCCCCAGTCTATCTGATGCCATTTCTGCAAGTGCCATCTTTATGCTGCCTCACGGATCAATTATCAATGCATCCATTGGCCAATGCAGATTGCTTCTTGTTGAGTTGGTGATGAGTGATGACACATGCTTTTGTACTTTGGAATAGGGATGCTTGAATCATGATAATTTTTTGATAGGAAAAAATATATATTGAAGTAGGATTCAAAGAGAAGTTTCTCAACCAGCAACCTACAAAGTTATCTACAACCAAAAAACAAACTGTCCACCAAAATCTACTGCATCAAAATACCAATTAAGGTGTTATATTTGGCACTGATCTGGATAGTGAATTATATTCTGTCCATAATTTGGATGGCTCTGAGAAATGATTTATTTTTTCAGCTTAGATTGTAATGTACTAAAGCAAACTGCCTCTCTAAATCAATTCTACTCCTTTTGCATGGAGAAGTAGGTAGTAAATGCCTTTAAGATCTTAGGTCCACCGGATCCAACCTCTTTGAATTTTTTAATTCATGGGGTAGGGCTTCTTCATCAGACGCCTCCCACCCATTTTGAAGTGGGTCATTTTGGGTATTGGATTTCGATATGGATGATCACTTACATCTATAATCCATGCACCAGAGTCCTCCATTTCATATGTGGAACAAAGAGCAAGACTCTACGATAAAATGGCAAGGGATTTGGATGAGAAAGGGCCAGCTTTCCTTAAACATGGCCAGACGTCCCAGTCATTGGCGCTTTCTGATCTTTTCGTTCTTAAAGATGGTGTTGTCATACCTACACCCAAGGTAGAGTATGAGGGATCTCATGCTGATCCTAGTTGACTGTTCTACCAGTGTTGGCATGCATCTGATCTCTGCACTTGCTGTTTCTGCAGCCAGCCAATCCTCCTGTTCGAGCAAATGTCTTGTATCTAAGTCCAGAGTACTCAGTTCCTATATAGTAAGCCTCTATTCTTTTTAATAGTTGCTTTTCATGCATAGAGAAGAACAATTATTAGTTAATGACAAAGACAATGCCATCTCTCGCTTTGCAGCAATGCGGTAAAAGACTTATTTTTGCCATACTTTGACAAAGGTAAGAGCTCTTCCTTCTTATTACTATGTAAAAACTTTTATCTTAGATTAGATTGTGACTTGTGAGTCATGATCTTGTGGATACTTACTGTTTAAAGAGGATCCTTATCCTTGAGGATGTTGAATAGGGTAAATTATTATTTAGGCAATAACTACTTTGTTCTATATGTAGCTGTCAGGTTCTTTGTTTAAGTAAATTTGATAGTTGTTGGTTTGTGCAATCTGCTGCATCTTATTCCTCACACATGCTTTGCTTAGCGATCTGGTTTCAGAACTCAAGTTTGTACCACTTCAGCATGTTCCATGCCTCACATCATATTTCTCCAGTTCCCGCTTCAGAAGATGAAGTTAGTTTGTTTACATCCATGCAATTTCTTGTTTTTTTTATTGTTGTGATGTTGTCTTTCTTCTCAAGTAACTTTAAGTGTTCTTCTCAGATCAGAGCTGAGGCGGACGCTGTTAAAAGTGTAGCCGAGTCTCTTTGTCCATTGAAAATTGCTTTGGATAGGGTCATTTTGACTTCAACGGGTGTCCTTCTTGGATGTTGGCAGGTACTTTCTGTAGCTTAATCTTATCTATTAAATCTTTTAGATGGAAGCCATCACTTTTTTTCATTGAACCTTTAAATTCTTGGTAACCATAGGGTTTGATGTGCCCCTTCATGAGGCGTTTTTATGGGTAAAAGGCTAAAAGCGACTGCACGTTGAGAGATTATTTGATGTTTCATTGCGAGCTTGCAAGGACCCTTGGGATTTAGCGCTTAGCTTCCTGGGCTTTTCATGGGTATCTCCTAATTTTATCAGGAACCATCTTCTAGCTTGGAGGCAATTTTGGGAGGGAAGCAAAAAGAAGAAAATAATGGCAGTTCCTCATGTTATTTTTTGGAGAATGTGGAGATAGAGAGAAATCAAAGAGTCTTTGAGGGAGTCATCTGCAATGTGTGAAAGATATCTTTATCAAGAGACTATACTTTTGGGATAGTGTGGAACTCAATTCTTCCTCTCTAGTGGTTGATTTTGTGTATGGGCTTCATTTTGGCTATGACTGATTTTGTAGATTACTGTCATTTTGGTTTAGGTTCGTTCTGTGGATAGCCAACTAGTCGTGTATATAACATGCTAACTAAACACCTTGTAAAGTGGGAGAAAAGAGGTATGACACTGGATATTGGGAGACGTATTGTACTCTCTGGTGTGTGAGACAACATCTGGATGTTGTCGATTTTCCGTGTCATGCTAAATCTCCCTTAGTCTTGATCTTTTACTTTGCTCTTCCTTTTGGTATCCTCCTCAAATGCCCCATTGGACCTCTTCCCATTATTTTTGCAGTTTGATGGCAAAATCAAAGAACAATTATGCTGGGGCAAGGGGAGAGTTGTACTCAAGGGTGGCAATTTTAATCTTGTGATTAGTGAAGTGATATTGAGTGTAGATTGTTCAATTCAAGTGATTTAAGAGCAAAAAGAAATTGTAAGAATTAAAAGTAAATTTTTTGTTGAAATAGTTCATCTAGGCATTTTGTCTTATTAAACCGTGTCTGCCTCTTTTCCATGGAATAGTAAGTCATGAGCGATTTCTAGAGCTTGGGTCAATGGGAACCAATCTCTTTAAATTGCAAAATTTAGGGGTAGGACCACTGCATCTGACCCCTCCATACACTTGGGTGGGATTTCGGAGTATTGCTTTTAGTTCATCTAGGCATTTTGTCAAACACCTAGAGTTAACTAATTCAAATCAATTGGGATTGAATCAATTCTCTAAATAAACCCGAATTAAGCTCAACTAATATTAGAAATCATTATAGAGGTGAAAGAGAAAGAGGATTACCAATCAAGATCAGTAACCTCCAAACTATTGTGGAAGTGCTCTCATGGCCAAACCTCCAATCTCCACTCCAAAGATGGATTGTGACCGCCGGTTACTTCTAATTTCTAGTATTCAACAGTAATCTACCACCAATTCCATCCAGTTTTGGGAAATCAAAGGTGGACAGAGTAGACCGAGAAATTTGGGCAGTGTTTGTAGTGAGAAAAGGTAAAAGCGAGACCAATCTTGATGAAACTATGATTGCACGCTTGCCTTACACTAATCGTCACTACTGACTAATCAAAGCATTGAAATGTATTTTGTATTGAAAATTGCCTTGAAGTCAATTGCGTGCAACTATAACAAAGAAGAGAGAGAAACTCTCCACTGTGAATCCTAATCCAGATTAACAATGATTATTATAAGTGGCTAAAAGATCCATTACAAAGATCCATATTAATCAAGGCGCTAATCACAAGCCTGGGAATAGACTGGGGTAAGCACTGGCATGCCAAGGACACAAGCCAACCTTGCCTTTCTTTTGGGATTGCCAAAACATCACAAATCCAGCGATCCCCTCTGCTACCAAGGGCACGGCTTCACCACAGCCCATGGGCTAGGCCATGTTAGCTCTGTTCTCCTTCATTGTCGCTCCATTTTCCCTTTAACTTTGTATTTAGCTTCTTTGTTCCATTAAACACTTGGCCCTATACTCAAACTATGGAATGCTACTATTTTGGTGTCAGTATAAGTCTAATCATTGCCCTAAAAGCACTGAAAACATACCAAAATACACCTAAATGGTCTACATTTTGCATGACTCACATATTACCTACAAAAGAAGCATAGTATTTTTCGGTTAGAAAAATCACCGGTTTTGACAACCAAACACTGTTCCTTGAAATAGTGATTTAATTGTGATGTTTCTTCCTTTTCCATTTGGTGGTATAAGGTTTTAGATTGCTTGTATTCCTTCTACTTGTCAAGTGTCAAGGTCAGAAATCTATAGTTTTACTGTACAATACTTAATAGATAGATTTTGCTTGTGAGCTGTGACTAGCAATTTAGGACGTATTAAAAATACCTTGCCTGATGAGAAACTCATATATAATTGCTTTCTATGTAGCAAACATATGGCTGCTTAGTTTGGCTCTCCATTTATATAAATGATCCTGCCCCTTTATGCTCTCTTCTTCTATTGCTTCTACCGTAGGGGCAAGTGTTCTTCAACTGTGGATTTTGGTGAAACTAATAGTTGCCTTCTGCTGCTTATTTGTTTCTTTAGGTGACTTCTGGTAGAGATCCTGCAGAAATCCGTGCAAAGCTGAGAAATGCACTTCCACGTGCACCAGAAAAGCAGCTGGTATGAAATTTCTCTACCTAATGTTTCCTAAAGCTGCATTCGTCTTAAAAGAAAGGATTTCTAGAGCCATTGATATGCTCCTGTGTTTTTTTTAAAACATATTATTGGATGCCTTTTGGGGACAATAAAATGATGATGTTTGGACCCATTTGATTCTGCTAGTGATATTACAACTTCCGGTTAAACATTGATATCCATTTGGCTTATCTGGTCACTTCAGTAATGTATGATGGGTTCATCATTTGTTTACTAGAACATGGCAAGGAGTCAAGGACAAAGAACGAATAGGTGTCAATGTGCTTAGTTTATCCTCTTTGACAGGGCATTGAAGACCAACTATTGCTGGTGTGAATTCCGCTGTTGATCTCCCATCATAGATTTCAATTTTTACCCTTCTGCAGCTCAGTTGTCTGGAATCTGGATTCTGAGACAAATGAATCAAGACGCAAGAGATGAAATTATGAAAATAACTGTGTATATGCTTTCATTCCCTTAAATTCCACTGAATGAATAATATCATCTTTATTCCTTGTTCAATGGGCTTTTAACTATCCATGTTAGACATGACATTCGTTGGACATTGCCTGAGATGTCTCAAATGCTTGAGAAGTAGCATGTGAAATTTTGGTTATTTTCATTTTTGAGTGTATATATGGTTCACATCACGACACCCTCAAGTTTCAGTGGCTAATTGAAACTTGTCATTGTCATTGCCAAAGGCTACTGGGTCCTCCAAACGCTTTAATTCCCTTAAGTTCCCCTGAATGAATTTTGTTATTTTCATTTCGGAGTATAGTCCTATGTAATTATGAGTGTAACTTGATCAAGTGTTTTCTAAGGTTTTTAGTTACTTGGCACATGTGCAACTATTCTGATCAAATAGAAAATGATTGATTCATGTTGACTGAGAACTCTTCTGATTTGATGCAGTACGATTCGCTGATACTGCACACTTCATTTGCAAGGCTATTGGGTCCTCCAAGAATCCCAGAAAAGGTAGCTACCTGAATACCTCCTTATCTGACATGTTGCATTTGTTAGGTGCATATAGTTCTATCTGATTTTCAATGGGAGGACCCTTTGCATTCCTGTGGAGCTAGGTTGAGTTTTTACTTTTCAAGCTGGCATCCGCCTAGTCTTTTTGTGCTTTTTCTTTCTTCTTTTTTGGGATTTGCTTGGCAGGGGCAGGGGGTAGAGTAATAGACAGACAGGAATTTAAGGCTTCAGTGAACTGGTTTGAAATCTGCATGTGTAACAAACTAGTTAAGTTTCTGTCCGCAAGTTTTACGATCAAATTATTTATCAGCTCCCATACCAGCTGATTCTGTACATAGTATACTGCCTTTTAGGGCCCATTCCTCGGTTATAAGCTAGGGTTGTAAGCCAAAGCTTTATCAACTAGCCCTTCATTGTATTAATCAACCATTCAAGTTGGACACTTTGAGTTTTTGTATCTGTTGGTCTTATTTGTGAGGACTGTAGGCTTCAACAATTACTAAGATGCTCAACAGTTGTAAGGAATCCCGCTTTTAATAGCATTTTCATTCAAGTGTAAGATTGTAAACTCTCCTTGGATTTGGATATGGGATTTTCTAGCTAGGGCTCTGACACCACTGCTTTTTTCCTGCTTCAAATGTGTCGTCTCTAATCTATCTCTTTGCTAGTTAACTTTTTTGACTAGCTTTTTCTTACCTTTTTTTTGACAGTCTTTTCTGTTTCTCGTACTTGTTTGTGGCAACATATATATCGTAACTAGGATGTACTTTGAACTTAAAACGTATTTGATCATGTATGGAAAGATTGTTTCCTTGGTTGGCCATAGTATAGTTGATGTTAACGTATAATCTCTGAGAATCTGAAAATTTCGAATTCCCTTTTCTTTATATTGAGGTCCAGTAACCAAAAAATGTAATCAGCACAAATTGTCAATTTCTAGTAGAAGAGCTATACTATGGCTATTATGAATTTAGGATGTTAATAACTTCTTTACAGTAAGTAGGCCTATTTATGCCTTTTTGAAAGTATATTTAATGTGTGTGAATTAGGAGTATTTAGACCAACTCCAGATTCACTCTTTAATACTCTGTTTTGGGATCATTCCACAATCAACACAGCTATACATACCCCCCCCCCTCTTTTTCTGCATTTGTCCCCTTAGAAGAGAATGCTGGTCATTGCAGGACCGCAGCCATACTTCAGATGAGATCAAGTTGTTTCGTGACCTGGTTGCTCGTCTCAACAGTCAAATCCATGGATATAAGGTACTATGACTTTCCCTTTCTTATCCAAGCGACTTTAGATGCTTCATTTGTCAGAAATGCGAAGATCTGGGTGCTATGTTTCCTGATCAAATGTCAACGTTGTCATTTCAGAAGTGGTAATATTTACGTGCCTTTGTTTTGTGTTTGTTGCTGATGAAATTAGGCTTTAGTTTCGGAGCTATGGTATGTGGAGGAATTGGACGTGCTGGCACTTGCACTGAACGGAAGAATGAGGGTTCGTAGATTCAGGCTTGGCTGCTCAAAAGCTTGATGCTTTCTAACCAAGTATTCCCTCTCGCCATGAGCAGTGTCTTTTTCACGCTCTTGATAAGGCTTGAATGTACAATGCTCTTAGCTGTTTATGCACAAGTCTATAATTTGCCCCATACTATTTGTAAATCTATCCATACCTCGTCTCAACGGAATTTTGGAGTACTGGTTTGATTTTGTACCATTTGTTAATCTGTATACCCAACTTGAATTCTTGGAAATTACTGTATAAAATATGTCCATGGTTTTGTAAATCTATCCATACCGCGTCTCAGTGAAATTTATTAAGGGGTGACTTTTATTATACATTTTATAATAAATTCATGGAGAGACGGTTTTACATAAAATTATTGAACTTTAAAAGCTTTTACTATTTTTTTTTTTTGAGATCATAAAAGTTTTTACTATTGATTACATGTACAATTAACTATTATAGATGTTGTTATAATTAAATTTGTAATGAAAAACAGTATCTTATGAATTAGAATATTATTATTGAGAGATTCTATTATGGTTGAAAATTTTCTCAACTATAATAGTTGAAGTATATAATTACTTTTTAAAAAGAATCTAAATAAATATATTATTGATCAAAAGAATTGTTGCAATAAGTAATTCTATTTGTTAAGATATAGATCTTTACAAAATTTAATATTTATAAGATTCTACCATAATTTTCAACTATCATAAAATAAAATAAAAAAGAATTTTAGCTATACATTATTAACCGTACAAAAGTGGACGAATAATAAAATGGAAAAAAGATAAAAGAGAAGCAGTGGAAGAAGTGGTTGAGACTTGAGAGTTGAGATGAGGAAAAGAAGTAGCGGTTCTCTAGAAATCAGAAAAGAGAAATATTGGAAGGGAATGAGAAGCGGTAGAAAGTTGCTTGGAAGCAGGGAATAGACTATATACCGGCCGTCCTGATGAGGCCACGTGGAAAAGAGTCATGATCAAGACCTTTTGATGTGATTGGTTGAGTTGAGGCCTCAGTCTCAGGCTTCTAGGGTGTGGACTGTACCACCCAATCCTTCATTCATTTATTCTCTGTTTCTCAGTCTACTTCTTCCATTTCCACTGCTTTTGCCTTTGCCTCTTTTTTTTTTCATTGCATTGGAACTGGAACTGCAGCAACTGCTTCAGGCTTGCCTTGCCTTGAATCAGATCCCCATTGCCGGCCATTGTCGTTGAATTGATCAATTGATTCGGAATTCCGATGGGCGGAAACAATTCTGCTTCTTTTCTGCTAGTAGTTCTTCAGAACTTTGACGTTCTTGCTGGGTTCGTCCTCCTTTTTCTCTTTCTCTTTTCATAATAAACTCATTCTATTCTGTCGCAGCCTCAAATCCATCTCCTCTTCTTAGCTTCATCTATGCCATTAATTACTGCTTGCGTCTTGATTGAAATTTGGTATGTAGTGATATCTAATTGGGACCATTTGTGTTCTTTTGCAGTCCTGTGGTCAGCCTTGTTTATCCCCTGTAAGTTAATCTCTTCTTGCTTTACTTCTCTTCTTTTGAAGTAATTTGTGGTTGATTGAGTTTGTTGGATTTGGATTTGTGTCAGGTATGCGTCAATTAAAGCCATCGAAAGTAAATCTCCAGTTGATGACCAGCAATGGCTCACTTATTGGGTTCTATATTCATTGATTACACTCTTTGAGCTCACCTTTGCCAAAGTTATTGAGTGGTAACATTCCTGAACCATCTTTTACCAGCTCACTTATTCTTCATTCTGGCATGCTTATTGGCATGTGTCTTGGATTATAAGTTTTCTATAGAATTCTGTTGTGAATTTCTCTTCATTTTACTAGTCTTGACTTTGCTTTTGTGCTATGAACCTTATGGCACAAGGGCAATTATGATCATTTTTTCTCATTGTAAAGTAAGCATTTAGTACCAATCAGATTACATTCAACCTAAGAAAATAGGGGGAAAAAGAAAGGAAAGGAATAAGAATTTCCCACATGAGAAGTGCAATGTAAAAGATTATATCCCCGGACCTCAGCTTACGGGGATGCTTTGTGCACCTTGCTGCCCACTCTTAGCTGTAATAACTTTCATATGGCATCGCGAGGTGAACTCTCAATTCTTAGTTGATGCATTCGAAATGATAGCAGGGAACTAGAGAAGCATTGTGCATAGAAATCATGTATTAGCTACCTTGAATTAGATCGTTTTCCTGTGTTGCCCCCCTCCAACCACCACCAAACAAGGAAAACCCTTAAACCAACTTTATAGCGAAAACTACCAGATGCTCATTATTGAGATCCATTACGACCTGAATTTGGGGCTTGCTGCACAAGTGCAATGTGTGGAGGACCCAAAATCAACTGGTGGCACAACGAAAGGAAAAAAAAAAAACACGTTTCTTCTCTTTTGAAATAATGGATTTGTGGTGTTTATCAAGCTGAGCTCATGTTTCACCTCACTGAAGCACAAAAGTGATGGAAGTGGTGAAAACTGAAAAAGGTTGGTCTAGTGGAATGTGGATGTAAATTAACATCCCAGTAGGGGCATTCTGCATTTGGTTGTGGAAGGTGTAGATATTCCTCTTCAAGCTTCTAATTATAGTCCTTCCCTTGTGGGAATCAGCTAGTTAATGCATTATTTTAAGAAACTATGAATCAGCTTGTAGCTTGTGTACCTTGATCCTGCTTCCTCTTTGATATTTGATGTTAAAGGTACTGATCGTTATTAGGCTGATTAAAATTGATTACCAATGCAAGAGTATAGCTTAAAGGGCTGAAAGTAGGTGCGAATTGTGACTGCAGGCTCCCTTTCTGGTCTTATGCCAAGCTAATCGCGACTTGCTGGTTGGTCATACCCTACTTCAGTGGGGCTGCATATGTTTATGAGCGTTTTGTGAGGCCAACTTTTGTCAATGCACAGAATCGAACCGTCAACATCTGGTACGTCCCAAGGAAGAAGAAGGTTACCTTCAGTGAAAAAGAAGACATTATAACTGCTGCTGAGAGATACATGCGGGAGAATGGAACCGATGCTTTTCGGGGCCTTATCAGCAAGGTTTTTACTTTAGTCACTTTCACAATTGACCCCCTGCCCCAAAACATAACGAAGGAAATCATTAACAAACTTGTTTTGTCGGCAATTGTAGGCTGAATATAGAGGGACAAACAGGAGGATGGATCAAGGCATTTTTGAGGATGAGTATCATTACTGAGGTCATAAATCGTCTGGCGAAATCATTTACATGTTACCCAGAGTCATAGTTCACTCAATTCCATGTAGGCCTTCCTTGGTTGTTTCTATCTAGTAGCTCTCTGATTAATGCATGTTTGTACATTACAAACATACTGATGGTGAATTCTTTTGAAACAGAAATACATTAATCTCTACCTAGTATTGATAGTTGCTTGTGCACACCCTCCCTGTGGAGAGCTGATGGTGAAAAGGCTATGAACAAATGCTCAGATTCAACATACTGGGCCTTTTTTTTCAGCATTGGGTTGGATTTTGGTAAATTTTACCAACTTTTCCCATGCGTGGTTGCCCAACCTTTTTGTAGTTATCCAAATTGGTCCAAATTTTTCACAACTTACGCAACCAACTCTCTCATTATTACCAAAACTTACCTACATCTCTGCAATTTGCTAACTTGCATTTGGGGGAGGGGGGGGGGGGGGGGACGTAAAATCGTAGTCATTACCTCATAGAAGGTGCATTGCCTGAGGAAAAAATTATACCGCATGCAGTCCTATCAAATTAGTAAAGGAATGTAAGCCTTCACTTGCTCTTGCCATATAGCAACATAGATCCAAATTTAATTAGAATGAAAAGTAGACCTGGATCGTATATATGAACCCCGTTCTCTTATATGGCTGATTGCGGTGTGATGCGATGCGGTGTGGAGGAGATGCGATGGATTGTGGTGGGTTGGGAAAAGTTGTGGATTGTGGTAGGTTGGGGAAAGTTGTGGTGGGTTGTGGTGGAATATGGAAAGTTTATAAAAAGATAAATTAAATTAAAAAAAAAAGTAGATTGTGGTGGGTTGTGGTGGAATATGGAAAGTTGCGGCGCGATGTGGCATCGCAGCCTGCCAACTGCATAAAAGAACGGAGCCTTAATCCAATGGTTTATTTGTAAATATTGACTGCTAATAACATCATGCAACATTAGCGAACCTACCTTATAAGAAGGTCTAAATTAGATAATAATTTTCTTGCAAGCGCATGTCGCTTAAGGAGGTAACAAATACTAATGAAGTTTTAGGGAGTATTTTGAGGTGGGGGGAAGTGAGATTCTGGCGACTAAAGTGGAAAAGAGGTGTTGCCATGGCAGGAGAAAATGTATGTGATTTTCATGTTTCGTCAAATCAATCAATGATGAGAGTATTTATAGGGAGAGTAAAGGAGAAGGTTGGGGATGAATTAACCAACGGAGGTGTGAGGGAGAGAGAGTTTGGCCTTTTTTGGTCCTATTACTATAAATGGATTTCTCCTAATCATACAATGCAATTAATTTCTGTCTAACCTATCATGCTAAGCTAGCCGAAAAGTGATCCAATCTGTCGTATGATGTGACAGGAGTTGTATTTTTACCACATCCCTAATGCTCTGCTTGGGAGGAGGGTAAGAGGGGGTTAGTGGGTGTTAAGGAGGGTGTTTACTTCTCCTTATCCCTGCTTGGGAAGGGAGTGAGAGAGGGCAAGGGAGAGTAAAAGGGAGTGAGATTTACCCTCATTTACCCCTTCCAACTCTTATTTTTCTTACACCCCAATGTGGGGTGTAACGAAGAGTTTAATTAAATTATAACATATATAAAATAAAAAATAATTATATTACCTATAATCCTAATTGAATCATAACACACATTTTTCTCTTTCTCTCTCTCACACATGAGAGAGAGAGAGAGAGAGAGAGAGATGAAGTGAGAGAGTAGACTAGGAGGGTGGAGAGA
Source organism: Portulaca oleracea (assembly GCA_029582165.1). Taxonomy (NCBI): domain Eukaryota; kingdom Viridiplantae; phylum Streptophyta; class Magnoliopsida; order Caryophyllales; family Portulacaceae; genus Portulaca; species Portulaca oleracea. The sequence continues at coordinate 43,381,973 of CM055876.1, forward strand.
GAGAGAAAGAAGGTAGAGAGAGTGTAGAGAGAGAAAAGTATTGTTCGGAGAGTACAGAGAGGGGGAGATAGAGAGAGAGAGAGGGAGGGAGAGTAGGTAAAGAAAGAGGGGGAGGGGGTAGAGATAGAATGGGTATAAAACTAATGTATGAGTGTTATATCATGTCATTGTATTATATATAATATAAAAGGGCAAATATGTCAATTAAATACTTACTCTTATAAACTCTCCTAATTGAGTTCCCAAGTAGGGGTAAATAGTTTACCCTTACAAACATTTTTATACCCCTACCCTCCTTTACTCTTATGAACTCTTACTCTCCTTTGTAACTCACTTCTCAAGTGGACCCTAACAATCTGTTTGGTTATTAGAGGGGGAGAAGAATGGAGGGTATGAGGGAATCTATTTCTATCTTATTTGGATTATAAATGGAGGGGAATGAAGGGTAAGAAAGGTTAATTATTGTGTTTGGATTAAAAAAAGGAGGGAAAGGGAGAAAAATGTAGTTACTATATTAATAAAGTTATTTTCTCCTTTTTTAATGTATAATGAATTTTCCCTGCCCTCCGTTAACCCTCATACTGGGGGTTAATGAAAAGAAGGTTAATGAAGGGGAATGAAGGTAAACGGTTCATCTCCTCTCCCCTCCTGTCCTATTTATTTTTCCAAACAAGGATAGAAGAGATTATTTAATCTCCTTCCCCTCCCATACCTAACCTCATTCAAGTATCTCATGCTTTTGAAACTACCTACGCATGTTTAGTCTTCAATTTCCTTTCTGTCGTCCGCACCAAAAAAAAAAAAAAAAAAAAAAAAAAAAAAAAAACAGTCTTCAATTTCCAAGTTGAACTCCTAATTTTGTTTTCCTATATGTTACACATTCTTCAGTCTTCGTCCTTCGCAAGGGGCCTCTATTTCTCCCCACAGATCCTCAATAGGCACACTAATTAAGAGACTCCACTCGTAACCATAACCATGCTCCATTATTATCCGTTCAACAAGTTACTGCATGGTTAAGAGGCTCAAAATCGTAGTCATTGCCTCGTCAGCAGAAGGTGCACCGCTTGAAGAACAAAGTATATCCCATACAGTCCTATCGCATTAGGAATTGATCAGGTAAACTTTCACTTGCTCTTGCCCATATATCAACATAGATCTAAATTTAGACCTTGTTCTTTCATGCGGTAGTATCGTTTGCGATTCAACACTACATTGTAAATTTTCATTTTCCACACCTCACCATAATTTTCCTTTTCCCTTTCTATTAAAAGTGAAAACTTTTCAAATAAAAATTAAAACGGTCACTTCACTTGCACCCACCATTATTTTCAAATTTAAATATACCAACTTACCTTTCATTATTTCCATCACAACTTTCAACGTTTGAAAGCACATAAAAGAAGAACAGGGCCATAATTTGGAATGCAAAGCAGACATGCATAGTATGTATGAACTTAATCCAATGGCTATTTTGTAAATATTGACTACTAATAACATTATGCAACGTCAGCAGCCTACCTTATAAGAAGGCCTGAACTAGATAATAATTTTCCTGCAAGCACCCCTTGTCTACATCAACACCAATGAAGAAAGAAGTTTATAAAGCCATAAAAATGTCGGACTTGTGTAACATCTGACAAAATATGAGAGTAGAAAAGAGGATGAACCTAAATATACAATTATATAATTCCAATAATTTTTAGTTCTGAAAGAAATTTTAACTCAAAATGAATATATATATATATACAAATATAACTGAGCTCTTTTATACACATAAGTAATGAATATATCCCTAAAATTATAGAAGATCACCACAGATTTACATGTCATGCTGAAATAATATTTTGAGAAAGTATCTCAAATCATCAAACTTTATTATCATAAAGTATACAGCGTATATTATATAAATAACATCCAAAATGACATCATCAAGGGGGAAAAGTGTTTCCCCTTTCCGATTGGTAAATTTAGACACCAAACAACCTCAATCCTTTTTGAGTTACTCTATCGATCCTAAAAAATTTCTTATCATGGAGGGGAAATATGTTTCCCCTCCCTAATTAGCAAATTTGGACACCAAACAACCTCAATCCTTTTTGAGATGCTCGTAAAATATCTATCATCAAAAATTTCTTATCCTCCTTTTCACCAATACTAGTACTATTTTGCCTCCACTCACACATATAGAAAGCTACAGTGTCCCCTGCCTTTAAATCCTTTTCCTTAACAAACTTGTTCCACCCCCTTGTAAACACAAAACTTTGACTACTTTTCCAATAACAATATCTAAAACTCCATTTCTTCATTGATTTGTCATGGATAGTTATCTCAATATCTCCTCGTTCTTCATCCTCCTCTTCATAATCTCCTGCATTAGCATTTTCGTCAATTTTGGGAAAATACTCTAGAGCGTACCTCTTTGGGATCACTAACCTGTTAAGCTTACCCACATCACTCGGCGTCAATTCCTTTCTAAACAGCTCTTGATATGAATAACCCTCTTCTAGGGCATCGTCGACTTGGGAGGTTGTTTTTTGGGAGCCATTATTAGAGGACAAGAACTCGGCAAACTTGGCTTGATAAGATCCATTCTTGATCATGTTCAAGACTTGGTCAACAGAGCATTGGGATTGAAAATGGGCCTCCGGGTCCAACGGCTTGGTTGCAGGGTTGACGGGCCGGAGCTTGAGGGCGGCGCTGTTGTAGGCTGATGCTGCCGCCTCCTCTGTCTTGAACGTCCCAAGCCATATTCTTTGGTGGTTGGCATATATTTGGGCTCCCCAGTGACCGTTTTGCTGAGGGACAACACCTTTATATCTCGACGATGATGACGACTTTTGGGACTTTGTAGGCTCTGGGTTTTGAGGTACTCCATCAGAGTTTGAGCTATCTAGATCTGGTGATGCTTCTCCTTTTTCCACTGACATTGTCTTTTGCGGTTGCCCTGAATCACTCAATGCAGTTACTTGTGTTATTTCGAAAAACTGTTGCTGATTTTCATCCACAATGCTTGCTTATAGATCCCCATCAACCCCATAACATATGGTTTCACATCAGCATGTCCCAACCAAAAATTACAAACTTGATACTACAACAACAAACCCTGTATAATGCGAGAAAAGTCACAAACTTGATAGCAAATACTCCCTCCCTTCCATATTAATTGCCGTCTCTAGAAATCGTACAATATGGAACCGAGGGAGTACTAAATAACAGAAAATCCATAAATTTGAAAAAAAAAAAAAAAACTCTGCAGCAGTCCAATGATGACCCATAGTTATCAAAAACGCTACCCAACTCGTTAGTCCCGGAACACAAGTTCCTAATTTTTACGTGTAGTTTTAACTTGGAAACGCGGGTCGCACACATATACAGCGTTCCCGGTGACTATAAGTTCACCATGCAACTTTTTTACAGCATGCTGAACATACTTTGGGTAAAATTAGGGCAAAATATAATTATTTGGGATACTTTACAGCCGAAAAACAGTAACTGCTGCACAGTATGATGAAGAAGAATAAACTGAGTTGACGCCTACCTCGAGAGAAGAATAAACTCAGTAGGAATACATTCATAAATATCTGTACTTGGCTTCTGTAGTACGAGGTTGAAGACAGGGTTGACCGCCGTCTTTGAGTTTTTCTCTGTTTGTGGGCGAAATCAGCGTTAATCATCAGGAACATAAATAGACCATTAAGAAACTTAGTTTAGTGCCGACTGCGGACTATTTAAACAGGGATGCAAATTGATAGAGTATATACCGAATAACAATTCTTTTGGAAACAAAATAATATACTAATGTGAGACAGCCCAAAAAACAAAATCTGTATATGATAAGTTAAGTTTTTAAAGTATGGCAAGCAAATTATCTCTCCACAATAACTATTTGGAAAGTGTCGGGTTTTCCTTTTTCCCGAGTCATCCCAACTTCTAATCGGCCCATTGTTCAGATATATTCCAGACTTCCAGTGACATTCAATATTTGTATAAATACGTACTTGCATGATTTATGGCATAGAAGCATTATTAGCTTGTTAGTTTGTAATATTCTATTTGCGTTATGTGTCATGTGTTCAAAACTTGTTACATATGCTATATGTCAGAACAGTAGTGTCACATATGAAAACAATAAAACATAGAGTATTGAAAATTGTTTGATTGGGACTAAACAACCAATAAAATAAGTTGTTTACCAAATACACAAACAATCTATTGACATCCGAATAAACCAACTTTTGCAATAAGCTGTTAAATAAATTGTTTACCAAACATAGTCATAACAAAAGCCCAAAAACATCATATATATATATATATATATATATATATATATATATATATATATATATATATATATATACACACACACACACACATACCTAAAGGTATATTTGAAATATATGTTGAAAATATTATGATTATTTACTTTTATATTAATATAATATGATTGTTCACTGCAAATATCCTAGAGCACGTGCTCTGGTGTATGTAATATGTATTGCCTATTGCTATAGTTAACAACCATAGTAAATAGATCTTTCTACTGTTTTCCCTGACGTTTGTTTGTGACAACAGATCTTTCCAAGGTTTTTCACATAAACTGTGATGGTATGGACACAATAGTACATTAATACTGTACGAGAGTTCACAGTTCTTAGTCCCCAAATGTCTTCTGTTTGAAAGATTAATGGAACAAACGCAATTAACACATACAAGGTCAAGGTCAAACTGGGATATCTTCTCTTTCATTCACCAGCTGCACGTTAGAGGTGGCGCTTGTTTATGTCCAATCTACTAACTTTACACATTACTCGGCACTGTAATTTTCATCTTGATCTGGTTCAACTTCCCGAGCATCAGCATTAAGAGATTCAACCAGCAGGTCTTGTGCTTCTGCAAGCGCAGATTCCTTGTCGTCCACTGCATACAGTATCTTCTTAATCGCAACAGCCATCTGCAACAATGAACTATGTTAGTGATGCACAACGATTCTTTGACAAGACATATTCTAGGAGTAGTAGGAAGTTTCATCAATTAGGAATCCTAGTTTAAGGAAATAATATCTTTTAGTTATCAATTAATTCCTAATATTATCTTTTAGTTATCTTTTTAGTTTCCTTATTGTGTTTTAGTTATTCTAGTTTCCTTATTATGTTTGGATTGTGAGGATATTTAATCTCCCATCCCCCTCCTTGAAGAGGCAGACTTGAATGATTATTGAATTGATTAGAGTCTCTGAGAAACTGAGGAAGTTGTGATTTTCTCTTGGTTTGTGAATTGCTCTTTGAGCGTCTTACATCAGTCAGGCCTTGCTTCACTTCAGCGACATCAACAACTTCCTCCAGAAACCAAACAAGATGCTAAGCCTCAATGTTAGTCCCCATACGGTACAGAAGTTGCATACACTATACAGTTTACTTTAGTTAGTAATCTAAAGAAAATGGAATCATGTTCTTCTACACTATCAAACAATACACCCATCAAGCCTCAACCCACTTCCTCCATGCTCCAGTTCACTAACAGAGAGCACAATCAGTATGGTAATTTCTCACAACAAAGAAAGAAGTGTGTGCTTCCATATCCATCCCAAACATGTTACAGCTAATATAAGCTAGCATTAAGACCACAAAATGTTCTTCCGCCATCAAGTCAAGTGGAGTTTTTCCATCACAAACTATGGGCTCAATGATCTCATGCACAGCAGATGCATGTATCATTGATTACTCATACACACATGACATGTTCCAGGGCTTTCCTAGAGTTCCCTAGAAACTGAAGAGGGAAAAGGAAACCCTAGTATGCTATTCAACAAATTTCTTCCCAATCCAAGAAAAGTGCAATGCAGAAACAGGTACTATCATACTATGTTTCAGGGTAGATCTATGAATTTGTACAGGTATGCAATTTTCAAAGGAAAAATTCAATAAAACAAATTGAATTTGGTTGGTGTACATCTTAACTATATAAGAATTTTCGTACGAAATCTTAAATGATTTGACCAGCTAACAGTTGCAAGGGACCCAGATCCGATTGCCTGCACCCACCACTTAATTACATATAGAAATCCTGGCAGTCACTCTTACTAAAGGGAATACCAACCACAAGACCCACTCAATGGAAGCATTTTTCTTTTTTTATTTCTGAGAGGTCACTCAATGCAAAGATTGAACACATGAACAACAAAATACGATAACAAACGATGGCACCCACTCTGAATAAAGGGAATATTACCCACAAGACCCACTCAATGGAAAGATTGAACAAATGAACAACAAAATATAATAACAAACAAACTATCACCAGAACTACACAAGTAAGATTATGTACTATGCAGATTCTTACCGGAAGATTCTCTACTTCTGGAGTCTGACAAAGTACTTCAATATCCCTCAGCTTCCCGAAGTAAAAGTCCCTTTCTTTTTCCAGAAGATCCACAGAAAGCTTTAAATCCGCGGTCTGTGTGTAAAAAAAAAAAGTCAAAATTAATTGAAAAAAGGAATGAGTTTGCTTAGTGATTAATCTAATCTGATAACACAATGCATTAGAGCCCTGCAATTTAATAGATTGCAAAAATTCTGTAACCAAAATCAAAGAATGACACAACACGTTCAAATGTTTATCCACCAATAGGTTGGATTTAGCTCAGACTTTATAATCGTGCACCACACTATCACGGTGCAAAGAGAAGCCCGAACCTCCAAAATACACAACAGTTCAGTTGCCAAAGACTGATGGGAGAATAAATTTGTAAAAAAAGGATGGGGCTGCTGATACAAAGAGGGGAGGGATAACCATGGTGAAACTAAAGTCATTACCTCCTGTGACAAAGCCTGAATTTCTTCAGAACGGTCAGTCTCATCAGCTTGGAAGTGAGCACTCCCTTGTTTGACGCCTATAGAAAGGATTAATGAGGAATAAGTAGCACTCGGCATATTCAAATGCTGAGCCCTATCGTAATAGCATCAACAGCCAGAGAGGAAACTAGGGAGCAAAGTAAAATCAGTCGTCCACCATAAAGATATAGAGAGGATAAATAGTATAGGCTAACCGGAAGCCTTCCTGACACCAACTTCAGTAGCTCCAGAACTAAGCATATTGTTCATCTGCAAGGACTTGGAGTTTTTCTTTAAGGCCCTAGGAGCTGGGTCCTTACCGCCTTTACGTCTTCGTTCCACTGGATCATAGTTCCTGCACAACAGTCAAAACATTAATTACAGATTAACAGCCAGTAATTTTGGTTTCATATAAACCTTCTATTAATCTACACACAGAAAGATTTTTACAAAAGAAGCATACTCATTCATAATTCCACCATTAATAGAATCGCAATAGCGTTTTAACCACTGCAGAAACTCCAGATTGTCCAAAGGCCGAGCCTTGACCAGCCTGTTGACTTCTATATGCTGCAAATACAAGAAACCAACATTGTAACATAACCTTAACTGATGCACAATATAATCAAAACAGAAAAGATGCCCAAGAATGTCTTGATGGCAGCTGTTTAAACTGTCAATAAATAAAAGCAATCAACACTAATCTGTTATAATAATAGCCAACTAGAGCATTTAATCAAACTCCGTAATGACTTATATTTACAATGCCCTGCAATGCAACATTGTTAACTTCTATCAAGCTTTTACATCGATTTAACCAGCAGGTAACAGACCCAGGGCACAGACATCAATCCAACACATGAACAAGACACGAGCACAATGACGTCCTTCACTCCCCCCCCCCCCAACACACACACACATATATATGAAATAAATAAATAAGAAAAGATGCAATGCATAGGACACATCTGTGGAAAAAAAAAAAAAAAAAAAAGGGATAGCCAGTTCATTTTACTAATTTGTGTGTTTTATGAAAGTAAGATCGCTTCTATAATACTAGCCGTGAGTATTTTCAAGTTTGAAACACTAACGAATTGCTTACATTGTGTGCATGCAAGAAGTGCCGAACACATGAGGAATGCGAATGCATGATGTCTGGAGAGTTTTATGCTTCTAATGAACCTTATGACTGGTGACTATGAAGAATTGAAAATGGGACAAAAGAAAACAGAACTGATAGGTTTATCTGGATTTATATGCTCCTTCATGCTGACATGTTTCATTCCATGGCATTTTTTTGGTATGGCGATTACGCATGCCATTAGTGTTACTATGATACCAAAAGGAACCAAAGTAGAAATGAAAAGTTTCAGGAATAAACATCCTTTATCCATATGTATGATATGTGACACAAACTACAAAGCAGTCTCAAAGATTAAAATTATGCAAATTTAAGCTAAGAATTCTGGATTTTAGACAGCGAATGGAAGGGGAGTTAAAAATACTGGACCATGAAGCAGATTAGGTTTATATAGTCTACAGCTTTGCAATTACCTTATCAATTTTCAACTTGTTGAAAACATCTTGCAGAACCTTGTAGTTTTGGATGAAATCATACTCAGTCTTTGCATCAAAGTTTACCTACACCAACAGACCAACCCCAAAGTTGTATTGCAAGGTAAGTAGTGCAATAGTTCAAGATTTGCTTAAACCAAAAAAGCAGAAATGAACTTCAGAATAGCATAAATGAAGTGAGGAAAGGAAAATTGAGACCTTATGCATGGGAACAACTCCAGGAAAAGTCATATCCATCATTTGACATTGCACCGCACCAGAAGCAGCCTATTAAACATCAATCCAATCCAAGAGAAAGGTAAGCCTATAGTACTTTATAATTGTGGAGGAGGAATTATTCAACCCAGAAACTACTATAATGTGGGTGATATCTGCCTACTGTTGAGCCTAGCAAAGCCTAAGATCACATCTGCAACAATTACTGTAACTCGTCTTCGATCCACATCAAGGCCAGCAAAAGGAGAATCACCCGAATTCTTATGTTTACAACCATTCAACTTCTATACTTGCATCTCCTGATAGAAGTTCACATAAACCCATCTGCCAAACTAATTTTTGGCTCAAACTGACAAACATGAATTAAAGCAAGATAGACACTGATAATAATTGGTGATAACAAGATTGCCATAGAGACTCCGAGTCCCATCTCAGAAAGAAGCAGGATATGGTCTCTGTAATAACAAATAATGCGCAAGTAACAAATTTCTGGGGCTGCTCTTGCAACAGTGAATTCGTTGCAACGAGGTTTCTTTACAAAAATAGATAAATTGATAATGGAAAAAGTGGGCTCCTGCGCTATATATGTTGCATGCTGCATTTCATCGTAAAGAGCATTAACAGGTAAATTGGCATTAAAGTAACCCCTCCCCGGGTGGGATCTGAAAAAGAAAACCTGTTCAATCTTGGAGAGATTGAGTTGAAGGCGGTCATTGATCCACTGCAGAATCTCATTCCTGCCCACAAAGTAAGCACCGTCCATGATCCCAATGTTGGAGGCCATTGTTCGTGCAACTGTGTGGGAGTGACTGAAGAACCCAATTGAAGAACGTTGGGGTTAAATACACATACGTCGAACGTAAAATTGGGGAAAATTGATTGAGGATTACAGAAATGAAATTGAATGGGAATTGATTGAAGAGACAGCGAGAGAGAGTCACCTTTATCGGAAGGAACGTAGCGCGGAGAGAGAGGGAGAGAGAGAGGAGCGTAATGTAAAGGGTTTTAGGGTTTGGGAATCAATTGGCAACAATGGCAACGGAATACGGAAACGGGAATGGAATAGGGAGTGAAAACTGAAACCCCCGCCCTCTCCTTGCTCCCTTCTTTTGGTTGTCTTGTCGGTTGTAGACACAGAAAAGAGAGGGAGACTCGCTATTGAATGAAGATGCAACCACAACACTGGGTTCCACCCGGGTTACGCTTTTACTACCAATTGGTAAATGGTAGTAACCCAACCTAACAATTAACAATCAAATTAACGACTATTAGGTTATAAAATTCTCATTTCGGAACTTATAAAAATATTTTGAATTTTATGTCTGACTCATAACAATGTAATTTTTAAAGGTGGTATTTGTTAGTAGTTTAAGATCAAATTAACATCAATTAAATTTAGTTTTTTTGTGATGTGTCGGTTGTTTTTTTGGTTTTAGACACATTTTCATTATATTATACGTAACACCCCGGATATATGGTTAAAGTGTGGCTTAAAAGGATTGAAATGAGTACTTATATTATCAAGGTGCACCTTCTTTTATGGTAGCTTATCCGTTGGGAACTCTACAATTAAGCATGCTTGGTTGAGAGTAGTCTCAGGATGAATGACCTCCTGGGAAGTTTTCCCAAGTAGCGTGTGAGCGAGGATGAAGCACGCTGGAAAGAATCGTGGTGATTTGTGGGGCCAATCAACGATCCTTGAAGCAATTATCGGTAATCTCTGTGGCCCGGGAGGGGTCGGGGCGTTACATTATACATATCAAGAAGACACATTGTTAGAGGTTGAATATAGTGGAGTGAGGATGATTTAATGGATTTGTGGTTATACCGTGTTAGATAAAATTATGAATGTTGCCTATTGAAATAAAGTATGGGTAGTGTTTATTGATGATAAATTGAGACTTGAAAGAAAATATACTAAGGTGATATGGTTATGTTTATAAGACAAGTACAGATGCCCTTTTTAGGAGGTGTAAAAAGATACTTGAAGATGATTAGGGGAGGTGCAGGAGATTTAGGAAGTTCATAAAGGAAGTGATAAGAGTATATCTGAAGCAAGTAGGATTAATAGAGGACATGATAATAGATATATAGGGCAATTTCAAGGTCTAAGACTAGGGTAGTATGGCGAGCATTGCCGGAAAGGTTGTGTTATATTGTTATGCCTTGGATTGGTGCCTTGTACCTATTTTGTGATTTTCATGTCCAGGTACATTCAACTCTCCTTCAACTTCGTGAAATACACAACTACATTTAACTCTCCTTCAACTTCGTGAAATACCCGAATACATTCCACCAAGAGTTGATTGTTGTTGAATCTTCTCTTCAATTAACAATGCTAGTATTCACCTTTAAGCTTTTCTAATGTTATACTAAGGTGGAAATACACCAATTTTATTCCTACCTTGCTGTCTTCAATTTCGCTTTTCAATCCCAACCAAATATATTAGCTCCCTTCTCAGTTATCGCTGCTATTTTACTATGTCCATAAGTCCATTACAACAATTTTTAATTCCTCCGATTTAGGGCTTCACTTTTACGCAATATGCACATTTGGTCTTCTCTTTTGCTTTATAAAAAAAAAATGATTTGAAGTAGAGATTTTAATCTTCTATGCTCAGATCTCACAACTCATAACAGTGATTAGCGTGCATGTTGTTGGGCATCATCGCCATTCATCGCAACTTTTGAACTAACATGCTTCGATCGCAACGCTTTGTGTTGTAAGACTAGCATTTTCTTTTAAGAAAAAGACATGCATAGTCGTTTAACTATTTGTTAAGTTTCCTTTTCAGCAACTTTAGCATTGTTAAAAAATGTATAGTTTGAGGCAAATTACATATTCTCGTGATCTGTATCCAAAAATTAATTATAAAATTGAAAAGTTGAATTTTAAATCATGTAATTATGGACTATTTGTCAAATTCAATTAAAAAAGACAAACTATTTGTTTAGATACTCAACAACAATGAGAATTAATTAAATTATGTTAATTGTCACTTGTTAATTTTTTATGGTTTCCATTTTTCTTCTTAAATAGATGATTTTTCATGTAATGTTTTATAAAAAATTATAATGTCATATTTTATAATAATATTTTTTTATAAATTTGGTGACAGTAATTAGCAGTTAATATTTTAATTTAAACAGGGCAAAGTTTAAAGCTACATTTATTTGGAAATGAGAAATGTAGTGTAATATTATCTTGATATTTATAAATTTAACTCTGACATTTCTAAGTTAATATTTACCTACCCTAACAATTTTATTTAGATGCATTTCTTGTAAATTTAGCAACTTAGTAATATATGATATGTGATATGAAATTTATTTGTTAAAATTATGGTCATTTCAGCAAACAAATTACATCACCAATCACATATCACCTGAAAAACTGCTAAATTCACTGGAAAAATAGTTAAATAAAATTTGTTTAAAAACTTATGATGGATAAATATTAACTCAAAAAATGTCATGATATTTCTTAGTTAATATTTATCCACCATAAATTTTTAAACCAATTTTGTTTAGCTATTTTCCGAATATCATAAACATGAAGGGGATACATGCAAATTTATATCTCCCCCTGAATTAAAAGTTAAAACCTAAAACAAGGTTGGGAGCGTACATGAATTATTACTTAATACTTACCCAGTGTAAATTTGTCATCATAAATCCTTTCAAAAGCCAAGCCACATTGTCCCAGTACAATTTCAAAAGCAAAACGCAGCAGTACTATTGTTGTCAATCACATTATAACGATTTCTAAAACCAAAATGAGAAGCTAAAGATATGAGTGTAGCCATTAAAGGATGGTCCGAAAATCTCCATAAGAATTACTGTAATTTTGTGCGAAAATCCCCCCCCCCCCTTTCTGTAGGAATTTCTCACCAAATATCCCACGCAATAACCATTATTACTGGACCACCCTTTTGGTGGTACCGCCTTCCCCTTTAATTTGTCCATAATTAACAACTACTGTATTAATTTGTTTATGTTTGGGTGTTCATAATTCAAAATATGTTTCATATTATTTATCCTCTTTGAAAAATATGTAGTTAAATATATAAAATTTTGATCATAAATTTTTTCAATATATATAATGATTTGTTAAATAAAATTATTAGTATTAAATTCGTATATCAAAAAATACTATCATAAAAATATAATATTGTAATTCTTAATAAAATATTATATAAAAAAATTAATCAAAAAACAATATTAAAGACTGTATCAATCAGGGTAAACAATATAGAAAGGAGCCAGGGAGTAGCCCCCAAATGCCTAATTAACAAAATCCGACATCTTTTCTTGACCTTTCCTTAAATAATTTGTTTCTTTCCCCCCTAATTCACAACAATATTCCCTTGGAGACAACCACAGAAAGTGATAGAACCATAACCTATATAGAAAATTTCCATCTATATCATATTGGATATTTTAATTATTATTTTTGTGTTTCCCCTTGGGCCTTCACCATCAATCCAGGGACTACTGAACTTGGGAAAATGTACAGCACATAGTACAAATATACATGCATGTAACTTATTTAAGGGCCCATAATTTCTACATGGAAATTTTTGATGCTTCTGAAGCTTATTGTGAGTCTGCTTTCAAGGCTAGATTGATATATGTGTGGTCTAATTTTTGGTTACCCATTTCCTGCCTGCTAATCAATCTATTATATATGTCTAAACCCTTTTGAGAATTAAGTCTAATAAATGAGTCAACTCATGCATCTAACAAATTGAAAACCATAGATCAAGAGAGAAGTGGGATAAAGATTTCTCTATTCATTGATTTCTCTACTATACAAGGTAATGTATATATACACAATCAATCTGAGATAACTGATCTAACAAACACTTGATGAGGGAATAACAACCTCATAACAGAATCTAACAACCAAGGTTATGCAACAATACATATACTCAATACAAATACTAGTACATATTTATTTATTTGTGCATGGAGAGAGAAAGCACACTAGCTAGTGTAAGTGTTGCAAAAGGGTTGAAAGAGTGTGTGGGTCAATAGCATTATTGTTGAGATCCGCAGCAGCCAACAGTTGACATAGTTTCTGACTAAGATCATCCACCTCTTCATGGAGCTTCCTTATGTACTTGCATACTTCTTTCATAACGCCTGATGTTGATGATACCTAAACACATGCATGTGTAACATATACTTAATTATAGTTAATGCCACTATAGATATGAAACCGACAGAATTGGTTAATAACTTTAAATCCAGCTAATTATTAAATTTACTACTGGTGGTGTAGTAGCATTTTCTACAATTCGGTAAATAACCAAATCATATAGAAATATGTTGGAAATGTGTCTATTATATTTTGTCTAAGATGGATACATGACAACAAAAGAAGCAAATTAATAAAAGAGACAAGTGTTTGAGAATTGGGATTGATTTACTTCTTTAAGGTGTTATTGACCATTGCCTTTCAGATATGCTAGCGGTGATATGGTTATATGCTTCGCATTGAAGCTTAATGCAAGTGTTACTTATTCATAAGTATTTACTTAATTATGACCATCGTATAGTATTCTTTAGCTTACAAACAGGGGGATTTTACGCTTTACAAATTCGCTAAACTTTTCCTAACTACTCAACAAGAAGTTAGTAATCCATTAGAATACATTATTTAAAAAGTTGGATAAAAGTTAAGTATGGAGTATGGACATACCTTGGAGGGATGCCTTGGTTGTGTGTGAGTGTGAGGCAGCAGAGCTTGTAATTTGCAGATTAGATCACTAATCTCCCTTTGATTAGCAGTGCTCCTCCATGTGGATGAACCTCCTGGACTTGGGCTCTGCGACATTCGTCCTTAAACCCGTAATTAACCACCTAATCAACCCCACTAATCTTCCACTTAGGCTGGAGGAGGGAAGAGTAAAGATGGGTACCTTCTTAAACTTTAGCTTCAAACAAAAAGCTGCACGTAAAGGTAATGTAAGCTAAGTATATATATGCACATACACCATGAGCAAGCAAGGAAACACAACAAATATGGTATCAATTGATTAATAATCAAAGTATAGACATAGAATTGAAGGACAACGTAACTAACACCTAAGTTTTGTCTAAATACTAAGCTCGATAAGAGTTTTATATATAACTTAGTGTATGTCTCACAACAGTTCATACCATGTCCCACCTAATTTGTGGGTCCAATCTAATTAAACCTCTACGGCCTTAATATTTATTATTGTCCACACCCACCCTATTAAATATTAATGCTTATACTTTAGAAATCAATTCAGAATGTACGTACTTTATCCATTCAAATATTAACTGTTGCTTAATAAATATTATTTAATTTTTGATATCTCTTTATGATTAATAAATTTTTGTAGCATGTTTTATCAAATAAATTGCAATATCATTCTCTTTTGATAATAGTTTTGGTTACGAATTTAATGATAGTAAAATATTGTTTATGTTGAGAAATTAATGGTGAAATTTTTTAAAACGCAATGGAGAGGTAAATTTGTGAAATATAGTTAGTTATAGTTAGTTAAATTTCTTGATATTAGTTTCTTTTCTCTTTACTTTCCGTTACAAGTCTCCCTTTCTACATGTGTATATATAGAACCTTAGGGATAGCTTTGTATTCATCTTTTACAATACAATAATCAAAGTATAAAACAAAAAGGTTGTTAAAAAGTCAGATAGAAAACGGATGTAGTATACTTAAACAAGAGGTTTAATTTATTGTTACGACCTCTGCTTCTAATTGTTTATCAATTTTCTTAACTACTTGCTCAAATTTTATTTGTCAATTTTACAATTTCAATTATTAAAATACTTAATTTGTCCTTATTAATGATGCATTGAAAGACAAAAGAGAAATCCTGATGAAAAGTCACACAATAAGTTACATTGACATATTTGTCCAAGTCCAATTCTATTACCCAGTTTTCTAGGTATATTGAACTCAAACATAATTTTAGAAGAGACTGAGGTAGTACTTTATTAGCAGTACACGTCCTACTTTAGTACTACCTCCGTCCCAAATTGTTTGTCCTTCTACCTAACTCCCTTGTCCCAAAATGTTTGTCCATTTTATAATTCCAATGATTGTAATTCCTATCATGCTGTGCCACACTATGATCTGCAGTCACAACCCACCACATTTCACCGCAAATCATTACTTTTTTCTCTCCTAACTTTTCTCTCTTCTTACTTTTCTCCTCTACTTTTTACATTCTCTCTCCTCACCTACTCCACATACCAATAACCTACCACAATTCCACCACACCGCACCACAATTCCACCACCCTCACCGCAAAATACCGCAGTATAGAACACGGCCTAAATACTCTTTTGTTTCTTTTTTATTTTTCTTCACATGAGAAAAGTAAGGGCAATTCTGGTACATTACACATTTTTCACCCCATTTCCCATGATCATTGGACTTTTAAATATAATTGGATGGACAAACAATATGGGACGGAGGTAGTATTTGTAGAGAATAGGGAATGTTTCAATGAATCTAGTTTATTTATTTATTGATTCATTAAATACTAGTAAATTCAGTATTTGTTATTCAAGGAATGAAATTGAAGTATTTGGCGGCCAGAAACTAAAATTAAAGAGAGATGGCTACTTGATACCTGAAAGATACCCTTAATTGGTGATGGTAAGTAATTAAGTGCGTGAGCAAATGGATTTGGTCCCCTCCCAACTGGAAACATTTGTCTCTACTCTCTTTGGATAAAATCAATTTTAATTAATGAATCAATTTAAATTAATGAATCAACCATGCGGAGATTCCTGTATTTCTACATAAAGAAACAGAGATGTGAGTCAAAGAATGGCTCGAGTGGTGTCTTGTTTGGCTGCTCAAGAGGACTTATATTGTTAACAATTTCAACCTATGGCACCATTTTCGCACCATACAAAAGAACAAGGTCTGATTTGATTTTCAGCGTAGTATAGGAAAATGTACATCATTATAGAAGGTGAATACAGGCCAACGCATGCTACAAGCGTGGTGTAAATTACTAGATTGACATGTTGTTCTTTGATTAGGTTAGATTCAGGTTAGGTTTGTTAAATTAAGAGAAAAAAGAAAATGACAAGAAAATATATGATTGGTTTAAGTTTAGTTAGTTGTTGGATGAAAATATTTTATTAATAACATTTAAATATTTTGAGAAAATAAATAAAAAAAGTTATAGGTGTTGGAAAAAATGGATTGGTTTGGAATTAAAATAAGGTAAGACAAGGATATGTTAAACTAGATCTAACTAACTAAGCTAAAGAATAGGACCAGAACCCATTTGATACAAGAAGTGAATATAGGTGTGATGCAGATAAATATAGATATATACAATTAAGTATAGGATAGTAAAACTAAATACAGTTAGGTTCAGATACAAATATACAATACAATTGCCCCAATGCTTAAAAAACAATCCCACAGCAAGATGAACTGATGAAGTATAAATACAATACAAGGCCCCCAACTCTGCTTTTCACGTGGACAAGTTTTGCCCATTTTTCCCTCATGTCATTGTTTAAGCATATACTACTCAGTCATGTACATTGTACGTATTTCCATCATTCATGTATTACGAATATCAGATGATTGATGAATGATGATTGATGAGTGATTGAGGAATGGTGAAATGAAAGATGAGGGCGGTACAAATGTGATGAAAGGAAAAACTCTGAAATGAGAAGTACTACTACTCATTCCTATTGAATTGGACATGAGAAGGTAAAAGGGACCAAAACACACCGAAAAAGCACGGAGCTCTGTCAATGCATGTCAATAGAAAAGGATGTGTAATTGTGTATACTGTCAACACAATAACATAACACAAACACTGCAGCAATCAGCATTCTAAACAGTGATCATTTTAAATGTCAGTGACCAGTTCTGCCTCAGTTGACAACACAAACGTGAATATCCAATCTCATGTTTAGTCAGTAGTTCATTTCTTGCTGGCTATTCAATTATCTAACAACAATCATCAAGCAAAACAACAGAATTCAGGGCAAAACATAAGCAGCAGCAGCTTTCATTCAAGGTTCACAGGTAGATTTTACTGCATAATCCTACAGGCACTTACTCACCAATGAGCCCCATTGGTGTTCATTCTCTTTGAATTGTACTACTACTACTACTACTACAAGCAAAAGAGTAAAACAAAGAAAGAAAGGAAAACATAGCCAAGATTACTAACGATGTAGAGAAACTCAGTTCAGTACTCATCACCCTCATCCTCCTCATCATCATCCACACCCTCAGCCCCAACTTCTTCATAGTCCTTCTCCAATGCAGCCAAATCTTCCCTGGCTTCAGAAAACTCCCCTTCCTCCATCCCTTCACCCACATACCAATGCACAAAAGCCCTCTTGGCATACATCAGATCAAACTTGTGGTCAATTCTCGAGAACACCTCCGCAACACTGGTCGAGTTTGAGATCATACAAACCGCCCTCTGAACCTTCGCCAAATCCCCTCCTGGAACCACGGTTGGAGCCTGGTAGTTGATGCCGCACTTAAACCCAGTTGGGCACCAGTCCACAAACTGGATGGTGCGCTTGGTCTTGATTGTCGCCACTGCTGCATTGACATCCTTGGGGACGACATCGCCCCGGTACATTAAACAGCAAGCCATGTACTTCCCGTGGCGTGGGTCGCATTTTACCATCATGGAATTGGGCTCGAAGGCGGTGTTTGTTATCTCCGCCACAGAGAGCTGCTCGTGGTACGCCTTCTCAGCGGAGATCACCGGGGCGTAGGAAGAGAGCATGAAATGAATACGAGGGTATGGGACCAAGTTTGTTTGGAACTCATTCACATCCACATTCAGTGCACCATCAAATCGAAGCGAGGTCGTTAAGGAAGATATAACCTGCAGGATTGAACAGAACAATTTAGCCCACAAAAACACGGTACATTGCATTGAATTGGATGATAGTCATGATGATACCCATCAATTCTGTACCTGAGAAATGAGCCTGTTAAGGTTGACGTAGGTGGGCCTCTCAATATCAAGGGACCTGCGGCAGAGATCATAGATGGCCTCATTGTCAAGGAGAACAGCAACATCAGTATGCTCCAGTAGTGAGTGGGTAGACAACACGCTGTTATACGGCTCAACAACAGAGGTAGAGACTTGCGGAGATGGGTAAACCGTAAACCCTAGCTTCGATTTCTTGCCATAATCAACGGACAACCTCTCCAGCAACAGAGAACCCAGACCAGAACCAGTCCCACCACCAACAGCATGAAAAACCAAAAATCCTTGCAACCCAGTGCAGTTATCAGCCAGCTTTCTGATGCGGTCCAAGCATATGTCCACAATTTCTTTCCCAACTACAAAACAACCAACAAGGAACAATTTTAGCGGTGTTTGATACAACTCATTCATAGGTTACCAACAACCAAATTCAAACCCAATCCGAGGATACAACAGACTACAAACTTAGCAAAAGAAGATTAAAAAGAAAGGAATGCATACTGGTATAGTGACCACGAGCGAAGTTATTAGCAGCGTCTTCTTTGCCGCTGATGAGCTGCTCGGGGTGAAATAGTTGGCGGTAAGACCCAGTTCGAACCTCGTCGATGACGGTGGGCTCTAGATCGACGAAGACAGCCCTGGGAACATACTTTCCGGAGCCAGTCTCGCTGAAAAACGTGTTGAAGGCGTCGTCTCCACCGCCAGCAGTCTTTTCAGCAGGCATCTGTCCATCAGGCTGCGAAATTCAACACAAAAACAACAAGAGTGAGTTGTCACTTATCATAATGAACATGCAATCCCTGTGAATTTCATACGAATTTGGAGGAAGCAATTAATACCTGAATTCCATGCTCCAGGCAGTAGAGTTCCCAGCAGGCATTTCCGACTTGAATTCCAGCCTGACCGATGTGAATTGATATGCATTCTCTCATTTTGGATTCTCAGATGAATTACCAACGGCAATCTGCAAGTGATTGTGTGTATTCTGGGTTTGTGTGTGTGTGAAGGAGAGTAAGAGAGGGAGACGCAAAAAGTAGGGTTTGGTTGCCCAAAGTTAGAATATAAAGTGGAGGGGGCCTTTTAGAAGACGTTACAAAAACAGTACTTTCTAGATTTTAATTTCGAAATTTGAATTTCAAATTTCCATTCGTTAGAAATGACAAATATGCTTACTGCTGGACCTCGTTTCGAGGGGGTAAGGTTACGGACATATCCGTTGGGCTTTTCCATGGGCCTTACTGAGTTTACAATCATTACTACCATCAGACTACTTTTATGGGTTTTATGTAGGCCTAACTGCGGTGTCTTGTGGTTTTACAAACTGTCCATTTCATTTCTAGAAGGTTCCTTGTTCCAACTTATCTCATGGGTTTTTGATTGGGTTATTTACCATAAAGGACGGCCCAGGAGGCCAATTGACCAAATGGTCTGCCTAGGACACGTAAGTCCTTATTTATGGGCAATGGCGGAGTTTGGGAAGGCGACGGTCGGAGCACCGGTGGTAGTGTCGGGGAACCCACCAAGCATCATCAATGTCGGCCTTATTACACCTTGCCAACCCGCAAATCACTGGCACATACCCTTCCCAATCGACGGCGTTGCCTACTTCGACGGCGATCGCCTTCACCGCCTCGAAGTCAGCCGTGGAAGCCGCTGGAAATCCGGCCTCGATGACGTTGACGCCGAGCAGTGTTGGGGTTCGGGCAATGTCGAGCTTCAACTAGAACAGGATAATCGCCAACTAGAACAGGATAATCATGGTGCTCTTTGCTTCAACTCTGAACTAACCTAACCCAGATTTGGAATCACTCCAATTCCAGCTTAAAAACTGAATTTAGACAGTATGACACTGTACCCCACACTAATTGCACCAACCTCCAAGTAATTGCCAATTTCCCAGTACAATGGGTAAATTATGAAAATTATCCACAAAGCACCGACTGTTGCACTAGCAGAAGCATTTCTCAGGTAAATGAATAGCATGATTCACATATGACCCACTTCCAAATACTAAGAAACTAAAATAAATATCTCACAAAAGTTAACTCCATAGCCTAACTAGATCATCAATAAGCATACAGTATAAGCAATATTTCAGTTCTGCATGCAAGTAGAGGCGAGAGAGAGAGAGAGAGAGAGAGAGAGAGAGAGAGAGAGAGAGAGAGAGAGAGAGAGAACTGTGCACCTGCGATACTGCACGGCCATATTACCAGCCTTCCAAAGAGCGATCTTCTCAAAAGCTTCAATGGGCAAGACAAAGTGGTTATTAGGAGGGTTACAATGTCCCCCACCATCAGCAGTGAATCCAAAATTAGGAGCACAAAAATTGGTAGCAGTAACAATAGTGGAAGTCTCAGGTATACAATTCGGAAGATCATCAACACATTGAAGCTCAAAACAAGCTCCACGGATCTGACCTCTTTGCAATCGCCGCCACAGTGGGTTCCCCGACACCACTATCGGTGTCCGGCCGTCACCTTCCCAAACTCCGCCACAGAGTGAATTTTGAAAAGGAGCCGCCAGTTAGCTTTTTTTTTTGAAGAAAACTAACAAATAAAAAAAAAAGAGCCCCAATCTACGAATTGGAAAATTGAGTTCGAGGGTAAAGTTACAAGTGTTGGAGGGGCGCCGAGTACACTACACTGCCCGTCGTAGCGGCCTTTGCTACATTGAGTTTTAAAGGAAAAAAAAAGCTAGTGAAAATAAAGTTGTCACAAAGTTTTGAATCTAATGCAAAGCTATAGCAGGCGGGTTGTGATCTACATTGTTACAAATAAAGAAGAACCAAAGGATTATTACCGACCCTTCTGATTGAACCAAAACTCGCGGCTAGGATCACTTCAAGGAATTTGCGAGGAACCCAACTAGCCAATTTCACAAGAGCCCAAGTTGCATCTACGAACCCTTCCAAGCTGAAACCAAGATGCTCCTTACTTACGGAATTCACGATGGATTGAAATTGAAGATGAAGGAAATTTTTGAACAAAAAGGAATAGAAAAAAATAGTTGGATAGGTCAAAGTGTATAGAAAATTTATAGTAAGATGTCGTGTAGCTCAGTTGGTAGGAGGATGAAGTGGAAACGCAGGTCAGTGGTTTGACACTTCCAATTGACTATATCCCCTCGCCCTGCCACTGAGTTAGGTGGAATGAACTCCTCGTCAGTGAAGGGGGGGGGAACTGGTGACCCATTTTAATATTTATATCTTTCTCTTTTTTTTGAATTGAGAATCAATTTTTTCCTTCAAAATTATACTTAAAACAAACAATAGAAAGAAACTTCCTTTATCCAAAAAAAATTTTCCTACTAGTTTTTTTTTTCCCACAAAATTTTTCCTCATCATATTTTCCGTGGTCCAAAGGCACCCTTAATATTTAGGATTGAGGCAGCAAAACAAAAGATCAAGATGAGATTCACAAGAAGATATAGATTAACTACTCCCTCTGTTCCATATTAATTGTCAATTAGTTAACTATCACAGTCTCCATTGTCATTCTTCAATTGATAATTTTTCATATAACATTTTATTAACAATCATAATATTACATTGTTAGGATAGTATTTTCATTACGAATCTAACGATAGTAATTTATATAACAAGTGATTGTATATGTATTGAAAAATTTATGGTCAAAATTTTCAAAATTTATACATAGAAAGTAAATGATGGACAAATATTTCTTGGAAAACTCGTTAATAAACAATTACCACGGTCAGAAATAAAAAAAATAAATGAATAGAGGGATCGAAGCTCGTGATGTGGAGCGAAGTCTTCGCTGCCTCCGTAGATCAACCTCATGTTCTCCGCGATGCACGCTGCCTACCCTGCCTCCCAAAACACAAATACTACTACTACTATACAAATATCTCTTATTTCTCACTTTTATATATCATCTTTAATTAAATTTCAATTCTCTCTAATTTCTCTTATTTAAGGCCTAATACTTCATCTATTCCTAGTTACCATTATAAAAGCTTCATCTATCCCTAATTATTTATCACTTTTATGTTTGAACAATCATACTATCTGAAGCATAAGTTCCGGATGCACCTAATAATTAAATGGCATTGTAGCGTTTGTATGGTGAGTGTGTTTTGTTAATATGTGCTGCGACCGGAAGATCGTTATGGGATCGATCCTTCTATCCATCTTAAATATTAATCATATTTGAGTAGTCAAGCTTCAGGAACTGCATGTGATTGGCATTTATAGCCTCTAAGCCATCCAAAATTAGCAATCTTTCTTTCCATTTTTAGTCATTCATCTCTACACTGTTAAGTGCTAACCCTTTCTCCAGATCTCAAATTAAAGTATCTCATTATTCTCATATCAACATATGAATATCTTCATCTGTAACCTGCTTAATTAATACATATAATCTTTGGGCAAGTTAATCATGATTGATCAACAATAACAGCAAATTTTCAGAGGGATACGATTAAATGTGGTTTGGGAGATCCATTCAGATGTAGGAAGTTTTTTAGTTTCGCCTATCAATTGAAGTTCATGAAAATGTTAATTCCTACGGACCAAAACAAAAACGCTTCTAAAAAACCACTTTGAAAACCAAGTTTGACACTAAAAAAACTCACTCCAAAAACCTTTAGAAAACCAAAAGAAAGACCCGGAAATTAAAAATTTTGTGGAAATAAAGAGATGCATATCTATGTACTCTATACAATTATGGAGGAGTCAGACATACCTGGACAACACAATCAAATAAAAGGCAAAAGACAACAAAACCAAGACAAAGCACGTTACCCTATCTACCAACCTTACCCTAGGTCTACCCTATCTAGTGTCATGTCCTCTACTAGACTACTCTATCTGGTGTCATATCCGTTGTTAAGCCTATGTGCTTTAAGTCTGTTCTAGTCACCTCTCTCATGAACTTCTTAAGTCTCCCATGTCTCCACTTTCCAAGGGGAATGTTAATCCCCTCGCCCCTCCTATATAACAAGTGCAGCTTCACTCCTCCTAAGAACATGTCCGAACCATCTCAGTGTGGTCTCCATTAACTTATCCTCAGATCAATTGGTGCAACTTATACTTTCGCTTAGCAGGCATCATTTCTGATCATATCCAACCTGGTATATTCAGAGACCCACTGAATCATCCTCATTTCCACCACACCAATCATTATTGATCATAATATAGTTTTTACCCAAGCTAAATATCTTCACCTAAAAATTGAATTATACTTATGAGAATACTATGCTCCTATGCTCTTGTATAATGTTATAAGTATATGTATATAATTTTAATATACATGTATAAATTTATTAGCATAAAAATTTTGTTTGTAATGAGTTTATAATTTATACATATTCATACATTTAATTATAACTTTACAAGCTTATAATTTTTATTTTATTAGTCTGTGTACACTTATTAATTTGATAAGCATGCTCACAAATTTAATATAATGTATACTCATAAAATTATACATATATACCTATAAATTATATACTAGAAATATGGTACTCCCAAAAATGTAATCTTAATCTAATCTTCATCTTGTCTTGACTTTATATATAAAGCTATTGAAAGCATTCAACTTATTTAACTTTTAAAATAATAAAAGATTTTTTATGTGGTGTACCTATATTTTTTTTAAAAAAAAATTACCATATTTACTTTCAAATTTTATTTTCATATGGTGCACTTGTATTTTTAGGCTTATTCATAAATACTTTAATTTCATTTTACAATTAGAGCATCTCTAAAAAGTAAACTTTTATAAATAATAGACATTAAAACTCCGCTTAAATGGCAAAGGGATGTGTTGAAGCCTGAAGGCTTGAAGCGGTGGGCGGATGACATAGTTTTTGAAAGGAAACTTTGCAAGGAACCATATGCATGGCATATTATTAATAATATCATCTACAATTGTTTACCACACAATAAAACTTAATTGACGAACTTTCTACGTATTGTATTCCCAATAGGATAACGCGTAATCTCTAATGTCACTCGCATGCATGCATAACACACAACACTTACATTTTCATTAACTAATAATATATATATGTCGATCGAATGTGTATATAATGCTAGTGGGGGATTTTTTTTTTTCCACAAGTCAAAGGAACCAATGCATTTTATTTTATTTTTTTGAGAACTATCACTGCATGTTTTACTACGCACCACTAGTACGTCTTTCTCCTTGGAATTCTCATTCTTTTTTCTTTTTTTTTTGGGTGGTACATATATCATTAATTTAAATTCCTATGCATATAATACCCATACTTGTATGCAAATGCAATACTTGAGAACCTAGCTAGGTGTACATGCTAGACTCTTGACATGAATATAGATACTAAATTGAATTTTTCCGTTTTATTTGTTAGTGTTGCTTCTTTTGATGTGTTATAAAGTGATCCCACAAAAATATAAATAAAGTAAAATAATATAATATAATATAATATAATATAATATAATATATATATGTGTGTATTTTGTTTAACTAGGATAAATTAATTAAAACATAATAAAATGATTCTTTTGAATAGCTCCTCTCACAAGAGATTCATCTAAATAATTATCTTTAACTTATAATATAACAGACATAAAACTCAGGGAGGGGCTACGAGACCATATATCTTGCTCATTAACATAGTCTCATCTCTATTTGACCATATGGTAAGTCATTAATTTTGCTTCTATAAACATATGGATGATAGTGATATCCTAGCCACATGATTATTATATCAGTAATTTGTCAGGGAACTATCGTCTTGCCATGTATGGTTTGAATGAGAGCATGAGTACCCATATTTATTGAATTCTAATTCCGAAGTTGATAAAATAAAAGTGCGTATAATTTATAGCATAATATACAAGTGTACACTCTTAAGGTACGAATATTGTGTGAAATTGAGTATTATTTAATTACGAATTGAGGAAATAAATAAGTTGAGAAATAATTTGTTTGAAAGGAATACCAAAAATTCAAAAGAAGAGTGATATACTCCATCTTTCCTTTTTTTTTTTTTTGTCACTTTGGTAAGGAGAGGATAAACCAATGCAATATAAAAAAATCTTATGTAGAAATATATTAAAATGACAAAAATATTATTAATTACTGTTAAATTATTGGTTGTAATTTGTAAAGTCATTTATTAAAGGTTAAAGCAATAAAATTGGGATTCAAAATGTATAAGGGAACAAATTAAATAATTATAGACAAAAAAATTAGTTAAATGGAAAAATATTTGGGAACCGAGGGAGTAGTTTTTTTAATTATTACCTGCTCTCAGCTCAAATTTATAGTTTACCCTTCATTTTATGACAACTACATTAAAATTATTAAGAATATCAATTTCTTTTCAAATTTAACATAAAACAATACATTAATTCTAAATTTTAATTTTCTAACAGATGCCATCATGCCATTGATATAGGATATATAGAAAGGGTAATTTTATATAGCCAATATAGTCGATGTAGAACGTAGATAGAAGACAGTAGAGATGCATGATATTGAGTGAAGGCCGGCACTCACTGGCACACTAATTAATTAAAAATTACAAGATACACTACTCCCTCTCCCTTTTTTAATGTCAAATTAACTAATTTTATAAAACCAATGTGTGTTGGAAATAGAGTGAAAAAATTATACATGGATAAATATACCTTTCATTAAAGGAGAGGAATAAAGAAGAATTTTAAAAGGTAAAATAAAAATCACATTCATTAATTAAGGGTAATATGGGTATTTTAATTGTTGGAAATATAAAATTGACAAATAAAAATGGACAAAGTAGTTAGAAAAATTGACACTCATTAAGGGACGGAGGGAATACTATTTAAATCTTCACTTAATTGTCAACCTCTTTTACCCAAATAAATCTCTAGAAACTGCTTCTCTGGTTTCTCACTAGCTAACCCTAAAATCCCCTACAGTATTTAAATGCCACTGCTCACTTGTTTAATTCCTCCCACATATATGCATGTTGTATGATCCA
The DNA here is from genome assembly GCA_029582165.1 of Portulaca oleracea. Classification (NCBI taxonomy): domain Eukaryota; kingdom Viridiplantae; phylum Streptophyta; class Magnoliopsida; order Caryophyllales; family Portulacaceae; genus Portulaca; species Portulaca oleracea. Next base: position 43,408,557 of record CM055876.1, read on the forward strand.
TGTCCATGCATGATATATTCTTTTATATATATCTTCACCAACTTCCTCTCCCACTTCTAAGTCCTACCTTGATTAAGCACAGCACCTTAAATACTTGCAAACTTCACTCAATCCACTTAATTATTCTGCACTTTTTAACTTGCTCTCCCTAGCTAGCTATCTGCTCCTATTTCTTCTATTTTATCTATCTTAATTTATATACAAATATCTACAAATTAATCTGACCGAGCTCGGTAGCTAGGTAGATAGAAGATCGAATTGATATGTCTAGCAGAAGATCGCGGTCTAGGCAGTCCGGAGGCTCCAGAATCTCAGATGATCAGATTCAAGATCTGGTCTCTAAGTTGCACCAACTTCTCCCTGAGCTCCACAATTCTCGCCGCTCTGACAAGGTACCTCTAATTAGCTACTCCTTCCGTTTCATATTAACTATCACATTGATCCATACGTCAGTTAAATTTTAAAAACTTTGACCGTACCTTTAGTTTCTCAGATATACAAGTACTATCATTAGATTCGTAATGAAAAATACTATCATAAATCATAGTGTCGTAATTTATAGTATGCCACAGTGAATATGAAGAAAGACAAGTAATGATTGAGTAATAATTGATGTGGGGCCCTGCAGGTATCAGCAGCAAGAGTGTTACAGGAGACGTGCAATTACATAAGAAGCTTACACAGGGAAGCCGACGATTTGAGTGAGAGATTATCTCAACTCTTAGAGACCACCGACACAACTCAAGCCGCTCTTATTAGGAGTTTATTAATGCAATGATTAAACTCCATCTTAATTTTATTATTGTCTGTTTTTGTTGAATGCTGAATGTTGACTGTTGAGTAAGCTGTAGACTGTGGTGAGTTAGAATCTTAGAGATCCTTTGACGATGCCCCATCAGGTAATATGTGCTAATAAAAAGGGAACATATTATTAGTTGTGAAATGTAGCTTTGATTTGAGTTATAATTCAGTTACTTGATATCAATCTTTTGATTTTAGAAATAAAGAAGCTGTTGTAGAAATCTATCCATTACACACAAAAGTGCAACAATTAATCTGGAATAATGCCTACTAGTGTATGAACTAATATTTTACACTCCCCCTCATTTTATTTAAAATTTGTCACAATCAAATTATGAAACTTTTAACTATTAGTTTATAATAATCAAATGTAGAATGTAATATTGTAATTTTTAATTAAATGTTATATGTTATTGATAAAAATATCTCAAAAAAAAGTTATTGATAAAAAACAAATTAAAAATAATAAGTTGTTAAATAGCACCATGATGGTGATGATTGTTAATTGCTCTCAAAACAAATAATAACTGTACGTAAAACTATTTATTAATTGAGCGGTGAAAATCCAAATTTGATACCTTAAAAGTTCCATGATAAACCAAGATGCATTTATGATGTACTACATCCGTCCCTAAATAATTGTTCATTTGACTAAACTGTGACTGTTGATTACTCACAAATCACAATGAGTTATAATATAAAATTAATATTATTGTAGTTTTTAGTATTATATCTTTCTAATGCCGATAATTTCATATTGTAACTCATTGCAATTTGTGAGTAATCAACGGTCAAAGTTTAGTCAAATGGACAATTATTAGGGACGGAGGCAGTAGCAATATAATCTTTGATGCATAATTTTAAAATTGTTCATGATTTATTGAACACTTACATTGATCAGATTGTGGTCTGACAACTCAACGTATGAAGAGCAAGACCAATGCACATAGTATTTTATATGGATTAACACGCTATTTAAGTGTTAACTGCTCATCACCATGAGCAGCTCATCGCTTTTATTTTCCCTTCCCATGCAAGAAAATTGAATTTTTTTAATTACAATAAAAAGAGAAAAAATAATTAATATTTTGAAAGTAGAGTTCATATGAAATAGGTTATTTCACTTTATTTGTTGATCCAATTCAGTAATCTTGTAAATATAGTAAAGAAATATAAAATTGGATAATTATATAATGTGGAGAGAGCAAATCCTACTTATCATTATCTCAAAATATGGATTAATCCTAGAAATACTCTTACTAATTGATATGTATTGTTTATATATCTTCTGCATATATCTAAGATGAACTTAGGGACTCGACCTCGATCACCTCCCTAGACCACTTCACAGTCATGCTCGTGCATAAGGTCGGCCATCTGTTTTTAATTGGTAAGGTAAAGTTGAGTAAAATACAGTTCTGCAAAAAGTTATAAATATACTTAACAGTTGCAAAAAAAGATAAATAAAGTTGTAGCTATGATGAAAATGGCCGGGAACACACTTTAGATATTTTTAATCAAGAGAAATGGGTAAGGGAAAGTGAATTTAGATATTATTTAGAAAGTCGGTAAATTAATAAGCAAAAGCACATAGCTGAAGTGAAGTTGAGTTCCTTAAGTCCAACAATTATTTCATGAATAATTGCACACTTTGATGAAAATCTCTTAAATAGTTAAATACAAAAAGCTACTGCATTTGTTATCTTTTAGCCAATGTTTGAGAGAATTGGGAGAAAATCAATGTTGCAATAAATTATTGAGTAGTTAAAAGGATAATTATCTAAATATTCTTAGTTAAAATCAATTTTTTGGTGTTTTATTTGATGAATATTATGAATAAAATAAAATAATAAGTAATTAATATATTATATTATTAAAATTGTAAAGAAACAGATAACATTCGAATCCTCAGTCCAACCAATGGACCGGATTGAAGGATCGAGGATTGGACCAAAGGGCCGGATAAAAATGTCTCAACAACTAAAATTTTAAGATTTCTTGTAATGTTTCTCGTTTATAGTTCTTCATAGTCTAGTTTGGAGTGGACTAAATACTGAACCGAATAAGTGCAGTCAATCCAGTCCAAAACTGCATGAAGTTCGGTCGATCCAGTACAAGATCGAACTATTTTCGGCCCAGCTAGTCCTCGAGTTCAGTCCTTGGTCCTTTCGGTCTACTCCTAGACTAATGATCAACCCTTACCCACCTTTCCTTCTAACTCACCCTCCAACTATCCTACGCTCTAAAATCACAAGGCCATATAGTATTTTTCTTGTTTTTCAGAACTATGCCAGTAAAATTGAAGTTAACAAAACACCTTCGAAATATTAAGTAAGACAAAGTGAGGTTGGTAAGGATGCTCCCAATTATATGGCGTCAGCCTCTTATGTGTGCATATTTTATTTTATTTCTCTAACCCTATTCTTTAGAGTGATAGGATTAAATTAGATAAAATATAGTTGGTAAGGAAAGGAAATGTAAGGAAAATAAAATAAAATGATATTGATTCGAACGTTTTTTGAAGATGCAGGTAAGGTAAAGAAAGGTATAGTGTCAGCCTTTTGTGTGTGCATATGCAATCTGTGCAGAAGGTTAGGCATTCTCTGTTCACATATATTTCACTTTGGATATTTTACAGCATCCCACACTTAAAGTCTCTAACCAATGTTTTCTATCTGAATTTGATTTCCAAAAAGCCAGAGGTAGAAAAAAGGGTGATCCAAGTTGAGGAAGCATGGCAAAAGGGAACTTTGTACACAATCTGAATAATACTATATAACAAGTTCCAGACTTTCAGACGGCCACACACAAAGTCTGATGAATAAAGAAAAGGCATAACAGCATAATACCAACATTAAAGCCTGCAATTTACATTCACTCAAGACTAGACTTCGCACCCACATTGAGATTACACAAGTTATGGTATCCACACACCCACAATTTCATCAAGTCACTAATTATGGACCAAATTAAAAATGGAGTCAAACCATCACACATCACGTCACATCACATAGTTGCCAAAGGAGTTTGTTAAACCTGCAACTCATAACTCACATCTCGTTAACTGCAATGTCATGCCATGTCATTCCATCACCTTCGCCATCCGCCTTTGCCTACAAAAACCAGTTCAGAACGCTTGTCACGGTTACGTTGACAGCACAGGTAAATCGTATTACAAAGTCTGTGAATGCAGATGCCCCCTTGAAGGCCATGATACCATCATATTTCTCATGTCATTGATGTCTCAATGGAATGGGATATCAATGATTACCTATCTCATTTCTATGCAAGTTTGCCTATGTAACATCAGTGCAAGAATCATCTCAACCAAAAGTTTAAGTTGATGGTTGAAGGACCAAGAATGGTTTTATAGGCCTTCCTAACCTTGCACAAATCAGCATGGGGCTGCTGCTAGTATTCAAACCTGAGACCTCACTCGGAAAGGCTCTAATACTATGTGCAAGAAGCCAAGAACAATCACAACCGAAGGCTAAGCTCATGGTTGAAGGCCAGGGAATGGTTTTATACTCTTGACAACATCGACATATTTCTCGACTAACAAAGACTTTCAGAGAGCTTACCGCTTCCATCTTTAGAGGATGACAAAGACTTGTCGCTTCTATTTCCGCCCTTTCCACTGCCTTGAAGTGGTTTCGGTGTCCTTGGGGATGCTGAGTTGACTTTTCCATTTGCTGATGCTGGAAGTGAATGTCGTCGGGTCGAGTTGTTGTTCTCAGCTCCATCTTGAGCAAGTCTTGGAGAGCCGCCTTGTGCTCTAAGCTTTGCTTTTGCTGATGCAGTAGCTTGCATATAGCTCGGAAGTTTTGGGGTGTTTTGCAAGCCATCCTCTATATGTTCTGGCTTTGCTGGGAAAGAAGCCCTTCTGCTTGATTTCTGATTCTCACTTACAGACTCTTCTCTAGGTTTCAGCTCGCCATTCGCCACAGGAGTATTCTCATCCTCGCCATTCATCTCAAAAGGCTCTGATTTGATCGTAGCACCCTTACCATCATTTGAGAATTCTACAACATCACCAGTTTCTACAGTCTCCTCCACAGGCTTCTCTTCAGCTGGCTTAGAAACAGCAACAGTGTCTTCCTTAAATGCCATGCTTGTTTCATCTTTTGATTTCTCAGATGGATTCGCCTCATTTGTTGGAGCTGGTACATCCTGGATCACAGGACTGACTGCTTTACTGATCTGAGCTGGCTTCTCAGCCACCTCAGGCTGACCAGAGCTTTCATTAACAGGAATGTGAACCTTTCTCAAGTTACGTTTGACCTTCTCAAGTTCATTTTGTGGATTTTCTTGGGAGGAATCTGGTGGATGGCTGGACACCTTCTTCAGATTGCGTCGGGGTTTCTCCAGTTCAGAGGTTGCTTGTGCTGAAGTGTTGTCAAAAACAGAAGGAACCTTGCGAACACTGCGTTTTGGCCTGCCTGTTTCAACCTCAGTAGCCTGCAAGTTCCCCGTCTTCTTCTGGACTCTGGTGTTAACTACCTTTTTCGGTGGAGAAGCAGGTTTCCATGGGCGGGAGATTGACCATCTTTCTAGCCAATTTTGAACTGAGTTTGGGTTTGTCACCTCATATTGAAGTCGCAGAGGCATCACCGTAGGTGATGGAGCTAAAAGCTTTACATAACACAAATTTTGTCAGCATGTATGAAGATGATTGCTAGAGAGAGGGGAAGATTTACAAAAATAATGTTTTCATTTAATATTTGGAAAATGATTTTTCCAGGGGAAAAACACCAAGCTGGAACCCCATTGATTATGAAGCCAACCGTAAGTGTAGTAGAACAGTTAAATGACCAAGATAGTCATACAAGCACAAAGCTGGTTTACCTTTCTGATGAATGCATTAGTTGACAACCTCGTGATGTTAGCAGACACACCATCTCCATAAACCCTGATTTTACCATCCTGGAAAAATTAGGAGTACCAGCAGCCATTAAACAACCGATCTGTAGCAAGTAGCTAGAATAGCATCCAGTAATTAAATGCAAAGGAATAGAATATGTTCAGAACTTCTAGCAGCAAACAATTGACCCCAACAGATGAATATCAGATCAATGGGGGTTAAGCAGATCAGTAATATGCAATTGTAGCACAACCTACCTAGAACCCCCCCCCCCCCACCCCAACACACACAACCCCAAAAAAGTAGGTTGGAGAAGAGAATACGTATCAGCTATTATTATGTAACAATAGACCTAGAAGATACAGGGAATGCAAAGTCAGTCCTCACAGAATCTGATAGTGCTCGACTCTGGAACCAGTAACAATGAGAAGGTTGGGCAAACAACTAATTTCATTAAAGCTCCCACATCGAATTTAAATCTAATTACTTAAGTACAAGTGGAAAGGAACCACACAAAAACTAACTAGGCCACTCCTAATGAGGGCATGGTACAGACATATCCACACATCCCCCCCCCCCCCCCAACAACAAAAAAAACCAAAAAAAAGAGAGGTGATGTAACTAATCACAAACAATAATGCAAACTTCAGGCTAAACACAACTTCCAGTCCACCATTGCTGGCACAGAAGCAATATCATTTATTTACTTCTTTTTATAGGGAAATTACTGTAGCAATCAACCATGGCTAAACAATGTATAACATGGTAATGGTGGCGGTGAATCCAACCCATAGCACGGCCGCTTCATTTAATCTATATTTAGTTCCATCTAAAACTCTTCATAGAAGATGAAACTCTATAATTAGATTTATTAAATTCTACTATTATATATTCAGCGAATATAAGTATATCTGACACACATGGTTCCAAACTCTGTAAAGCTCCGACATTTCAATTGGCACCTTAAAATAGCTCCAACTTTCAAGAGAAGATCAAAAATCTCAAAGAAATATGAAATAGAAAAAGGCAGTTACAAGGCTGAAGGATGTAATAGTGTCAGGCAGCATGGTAAAGCCCAGGTGTACATGTCCACAAGGTGTGGCCAGGTATTTGGAACAGGTCAAAAGTTAGAATTGGGTGAAGTTCAAAGTATATCACAATCTCACTTAAAAGCATCAAACTTTTGGCCTCATTTCATATTGTATTTTCCACAATAATGGAATAGATGGAGGATTTTTCGAAAGTGTTGCCAAGTAAACAATTATCTCATGATCTTGCAGACAAACTCACAGCTTACGAGGTCAAAGATTTGAACGTGACAAATTTCATGGATAAGAAATACTGAGCCACGGCTGCAACACAAGCTTTTGATATCTTTCTGGAGCCACATACCTAGCTTATTCCCTAACTTTTGCTATGACCTAAGTTTCGCCATTGGGTGGCACCTCCTTGATCTAACTGCATTACCTCCAATTCAAGAGTTCATGCATAGTCCAGTAATAACCAGAGGAATTTTGCCAATACAGTTGTTACATTTGGCAAAAGAACTCAAAATGAAGTTGAATATAGAGGCTTCTCAAGAAATTACTGAACAGAAAATCAAGAAAATGGCAAGTAAGCTAACTATAGAGATTGAGAAGGGAGATACCAGAGGTTTCAAAATGCATATTTTCTGAACTTCAAGGCCAGCCTCAGAACACCTAATCTTTGACCCACGAGCAACTGCCTGCAACTTGACAATACCTATTATGCAATACAAGGTAGAAACAGCTTGTCTTCTGACCAAGTGTCCACGAATAAGAGCTTGGAGTCTTATTATGCCTTTCAAGGCCTTGAATGCGCGGCGTGCCTTCACAAGACATGCTTGAATCAGTGAAACAAGTCACAGAAAAATGCTTCCAAAATAATAGAATGCAATTTATGGGAGAAAAAGACAACAAAAGTGCACACAATCATGGACACAAGTAAAACAATTCCATCGCTCCAGAGAGAAGGTACCCCATAAGGAGCATGAAATAGGAAAACGCAAACAACTACCCCAAATATCAAGACATCAGATCAGAACACTGTACTGCAGAAAGAGGAGATATCACAATGATACACTGATACGATTGGAATGAATCATAATTACATACATTATTTATTCAACACTCATTCCATATAAATGAATGTACCGTTCAGTACAGTTATTTCATCTGCAAAAGTACATAGGCACAGAAGGAAACACAAAATAAAGGTGAATGCAAACAGACAGCTCAAGAAAACCACTGGTAACATTAGAGCAGAACTACAATAGTTTCTATTTGGACATGCAAGAATACATAGTGTGTAATACAGTTCCCATTTTGAGAAAGTCCGCTGTAGGCAAAATGTGAAAAGACAAAATCAACAAACTTAGTTCTTACAGAATGCCTCGTGCTATGCCATTGAATCAAAAACTGTCATGCAGAATGTTTTACACATAATTTAGAATGTTCTGGAAAATTCAACTTATACAATTGATGTGGCTTTGATTTTGAATGAGATTCTAGATGTCTGTGGTACCCTCACAAAATGGGATGGAAGCACATACCAACTCTGAAAACCCAGCATTTTTGAAAGTATTAATAAGTCACCATATAATACCCACAGGCCAGTGGATGAGGTGCGACAGTATGATACATCACAATCAAATGGAAAAAAAAAACAAATTGAAAGCACTTAAGTTGCAATTGTACTGCAAGAGACGAACCAGATAACCCCTAAAAGCAGCCTGTGCCTTTGTTGCAGCCTTTTCCTGTTCCGCTATTTCAGCCTCAGTCAACATCTCTGAGTCAACCATAGGGTTTGCATCAGCATTTTCATTGCCAGAAACTGGTGGCTCTTCATCTTGCTGAACCACAGAAGCTTCTCTGTACTCCGGCCTTGAATTCTGTTCTTCTGCATTAACTGTATTCACTGGACCAGTTGACAATTCCACTGGATCAGCATCTTCACCAGCTTCAAGTGTCCTTGTGCGAATATAGTCTTTTTCATTGAGGGGTTTCTGGCATGATACAGCAGCATAAAATCAGAATGTGACTGGTGGGATCCACAGATATTCTTCAAGATTGGCCTCATGATGTCTACATTTACAACTATATTCTTTACTTATCAAATGTAAATTTAAAAAAAAAAACGAAAAAACAGAATGGCTAAGACAAGGAATCAACACGTTTAGGGCTTATATCTAATTAATCGAGGCGGTTGTCTTATGCTGACAACCATTATAAGCACACCCATATAAATTGGGAATATGCTATTTGTATTAATCTATCAGAGTGTTTTTAATATGTTTGTAAAATATACAAAAAACAGTGGTTGAGTGAAATGTCCTTCAACCTTATTAGCTGCTCTAAGTCAATACATTAAACCAGCAAACAAGTAGAAACAGTAGAATCTACAATCTAGTAAAAGCCATCGTTATCTCAGCAGTTACCCACAATAAATGATAAAGTAAAAGCAGTTCAGCTCATCAGCTGTTGTTATCTCAGCGGTTACACACTGAATAAGGGATGAGCTACAGTACTCAGATACGGGTACAGGTGTCTGATAGGGACACGGATAAAGGTACCAAACGCGGCTATTTTTTAAGAAAATTTGCAGAATTTCATTGTAATTTGAAGTGTCGAGCGCCGTATCCTTGTCCCGGGTGTCGAGGGTCTAACACAAGCACGGACACACGGTAGGGAAAATAACGAGTCAAAGTAATAAGTACGGGGGGAGAAACACTATATATAGATGCCAAAATATTCAAGTAATACCTCTTTCCCCTTGACAACATTGGATTTGGAAGCTTTCTTTCCAAACAGCACATTTTTTATCCACTTTCCTGGCTTCCCCATTGTATAGATGCCAGAAAATTCAATTAATAAAGGCTTTAACCCAGGCTTCTGCTTCAACCTATACAGTCAGAAGGCACTAAATTAAGAGAAGTAGCAAATCGAGAAGATAAATAATACATTGAAAATGAAAGTATCTACAGGAACATGAGGGTCTTGTGCATCACGGTAGAGCACTGAAATCCGAACTTAGACGAGTGCACGGAAACTATCTCAATCAGAAACAGCTCAGTATATTGATCAGACAACTAGTGCAAGTTCAAGTATCATGCATTTTATAAGATAATGGGAAATGGCACAGTGCTGGGAAGACAGTTGATGCAGCATGCAAGGAATTCCTCTAAACTCTTGTAACACTAATTATACATACATATATGTCAGTCCCGCCTCACAAAACACAAGTACCAAACTGGTGGGAGTCTGACGGCATCGATACTACCTATCCCAAGCACCATAGTCAAACCATTCTTACGATTGGGAGATACAAACTCTGAAGTTCAACTTTCAGAAAGCAAAACAAGGCCTTTTTCTTAACATCCGCAAAGACAGCAGAGGATATGCATGATCTCTCCCCAAAATCGAATAAAAGAGGAACCATTCTTTTGCAACCGCCAGGCGGCACATGCAGATTGGAAGAATGGCTGCATAAATTCTATTGAAATAATAATCAAACCATAAAACAACAGGTCACAACATAAAATGCCACAAAAATGAAATCAATCTTCATCAATAAAATGGTCATGTTAATCTTTTTCCACCAACAACTGCTGTTTGTTCAAGAACCCAGCCAATTTAACAGGGCACTAGCACCTGTTGTATTCTCAAACTCGTCACAAAATAAAGATTGTCTCAAATGAAAGACAGAAAAAACAAAGACTTTCACAGTTTGCTAAAACAGCTTTTCAACAAACATATCGCCACTCACTTGAAGGCTCTTCTAAAATGAATAAAAACAAGCAGGAATAACCATGCCTAGTGAAATTAAGGATATAGTTGATCATCCCAATTAATCCATCAACCATAACTCACAGGCTTCAATCAACAATTATAAAATATCTCATGAAACATTTCAAAACAGTTCAAGACAAAGATGTATTGATCAACAATATTCATTTTCTAGCAGTGCATCGAAATTCATTTTCTAGCAGTGCATCGAAATCCAATTACGCCCAACAACAACAAGATCATCATGAGTTTATCCTTGCTACCTATCATCCTCACAATTACAATATTAGAGGTGACTATCAAGCATGATGTTGGCAAAAATCAAATAGTGAACTGTAACAAACCCTTTGGGAGAAACAGGAGAATGTGATCATCTCTACACATGTTTATATATATTTTCATTTAGTAGTCTAAGTCACCTGCAAAAACTGAAATGGTCCAAACCAAGCCATCATCAATGCTGACTAAGGCACATCAACTTCCCAAAACACTCCCCTCAGCATTAAGTTCACTGAAGAAAATTTTGAGAAATGACACAACTACTTAACCTAATTCCTCTGCTCAATCATAGTTGAAAATTGAAATGTCTCTGAACCACAACAGAGGAGAATAGGCATGGAATTATGGAAATGCCTCAGTAGAAACTATAAAAAGAATAAACGTCCTCATGACTCAAATGCTCCGATTTTAGCCCTGAGGTTTCATCCCTTGTCCTCAATTGAATAGTAAGCTACTATTGCTCATCTTACTTGCTAGTAATTATGCACATCAGAGCATGCTTAGAAAAGAAATGCCAGTGCCTGGCAAGTTACAAATACTCTTTAGCTTGTAAAAAGGACAGCAACTATTCCAACTTTGGGCGTTATCGAAATCATTTTCCCAGAAAAATAAGATAAAATAAAATAGACGGAGCATACTTCCAATCATCCAACTACCAGCAACAACTAGGAAATCCATAAATCCTCATAAGTGACAAATAACAGATGAATCACGGTCAAACACACAACCTCCACAAATCCTATCAAAAAATAAACAAAGAATAGAAACAGATCCGTTGTCAGCAAAATCAATGTGTCCATCCAGTATGATTGGAGACCACTGCTGGTTTGGATTGAATCCCCCATGAAACAGTAACATCACATTTTGTTCAGTAACATCTAATACACACAAAATGCTGCATCAAATAATCTCGACGAACCTTCCAATCTTCCATTTTAAACAAGAATCCATTCCCTATTTTTCATTACATTTTGTTCACAACCGACAAAATCTAGCGTAGAGCAAAAAATCTACCAAAACAAAGTTCAGAACCAAAATATTCGGAAACAAATCAAAGTAGAGATCCATTCCGTAGTAAGCACCGACACACAATAAAACAGCGAAAATAACGAGAAAATCGCAGCTGTACAAAAGCAGAAGAAACTCGTCCCTGTGAAACTGTATAAAGCTCAAATGGATTCAGATCTGCGACTTACCGAACAAAATGCAGCTCCTACGAACCCTAAATCTAGCAAAACCACCAGAACATGACGAAACCAATCCATCAGAACATCAAAAGAATGCAGAAAACACAATGTTAATCGAAAACCCTAATGTAGAACGAATCCATAGTAAGGAGAGAGGAAATACCATGAAAAAAACTGGGTGGAGAATTCAAGGGATGGCGGTGTTGTTCATCAATTCGAGCTCACTCTGCTACTCTGCTACTCTACTCAACACCGAAAAATACCCCCCAACCCAACCCCATCAATTTTTGTTATTTTTCTCAACAAAAGCCGAAAAATTTATTGTAGCTGGGGGGACAGTTGTATGGTGTGAAGATGACCACTGTTTGCTCGATGAGGACAGTTTACCTCAGCCGTTGGATTCGACAAGTGGGATCGGAACAGAGGGTGATCTGAAAATGGACGACTGTGATGGAAAGTGAGAAGTGGCCAGGGTGGAAGAGAGAGACAGTGGGAGAGGTTTGTCCATCACACCATTGGGAATATGACAGCGTATGCAGTTGCTTCGGAAATAAGGGACTCACTACTGAGGCGATTCCATGCATCCCGTCTGAATTACAAAAGTACCCTCTAAATATTTTTGAAAAAAAAAAAGGGTGATGTGCTTGTAAATTCAAATCTTGTGGACCTTAAATTTACAAGTTTTTTTTTGCAAAAAAATTTACAAGTTTCAATTCACACCAATCAAACACGATGTCAACCTAGGATCATGTCCACACTTTTGAAATTTCTCATGTTTACAATATTATTTTTCACCTTCTCAAAAAAATATTATTTCATACATTATTTCTCCTATATATATGTGTGTATGCAGCGTATATACATAGCGGCAACAAGCACATAATATTAGGGATGAGCAAGACTGGATACCCAATCGGAAAAACTCATATGATGTATAACTTTGTTTAGAAAAAAAGTGAGGAAAATCAAAGATTAAAAAAATAAAAATGTGTAGCTCTTATTTTATGCACCAACTTCAAACAAAATAACATATATCAGTATATTACAAATTTTAAATTTTAAATATATCAAATACAAACTTATGAATTACAAATAGTAAATGGTTAAAGTTCAAACACTTTGTCAACATTAATACGTTGAGTTTAAGCATCCATGTGAAGCATAGAGCCTAGTAGCCTCAAAGAAAGTCTCTTACAATCTTACTTGAATTTGTGTTTGATCACTCGTCATTTGATCAATCTTTGCGAAATTAACCGCTCAAATTCAGGTTTTTTTTTTAGTCTCTAATTTAAAGGAACTCTCTTACAGTCTTACTTGAATCTATGTTTGATCACTCGTCATTTGATCAATCTTCACAAAATTAAACCACTCAAATTCAGCTTTTTTGTTCCCATAATATCAAATTCAGCTTTTTATATAATAACTTTAAATAATTAACTAGGTTCAAATTTTGATTCAACATATTATAGTCCAATACCAAAGCAAATTGAATTTTGATCATAATTATTTCATTCAATATCATATCTAGTTGAATTGCATCCATATCCATGTCCAGATCTACTGAGGCTTTGTTTGGCAAATAGTTGTTAGTTGTTTGCATTAATTGTTTACCATTGGTTGTTTGCAAAAAAAGGTGTTTGGCAAAATTAATTGTTAATGAATAAAGTATATGTAAAGTTTCATTTAAACCCCCTATAAATAATACTTTTAGGATGACATCTGTATAAGTTTAAACTAATTTTTGGACTAATTTTTTTTCTACAATAAATCATTCTCAATAAGTTGTTCTCATCTACCTAATGAATATTGGTTGATTGTGACAAAGCACCTAACCAAAAAAAAAATCCCAAAACCATGCAAAAATCTGGAAGGATCGACTATACCACGAACTCATGCAAAGTAGGGACAGTCAGGTGCACTTGGTGTGACAGTACGTGTCGAGCATCAAACCTCTAACTGTCCCAAAAGGCGAAGGGTCATGGAACAAGGAACAACCAAACTTATCCAAATCCTCGTTCAGGACCCATTCCACCAAACCCAAGTTGCATTGGTAGAGTTTCTGTTATAGCAAGAAGGAAGCTGCAAAATCCAGTATGATCGTCACTTGAACTTTATTGTCAAATTCCTAGCTATCCTTTATTTGCATTATTTGATTATGGTACCACTTATTCATTTGTCTCTTCTCAAGTTGCTCCTAGGTTAGACATAAAAAAAACTTAGAAACTTTGTTAGATATCATATCAATTTGCCCAATGACTAATCCGTAGAGTTAGAAGGAACGTTAAGGATGTTCTACTTGTTATGTCCAAGGATACTTTTTTGGCAGACCTTATTCAACTTGATATGTCATAATTTGATGTAACTTTAGGCATGAATTGGTTGTCAAAGCATGGGGCCAAAATAAAATGTGATGCAGATTTAGTGGCCTTAAAAAGCAAATAAGGGAAAAACATACTGTAGAAGATAGTTAGACGGAACAATGTGCTCCAGTATTCCCTTATGAGAGATAGGAGACTATTGAGACACGATTGTATGGGCTACTTGTGTTATGTGATGGAGGAAAAGAAAGGTGAGTTTAGCCTAGAAGAAATCTCAGTGTTCCAAGAATTTTCAGATGTCTTTCCTAATAAACTTACAAAATTACCCCCAAGAAAAGAAATAGACTTTGAGATAGGGTTAGTTCCAGGGTCTCGACCCATTTCCAAAGCACCATATAGGATGACACAAGCTGAGCTCAAACAACTCGAGATTCATTTAGAAGAGTTATTGCAAAAAGGATTCATAAGATCCAATGTGTCACTATGGGGAGCTCACGTGTTGTTCGTGAAGAAAAAATGATGCCAGTCTAAGGTTATGCATAGATTATCATAAGTTGAATAGGCTATGTTATTATGTATGGTGCGGGACGTTGCGGTACTACAACTGATCATACTACTTAATATTCTTCCACACTTTAATATGTTGTATCACGTTTTACCACAATCATTACCGATATATCACTTAACTTTTCTCTCTCCTCACTTTTCTCATCTACTTTTCACATCATCTCTTCTCATCTATCATATCAATCACACTTTCCACAAGTTTTACTATATCATTCTACACCTTACCGTACTTTCACAAGTTCATCATACCGCACCATTTTCGTGTGACACCAACCGTACGAAAGAATAGGGCCACAATTAAAAAAAAGTTTCCTCCTCCCGACTTAATGACCTATATTATCAGTTACAAGGTGTTCGAATATTTACAAACATTAATTTGAGATCAAGGCACCACTAGTTTCATGACCAAGTCTTAGGGTATACCTAAGACTGCCTTTAGAACTTCATATGGGCATTATGAGCCCACTTTTATGCCTTTTGGCTTATCAATGCATCGACAACATTTTAATGAGAGGTTTACACTTTAATGAAAGGTTTACGCTTTAATGGGACAAGATTTGAAGCTTAAGGACTTGTTAAGCCAATACTTTCAAATTAATCCATTTTTCATCTTTGTAGAAGGAATAGTGGACCTTGCTACTGTCATGGTTGGAAGCATCTCTTGCTTCTTGCACTGCACAAAATTTCTCCTTTCAAAGAACCCTATCTCATCCCATGGGCTCATTGCTGCATAAAATGATTCCCCGCCAAATCAAAACATGCATCAACATTATTTATTAATACAAACCTAGGCACCGTTCATTTTGGAGTATAAGTAAGATGGGGACGAGGTACCATGGGGACGGGGTACCGGTGTATATAAAATAAGAAATGATGAGTAAAGTAGAAAAGGTTGTGTCAAGTTAAATTTTGACGGTTCACTCAATAATCAAGGTTCAACAGTAAATTATGTCATTCACGATCACTACAATATATTAATTAAAATCGTTGTTATTCCAGTTAGTTCTCATTCCATCCTAATAACGGAGGTGCTAACCCTCCGATTTGGTCTCCAACAAACTATTCAAATTGGATTCTCAAATGTCCAGATTGAAGGGATATACTCTAATCCTCATCGAAGGTTCTATTAACAATATTCCGTGATAGATCGACATGATTATTAGAGATATCAAAAATATTTTCAACCAACTCAATGAGTTCACTTTGTGACATATCTATCAGGAAGCCAACTTAGCAACCGATAGAATGGCAAATCAAGGTCATAGTGTAAATAATGCTATCATATGGAACTGTCGTCCGTCTCCAGCTTTTTTGTTCTAGCCTATGTGCAGATAACTTGGGGGGATGTCTTCACAGAAGGGTATGTTAAATCTTATTGTATGTATCCTTCTTTATCCGATTATTTAAAAAGGCAAAGTAAAAAGCTAAGTAAGGTAGGTCACATTAATTATTAAATATATGAATTTTCACACAAGTCATATCACTTGTTAAATACATGAATGTTTAAATATATATAATATGTAAGATATTTTAAATAGTGTAAATAAGATAAGTAAAAGTAAACATAATAAAATAGATAAAATTTTACCTACGCTCTATAAACAGGGCCTTAATTGCAATAAAATGGATGTCAACTCATGACCCAAAACAATGCAATTTATTAGGTGTACGGTGTACCTGAAACATGTTTGCTCCGTAATATTAAAATTGTCCACTCATATATATTAGGTTATTCACTCTTATTATTAAAATTGTTCATTTTTATTATTATTATTATTATTCACTTCCAGAATAATTTTTCACTCTTATTATTATAATTGTTCACTTTCATAATAATGTCCACTCTTATTATTATAATTGTACACACCTAAATTTATGGAACACATGCATCCAAATATAGGGAAAATAAGTCAAAACAATATTCCTACTTGGACTAGACTGCTTGGAGATTCATCAGTCACAATCTGACCCAATTCTAATTAAGGGAACATTTGGTAGGAACCTTATGGAATTTTTTTTTTCGAGGAAATTTTCCCTTAATTAGTCCCTTCGTAAATTTTTTCACAAGGTCTACATACATTAAAATATAGAAAAAATAAGTCAACATGAAAAAACTGAATGAAGCCGAACAATTCATGTGAACGTAGGGTTCTTAATTTCTTATGCATCAAGTATGTCTTACAATAGCTAAGAATATCGCATAAGATGCGTCTTTAAATTAAGAGGGAAATTTACCTCGAGGATAACCGCACATCACAGAGTTACAATGGTTCCTAGGTCAACATATGCTGAATAGATTAGGTCCATCCGTTTTGGGTATATATGACAAGTTCCAATAAGCTACTCTTAAGATATGTTTCTCCTAAATAAACACTAAAAATTAGTGAAAATTCAACCATAGTTGAATTTAATTTCAACTATGGTAGTTGAAAATTTTATACCATTTATTTATTAAAAATAAATTATATTTTTTTAAAAAGATTTATAATAGCTACAAATTACAATTTAATTTGATATAAAAATCTACTATAATGCAAAACAAAACGTCATCATGTTGAATTTATGATAATCCACTCCTCCAATCATGCAAAGAAAGCCAAACTGAATACACTTGTTTAATGAAAATCATCAAGAAGCACGCTGTGTTCATGGCCTGAAATCACACCTTGGTCCATCAATAACGATTTTTAATTAAGCCAGTTATATGAATAAATATACTTAAATAGAGGGATTCTATCTAAGCTGATTTTTTTTTTTCAAACTATCATTATTGGAAAGTATAATTATCCAAGTGAACACATATTGATCAAAATGACCTCTTATAATAAGTAATTACATGCAAGCATATATTTATAATTTTATGACTATGAGTTTATAATTTTCACTTTTTGAATATGAGTACATTTGTTAATTGATGAGCACACATATAAAGTTGCATGAGCATACAATTTTTCTTTCGGGTTTTTGGTTCAAAATAATTCGAAATAATCCAAATTCACTTTTTGGCTAAAAATAATCCAAACTTATAACCTATTTATTCAGACTAAACCGAAAACTATTTTTGACGTCGGAAGGCTGATTGGGCAGCCTGAGCACGTGTTTCTTTAATTGATTTTGATTTTAAATTTTAAAAAAAGCTTATTTAGACCATAACTCACTTAAACTTATAATGACATAATAATGGATTAAAAATAAAAACACTTTAACATAATAAAAGTTGAGTCCAGGTGTTTTTATTTAAATTCGGCCGGCATTAGACGCATGAGAACTTGGCCGAATGATTGAAAATTTCCTCATAGTTACTTTTTCTTCAATAATTATGGTAGTTGAAAGTTTTTTACTAATTGGCTAAGATAAATTTCATTCGTTAAAAAGATTTATGTATCAATAAATACGTTATTATTGCAACAAGTTATTTTGATCAAAATAGATTGAGGGTAGAATCAATGATTGTTACACTTTTTAACTACGATAGTTTAAAAAAATTCGTATTATGATAAAATATCTTTAAAATAATAAATTTAAAAAAAATGCATTTCCGTGAGTATCATTTGACTAGTTAATGTAACAAATCACTTTAATTAATATATATTAATTTTTAACTTTTTAAAAGTAAAAAATACTTATCAAAGTTTTCAACTAGAATAAAATATTCCATAATAACTATTCAAAAGAGGCCATAATTCCCCCAAGTAATTGAAGACAATTAGACAACTGAGACTGAGAGTCAGAGGCCATCATCCCTGCATGAGTCCATGAGCTCAATCTGAATATGTGGCTCTTCCAAGTAAAATATACTGAAAAATACATGTAACTACTTGTGCAAGTTTCATTCCAAATGTTCCTCCTCTAATAAATCTTCGTACCAAACCCCCTTGTCTTCATCAACCCCTTAATTAAAAAAAAAAAAGGAATTTTGGACTTATATATGTAATACAAAATTGTATCATATTGATCAATAATAATGCCAATTTTTTTTAACAAAAATGTTATGTGCTATGGAAGGGTTGGACAAAAATAATACCCAATCACTTCCAAGAGGTGGTTTGTTGACATGTGTGGCGGAACTTCGACATGACGGTGGTTTGTTGATATGTATGACATAAGCCTCGAAATCCACACTGAATTTCCGCCGATTTCCGCTACATACATCAGCAAACCACCATTTAAAAGCGGTCGACATACCATTTTGTCCAACACCACCCCATTGCATAATATTTATCTCAAAAAATTTTTAATATTATTATAAGTGAATAAGGTACAATTTTATATTATTACGTACAAAAATCCAAAAAAATGGGAATTGTAAGATTATATAATCAATAGTTCCTATGATAATAAAATAACATCTATCATTTCGTCTAGAGGTGGACGATGGACTCAGTATTTATTTATCTAAATTTTGTTGCACATAATTAAACTTGGAAATGTTTTCGTCAATACGGATTTATCTAGCTATTTGAAATAAAACTCACAAAGGGTTGTGGGTTGACAGGTGTACCATTGCTAGTGGAGCAATCTAAAATTTTAAAAAAAATTCATACAAATGATGAGTTAATTTGAAAGGTTTAATTCCCTGACCTATTTTTAAATCTAAATAATTAATGTCAACCAAAATATATACAATATTAGTACAATTGTTGTAATTAATGTACAACAGACAAAAAATAAAATAAAGTCCAAAATACTAAAATGGTTTTGTATTCATTAAAATTATACTACAACATAATTATATTGTGTTTTACTAAAATTTAAAACACAGAGAATATAAAATTACCATCATCATTCTTACATTTTTTGACATACTCGTCACTATTTTTATATATAAAAAACATTTTATCAACAATTTTCAAAATAGAATAATCATTATGAAATCTCTATAATGACACGTATCATCATCCTTTCTTCAAAGGCCTTGATATGTCACTCCTCCATTATATTGTAATTTTTAATTCACTCCATTTTTTTATGGACAATGATAAATAACCCATTTTGAATTGTCATATTTCACATTTTTGTAACATTTAATACTATTTTCTCTAATAATTGCATATATTTATCAATTATAATAGCACAATAAGTCAAAAAATATAAATAAATAACCTAATTTTATCACTTATAGTAGAAAATGTACATTTTTTTACATATTTTTATATTAATGAAAATTAATTGTTTATAAGTTGTAATAACCCTTAGAATAATGAAATATTCAATTATAATGATTAAATATACTTATATTTAGCTTTATGAGTGATTTAGGTGAAATGTAAGACGATTATTTTTTTTGTTTTATGAATGATTAAAATATACTTATACTTATATTTTTATATTGCATCTAATGTCTATCATTTTGTTTTTTTATTCAATGAATAGTAGAGGAATTTTCATATTAAATTTTACATCCATGGTTGTCCTCTTCTTCTTCTCTATTTATACCCGCTATTTCCACCATGTTTCCTCCCACCAAACTCCAAACAGGCAAACACCCACTATATTCTTCCTCCATTTCTCCAACTCTCAAACCAAAAACATCCAAAAAAGAGTAAGAAATGAAGAGGAACATATCAGATAAATCTCTATATGTTGCTTCACAGCACAACAAGAAGCAGTTGATCATCGGAAAGAGCAGGAAAAGCAGCAGCTGCTTTGAGTGTCAGAAGGAGAGTTTGGGTCCAGACGGCAACTCGAAACGTTTCTTGATAAGTGTATGCGTTTTGGGTAGCCCTGGGCCGTTGCGTTTTTTGGTGAACGACGAGGATTTGGTGGTCCAAGTCATAGAAATGGCCCTCAAGCTCTATGCCAGGGAAGCTCGACTTCCCCATTTGACTTCTGACCCTAACAAATTCTTTCTCTATTGTGCCAACTTTGGATCCGATGGTAACATTTATCCCTCCGTTCCGTATTTATTGTCATTTTATTAATTGTCATGACCTTCAATATCATTCTTTAATTAATTATTTTTTATATAATATTTTATTAATAATTGTAATATTATACTTTTAAGATAATATTTTTAGTTATGAATCTAATGATAATAATTTTATATAACAAATCATCGTATTGATTGAAAAATTTACGGTCAAAAATTTTAAAATTTGACTGGACAATTTTCAAAAACAACAAATAATATGAAATGGAGAGAATAATTTCTCCCTTTTTTATGGTTTTTCTAGGAGTTGGGTTCGGTTTTGTTCGAATTATTTGAATCAACATAAATTTAATCACGCTAGATCTAGTTTGGGCCGGCCAGCTTTTCATTTTGATTATATTATTTAGTACAACTTCCTAGCTAGTTTAGTAGATATGTGTTTATCTACTTGTTTTTCATTTTAGGAGGCCGTTGTTGTTTTGTTTTTTTTTTTTGTTTTTGTTTTTGAGAACTTTCCAACTATTTGGTCTTTGAATAATCAAAATAATAATAATAATAATAATTTCACAAGCCAATGTCTACATGAGTTTTAAAGTTGAATTAAGTTTAACATAAAAATTCACTAAAAATACATTGACATGAGCTTTTTGGTCCATTAAAATCTCAAAGATCATGTTTTGGTCGGGATTATATTAAATAACAAATGTGAGCAGTGTGAAGTTTAGTTGCAAACAACATGATTACTTAATAGTTACGCCAAACTTTAGGGGATATATATGTAAAAATTACCAAAATGTAACCTCAATTCAATTTCAGTCAAAAATTACCAAACTGACAGTAACTCATGTTAAGATGGTCCCATTTTTATTCAAACATTAGTTACTTGGTTGTACATCTGGAACTTTTTGCATATGTTAGATGACTTGAAGTGTTCTTAAATGTAACCTGAAAGCAATTTCAGTAAAAAAATTCCATTAATCTGCTTTGCTCGAATGAAATTTGATCATATTTAAACCAAATGCGAATGACTTACTAATTACTATCAATTTGGTCTATTTACTGCCAAATGCCCTGCGATATGTGATGTCATATATTTTATTTTATTCGACTTGGAAAGCTACCTTAATATGCTGCTAAGTCATTTTCGCATTATATATACTATCATGCGATACAAATTAACTAGTTTGCTAGCTCAATTTTTTTTTTAAAAAAAGAAACCAATATACTTCTGTCATTTACGGTTTTCATTATAAATTTTTAATATAAAATTTTTATAAAAAATATAATATTATACTTTTTCAATAATATTTTTTATTACAAATCTAATGACATCAATTTTATATGATGAATTATTATACAAATTAAATATTAATTGTCACAGTTTTTAACACAATTTTTTAAGTGACAGATAAATAAAAACGGAGGTAATAGCTTCTTTGACCTTGCTGTTAGAGAGCAACGGGTCATAAATGATAATACTAGACAAGATTAAACTCGTGTGGCGTTGAGCACATTGAGTTTCCAATAAGAGTTGATATTTCATATCTTTTGATAGCTTAATTAAATTATTGATTTTAATTTAAAATGAAACTGGACTGCAAATCACTATAATTATAATCCTAAACTTTAGAAAACAATAATTGCTGTTTTAATGTTTATTTAAGGCATGTTCTTTGGATAAGTTATTTTCAAGTTAGGATAGTTAGGATAAGTTAAAATACCCTTTTAGGAAATTTAATTTTAAAGTGGATGTTTTTTTGGGAAATTGTGTTAGATTAGAATAAGTTAGAATAAGTCAGGATAGTTAAATTTAACCTGACAAAAGAATAAGGCATTAAGAGAATTAAACATCTCTTAAGAGTAGCTTACTGAAAGTACTTCCCATATCCAAAAAATGATTTCATTACATATTGAACGGGTGGACCTAATCCATTCAGCATATGTTGGCCTAGGAATCACTCTGTCGATCTCTCTGTGATGTGTGGTTATCCACAGGTAAATTTCCCTCTTAATTTGAATGAGCATCTTATGCGATATTCTTAGTTATTATGAGACATACTTGATGCATAAGAACCCTACATCCAGATGACTTGTTCGGCTTCCATCAACTTAATTTGAGAATTGGGTCGTATTTTGATTGATGAATCTCCCATCAGTCTACTCCAAGAAGGAATATTGTTTTGGGTTCTGGTTTGCCATCCATTTTATTGGGGCCTTTTTTTTAGCGTAGGTAAAATTTTTTTATTTTTACTTACTTTACGGTCTGTTTGATTATTAGAGGGGGAGGGGAGAGATATATTTCTATCTTGTTTGAATTATAAGTGAATGAGAATGAGGAGTCAGAAAAGTTATTTGTCGTGTTTAGATTAAGAAAGGGAGGGAAGCAGGGGGAATGGTTAAAAATGACGTAATTATTATATTAATAAAATTATTTTCTAGTTTTTAATGCATAATGAGTTCTCCCTCCATTACCCTTCATACTGAGGGTTAATGAAAAGGAATGAAGATATATATATGGTTGCCCTCCCCTCATATTTATGTTTCCAAACAAAAATAGAGGAAGTTATTTAATATCATTTCTCTCCTTTCCCCTCCCATCTCTCCGATCGATAATTCCAATTCAAATATACCGTTAGTCTACTTTTACTAATTTTATTTACCCTATTTAAAATAATTTATATAATATATATTTCAAAATTAATATATTTAATAAGGAATATGGTGAATGTAAATTACCTTATTCACACTATGTTGTTTAAAGTTTTATATATTTAATAAATAATGCAAATATGAGGATGTGATCTATTTTACATGCATTTTCTACTTTAATTATGGCACCGTTCTTTTGTGCGTTACGTTTGCGTTGCGTTACGTTACGTTACGTTTAGTTGCGTTGGAAATAGTTAAAAAGTAATGATAATTTGTGTTATGTTGCGTTAAGTTGCGTTGCGTTTGGGTGCGTTAACGCATAAAAGAACGGTGCCTATATTTCCCTACTTTAGATACATCTCATCTTACCTACACTCCAAAAAGAAAAGTGCCTGAGTTTGTTGTAATAAATAATGTTGATGTTTTGGTTTGACGAGGAATCATTTTGTGCAGCAATGAGCCCATGGGATGAGATAGGGTCCTTTGAAACGAGGAATTTTGTGCTGTGCAAGAAGCCAGAGATGCATCCAACCATGACAGAAGCAAGGTCCAGTATTCTTTCTACAAAGAAGAAAAATGGATTAATTTGGAAGTCTTGGCTCAACAAGTCCCTAAGCTTCAAAATCTTGTCCCATTAAATCGTAAACATCTCAGTAATCCCATATAATCCCCATGCACTCTTAATGTATGGATTATGTATTTCATGTTACCTTTCTTTCTTCTTTTGGAGTAGGGAGCATTAGATGCTATAATCTCTATGTACTTCTAGATAAGGGTAAGACCCCATCGTAACCTCCAATATTTCAATTAGAAGGAGATTATTAGTCATATATATTGTAAAATTTTACGTAAATGGGGAAGGTATTAATACAGTAAAATGATAAGCATCTTGATTTAAAATAATTAATAATTATCTTGAATTTTACTTTAATAAATTAAAAATTAAATAAAAGAATATTTAATTTATTATAAACGTATGTTTCATTACTTTGAGGGTTATTATGACTTATAAACTAAATAAAAATAACTATTTTATTCATATTTTTTCATAAATATAAAATTATGCAAAAAATGTTCACTCTTTACTATGGCTGATAATATTAGACTACCATCCACAATTGTTGACCTAGCTAACAACTAACAAGTATTATACTGTCATAGCTAGTTGATGAATATATATAATTCCTAGAAACATTCTTATTAAAAGTTACAAAATGTGAATTATAGACAATTCAATATGATTTTGAACATCTTGATTTAAGCTATGTATTATTTGTCCATTAATATCTAGTTGGTGTGGAAACAAAAATTGAAAGTTTAAGTGAAAAGAAAAAGAAAATAAATAATCATGTCATGATTTCCGGGTTCCTTGTTCGTCTTTAGTATTCGCAATGTGTTATGTTTTACTCTCTCTGTCCCAAATTAATTGACATTGGGCTAAGTATTAATTACTAACAAATTACAATGAGTACCAATATGAAATTACCGTCATTAGAAAGATGTTTTATTAAAAATTACAATGGAGGTAGTTTCATATTGTAACTCATTGTAATTGATGAATAATTAACGGTTAAAATTTAGTTAAAATGTCAATTAATTTGGGACGGAGGGAGTATAATTGTAAAGATAATCAATCATTTATGGTTATTTATGATTATATCACTAAAAATTATTCTTAGAATCAAGTATTTAAATAGAAAATTCATAATTTTAATTAAAATTTTATCCCATTCATTGTGGGCGAGTAAGCTATGAGGGAGAAAATTTATGAAGGGGGTATTTGGTGCTTGGCTTTTTGGAGAAAATAGCTTTTTTGGGGGTATTTGGTTGTTTGACCATTTAAAAAGTCAATTTAGTGCTTGTTTGCCCTAATTTTTGGGAGTGTTTTTGAAGTTAAAAAGCACAAACTAGGCTAAACAGTGCTTTTTTTAGAAGCTAATAATTGTTCTCCAAAAACAGTTTTGACCAAAAACATCTCCAAAAGCAGAAGCAGTAAATTGCTGCTTCTGCTTCTTACAAACTAATCACTACTCAATCTACGAGATTCTCTAGTGATTAGTTTCCATAATTTCAAATAAATATTATGATTTTTATAAAGATAGTATTTAGATATTTTAATATTATATTGTTAGAACCTTTAATATTATGTTGGACATTTTTATTATCTAATTCCTTTGCAAATATGGTATTAGTAAATTTTTTATATATAAATATTTAATTTAAATAATTATAGAGTTAAGTAAGATAATATATAGTTATAATAATAATAATTATAACTATAATTATAACTATACGATTATAATTATTGTTAAAATTAAATTTTGATAATATGTTTAAAAATGAATAAAAAGAGAAAATGTAAATAATCATATGATAATTTTGCTCCAGAAAAACACATGATAATTTTTAAAAGTAATTAAACTAACAAATTAAATTTAGTAAAAACACTTATATCATAAGTTAGGCCAAACCCTTTAATTTAGTAAAATCACTTATGTCATAAGCTAGGCCATACACTTCACAGTCTCTCCAAAAATAGCTTTTATAAAAATTGTTTATAAGATGCAAAAACACTTTTTTAGAAATTAGGTCAAACAAACACTTAGAGTGTTTGGTGGGTTGGCGGATTGAAGTAGCTTTTTATCCCAAAAAGCCATTTTATAAAAATATACAAAGAGTAGCTTTTTGTAAATGGCTTTTGGCTTTTTGGGATGTAAATTATCATGTTGACCACGCATTTGATAAAAATTGTCATCCAAATTATTTAACGTTGTTTCTTTTAATTTTTCTTTCATCTTCCCCCATCCAAATTATTTTAGTTGTTTATAGTGTAGATTACCACGTTGGTATCTAAGATGTACAAATTAAAAAATATCTTTGCAATCAGTAAAAATTTTAAAAGCAAATTTGGGATAAAAACTTATAAAATATCAACTTTAATTGTAAAAGTAAATTGGGATAAAAAATTTAGTCTTAATCAAGAAAATTTGGCAATCAATGAACAATTTAGTTATTAGCCTATTAATACGAATTTCAATTTTTGGTGCTTATTTATTGAACACACAAATATGACAGAAAAAAAGACTATCAATAAAAAAATACTAGAAATATGGAGGGAAAAAAAACCTAAAAATGAATTAAAAAAATCATAATGTTAAAAAAATAGCGAAGATAAAGCTAAGGGTATAATTGGAAATCAAACAAAAAAGTTACAAACATCTAATTCTACCAAACACTTTTTACACAAACAGTTAACATAAACAACCAACAAAAATAACTAACAAAACAGCCAACAACCAACAACAGAAAATAATAAATAAATAAAATAGCAAATAACAACATTAATAATAAAATAATACTCCGTAATAACAACGGTATTGTATTTATAGCAAATGGAATATATAATTGTTACTATTATTATTACTATTCATATACTGCTATTATTATTATTATTATTATTATATGAAGATTAAAAGTAATAGTAATTTAAAATCAAAACCAAAACTCCAATAATTATATAATTACAAAAAAACCAAAAAAAAAACAGTGGAGAAAAAAAAAGTTTAATAGGCAAAAAAAAAAGAAGTTTAACAGCGGAGAAAAAACCAAAAAAATGCATGTACTTAATTATCATTTCAGAGATACTGATGAACATATCATATCATACTAGGGAGTAGGGATGTGTATCACACATTCCCATTTATTAACGATTTTGTAGAATCACAAATGAGTTTGAAATTTTTGACAATATATGTATTTATCCCTAGCAAGAGAGATCCTACCAAAGCAATTATTGGGATAAATTTTGATTCACAAATTAAATGTTGAACACAATCTCCAGTATAAATATTGGTTCAAAATGCCCCCTTTAGCACAAACAAAAAATCAAAGCCATAGTTATTCTATTGTCCAAGTTTATTTCCAATCAAAGATGAAGTTAGCAATTCTCATTTTGATGGTTGTTACCCTCATGGGTTGCATAAGTGACGCCATCGTGGAGGACTTCTGCGTGGCTGACTACAGTCTTCCGCATGGGCCATCCGGGTACTCGTGCAAGGACCCTGCAAAGCTGACTCTGGATGACTTCGTATTCAAGGGACTTGGCGTCCAAGGCAACACCTCTAATATTTACAAGGCCGCGGTGACCCCGGCGTTCTCATCAGAGTTCCCTGCCTTCAACGGACTCGGGCTTGCAATGGCCCGACTCGACTTTGATGTCGGCGGTGTGGTGGCCCTCCACGTCCACCGCACATCCGAAGTTCTGATCTTGGTCAAGGGTGAAATTGTTGCCGGCTTCATTTCTACCAACAACACTGCCTATTACAAGAAACTTAAGGTTGGTGAAGTTATGGTCTTCCCACAGTCCCTCCTTCACTTCCAGGTCAATGTTGGAAAAGGTCCGGCTCTTGCCTTTGTTACCCTCAACAGCGCCAAGCCTGGCCTTCAATTTATCGATGATTCCCTCTTTGCCGGCAATTTCCCTCCATGGCTTGTTGAGAAGACCATGCTCCTTGACCATCACGAGGTTGAGAGGCTTAAGAAGGCATTTGGTGGAAAGCATCATTAACTTTAATTAGTACGTTTAACATATATTTACATGCTTAATTGGTGCTTGTAATCTCATTCTCATATATGTTTTAATATATAAATAATGTGATAAATAAATTATGAATTTAAGAGCAATTTGATAACCATTTAGACAAAAAGGAAAGAAAGAAAAGTAAGCTACAAAATATATCTTTTATATATGGGGAAACATTTGATTGCCTTTGAAACTACAAAATGAGCATGGCCCCAATTCACGAGCGAAAGCTACAACTCAACCCTCAACGTTAGGTTAGAATTACACATTCTGTCTATAATGAGCCCCATGGTCCGTATATTTTAAATGCAATCATTTGAGAAAAACGAGCAAAGTTGCATACATACAAATGAGTTATTTAATCCAAAATAGGCTTATATGTACCTTCTAAGTAGAATATCTCAATCATTATCCATAAAATATTTTCATATTTAATTTGGTGGAGTCTGTTGTTTAAATGTAAGCAAACATCAGCTAACAATAATAACTTAATTATAATGTGGATTTTGTTTGACATGAGGGCAATCTCCAAAGTTGATACCTGTATTAACAGTTGGTCAATCATTTGAGACTACTTGATCGTAATGTAAATGCAACCATAAAGGAAATTGCAATATCAAGTGCTTAAGGTTCACTGTAGTGTCTTTGTCAATGATTTAGGTTTTGTTGGTGTTTAAGGGTAAATATCGCATTTAGATAATTCACAAGAACGGAACATCTATTAGATCAAGTTATAACAAAAATAGCTCACACTCCAACCTAAAGTCAATGCCCGATGTCACAGTCTAGAGTCACGAAGGGTGCCTCATCCGTCAAGTTGCCTCACTCAGCCATCTCGAGCCCCCCAACAAGACGGCTACTAGCGAGGTGCCAATGAGTCGCCCACCCATCTACTGAAAGGTTGGAAGCCTCTCGCAGTCATACATATGATCTCGGGCATGTGTGTGTGTAATGATTGGGAGCCGGGACTGAGACCTTTCCCATTTTCGGTTCCAGTAAGCACTAAGACCTCATTTTTGGGCTCAGTCCCAGCCTCGTTCTCACTGGGGCTTGGACTGTGGGACTGGGATTGTAATCGAATTTATGGTATTTTTATTCACCTCTTGGTGTTACGTAGGAAAATCACCGAGTTGATTTGGATCAAATAGATAGCAGTGCATTAAAATTCAAATATTCAATAATTCAGTTTAATGTGATACATACTTAAAGTATGACATTGTTGTCTCAATCTCTATAGTCTGACTTACCACAAAGTAATTGTCCTAAATGCTACCATCATCTTAGGTTAAGCAGACAAGTTCAATGTGGTCAATTTCAATGAAGTGCACGATTAAAATCTGGCCCAGTAAGCAGGCCCAATGTCTGTAGAAGTGATCAAATGTGCTGGGCCTATGGACGAGAACACAGAAAATCATAAACCCAATTTTAAACCCAGCAAAACAAGTCCCGAATTTGTCTCTGCGCTTTGGACTGTGGCCTTTTGAGAATCAGAATAATCAACCGGAGTAAAAAAAAAAGGGGGAAAAGGTACAAAGGTTAAACATTTGAAATTTGAATTAATTACTTGATTATGAATTAAAAATTTATAAATAGTGGAGCGTCTAACGCTCTCCAACAGTTGAACCAATTTCTGGGTCCCGCCATGATGAAACCATTTTTATAGAAAACAATGCATCTACTTTTATCAATATCCAATCACTATCAGCCACGTTGTCAACCATAACGCTTCCAAAATCAAACAAATTTTGAATCCTTTCCCCTTTTCTTTTTTTTTTTTTTTTGAATTTAATCTTCAGAAGGGGGGAGTCTGAAGTCTGAACCCTGAACTCTGGTTTCTGAAGGAGGAGATTAAAACAGATTTTTTTTTTAAAAAAAAGGGAAAAGGAAAGAAAAACAGTCTTAGAAAATTTCCCGCTCAAGTGGGAGAATAAAGTGGGGTAGTTGCAGTTGCATACGCAAAATCATACCTATCCCCTTTGTTCTTCTCTGTCTCGCTCTTCTCTTTCTCTTCCTTTCTTCAATCTCTGCAAATGGAGGAATCAGGCAAGGATCAACAGCAGCAGCAACAGCCAGTTGTTGCTTCTGCTTCTGCTTCTGGTTAGTTTATAATTAACCCTAATTTCATCACTTTCCAATCTATCTTCATCGTCTTCATTTGCATTTTGCGGTTACTAAATTCCTCCTCAATTTTGATCTTTATGTGTTTATGTGCATTGGTAGAATTTCGACAAGGAAATGGAGGGAGGAAGTCCATGCTGAGGTATCCCTTGCGATCTGCTTCTAAGCCCAAGGATCAAACTGCCAAATCTCCAGAGGCAGCTCCATCCAATTCCACGTCTACTGCTTACAAGAGGTTTCTCTCTCTCTCTCTCTCTCTCTCTACTTCGTCTTCGGAATTCCGCGAGTTTAGCTTCTGTATTGTGTAAATTGTGTTGAATTATGGGTTGAATTCTGTGCAACTGCAACAAGGAAGAGAGTTGCAGATTTTGGATGACCATGTCATGAATGCGTGGTTTGATGAATGAAGATGGGTTGCACGTTTAATTGCGGTTTCTCTTTGTTTTCTTGTTGAATGATTCTGTTTGATTATTTGCTTCAATGACATGTGGACTGGAAATTCGAATCCAGTTGGATCGGTGCTTTCTTTACCCTTACATCTTCTGCACCATTATGCATTTACTATTTTATATTTATTTTTTTTACATTGGTAATCCCACCAAGGAAATTGTGGTCAACAGGAGTCAAACCCCCACCCTCATGTCACTTGAGCTACAAGCTCATTGGCTATGCATTTACTACTTAGTTCTAAACCCATGCTTGTTTCCCCTGCTACCATACGTTGTCAATCCAACACTAACAGTTGCGCCTTGCAGTCCTGTTGATGTTAAATTTAAGGTGAAGAGAACATGACTTAGGTGAATTTAAGACCCCAGGAATACCGAATACAGAGTCTAATTTTATCCTTGTGTTTTCATTCTTTAGAGGGAGGACTCTGTCTAGTTTGAGTAAGAGCGTTAGTGCCCTTGAACTCTCTGGCAAGGAGAAATCTAGTATTACCAAGCCACCAAGAAGACTATCCATTCCTACCAAGTCAGGAATGAGCCCCCGGAAGAAACTCAACACCAACATTACTCCTATTTCAGAAACAAGGACAAAGCGCGCTGCAAATGGACAGGACAAGTGTGATACTCCATGCTCTGATGTTTCCGCCAGATCATCAACTCGCCGGAAGTTCAGTGTCCTTACATCGGCTTCTTATTGGCTACAACAAATCAAGCTCTCTGAGTCTGCTGCCAAACACTCTATTTCCCTTGGCTTTTTCAAACTTGCCTTGGAGGCAGGATGTGAGGTAGTTCCTTTGTTCCTTATTATTCATCGCTTTACTTTCGTGTGAATATACTTGCATCATTACCCATTTTGCAAATTATCTATAGTTCATTTATGCACAAACCTCTTTACTATCCTATGAGGTAACACATGCTCTTTAAAAACACAATTTCAGTTTACACTGCAGCTAAACATGTACTTTGTTGTTGTGTATTGTTCAGCCTGTGAAGCTACTGCGCGAAGAGCTCAAGTCCTATGCCCGAAAGCACAACCTTGGAGAACATGGAGAGACAGTCAAAGGGTTATTTGAGATATATGAGATATCAGAAACATTGGAACAATTGCAGGTATCTGAGACCTGCTCTCATGTGCCTGAAGATGCAACTACTCCGTCTGACGAGGGTGTTCAAAGCACCACCTCTGCTGCTGGAACTAGGAAGCTCAAACCTAAATCCCTGAACGCCGATGCTCAAGCTTCTTCAGCCAAAGTATCTTCCAAGAAAGAAAATGCGTCAGCCCAGAGGACTAACAATGGAGTTAAGACTCGGGCTTCGGATAATCGTAACCCTGTTAACCGAAGGCTGGTTGCAGAAAGTGGGGTTAATAACATCAAGAAGAAAGTCCAAAAGATAGGAAAGCAGGAGACCGGCAACGAAGGGGACAAGAAGAACAAGGACGAAGAATCAGTCGTCAAAGAAGGTACTGTGTGTTACGATACTGTATGCTGTTGGATTGAACCAGATTAGCTTGAAACATGTACTGATGTTGGACTTGCTTTTGCAGTGATATGCAAGCCATCAGAGACAGAGCCAACTCTTGAGGGAAACAAAGAAAACATGGTAATTACGACGCTTTAAGCTTCAATGTAATGCCATCTGCAAACATTTTGTGCTACATATCGTCAGTCTGTAACATTACCTATTTACCTCTGCATTGCAGGAAGTCCCTTTGGTGTCAGAGATCAGTGCAACAGGAGAAAACTAAGAGAAGAATGAATGATATCTACTATCTAAAACAGCGTTTGGTACAAGGCTAGACTAGAATGCTAGGGGTTTGTCTTCAATGGTTTTAGTAGAGGGCTTTCTTCTTGTTGATAGAGGTTTTTTGTTTTCTTTCTCTAAGCAAGGGGTTTGAAGTGGGATGCTTGGAGCGTGAATTATGATTTATTCTCAATTACTGTATTTATTTTTCTGCAAGGTGGGTGTGGATATGTGAAAACTTATGCTTGTTGAGTACCATGTAGTATATTGTCGATACTATGAGTATCTAGCATTGTTTTTGTTAAATTATAAATTGGTTACGCTTGTGAAAATCAATCATCACGTGTGTGACTTAAGAATGAACAATCAAACTTATATCTGCTTTTTTTTTTTCCTTTTCTGTTTGGGGTCTTTTCGTTTGACTGTATACATTCAGGTAGTTAGAATTCTAGCACCTCTTCCTTTATGCTATGTTGTAAAAACCGGACCAAATTGGCCAATTTGACCGGTTCAACCGTGAACTTGCAAGTTGACTGCTCCACTTCCAGGTTTAAGCTTGGATGATTGGTTGAATTGGGGAAAAAAAAAACCAAAACCAGTTGAACCAGGGAGATCATGGTTAGACCAGGATTTTGATTATAGCAGCAGCCTCGTACCATTTTCTTTTAGTTATAGAAGCGCCCTTATAGTTGTACATTTAAAATCAAACAGCAAAATTAATCTGGAAACACGTGATAAATTTCCAGCATCCAGTGCCCGTTGTGCCCTTTTGGCTTTGAACAATCACAGACGAAAAGGAAAAAAAAAAAAAAAAAACAGGAATTGAATAATGGGTCACCCAAATATGGAATGAATCAAGCCCAAGTGATGTATAGCAGGCCCTAAGAAAGGTGATTCAATACACAAATTCTTATACTTACAGAATTAAACTAGCATTACAATGTTTGGAGATGAGGAATGTTGCAGACGATCATAATATTACAAAGGAAAGACTGGAATTCCAACATTCATAATCTACATAAAAGCCAAGCAAATGTTTCACACCTTTGACACAACATGCGCACGGAATTGAATAATACAAATGGTTCCTGACATATTTAGAGAGAGGATTAGAGCAAGAGGTGTGGCATTCGCAGCATGCTTCACAGCCTTCCAGCTGCTAATCTGCTGTCCAGCTCTGCTCCACAATTTCCCGAACTCTGCGATTGTATTCTCGTTTGTTCTCACTGAACATTCTAGCTGCTTCTGAATTTGCGGGAGAGTTCGGGTTTGGATCACAAAGCAGAGACTGCATTGACATGCACAAAATCCATATTAACCTCTGTCTTGAGAATATAAATCAATAGAGACAAGTTTCTTAACATATGCAGTGGCATTTTGGCTGGATTCAAAGCTATGTCAGAGTGGGAGGAGAAGCCGAATCTTTTGTTTAACCAAGACGTGTTAACTTGGAAACATTGTGAGATAGTAAACAGGCTACTATTGTCAACAGGCAGATTAAGACATCAGCCTAGCATTTCATAGCTCTATCCTGGCGAAACTGCATGCCATATCACGTTCCTAAACCTAACAGATAAATGAATTTGCATACTTTGAGCAGGAATCATATTTCAAACATGTACCAGTCTTACTACAACTCCAGATTTAAATTTCAAATAAATCTTCCATTTTATTATCTCATTTTATATGTTCAACTCCAACTATGACTTATATCTGAAGAGCAAAAGAAATTTTAGCAAGGGTCAGGTATTCCGTTATCATATTGACTACCCTCCCCCAGATTATAATACAGTGGGATACAATCCTTTATCTATCTTGACATTTATCTCCATTCCCATATACCAAACATGAAAGCTTTATTAGTCATGAGTTTGTGACATATTTAAGAAAACAATTTTTCAGTCATCTCATACAAAATAAACCAATAAAGCATCAATAAAATATTCAGACATTACCTATTCAATTAAGACCTACAA
Source organism: Portulaca oleracea (assembly GCA_029582165.1). NCBI lineage: Eukaryota > Viridiplantae > Streptophyta > Magnoliopsida > Caryophyllales > Portulacaceae > Portulaca > Portulaca oleracea. The sequence goes on from CM055876.1 coordinate 43,442,758, forward strand.
CTCTACAAGGTCTTACTGTAAAGTGTAAACAAGTAATACAAGCACTTTTTTTTGGGTGGGGTGAAAAGTCGTGGGAAGCTCACTTTGCTGGTGTGAAGTAAGAATCTAGAAATTCTCCACAAAGGTGTTATACTTTTAACATGTCTTAGTTAATCTTTATGAGAATCCATTCAAAGAATTAGGGACATCTATACAGAACTCTCTACTTCATTTCTATTAATGGGGCCGAGGACACCCCCTGAGACAGTGTAAACTGTAAACCTGCCTCCACTCTGTATGGAATACTTGCTAATATAACATCCTTTAACAGTGAACATAATACAGGTTGCTACATTCGATGTGCACTTGTGCAGAATGAGCAAAATTACTTATCCCAAGAATGCGCAAGTACATTTGGACGCACACATATCTAGCAACCCAACCAAACTAGAAGCCCCCCCAATACAAGGTTGAAAAATTCAAATAAGTTGACGGCCAATCAGGCTAACAAATATCAAACATTTTCCATGCATGATTAGACAAGCTGGTTCAACAACATGCAGAGATAAAGTTCAGAACTAACCTGTATGGATGTGAGAATAGCTGCTACATCATATATAGGACTCCATTGATTTTGCAGGATATCCAAACAGATGCTTCCATCAGCATAAACTGAACAAATTGGAGAGCAAGTAAAATCAGTATCAAGCACGAGTTTCATCAAGATAAATCTAATAATGGGTAAAACTCAAAGTGACACATACTATTAGGATGGAACATTCGAGACACAAAGCGAACTGTTGGTGGTTTGTTTGGATAATCTTCTGTGAACTGAAGTGTCAACTTGAACGTGCCTGATGAATTCACAAAAATTTAAATGGAATAAAAAGAATTTGACAAAAGGAATTCAACAGTCAGCAACAGACAAACAAACAAATACTCAAACCATACATTTTACGTTGTGCATCATCCCAAGCATAAACTCAATATAAACACAAATGTACATTGTCGCACCCCTTGGCCCTCACTAAATGCTAAGTTTGTTCTTATTAGGGTTATGGTCTTATGGAAAAGTTGAGTGAAGTAAGAATTGCTAAGTTAAGGTAAAAGTTGAAAAGTTGTGTTCATAATATGGGAAGAACAGGTAAAGTAGGGTTGGTCAGGTAAGGGGAGCATTAAACACCCCCCCCCCCCCCCCCCCTCCTCCAAAAAAAAAAAAAAAAAAAGGAACAAACCCTTAATCAGCTAAAGTGCTCTTAACAAAAGGTAAGGCAGATATTCACGTTCAGGAATCCTCAAGTTGTACGAAGAGGATGTTTGATTCTTTTTTCTTTTAATCCCTTAAGTTTTTTTGCCTAGAAAGTTTTTAACATTTTTTCTGTTGAACATTGCCAAATCAGAAATAACTCATCCTTGATCCTTCAAGGTTGGAGTAGCTAATCAATCATACATTAATAGACCTCATTAGTCCTCTGCTCTTATGGCTTGTTTGATTGGTGTAATCAACCATGTAATGTAACATAATTACATTGTTATTTACATTACAACTTGGTTGCATTTTGAACATTATAATCATACAATATAAACAAAATAACCTCTGATTAATTGTGAAAACACCCATAAACCTATGTTATTTGATTACAATGTCAAAAGTACCCACTCATATCATCCTACATACCTTTTGTCAATGTAATATTTCACTATTCAATTCTTTTTTTTTTTTCTCACAAGCTCCCCCCTCCAAACTCCACACACATTTTTACCCTCCCTCGCACCCATTTTACTCCTGTCTCCCTCTCCCTTGCACACCCATCTAATATCTCTGTATTGCGCACCCATTTTACTCCTTTCTCCCTCTGCCTTGCCCACCCACCCATGTGATTCCTCTTTCTCTGGAACACCCATCTAGTATCTCCGTCTTGCGCACCTATTTCAATCTATCTCAAATGCACCCATTCTTTTTTCTCTCTTATATGCACCCATTTAATGTGAAGGAATGTGAGTATTTTGCACAAACTACAAACTATGCAAACTTCTGGCTAGCAAATCGAGATGGAAGCATTTAACAACTAAAAAGGGGAAAAAAACAAACACAACAGACACTGAACATTGCATTAGTAACCAGATAGCAACCAACTTTTCAAAAAAAATTTTTTTTATAAAAACTGATACTTTGAAGCAATTATCTGTAAAAGTGATCAAAAATCTGTGCGACATGTCATATAGTCATAGAGACCAACTCACCTCCATCCCATGGAGTGTCATCTGGGCTGCAAACAAAAACAGAAACCAGGAAGTAATAAGTAGATTAATCACCATCACTAATAACCTTAAGATGAAATAGCATACAATACATAAGACTAGAAAAAGTACCACATTACATGCAAAACTTACCCAAATATGACAGCATTCCAAAGCATTATGTTATTGTCTTGGGGTGCTCCACTTATGCCAGCAGGAGGATCTTGTTGCAACCTCTTAAAATCCCTCATTAGACGTTTTCTTGCCGGAGTAGACATGGTTATCGCCTACAAGTGGCAGTAGGTCAGCAAAATTCCACTTCTGAAGTTCATAATTAAATAGGTGTTTCATGCAAATGTATGCAGTAAGAAGGCATAGAAACAAAAAAGACCCTGAAAGCAAGTGACTCCATTCACAGAGGATGTTGTCTTGCTTATTCATGATCGACCTTTGTAAGTCTGTGGCATAATCTTAAAACCAGGCACCCTCAAGTCAACGGTTTGTTTTGAATGCAGCAAGACACTACATCATACACCCAAAGCCCCCTACAAATCCCCAGAGAACTGTCTATGAGACTATGACAAGACCCAGAAGATTATATACTAAGATGACAGGCAAAGCATTATCTTGACAACAAAACTCCAATCTTTGAATCCAAGAGTTAGAAAAGTTCCCTCAATCATCGGCACCAAGGCAACTGGGCGATCACCTATTCTAGAGTGCCAAGGAGATTAACGACGTTCTTGAAACTTGAGATAGAATTACCCAGAGGAATCAAATCTAGGGCAATTTCCAAAACCTAATCAGATCGCAAGTCATAACGCAACCAGCATCTTTTCAATTTGACTTCAATACATGACGCAAACTAATCAAAACCCATAAAACACCAAATTAAGATAGTATAGCAGATAATCGAGCAAGAAAAACACGACCCTGCTCCGAAATTGATATGTAGTAAACGCTTAATCGAAAGAAACACGAGGAATCAACAACATATGCATGAGAAGATGAAGATTGAAACGAATACCTAAGAAAGAGACCGCGGAGAAACTGGAGACGAATTATCGGAGCTCGGGAGAGTAGCTGATGGAGGAGGCTAGGGTTTTGGGTTGGGGATCTGGGGCGGGCGTTCTAGAGAGTTCGTGAAGGAGAAGAAGGGGAGAAGATTGAGAATGAAAAAGAAGGTTAAATGCGATGGGACTGGGAGAGTGTGGTTGGCTCCATCCTTATGGTAGGCCCCCTTTTTCCATATTCGAGTCATCAGGGGAAGAACCCATCAACGTTGAACATTCTTGTTGAGCTTATAAAAAGCTAAAGCCTTCGTGAATCTATTCCTTCTAGCTATAGCCCACTTCCAATTGTGACACCCTAATTAACAAAGATCATGTCACCAAGATGCTCGGTTTTTTTTTTTTTTTTTCATTTGTGTGGTTAATGAATCATGTTTGTCATATATAGTTTAGTATCAGCCTGTTAAATTTGTTGTTGGTTAACCGTGAAATAGGTGCCCAGTAGATGGACTATTTTTTTTAAAAAAAAATTGTTAGGGTCGAAGGCAATTACAAAAATAGAAAACCACTAGGTTCTACCATTCAACTTGCCACAATTCTTTGATCGTTGTTGGAATTTGGGCCTTCTTTTTCAGTCTGACTATGGTTTCCAACCTTAGCCGGAGTCGTGGGTCTCAAGTGTCCGCCCAAACCTTCTACAATTTGGTGTTGTGTTTGGTTTGCCAAATTTGATGTTTGGATGTCATAATTAGATGGTGATTTTTCTTGAGCAGTTAAGAGTCGAGAATCAAAAATCGTTCTTTAATTTATGATTAATTCATAAACCTTAAAAGAACTTACGGATAAGAGTTAACTTGCTTATCAACAAAATGATAAGATGCCTCAACTTATTCTAAAAGAAATTTCGGTATTGAACATAGTCAAGAATGTGTTCTAACACTCTAGATACTTGAAAAGGAGGAAGAAGATGAGATGATCATGTTGGGTGTGGAGACCAATTTGATGTGTGAGTGGAGACCTACCGAGAGAAGGAAGGGAAAAGAACGAGCTGGCGCTACCAGCGCCTGAAGCGGCGCTACCAGCGCTTCACCAGCGCTCTTGTCTCACGCGTTGTCAAACTGGCGCTCCCAGCGCTTTGGTCAGAGAGTTTGAGAAGCTTCGCGCTGCCAGCACCTATTGTGGCGCTAGTAGCGCCTGGCAGCTGCTGGACGTTCGCTCTGTTGGGTCGTAAATAAAAGCCCACGTGTGTGTTTTTATTGTGCGGCGGCTATTTTCTAGGTTGTAACCTAGGGTTTCTTTTCTGTACCTTCTAGTATATATAGGGGGTCAGGTTCTCCATATGATGATAAGAGCAATTGAGAGTGTTTCATCTTATACCACAAGAGATTGACCTGTAATATCTGTGTCCCTGAGGGAGTTGTGTAAGGCTCATCTGTGAGTGTTGAGTTCTCAGGTTATAACTCTAGGGAGGTTGTGAGAGATTGTGGAGGTCTGGGAATCTATGAAACACCATTGTAATCCTCTGATAGTGCATCGTTCATGGATTTTTTTTCCTATTTGGGTTTTTCCACGTTAATTCCTTGTGTCGAATCTTTATTTATTTTTCTCCCTTATTATTGTTTGTCTGCTAACTACGCCCCGAGAATCCTAACAGATCCATCAATCAATAGCAACGACTATGCAAACCAATATTTATAAGGGATGAAAGGAGCCCTGAGAATCAGTTCTTTACAATCAAAGGGGTTGATCGATGACAATATTCAAAAGCATAATCCACAAAGTCAAATTGACTTAGTCAAGTCAATTTTGACTATAAAATACCACATCTAATCACGTGGCATCATCTAAGGACTAAAAATTCGGGAAGTAAAATCGAGTCCTGACTCCACTTCAATTCAACATGGACAGTGTTGATTCAACACTAACCGTGTTGAACATAACATGCATGGTTCGGTGTTGAGCTAGCTTTAGCTAAAACATATTATATTATCTCTGTACGCCTACACGATCATATCTTTGTCACTCAAGACAATGTATATGTTAGTCTTCACGAGTGTGTGTAGGAACGAGTGTTGACCTCCACAACTAACCTCATGCTTAACTTGTCATTTCAAACTTATAATTACCCTTTATGCTCTTAAAATACATCAACGATCTAACCTACTTTTTTTTTATATATAGTTGGAAGCCATAAAGGCTAAAAGCATCAAAGATGCTACAAAATGTCCGCAAAAATAATCAAAACATCATAAACAAACCAACAGCAAAAAAACAACAATAACTAGAAGATACAGCCCCAAAAACCAGAAAATAAACAGTTACAAACAGCTTTGAAGCCACCCAAAAGAACCAATCACTTCTTCTTGATCGATAAAACCTTTAACCCACAAACCTCTCTCACCATAGTCTTCTTTCGATCAAGCACCACATCAATACTTACTAGGTCCTTTAACTTCCGTGACGCTTTAAAAGCAGTCGACTTAGCCTTCCAAAAGGCTTCCGAAACCAACCTCCATTTTGATCTTGACCTACTTGAAGATACTTGGGTAATCCTCGCCATTTAGGCAACATCTAAAGAATTGAACTAGAATATCTTGAGAAATCATGGGGGTTAGTAACTGAGAAATTGTCTTTTAACTTGAATATTGACTTCTTGTACATAAATTAATTAATCTAAATGCTATCATAGACATGTCTTCTAACTATACATTTTCATTGGTTAATTGGATACTTAACACACCCTCCAGCCCAATTTACAGTTTACATCTTCCTATTCCATTAAAAAAAAAAGCTTCCCAGAATTATCTTAAGTCTTAAATAATTAATTAATAAATATAAATCTATTTACCTATTTAAGCAATGTAAATGTAATGTTGACCAATTGGAGAGTAAATTCCTGAGCTTTATAGGCTTATATTCATGGATCATACTCCCTTTTTCCTATTTTATCTGTAACCTAAATTTATGCGCTAGTCAAACTTTACAATTTTTTATCATTAATTTCTCAAAATATATAATACTTTCAAATATAAAAAACTATCATTAGATTCATAACGAAAAATATTATCATAAAAATGTAATATTGTAATTTTTTTATAAAATATTAAGCGAGAAATGGTCAGTCAAAGATATATATTGAAGATCGTGAAACAAGTAATACGTGACAAATAATATAGGAATGAGGTCGAGAGTATTACTTTGGACAATCGTTATCCTAAAAAAGAACCTTATTTTCTCTGGAAAAATAAAGGGGTTGATTGTTACTCCTTCCAATATCACTCTTTAATTGATAATTTCTTATATAATGTTTTCCTTAACAATGTAATATTATATTTCTAGGATAATATTTTTCATTGCGAATCTAATAGTAGTAGTTTTATAAAACAAGTCAATGAATATGTTAGGATCGAGGTAAAATATAGCCTAGTATTTGCAGCGGAAGATAAAATTATCAGGATGTATAAATTGAGAAGAAATATAACAAGATCAGTAATTAAAATAGAGAGTATAAAGACACACGATTTACGTGGAAACCCAAATCGGGAAAAAAAACCACGGACGGCAACGGAACAATAATCCACTAGTATAAGGGGAGAAATTACAAGAGAGATCCCAAGGGGCTATATAACGCAAGGGGATCGACGACACGATCACAAGGGGTTAATAGCGCAACAGGATATACTGAAGGCAAAATAACTCTCTATAAGGACTCTCACAACCTAGGGATGGGTAGAGGTGAAGAATGCTCTGTGTGCGTGTTTGTCGTATGCCTTAAGTGTATAGGTTGATAACAACCTATATTTATAGGAAAAACTCCCTATAAACCTAACTTGACTCCCACTCCAATTAAATTTGGAATATAATACAATTAGGAAACCTAACATAATAAGGAAACTTAAATAATATCCTAATACAATTAGGAAACAAATAATTGTGGGATCAAGAGGCTGATTTTGGGCCATAAAGGCATAAACCCAACAGAATATATCAAGAAATTTATGTTCAAAATTATTAAAATTTGATGACATGATTTTCAAAGAAGACAATTAATATGAAAAGGATGAAGTATGAAACTTTGTTCCTTATTATCTCTATCTCTTAAATAAATAAAGGGTTTCACTATTCATATTCCCAAGTGGATTGACTTTGGATAGAATAAGGCCAGGGCTAGCTAGAGGCCTTCATTGGCAGCTCTAGGACTCTCTTGTATTGGATGATCTTTTTTTCACTTTTTTTGCATCTCCATCTTCTTGCTAGGAATTAACGTTGGGAATTATGAGAATTCTGATCTTAAATAATATAACAAACAAACAAATGGCAAACAAACCAACCAAACTTCCAAATTATGAATAAACTACATTTGCATCTCTCAAATGTAACCAACCTCTATTGTACAATTTATTGTTAGTGTAGCAAGTACCATTATTTCCAAACCAAGAATCTTAAAAAAATACAATGCAAACTAATCCGCTGTACAATTCAATTGCAATTAATCCCCAATATGATAGTCCGAGATGGTAAGTTGGATGGATGAAAATGAGAGTAGAAGGCAAAAGAAGATTAAATGATGAGAAGAATGAAATAAGCAAAATATATGGAAGTCATAGGAATCTCTCTAGGCTACTTATACCGCAGGTTAGTCAGCTGGCATTGTCTATTTGTCTCTGCTATCACCTGGAGAAGTGGAACTACTTTTCGATCCCGATAATGACAATGGAGGAGGGAGGAACATCAAACTTCCTGTCTGTTGAGAATTATTTGTCGTAGAATTTGGAGTCATGCTCAACAAGCTCGAACCACATCCGCCATTTGTTCCCTTGCTTGTCGGTTGAGACGTTGATGGATGAACATTTGCAGCTGTCTGGAGTACACTACCCCACTTAATCTTCTGGGCAAGATCACTGATGTTGTTATCTCCCAAAATCCCACCAACATTGCCACCACTACTGTTGCCACTAATGAAGGATGAGAGGGCGGCGGTCAATACTGATTGGAAACTTGGGTCCGAAGTAAGAACTTTGGCGGCTTCAGCAATCGTGTCGGGTAGGGCTGGTTGTGGTGGATTCGAAGGGTTATTATTGTTAGGATTGCCCTTTTGCAAGAAACTTTGAAAGTTAAAGCTAGAGGCCGCGGTGGTGCCTTGGTGGGTATACGTGGGGTGTCTTGGTTGAGTCGCGGCATAGCTGAGGAGACTGTTGGGCCAGGAGATTGAAGGGTTGATGTTGTTGGAAATGTTGGAGGAATTGAAGTTGAGGTTTGTGGTGGGGTACCTAAAGCTGGATGTCGGTCTATTTGAAGACGAGGGTGTTGAAGAAGTAAGGTCTAGGGTTATGGTCGGATGGGCTGGGGCCGGAGAAAATGTAGAAGATGAGTTGGGTAAGTAGAATGGCTTCATTAGTTTAGACGTGTCGGGAATGTTGAAGTTAAGGCCACCATGGGACATAGGATCAGCTCCGGTGGGAGCTAGCGGTGTCGTTGTAGTGGTTGAGCTGGATCCTTGACCAGAGGTTGAAGACCCAGACATTAACATGTAGGCAGCGGCCGAGGTTGTGGAAGCCATGGCTGTTGCTGAGATTGGGAGTGGGTGATTGTGAGTTCCTTCATATGTTGTTATTAGAATTGACATGTCCTCTGCACATCTTTGCACCTAAACCATCAAATTAGGTGGTAAGAAAATAATATATATTGGGTAAAATCAAGGGTATGTAGTAACTAGTGGCAAAATGTTTATATCATATCATGTAAGCAGAATATGTGCATGCACATATTGTGTGCAAAACTGCAAATCTTAAGGTTTAATTAACTGTCTATACATATCATTTTTTACTACAATGTAAGAGTATATATAAACTTGGGTTAGTAATTCATTAATGAGTATACTGTACGTGTAATCTGCATGTAATATTGGCCAAGTGTGCATGAGAAAAGTACCTGCTTTCTAACTGGACAAGATGGAGCGACAGTGCAACGGTAATATGCTCGAGGGCAAGGATTACCCTTTGCTATTTTCTGCCCATACTTTCTCCATTGACATCCATCATTCATCTACAAAATTTCATACAAGCAAAACCTTTAACTTGTGCCCTTACGATAGAATCCATTTATGCTAATCATCATGCCAACATCTGAACATGTAGATAGGAATAAATTAAAGTTACTTACAGTAGGAGTGTCACATCGAACTCTGACAGAAACCCTAGCCTTCTTCACAGGGGGTTGTTGCACCCCTTGATCATCATCCCCAGCACTACCACTTCTCTTAAGTGCAGTACCTGTTTCTTTATGATCAGTTTCTCCATCCTTAGCTTCATCCAAACTATTATCTGGGCTTGAGAGCGGCATTGTGGTTTGATTATCAGAGGATGTTGTTTTCGATGCTTCGAATTTGCAATCTAATGCAAGATCAAGGGTCTTTTCGTCCATCGTCTCCTCGACAATATTACCACTCGTGACAATACCCTTTTCTTTGTCTGTCAACTTATTGTGGTCAATGTTTAGCTTGTTGTTGATGGGTTTCTTTGAGTTAAGGCTTGAAGTTCTCCCCAGGCTAAGGGAAACAAGTTCTGCTTCATCTTCATCGTCATCTCTCGTTGCTCGTGGAGGGGACGAAGTGGTGATTGTGTTTGTTTTGTTCGTCGTCTTCTTGGAGTGATCTGCTTGTTGGGTCGTGATTTCATAGAATTTCATTTGAAGTGCTTCATAATCCTTCATAATCCGGTCTAGATATTGCTTAAGCCTTTGGTTTTCTTCCATCACTTCACCTAATTCAGATTTTGTTGAGTCAAGCTCTCCACCCTAGATTCAATTCATTAGTCTAATCAGTACAACAATCTCAATGAAAAAAAGGAATATAAAAATCAGTGAAAGAATATTGACATATTGATGAAGAGCAATCTAATATAAAATCACCTCATTCATGACTATCACATTTTTAAGATATAATTGATGGATGCGAGATAAATATTGTTTATTGAACTCATTGAAATATTTATTTAATTGTTATTGTTGATCCATCTTAGCCATATATCTGTCCTGATTAATAAAATGACTAGAAAGAATTCAGCATCACCCATCAAAATATCTAGTTAATTGGATCATAATCAAGAACATTAGTGATGATTAATATTTTTGATTTTGTTTTCAATATAATTAAGTAGACTGCAGTTATGGTAGGAACCTTCACGTAGATCAGCAGAATACAGAAACTAGTTGTTTTTGTTGCCTTAATTTGACTACATAAGGATCAAAATAAGTGCGGGGGAATCCCGATAATAAGGATCGATGTCATTGGATAAAAAAAGTTGCTCCCATCTCTAGTTCATGGAAAAACACATCCCCATGCATTTAAAAACAAAAAACTTAAGGACCACGGTCCAGCACTCCTTGATCACTCTCTCAGTCACATATAGTATATGCATTTACATGCAAATAATTAAGATAAGAAAAAAGAATAAAAGGTGAGAAATCAAAGGCAAGCTAATTCTCCATCATATTTCATCCAAATATATAATATCCTTTTTCCCCCCAGCTAAGAACGTACTCCCTCTGTTTCATATTAGTTGTTGTCTTTAGAAATTACGCAGACAAACGTTAAAAATTTTGACTATAAATTCCTCAATATATACAATGAGTTGCTACATAAAATTACCACTATTAGATTCATAACAAAAAATGCTATCATAAAAGTATAATGTTGCAGTTGTTAAAAACATATTATGTAAGAAATAATCAATCAAAGCATAATATTAGAGACCGTGAAAGTCAAAATTATGCATGACAATTAATATGGAACGGAGAGTAATTTCCTTTCCATCTTGTATGGTACCTCACCATTAAAATGAGCACAAATATCAACTCCCATGAAATTTGAGTATTCATCAAACTTAAATTAACTTGTATTAAGCTTAATCAGTAAATCAAAAAAGAAACACAAATTATATGCTACTGGTATACAATTAACAACAAACTGAAAGTGGAACATATGGAGGACAGATTCATAAATATGTCTTAATATAGATGGTATATGCCATAGATAATTAAGCTGTTTGCTTGATTAATTTCCATTCAGAAACATACTTGAAATGGGAATTATTGATTAAGGGTTGTACGCAAGAATATTTAGGTCAGAGGAGTAAAAAGTACGTACCTGATGTTTAACAGGAGTATGTTCTTTATCTTTTGTGTTCAGATCACCATTGCTACCATCCTTTTTGTTGCCCTGCAAATCATCAAATTCAATTAAATCAGTACCCAGATAAATAAATAAACAAACCTGTATGCAGTTAACTAATTAACTAGCTAGCTACAACAAAAGAATAAAAGACGGAGATCGAATCGAGGTGGAAGAAGAAGTACCTTATGAAGATGATCATGGTTGGTGGTAGGGGTTGAAGAATTAGGTTCAGATTCAGCCCTCTTTGAAGCATCTTCATCATGATCACTGTTTTTCTTTGTTGCATGATGATCAGAAGAACTGGACGTAAAATGGTCTTCTTTATTCTTAGCCATGGTGCACCTGTACTCTTCTTTTCTTTCTTTGTGATCTGGTTTTTTTGGTGGGATTGAAACAAATTCAGCACCTAGCTGTATATGAATTCAACGTAGATATATGTTTCCTTTTAATAGTAGCTGTCAGGCAAGAAACGCAAGCAAACACAGAAGCAGACCTTGCAATATGTTTGACTTTAAAATTCAAAATAAAAAGGCAACTTGGAGAACTAGTAGTATTATTCAATTCAACAACCCCCCAAAAAAAATATCCCCATGTCAAAACCTCTTCCATTTCTACTTTCCTTTAATAATCGAATTAAATTAAATCAACCTTGTGGAGAATGAAGGGGTTTTCATGTATATGATGAACGCAGATGCGTATATGCATACATAATATAATTTAGTAAAGTGACACCCATCTTGAATTGTTTATATTTCATATTTTTGTAACTTTTAATATATATTCTCTAATAATTATGTACATTTATGTACTATAAGAGTATAATGCTTATTAGCTACGTTAAAAAATATAAATAATAACCTAATTTTATCAATCATAGTAAAAAATGTACAGTTTATGCATAGTTTTATATTTATGAAAAAATAATTATTTTTATATTGTTTATAAGTTATAATAACCCTCAAAGTAATAACACATACCTTTATGATGATTTAAATAAATATACTTATATTTAACTTTATGAGTGATTTAGGTGAAATGCAAGATAATAATCATCTTGCATCGAGATATTTATCATTTTGCTATAATTTAAATAGATAAATAACTATGTCGATAGATATATAGATGGATAGATAGGTTGTCTGTTAAACTAAATGATAATGTTAATTAATTAATGATTATTTGATCTAACAGGAGGCAGAAGAATTCAAATTCAACGGATTGTGGGAGAAAAATATAATTAATAAAAATAATAATAACAATAATGTAAGTAGAGTTGAAAATGGGATGGTGGAGTACTGGAAGGATTTATTTAAATTAATTAAGAGAGAGAGAGGAATTAGTAAGTAGTTAGAGATGGTTAAGGCGTGTTGAGCGCTGAGAGTTGAAGTTTCGTACAAAGCACAAGTCACATGGCAGAATGGTGTGTGGGCTACTGGGTTTCATTCAATATATATTCGACCATCCAACACCTTTCTAGTTGTACAGCTCAATTTAATTAACAATGCCTCAAACTTTCAAATATTCTTCCAACTATATATAGTATTCATATTATTAATTTGCTAGCTAGTCTTCTTATAATTAATATGAAATACCTATGTGTGTATGTAATTAAGCAGCAACACTATTAAAATTTCAAGTTGGAATATTCGATTCCTTCCTCTTTCTCATCCTCCCACCACCATGCACCTAATATTTTCTGACTCTATAATTTAGGCTGTTCATCGGGGTAAAACAACAGTCAATTATAGTACTGTCACAAGAAACAAAAATCCTGATACCTCAAACTGTACCAAGTTAAATAATTTTATTAAAAGCCTAGGAATAATATTAATAAGAAAATATTTAGTAGGAATTCTAAGAAAATTTTTGACCAATAAAAGGCGCCCTAAGTTTTATTTACTCCCTTCTTCTCATTTTATCGGTCATGTATTAAATGTTTTACATCTCACACGATCTTCAAATATTCTTGTTTGATCGATTGATAACTTTACATATACAATAGTATTTTTCATGATGGAACATATTTGATGGTAGTAGTTCGTATACTAGAACATTGTATATGTTGATAAATTAATAATTAAAATTTTCAAAATTTAACTAACTTGTAAATCTATATGAAAAATAAAATAAAAAGAAAGGGAGTAATATTTTATTTGTTTTGTTGCTTTATAGGGGAAAAAGAGTATGAATTGTTGTTAGAATATAAAATCATTAATTACATACCTAACTTTTTTTAGTTGAGTTATTGGTTAATTCTTAAACATTGTATCATCAATATTCACCCCAGCAGGTTGTATGTACTTTTGAGTTTTGATTGTCAAAAGTATATATTCATTCCACAATCAATAGTGTATTGAACACTTCCTAAACTCATGGACATGTAAAATTGATGTTAAAATTCTGACAATTTGCTACTTTGGTTTTTTTTTTTTGGATTGGACAACTAAGACAAGTCTAAGTTAGACAAAAATCGGTTTTGAACAATAAAAATATGTATGGGAATAATAGTGTCTCAATTTTCAATCAATATTGAAATTCATAACAAAAGTACTCTATCTACTTCAGAACCTATATCCGATAAATTGGAGTATTAACGTGGCCAGTTCTTTTCCAAATTGACATACGCCTGGCATATCGATTATTTTTTATATTATTTAAACCTAAAACAAGTTAAAAAGTTCACATGTATAGTATAAACCAATAGTGACCTCAAAAAAATCTAAATCAATAGTTCCACATATTGCAACATAACAGCAAAACGATAATGAGTAAAATGACACAAAAAAATAGTATTCAAAGCCTTATCAACAATTTTTAGTGGTATTCTAGAATCCGCAATCAATGGCACCCCTCATCGCTCCAATTGCACGTCTAATCCAAATACTATACTCTTCAAGATTGTTCATTTATCCATATCTTCTTTTCTTTCTGCAATTTCTTTTTTTTTTTAAAAAAAACATCATTGCTACCTCTTAATCATCAATGAACTTCAAGCCTATAGTGTTGCTAATCTCTTTGGTCTCGAGAACCTCCTAATTCATAATATCATGATGGTCTCATCTTACTCTCTTCCAAATTATCTTTCGAGAAGTCATTCCATCTTCTCAAACACCCGCTTGATTGGATCAAGCTCCTCAATCGAACAACCTTGCTTGTTGCTTGTTAATCAAAAACCGTACCATTTAGTTTTCAAAAGTAACATTTCGTTTCCCTTTCTCTTATGTATAGCTTTTGATTTCACTTCTTCGAGGGAAGTATCCTCAAAGTCAGATGAAGTTTTATAAGGGCTTGAGTCAGTAGAAAAAGAATCTTTCGCCGAACTAACACCTAATTCAATAGAAGTTTGCACCATCTGTTGTATTTCTGACATGGAGCATCATCATCTGCAATTGTCAAAACACCTCTGGGTTGTAACGGCCTTTTCCCCGGCCAACTGAAAAAACCCACTATGCACCAAGGCTTATTACTACATTCGTTCTATATTAATTGTCACTTAGGTTACTATCAAGGTCTCCAATGTCATATTTGATTGATAATTTTTTATATAATATTTACATAATAATTGTAATATTATATTTTTAGAGTGGTGTATTTTATTACGAATTTAATGATAGTAGTTTTATATAACAAATTATTATATATTAAATTTATGGTCAATTTCTTTTTTAAAAAAATCGGTGCCACAATTTCAAAAAATGACAAATGACTCACTAAACAAATTTTATAGAAGCCTTTGCGAATAAAAATAGGTCAATTCAATTTTGATGACTATATATTGTTCAAAATTAAAGCCAAAAAATCCAAAATGTATGTCCAATGATGCAAAGTTCAAAACCTTAGTTTTGTGAGCTAAAGTCAACAACAATAATGCATTAAGGTCCACGGCCTTTGGACATTAAAGAATCATGTGGCCAGTGATTTCCAAATTCAAACATTTTGAGGAAGATTGACTAAATAGTCACCGAATAGATCTCCCTTGAGAAAATATGTAATCCACATTACATATATATTTATGAATGCATATAATAATAATAAATAATAATGATAATAACATATAATAACTTCTTTTCATAAACGAAAAGTGACAAATATCTTACTACTAAATTAGAATAAGTTGGGATAACTTAATAAAAGATTGTTAGTTTCCTTTCAGCTCGGTCAGACATAAAATTTTGGAAGATTTATTATCAAATAGAAATTAGATATGTGACATTTTATTTATAACATGTGACGCGTCGTACATCTATGCATTAGGGATAAAATGATCGGTTTATGTTAGTACGTACATTATCAACTTTTGTAAATGAGTATTATCCAAATGAATATTAAAGATATAAAATTTAACCAGTATTAATGAATATCCCGTAGAATATACAGAAAGACTATGAGCTATAAATTAGTATTCAAAGTTGCGTGATAAATTCATTAAAATGGAGTTATTTAATTTTACACACATATATTGATGAAATATTAAAAAAACTTTTTTAAAATTTTGACATACTTGAAAATTTTCATTCTTTTTATTGGTCGATCCCATAATTAAAACATATCAAAAACATTATAATTCATATTTAATATTACAATCTATTTATAGTTTTTGTATTTTTTTTGTCAATAATGGCATTTATGATTATAATAAATTTTACAGATTAGGGATAAGCTTAAGAGTAATCAAACCTATTTAAATTTATCATTTACTTTTTGGATTCTCCATCGATACTTTTGTTTAATATATTGATACATATCCTTAACTACAAATTATCCTCACATGGTGAAGATGAAATATCATTAGTATAAATAATAGTGATCAATAAGAAAATCTAAAAGTATTAGTAATATGTACCTCTTGGTTAGAAATAATATAAGAGTGGTTCAATTTGGACATACATTTTTTTTTCAAGGTCAAAAAAATCCATATATTATTGATTTTAATATTTTTTTTCTTGAATCCTTAATCAATGTACATATGAATTTCAGCTTTAACGTACAACAATATTGATATATAATATAAATGATACTTTTGAATATATATATATATATAGGAACTGATCATATGAGTATGACCCTTTGGTGAGCATGTGAGCATGAGTGCATTTCTGGCGGATATCAAGTATTATTTTCGTGTACATCAATTATGTAAGCTATACATTAAGTATTGTTATTGTGGACATTAACTATGAAGGTTGGACATCAACATTTGATGTCCGCCAAACAAAATCTTTATATTTCATTGCACACTTGATGTCCACTCAAATAACACTTGATGTCCACAATAATATCCAATCATGCTCACATGCTCACCAAAGAGTCATGCTTATATGATTAGTTCCCTATATATATATATAGAATTTGGTGTCATAGGGTACCTAAGCTATGACTATCTCTAAAATTACATTCCCGAATGGCGGCTCATTTTTGTGCCGTCTAATTAATTAATTTAAAATCATGGTCAACGTATATATATGTAACCATATATGTAAGGGTTTGAACATAGTAATTGATTTGAATAATTAACTATAGCTATATAATTACTTCATTGAATTAATATATCAACATTTTCACCAAACCATCACAGTTAATTGATATCTACATGAGACATATGATGACTGTTTTTCTAAATCCAGTTATATAAATGTTGAAATATGTTGTTTGACCCAAAATTAGTTAGCTTTCTCATGTTTAGATATTATTTTGTGGGGGCAAGTTAGGGTTAAGGTTAAGGATGTGGCCCCGCAATATAAAATATGTTGGGTTTCTGTTGTATTTAGACCTACCAATTCGGTCAGGCGGACAGGTTTTCATTTGGGTCGATTATATATCAGATTCAGGTAAGTACGAGTCAGGTGTATTTCGGGTTTGGATAATTACGGGCGGTGTGTGTTTCGGTTTCATGTCAACCCAACGGGTTATGATTACGACATTTTTCTGTTTTTTTTCTTATAAAAATGGTGTCTAATACTACTTTTTGTACACTATACATAATAAAAAATGATTATCTTTTAGCAACGATAGATTATTGTAACTATTTTAACTTAAGTTAGATAAATAACAGTAAATGAGCTTCGCTTATAGTTTAATAGTTAAAAATTCCAATGAAAAGTCACAAATTTTAACATAGTTGAACTTTAAAAATTAATTTTTCAGGTCAATTGCGGGTCGGGTTTGACCTGCTAATTTTCAGGTTCGGTGTATTTCGGATTTAGTTGAAAAAATCGCGTTTAAAACCCAAAAAAATTGGACAACGGTTCGGGTCGGGTCAGAAATTGTCAGGTCTAATTGTGTTATTCAACTTGATCAAAGAGATCGAGTAGTGTCATAGTGGTTACACACACACAAAGGTCATGTTTAGCGGTAGCGTTTGCCGTAACATTTTGACCTGGATAAAACTCTAATTGCATAAATGTTAGTGTTCGGTAAGCTAACATTT
This sequence comes from Portulaca oleracea, assembly GCA_029582165.1. Taxonomy (NCBI): domain Eukaryota; kingdom Viridiplantae; phylum Streptophyta; class Magnoliopsida; order Caryophyllales; family Portulacaceae; genus Portulaca; species Portulaca oleracea. Next base: position 43,460,588 of record CM055876.1, read on the forward strand.
TAAGGAATGTTTATCATTAAAAGTAGCATTTTATGAAATATTAGCAAAATTAACATTTAGCATATAGAGTAGTGTTTCATATTTTTTGGCAAAAAAAAAACCCTTTGAAAATTTTATTTTCGAAAATTATCATATCTTTTTATGTAAATTTACATTAATCCACTAACTAGTCTAACTCAAGCGCTAAATTTACGAACACAATTTTTATTTAGACAGTCATGTTATCCGTTATCTAAACCGCTATATGCTACACAAACCGTTACGTTACCTGCTATCTAAAATGTTGATTTTATTGAACATGGCCAAAGTGAAATTAAGAACAGAGAGTCACTAGCATCTAAAAACTTTGTAACAATCTTTGCTAAGTTGGCGGAAATAACAACTGAAATAACACCGAAAACATCTCTAGATCCCCCCTCAAGGTGGAGTTGGTCGATTGTCCAGCAAACCCAACCTTAAAGAGAGATAGTTGTGCGGAAAAGAGGTTTACTATAAGCCATGTGTTCCTTAGAATGAACATGAGGCAAGTGAAGAAACTATGGAGCAAGTTTATCTCTCTAGTATAATGGCAGTCGATGTTTACATGTTTTATCAAAGGACAAATATCCTAACGGATATATCCTTAATCTTTAAGATAGTCACACGAAAAGTCTTAAAAACACTAATGATATATACCATAATAAATAATTTTTTTTTATTAATATGAGCATGAAAATCGAAATTAAAATCAAACCTGAAATCTAATTTATCCAAACTACAATCAGAATATGATTGTACTAATGTATCCAACCTAAATACTAATAGATCGAGGTTCTACATGCATATATACGTAATGATGGATTATAGCCTATATATACGTAATGATGGATTATGGATAAATGTGTTTTATCTGTTCCCCATTATATGGCATGGCAACGAAGTTTCGCATCATGCGACCAATTGTGAATTTTATGTAAACTTCACGTGCATCTTACCTCCAACATTAAACATATTCAGTATTTATATTTATCTCTTCCAAAATCAGCTACTAATTATTATGGGTTCAAAAAGAATTCAGCTAGTAATATACAATATGGACGTGGCCAAGTTTGGCATATTGTGTTTCAAATTAAGTTACTCAATTAGTATCCTCTATTTTATTTTTATTTATCACGATTTTAGGACATTAATATCCTCAATTTTGAGATTTTGGATGATATTAATGCACGAACTTTTTTCTTAGACAATAATATATTTTATGTTGGGGACGTTGAATGATAATATACTTGAAACGATCCTGGCAGTAGCAGATTCGATGGTAGTTCTACACGACTAAAAAAATTAAATTAAATTAATGTCATGTCAGTAAATGCAAATGCAAATAATTTTATTTTATTATTTCAAAATAACGCCTTATTACTCCACATTTGTCTTAATTCAACAGTGTTAATTTTTAAAAATACATATATAATTCTCCTACCCAAAAAAATATATATAATTCATCTTTATTTATTTGGACTCACTAACATAACTTTAATTTAGTATATAATATATATATATATATATATATATATATGTGTGTGTGTGTGTGTGTGTATGTGTGTGTGTATATATATATAAAAGACCGTCATCGAGTCTATTGTTACCATAATTATTATCCAATAACACCCCAAAGCCCTATTTATTATAACACACTCTTATGTGAATACCCTTTTAGCATGATTTTTGTACAAGTTATTGTTATCTTTGGCATGCAATATTAACGCACCACCAAGGCTACTAAGGTTGGATATGATTCTAAGACAAGCAATGGTTTGTACACTATAAATTAATTTTTCTACGGATAAAAGTTGTTCTGGATGATTATAAATATATAAATATGGCTTTAATTTGGATTTTCACTTTACACAAAGGGTATGTTTGTTAGAAGGGAAAATATTCTAAGAATTTTTTTTAAAATCTTTTAGTATTTGGTATAAAAAAATTAAGAAAATAAATTTCATGGAAAATCATTTTCCTCCAAATGAAATCGACTTCCTTGTTTAAGAAAGAAAAGTTATTTTCAGTTTTGATTGTTCGACCAATTTTACTAAGAATTAAGCTTTTTATTTAATACAATAGGGCCTATTATAAAAATTTATACTCCAAAGTTTTTTATTTAACAACATTATGAATTTTGTCAATATTTTTTGATGCTAAAACTAACTAAAACTTAAAAATAAAACTCAATTAATTTCAATTGTTTTGGATTAAAACTTTGCAATACGACTAGATAGATCGAAGGATTAAAGTTCAAGTATGAATTTTGAGCTCCAAATTAATATATTTGTCTAATAATATATGTGGCCACTTATGTTGGCATTTTTTGTCGTTAAAACTAACTGAAAGTTAAGAACAAAATTCAATTTTGATGATTTGTATAGAAACTTTATAATATGTTAGATAGGTTTAAAAACTCAAATGTGAAGTTTGAGCACGAAATATCTTCATTTGTAGCATACTAAGCCTATATATATTATGATAAAACTAACTTTATAATATGTTAGATATGTTAAAAAAAAAAACTCTTAACTTAATGAGCAAATTTCAATTTAACGGTCTAGCTCAAAATATTATAATAATTTATAGGATAAATTAACAAAATTAAAAATATAAATTTTGAGCTCCGAAATAACATTTACAACAATTATCATTTACTACTCAACTTTACAAATCCTAAAAAAACAAAAAGAGTCTTAACTAAGCCTATATATATTAGGATCAATGAGAGTGCATAACTAGACAGAATTTTGACGAGTAATTAAACAAAAAGATGGGAATTGAAAAAGAAGGGCATGTGGAATTGAGGTTCCAAGATCGTTCAACGTAGTTTTCAAACCCACACAATTAGCCGTCACAGGTGTGCATCCTTTGACCTAATTAAGCTTCCCTTTTGTTTATATTTGTTTGTTTTTTTTCCCCTTCAGAAATCATCACTTTCATGAGTTTTTTTTTTAAAGGAAAAGAACAAAAAAAAGGTCACTTTGTACGACCCTTTCTCATGCCATGGTCCTTGCTTTATTTCTTAATTGTTAATTAATTAGGATTCTTGATACCTAATTAATTAAACTCCATCTGATTTATTGAATATTGAGATAACTCCAGCTAGTGATATGATCTAACTAAGATACTATATTAGCCAATGGAAAGCATAAGTAATAATTAATTATCATTAAAAGTCAACTAATTAACCTACCATCAAGAGCTGAATTGATCAAACCCTAATTAACCCTAATTAGCCGGAACTGCATGTAATAATCACCTATTACCTATTTGATCACTATATTAGGGTTGGTTTAATCGTATTCACACAGGGCTAATTGTTTGTTTAACCACAGGCTTTCAGTTGAGGGCTCTAAATTTCATCTAAAGGACAACGGACTACGTACTACTATATATAACGAAATAACTAACTGTAAAGTCTAACTTGTAATAAAATAATATTGGTTGCTTCAAATACTATCATTAAATTTTCCTTAATTATAATGATGTACGTATTATTATATTTTACACACTACTTGGCCACACCCATGAGGATAAGACAGCACGATCCGTAAATTAAATGATTTCATTAATTATATTATTACAAATTGAGTTGAAGACGCATATGCATTGGCTTCGAAGGAATTGTGACTTTTTATAAAATTAGTATCAACTTTAAGACTTTTGTTAGATTCATATATAGCTACTTGAAGTAGGTCAACGCTTTTGATCAAGCATTAAATTAGAGCCTTATTTTATTGATCATTACGTAACCAGCAATATCTATTTTTCTTTTCAGGAATAACTATGTCTAATTTATCTTGATAGTGAATAATTAGTAATACTCACTATTTTCCAGTTTAATTGTTTCGTAACAATGTCTAATATTGAGGGGATGATTTGCTTCTTATTATGTACTCCCTCCGTTCCATATTAACTGTCGTATTTGGAAATTGTGCAATCAAACTTCAAAAATTTTGACCGTAAATTTTTCAATATATACAATGAGTTGCTATATAAAATTACCACCATTAGATTCGTAATGAAAAGTACTATTATAAAAGTATAATATTGCAATTGTTAATAACATATTATGCAAGAAATTATCAATCAAAGAATGATATTGGAAACCGTAAAAGTCAAAATCATGACAATTAATATGGAACGGAGGGAGTAAGTATTGATGGAGGATTTCCACGTACATTGGGAAATCTATATGTTGGTCTACGATATAAGGTTGTTATTGAATTTTTGTACGTTTCCTGTTCTTTGGATTGGTTTGAATCACTTTTGGATGGATTGGATTGGATTAGATAAGTTTGATGGCTTTTTGGGGAATTGTGTTTTTAGAGAGGATGCTTTTTTGGAGAATTGTGTAAATTTTTGTTGGATCTATAGAAAGCAGTCGCTTGATGAACTTTAGTTCATAGGTGAAGATTGTATACATTTAGATCATTCAAACCTTGTTGAAATTGTAATATATGTTAATGTATAATTCAAATAATAATTATTAGTTTTCTTATATATGAAATTTTCAAATGTTATTTTAAAATACCCAGCAATTCTATTAGTTAGTGCATAAGCACTTAAATATCCATTAATATGTAACAAAGAGAGTACTACGTACATATTATTCCTTAAATAATATATTAACTTGTAATTGATTACTTTTGTGATGCATAGAAATCTTTTAAGTAATTAATTTTATGTGATTTAATGTTTAAAGTAATTTTATATATAACAATTATCAATTTAAATAATAATTAGAAATTAATGAAATATTGTATAATTATTGTACTATCATTATTGATGTATTTTCTTTATTTAAATTATCCTCAAAATTAATTTGAATAATATGGTCGTGGAAGGATTTTAAAATTGATATTTTCAATATCTTTGTTTTATAATAATCATTTTAGGGAAAAAAAAAATAAAATTGTCTTTGGTATCATAAATTAAAAAAAAATTATTTTATTTGGAATCATGAATTAGATTAGTTGGCTTCATACTATATAAAAGTTAATTTTCATTATATTTTTCATGACTTTCTTTTTAAATTTTGCTGGTGTTTTGGGTTTGGATTTCTTTTGAACCTCTAGATTTTTTCCACGTATTGAAAAGGTTTCATAATATTTTTCATGGTTTTAATATAATCATACATGTCAAGCTAGGGAGCAAGTGTTACTGTTAGGAATGTGTCCTAAAATCACCGAATCTCTTGATTTCACAATTATTTGTTTCCTAATTGTATTAGGATATTATTTAGGTTTCCTTATTATGTTGGGTTTCCTAATTGTATTAGATTTTAAATCTAATTGGAGTGGAAGTCAAGTTAGAAATAGGGAGTTTTTCCTATAAGTAGTGTTCGGTATTCTTCACTTTATTTTACGGCCCGGCGCACGGCGCACGGCGCTCGTCAAGTACGGCGAACAATGATCGAGTTATAGAGAGTCAGAGAGGGAGAAAATATTAAGAGGGAAAAAAGTCTCACTAATATTTTCGATCCCAGTTGTATCCCCAGAGAGAAAGATTGTGAGTTGTGAGTGAGAGAAATTGTGATAGTAATCTTCTCTGTTGTGGATCGCATCACACCCTGTGATAGTGATCGGGTTGTACTCCTCCTTTCTCATAGTGGATTGTTTTACGTCGTCGCGTCGTGGTTTTTCTCCGAGTTCTTCGGTTTCCCACGTAAACCTTGTGGTTGTGTTCTTTTATCGCTCTTCTTATTTTGTTCCTGAATTTTGTCGTAATTTCCGTCATCTCAATTCGATTTATTTCACTTCCGCTGTTACCTTGCTATTATTTCTCTAACAGTTACTTTTCGTTTTTATGTACAAAAATTAATTCAATCAGTAAATTTTTTATCAATAAATAAACTAAAGGTCCAATTTCAAACTATATTTATTGCTAAAAAAACTTTCAAACTATATATAGATCGACCTTTACTTTCTTTTCTTTATTAAAATGAAAGCATAAGAGATGCTGATCTGAAAATAAGATACTAAAATGTCAATATTAGTTGAGATAAAATAAAGCTGCTGATCTCAATTTGTCCGAGTACTTCGGATCAAAAGACCATTTTTTTTAGTAGCAATAAATGTTGTATTTAAATAAAATGGTATAAAACCCACAAGGCATGAGCTGATTCCGCAAAAGCAATTAAAGTAGTCAACCTTTATTACTATTGTTATTGTTCATTATAATGGCCCTTCTTGTCTAATTTAAGTGGTTATTTCAATAGTAAAATGATAAATATCTTGATGCAAGATGATTAATAATTATTTTATATTTCATCTAAATCACTTTTACTGTTAAATGTAAGTATATTTAAATCATTATAAAGATATATTTCATTACTTTGTGGTTTATTACAACTTATAAATAACATAAAAATAATTATTTGTTTATATTTTTTCATAAATATGAAACTATGAATAAATTAATTTGCATTTTCTATTACGACTGATAAAATTAGGCTATTATTTATATTTTTTGACCTAACTAATAAGTATTATACTTTTATGGTTAATAAATATATATAATTATTAGAGAAAATGACTAATATATAGTGAGTTATGGTACCGCACATCCGCACCGCACTGTGGAAAAGAACAGAGCCTTAATTGTTGTTGTTTTGAAGCTAAAGGTTAGTACTCATATTTCACAGTTTTTAATGTATTTTTTTATTATTGATAATTTATCATATAATATTTTGTTAATAGAATATTGTCAATGGTGTAGTCATTTGATAATATTTCTCGATACGAATTTAATGATTATAGTACTTTTATAGAATAGAACATTGTTTATATTCATTAATTACTTAATTTACATACTTTTATATAATAGAACATTATATATTCAGAAATTAATAAAAAGGTATAATATTTAAAGTTTAACTTATACATCTATCAATGTGATCATTAGATAAAACAATGAGTGTAGTATGTATTTCAGGGATTATTGATTGAAGTCTAATTTAGTAGCATGAGGAAAGCTTGGAGGATCACTCTTTCCATAGTATTTCAGGGATTGATTGTGATCTAATTTGATGTTTGTATCACCCATTTTCCTGTTTGCTGATTCACTGATTTTATACCATATAAATTAGAATCCTGATAAATAAAGCAACTTGCCAAGCCAATTACCTCTAGAACATGTAGGAGCTCTGAAAAATAATTGAGTTGGAACATATTATTCCAGAAATAATATACTGAAAATTGTAATTTCTTTCAAATGTAATAGTTGAAAATTTCTTATTATTAATTTGGGTAAGATAAATCTTATTTATCGAAAAGATTTTGTGTCAAACTGTCAATAAATACGATTAATTGTTGCAACTAATTGCTGATTTCAATTTTGTAAGGTAGAATAAACAATTGTTATCTTTTTAACTATGACAGTTGAAAAAAAAATCAATTATAATAGAATCTTTTTAAAAATATTAATTTTGTAAAAAACATGGTATCAGGGAATATCTCGTGGGGAAGTTCGATAAGCTTTGCTCGAAATAAACTTGAGTCAGCTCGGGCTCGCGCGAGCTCGTTACATGAGCAAGCCGAGCAATGAAGCTCGGCTCGTGAAGCTCGTAAGACTCATGAGTATGGAAAATTGAATGATATATATGTTATGCTTGATGATACAATTTCAAAATTTGAATTAAATCATTTACATAAATCGCAACTTATACTTTTGACAGATCATTTTTTATGCTTTGTAAATCTACAATCGTAAACTATTTTCAATATTGCTATATAAAGCTCCATTATTTTCATCCTATAATAGTTCTTTCGACTTAATTAATTTTCAATCTTATATCATTATTTGACATTGTTATAAATGAGCTTTCTTTTAGTATTTTCTTTTCTAAGAACTACTCTTTAATTTATTTAAGCACTTTGTAGATTAAAAATGAGGAGTAATGAATAAAGTATGTGCCTGTTAAAGCTTACGAGGGCTCGCAAGCTAAGCACAAGCCTAACTTTAATTTTTAAGCTCTCCAAGTTTGCGACTCAAACGAAGCCAACAATATAATTCACGGGATGAGGCTCAAACCTGCCAATCTGGGGTTAGGCTTGACTAGCTCTGCTCATTGTCGTCCACCCTAGCTAATTTTAGATTTACATTTTACATAGTTTATATATTCACAAACAACAAAACGTTTTATATAAATTTTACTATAACTCATTAATTTATGAATAATTGACTAGCTAATTGTGATGCAACTTCTATAATAATGTAGTAGCTAGTTTGCCATCCATAATATGTTAACAGATAGACATTATTTTTTTCTGAAAAAATAGATAGACATTTACACACAACAGAAAGCTAAGTATCACGTAAAAGTATAATCCATTAATCTGGGGGTATTTATGACGTAAAATTTGTGAGAATTTTCTTAGTATTTTGTTGTCCACAATATGTGAACGGAGTTCAAATGTTGAATGGTGATGTTTCATCATATATATATGTGCTCATCTCATGGCTTGCGTTAACTTTCAAACAAAACAAGTTAATTAACAAATGGAGTTGAAGTAATATTATTGTCCATTATTCATTTAAATGAGACAAAAAAAATATTCATTAGTTTTCATTACGATTGGGTGTGCTAGGTCAATATCATCGAAATCGTCAATATGTCATTTTATACGTGTGCTTTTGATAAAACTTGGTCTAGTTATAATCTTTCACATTATATATAGACAAAATAGTCACCACTATTACATTGACTTGGATGCAAAAATATATATGTAAAATACTTTTAAACATCATTAGTGTGATTTTCATTTTTGTTTGGTGGGACATCAGTCGTCAATGGTAGTTAGATGATTTTTATTTTCCAACACTCTTTGAAGGCTCAAAGTTTAAAAGTTTTACCATAGCTGAATTTAGTTTAAATTTCTACCATTAATTCATCTAAAATAAATTTCATATGGTAAATAAGTTTGTACCTCTATAAATACGATCAATTATTATAACAAGTTACTCTAATCAATATATATTGATTTCAACATTTTTCTAAGTAGAACCAATAATAATTATACTTTTGTACTTATGATATTTGAAAAAAAAAAAAAAACTCAATTATGTTAGAACCTGCCTAAAAATATCAAAATTTTTTTGTAATAAATTTATATTACAATAAATAGGATCACTTGTTATACCAAGTTATTTTGATAATTTGATTAATATATACGGATTTTTATTTTTAAAAATTAAACTCAATAATAATTATACTTTTCAATTCTGGAAAAAAAGTCAACTACAATACAATCTCCCCTGCAAATTCTCTTCCAACTCTGAAGTAAGTAATTTTGATATAAAGGTCAACAAGACTAGTATGGTTGTTGGGATGCATGATTTGGAAGATAATAGAGGCGCCACTAGCACATATCCTTGTTTATAATGGAATGTTGGATAGCAATATCTATTATATGCTCCTCGAGCACATGCTCCAAATCTAACGTGGTAAATTAAATTCTAAGCTGACTTTATGATTTAGTATAATTCCATAAAAAATCAAAAATCTCAATAACTACCCATGTTATGTTCTGTTCACAAGCTGCATAAATTCCATCCATCCCCTCCATCCTCTCTCTCTCTCTCTCTCTCTTCCTCCTAACTGCCGCTCCACCATCATCGTCGGCAACGCCACCATCACTACTTCCCTTTCTCCTTCCACCTACCGCCACCAATTGCCGCAACGATCATTGCCGGGGAATTTCAAAGCTGGGACAACCTTCTTGACCCATCAATCTCCATTTGACAACCTTCTTGTCCCTGAAATGCAGCCTTCGATGCCACCGCAAACACCGTTGTGCCCTTCGATTTTAGCTTCCCTCCTCCCCAGGTTCTCCCTCCTCCTGGCCAACCTTCACCATAGCCCGGTCACCTCTCCAAGATTGGGCGGGCCAACCTGCTCAGCCCTTTCGTCTCCATTCTCTGCCGTCATCTTCGTCCTCGACAACCCAACCTTCATCACTGCAACAAACACCGCCAGGTCACCCTATTTTATCACCCCTCAATTTTATTATCATCCATCTTCCTCAGACTCTCCTTCCTCGTCATTGGCAGTTCCGTCGGGCACTTCATCGTTGATGGGATGACTGTTGAGGAGTACTTAAATGATTCAACGAAGTGCTTGTATATATAACAATGGAATTGATATGACATTGTTCATCCATAAAAGAGCCCTTGTTCACTCATAACAGGATAGGATGGTTCATTATATATGTTGAGATTGTTCACCTTGTATGTTGAGATTGTTCACTAGATATATTGAGATTGTTCACTAGATATGTTGAGATTGTTCATCATGTAACTAGTGGTTATTCACTAAAAATATTTCCACTGTTCATCATGTCATTATTTAATTCATTGTTTACCCATTCACCCCTACAAGTTCAAGTATATATTTTTCGGTAAGTTGAATATCATTCAACTGCTCGAACACTTATAACATTAAAACCAATTCAATATACCAAAATTATGCAGTGTGTTACTCATCTAGTTCACTGCATTACACATTATTATTCACTGCACAATTCACCATTAATTGTTCACCGCATTACTTAAAATTGTTCACTACAAGACTCGTGACTATGCAATAAACTATTTATAAGTCAGATTAGTTAAAGCAACTGAACATCATATTGTGAACAATTCAATTCAAGCTTGCCATTGACTAAGCAATAACCTTTAACAATATAAAATGCTTAGTGAACAATGTAGTTCAAGCTAATGAACACGGTATGGTGAACAACTATGTTATAGTTAGTGAACAATCAATTCTTTTTTATCGAAATCATGTGCAACCTACAATCAAGCAGGAACAACTGATGATAACTGCTATCATCATGGAGCTACGTAACCGCTGTGATTGACTGCTGCTGGTAACCGACAAGGAGGAGCTGAAATGATAAATAAATTTTTTTTTTGACATGTCTACCAAGTCATCTTCTGGAGCACACAATAATTTGCATTGGATAGTTTAGTGAATACATTTTTTTCACTCGTTTGAAAGTTGTGTGTGCTAAATTTAATATATGTAATCTCAAATGAGTATAAAATGGAACAACATAAACAAAAAGTTATGGGACTTTTAAAAAAAAAAAAATCATACTGAGTAGTTTGTAACAACATTGTGGAAAATAGCGAAAACAATAACATGACACCTATAAAAATCGACAAGAAAATAACACAACATAGACTAGAGCTGGTAATTGGTTGTTTCGTGTCAGATTTGTATCGAATTGGAGTTAAACGGGTTGAAGATTCCTAAACTTGAAACCTATCCTTTTAATAAACGGATTGGAATTCTTAACTTGAATCGTTTATCGAATAAGCAAGTTGACCTGAATGGTTGAACTTAACTCATTTAACTAAATGGGTTAAACGAGCCAACTTCGAGTAACTTAATTATTTACCACTTAACATACATCATATAATGATTGTCACCTTAGGAAGACAAAGCATTTTTTTCCCACCATTTATTTATTATCATATAACTTAATTATTTAAGGCTTCTTTAACATTTGACATAGTCAAGGTTAAAGTTATGTCCAACAAGTAATAACAAGCCCAACAAAAGTAAAAACGTTAACTAAAATGGATTAAATGTATCATATTTTGTGTCAATATTCTCCCTAACCCAATTATTAAATGGGTTAAATGTGTCATTTTTCGTGTTGATATTCTCAACCCAAACCTAACCCAATTATTTAAACGAGTTTGCCTTGTCAATCCATTTAATTAAACAGGTTAAAAATCTATACTCAAACTCATTTAACTTCATGTCAGTTTTTGGTCGGTAATCGTATAGGATGCGCTTTTCGTAGCTCTAGTGTAGACAACTAAAAAAGAAAGATCAGAGTAATTCTTCGAATTTATAATTTTCTCTTCCATCATGTTTCCTTAAATAGCTCCGTCATATTCACAGTGTCCCGCGAATGTTATGGGACATATAATAAATTCGAAATGAGAAAATGAGATAATATAAACATAATGCTATGGGGCATATAATCAACCATGCCAAATTGCCAACAAACTTTACATGGACAAAAGAAAGAGGGGAAAAAAACTCTGCTGCAAATTTTCTTTTGGTTTCCTTTGACAATCCCTCGATGCCATTTTTTCATTCTTGAATCTCTTCTTCTTCTTGGAAAAGGCCCAATCCACTTGAAAGAGGAATTAAACATGTCTGAGCCCAATATACTTGCAAAAAGGCCGGTAAGCCTATGATTTGTATTATTTAGGTCCACTTAGACTAATTAGCGATTGGCCTAATAAAATAGTTGGGCCTGCTCTGTGGAAGATTTGTATTATTTGGATCCGCTAAGGCGATTTACCCAGTTATGGTGTAGTAAAATCCAATACTTTTATATTTTAGTCTATTGTACCAAGTATTGTTTCTAAATTTGTAAAGTATATTACATTACAATTCAATTTTCTAATATTTTATTATCCAAAAAAACTTATGATTCCATAAAAAATAGTAAAATACTATTATCATTGTATTTGTAATCAAAAAATATTATCATAATAGCATTAATATCTTAATTTTTAATAGAATATAATATGCAAAATTATAAGCAAAAATTAAACATTAAAGATTTTAAATAATTAATGGGAATATGGGAAGGAGTGAGTACTTGGCAGTGCCACTCTGCACTAATATCCGCCGTTGAAGTTAATCAATCAGTCCTTTCAAAAAGGAAAACTCCAATTTTGATGCCGTAGTGAGTCAGCATATTATCAGCCTTTGACTAAATCATGATCCAACGGCTAGGATGACCTAGAAAGCCATACTAACCCAAGTGATCCACGACACGTTACTGCACCCGATCACATGGTATCCCCATCTAATTCTCCATTAAAATCCCGCAATTAACTCTGCTGATTTCTGGGTTCTCGCTATTCAAGGTGGTTTATCTCAGAATCACTCTCACTCTCACTTGATTGCTTCTTCTTCTTCTTCTTCTTCTGTTTCTGAGAGGCATCAGACATGTTTAGGGTTGCCACAAGAGAATTCAGGGCCAGGAAGACTTGTTTTAATATTTCCAGGTATTCATCCGAATTCAATCTAATTCAGCTCAGTATAACTGTAATTCTTAATTTCACGTCTTTCGTATATTTTACTACATCTTTGCATTCTTTTTCTGGGTCTGTAATTATGTCCGAATCTGTATTGGGTTTTTGTGGGTTTCGTCAAGTGATCTTTCTCTTCTATTGGGTTTTCAATGTTAATTTGATTATCGATACTGTTCGATCAAATTTCATGCGTATGTGTGATTTTTCTGGGTTGATGTTTGTTCTTTTCTGTGTTCATATCTTCTGGTAGTGTTCGAATTTTGTCAAATTTTAGGCTTCATGGGTTAGGTTTCAAGGAGTTTTGACTGTTTAGTTGAGTGAGTGTCCAAATGATTTTAGCCCCTCTCAAGTGATTGATGACCATGTTTGTTGTTACTTGAAATGACTGTGTAGGATCAAACATATTTCTTGAGTGTCTCTGCAATTCTGATATTGAAAGATCTCTGATCCTTCTTTTTTCCACTCTTTATGGAATGATTGGCAAACTGTATACTTGCAAGTGGAATGAAACAGAATGTTCATTGTTAGAGTTAGATGGTCCTTAGAGTTAGATAGAATTCATTGGGACTCTAATATACTAGCTCAAAGATTCAGTTACTAGTCCTGGTTTTTTTAAAGGAATATTGGACTGTATTATACTAAACTGTGAGGTACTAGGCTCTAATATACCAACCTTTACAATTGGACACTAGTATATCAACCTTTTGGACCTATTTATAGTTAATGTATTGACCTTGGTGATGATGAGTAAAATTGGACGCTAGTATACTTGCAGTGATGCTATATTACCATCCACTTCTACTCATCATCATTTAAGGTTAGTACATTAGCGTCCAAAAATCATTTTTCAAATGGTTTTACCGATTATTAAATCCTGACCATTAACCCAATGCAGAAGGCATCTTCCCAAGGTGAAGCTCAACTATGAGGTTAATACGTAGGAAATAGGAATTAAGAATTAGACAATTGTATTTATGATTTTTTCAACTGCGCGTTAAAATTCAGTTCTTCATAGTTTCCCAGCGATGTAGAGTGACAAGTGTGTCTAGTGCAGTGTTGCCTGGAGACCTTCTTTTGGGTTTATGGGTAAAATGACCCTTTTAGAAAATCAAGAACTTGGTCAAGCAATAACTTAAGGACTAGGATTAATGTTAACAATTTGGGCTCTAGTGCTCTACAAGCTACACTAGATCGATTAGTGAATGCAGAACTAGCAGTCTTCTATAGACTAGAGATGTAAAATTGCCTCCTGAGGACTTTCAGCTCATTTATCTGAGGATTGTTCTTGTAGCTCACAGGATACAACAAAGACTGGCTGGATCTGACTACTATTCCTTTTTTTTCAGTCTTTAGATGTATAATGTGATTGCTAGTTTACGCGAATGCATGCTGCTCTGTGGCACTGATTAAGTCATAAATACTTACTAGTGAATAAGTCACCATATTCCATACTTATTGTGTTTCTGTAAACTGCTGCTTATCGTAGGAAATTAGTAGGATTGTATGATTGAAGTTCTTGAACCCATTATTTTCTCATATGAGGCTTGATTGTATTTGTTGTAAGGTCAGCTCATACGTTTTGTGACGGGAATCCAGCTGATATTTACCTGTTCTTTTTTTTGAGTGTCTCAGTACCATATTTTTCTTCTTCTCTGTCAAACAGGTATATCAGTTCAATTCCTTTTGCCACTGTAGAAGCAGAAAAAATATCTGGCTCAAGACCTGCTGAAGTACAAAATTTGGGTACATGGCTGAATTTCTCATGCGTTATCTATTACTCTCATAGTTTTATCAATGCCTCTTGTCTAAAGGACCAAAAGGCCTGATTAACTGACTCTTAAATGTTCACTAGTTTAAGACCAGTGATTCTCTTGGAGGATGGTCTATGTACCTAAGCTTGAGTGTCCAGGAAATCAAGAATTTGTCTGACTCGAAATCGTGGTTCACTTTAACCCCCGAAGGAATCGAGTTCGGTATATAGCACTTTTGTCCAAATTTTGGCACTGACTGATCTTTCCAGGTCTAAACATAAAATTGTTCTTATTTCTATTGTCTGAACCCAAATTTAGGTTTGCTCGAATTATCCGACCCGGGATGGACCTGAAAAAACTGGGTATCGGACATGTGGTTTTCATCTGTGGTTTCCGACTGAGAGTGACCCCAACCAGGATTTTATACAGCCCTATTTGGCATGCACATTCTTTAGTGTTACAATGGTTTATTATATACTGCAACTAATCCAGCCAAAAGTGTTCTATTTAAGAGATTCTATGAGTACTGCTCTTCCAATTAAATACACATCTCTAGTGATGTTTGATTGATATTTTTTAGTAGGTCTTTTCTAAGCCTGCATCAGCTAACATTTATTGTTGACAATCATTTTGATTGTGAGATTTTTAATTAACACAAAAGTGTTCTATTTAAAAGCCAGGATGACTAATTATTCATTTAGAATGAATATGTTACTAACATTTATCTATCAATGAATCAGTACTCAGATTCCTAACAATGGGTCACTCCAATATTGGCTCACTTGTCATTTCCAAACATTGACCTCTAAAAGTGTCTGTCTCACCGTAACTCATAGATGAGACAATCGCACCTTAGGTTTATTTATTTAAAAAATGTTCAGGGTGCTGCATATTCTATTCACTTGACGTCACTGCAGCTAGACATTTAAAACCAATTCTTGTTTAAAAGTTTCATCGGACTACATGGTTATAATGGCTCCTTCATCTTTCAGTCCAGGGAAAATGGATTGGATCCTCTTCTTGGAACACCATTGTGGATCCTTTAAATGGAGAACCATTCATCAAGGTTGCTGAGGTTGATAAATCTGAAATAAAGGTATGTCTCGGCTTTGATATTGTGTAGAATTATTGTTTTCATATTTTCTCCCGCTTTTCTCGTGTGACCTTCCCTCTCTATGAGAGGTAGAAAAATATCTTGGATCTCTTTAACTCACTAACATAATGTTTTGGCTTGTTGATTGCTTATGCAGCCATTTGTTGACAGCTTATCTAAATGCCCCAAACATGGTCTGCATAATCCTTTCAAGTCTCCGGAGAGGTTTGTCCTCTAGTTTTCCCTAATTAGTGTTTTTGTTTTCATCACTAGAGCAATATTGTCTCCAAAAATAAGTTCTATATGCTCTTGTTTTTTTCAA
The DNA here is from genome assembly GCA_029582165.1 of Portulaca oleracea. Lineage (NCBI taxonomy): Eukaryota > Viridiplantae > Streptophyta > Magnoliopsida > Caryophyllales > Portulacaceae > Portulaca > Portulaca oleracea. Next base: position 43,476,843 of record CM055876.1, read on the forward strand.
TAACATAACAATATAGTGTGTTTGGTACTGTGCATTTTCCAAGTAAGCATGTGCTTACCTAATGCTTGGGTTTGTGTTGCTAGGTATCTTCTTTATGGAGACATATCATCAAAAGCCGGTCACATGCTTTCTCAGCCGGAGGTATATGATCATTTGCATACTTGATGCTTGCTTATTCTTGCATTCACTCATTTACGACTAAAAGTGTATTGAGTTTCCAATA